>CM060918.1:156471522-158971522 GCA_030737875.1 Allium sativum | reverse complement strand
AAACAGAAGACTCGAATTGGTTTTTAGAAAATGGACCAAAATTATGAAGGAAAAGGCTAATTATATAGGCGCGAGAGCAGACAGGCATTAAAATGTTGTCTCTTAGATATTTGAAGGAGGGAGACCAATTTTACAACTCGAGGAAGAACAGGCTGTGTGATTTGAAACTTCAGGGCGGCTCATTACAGAAGGAGGTCGGCTAATGTAACGTATAAATATATTTTACTTTGGTATATTAGTTGAAAATATCTCGTGGTCCTATAACGCACCATCCTGAATCGCTAATCTAACCCAATGACTGATGTTATTAGATTATTATGTTATTCTAAACTTAACTGAACATGTTCTGAAATGTAATTCGATCTTTATACAAACCATCAATATTAAATCGACGATTTTCATTAAATTCATTGATAAAAATAATTATCAAAATAAATCGTATTTCGATTATTGAATCGATCACTCAATATAAAATAACATTTATATTATCAACTCACTATTTCGACGATATTAATTATTTAAAATAAACTGCTTAAAAATCCGGGTCGTTACAATTCCTTAGTTAAATACGAAGCCAATCAATTTGGGGTAGAACTACCTCTCAGACCTTAACTGAACAACATTTCTAACCTTGAAATAGGCAAAGTTCCTGTGACGACCCCATTTCCCGTACAGACGGAGACAAGGGTAATATTTGGAATATAACATAGAAACAGATAATAGCAGAACAGAAATAAATAAATACACCAGATAATGAACAATAAAATATACTGGATAAAAGTAATCGTCAAAGTTACACAGTGTACAGGATCATACTTAATACAAATACAGTTCAGCTATGCATAAATGTCTACAGCGGAAACAAACAAAATATGTACAATAGGAGCTGAACAGCATAAAAAGAGATAAATAATAGAATCCATCTTCAGCTCCAGCTATCCAGAGAAAGTCAGCTAAACCTGAATACAAGGCTGCCCGTGTAGAAAAAGGGGCACCCGAGTTTGAAAGTGAAACAAACTATGAGTCAGTCATGGGACTGGTATGAGAAATCTACTCAACACATTTATAATATGGCTAATCACAGGACCACGCCACTTTCGTGGAACGGGTTTACTCCTTTGGATTGCCAGTGCTTTAAAGACAAATCTTTCTTTTAAATATCGCAATGCTTTTTATAAAAATGAAGCCATTATAAGACTCAGCTCCCATCACACAATGCAACGCAAACCGGAGGATAGAGTTTTACCTTATAATGGCCAAAATATGGTTGATACGTATAAAACAAAAGCAATTGATATTATTACTAGTGTTTACATGTTTCAAAACAACTTCGAATCATAACTATCAATCATAGACGGCATGGGTACCATATATCATGTCGCCATATATATATATATATATATACACAATCAAAACCGCACAGTCACGTATTTGGAAATTGGATTTCCATCATGAACCAAGGCAAAAGATAGTCCTTACCGACTTCGAGACAATCTAGCCCATGTCTCAGGGTCAGAGCGCATCGACCCTTTGGATCGTTAGGGCCGGTCCACCGATGTGGATTATTATACCTGAACACTACGTTTCCCCGCCCTTTGGGGCGTAAACGAGCCAATGAATGACTTCATCGGACCCGGATCGTCCGATCAAACCGAGGCGCCTCGCAATAGCAACAACCACATAAGTCAAACTCATCAGGGCGTGAAAACCACTGACGCCACTTCTAGCTAGAAAGAAACGCAGGCCCTCCCTGATGTCCTCTCCCGTTTCTGGTTCATACCGGGGTGTGAGGCTCGTGATTTCACGTTATACACAAAGCTACGCCACACAGGCGGTGCTTTGATCATTACCACAAGACTTTGCTTTTCAACAGAAGCCCTGATCATTTGCCACTTAGGCATGCCACACTAGCAATTCATGCCATGCGACTGATGTCCATCGATATACAACCTCTAAGCTCGTGCGTTTCAGAGAAGGGCGTTAAGAAAAAGAATAAATTCTCCGCCGCCAAACAGATGTATATTTAATAGAGATCAATCAACACAGAATAAAATCTAATGTCAGACACGCAGTCCGTTTACAAGTCCGTTCTGGGTCTGAACGAAACCGGAGGCACTATATTCCTCGCAAACCCATCGATCACCACGTACGTCTGGATGATCACCATTCATTATCCATATTTTGGGATGCCTCCCAATCAGGACCTCGGTTACCATCCAAACGAGGTGAAGATCTCCGGTCTTCGACCACCGTCTTCATCTTCGATTACTTATCGTCGATTCAGTTATTCAGAATGGGATAAACCCAGTCTTTCTGAGCAACTCGCGTATATAACAAACAAGTGCAACACTAACATACACACGCATCATTTCAATTCATTAGTCACTAACCGTCAATCAGTAAGAGAACGATTTCCCAAATATTAACCCCGAAGGCCGAAACCAACATCAGATCAACACCCAGGAAACCATTCGACTTAGCCAACCTTCAGTTAATTTCTAAATCACATCCATATCGTTTACAATATTTTATAACGATTTATCGCTATTTTTATTTATTTTAAAATAGCCAATTTATTTAAAACGACGCTTCGGGCCATAACGCTGTCGTGGCGCTGTTTTTCTTCAGATTTGATTTACACATATCTGAAAATCTAACCATTGAATCTTCACAAAATTTACATCATTAGAAAGATCTTTTCAAAACGAATCCAACGGTTCCAGTTTTGGGAAAATCCGACGGTCGAATCTCCCGGTATAATCTTTTGAAGTTTCGATTTCGAAATACGAACTGCAGCGTCGTTATTCGATTAAATACAATTATATTTATATATATATATATAATCGATTCTAGCGCTGTTTTTCTTCAAATTTGAATTAAACGTTCTAGACAATCCAACCGTTGGATTTTTACAAAGTTGGTGCCGTTGGAAAGATATTTCCAAAGCGAACCCAACGGTTGCGATTTCAAGAAAATCCGACGGTCGGATCTCCCAGTATAATCGTTTGAAATCACGGTTTCAAAATACGAACTGCAGCGTCGTTATTCGATATATTTCAATTCTATTTATATATATATCGATTCTTCGATTTCAAAACTATATTCTTTTCATACATTTGATAAAAATTATATTTTTATCTAACTGTCTTCTATTTCAACACTTCACTATTTTTAACGATTCGTGCATATAATAAAAATGTGATTTTTATTGTAAAACGATTCATTTCAAAACACTATTATTTCGTATAGTTAATATAGGTGATAAAAATAGGATTTTTATTATAAAACAATTTATTTCAAAACAAGATGATTTTATACATTTCATATTGATGTTAAAAATGGGATTTTTATTATAAAACAATTTCTTCTAAAATATAAATACCATCCAACACATGAATTTCAATTCAACGAATGAATATCGACCACAAACTAATCCTATGTGGTTTAGTTCGCACGCAGGCGGCATGTATATATTTATTTCATTTCCACAAACTAATCCTATGTGGTTTCAACCAAATATTTCTCAACCACAAATGGGTATTTTTCAACCACAATCAATCAATATCAACCACAAACAATCCCAATCAACCATTCGCTATCAATCAATTTTCACATCAATCACAACCAATAAATATCGTCCATGGTTTGTGGACGAGGGGCGTATACATATATATATATATATATAGCAATTCACTTCTATTTCAACACATATATACTTTTTTTTACAACGCATATATAACTTATACATCGAACGTACAACTTATACAACGCTTATACATGAGGTGTACAACGCTTATATAACCCATACATCGACCATATAATTTATACATCATCGTTTTCCATATCGTTTATAAATTAGAAATCTCACATTGGTTTTCGAGGTGCTAAAAATCGTAGGTAGCTCAGAAAAATCCGCGGTCTCTTCTAGAATGTAGAGAGCCTCCTTGCGGTTCCGATGTTTCTTGTTTCATCAAATTTCGTTAACGAACGAAAAAGATATGATTTTTAAAAGGTTTGCAACACTAAAAAATATTAACTTTCATTTCAAAGAACAAAGCCGATACCTTTCCTTTGACGTTCAAACTAGGGTTTTGAGATTTCGTGAAATCCGTGCACCTTGGTGAAGATCGGAGGGTTGGACGTGGAAGAGGGGAGTGTGGCGCGTCTATCGAGGGTGGTGCGGTGTTGATCGGAGTCGGGATCTGGCCGTGGCGGCGCTGGGAAGTGGGCGACTTTCCAAGCGTCATTCTCGAGGCTGGCGAGGAGGGAGAGGGAGTGGATGGGTCGGATTTGAAGAGGGGGGTCGGCGGCGTCGTGTCAGGGTAGTGGCGGCGGTCAACGTTGACGGAGGCGGCGGGAATAAGGGAGGAAAGGGTGGAACGACGGGAATCGTCGATGTGAGAGGCGGCTAGGGTTTTCTGGAGTTTTATTTTTTTTATTATGAAAGAAAAAATTCTATTGGCCGAGGATTTATAGAAAATTTTAAATAGTGTTTTTACAAACGAACATCAATCCAAACCCAACGACTATCATCCCTAGCGTTTTACCCCCATTCCGAACACAATGGGATATGGTTCGTAGGCCCATTCGACTGTTTCAGTCAGTTTTCATTCAATTTAAAATATATAACATTTAATATTTGATTTGAACGTACATTTCAATTTTCCAGGGCCACAAACTGATTCGAAAAATTCCAGAAAATTAAATCTAGCTATGTTTTGACGATACGGTCCCAACAAAACTAGTTTCGTCGAATTCTGAGACCATTTGAAAAATGGCCCATTTCTGGTCGATCCAATTTAACTATAATTGACCAAAACACATTTTCCTTTGCCATGCTCACATACTAGCTTCAAAAATTATGAAATTTGAAACCTAGCAATAATTTCACATCCCGAAACCAACAAAAGTGGTTTCATCGAATTCCGAGGTCGTATGCAAAATGGCCAATTTCACGGGCTATATAAATTCCATAGCGACCTTTCTGAAAATTCATTTGGACATAACTTTTGCTTTCCGCTATGAAATTCCGATTTTTCAGATTCTTTAGAAATGTACTCACTAACAGATTTAAATATTTTTGGTTTCACTCAAATCTGTTTTGTTTTGCACCCGGTACAGTCCGACAAAGTTTGAATTCAATTTTTGAAACTACTGCGCCTTTTCAAGCCTTGTTTATAATTAGAATTAATTATATTCGTTTTCAATTGTCGATTCAAACTCCGTTTTCATTGCTATTATTTAAAATATTTATTTTAAATATTTAAAATCCATTATTTTAGCCAATTGAAAATTTTCAGATTGGTTCAGATTTTCTAGGTCGTTACATTTCCCTTTTTATTTCTTTAACAAACTTCCTTACTTAAACCTCCTTCGAATCATCTCTTATTCGATAATTCTTTCCTTCGAATAAGGTGTATTCGATAACTCTATTCAATTTAATCTATTCGATTAACCCTTATCAATTAACTCTATTGGACTAACGCTATTGGATTAACTCTATTGGACTAACGCTATTGATTAACTCTATTGGACTAATGCTATTGATTAACTCTATTGGACTAACGCTATTGATTAACTCATTTCACTTAACTCCTTTCGAATAAACTATATTCGATAACTCCTTTGACTCTATTCAAATAAACTATATTCGATTAACTCCTTTATTCTATTTGAATAAACTATATTCGATTAACTCCTTTTACTATTCGAATAAACTATATTCGACTTACTCCTTTTACTCTTCGAGTAAACTATATTCGACTTACTTATTTGATTTAACTCTAATCGATTAACTCAATCGAATAACTGAATTCGATAACTCCTTCCCTTTAGCTCTATTCGAATAAACTATATTCGATTACTCTATTTAAATAACTCTAGTTCGATTTAACTCTATTCAATAAATTCTAGTTCGATATAACTCTATCGATTTACTTTAACTGATTAACACTAACTGTTTAACTCTAACTGGTTTACCCTAATGGTTTTACCCTAGCTGGTTTAACTCTAACTGATTTACTCTAATGGTTTTACCCTAACTGGTTTAACCTAATTCGAATAACTAATATTCGATTAACTCTATTCAACTAACTCGACTCGACTAACCCCTTTCGAATAAGTAATTCGATTTACTAACTTTCGAATACCATATTCGATTTAACCCCTTTCGAATATCATATTCGATTTAACTCCTTTCGAATACCATATTCGATTTAACTCCTTTTTTGCTTTATAAAGATTCCCTTTTTAACAACGTTTATTCATTTTTAAAGATTTACTTTTAGTAACGGTTCTTCACTTTAAAATGATTTCCTTCTTATAACAGTTTCCTTTTTATAACGTTTTTTTTCTTTTTCTAAATATCTCCTATTTATAAATATTCCAATTTATAAATATTTCTTATTTATAAATATTCCATTTATAAATATTTTATTTTCAAATACCACTTTGAAAATATTTCCTTATCAACATTTCGGTATGTTATGGTATTCGACATATCAAATCACGATGATCAGTATCGTCCAAACACATATAATCGACAACAGATTATATATCACATCATATATCGCAATATATGAAAAACAATAAAATAACTGTTGAGGAATCCAGTCAGATTCCTCCAACCTGTTTCCCTGCATCACAGATGTTAAACAATATAGATAACATCACTTTCAATTCCATATGATATAATTTGTTAAACAGAATCAATATAGAAATTCAACTAACTGACTAGCAGTTCAATCAAACAGTCAACACACAGTCAATCAGCCAATATTTAACAGTTCTAAAAATACAACATGAAATTATCAAAGTTAGTGAGATTTACTCACATGGGCAGTTCATCGTTAAAGAACGATAAACTGTTGTTTGATTTGAATCGAACAATTTATTTCGCCATAAATTTTAACGAGCTCGGATTCACTTCCGGTCAGTCTCATGGTGTTGCTCCCGTCCATACGATCCCAACACAACTTACGATTCGTCAATCTGATATCGTATCACGAAGTTATGAATTTGCGAAGTTAGTACACAAATTTTAAAATTAAATTAAAACTAAACTTAAAACTCTATTGATAATTGGGCTTTAACCCTTTAAGATTGGCCCACCTTTTCCATTCTTGACCCATGACCACACCAACAGGTGCTCCTTCTCCCCTTAACAGAGACGTGACTTCCAGGAAATCAACATGGCCATTTCCGTGACATTGCTTCCATCCTATCTCCCACGTTTGTCCACTAAAACTCGAACAAATCCAACCATACATTTCAACTTCGATTCCTCTTCACCTCCCTCCCCATTTTCTTCAACTCGCCGCCACCTCGTAGAACCCGACCTCGGCAACACTTCGTTGCTCCACACTTCGCTCCGTCACCAACTCAATGAACCCATCCACAAGCTTTACCGTTTCACTCCCCTTTCCATGCGCATTTCATTTTATATATTTTTATATAAACCTACTCGCTCATGTTTCCATGCATCTTGCACTCCCAGTAGGTATCAAACTTCACGTGCCATCAATTGGTAAACAACGAACCTTTTAATCCCAGACAAAACTCCACTTCAGATTACCATTCGGATCTCCACTAGCACGCCAGAATGAAGGGCAGAGCTACATGAATTTGATTACCAGGCCATTTCGATCTTATAATATTTTTCGTTGATTAATGCCTTGGATTTAATTGGTGCAAGGATTAATGTGGCGGCTACTTTTTACTTGAATTTTCTGAAAGAGGAAAATAGGTTAGATGAGTATTGTATTTATAGCGTGAGGGTGTGATTTAGAGGAAAGGAATGTGGATTGGTAAGTGACACAAAAGTTGGTGGACAGAAAAAGAAGGCGTGCACACTTAAGGTCCAAGAAAACTTAATATTATTTAACTATCATATGTTACAAAATATGCGTGCTTCGTTACTTAAATCTTCGTTCATGTCGGGCCGCTACAGACAGAAGTAAGAGTTCAGTCGTGCTCAGTGAGGTGTCACGATTCCAGAAACATAATAATATCGGCAGATGGACTCATATTTTGAAACTTCAAAATGTTGATTTCAGGGTGCGAAATACGTCAAATAAAAAGTCGCTTATTAAATTAATTAAAAATTCCAAAAAATCCTAAAAATTAAATTATCACTACATCTCAAAAGAACCTTGTTCAAATTCGAATCCGATAACTAGTTATATTGAATAAACCGATACGGTCGATAAACAATTCTATAGCGACTATTTTAAAATTTGATTTGGACATATCTCAAAATCTACACAATGAAATACCAATTTTTCTCTTCCACTAGAAAGATATACTTCACCAGCTCCGTACGTTTCTTGTTTCACTGAAATCTAGCTTAAAACGGCTTCTGTATATTTAATTGAAGTTCGAATCGCCAAATTACGAACTGCAGCGCTATTTCGAGCTCGATTTTAATTATAATATAATTATACGTTCAAACTGTCGTTCAAATAATATTTTCGTTATTATAATTCAATTCCAAGCTGAATTAAATATCACAGATGATCCAGTTCACACCATATCGCCATTTCAGCCAATTCTGATTATTTTAGAATTAAATATATTATTTAATTTATTATTTTAAATTAAATATTCACCATTATTAAATTCCACGACCATTAAATTCTCTAAACCACCATTTCAACAATTAAATAAATTAATTATTATACCTCTGCCAATGCAGGTCATTACAAATTTTTAATGTGTTGAAATCAAATATATTTTCATGTGTTGATGTAAAATAAATATTCATTTACAAATTGAACGACTTGTTTATGTACACCGATTTGACTGATATTGATTGGGACGATAAATTTTACACATCGCCCAACCGCACAAATAAAATCTGTTTGTTGATTTGAAACCTCACACAGGTATTGGGATGAGATTTGATGTACACTAATCCCGATTGTTTAGTTGTATGTCAGTCGATGGATTGACAGACTATGTAAGCGTTAATTGTTGATATTTAATGCTTGTGCAGTTGTGTGGTGCACTCTGGATGATGGTTGATGATTTATCGTTGTTATTACCTACATGTGTTGTAGAAAATCCATATAATTAACATTATATGGTAATTGATTGGGCCTCATTCCAATTTGAAGAATAAGGAATATTATAAAAGAAAATTCATGTGTTGAATAGAAGAAAATTCACGTGTTGAATAGAATAAAAATTCACGTGTTGAATAGAATAAATATTCATGTGTTGAATAAAAATATTCATGTGTTGAATAAAAATATATACTCATGTGTTGAAGAAAATATTCATTTGTTGAATAAAATAACGAAGTTATTGAAATATATAAAGCCGTGTTGGTTAGATATGCGCCATTTGGCGCGAACGATGTTTATATCGATTATATTCATTTTTTTATAGTGATTATAGAAAAGGAAGTGATTTCAAATTATAATGTTTTGAAAATATTGTCATTTGTATATCGATGATGTGGAATATTCAATTTTGATTCGAAATTGAATATGGCAGTTCGTGAATTTCGACCATTGACTTCGAATTGACGTTGCGGGAGATCCGACCGTCGGATTCTCCTAAAACCAGAAACACTGGGTTCGTATCGAAAAGAGCTTTCTAACGAATACTATAAATTAGAAATCTAACGGTTGGATTTGGAATTATTCCAAATCAAATTTGGAAAAGGTCGTTGTAAGTGCAGTTCGATAGCCGTTAATGGATATCAACTGTACGGGCCTTGATAAAATTATTAAAAATAGTAATAATTTGTGTAAAATCATAAAAAATGATTTGTGAAGAATTGGGATGAAAAACCCCATATTTGAAAAGATAAAGATACATTTTTATCGAAATGAACTAGTTTTGAACTAGAATTATAATTTATTTATTTTTAAATAAATAAATTGGATTTGAAAGAGTTGTAAAAGTAACCAAAATTTCCAATAAGTGAATTGGAATGGATTAGAATCGAAATTGTCTTTGGAATATTTTGATGTTGGATTTTTGTGATTATATAGATATTGTTATGAAAATTTGAAAGATATATTAATATCGTTGTTCCAATACGATATTTGTTGGTCGTATAAGTTGATATTGAATATAAACCGATATATTTTCTATTCAGAGCCTTGTATTTAATATCAAATGTGATTTTGGGTTTATAGTGAACCGTGTTTTAAAATACATTGGTTCTTTAACCCACTTAAGGACAGGATATTGATTTTTGGAAAGATTAAAACCAAGTGGAGTTTTAATGAATCTTTAGTTAGATTGAAGTGATCGAGAATGGGGTATCATTAGTTTTGCTCCAGGCGATAGTTAAATCTTTAATTAGATTTGAACGTGAAACGGTAATTGAATTTACCGATAACACCGTCGTGTTAGATATGAAGTATGAACAGTTTTACTTCATGGGATGAATAGGTTGGGGTTGGGAAATAAAATAAATGATTACTTCGGTGTGGTTCGCTAATCCTGACTACTTTGAATGGATATTCAAAAGAAGATTAAAGAATAAATTTAAAGAATTTATCCTTGATAAAATTAATGGGAACCTTTCCCAAAGTATAAGAATATTTGGATAAAAGAATATTCTGAATTGGAATGAGGCGTATGTTGTGTTTGTGTAACACTTGTTTATTATGTACACGAGTTATTCAGAAAGATCGGGTTTATCCCATTCTGAATAATTGATTCGACGTGGTGTCGAGAATGAAGACGGTGGCCGAAGACTGGAGGACTTCATATCGTTTGGGTGATTAATGATGATCTTGATTGGGCTGTACACCCAAGAGGAGGGAATCAGTTGGTGTTCGTCCAGACGTACTTGGGGATCGATGGATATGCGAGGTACATGGTGCCTCCGGTTTCGTTCAGACCCATAACAAACTTGTAAATGGACCGTGTGTCTGACATTGGATTTTATTCTTTGTGAATGATTTCTATTAAATATATATCTGTTTGGCGGCGGAGAATTTATTCTCTTGTTTAACGCCCTTCTCTGAGACGTACGAGCTCAGGGGTTATATATTAATGGATATCAATCGCATGGAGTGAATTGCCTGTGTGGCATGCCTAAGTGGCAATTGATCAAGGCTTCTATTGAAAAGCAAAGTCTGGTGGTTGATGATCAAAGCACGGCCTGTGTGGCATAGCTTTGTGTAGCGTTGATTCGCGAGCCTCACACCCCGGTTGAGAACCAAAAACGGGAGAAGGATCCAGGGAGGGCATGCGTTTCTTTCTAGCTAGGGTGGTGTCAGTGACCTACCAGCCCTGACATTTATATTATTTTCACCTGTGTGGTTTTTGCTGTTGCGAGGCACCTCAGATATATTGGTGACTGTGTGGAGCCGATGGACTCATTTGCTCATTGACGCCCCAAAGTGCGGGGAAACGCAGTGTTCAGGCATTTTAATCCACATCGGTGGACCGGCCCTGTGGCTCCTAAGGGTCACTCGAGCTCTGATCCTGAGACACGGTCTAGAGCATCTCGAATCGGTAGAGGACTATCTTTTGCCTCGGTTCACAAATGGAAACCCAACTTCCAATACGTGACATTTGCGGTTTTGATTATAGAGCCTAGTATGGTGACATGATATATGGTAATCATGCCGTCTATGATTGATATTTATGATTGAAATTGTTTTGACACTACACTTATAATAGTATCAAATGATTTGTTTTTAACGTACCAAGCATGCTTTGGCTATTATAACGTAAAACCCTATCCTCCGGCTTGTGTTGCATTGTCTGATGGGACCTGGGTCTTATAATAGCTTCATTTTTCTTTATTTAGCATTGCGCTGTTGTTTTATGCACTGGTATTCTTGTGAGGAAACCCGTTCCGTGTTATACGGCGTGGTCCCTTGATTTACCTAACTTTAAAATAAAGACTAATAACTGTTTTAGTTCTCACACCAGTTACATGACTGACCTGGAGTTTATTGTTTTAACCTAAACTCTGGGTGCCACTATTTTGACACGGGCAACTAGTAGTTTTGGTTTTGCAGATTTATATTCACAGGAACCTGGTTTACAGCTAGAACGATATCTAGAAAGCTCTGTATCCATATATCTCTTTCAGTTGTGTATTGTATTATTTTTTTGCTGCAGTAATATATTTAAATCTCTGATATTTTCTGATGTATAATATTCATTCATACTCTGTATATTCTTGTAATCTGATGGAATTGCTGTAATATACAATGAAATGATCTTCTGTTTGCGTCCCGATGTGGCTTGTTCTCAACTCAATCCGTGATTTCCCGTAAGGGGGACTTCTGGTCGTTTCACTTTATATAAGAATTAGGAATAAAAATATAATTTTCATATAGAAAGAAGCATCGAAAAAATATATGAAGTAGAAATAAAAATGTGATTTTTATTTATTAGAATGAAGCAATAAAAATATAATTTTTACTATGAACAGCGTGGAAAAGGATTGCGTTGACATTATGGGAAGATCCAAACGGTTCAGAAATTCAAAAATAGAACTGAAGGAGTGGATCACAAGGTGAGAACTTCTCACTTTTATTTTATTTTCTAGTTTGAAATATATACTAGGATGCAGACGGTGTTTAGCAGCGCCCGACACCCGTCGTCCACAAACCATGGATGACTTGTTTGTTTGTTGTTTGTGTTGTGAATATTGATTGTGTGATGTGGGATGGAATAAATATTTTATAGTTAAAAATATAATTTTTAACATGTATATAAAATGAAATAAATATTTATAAACAAATCGGACGATTTGTTTATGTACACCCATTTGACTGATATTGATTGGGACGATAAATTTTACACATCGCCCAACTGCACAAATAAAATTCATTATTTGTTTATTGAAACCCCACGCGGGTATTGAGATGATATATGACATACACTAATCCCAATAATTAGTTGTATGTCGATCGATTGATTGACAGACTGTTATAAGCGTTAAATATTTATATAATGCTTATACAGTGTAGAACGCACTCTGGATGATGGATTGCTGTTTTCATTGTTGTTATACGCATTTGTTGTGTGAAATTCATATAATCTAATTATATGGAAATTGATTGTGTCTGATTCCACTTCAGAAACAATGAATATTTTAAAATAATAGTGAATATTTTAAAAATAACAATTATTTTAAAATAACGAATATTTTCAAATAATATTCAATAAAAGATCAAAATTTGATTTTGATATCGGATACGAATATATATAAAGCCGTGTTAAGTAGTTAAATGCCATTTTAACACGAACGAGGATATTGTCGATTTATTCGTTTTATAATGAATATCGAAAGTGATTTCAAAATCGAATATTTTGAAAATATTATCGTTTTAATATTGAAATGATATGGAAAATTTAATTTCCAATTAATTTGAAATTGAATTGAAATTCGAATTAAATTGAAATAGAATTGAAATTCGAATTAAATTGAAACTGAATTCGAAATTCGAATTGAAATTGAAATAGAATTGAAATTCGAATTAAATTGAAATAGAATTGAAATTCAAATTAAATTGAAATAGAATTGAAATCGTTTTGAATTGAATTTAAAATGGATTGAAATTGAATTGAAATTGATTTGAATTGAAATCGATTTGAAATGAATTTAATACGAATTTTTATTGGAAAATTCAATTTTGATTTGAATTTGAGATGGAAGTTGAAATCATTTTGAAAATGAATTTAAAACGATTTATAAAATATGTTTCAAATGGAAATCGATGAAATATATATATTATATATTATATAAATAATATAATGGCCTGAATATAATGCGACGCGCTGCGGTAGTTCGCGAATTTCGACCATTGACTTCGAACGGACATTACGGGAGATTCGACCGTCGGATTCTCCTAAAACCGGAACCGTTGGGTTCGTATCGAAAAGAGCTTTCTAACGAATACAAGAAATTAGAAATCTAACGGTTGGATTTGGAATAATGTCCAAATCAAATTTAGTAAAGGTCGTTGTAAGTGCAGTTCGATGGCCGTTGATGGAAATCGACAGTACGGGCCTTGAGAAAATTATTAAAAATATTGATAATTAGTGTAAAATCATAAGAAATGATTTGGAAAGAATAGGAATGAAAAATTCCGTATATGAAAAGATAAAAATAGATTTTTATCGAAATGAACTAGTTGTAAACTAGAATTATAATCCAATATTTTTAAAATAAATATATTGGATTTGAAATGGTTTTAAATATAGCCAGAATTTCCAATATACGAATTGGAATGGTTTAGAATCAAAATTATCTTCGGAATATTTCAATGTTGGATTTCGTGATTATACAGATATGGTTAAGGGAATTTGAAAGAAATATTTATATCGTTATTTTCGATACAATGTTTGTTGGTTTCAGAATTTGATATTGAATATAAACCGATATATTTTTTATTAAGAGACTTGTATTTAATATCAAATGGGATTTGGGTTGTCGTGAATGGTGTCTTCATTAACACTGTTCTTAAACCCAATTGAGAAAAAAGATTAAATATTTTTATTTGGATTTAATGAAGTTTACCAATTAAATATTCAATTGGAATCGAATTGGAATTGATTTGTGGGTTTATCATGAACGGTGTTTTAAATAACATTTGTTCTTTAATCCGATAATTTATGGAATGTGAATTAGGTTTGTTGTGAACTGTGTTTTAACGACATTCGTTCTTTAACTCGATTCACAGTGAAATGTGATTTGGAATTTATAAATCTTTTGATAAGATTTAAAGGAGATTTTCCAAAGTAAAGTTTTCCAATTTAAATAAAATAAATTGGAATGGAATGGAATTCGATTTGGTAATAATCGAAGTGAATTTATGTGGATGAGGACTGCTAATATATATGGAATTTGAAAGGCTTTGTCGTTATTCCATTTATATTGTTAGTCGGATATGGAAGTTTATATCGATTTGTTTTCACGAAGATTCCATGGTTAATGGAATGTGATTTTGGGTTGTCGTGAATGGTATCTTTAATGATACTGTTCTTAGACCCAACGGAGTTAAGAAAATCAGAAACTAAATGGAGATTAGTTAAGATGAATGGTTTCCTGGGTATTGATCCGATGTTGGTTTCGGCCTTCGGCGTTATTACTTAGCGAATTGTTCACTTGCTAATTTACGGTTAAAGGCTGATGGAATAGAATATGATTTTGGGTTTATCGTGAACTGTGTTTTAAATGACAATGGTTCTTTAACCCAGTTAAAGAAAGGATATGATTTCCCAAGTTAAACAATCATTAATATTGATTTTTAGAAAGATTAAAACCAAGTGGAGTTTTAATGAATCTTTAATTAGATTGAAATGACCGAGAATGGAGTATCACCAGTTTTGCTCTAGGCGATAGTTAAATCTTTAATTAGATTTGAACGTGAAATAGTAATTGAAATTTACCGATAACACCATGGTGTTAGATATGAAGTATTACTAGTTTTACTTCATGGGATGAATAAGTTGGGAATGGGAAATTTAGAACCAAGGATTACATCCGTAAGATTCGTTAATCCCGACTAGTTTGGATAAACCATAATATGGTTTGAATTGATATTCAAAGGAAGACTAAAGAATAAATTTAAAGAATTTATCTTTGATAAAATTAATGGGAACCTTTCCCAAAGTAAAAGAATATTTGAATAAAGGGATATTCTGGATTGGAATAAGGCGTATGTTGTGTTTTTATAACACTTATTTATTATATATGCGAGTTATTCGGAAAGACCGGGTTTATCCCATTCTGAGTAATTGAATCAACGAGAAGTCGACGATGGAGATGGTGGCTGAAGATTGGAGGTCTTCACATCGTTTGGATAATTACTGATGATCTTGATTGGGCTATACACCCAAGAGGAGGGAATCAGTTGGTGATCGTCCAGACATACTTGGAGATCGATGGATATGCGAGGAATAAGGTTCCTCCGGTTTCGTTCTGACCCAGAACGGACTTGTAAATGGATGTGTGTCTGACATTGGATTTTATTCTGTGTTTATTGATTCCTATTAAATATATATATCTGTTTGGCGGCAGAGAATTTATTCTCTTGCTTAACGCCCTTCTCTGAGACGTACGAGCTCAGAGGTTATATATCGATAGATATCAGTCGCATGGCATGAATTGCCTATGTGGCATGCTGAGATGCAAATGATCAAGGCTTCTGTTGTAAAGCAGAGTCTTGTGAGCGTAGCTTTGTGTAACGTTAATTCGCGAGCCTCACACCCCGGTGTGAACCAGAAACGGGAGAGGACATCAGGGAGGGCATGCGTTTCCTTCTAGCTAGGAGTGGTGTTTTGGGTTTTACACGACCAGACAATTTACTTATGTGGATGATGGATTACGAGGCGCCTCGGTTAGATCGGACGATCCGGGTCCGATGGAGTCATTTGGCTCATTGACGCCCCATAAGGCGGGGAAACGCAGTGTTCAGGCATTTTAATCCACATCGGTGGACCGACCCTGACGATCCAAAGGTCACTCGAGCTCTGACCTGAGGGGCGGGCTAGAGCGTCTCGAATTCAGTGAGGATGATCCCTTGCCTCAGTTCACAGATGAAAATTCAACTTCCAATACGTGACGTTTGCGGTTTTGAATGTAGAGCCGAGTATTGGCGACATGATAAATGGTACCCATGCCGCCTAGGATTGATACATTTATATTTGAAGTTATTTTATACACTATGCACTTATAATAGTATCAAACGATTTGTTTTTAACATACCAAGCATGTTTGGATATTATAAGGGAAAACCCTATCCTCTGGCTTGCGTTGCATTTTGTGATAGGACCTGCATCTTATAATAGCTTCATTTTCCAAAAAGCATTGCGCTGTTTTGATATATGCACTAGTATTCTTGGGAGTAAACCCGTTCCGTGTTATACGGCGTGGTCCCTTGATATTTCTGATTTAAAGTAAAGTTTTAAATAACTGTTTTAGTTCTCACACCAGTCACATGACTGACCTGGAGTTTATTGTTTTAACCTAAACTCTGGGTGCCCTTATTTTCGACACGGGCAGCTAGTAGTTTTGGTTTTGCAGATTTATATTCACAGGATCCTGGTTTACAGCTGGAACGATATTCGGAAACCTCTGTATCCGTTTATCTCTTTCAGCTGTGTATTATATTATTTTTCCGCTGCTATGTGATGTATTGTAATCTTTGATATTTTTCTGTTGTATTATAATTATTCATACTCTGTATATTCTTGTATTCTGATGGAATTATTATAATATGAAATGAAATGTTCTTCTGTTTGTGTCCCGATGTGGCTTGTTCTCAACTTAATCCGGGCTTTCCTTCACGGGAAAGTTCAGGTCGTTTCAGCCTATAAGTATAAATTAAGTATTTTTTTCTTGTTTTTTTATTATCGTATTTTTCAGTGACGTTTTAGTTGAGAATTTAGCATATGTGCAGAATGACGATTGTGGGTATTTTATGTGGCATGAAGAAGTGTATGAAATCAATAACAATGCTAAAATAGGAGAAACTACTATTAAATTGATGGATAAAGAAAAAAGATATTTGAAGACAAGTTGCTGAAGTAAAAGCAAAAGAGGGCAAAATTTGAGGAGATTGTTGCTAATATGAAGGTAAAGATGGCTTTAATATGCGTTAAATGTGGAAATCACGAGAAAGGAAAAAATTTCTTTGCAAGAGCTTTAGCTATGTCATGGATCATGTTTGGGATTATTTTGTGTATGCTTATGGCAACGTAATGCAGTGAAGTACATTTTTTCTTCATTTTTTTTTTTTATGTTTCATCTTTTGGGAGTTGAAATGTGATGTGTAATTTTGTATGAATTGAAACAAATATATGAATAGTGTTTTATTATGAGCACTATGGTTATACTGATGTAGAAGGAAGATAAATGATTTTATCTTTTATTGATAATAATTTCAGTTTAACTGAATTTAGTGATGATATTGTGATGGCTGATGTTGAAAACTTTATGATGAATTTGATAATGAATTTCTACTATCTGATAATGTTATTCACATAACTGAGGATGACTGTAATATGATTATTTTGATTTTTGTAGAAAGATATATCATTTTATCTTTTATTGGTATTATATTTAAGGCTGTGACATACTATGTTATTTTATTAAAATTATATTGTATATATATGAGGATATTGAATATAATATTGCTTGTTATTACATTTGTAAGGCTCTATAATACTATTTTGCACTAATATATTTTCAATAAAATATAAAAGCTTTTATCTTTCTTAGCTTAGTAGCAGAATAAAAATGAGTATTGAAAATTCATTACCATTTATCATAATTTATCTTCAAATTAACATAATTTATGTTACAGCTTGGTAGTTAATATTATATATAACATATTAATTGTTATTTGGAAGATGTTGTTGGTAATTATTTTAAAAATGATAAAATGATTTACCTTTTTTATTTTAAACGCAACAATGTTTACATAGTTTAATAAGTAAAAGAAAATAGGTTATAACATTTTAGCGTTAAATCATTTTTATATATCATACTACTTCATTTTAAATGAAACTCAAGTTAAAGTTGAATTATATTGTAATATAACTTAATTTTGTTTTCGGTCATGTGGACATTCAATCCATAATGGATTTTTTAGAAATGCAATCTCTTATTTTGCATCTTCTTTCTTTAATTATATTTCTTTATCACAAGATGACAAGCAATGTGTGGACAAAGTTGTACCATCTTCGTACATGGATGCTATTCTGAAGACATCTATAAAGGGATATGCATATTTTAATAAGCTAAAACATTCCTACTCTCAACAACCGCTACGAAATTCGAATCGTTGTTCTAAAAAAAATTAATTACATCAAATCTGTTAATGGGTGCTTCAGGAGAGGCTCTTCAGATAATTGGGTTTGCAGGCGTCAAAATCCAATTTTATGTTTCAGAATCAACAAAATAAGGCACAACGCGTTTTATTGTATATCCCATATCAAATATCCCCTAAAAATGGCTAACCCCAACAAATATACTTATATTTCAGCCAAGACATTTCCCGATGATTTCAGATGGGCTAGATCTATAGTGGTGGTCTCCATAGCTCGGGGAGCTTTCTCTATCATCGAACTTGAAGATCTCATCATATTCAAGTTCGGCAAGAGTTTGCCTTATTGGAACTGGACTGTTCGAAGAATGGGCGATAATTTTGTTGTGAAATTCCCTCCTTCTCTATTGACTGATAATTTCAACTGTTCCTTTGTTATAATGAAGGGGGTTGTGAATCTAAAAAGGTGGAGCCCACAGGTTAGCAGTATAGCCAAGAGGAAGGTTGAAGAATGGGTTAGCTTGAAGAACTTGCTGGTTGTTTGCAGACGTTTGGAAGTGCTCAAAGCAGCGCTAGTGGATTTGGGAGATGTGAAGAGACTTTGGTACGGATCTTTGCATGCTGCAGATTATACTTGGTTAAGAGCCCTAATTCTGATAGATGAAGATTTGGTACTCCCGCCTTCGATTATCATTTCCATTGAAAACTATGATCATGAGGTAACAATTACGAAGCTGGATGGAGCGTCTTCTGAGGAGTTTGACATAAGAGAGTTTAGCAGGACTTTTTTTGCCAGGGGCGGTGATGGTTATGAATTGTAAGAGAGAGAGGGGTGGCTTTGCTAGCGCTCCAAATGTTCCACCTATGAATGCCCCGAGTGCTAGTGTGCCAATGTTCTTTTGTCTGAAGAAGTGAATAAACCGGATAATGTTGAACAAGGGATGAATGTTGATAATGCTTTTGTGAATTATGAAGGTGGAGCTCATGCAGAAATTGATGCAGGTGGAAACATTATGAGAGTTGGTAATGCACAGCCAAATGATGATGGTGTAGTAGGTTTGGATGATATTGGTGATGATCTGAGTGATAGCAATGAGCTTTTTGAGGGCAATGAATATAATTATCAGGACATGGATCTTGGTGGCGGCAATGTTTTGGCTCTTATTGATTCAGGAGAGTGCTCTGAGATCACTAGCAAAAGGAAGGGCAAAATACTTCTTAATAACTCTAGAGTGGTGATGCTTAGGCGTAGTAAAAGAGGCTTACCTCATACTATTGAAGGCACTGATAGGAAGAAATATGTTGAAAGCTTTGCTGAAAAAGTGCGTGCAAGGGTAAAAAGGATTGCTGGACCATCTACTTGATTATGCTGTTGAAAACTTTATGCTACTTTGTTATTTTGGGGGCTATAATATATAATACAAGTTACTATTTTTACTTTTGTGGGCTGTAATATGTTGACAACAATTACCACTAACTTTTTGCTTCAAAAAAATTATATTGTAAAATCAATATTTGTTAATATGTATGTGATTAATGTTGCTTTTTAATAGTGATAAGTGTTAATAACTGATTAAAATTAAGCAGTATTATGTTTTGTTATATGCTATGGTTTAGATTATTAAAAAGATATTTAATTTTATCATTTTATTTTATATTATGCAATTATTTCTTTTGTTGAATGATTATTTGGTTATTTGGTCTTATGAATTTTATGCTATGTTTTGTTGAATGGTTATTTTATTATTTGGTTTTTTTCGACAACAAAGGTTTTAAAATATAATATTATTTATCTTTTCATGTAAAGGCAATATTTTAAGTTTGTTGTATGTACTGACTTTCATAGGTTGTTGAATGTTGAAACAAAAGGTAAGGCCAAAACATTTTCATATTTTTAAACTGTTGATTTGGATTTAATATTCACCCTTCTTTGAGTGAACTGATGTACCATGACTTGAAATATGTTGACTCGAACTTTATGTGTATCTGAAAGTGAATAGGTGGTTGGTGACTGATTTAAGTTGCGGTTTTGCAAAGTAATAAATTGTTTTATCTTTTTTCCACTTGGAAATTAAAAATAAAGTTCCAACATTATAATTTTGTTTAATATTTTCTTTGAGTTAAAGTTAAACATCTTATGATGTAAAGTTTGTGGAATAAACATAATAATTAAATAATAAACTCAAGAGTATACAACAACAAGAAGATTTTAAATAAACACAATAATGCACAATTGATATATCAACTATATCAGCACACAGTAATCAAGCAACAAATATATAATCAGTGTGTTTTTGTATGACAAATTTGACACCGAAATAAAATTTAACAAGATTTGAAAACTATATACAGATTCCTAAATCTGACAACATATAGATCCTTTCAATTAGTAGTATTAAAATTATTTACTTTACGTGTATTATTATCTAAAATTGTTTGAAAATCTTTGAACTTCAGACATTGACTTTTTCATCATCCAACGGTATAGTTCATCTTGCAGTATACCAAACGCAAAATTAACTCTTAACTTGTCCATATGTTATTGAGAACTGCTTGCTATCATAGGTCTTCTATGCGTAAAATTTCTCAAGTTCATAATGATATACACTCCACAGTCATATCTGTTATAAACAAAACCAAAAAAGTTAAACATTTGTGAACTATTCATCTTCTTAAAAATTCATGGTTAAATAAAATGTAATAATAATTTTCAATTAACATTTAATAATGATTTTAAATTAACATGGTTAAATGAATTTCAACTATCCAAACTGGAATAACATGTAATAATGATTTTCAATTAAGTACAACAACATTCAATAACTAGGCAATCCAATAAGATTCGTAACTTATACATGCTGTGTTATACACTGAAGGCAAAAAAAAAAAAAAAGGTTAAATAACATATTGCCAACCATTAATTATCGACTCTATTGCATAAAAAGATAAACCCATTTATCTTTTTTGTCCAATTTTTGTTTTTTGTTTTTAAAAAGCGTACTTGTAATGATAAACATATTACAAACATATTGAAACATATTAACATAACAATTTAACAAAATTTTTGATTACAAAAGTAATATTTCAATGTTTTTATACAGAAATACATTAGTTATTTAAAAAATAAAATTGCTTATCTTTTTTGTCATTAGCTTTCATATTACAAAAACTTTAACAAGGGTAGTTGTATTAAAACATGTTTTTCAAAATAGTTCGATCATATTTACAATTACTTTTTTAAACATGAATTGCTGATCTAAAAATACAATTATGTTTATCTTATTTTGTGTTAGTTTTTTATAAAAAAATGTTAATCATTTGCTAATATAAATGGGTTAAATCATCTAATGCACGAAAATTATTGAATTATTTTTAATTAAAATCTAATATGCAAATCCTGTAACAGAAAACATTATTGTTTATAAAGATATATATCTTTACTAATAATCTTTACTAATAATCAGAATAGGTTTAGTGTCACACTTTTTTGGTGTACACCTGAACTGACAAAAATGCCCTTTATTTAATTTGTATCATACATTTAACTCGCATGTAGATAAGTATTCAAACGTTAATTATAATTGTAATGTAACATATATTAATTATAATCCGCGTACATCAATTTTAATCGTAACGTATATTAATTATCATTAATTCTTTGACCATTTCTCTTCTTCTTTGTATATATTTTTAATATCATTCGTTTCTATAATTAAATTCTGATATATATCAATTCCGCAAATTTGTTTCTACTTAATTATACTTTCAAATTTGAAATCCAAATGTTTATATGTTTACTTATTTTCTGCTTTATATAGCTTTTTTTAATTTTATTTCCTACTTTACTTCATATAATACGTATATAACATTTTTTTAATCACTTTATTTAGAAGCAGTCAATCCCTTGAAATTCGCATATGTTAATTATCATTAATTCTTTGATCATTTCTCTTCTTATATTTATATATTTTTAATATCATTTATTTTATAATTAATTTATGATACATGTATCAATTCCGCAAATTTATTTTTAGTATCATTTATATTTTTACATATTTTCTGCTTTATATAGCTTTTTCTTTAAACTTTATTTCCTACTTGACTTTATAAAATACGTATACGCCATTTTTTTAATCGCTTTGTTTAGAAGCAGTCAATCCCTTGAAATTCGCATACTTTAAGTATCATTTATTCTTTGACCATTTCTCTTCTTATATGTATATATTTTTAATATCATTAATTTCTGATACATATATTAATTCCACAAATTTGTTTCTACTTAATCATATTTTTATATTTGAAATCCAAATATTTACTTATTTTCTACTTTATGTGACTTTTTTTAACTTTATTTCCTACTTTACTTCATATAATATGTACACGTCATTTTTAATCACTTTATTTAGAACAGTCAATCCCTTGAAATTTGCGTACATCATCATTCATCTTTACTAATAGTCGGAATAGGTTTGGTGTCACACTTTTTTGGTGTACACCTGAACTGACAAAAATGCCCTTTACTTAATTATTCTTCCACAATTAAAAGGAAGGGCAATGAATGTCATTTAACTACCTTAACATTTTCTAGAATTGTTACATTTATGTTCAAAATCGATATTCAGCATAAATTTATTCATTTTGGCATTCAATGTTCATTGGAATAGCAAACAATAAAAAAGGAAGATATTACATCATCATTAATTACCTAACTAATAAAAATTGTTATTATTTTGGAGAAAATGCAAAAGTATTCAAATTGTTAATTGAGATATTGCAAATTTTTCTTAACATTTTTCATTGAATGTTTAACTGTTATTCTGTTAGCCATAAATATAAAACCTTGACGATTGATATTATTCATTTTTATCAATTAATTTATGAGGGAAATAAATTATTACACTTTAAGATTCACTCAATAATTCAATGAAACTCTTCCATCTTTCATCTCTTCAATAGTTGGTCTATGACTTTTTATATTAACATTACCAATATTATTCACTGCCACTTATTACCCTCTAATTAAAATTATTTTAGAAAAATATGCGTTTACAAATAAGTGTTGTATGTTTATAAATAAACAATTAATAAATAAGCAATTAATGTAATTAAATTGCCCTTTCCATATTCAGCGACAATTTGAATAGGCATTCAAATTTGAATAAGGACATTTATTATTGCGCATTACAATATAAATTAGCAATTAATAAATAGTAGAACGTGCTACTGGGACATCAGCGTATAAAGTACGTGCATTTGAAAATTGGCATCCGCATAGTAGGTCAAATAAAAAAAATCTTACCTATTTTTATTCAAATCTGATATCAACGTACGTGCATTTGAAAAGTCAACCTCTCCTGCAAATGCGCTATTCAAGAAACAACCATTCACCTCTTTAAATATGGCACATCATCCAATTAATTTTCAGCATCTTTCTCATTTCCTCTACGCTTTGCTCTTCAAGATAATTCTCTCCTCTTTCATACCTCTCTTTCCAATACTCACTGCCTCACGAAATTGAACACACCGCACAACAATTTTACTTTCTTATCTATTGGGTTTAAATTTTCGAAGCTTCGCCTCATTCAAAACATGATTTTTTTTCTCAGGTAAATGCATAAATAAGGCTACTCCACGTTTAAGTTTAACGAGCGTTCTTTGCCCTCAACCTCTGTACTTTGTTTCTAAGATTTTTCTTCGTGAGTTGTATGAAAAATAATGTTTTGTGTTCCTTTTAAATAGTAAAGTAAAGGGGAGCATTGTCCCCTGTTGCTTGCGTGAGACCATGAACGTGAGAAGTGAATGTCTCAGTGTATGTTTAATTAAAAGTGAATGTCTCAGTATATGTGTAAATAAAAGTGAATGTTGTCTGGAAGAAGTTAGGAAGGTAAAGGAAAAGAATATGTTTTGTTCTCAGTAGATAAAGCACGTTTAATGGGAATAATAAACCAAACATTACTACAAATATTTTTTGCATATGTAAAATACGTAGTACTTAAGGAACAATAATCCATGCGCGAAGCGCGTGCCGTGACGCTCGTATATATATATATATATATATATATATATATATATATATATATATATATATATATATATATATATATATCTTTTTTGTCAACTTGTCTTATATCTCTTACAGTGCTGATTTGCATACATTTGTCTTTTTCAAAAAACTAATATCGGTGTATACCAAATAACAAATAAATACTAAAATTGGTTTTTTTTATAAAATACATCTAAACATTTACTGTAACAGATAAACGTGTTTATCATTTTTTGTGTTAGTTTGGTATAAAAAAAGTTAATTATTTGCTAAAATAAATGTGTTAAATCATCTAATGCATGGAAATTATTGAATTTATTTTAATTAAAATCTAAAATGCAAATCCTCTAATAAAAAAAATTATTTTTTACAAAGATAGATTTATTTATCTTTTTAGTCTAATTGTCTTGTATCTTTTACAGTGATGATTTACATGCATTTATCATTTTCAAAAAAATGATAGCAGTGTATACCAAACAACAAATAAACATTGAAATTTGTTTTTAATAAATAAAATACATCTAAACATTTATAACAATTATTGTAATAGTTAAACGTGTTTATATTGTT
The DNA here is from genome assembly GCA_030737875.1 of Allium sativum. NCBI lineage: Eukaryota > Viridiplantae > Streptophyta > Magnoliopsida > Asparagales > Amaryllidaceae > Allium > Allium sativum. Next base: position 158,946,154 of record CM060918.1, on the reverse strand, counting down.
TTATGTTTGTTTGTAATTAAAAAAATATTAATCATTTGCTAAAATAAATTTTTTAAATCATCTAATGCAAGGAAATTATTGAATTTTTTTAATAAAAATATATTATGCAAATCTTCGAATAAAAAACATTATTGCTTACAAAGATAGATATATTTATCTTTTTAGTTTAATTGTCTTATGTCTTTTACAGTGATGATTTACATACATTTATCTTTTAAAAAAAACAAATAGCAGTGTATACCAAATAATAAATAAACATTAAAATTTGTTTTTTCTAAAAAATATACATTTGCATCTCAAACAAAATAAAAATGTGTTTGTTTATGTTTATATTTTTTTTTGTGTTTGTTTGTTATAAAAAAATGTTAATCATTTACTAAAATAAATATGTTAAATCATATAATGCACGGAAATTATTGAATTATTTGTTATTAACATATAATATGCAAATCTTCTAAAAAAACATTATTGGTTCTAAAGATATATATATATATATATATATATATTTAATGTATTTGTCTTATATCATTTACCATGATGATTTATATATTTTGGTATTTTTTTAAAAACTGATAGCAGTGCATACGAAATAACAAATAAACATTAAAATATGTTTTTCCTAGAACAAAATACAACTAGACATTTAATACAATTACAGTAAAAGATAAATGTGTTTATCTTTTTTACATGTATCAGTAATTTTCAAATATTACTAAATTTTAATATGTAATTAAATAATTCAAATTAAAGGATAAACACGATTATATTTGTAAGTTATCAAAATAAAATAAAATATATTGTTGAATATATATGTCCTAATGTATTACTGCTATATTCTGTAATGAACAAAACATTTATACAAACTTTAAAAGATGAAAATTTATATTCATACCTTTCAATTCTGAGCAACTTTAGGGTTTTAGCTTGTTTGAGAATATCGACTTGTTTGAGAAGATCAATTTTTTTGAGAAGATCGACTTAGGGATTTAGGGTTTTATGAATTGGCTTAGATTTTAGGGATTTAGGGATTCACGAATCGGCTTAGGTCTTGTGTCCTAGAAATGCAAACGGCTGTGGAAATTTGTCCTGAAAAATAATTATTTCGAACTTGTGTCCTAGAAACTAATTCTTTAACTAAATGAGGCCCTTATTGTATAATCCCCGTTAATATATGTATATATACATACAAACAAATCAAAATATAAAATAACAAATAAAATAACGATTACATGTAATAAATACATGCACTAAAAAAATGTAATGCATGCATTGAATGAAAGAAAGGATTGGTTGCATGTAGTGTAAATATGTTGCATGCACCGATTTGCAAACATAATGCATTAATATTAAAAGAGAAATAAAAGAAAAGGATTCGTGCAATGGTTTAATTTAAATATTGGAACAAACATGAAAAGGAGAAGTAAGGAGAGGACAATAATTATCGTTGTTCTAGGACTTGTAACAAAAGCCTTAGTAGTCCAGTTGGTTAGAACATATGACTTGCATATAAGAGGTACGGAGTTCGATCCCCGCCAGCGCCATTTTTTTGTTTTAAGACAGACACCTAAAATAATACATGCTCACGAGAGGTAATCAGTATAAACACACTCATAAGGAAAAATATACATATAAGGAAGTAAGAAAATATATGTATATGAGAATACACGCGTATACGTGTGTAGGAATATATATATATATATATATATATATATATACAAGAGATAAAATTCAAGGTAAAGCTGAAATCATAAAAATATGGAAAGAATCAAATTGCGGTGAAATACCATTTGAATTTTGAAAACGAAACAAAATTTGTGCGTATATATATATGCGTAAAATGGTCATTAGAAAAATTGTATATGTGATAACACAAACCCCCATGCCACGGAAGCAAGGATAATCATTGGAATATAACACATTAATCAACATTAGCAGATTATAGATAATAACATAAACATGAGATGGAATAATTTACATCAATATGATAGCGAAATCATAAAATGTCATAACCATCAAAGTTGCACAGCCATAAGATACAACTTAGTGCATAAAAAAATGATCAGTCTACATTGAGATCAATGGTACATATACATAAGACAGTACGTAATAGAAATAACCAGTCTGCATCAATATTAACGGTACATATACAAAAGATAGTACAGACGGTAATGTCAATAATCCAAAATATAGATAAAGTTTATTCTCCGCCTTCAGCCAAAAGTGCACTCCAAGCTATAGTGCTAAGCCAAAATAAATCCTGCTACCTGCTACTTGGCTGCCCATGTAAAAATAAGGGCACCCGAGTTTGCAAGTGAAAACAAACTACGAGTCAATCATGGGACTGATATGAGAAATCTTACTTAGCTTATTTAATAATAAGACTAGTCATAGGACCATGCCGCAGACGCGGAACGGGTTTACACCATTTGATTGCCAGTGCATAAAACAAGTAAATCATTTAAACAACGCAATGCTTTTTACAAAAATGAAGCCATTATAAGACTCAGGTCCCATCACACAATGCAACGCAAGCCGGAGGATTAAGTTTTACCTTATAATGGCCAAAATATGCTTGATACGTATAAAAGAAAATCATTTGATTTTATCTATAGTACATATATGTTCAAAAGAAATTTCAATCATAATGTATCAATCATAGACAACATGAGCGTCTCATGCCACTATGCCGCTATATATAGGTTTACAATCAAAACTGAAATGTCATATTGGAAATTGGATTTCCGTCATGAGTCGAGGCCAGGGATGGCTCCTCTCTGATCCGAGACACTCTATCAAATGCCTCAGGATGGCACCCTTATCAACACTTCGATCTTTAGGGCCTGTCCTCCCTTACTTTTGGGGATTAGTTATTCCTAAGCACATGTTTCTCGATCCTATCTATAACGACCCGTATTCTACACATCATAGGATCGTAGAATATTTATTTCTTTCCCATGTGAAGTCGTATGGTCTTGTAACTTTGGGAAACATCTATTAGACTCATTTCCCATGTTCATGATTTTTGTCGATTTTTAAATGACCATTTTGCCCCTAGTTGGTACTATTTTGGCCATAACTTTTGATTGGAAATGAATTTTGACCTGATACCACTTCCATTAGATTCGTTTGATGGTTTACCTTTCCGTAGAGTGGTCATAATAGCCAAACGGACTTACCGTTTGCGAGATATGGCTGAAATAAGGTTTGGAGAGTGAAAAACTGCTTAACCGGGCCAAATCGGGTGATTAGTGAGTAGGCCCATAACCCATTTCGGGATTAGGTTTATGGGAAGGCTGAAATGAGATAGAGGATCATTCCATTTCAGTTTTCTAGCCTCTACTTATCACCAAGGAACCCTAAAAATGGCCTCCAACCTCTAAATCACCTCCAAACCATCTTTTTGTCAAGGATTTGACTTAGCAACCTCTAATCAAGGAAGATCTACACCAAAGCAACATTGGAGCTGCTGTTTAGTATTGGGATTCACATCAAATCAAAGATTTATTTCAGATCTTAGTTTATTTGTGGCTAAGGTGAGTGATTTGCATAGTTTTGCACTAATTATGGCTAATTAGGGGTGATTAGTGTTAATTAGCGAATTTAAACATGATAAAATTCTGGAAAAATGTTTATAAAATTCGGAATGATGTTTTAGACCTCTGATATGAATTTGGGTTAATTTGGTTAAGTTTTGCTGATCATATCATAAGTTTCACTTAAACATGCTTAAGGGAAAATATGGGGTTTTGGCTATGTTTGATCTATGTTAACCTATCATATTGATGTTTTGGTGTTTGTGGTCACTTCTATTTGTTGCTATGACTGTTTGGTATGAATTGTGATTGTCTAGAAGTGTTAGATTGGTCGAAAACGCCGTCGAATGGCGTAAAACAGCTCGCTGGACAAAGTGCAGGAAATGTCCATTGACCGGATCGGATCGCCCAAAACGTCACGAGCCGCCTGACCGACCCGACCCGTTCGTGGTATTCCCCTCCGAACCGACCCGCTTGCTTGGTGTGTGTCACGAAGGCAGAAGACCCCGATCGATACGTGACGAGCTGGAAGCCCCGAACCGAACCAAGCCATGAACTGAAGGAAGATTGGCACGTCGACCCGGTCCGATGGAGTGGAGCATGCCGCGATCCGAACCGGAGTTCCATCTCGAACCGATCCGAAACGGAGCACACCATGAGCACGGATTGGTGGTGAAGTAGACCGATCAGACCTGGGAGGAGACCACGATCCGATCCGAACGTATTGATGGCCACGAACCGATGATGCACCAAACCGAACTGAAGATAGGAGGAAGAAGATCGATCCGGTGATGACCAATAACCCGAGATGCGAAGGTAGTCCAAATGGAAGTTAGAGCTCAAGATCCAATGGGGAACCAATGAGTTCACTTCATGGTTGGGCTTCGCTGCGGGACGTGTGCTAAGGAGTTGTCAACGTTCATAACTTCGATTCACCACTGAAAATGAATGATGGGCTACTTATCAGTGCACTAGGGTCATTATGACCTGAGGAGCAAGGTGATGGTAGCAAGACTACGTTATCAGTGCAGTAGGGTCATTATGACCCGAGGGGCAAGGTGATGCGTAGTAAGACTATGAGCCAGTGCAGTGGGGTCATTGCGACTCCATGGGGGCAGAGTGGACATAGTAAGGATTAGTAAGGCTATGAGCCAGTTCAGTGGGGTTCTTGTGACTCCATGGGGCAAAGTGGACATAGCGAAGGATTTGTGGCTACGTTATCAGTGCAGTGAAGCCATTTATGACTTCATGGGGCAGAGTGATCGTAGCAAGGTATGTTGGGTGATCGAAGTGGTGAATATCGTATGCTTTACGCACTGAGTGAGAGATGTGAGGATGGACGCTATGTTTGATTGTTTGCCATCACTATGACATGCACACCCCCACCTCCGTATCTTTACACCGTTTGATATGGCACCTTAGATTGTTGTACAGTATGTAGTGCTAACTCTTTGGTTGCAGGTCCAGGTTCAGGTATGTTTTAGTCTACCTGTTATTGTTCTGTTTAGATGCTTATCGCTCATACCAGGCTTTATGTCTGACCCATAGTTTTATGTCTCCTCTTATTACTCTGGGAGCTCACACGAGCAGAGTAGAGACAGGTTAGCTGGTGATGCGCGAATAGCTGATTCGGAGGTGGGCAGGAGGCTTCCACGTATGATATATAGATATTCTCCCTGTGTCGTTGGCGGTCGCTACTTGGGCATTAGTAGTGTACCTCCTTTATCTTGCTTTTGCTTTGAGACAATTTGAAAAGTTGTAATAATGCTTAACTTTGGATCATAAGTTGTACTTACATTTTCCGCTGCTATGTTAGTTGTTTCAGCTTATGCACTGTCTCGCCTGTTTTATGTCAAGTATGTTATTATTATATTTTATCCTATGCGATGTGAGACATTTTACAGGTTCCTTGTTAGTTCATTTCCTTCTTCCCTTTCCTTCTGACGACCCGTTCCGTGCTAACTGGACATGTGTACAGCGCACTTTTGGAGTAAATGTCGGTTGGTGCAGGGCGGGCCGTCACATTTGGTATCAGAGCGAGGTTGCATAGTTAACCTAGGGAAAGACAACAGGGAGAGATAGTACGTATATGAGAGCGCGTATTTGTGATTACTTTGGTTTTCAAAAGCTATGTATATATATATATATACTATTAGTAGTATTAGAATGAAGTCGCACTGCACTAGCACCACTATGGGGTCGTTAATCATTTCCCTTTTTCAGATTGACGATGAGCTGAGACACGAGGGGTGCTGGTAGAGGGACCAACCAAGGGAATGTCGCTGACATGAGGGCGATGTTTACTAACCTCATGAGATACATGCTTAGAGAAGTGCAAGGGGCAGTTCCCAATCCCGGAGTTGGTGTTGGCCCAGTAGTGCAGGCGCCTAGGGTCGATTTCGCCAAGTTGTGCAAGGATTACACTAACCTTGGTGGGAAGCCGTTCCACGGGACGGAGTCGGCCACAGATGTTCAAGATTGGATGGATAGCTGTGATCGTATTTTCGATGACTTGGGTCTTGAGGATGCGAAGAAGAGAAGGCTAGCGTCTCGTCAGCTGCAAGGGCGAGCGATGAATTGGTGGAATGCCATTAGAACAGCTACTCCAGAGGATCAGGTTACTTGGGATCAATTCAAGGCTCGCTTTAGCGAGAAGTTTATCCCAGCTGCCCAGAAGTCAGTGTTGTTCAAGAGGTTCTTGGAACTCAAGCAGAACGGAAGGGCAGTTTCTGATTATATTGCTGAGTTCGACACCTTGTCGAAGTATGGATTGTCTCTTATTGATACTCCTGAGAAGAAGAATGAGAAGTTCATTACTGGTTTGGATGGGTACTTGGGGGAAAGGCTTATCAACCACATCGATGAGACTTTTGAATCGATCATAGGGAAAGCTCTGAGATCAGAGAGTCTTTACCCTAAGTCAAAGACTGAGGATGCATCTGCAGAAGGACCAAAGCCACAAGCAGGCGATGGAGGCAAGAATAACTCTCAGAATAAGAGGAAGCAGGACCAATCTAAGAGTGGTCAGAATAAGAGCAAGAAGGATGTTGAGTGCTTCAGCTGTGGTAAGAAGGGTCATTATGCTAAAGAATGTCGGGCCAAGCCAGCGGAAAGGAAGTGCTACAACTGTGGTCAAGTGGGACGTCATAAGGATAAGTGTCCGCAACCTCTTAAGGAGAAGCAGATTGTGAAAGCATATGCTATTGATGCTGTTCCTTCTTCGTCGAATGCCCCAACTGCGGCGGAGAAAGGAAAGAATGTTGTTATTCAAGGTATGCTTTCTATTTATGATGTACCAGTTCGAGTTTTGTTTGATACTGGGGCTTCCCGTTCCTTCATATCTAGTGACCTGGTAGATAGGTTGGGACTGGAACCCGAGATAGTCGATAGACCATTGGTTGTGACGAACCCGATTGGTGGTTCGACTAGCCTTAGTATGATTTGCAAGAATTTGGTCTTATCGAGTCATGGATGTATGTTTGTATGTGATTGCTTTGTTTTCGGCTTTACTGGGTATGGTATTATATTGGGAGTCGATTGGCTCCAAAGATACGGGGTGGTGGTAGATTGTGAGGGCTTTTCGGTGACTAGTGAGGGCGGATGATGGGCGGAGGGTAGTGTTTGGTAGCCTCCCTAGTGATGGGGTTATGGCTAGTTTTGTAAATTCCCTCGACATCCCGCAGGATGAGTTGTCAGATGTGCCCGTGGGTGGCCAGTATCTGGACGTCTTCGAGGAGGTGACCGGGCTTCCACCACACCGAGAGATTGAGTTCCATATTGATTTAGTGAAAGATGCCAGACCTATAGTGATGCCACTTCGTCGTATGGCACCAAGGGAGCAGCGAGAGCTCGGGGTGCAAGTCAGCAATCTTTTGAAGAAGGGATTTATTAGAAGGAGTGTCTCCGAGTGGGGAGCACCAGTTGTGTTTGCCACTAAGGCAGATGGTTCCCTTCGGTTGTGTGTGGACTATAGCGAGTTGAATAAGGTGACGAGGAAGAATAAGTATCCTCTACCGCGGATAGATGATTTGTTTGATCAACTGGAAGGAGCAAGAGTGTTCTCCTAGTTGGACCTCGCGACAGGATTTCATCAGCTACGAGTAGCGGATGAGAGTGTTCCGAAAACGGCATTTAGGACGCCGTCTGGATTTTATGAGTGGTTGGTCATGCCATTTGGGTTGACCAATGCACCAGCCTATTTTGTGGATCTTATGAATCGAGTATTCAGAGATCAGTTGAATAAGTTTGTTCTTGTGTTCGTGGATGATATCCTTGTTTACTCAAGGACAAAGGAGGAACACAAGAGACACTTTAGGATAGTGATGGAGGTGTTGAGAAAACACCAATTGAAAGCGAAATTCTCTAAGTGTCATTTTTGGAGAAGGGAAGTGAGATTCTTGGGTCATGTTGTTTCAGAGAGTGGTATTGCCGTGGACCCTACGAAGGTGGCTATGGTACAGGATTGTCCTACGCCCAAGAATGCAACAGATGTGAGAAGTTTCTTGGGATTAGGTGGATATTATCGTAAGTTTATCCAAGACTTTTCCAAGATAGCAGCACCGTTAACTCAGTTGACTAAGAGGAATCAGTCCTTCGTCTGGGACGAAGTGTTTGAGGATGCCTTCAAGAGTCTAAAGGAGAAGTTGACGCGTGCGCCAGTGTTAGTCATTCCTAAAGGGAATGAAGAGATGACGGTATACACGGACGCTTGTGGTACCGGACTGGGTGCTGTATTGATGCAAGGAGGTAGGGTTGCGGCTTATGCTAGTCGACAGCTAAAGCCGCATGAGAAGAAGTATCCTACCCATGATTTGGAATTAGCAGCGATTGTGTTTGCGCTGAAGATGTGGAGACATTATCTCTTGGGAGAAAGATTCGAGTTGTTTACCGATCATAAATCGTTAAAGTATCTTTTCTCTCAGAAAGATCTGAATCTCCGTCAATAGAGATGGTTAGAGTTTTTGGCTTCGTATGATTTTGATATCGCATATACACCTGGGAAAGGTAATACGGTAGCCGATGCCTTGAGTAGGAGACATGCCAGCTTAGGGGCAATGTTTCTTGAGTGGAAGCAACTGGAGTATATCGCGGGGTTTGATTTCAGACCAAGGTGCGAATTGGATCCAGTCATGCTAGCTAGTTTGACGATCAGACCCACTTTGATAGAGCAGATTGGCTCTAGTCAGAGGGACGATCCTAACCTATTGGAAATTATCTCCAAGTTAGAGGTGGGTATCGATGAGGAGATGAATGTGTATGGGCTTGATCGAGATGGATGGCTTAGAAAGAATGGAAGACTAGTTGTACCCAATGTGAATGGTTTGAGAGATGAAGTGCTTAGAGAATGTCATCACTCAAAATTGACTATACATCCCGGTGGTAATAAGATGTATCGAGACATGAAGCAGACTTACTACTGGGAAGGGATGAAAAGGGACGTTGGGAAGTTTATATCCAAATGCATGAATTGCTAGCTAATTAAAGCCGAGCAAAAAAAGCCTAGTGGTTTGTTGCAACCATTAGAAATTCCCGAATGGAAATGGGAGCAAGTCTCGATGGATTTCATCGATGGCCTACCAAGGACTAGATCGGGATATGATAGCATTTGGGTAATCGTGGATCGATTGACTAAGAGCGCGAGATTTATACCAGTCAAATCGACCAGAACGGTAGCCAAGTTGGCAGATTTGTATATGAAGTGGGTAGTGAGATTTCATGGAGTACCCAAAAGCATTGTGATTAACCGAGACCCGTTGTTCACTAGTGGGTTTTGGAAGAGCTTACAAGAGGCTCTAGGGTCAGGATTACATCTCAGTACCGCATATCATCCTCAGACCGACGGTCAGACGGAGAGGGTGAATCATGTATTGGAAGATCTCTTGAGAGCTTGTATATTGGATTTTGGTGGATCATGGGATGACCATTTGCATCTAGTAGAGTTTGCATATAATAATAGCTACCAATCCAGTATCGGTATGGCTCCATATGAAGCTTTGTACGGAAGACCGTGCAACTCACCATCATGTTAGATAAAGACTGGCGAGAAGTTTGTGCTTGGACCAGATGTGGTGAGAGAAACTTCGGATAAGATTAAGATCATTCAGCAACGAATGAAAGCTGCCCAAGATAGGCAGAAGAGTTATGCTGATAAGAGGAGAAGAGACTTGAAATTCTCCGTTGGTGACTTGGTGTTTGTCAAGATCTCTCCGTTAAAGAGCGTGATTCGATTTGGCAGGAGAGGCAAGTTGGCACCAAGATTTGTTGGCCTATTCCCTGTTCTTGAACTAGTCGGGAATTTGGCATATAGAGTTGGCTTACCAGAGAAAATGGCGGGAGTTCACAATGTATTTCATGTTTCCCAACTAAGGAAGTTCGTTCACGACTCAGATTTGACAATTTCACCTGATCAGTTAGAGGACTTCGAAGTAGAACCCGAGGCGGTTGGGAACCGCAAGCCGATTCGTATTGTGGGGCACGATACGAAGCAACTTCGAAGGAAGGCGGTGAAGCTAGTCAAGGTTCAGTAGGGCGAGGACGAGAATGATTGCACTTGGGAGATAGAGGAGAGCATTAGAAAGGCGTATCCAGAACTCTTTGCCTGGTAAGATTTACTTTGCAATTTAGTTTTCCGCATGCTAGAGTAGACTTGTTTTGATTGTTTGCATGTTTGAATGTTGTTTTATGGTTGATAGGCATGCGGGACCCTTTTGTGTGTTTTGGTTAGGGAATTTCGGGGGTGGAATTTCTTAAGGGGGAAGAGTGTAACGATCCGTATTCTACACATCGTAGGATCGTAGAATATTTATTTCTTTCCCATGTGAAGTCGTATGGTCGTGTAACTATGGGAAACATCTATTAGAGTCATTTCCCATGTTCATGATTTTTGTCGATTTTTAAATGACCATTTTGCCCCTAGTTGGTACTGTTTTGGCCATAACTTTTGATTGGAAAGGAATTTTGACCTGAAACCACTTCCATTAGATTCGTTTGATGGTTTACCTTTTCGTAGAGTGGTCATAATAGCCAAACGGACTTACCGTTTGGGAGATATGGCTGAAATAAGGTTTGGAGAGTGAAAAACTGCTTAACCGGGCCAAATCGGGTGATTAGTGAGTAGGCCCATAACCCATTTCGGGATTAGGGTTATGGGAAGGCTGAAATGAGATAGAGGATCATTCCATTTCAGTTTTCTAGCCTCCACTTATCACCAAGGAACCCTAAAAATGGCCTCCAACCTCTAAATCACCTCCAAATCATCTTTTGGTCAAGGATTTGGCTTAGCAACCTCTAATCAAGGAAGATCTACACCAAAGCAACATTGGAGCTGCTGTTTAGTATTGGGATTCACATCAAATCAGAGATTTATTTCAGATCTTAGTTTATTTGTGGCTAAGGTGAGTGATTTGCATAGTTTTGCACTAATTATGGCTAACTAGGGGTGATTAGTGTTAATTAGCGAATTTAAACATGATAAAATTCTGGAAAAAAGTTTATAAAATTCGAAATGATGTTTTAGACCTCTGATATGAATTTGGGTTAATTTGGTTAAGTTTTGCTAATCATATCATAAGTTTCACCTAAACATGCTTAAGGGAAAATATGGGGTTTTGGCTATGTTTGATCCATGTTAACCTATCATATTGATGTTTTGGTGTTTGTGGTCACTTCTATTTGTTGCTATGACTGTTTGGTATGAATTGTGATTGTCTAGAAGTGTTAGATTGGTCGAAAACGCCGTCGAATGGTGTAAAACAGCTCGCTGGACAAAGTGCAGGAAATGTCCATTGACCGGATCGGATCGCCCAAAACGTCACGAGCCGCCTGACCGACCCGACCCGTTTATGGTATTCCCCTCCGACCCGACCCGCTTGCTTGGTGTGTGTCACGAAGGCAGAAGACCCCGATCGATACGTGACGAGCTGGAAGCCCCGACCCGAATCAAAGCCACGACCTGAAGGAAGATTGGCACGTCGACCCGATCCGATGGAGTGGAGCATACCGCGATCCTAACCGGAGTTCCATCTCGAGCCGATCCGAAACGGAGCACACCATGAGCACGGATTGGTGGTGAAGTAGACCGATCAGACCTGGGAGGAGACCATGATCTGATCCGAACGTATTGATGATCACGAACCGATGATGCACCAAACCGAACCGAAGATAGTAGGAAGAAGACCGATCCGGTGATGACCAATAACCCGAGATGCGAAGGTAGTCCAAATGGAAGTTAGAGCTCAGGATCCAATGGGGAACCAATGAGTTCACTTCATGGTTGGGCTTCGCTGCGGGACGTGTGCTAAGGAGTTGTCGACGTTCATAACTTCGATTCACCACTGAAAATGAATGATGGGCTACTTATCAGTGCAGTAGGGTCATTATGACCTGAGGGGCAAGGTGATGGTAGCAAGACTACGTTATCAGTGCAGTAGGGTCATTATGACCCGAGGGGCAAGGTGATGCGTAGTAAGAATATGAGCCAGTGCAGTGGTGTCATTGCGACTCCATGGGGCAGAGTGAACATAGTAAGGATTAGTAAGGCTATGAGCCAGTGCAGTGGGGTTCTTGTGACTCCATGGGGCAAAGTGGACATAGCGAAGTATTTGTGGCTACATTATCAGTGCAGTGAAGCCATTTATGACTTCATGGGGCAGAGTGACCGTAGCAAGGTATGTTGGGTGATCGAAGTGGTGAATATCGTATACTTTATGCACTGAGTGAGAGATGTGAGGATGGACGCTATGTTTGATTGTTTGCCATCACTATGACATGCACACCCCCACCTTTGTATCTTTACACCGTTTGATATGGCACCTTAGAGTGTTGTACAGTATGTAGTGCTAACTCTTTGGTTGCAGGTCCAGGTTCAGGTATGTTTTAGTCTACTTGTTATTGTTCTGTTTAGATGCTTATCGCTCATACCAGGCTTTATGTCTGACCCAGAGTTTTATGTCTCCTCTTATTACTCTGGGTGCTCACACGAGCAGACTAGAGACAGGTTAGCTGGTGATGCGCGAGTAGCTGATTCGGAGGCGGGCAGGAGGCTTCCACGTATGATATATAGATATTCTCCCTGTGTCGTTGGCGGTCGCTACTTGGGCATTAGTAGTGTACCTCCTTTATCTTGCTTTTGCTTTGAGACAGTTTGAAAAGTTGTAATAATGCTTAACTTTGGATCATAAGCTGTACTTACATTTTCCGCTGCTATGTTAGTTGTTTCAGCTTATGCACTGTCTTGCCTGTTTTATGTCAAGTATGTTATTATTATATTTTATCCTATGCGCTGTGAGACATTTTACAGGTTCCTTGTTAGTTCATTTTCTTCTTCCCTTACCTTCTGACGACCCGTTCCGTGCTAATTGGACATGTGTACAGCGCATTTTTGGAGTAAATGTCGGTTGGTGCGGGGCGGGCCGTCACACTATCGGACCTATCCATAGGACCCGTAGTGACTGATATATCCGAGGCATCTCGCATTCCATCATCCACATAGGTAAAAATAAATAAATGTCTGCGCTCCATACCATGGCACCACCCGTAGCTAAAAAGAAACGTCGTGTACTCCCTGCAGTCACGATCCCGTTTTTGACTTATACGGAGATGTGAGGCTCGCGAATTCACGCTATACACAAAGTCATGCTATATAAAGCCGTTCTTTGGTCATCAACCACAAGACTCTGCTTTTGAACAAAATCCTTGATCATTTGTATCTCAGCATGCCGCATTGACATTCCACGCCATGCGACTGATGTCTATCGATATATAACCTCTAAGCTCGTACGTCTTAGAGAAGGGTGTTAAGCAAGAGAATAAATTCTCCGCCACCAAACAGATATATATATTTAATAGAGATCAATCAACATAGAAGAGCAAGGAGAGGTACGCCGGGTGCTGGTGGTCTCGTTCAGTTCGATGACAACAAGCGGCGGTGGCGGCGGTTTGAGTGGTAGCGTTCCTCGACGAGATTCTGATCAAAATATACAACAATAATTTACCAAACTTGTAACGACCCGGGTTTTCGTGATCCTGAGTAATCGACATATAACCAAATGTCGACTATCAATCATCGGAAATACCGGATAGTCCATGAAAGAGATTAGAGGGTGAGAATTGATAAGATAGAAACTTAGAATAGAAGAAGAAGAAGAACACACAACATCAGAGTAACATGAATCTCACAGCGGAACGAACAACAAATAGTAGATACCATATCCTTGAAAGAAAACAGTATATGTATGCAATACCATTATTAGAGTATAACACTTACAACACAGCGGAAATAACAATAGCTATATATATCCTGAAGCCTCCTGCTCTAGCTCTTCTAGTATCTGTAAATCCTGACTACTTGACTGCCCGTACAAAATTGGGAACCCAAGAGTTTAAGGAAAACAAAACAAAATAAACTCTGGGTCAGTCATGTGACTGGTGTGAGTAAACTCAAATCATTTGATTTAACTTTCAAAATCCTTTTGAAACAAAGGATAATCATAAGACCGATCCACACATAAACACGGATGGCTTTTACCTTACGATAACCCAAAATATTTCTAAAATGATACTTGTCTGATATTATAATAATGTCTAGATCAAGTAAATAGAAATCTAGCAGAACGCTTGCATCTAACATTCTACATATGTAATATACAATCAAAACAGCGGGCTCTTTTTTGGTGAATGGATTCCAACTATGACAAGGTATGGATCCACCTTCCGATTAGTGTACTCCAGAAGCGATACACTGGAGTTCAACAAGAACATCTTGTAACTCGACCACACATGACCGACCACTCATTTTTCTTGAGTGTATCGAATATATTTTCACCTATGGTTGCTAGCAACATAATTGTTCCCAGGAGATACAGAATTGAAAGGAGTAACAAATATGAATATTCTCTAGATGATGATAATATACCCTAATTGGGTGCGATCCACTTAGCCATGCTGCCTGCCCGATTTCTATCATTTCCCAGTTGATGAGGCTTGAGGTCATAACGTATCTTTTAACAGATCACTCCTTCATTTACTTTGAATGCCACATCGTCATACCCGTCAAATCATAAATTGATTTCCCTAAAAATACCAAGGGTATAAGCTAAGAGAAACGAATTCTTCCGCCACCAACGTAAATAGGTTTGAAACGATCAACTTACGCGATCTACCAGACATACTCTATTAGACATTCGTCCATACTGGTTATCCTAGGACTGGACAACCCAAAGGCACTATTCAGTAAAACAGGACAACTCTTGCATAATTCCATCTTCAATTATCTTCATCATATTTGATCGCAACGCTAATGCCATACGGAGTGGGTTTCAAATAATATATCTGATCTCATTTCTCCGTGTTGACAACGGAAATGGTCAAATTCTTCGATAGTCGGTGATTTAACTATCAAAGGAAAACATGTACGCAAACAACGATACTATTTCCAGATGGAAATTCTATCGATCAATCATCAATAAACATTTATTCATCTCCCTATTTCTCGTTTCCATATATTCATCAAATCCTTATGTTCTAATTTTAGAAAATATACGTTTTTAACTTTGGAAAACGTTTCCATTTCTGACTCACGCATCACTATCTTCTCACATATATCAGTCTCAAACTATAAACTAGTAAGAGAACAACCCCCTACGTATTAACCCCGAAGGCCGAAACCAACATCAGATCGATACCCAGAAAGCCATTCAACTCAACTAATTTCCAGTTAGTTCTAATTTCAGTAATTCCATTTAAATTCCTAATTCAAACCCCAAATTCATATTTTATTTGCAAAATATTTACTTTAAATCAATATCATGTTACACCCGTGTGCGAAGTACGGGTCTAAACCTACCTAATGTAAAATTCTCTTTTTATAAAACTCTGTTCATTTTCCAAATATTTCCTTTTCAATATCCTATTTATTTCATATAAATATTCCCCTTTTCAGTATCCTATATATGAACTATTTATTTCATATAAATGTTTCCCTTTTCAATATCATATTTATTTCATATAAATATTTCCTTTATAATTCCATTTATTTTCTAAATAAATATTTCCTTTTATATTTCCATTTATTTTCTAAATAAATATATCCGTTTATATTCGTAATCCACTTTGAAATTCGTTTTTATAAGATCATTTGATTTAATATAAATGTATTTTATTTTCAACATACACACTGAAAATTCCCATTTTAAATTCCAGTATTTTATATGGTATTTAAAATATCAAATAACAATGATCGATATCATTCAAACATACATAATCAACAACAGATTTCATATCACATCATATATTACAATATATGAAAAATAGTAAAATAAATGTTGAAGAATCCAGTTGGATCCCTCCAACCTGTTTCCCTGCATCATAGATGTTAAACAATACAATTAACATCGATTTCATTTCAATATGAAATATTCTGCTAAACAGAATCAATATTTGATTAACGATTTATATATATATATAAATCGTTATCTATAATTTCAACCAATCACTTAGCAGTTCAACCAAACAATCAACACACAGAATCAACCATCATCTATCAGTTCAAAAAAATACGTTATAAAAATATAAACTGGTAGAGTTGGTGAGTTTTACTCACATTTCACGTTAACCGTTTAATAACGATTTGCGTCTATTGATTCAGACGGAAAAATTATTTCACTATAAATTGTAACGAGCTTCAATCCACTCCCAGTCAGTTCCATGTTGTTGTGTCCGTCCTTACGATCCTATCCGATCTTGTTTCGCTGAATTTCGTTTACGATTGATAATGTTACAACATTTCGAAGTTAAAGTATATTTAAATCAAATATGAACATAAGTTGTTTTTCTATCGAGCTTAACCTTTTAAACCCTGGCCCATTCACTCTTGTTAAAGCCCAAACCCGCTCCAAGCCATTATTCCCCAAATCGATACCTGTTTCCAATATTCCTCAATGCCATTTTGGATTCTATATGCTCGTCATTCCACCCCATTTCTCCATGATTTCCAAAACCATCACCACCAATCACTTCTCTCGAACTCCTCTTCCACATGGTACCACTCATGTGCTACTCGACTGGGAGCCAAGAATCGTGTCGACGAGGTCTTGGAGCACTGCTCAACAGTCGCGCAACATCATACATCACAGAACCCTTCAAAAATTCACCACAAGTTGACAAACTACTTGTAACACCCCGAATTTTAGTTAATACTAAAATTCGCTAATTATAGGATAAATAATCTCAGACGTGGGAATTGGGGGTAACGGGCTGCGTTATTGCGTTCGTCTCGGAAAAATACGCGAAATAGAGTCCGAGTTTTCGAAAATCGGAGTCCGTATGGCCCGGTTATGGCCCAAAGAAGTTTGCAGAAAAATTAGAGCTAAAAACAGATTTAGGAATTTAAATTTAAATTCAGATTTGGAATGGGCCAGGCGGGGTCAGGCGGGAAGCTTCCCGCCCAACCCATGTCGACAGGGCTGTCGACAGGCCTGTCGACAGGGGTGTCGACATGCCTGTCGACTTGCCTGTCGACAGGGTGGCACCGTTCTGTGAACCTGGGTGCACCAGGTTGCACCAGGTTGGGTTCTAGGCTGGCTTGAAGGGCTGGTTCTAGAGATTTCCTAAATCTAAGGGTCCTAATTTAATCTAGGGTTAATCTAAGGGCCTAAAACACTCTCTTAATCTATAAATACACCCTAAACCTACCTTAATCCTTACCAAAAATAGAAATAATGGCCTCATGCCGCCAAATTAAATCCTAAGAGAAGCCTCCACTAATCTAAGAAGAAAGTTGCAAGCTAATTCCTCTCTAATCAATCTTTAATCATCATTATCTTCATAGTTAGCAACTAATTCTACTTCATAAGGTTGCTAATCTTGAGTTTGGTGAGTTTCTATCACTTTAACATCAATTGTTAAAGTAAGTAGATTGGGTGTAATGAGACTTATGGTCATAAATGCGGATTAGTGAGTATGAATCATGTATAATGATATGTTACTCTATGTTGTTCTATGTTTATGCATACTTGATAAGTTGGTTTATGCATGCTTAATAAGTTGATTTATGCATGTTTAACAAGTTGATATATGCATGTTTAATAAGTGGATTTATGCATATTTAATAAGTGGAATTATGCATGTTTAGCAAAGTGAGATATGCAAGTTAAGTATATGTTTAAATGCAAGTTGAAAGTGATATGCAAGTTAAGTGTATGTTTAAATGCAAGTTGAAAGTGATATGCAAGTTATGCATGCTTATGCAATTGTATGGATGCTTATGCAAGTCATATATATGTTTAAATGCAAGATTTATGTGATATGCAAGTTATGCATGCTTATGCGAGTATATGAATACTTATGCAAGATATGTATATGCTTAAATGACATGATATGCAAGTTATGCAAGTATGTGAATGCCTATGCAAGTATGTGGATGCCTATGCAAGTATGTGAATGCTTATGCGAGTTATGTGTATGCTTAAATGCATGTTTAACATGTTATGCAAGATTGAGAATGCCTATATGCAAGTTTAACATGTTATGCAAGATATGTGTATGATAATATGCAAGCTCATATGCAACATGTTATGCAAATCATGTGTATGATAATATGCAAGTTTGGGTTGTATGTAGTTGGGTTAATATATGCTCATATATGCAAGTTGACATCCTCTTAACCCATGACAAAGTTGTATGCTAAACCCATGATATTTGTGATGATCTTCCCCTTATTACGTCATGTAACGAGAACGATTTACGTGGGGAACGATGGGGTTGGTAAATATATTAATAAATGAATGTTTGGGTATGATTAAGCATACCATAAAAATAAATTACCATAAGTGGGAATTTACCTATTGAGTTAGGTCTACCCCATGGGAATTTACCTATTGAGTTAGGTCTACCCATGTTATGGAAAACTTGATATTAATTAGGGATAATTAATATGGGGGTGATTAATTAGGTGTAATTAATCGACTAAGACACGAGGTTGGACTCATTTGTAGTGTAAAACTGCCCGGACCCGACCGGCTTAACCAGTTGCTACAAATGTCAGCCCAATGTGAGAGGTCTTAGCCATAAATTAAATACGTGATTAAGGTAAAGACACGAGGTTAGACTCTGTTATGACGTAAGACTGCCCGGATTCTACCGGCTTAACCAGGCCGTCATAACAGCCAGTCTAATGTGGGAGGTCTTTACGGGAGATCACGGTCTTAATTAATTAAGAAACACTTAACCATAATAGCATGTAGTGGGACATGAGGGGTTAAGTGGGTGCCTTGGGTGGCATGAGGAAATTTGGTGGTTGCCTAGGGTGGCACGTGGAATCTAGTGGGTTGCCTTGGGTGGCAATAGAAAATACGATTAGAATACTTAACCAAGTGGAAACATGTAATTAAACATGATTAAAGGGTTAAGTGGGATACACTAGATATTTGACAAGCTTAAGTGGGTAGCTTGTGGGGGCCCATTTCAACCAATATCCCAAACGTATCTTTGTGGGCTCGACCCAAGTCGAGTGACGGGACACGCATATTGGGCTTGATTATAAGAGGCCAAAACGGGTTAGCGGTGGCAACGCAAGTCCAACGGGTTTCATATGCGTGTGTGGGCCCGGGCTGGTAGATAAGCCGTTGTTGCATCGTGTAGATATAAAGCCGTGCACCGTTAGTATTGGGTAGCCACTTTAGGGGAGTGATACACCCCACTGTGGGACCAGCACGGGTATCTACGGTAGGGAGCCGATCGCTTGGGGAGTAGTGGGTACACCTAATGAAGATAGGGGCAGACGGCACCTATGTAGGGGTACACGAAACTACTGGGTAAGAATTACTGGGTACACCTAGTGGAGATAGGGGCAGACGACACCTATGTAGTGGGCTAGGGGTACATGAAACTACTGGGGAAATTTTCTAAGTCCTTGGAAGGGATCAACCTTTAAGTAGGAATGACTGGTGTGGTGCAGTTAGTAATTATCCTTGGGTGGGTAGATGCGTCCTGACGATTATCTTAGTTTATCCTAAGTCTTCCAAGCTGCTTAGTGTAGCCATTCATCCCCAGATATTACCGTAGGTCAAGTTTATGTCTTCTCTGGTTACTTTAATGATTGTATTGCTAAAGTTATAGGACTCACTCAGACTTATGTCTGACCCCGTTGTTTTTATCTTTTTCCTAACCCTCAGGTCCTACGGTGGATCCTAGCGGTAGTAGAGCTTGATCGGATTTCTGTTTCCAGTCTTGAGGAGCTTGGGTAGATGTAAAGCTCCAGTCATCCAGTTATCTTTTCTTTTCTATATTCACTAAAATACTCCACCGATGCTATGGTATTCCCTTAGTGAGTGACTATAGCGGGCGTGGGGTGTTACACGTGGTATCAGAGCAAAGGTTACCGGAACAGATAAAATTTTTAGAAAACTATTTTTCTAAAACATTTTTGGAAAAGATATTTTCAAAAACATGTCTTTTAAGGGAAAAGTTTTTGAAAGAAAAGCATAATCCCCAATAGCCATATCTATATCCTTCGAATTCTCCATTTTGAATCTTTCCTTTTTCGTTTCAGCATGACCGAGAATCTTAATCTTCCGGAGGGTGTGACGGTACCAGTATGGTATAGGAGATTGATGGAGGCTAGGGCCACCACTGCGGGTCCAGCAAATATTCCTCCACCAACCGTAGCACCCGATCTTCCTCCTCCCCCTCCTCCTCGCACGGATACTTTTGCTAAGACTTGCAAGGAATTTAAAGCCATGGGAGGGAAACCTTTTCAAGGATCTGAAACCTTTGTGGAGGCTAGAGATTGGCTTAAAGAGGTGGAAGAGTTGATAGATATCTTTGAGATGGAAGAAGGGAAGAAAGTCAAGTTGGCTGCTTGGTTAATGAAGGGAGAGGCCTCATTCTGGTGGGAGGTTACTAATGGAGAACGCCCCGTTGACTCTTGGGCGGATTTTAGGCAAAGATTTGTGGCAAAGTTTCTCTCAAGGGCGGAGGAAAACTTGTATATGGAAAGATTCTTGACTCTAAAGCAAGGAAATCTTTCGGTGAAGGAATATGTCAACAAGTTTAATCAATTGGCAAGGTTTGGCCTAGACATGGTGAATACACCGGAGAAGAAGGCTTTGAGGTTCGTGAAAGGCTTGAATGAACCTATGCATGGGTTGGCTATGACTCACATCCCTATGGGGGCCACCTTTGAGAAGCTAGTTGATATGGCACTCATGTATGAGGAAGAGAAGGGTCCTAATGCTAATAAGGCACCCGAGAAGAAGGGAGATCAAAAGAGACCTCAACAACAGCAAAGCAAAGGTGGGAAAGGCAACGGTGGCAAGGGCAAGAAGAAGAAGTGTTTCAATTGTGGGACACCTGGCCACCTAAGCAAGGATTGTCGCAAGAAGAAGAAGACCGGCTGCTTCCACTGTGGCGAAGCAGGGCACTTAGTGAAGGATTGCCCTAAGAAGGGGCAAAGGACGGGATCTACCTCAGGAGGACAGGTGCAAGCTCTTATGGCACCGAGTCAGGCTAGGGGGCAAGTACAGGCTCTCGCGGTTCCACTGATTCAAGAGAAAGGTAGAACTATTTCCGTTGAAAGTCTGGTTTTTCTATTTGACCATCCTGTGCGTACATTGTTTGATTCAGGCGCATCGCATTCGTTTATCTCATCATCATTAGTTGAGTTACTGCACTTAGACACCAGTCTGGTAGATGATCCCTTGGTTGTTTCAAACCCAATTGGGGGCTCCACTTATTTGTCCATGATATGTTTGGGTTTGAAGATTTCTATACTTAGCATTGAGTTTAGATGTGATGCTTTTGTGTTGGGCTTCACGGGCTATGGGTTGATTTTGGGCATGGACTGGTTATCCAGTAATGGTGCCATTCTTGATTGCGAAAGGAGAGTTGTTAGGCTGATGACCCGCTTGGGTAACACTCTCGAGATTTCTTGTAATCCTATGGACTCTGTTATGCTAAGTTATCTTGAATCGCTTGACGCTTCGGTCGAGAGTTTGCAATCTATGAGAGTGGTCCGGGAATATCCGGATGTGTTTGAGGAGGTGAAGGGCTTACCTCCAAAGCGGGAGATTGACTTCCGAATATATTTGGTGGATAATGCTAAACCGGTATCTTTACCAGTGCGCCACATGGCTCCTCGTGAGAGGAGGGAACTCCATAAGCAAGTAGGGGAGTTGCTTGAGAAGGGGTTCATAAGACGGAGCATATCGGAGTGGGGTGCTCCAGTAGTATTTGCTACGAAGGCGGATGGGTCCCTCAGACTTTGTGTAGACTATAGAGAACTCAACAAGCTCACAAAGAAGAATAGACACCCATTGCCGAGGATTGATGATCTTTTCGATCAGTTGGTTGGCGCTTCAGTATTTTCTCAGTTGGACTTAGCCACGGGGTTTCATCAGTTGAGGGTGGCTGAGGATAGCATAGACAAGACTGCCTTTAGGACTCCGGATGGTTTCTATGAGTGGCTGGTGATGCCATTTGGGTTGACGAACGCCCCTGCATACTTTGTTGATTTGATGAGTAGGGTGTTCAGGGAGTTCCTTAATAAATTCGTGGTGGTCTTTGTGGATGACATCTTAGTGTTTTCTAAGAGTGAAGAAGAGCATGCCCTACATCTTGGGGAAGTGTTGAAGACTCTTCGAGCACATAGCCTTAAGGCTAAATTCTCTAAATGTCACTTCTGGAGGAAGGAAGTACGATTCTTGGGGCATGTGGTCTCCAAGGAAGGGATAGCTGTGGATCCCGCGAAGGTAGTATCAATTCAGGATTGGAAGGTTCCGAAGAATGCTACCGAAGTAAGAAGTTTCTTGGGGTTGGCGGGTTATTATAGGAAGTTTATTAAAGACTTCGCGAAGATATCAGCCCCATTAACCCGCTTAACAAAGAAGAATCTTGTTTTCACATGGGACGTAGATTGTGATGATGCGTTCCGACGGTTAAAGAGAGCTTTAACCACGGCTCCAGTTTTAGTATTGCCAGATGGGAGCAAGCCATTTGTTGTCTATACCGATGCCTGTGGGACAGGACTTGGCGCAGTCTTAATGCAAGAGGGAAGGGTAATAGCCTATGGTGGAAGGCAGTTGAGGGCACATGAGAAAAATTACCCTACCCATGATCTAGAGCTGGCCGCTATTGTTTTTGCGCTTAAGATTTGGCGCCATTATCTTCTTGGTGAGAGATTCGAGTTGTTCACTGACCATAAATCTTTGAAGTACTTGTTCTCTCAGAAAGATTTAAACTTAAGACAGCAAAGGTGGATGGAGTTCTTAGCATCTTATGATTTCGAGATAGCGTATACCCCTGGCAAGGGTAACGTGGTGGCGGACGCCTTGAGTAGGAAGAGGTTGTCCTTGAGTCCATTGTTCGTGGAATGACAAAGCTTGGAATTTATCTCGATGTTTGATTTCAGACCCTCCATTGATTATGTACCCGGTTTGCTAGCTTCCTTGGAAGTTAGGCCTACTCTTTTGGGGCGGATTGGAGAAGCACAGAGGGGCGACCCACAGTTGGTTGAGTTAGTAGAGAAGCTCATGAGGGGGGAGTCGTCCAGCCATTTGAGTAGGTACACCCTAGACGATAGGGGGTGCTTGCGTAGAGACGGTAGACTTTGTGTACCGCAAGACGAGGGTTTGAGGAAGGCTATTCTTGATGACGCACACCGTTCTAGGATGACCATTCATCCTGGTGGGGATAAGATGTACCAAGACATGAAAAGGGTTTTCTTCTGGGCCGGTATGAAGAAAGATGTGGCCGAGTATGTCGCTCGATGTTTGGTGTGCCAGCAAGTGAAGGCGGAGCAAAGGAAACCAGGTGGATTGCTTCACCCATTGGAGGTTCCGCAATGGAAGTGGGATAGCATCTCGATGGATTTTATTGACGGGTTACCCAGGTCGAGGAAGGGTAATACAGGAATTTGGGTGGTAGTAGATAGACTTACTAAGAGCGCCCATTTCATACCTGTGAAGAGCAAGAGGACTGCTCCATGGCTAGCTTCTGTATATCTTCGAGAGATAGTTCGATTGCATGGGGTACCCTCTAGCATAGTGAGTGATCGAGATCCTATCTTCACTAGCGAGTTCTGGAGAAGTTTGCAAGAAGCAGTGGGGACTCAATTGTGTCTGAGCACTGCATATCATCCTCAGACAGACGGCCAGACTGAGAGGGTGAATCGTGTTCTAGAAGACCTTTTGAGACTTTGTATCTTAGATTTTGGAGGTACATGGGAAGAGCATCTTCCACTGGTGGAGTTCGCATATAATAACAGCTTTCAGTCCAGTATTGGTATGGCTCCTTTCGAAGCTCTCTATGGAAGGCCTTGTCGATCACCTACATGTTGGTGGGAATCTACGGATAAGATCTTGCTTGGGCCCGATATGGTTAGGGAGACTTCTGAGAAGATTGACTTGATTCGAAGAAGGATGAAAGCAGCGCAGGATAGGCAAAAATCTTATGCGGACAAGAGAAGGACGGATCTTGAGTTTGAGGTTGGGGATATGGTTTTTGTTAAGGTATCTCCGTTGAGAAATGTTGTTCGCTTCGGATCCGTTGGGAAGTTAGCACCAAGGTTTGTTGGGCCGTTTCCTATCAAGGAAAGGATTGGACGGATGGCATATAGAGTGGAGTTGCCTGACAGACTTAGTGGTGTCCATGATGTATTCCATGTGTCCCATTTGAGGAAGTGCTTACATGAGACGGCAGAGGTGGTAGAGCCGAGCTTGCTTAGAGATGTAGAGGTTGAGCGTGATGCGACGATTCGACGAGCTCCTACTCGCATCCTTGGGTCAGAGACTAGGAAATTGAGGAATCGAGAGGTTCAGCTAGTCAAAGTGCAATGGGGAGAAGATGAGAGCAACGCGACTTGGGAGACAGAAGCGAAGATGCGTTCATTGTACCCATTTCTTTTTGAGGGTATGTCCTTACTTTCTCCTTTATCGCTTGTCTAGTACTTATCTTATCTTGGGTATGTCCTCTCGTTAGTACCTTTGACCTTTAGATAGGGTAAACCTATGGTTGAAACATGTGTTTGAGACATGTTATGGTTGATGGATGCAAGTGGATGCAAGTGTTTGCTAGTGGTTGCTCGTGGATGCATAAACACACACTCTAGGCACTAGATCGGCTCAGTCACTTCATATTGCATATTGCATAAAATTGTGTGTAGGAAGATATATTTATGGATGTATAATGGTTGTATTATCACATGGATGATGCATTTTGGTGAATGATTGTGCACTCATGTAGATATTGTATGTGTCGATAGGGTTCTCTCGCATACATAATGGATGCATGGCACTATCATGGTTTGCATATGTTCATACATTAGATAGGGAACATATACACACACTTTTTGCATATGCTCATACATCATTAGAAACTGTTTAAGGACAATGGATGCCTGTGGTTGATGATTTGAGTAGATGGTTGTTTGGATGGTAGGATATGCATTCTCCTTAGCCTAGAGATTTCGGGGACGAAATCCTTTAAGGAGGGGAGAATGTAACACCCCGAATTTTAGTTAATACTAAAATTCGCTAATTATAGGATAAATAATCTCAGACGTGGGAATTGGGGGTAACGGGCTGCGTTATTGCGTTCGTCTCGGAAAAATACGCGAAATAGAGTCCGAGTTTTCGAAAATCGGAGTCCGTATGGCCCGGTTATGGCCCAAAGAAGTTTGCAGAAAAATTAGAGCTAAAAACAGATTTAGGAATTTAAATTTAAATTTAAATTCAGATTTGGAATGGGCCAGGCGGGGTCAGGCGGGAAGCTTCCCGCCCAACCCATGTCGACAGGGCTGTCGACAGGCCTGTCGACAGGGGTGTCGACATGCCTGTCGACTTGCCTGTCGACAGGGTGGCACCGTTCTGTGAACCTGGGTGCACCAGGTTGCACCAGGTTGGGTTCTAGGCTGGCTTGAAGGGCTGGTTCTAGAGATTTCCTAAATCTAAGGGTCCTAATTTAATCTAGGGTTAATCTAAGGGCCTAAAACACTCTCTTAATCTATAAATACACCCTAAACCTACCTTAATCCTTACCAAAAATAGAAATAATGGCCTCATGCCGCCAAATTAAATCCTAAGAGAAGCCTCCACTAATCTAAGAAGAAAGTTGCAAGCTAATTCCTCTCTAATCAATCTTTAATCATCATTATCTTCATAGTTAGCAACTAATTCTACTTCATAAGGTTGCTAATCTTGAGTTTGGTGAGTTTCTATCACTTTAACATCAATTGTTAAAGTAAGTAGATTGGGTGTAATGAGACTTATGGTCATAAATGCGGATTAGTGAGTATGAATCATGTATAATGATATGTTACTCTATGTTGTTCTATGTTTATGCATACTTGATAAGTTGGTTTATGCATGCTTAATAAGTTGATTTATGCATGTTTAACAAGTTGATATATGCATGTTTAATAAGTGGATTTATGCATATTTAATAAGTGGAATTATGCATGTTTAGCAAAGTGAGATATGCAAGTTAAGTATATGTTTAAATGCAAGTTGAAAGTGATATGCAAGTTAAGTGTATGTTTAAATGCAAGTTGAAAGTGATATGCAAGTTATGCATGCTTATGCAATTGTATGGATGCTTATGCAAGTCATATATATGTTTAAATGCAAGATTTATGTGATATGCAAGTTATGCATGCTTATGCGAGTATATGAATACTTATGCAAGATATGTATATGCTTAAATGACATGATATGCAAGTTATGCAAGTATGTGAATGCCTATGCAAGTATGTGGATGCCTATGCAAGTATGTGAATGCTTATGCGAGTTATGTGTATGCTTAAATGCATGTTTAACATGTTATGCAAGATTGAGAATGCCTATATGCAAGTTTAACATGTTATGCAAGATATGTGTATGATAATATGCAAGCTCATATGCAACATGTTATGCAAATCATGTGTATGATAATATGCAAGTTTGGGTTGTATGTAGTTGGGTTAATATATGCTCATATATGCAAGTTGACATCCTCTTAACCCATGACAAAGTTGTATGCTAAACCCATGATATTTGTGATGATCTTCCCCTTATTACGTCATGTAACGAGAACGATTTACGTGGGGAACGATGGGGTTGGTAAATATATTAATAAATGAATGTTTGGGTATGATTAAGCATACCATAAAAATAAATTACCATAAGTGGGAATTTACATATTGAGTTAGGTCTACCCCATGGGAATTTACCTATTGAGTTAGGTCTACCCATGTTATGGAAAACTTGATATTAATTAGGGATAATTAATATGGGGGTGATTAATTAGGTGTAATTAATCGACTAAGACACGAGGTTGGACTCATTTGTAGTGTAAAACTGCCCGGACCCGACCGGCTTAACCAGTTGCTACAAATGTCAGCCCAATGTGAGAGGTCTTAGCCATAAATTAAATACGTGATTAAGGTAAAGACACGAGGTTAGACTCTGTTATGACGTAAGACTGCCCGGATTCTACCGGCTTAACCAGGCGGTCATAACAGCCAGTCTAATGTGGGAGGTCTTTACGGGAGATCACGGTCTTAATTAATTAAGAAACACTTAACCATAATAGCATGTAGTGGGACATGAGGGGTTAAGTGGGTGCCTTGGGTGGCATGAGGAAATTTGGTGGTTGCCTTGGGTGGCACGTGGAATCTAGTGGGTTGCCTTGGGTGGCAATAGAAAATACGATTAGAATACTTAACCAAGTGGAAACATGTAATTAAACATGATTAAAGGGTTAAGTGGGATACACTAGATATTTGACAAGCTTAAGTGGGTAGCTTGTGGGGGCCCATTTCAACCAATATCCCAAACGTATCTTTGTGGGCTCGACCCAAGTCGAGTGACGGGACACGCATATTGGGCTTGATTATAAGAGGCCAAAACGGGTTAGCGGTGGCAACGCAAGTCCAACGGGTTTCATATGCGTGTGTGGGCCCGGGCTGGTAGATAAGCCGTTGTTGCATCGTGTAGATATAAAGCCGTGCACCGTTAGTATTGGGTAGCCACTTTAGGGGAGTGATACACCCCACTGTGGGACCAGCACGGGTATCTACGGTAGGGAGCCGATCGCTTGGGGAGTAGTGGGTACACCTAATGAAGATAGGGGCAGACGGCACCTATGTAGGGGTACACGAAACTACTGGGTAAGAATTACTGGGTACACCTAGTGGAGATAGGGGCAGACGGCACCTATGTAGTGGGCTAGGGGTACATGAAACTACTGGGGAAATTTTCTAAGTCCTTGGAAGGGATCAACCTTTAAGTAGGAATGACTGGTGTGGTGCAGTTAGTAATTATCCTTGGGTGGGTAGATGCGTCCTGACGATTATCTTAGTTTATCCTAAGTCTTCCAAGCTGCTTAGTGTAGCCATTCATCCCCAGATATTACCGTAGGTCAAATTTATGTCTTCTCTGGTTACTTTAATGATTGTATTGCTAAAGTTATAGGACTCACTCAGACTTATGTCTGACCCCGTTGTTTTTATCTTTTTCCTAACCCTCAGGTCCTACGGTGGATCCTAGCGGTAGTAGAGCTTGATCGGATTTCTGTTTCCAGTCTTGAGGAGCTTGGGTAGATGTAAAGCTCCAGTCATCCAGTTATCTTTTCTTTTCTATATTCACTAAAATACTCCACCGATGCTATGGCATTCCCTTAGTGAGTGACTATAGCGGGCGTGGGGTGTTACACTACTCGCAAAAACCCAATATGGCATTATAAATCCAATCGATGCACCACAAACCCCAAATCACCCAACCCTAACTCGCTGTCCCTATATTCGAACAGTACAGAATGGCGTCGCACCTCATATAAAGTATACTGAGATAAAGAGGAAACCTTTAGCATCACAAATATATAAGTATTATAATTTATTGATTTCTCTATACTTTGTTTTGATTTATTGAAGACCCACGAATTTGCCTGAGGAAGAAATGGACGGCGGGTTTTATGTTTGACCAGACAAATGAAATTTAATTAGGTTTAGAAAAGGTAAGGGTATTTATAGAAAGATTTAGATTTTTTTTTCGAATATTATATTAAATTATAATCAACTGTTGTTTTTGTTTATCCTTTAAAATTCCTGTAATCATATATGACATCCAAAAATCATGAAACTGGACATGCAACTACAGTTCAACATTACGGACCCAACGAAACTAGTTTCGTCGAATTCCGACTCAGTTTGCTCACACAGCGTATTTTTAACCTTCGAAATACTGACTGTATTTCACATTAAAATTCCGTACGACCACATACTGTCTCTAAAAATCACGAAAATTGAAATCTAACAATAATTTAATATTGCGGATCCAATAAAATTAGTTTCATTTAAAACGGAGGTCATATGCAAAACTAGCTATTTTTAAAGCTCTAAATAACCCATTTAAATATATAAATATATTTAAAAAATATTAAATATTTAAGAATAAATATTATCGTATATATTCACACTAGAATACCATACAGCTCCAATTGGATTTATAACACGATATTTCAAAATTCCCAGTTATATCGATATTCGATTTATATATAAAATCCTTTTATAATATATATATATATATATATTAATTTCAAGGGAATTCCATAGCAACTTTTCTAAAATTTGATTTGGACATAAATCAAAATCTACACAATGAAATCCCGAATTTTCTCTTCCACTAGAAAGATATACTTCACCAGCACCGAACGTTTCTTGTTTCACAGAAATCTGATTTAAAATGGACCTTGTATATTCAGTTGAAGTTCAAATCGCCAATTAGCGAACTACCGCGCCATTTCAAGCTCGATTTTAATTATTATATAATTATACGTTCAAACTTAGATTAAATAATATATTCGTTATTCGAATTCAATTCCAAACTGAATTATAGATTATAAAAGATCTGATTCACACAATATTGTGAATTCCACTATTTCTGACTATTTCAAAAATTAAAAATATTATTATATTATTTATATTAATTAAATATTCAACATTATTAATTAAACGACTAATTAAATCTCTAAACCATTATTTAAATAATTAGATAAATAAATTATTATCCCATATAAATACGGGACATTACATTCTTCCCCCCTTAAAATAATTTCGTCCTCGAAATTGCTACAGTAGAAAACAAACCCCATTAACTGGTAAAAATATTTGTTTAATTTTTTAATTTCAATTTCACGATACCAATTAATTTAAACTAAATATTTATTAACTCTTATCAACGAAAATTTTCAAAAATTCTAAAAAAATTCTAACACCCGAAATTTTCGAAAAATTTCGCCAGCACCTCCTTTGTACGGCTCAATCGGTAAAACTACAACTCGCCTCTCTAGGCCTTCTCCATCCCAAAAGAAAATCAAACAGCCAAGCGACTATCATATTGGCTCATAAATCTCATATTTATAGCAAATATAAACTTGTACCTTTTTGTCGGGCATATCAACTTTATCACTTTCACTTGTTATCAATCCAACATATACCAATGTCATCTCAACCAATTTCCAATCAATATCTGCTCAACACAGCTGTTCGCTTAAACAAGTCGAATTCCATTCAGACTCCAATTCCAATTCAAAATTCTTACTCAACAATTCATTACTATTCTAGATTATCTCTAATCCAATCAAATTCTACTTGATACCATT
Source organism: Allium sativum (assembly GCA_030737875.1). Lineage (NCBI taxonomy): Eukaryota > Viridiplantae > Streptophyta > Magnoliopsida > Asparagales > Amaryllidaceae > Allium > Allium sativum. The sequence goes on along the minus strand of CM060918.1, from coordinate 158,915,993 downwards.
CTATTTCAATATGATTTTCACTTAACTGGCTTTTAATTCAATCTCACTTTGCTTTCACAAATTTCAATTTAAATTTGGTTTTAATCCAAACCGTTGACACACTTTTTGGTAAAAACTGTCACACTGAATAACTGAATAGCATCGCACTCGGATATAGAGAACATTGTCAGAAGACAGGAAGCGATTTGGTCAAAGTCGCATCATCAACAAAGAACTGCCCAAAACTCCTACTGGATGACTTTTTGGGCCCGAAAGCAGCAATTGCGTTGCTAAGCTCTTTAATTATTGTAGCTCTCTGCATTAGCTTCAGTTTGAGCTTTGGTTTGGCTCAATCGGACTTACGATTTGAAAGTTATGCCCATTTCCGTGAATGGGTGTAATCTGGCAATCATTTGGATGAAGTGACGAAGCAACAACCCCTAGACCGGATCACCCCCTTTGGCTCGTGGGCTCCTCCTTGGTTCGCACACACCAGATCGCTCCCATCAGCTCGCCCACGGTTGGATCGCCCCCCTCGGTTCACACTCCTGCATTACGATCTGACCCGCTCTGCGTCAGCTTCAGCACTCGAGCACCACGACCAGCTCGGCTCGCACTGTCCAATCACGATCCGACCCACCTGGATGTAACGCTGCGCATAGATCTTGACCTATTCTTAAGGCTACTCCTACTCCTACTTTTCCGGATCGGGTGCCACGTACCCCATCACGATCCGGTCTTTCCAGAAGCTCTCCAACAGCTATAAATACACCATTTGAAGGCATTTTCAAGGATCTTTTGGCTCTAACTCCTCAGAGCTTCCACTATTTCTCTCTGCAAAGCAATTTCAGCAGCAAAGGAGCCAAATTCCACATCATAACATGAGGATTTCGTGTATAATCTTATGATTTCTTACCCCTTTTCATTGTAAATACGAGGATTTCGTGTATAAACCGAGAGAATTGTACTTGTAACTTCTTAGGATTTAAGAAGAGATAAAGTGGACGTAGACTTGGTTTGAGACGAACCACTCTAAAAACTTCGTGTGTCTCCTCTTTATTTACTTTTTTCTACATTTTTGTGATCTGAGATATGCATTTGGGTGTTAGGCCCAGATTTTGGTCTAACACAAACAATCTTTCCTTGGGAATTTTAAACAGTTTAACATATCGAAAAACAAACTTTCCTTTTCAGGATTCAAACAACTTGCTTTTCTCAAATCAATTCAAAAACAAAAACTTTGTTAGCAATCCGTCACTTATGACTTGAAAATGAACACTGATGATGCCGCACAGTCATCATCAGAATTATTTTCCGGCGATCGAAGTGAGTTCAGTATTATATCACTTTTAAAACCATTTCTAAACACATCCATTTTGAAATTCATTTTCAAAATATCCTTTTCAATGCTTGAAAACAATTCAAAATCTCCTTAGATTTTAAAATTCTCATATATTCAATTCAAATCCATTTACAACCACTTCTCCAATTTTTAATTCCAATTCTGATTCTAAATTCAGATTTAATTCATTTCGTAATAGTTATACGAATTTTGATTGGTTATTTACATAACCATTTCACATTTTATAATCTTATTCAATTATAATCACAACCAACACATCCAATATATTATAATCCTTCAGATATCTATACTTTGTTTATATCAAAATATAATTTGGATAAAATTATTTCATTTACCCTCTTTTCAAAACATACGGTATCGGTTCATCGTATTCGAGTGTTTATAAACCCCTACCGATACAGTGGATCAAACTGATCGAGCAGAACTCATAAATAATTCAACCAATAAATCTCCATAATATAAAACATTTTATATTGAATAACAAATACGTTCACTCGTATATATACACTCAAATCTATCTAGGGTACTGCTACCCCATCTCTACTGAGTTACGCCACAGAGCCAAGGTAATTACTTAACCTTAAGCTCCGATACCACTGTAACGACCAGAGTTCCTGAGTAATCAACATATAACCCAATGTCGACTATCAAGCATCAGAAATACAGGATAGTCCATGAAAGACATTAGAGGGTGAGAATAGATAAGATAGAAACTTATAATAGAAGAAGAAGAAGAACATACAACATTAGAGTAACACGAATCTTGCAGCGGAACGAACAACATATAATAGATAACATATCCTTGAAATAAAACAGTATCTGTATACAATACATGTTAGCCCACTTTGTGAACTGGGCAACACAAAGTCGAGATGTGAAACATTGAAGAACTTGGAAAGCATTATAGCGGATTGGATCGGAGAAGATATAGCGGGTCGGATCGGAGAGGTCTTGCTGTTCGGATCGGTGAGCTATGACGGTTGGAATCAGAGAGGCACAGCTGTTCGGATCGGAGAGCAACCTACTGCCAGTTGGAGCGGAGGGCTACCTGCTACAAAGACAGATCGGAATGGAGTGAAAGTGGACGAAGACTTAGCCTTGGGACAAAACTGGATCGGATCGGATACCCCGATCCGAACCCCTCCTGTACACTCCTCCGATCCGAACCCATATTCCACGTCACTCTCCCCCATGATCGCCTGGTTATTCGGAGCGGTTATGACCAGTTCCTACCCACAACGTCCACAGCTCTGATGCGTTGTCAACACAGAAATCCATCCGAACCCGAGGCTGATGGGATGGATGACACGTGGCTCCGATCCGGATCGGGTTCTGAGCAAATTTTCACCTATAAATACCCTGTCTGGAGACAATGAAAGGGATCTTCTTTTTGGCACTTTGAGAGTTCAACCACCTTCATAAACCGAATTCCAGCACTCCTGGATAATCCAAATCGTCTTTCAACATTTGTTTCGAGACAATTGAGTGAATGTATGTGAGTTGTGAGTGAAATTGAGTGAATATCTCATTGTAATTGCAACCATATCATTGAGAATAGTGATTGACAAGTGGACGTAGGCTTTTATTCGCCGAACCACTACAAATTCTGTGTCTCTATTTTACTTTTGATCTTATTTCATTCTGCTTTTAGTCAATTTGGGTGTTAGAACCACTTTTTGGTCTAACATTTTGGTGCTTTCACTGAGAACCATATGAATTCTTTGTTTTTCGGGATTATCGTTCTACTTTTTGGACCGTTGAGTTCAAAGAAGTTAATCGTCAAGCTTCGACGCTCTTGAATATTTGTTGAATTGATTTTTGAAGAACTATGGCCAAAGGAAAAGGTAAGGAAGTTCAAACTAGTCGAGGAAACGGAGTTGGTGAAGATCAGCAAAATGCTGTTGTGACAAGGTCTCGTGGGCAGAGCTCAGTAGCAGGACGGACTGATACAGGAAATCCGAACCGCACTCAGGGGGAGAGCTCCGATCCGATCCGGGTAGGAGAATTTGAAGCAGTGCATTCCCCCAACCTGAACCGACCCGAGCAGCTCGCCCTACACCGACCTGACCCTGCTTTCCAGTTCCGACCCGAACAGGCATCCCAGCTCCGACCCGACCCGATTTCCCATCTCCGAACCGACCCGACACTTGGTGATGTTGGAACCTCTACTCGAGCCCCCACAAATGCTCCGATTCCAGCCACCAGGGTCAATGATCAGGTCAATCCGTCCGCACCTATCCCTCAAGGAGATTTCTCGCGCCTACTTGACATGCTTGAGAGTACTAGGGAGGCTATGAAAATCCACGAGCGCACCAATCTCATGATGCAAGAAAACATGAGACGCATGAGCAGGGAAACTAGCGAACTCCGTAGACAGAGAACCCCATCCCCGGTTCGTCACCCACCAATGGATCAGTCTTCTTCTTCTGAGGAAGAGCGGCCCCGTGAACGAAGGCCGCTCGAACGACCTCAGAATTTGGAGCAGTTGACGTTCGGATCTTTGGGGTCTCGCGAGGATATTGCACGAGCACTAGGAACCAATGATCCAGCCTTAAGAGACCCTAACCATACTAATCCCACTCAGGGGCAGACGCTCCAGCCCCCTCCTCCCGAGATCGACCGGGGGCGTAGGGAACGAAGCAGAGCAGAAGCAGCTCAATGAAGAAGGGCATCTCCTGAACAAGAGCCCAGAAGGAACCCGGATACCAGGGCCAGGGAACCTGAATTGCCCCTCACTAATGCTGATGTACAGGCGATGGTACGCCAGATTATGTCCGAAAGTCGGAACTATACCAATGAAGATTATGGCATTGAACGAAGCCATGCTCCTTTCACTGACAACATCCTCAACTTTCAGTTTCCCCGGCGTTTTAACCTGCCGCAGATGGACAAGTATAATGGGAGAACCAATCCGGGACAGCATTTGATGCGATACTCGTGGCTCATGAATGCTGCTGCTCCTGACACAGTGAAGTGTAAAGCAATCCCGATCTATTTAGAAGATGTGACGCTGCTATGGTTTACCCGACTTCCCCCTCGTTCGATATCGAATTACAGGGAATTGAGCGAACGTTTCATGAATCAGTTCCGACTCCATACTCGAAAGTCTAAGAGTGTTATTGAATTATCAAGAATTAAGCAGGCGCTAGGAGAGTCTTTGAGGTCATATCTAGACCGTTTCAACTTAGCTGTGACTGAAGTTAGTGACCCGCATGAGCCCACCATCTTGATGGCTTTGATGGAAGGTGTCGATCCTGACTCCGAGTTTGGAGATTACCTTTCTGGAAAGACACCCTCCACGAGAGAGTTATTTTATGAAAAAGCCGATATTCACTTAAAACGAGAGGAGGCCAGGGCAAACCGAAAGAGAAAGTCTGAAGCGGCTTCAAAAGAAAATGTTCAGAGTAACGTTGTCGTGAAGCAGTCTGGGGAAAGTTCCGGAAAAGTTGAAGTGAATGTGGGAAACAAGAGTGGAAACAACAATTCTGGAAACGGGGGCAACAACAATAACCGTAACGCGAATGGTAACAGAAGAAATAGAAATAGGGGAAGTGATCCTAGCAAAAGGCCCCGATTCCAGACTTATGAGAATTATACACCATTGAACGACACTCTGGAGAACATTTACTTGGATACATACAATGTTTTGCAATATAAAAGACCGCCACCTCGCGGCTCAACGGAGTAAGAAATGGCAACTGGTAAGTTTTGTTTGTTTCATGGAACTCATGGGCATTCAACAAATGAATGTCGACATTTGAGAGACTTGATTGAGAAGCTGCTGCGCGAAGGGAAACTGGATGAATATAAGGTTGCCCCGAGGGACAGGGGGTAAGGAGAGCAGGCTCCAAAACAGATTCAATCTGCTCCCAAGCCTACGGCGCAGCAGAAAGGCAAGGGAATTGTTATCAACTCCATAGTGGGTGGACCCCACCCAGCAATCCGCAGTTTTAGAGCGATGGATCAATATGTAAATGCTGCCAAGCATGTAGATGTGGATGAATGTGATGATTTGGAAGATATCGCCCCCATAAAGCAACAAAAGACAATGTTTGACGACGTGGTATTTCGTAGCAGAGATAATACTGGGATTCAGTCACCTACCGATGATCCGTTGGTCATTACTACCACCATTGGGCCGGCCTTGGTTCATAAGGTGTTAGTAGACAACGGAAGCTCTGTTAATATTTTATTTAAAAAGTCATTCGATCAGATGAAGCTTGAATCTGAAGATTTGAAGCCATGCGAAGGTTGGATCCGAGGCTTCAACGGGGCGTCGACAGCCCCAATGGGGTACATAGATTTGCCCGTAACCTTGGGACAAGGAGAACTCCGAAGAGTATGGATGCTTCAGTTCGTAGTGTTGGACGTAGATTCGCCTTATAATGCATTTTTGGGAAGGCCTGCCCTTGCTGAGTTTGGGGCTTGCATCGCCCCTTGGTGTTTATTGCTTAAGTTCCCAACCGAAGCCAGAACTGGAGTAATGAGAGGGGATCAAGTCTCCGGACGGGCCAGTTATGTTGCCGAATTAAAGATGTTGATGAAAGGACTTAACATTGAGAGTAAAGATGCCTCGCCTCCTCCGAAGGAGGGCTCGGCGTAGCAATTAGAGGGATCGGCCCCTAAGGAGTTGCCTAAAGGAACGCCTGAAGACCTGGACTCCAGAAAAGACGAGGAACCAGAGACTAGAAATGCAACTCCTAATGAAGCGACAGTGGACATTCCTATTGATGAAGCTGATCCAACAAGAGTTTTGAAGATTGGATCTCAGTTGGATCCACGTCGGGCCGAAGAACTAACGGACTTCTTGAAGGCAAACTTGGACGTGTTTGCGGGACCCACGCTGACATGTGTGGGATATCGCCATCCATCATAAGTCACTCACTAAATGTAAACCCGAAACACCCGCCTGTGAAGCAAAAGAGACGTATGCTGGGCCCAGAGAGGTCGGCTGCTCTCAAAAAAGAAGTGGAGAAGCTGAAACAGAACGGATTTATTCGAGATTCGACATATCCCGACTGGATATCGAATCCTGTCTTAGTAAAGAAGCCGAATGGAAAGTGGCGGACTTGCATTGATTTTTCAGATTTGAACAAAGCTTGCCCAAAAGATAGTTTCCCACTTCTCAGGATTGACTAGCTTGTAGATTCGACAGCCGGTCATGAACTTCTCTCTTTCATGGATGCATATTCCGGATACAACCAAATTCCTATGCACGTGCCAGATCAAGAACATACGAGCTTCATTACAAATTTGGGGTTATATTGTTATGTTGTCATGCCGTTCGGATTGAAAAACGCTGGAGCCACTTATCAGCGCCTGGTGAACAGAATGTTTTATAATCAAATAGGGAAGACTATGGAAGTTTATGTAGATGATATGCTTGTCAAATCGAAACAGTCCTCCCGCCACACGCAAGACTTGGTAGAAATGTTCGGTATCCTGCGAAAGTATCGGATGAAGTTGAATCCTTTGAAGTGTTCATTTGGAGTAGCATCGGGAAAGTTTCTAGGCTTCATTGTGAGTTCCTGAGGAATTGAAATCAATCCCAGTCAAATAGCAGCGATTAGAAACATTGAAGAGCCGAGAAGAATTAAAGACGTCCAAAGTCTTGCGGGGAAAGTAGCTACGTTGAGTAGGTTTATCTCCAAAGCCACGGACAAATGCATCCCGTTTTTTGATTTGATTAAAAGGGGAAAGAAAAACTTCGAGTGGACTCCGGACTGTGTTGAGGCCTTTCGAAATTTATTGGAATTGCTAGAAAAACCACCGATTTTGTCAAAACCAGTGGATCACGAAGAGTTATTTGTTTACTTGGCAGTTTCGGCTCACGCTGTTAGCACAGCCTTGGTTCGAGAAGAAGACAAAGTGCAAAGGCCAGTATATTATGTAAGCAAGAAATTGGCAGCGGTAGAACGCAACTACCCAAAGATTGAGAAGCTCGCTTACAGCCTCCTAATCGCATCCGAAAAACTTCGTCACTATTTCCAAGCTCATCCAATAACCATATACACTCACCAGCCTCTGAGGCAGGTGTTGCAGAGACCCGAAGCATCGGGAAGGTTGATCAAATGGAATATAGAGTTAAATCAGTTTGATTTAAATTTTCAGCCACGAAGGTCGATCAGGGGGCAAGTTCTGGCAGACTTTATAGCAGAGTTCACTATCCTAGAGGAGGAAGTGATCAATGACAGAGTGGTCAAGTCCAAAGATGAGTTAAAGATAGATTCATGGAAGCTATACACAGATGGAGCCAAAAATGACCGAAGGTCCAGAGCTGGAATCATCTTAGTTACCCCTGAAGGGTGGTCGTTATATTACGCTCTAAGATTAGAATTTTCGGCGACTAACAATGACTCTGAATACGAAGCCCTGATTGCCGGGCTGAAGCTTGCTAAAGACCTCGGAATAAAAATGTTGGACATATTCTGCGACTCCAAAATCGTTGTTTGCCAAGTGCGAAAGGAATTTATGGCTCGGGGACCTCGACTCATCGCCTACCTCGAGAAAGTGGAAAAGCTGTTGAGCAACCTGGAGCGGTACAGTATAACGCATATCCCAAGAGCCGAAAACCAGAAGGCAGACAGGCTGGCAAAGCTAGCTAGTTCTGACAACCCAGAGGAAACAGAAATAATTCCAATTGAAACGTTGGAATCGCCAAGCTTTGAATCAATGGAAATTGAATTCGCTTTCGAAGCGGAACCGGAGAAGGAGTCGTGGATGACCCCAATTAAGAACTTCCTTAAGAGTGGAACACTCCCATCAAAGAAGAGTGAGAAAAGGGATATAGTTCGCAAGGCTACCAGATATGTCCTACAAGATGATACTCTTTATAGGGATACCTTCCGAAGACTTCTCGGCAGGGGTAACTGCTGTCTCTGATACCGTTTCGGGAATAGGGGATAGCAGAGCTGTTCGAGGGATTCCCGGGTTTTTAGGATCATACCCCTCTACTTCAGAAGTTACGGGGGCAGTAGAAGAGGAACCAGCCTCGGGAATGTTCTTCTGTTCAGTCCTCCGCCTCTCTTCTTCCATAGCATCAGCAATGAGGTGGCGCCCTTCAGCTAGGCGTTCTGGCTCATCATCCCTTAAGTATTTCTCCATCAGCTTGTCCTCATCGATGGAATCAACCTTGAGCTCCTCTTTTTCCCACTCAACGATTTGACTCCATACATGGACTAGAGTAGATGGATAATCCTCAATCCAAGAAATGTTCCGGCGACGGATGATATGTGCGAAGAATTCAATCATTAATTCGTGGAAACCCTAAATCTCAGCCTCCGCCTCTGACAATTGATTGCGGGCCTCCTCAGCCGATTTGATAGCACATTCGACGTTGCCCTCCGCCAGGGCAGCTCTGTTCTCCACCTCCATTAGCTTTGAAGCCAAGTCAGCATTTTTCTTTTCTAGCTCAGCATTCCTCCTTGCCAACTCGGTATTTTTCCGTTCAAGGTCAGTGTAAGCAAGGCGCGCTTTAGCGGCATCTGACTTAGCGTCTTAAACTTGCTTTTTTAACTCAGAACGCTCTTGAGTGTGAGATTCAAGCAATTCATGGTAACGTTTTTGCATATCTTCAAATTGTTGTTTGAAGTTAGAAGCGTCCCTTTGAGCAACAGCAAGCTGGGCCTGTGTGTCCTCTAAATCTTTTCCTAGATTCTTTAAGGCCTTTGCATCTTCTTCCACGGTTTTTTGCATTGAATCAGCATTCGTGATTAGAGTACGGATGATTCTAGAAAGGTTGCGTGAATATTTGAACATTTCAGTATACTATTTCTCAACCGCATCTATCTTTGCTTTGGCCTCATCTGCCCACCTGGAAGAAATAGGTTCGAGGGCAGGTAAAAAAGTCAAGCTCTCGAAATAATGTTCAGGAAATTCAGTAAATTGCTCCTCCAAATACGCCCGCTTGATTGCAGTTTCAGCATCTAGTGGTGGAGGGGCGGGGATCGTCAATTCAGCGTCCCTGTGTGTGGAGGCTTCAATAGTTTCTTTATCTGTTCTAGGCCGTTTAGCAGGGACCTTGCGTTTACTTCGCGACTCAGTATCTTTTGGTGGACTTCTCTCCCTGCTGCGCTTTTCTTGGGAAGAGGTGGAATCTTTTGATTGTGGCCTGTCCTCTTCCCTACGACCTTGATAACCTTTATATTTCTCTTGGTCCGACTGAACGGGAGAACGAGAACGCGAGGTTCGAGAGTGATAGGGCTCATAAGGCCTTCTCACCTCCCTACTGCGATCGTCGCGGCGATCATACTCAGTGTCATAAGGTGGATTAGACATGATGCGGCGGAGCTTCCTGATATCATAGTAAGATCGGGACATTGTGCCTGCACGATAAGACGAATGAAATTCAGAATCGATAGTTTCATAGAGAGAGAGGTGCAATGAGTGGTAATGCTATTGTGTAAAATGTGTCCTAAGTGATGTGTTTCCCCCCTAACCAACCCGAGTCCGAAGCTAGACTAGTACGGGCAGGCTCTTTGGCCTTAGCAGGAGTGGTCTCTTCAGAAGAGGTGAAAACTAAAGGATCCTTCCTAAAATCCTCTGAAGTGTATATAGTTTCAGGTAAGGGGAGATCCCCCAAACCCTGAAATAATGGGTCATCAGTGCCAGGGACATCTCCCTCAGAAGCATCAGTTGGCGACTCTTTAGAAGACGTTGACTTTTTTGAAGAAGTGGCATCCTCAGGAACAGTATACCCTTCGTGATGCCTTTCGGCCAAGTTAGCCAATTCATCATCTTGAGTAGAAGATGGAGAAGGTGAAGTTTGAAGAGGCACTGTAGGAGCTCCCAAACCTTCTCCTGTCTCCGGGACTACATCCACTGGAGGAATATATACGTATGGAGCCGTCCCATGACCAATACTACGAGTAACAGATAGTAGCCCATGAAAATGAAGATATTCGTCCTTAAGGACTTCATCAATAGTCAGGAATTTCTGATCGCCATTAAGGAGCTGGTGCATCCGGTCAAAGAACACCTGGACTGATATTTGTTTTGGGTTGTCGACTGCAAACAAAAAGAAAAACGAGTTAAGGCGATGACTTGAATGTATAGAGCCAAGATTTAGGAAATCAGTGCTTTACTTGATTTCGTCCACCTTCTGGCACACCCAGGCTGTCGCTTCACATAGAACCATTCCAGTCTGGAACCTCCAGCTTTACTACTGAATGGCGCTGAAATTATCTTCCTCTTAGGGACAGACTCAAAATAGCAGAAAGAAGGAGTTTCTCGAGTCCGATGCTTGAAGTTGTAGAAGAAATGGACGTCATCGAAAGTGAGCTCTATGCCTAAGATCACACGGTATGCTATATATAAGGTGTGTAAGTAAGCATAAGAATTGGGATGCAGCTGCATGGGGGCAATCTGCATTTGTCTTAAAAAATCAACGATGAAGGGAGAAAATGGAGGGATAGCACCGACCATGCACATCAACCGAGTAATTACCATATATCCTTCTGGAGGGTTGTGGGGACGGTCAGATCTCGAAGGCACTAGAGTGTCCCTTTTCATTATCCCGTATTTTAAACAAATTCGGATAAGCCTGTCGTTGTCGATTGTTGATTCAACGGAATCTTGGGGTGATTCCAATATGACAACCGATTCAAACTCATCAGGAGCCCGGTCGTCGCCAATCCCTCCTTCCTCTTCAAAACCTAGAGAAACTTCATCCTCCGAAGACACATTGTCACTTTCGCGATTTCCAACCTCGTAGCCTGAACCCTCATTATTCCATTCCGGATCCGACGAAGAAGATATGTCATCGAGAGTAATTTTGTTGGAGGTTTCCGGGGTCTCTTTCTTCTCATCTAGTCTGGAAGAGCGTCTGGGTCTCATGGTCATAAAACTATTGAAGAAGCAATAGCACAAATTAGAGTAAATTAGCCCGTATCCCCCCGTGCATGTGTGCAAACTAAAGTGTAAACGGTGTATGCGGAAAGTGCAAAGTAAATGTTTAAAAGTGTGACGCAAAAGTTTGGCAAAATATAAAGAATTGAAGTAGTTCTTGATGTCCAGTTACGTTCGCAAGGCACTATCCTAACTGTCCATTAAGTTGAAGATTATGCCAAAAGTTGATTGGGCCAGTTAAACAAGTTTTTATGCATTAAGATGGACTGCTCTTCGGTTCGGGCGCGTTCATTGGGATCGGGTTGGGAATGCGGCCTCGACTTGGGCTTGGATAAACTTTGAAACTCAGAAATCAAAATCGGATCGGCTCGGAGGTAGAGTCCCCTAACGATTCGGATCGGATTACATAGTCATACTTCTCCTCCTTTTATCTTACAATCCGACGCGATCAGGTTAGGAAAGCTCCCTTTTCTCCTTTTTTAACTACTTGCTCCGACCCGATCCGATCTTCTGAACTTCTTTTCTTTTCTTTTTCCCTTTCTTTACTTGCCCCGACCCGATCCGACTTCCTGAGCCTCTTTTCTTTTCCCTCTCATCCATCTTCTATACTCCAACCCGAACCGATCCCCTCAATCCTCTTCTTCTTCTTCTTCAACCACAGTAAAATCCCCATCCATCCCCAAAGCTCCAGTTAAAGACGAGTGCATGCCTCATTTAACCTCTCAGCGCCTTGAGAGGTGGTAGAACCACCCACGACGACGGCAGGGGAGGAAGGAGACACGACATCGAAGCATGGGGAGGATCAGTGCTCAAGTTATTCGAAATCAATCGCAAATCTCAATTGAAACCCGTTGTTATAAAATTGATTGAAGTTTCAAAACCTACCAAGGTGTTTAGATCGAAGATCGGCGAGTTAATTTCAGATTTTCTAAGATCCTGAAAGTTAGAATTTCAGAGTGGAATCGGTTAGGCGAAGAGCAATAAAGAAAGAAAGAAAGGAAAGAGGAGGCGGACGATGGATTTATATACAGTCGAGGTGACTATTTGTATTCCCATCCTATTTTTCCATTCGGACCGGTTCGAAGGCCCAGTGGTGAAGCCTAGCCCGCTAGTCCAAAGTGCAATAGAATTGGAAGGGGACCCGTTCGGGTCGGAATCCGAACCGAACAGGATGTCATATCTTAGCTTGGCTTACTAGTCTAATGAGAAATAGAAGGAAGAGGGGGACCTGTTCGGATCGGAATCCGAACCGAACGGAAGGTTATAACCCAGCCTGGCATATGAATTAAGTTAAAATTTAAAGAAGAGGATGAAAGCATGAGGAAAGTCGAAGAAAAGATGACCTAACAGGCGATATGCAATGATAATCAAAGCATGCTCCGTCTCCAATAGAAGCATCCTTTGAGGGGGCAAAATGTTAGCCCACTTTGTGAACTGGGCAACACAAAGTCGAGATGTGAAACATTGAAGAACTTGGAAAGCATTATAGCGGATCGGATCAGAGAAGATATAGCGGGTCGGATCGGAGAGGTCTTGCTGTTCGGATCGGTGAGCTATGACTGTTGGAATCAGAGAGGCACAGCTGTTCGGATCGGAGAGCAACCTACTGCCAGTTGGAGCGGAGGGCTACCTGCTACAAAGACAGATCGGAACGGAGTGAAAGTGGACGAAGACATAGCCTTGGGACAAAACCGGATCGGATCGGATACCCCGATCCGAACCCCTCCTGTACACTCCTCCGATCCGAACCCATATTCCACGTCACTCTCCCCCATGATCGCCTGGTTATTCGGAGCGGTTATGACCAGTTCCTACCCACAACGTCCACTGCTCTGATGCGTTGTCAACACAGAAATCCATCCGAACCCGATGACACGTGGCTCCGATCCGGATCGGGTTCTGAGCAAATTTTCACCTATAAATACCCTGTCTGGAGACAATGAAAGGGATCTTCTTTTTGGCACTTTGAGAGTTCAACCACCTTCATAAACCGAATTCCAGCACTCCCGGATAATCCAAATCGTCTTTCAACATTTGTTTCGAGACAATTGAGTGAATGTATGTGAGTTGTGAGTGAAATTGAGTGAATATCTCATTGTAATTGCAACCATATCATTGAGAATAGTGATTGACAAGTGGACGTAGGCTTTTATTCGCCGAACCACTATAAATTCTGTGTCTCTATTTTACTTTTGATCTTATTTCATTCTGCTTTTAGTCAATTTGGGTGTTAGAACCACTTTTTGGTCTAACAATACCATTATTAGAGTATAACACTTACAACACAGCAGAAATAACAATAGCTATATATATCCTGAAGCCTCCTGCTCCAACTCTTCAAGTATCTTTAAATCCCGACTACTTGACTGTCTATACAAAATTGGGCACCCAAGAGTTTAGGGAAAACAAAACAAAATAAACTCTGGGTCAGTCATGTGACTGGTGTGAGTAAAATCAAATCATTTGATTTAACTTTCAAAATCCTTTTGTACAAAGGATAATCATAAGACCGATCCACACATAAACACGGATGGCTTTTACCTTACGATAACCCATAATATTTCTAAAATGATACTTGTCTGATATTATAATAATGTCTAGATCAAGTAAATAAAAATCTAGCAGAACGCTTGCATCTACATATATAATATACAATCAAAACCGCGGGCTCTTATTTAGGAATGGATTCCAACTATGACAAAGTATGGATCCACCTTCCGATCAGTGTACTCTAAAAGCAATACACTGGAGTTCAACAAGAATATCTTGTAACTCGGCCACACATGACCGACCACTCATTTCTTTTGAGTGTATCAAATATATTGTCACCTATGGTTGCTAGCAACATAACCGTTCCTGGGAGATACAGAATTGAAAGGAGTAACAAAAATGAATATTCTCTAGATGGTGACAATATACCCTAATTGGGTGAAGCCCACTTAGCCATGCTGCCTGCCCGATTTTTGTCATTTTCCAGTTGATGAGGCTTGAGGTCATAACATATCTTTTAACAGATCACTCCTTCATTTATGTGACGGTCCGCCCTGCACCAGCCGACATTTCCAATGAAAGTGCATTGTGCTGATGTCCAACCCGCAGGGGCAGTCACCAAAGAAAGGAAAGAAGGGAATTTGAACTAGCAAGGAACCTGTAGAATGTCTCACAGCGCATGGAATAAAATATAATAATAACGTACATGACATAAAACAGGCGAGATAGTGCATAAGCTGAAAACTAAACCATGATAGCAGCGGAAAATTCAAAATACAGCTTATGTTCCACATCATCCTTATTACAACTTTTAAAACTGTCTCTAAAGCAAAAATAAGAAAGGTACACTACTAATGCCCAAAGTAGTGACCAACAGCGACACAGGGAAAATATCTATATATATCATACGTGGAAGCCTCCTGCTCGTCTCCGGTACAACTACACGTGCATACTACCTAACTTGTCTCTAGTCTGCCCGTTTAAGAGCACCCAGAGTAATAAGAAGAGACATAAAACTCTAGGTCAGACAAAAGAGATAAGCAGCAAAACAGAACAATAACAGGTATATTAAACCATACCTGAACCTGGACCTGCAACCAAAGAGTTAGCACAACAAGATGTACAATACTCTAAGGTGACACTAACATATGGTGTAAAGATACGGGTGTGGGGTGTGCATGTCATAGTGATGTCAAACAATCAAGCATAGCAACCATCCTTACATCTCTCACTCAATGTGTAAAGCATACGATATCCACTACTTTGATCACTAGACCCATCGAGGTAGTGACGGAGTCCGACTTGTATAACTATTGCTACCACCAAGCTTGCCCCATGGAGTCATGACTAAATCCTTACAAATGATCCCACCTCATTGGTCCATAGCCAATAGTCCAACCTAGGCCACTGTGGCCCTGAATCCGTCCACATACCCCATACTCCATGGTGATCCAAAGTTATAAAACAAAGCCCAACTCATGAAGTTAACTCATTGGTTCCCATTTGGATCCTGAGTAATAACCTCCTGTAATAACCCGGAAATTCCGAGCCAGTTTAAAAATTTTATTTTGGCAATTTTAGCGAATTTTGCATATTTAAAATGAATTATTTTAATTAATATCGACGAGAAATTTATTTTGAATAGAATTCGACGTATATATTATATACGCGTCATCATTAGAATATAAATAATTATTTATAATTATAAATGGAATTGAAAATAGCGTGGTAGTTCGATAATTCGATTTCAGACTTCAATTGAACGTACCGGGTGCAAAACAATCATGATTTTAACGAAACCAAAAACAATAGGATCTATTTGATAATATCTTTCCAACGAACCCGAAAGATGGAAATTTCATAGCGGGAATCAAAAGATATGTCCAGTTGAAAATTCTGAATAGTTGCTATGGAATTCAGGCCCTTAAAAATGGAAATTTTGCAAATGACCTCGGATTTCGACGAAACCACTTTTGTTGGATCCAGGATGTCAAGTTATTGCTTGATTCAAAATTTCATAATTTTTCGATTCAATATGTGAGCGTGGCAAAAGAAAACATGTTTGACCAGTTTCAGTTGATTTTAATCGACTGGAAATTGGCCATTTTTCAAACGGTCTCAGAATTTGATGAAACTAGTCTTGTTAGGAACGTATCGTCAATACGAAGCTAGAAAATATTTTTCTAGAATTTTTTGAGTTAATATGTGACCCTGGTAAATTGAAATGTGCGTTCAAATTCAATATATAGAGTTATATGTTGATTTTGACGAAAACTGATCGAAACGATTAAATCATCCTATGATACATATCCCATTATGTTCGGAATGGGGGTAATACGCTATGGACGACAGGCGGTGGGCCTCGTTTCGAGTTCAAATGAAAAAGTTACTTTTTGGTTTTTTAAAATTAAAAATAATATATTTATAAATAACCCCCTAACCCCCCTCTTATCTCTCTCCACCCCCACTCACGATCGTTCAAATCAGATCGAAAAAAAAAGAAAGGGGAGGAGCGACGATCGTCGCCCCTCCACGATGGATCACCGCGCCGCCGCAGGTGGCGGAGCAGCGCCCCCTCCGCAACCTCCCTCCTCTCCTCGCCTCTCTCCTATTTCCCCTTTTCTTGATTGAAACCCTCAGACCCAAATCGATGAGCCAACCCCAATACGCCGCTGTGGGACCCGAACTTCGCCACCTCTAGTGCTGCGCCACCCACACGACCCCGCCGACCCCTCCAACCTCCGGCAACAGTGAAACCCCCCCTTGTCCGCTGTAAGCTTTTTAACTTATTTATTTTGATTTTATTTCTAAATCTGAGTTTGGTTTTGTTTAAAAACATATTTTATAAAACCAATTTTTTTTATATATGATTAACATTTGTGAAATCAGTTTTATTCAGAAAATTAAAGAAAAATTTGATTTTTATATATTGAATAGCGAAGTAAAAAATTGATTTTTATATATTGAATAGCGAAGTAAAAATTCTATTTTTATATATTGAATAGCGAAGTAAAAATTTGATTTTTATATATTGAATAGCTAAGTAAAAATTTGATTTTTATATATTGAATAGCGAAGTAAAAATTCGATTTTTATATACTGAATAGCGAAGTAAAATTTCGATTTTTATATATTGAATAGCGAAGTAAAAATTTGATTTTTATACATTGAATAGCGAAATAAAAATGTGGTTTTATATATGTAGTGAATAAGGGCAACGAAAGTGAAGAAAGGCGAGAACGACGAAGATTTCTATAAATGAAGAGTCGTGGCGATTGGATTAGCTTTGGTGAGAATTTCTCACTCTTCAATCTCTTTTTTTTTCTAGTTATATATATATACTAGGATGCAGACGGTGTTTAGTAGCACCCGACACCCGTCATCCACAGACCATGGATGGCTTGTATGTTTGATTGTCTGTTGTGAGGAAAAATTGATTGTGTGATGTGGAATAAAATAAAATATTTATATAGTTAAAAATATTTTATCATTAAAAATATAATTTTTAACGTGAATATAAATCAATAAATATTTATAAACAAATCGGCCGATTTGTTTATATACACTGATTTGACTGATATTGATTGGGACGATAAATTTTACACATCGCCCAACTGCACGAATAAAATCTGTGTTTGATTGTTTGAAACCCCACACGGGTATTGGGATAAAAAACGCCATCCAATAATCAGTTGTATGTCGATCGATGGATCGACAGGCTGTTATAAGCGTTAGATATCTATATTTGATGCTTATACAGTGTAGTGCACTTTGGATGATGGTTGATTATGTATCGTTGCTATTATATACATTTGTTGTATGGAATCCATATAATTAACTTTATATGGTAATTGATTGGGCCTCATTCCAATTTAGAAGATAAAGAATATTATAAAATAAAGGTTCATGTGTTGACCGTACTCATCCGTTGAGATTAGTCATGTGTTGAACGAAATATTTTAACAATAAAATTTACATCTTTATCATTATAAAATAAAGGTTCATGTGTTGACCGTACTCATCCATTGAGATTAGTCATGTGTTGAACGAAATATTTTAATAATAAAATTTCCATCTTTATCATATATGAAGTTAGAAATTAACTGGAAAATAGATAAGATGAGTGGTCTCCTGGATATTGATCTGATGTTGGTTTCGGCCTTCGGGGTTAATATTCAGGGAATCGTTCTCTTACTAATTTACGGTTGGAGTCTGATTTGGAATCAAACGATAGATACCATAATTTTTATAAAATATATTAAATAACAAAAATAGTCACACGTGGATAGTACTCATTCATTGAGATTAGTCATGTGTTGACAAAAATATAGGTTCACATATTGAATAGAATAAAAATTCAATTGTTGAATAGAATAACGGAATTATTGAAAAATATAAAGCCGTGTTAATTAGAGATGCGCTATTTTAACGCGAACGATATTTATATCGATTATTGTCGTTTTATAATGAATATATAACGAATTCAAATAAAATTGAATAGAAAACGAATTCGAATAAAATTGAATAGAAAACAAATTCGAATTAAATTGAATATAAAACGAATTCGAATTAAATGGAATAGAAAACGAATTCGAATTAAATTGAATAGAAAACGAATTCGAATTGAATCGAATAGAAAACTAATTCGAATTGAATTAAATAGAAATCGATGGAATATATATTATATATATAATATATAATATAATGGACTGAATAGAACGCGCCGCGCCGCGGCAGTTCGTGAATTTCGACCATTAAATTCGAACGGACATTACGGGAGATCCGACCGTCGGATTCTCCTAAAACCGGAACCGTCGGGTTCTTATCAAAAAGATCTTTCTAACGGATATTAGAAATTTGAAATCTAACGGTTGGATTTGGAGATACGTCCAAATCAAATTTGGAAAAGGTCGCTGTAAGTGCAGTTCGATGGCCGTTGATGGAAATTGACTGTACGGGCCTTGATAAAATTATTAAAAATATCAATAATTTGTGTAAAATCATAAGAAATGATTTAGAAAAAATTGGGATGAAAAACTCCATATTTATACAGATAAAAATAGTTTTTTATCGAAATGAACTAGATTTGAACTAAATTTAAAACCCAATTGTTTTTAAATAAATAAATTGGATTTAAAAAGGGATTTTAAATAATCGGAATTTCTAATATATTTGAGGGGAATGGAATTAGAATTGATTTGTGGGTTTATCGGGAACAGAGTTTTAAATAACACTTGTTCTTTAACCCGATAATAAATAGAATGAGATTTGGGTTTATCGTGAACTGTGTTTTAAATGACATTAGTTCTTTAACCTAGTAAAAGGAGTTTTAAGGAATCTGCAATTAGATTGAAATGTGAATTGATAATTTAAACTATCAAATTTGGAAAATGAGCAAGAATGGAGTATCACCAGTTTTGCTCCAAAGCGATAGTTAAATCTTTAATTAGATTTGAACGTGGGATGGTAATTAATTTTACCGACAACACTGTGGTGTTAGATATGGAGTATTACCAGTTTTGCTTCATGGGATGAATAGGATGGGATTGGGAAATAAAATAAATAATTACTTCGGTGTGGTTCGCTAATCTCGACTAGTTTGGAAAAACCATAATTTGATTTGATACGACATCCAATGGAAGATTAAAGAATAAATTTTAAAGAATTTACCTTAGATAAAATTAATGGGAACCTTTCCCTAAGAATGTGAAATTTAGAAACTAGTTGTAGGTTAGTTAAGAAGAATGGTTTCCTGGGTATTGATCTGATGTTGGTTTCGGCCTTCGGGGTTAATATTTGGGGAATTGCTCTCTTACTGATTTACGGTTAGTGACTAATGAATTGGAATGAGGCGTATGTTGTGTTTGTGTAACATTTGTTTTTAATATACGCGGGTTGTTCGGAAAGGCCGGGTTTATACCCAATCTGAATAACCGATTCGACGATAAGTCGAAGATGATGACGGTGGTCGAAGACCGGAAGTCTTCACATCGTTTGGATAATTACTGATGATCCTGATTGGGCTGTACACCCAAGAGGATGGAAATAGTTGGTGGTCGTCCAGACGTACTTGGAGATCGATGGATATGCAAGGAAAGTGCCTCCGGTTTCATTCAGACCCAGAACGAACTTGTAAATGGATTGTGTGTCTGACATTGGATTTTATTCTGTGTTGATTGATTTCTGTTAAATATATATATATATCTGTTTGGCGGCGGAGAATTTATTCTCTTCATTAACGCCCTTCTCTGAGACATACGAGCTTAGAGGTTATATATCGATAGATATCAATCGCATGGCATGAATTGCCTGTGTGGCACGCCTAAGTGGCAATTGATCAAGGATTCTGTTGAAAAGCAAAGTCTTGTGGTTGATGATCAAAGCACGGCCTACGTGACAAAGCTTTGTGTATAGCGTGGATTCGCGAGCCTCACACCTCAGTATGAGTCAAAAAGGGGATACGGACCGTTGGGAGAACACGACATTTCTTTCTAGCTTTGGTGGTCAGTGACTTACCAGCCCTGACATTTATATACTTTTCACCTATGTGGTTGTTGGAATGAGGCGCCTCGATTATAGGTCTGTAAGGACCGGGAAACGTGTGTTCAGGAATAACTAATCCTCAAACGTAAGAGAGGACCGGCCCAACCGATCCAAGTGGCTGCCCAGAGTGCGTAGTCCTGAGCATTTGCTAGAGTGTCTCGAAGCGGAGAGGAGCTTGCCCCTTGCCTCGACTCATGACGGAAATCCAATTTCCAATACGTGTATTTCGGTTTTGTTTGTAGAGCCTAGTATGGCGACATAGTGGGATGGGGCGCTTATGCCGTCTATGATTGATATTTATGATTGAAATTGTTTTGACACTATACACTTATTATAGTATCAAATGATTTGTTTTTAAACGTACCAAGCATGGTTGGCTGTTATAAGGTTAAACCCTATCCTCCGGCTTGCGTTGCATTGTATGATGGGACCTGGGTCTTATATTAGCTTCATTTTTCGAAAAAGCATTGCGTTGTCTTTTCTATGCACTGGTATTCTTGGGAGGAAACTCGTTCCGTGTTATACGGCGTGGTCCCTTGAATTACTCTCTTTTAAAGTAAAGTTTTAAATAACTGTTATAGTTCTCACACCAGTCACATGACTGACCTGGAGTTTATTGTTTTAACCTAAACTCTGGGTGCCCTTATTTTCGACACGGGCAGCTAGTAGTTTTGGTTTTGCAGATTTATATTCACAGGATCCTGGTTTACAGCTGGAATGATATCCGGAAAGCTCTGTATCTGTATATTACCTTCAGTTGTGTTTTGTATTATTTTCCGCTGCTATGTAATTTATTGTAATCTCTGATTTTTATCGAATGTAATTTATTCGTTTATACTCTGTATATTCTTGTATCTGATGGAATTGTTGTAATAGCAATGAAATGTTCTTCCGTCTGCATTCATTTGTGTGTTGTTCTCAAAGTATCCGCTCTTTCCTTCACGGGGAAGTAACGGGTCTTTACAGTGGTATCAGAGCTTTGGTTTACAGAGCTCGAGAACAAGACACATTAGAACCATATGAAAGAATTCATCAGATATTGGATTAGTAATATCCAATTAGAAGGACTCGTTAGAGATGGGATCAGTAGCGAATGTGAAGAGTATATTTTTCAAATGAAAACAATTTTGTTTTAAAATTTTAAATCATTTTATACGTATTTGAATATTTATTTATATTGAATTTGGACAATCGAGTATATAAAGATTTTGCATATACGCGTCATGAACGTATATTCGAAGTTTTAATATACTAGATAGATATAGGATTATACTCTAGTGGCCCGAAGATGATTCTGATGGTTGAGTAATCGTCGTCAGAATTTATATTCGAGTGACGAAGGTGTGATATCTATATATTTCCATTAGGCTGGTGTGAGAGCCAAAAACTTATATAGCTAGATTTATTGTTGTGAATTGGCATCAAAAACATGATTTTTGACTATATATTTTAAATTATGAATTTGAAACGTTAATTCACTAATTGATTGATGGTTGTGATGTTTGTTTATTTGTTTGATAATTTTGAACCATTTAGCCTAATTGAATCACATATTGAATTGTATTGAAAATTGGTCGCATTTGCTTGCATATACATATACTTACATTGAACAGGTCATAGCAAGGAGGCTAGAGCAGAGAATAAAATTTGTTTACCCGACAAATAGGTACATGTTTGTTATAATTTACTGTTTTGTTTGGGTGATGATGATTTTATGAGCCTATTGGCTAGCCGCTTGGCTTTTTCTTTTTCTTTTTGAGATCAGAAGGCCTGTATGGAAATTTTGGGATTTTCCCGTTGCTCCCGGTGCAGGGGAAGTTATGGAGAAATTTTCCGAAAATTCCGGGTGTTAGCCAAATTTTTGAAGAATTTGAAAATTCTCAAAAACTGAAAAGTTGGAGAATGGAAGCCAGATCGAACGTAGAGTTGATTAATCAAACCACTTTCGGCTTCATTCCTTTTCGGGGACGAAAAGTCTTAAGTGGGGGAGATTGTAATAACCCGGAAATTCTGAGCCAGTTTAAAATTTTTATTTTGGCAATTTTAGCAAATTTTGCATATTTAAAATGAATTATTTTAAATAATATCAACGAGAAATTTATTCTGAATAGAATTCGACGTATATATTATATACGCGTCGTCGTTAGAATATAAATAATTATTTATAATTATAAATGGAATTGAAAATAACGCGGTAGTTCGATAATTCGATTACAAACTTCAATTGAACGTACCGGGTGCAAAAAAATCCGGATTTTAACGAAACCAGAAATAATAGGATCTATTTGATAATATCTTTCCAACGAACCCGAAAGATGGAAATTTCATAGCGGGAATCAAAAGATATGTCCAGTTGAAAATTCTGAATAGTCGCTATGGAATTCAGGCCCTTAAAAATGAAAATTTTGCAAATGACCTCGGATTTCGACGAAACCACTTTTGTTGGATCCGTGATGTCAAGTTATTGCTAGATTCCAAATTTCATAATTTTTCGATTCAATATGTGAGCGTGGCAAAAGAAAACGTGTTTGACCAGTTTCAGTTGATTTTAATCGACTGGAAATTGGCCATTTTTCAAACGGTCTCAGAATTCGACGAAACTAGTTTTGTTAGGACCGTATCGTCAATACGAAGCTAGAAAATATTTTTTTGGAATTTTCGAGTTAATATGTGACCCCGGTAAATTGAAATGTGCGTTCAAATTCAATATATAGAGTTATATGTTGATTTTGACGAAAACTGATCGAAACGATCAAATCAGCCTACGATACATATCCCATTGTGTTCGGAATGGGGGTAATACACTATGGACGACAGGCGATGGGCCTCGTTTCGAGTTCGAATGAAAAAGTTACTTTTTGGTTTTTTAAAATTAAAAATAATATATTTATAAATAACCCCCTGACCCCCCTCTTATCTCTCTCCACCCCCACTCACGATCGTTCAAATCAGATCAAAAAAAAATAAAAAAAAAAGAAGAAAAAGAAAGGGGAGGAGCGACGATCGTCGCCCCTCCACGATGGACCACCGCGCCGCCGCAGGTGGCGGAGCAGCGCCCCCTCCGCAGCCTCCCTCCTCTCCTTGCCTCTCTCCTATTTCCCCTTTTCTCGATTGAAACCCTCAGCCCCAAATCGACGATCCAACCCCAATACGCCACTGTGGGACCCGAACGCCGCCACCTCGAGTGTTGCGCCACCCTCACGACCCCGCCGACCCCTCCAACCTCCGGCAACAATGAAAACCGCCCCCCTTGTACGCTGTAAGCTTTTTAACTTATTTATTTTGATTTTATTTGTAAATCTGAGTTTGGTTTTGTTTAAAAACATATTTTATAAAACCAGTTTTTTTTATATATGATTAACATTTTTGAAATCAGTTTTATTCAGAAAATAAAAGAAAATTTTGATTTTTATATATTGA
Source organism: Allium sativum (assembly GCA_030737875.1). Lineage (NCBI taxonomy): Eukaryota > Viridiplantae > Streptophyta > Magnoliopsida > Asparagales > Amaryllidaceae > Allium > Allium sativum. Next base: position 158,892,352 of record CM060918.1, on the reverse strand, counting down.
ATAGCGAAGTAAAAATTTGATTTTTATATATTGAGTAGCGAAGTAAAAATTTGATTTTTATATATTGAATAGCCAGATTTGCTTCATGGGATGAATAGGTTGGGATTGAGAAATAAAATAAACAATTACTTCGGTGTGGTTTGCTAATCTCGACTAGTTTGGAAAAACCATAATTTGGTTTGATACAACATCCAATGGAAGATTAAAGAATAAATTTTAAAGAATTTATCTTGGATAAAATTAATGGGAACCTTTCCCTAAGAATGTGAAATTTAGAAACTAGCTGTAGGTTAGTTAAGAAGAATGGTTTCCTGGGTATTGATCTGATGTTGGTTTCGGCCTTCGGGGTTAATATTTGGGGAATTGCTCTCTTACTGATTTACGGTTAGTGACTAATGAATTGGAATGAGGCATATGTTGTGTTTGTGTAACATTTTTTTTAATATACGCGGGTTGTTCGGAAAGGCCGGGTTTATACCCATTCTGAATAATCGATTCGACGATAAGTCGAAGATGATGACGGTGGTCGAAGACCGGAAGTCTTCACATCGTTTGGATAATTACTGATGATCCTGATTGGGCTGTACACCCAAGAGGATGGAAATAGTTGTTGGTCGTCCAGACGTACTTGGAGATCGATGGATATGCGAGGAAAGTGCCTCCGGTTTCGTTTAGACCCAGAGCGAACTTGTAAATGGATTGTGTGTTTGACATTGGATTTTATTCTGTGTTGATTGATTTCTGTTAAATATATATCTGTTTGGCGGTGGAGAATTTATTCTCTTGCTTAACGCACTACACCAAAACAACAAATTTGGCACACCAGGATGCAAAGATTTGATATGGCTTTAAGCCGTATCAAATTTGATAGTGCTTATAGCCGTACCAATTTCCTTATAGCCGTATCATTTTACTTTTGCAATCTGCACCTTCCCAAAGTAGTAAAATCTGACCGTAGATCAAGAATGCCTTGGATCAGTTCATTTGCGCACCATATTTTCGCTCACCTCCCGCTATTTTTCCTTTCTCATGATGCGTATCAAATTCGTTTTCCCATTTTCCATTCCGTCCATTTTAATATCAATTCGTCTGCTCTAAAAGTTATCCATTTTAATTTCAATCTGTATCAGTGCTGGTCAACCGTGTTTGATTGCCCTAAACTTTGCGGGACTGGTGAGTTTTTATTTTGTTAACCCTAATTTTTAGTTGAGTCTGAAATCGCGAAGTAGGATGGTGAAATCACTGAAATTGACGATGGGTGTTAACCCTAGTTGTTGTGGAAGCTAAAATGGCTAAGGAAGTTGCAGAACCTAGTATTGCTTCTGTTGTGGAAGAGATTCCACATATAGAGGTGGTCCAAACTTCATTGGGAAGTCCAATTGCTTCTGAAGTAATCAATCAACCAGCGGATGAAAAGGCTGATGCATCCGACTTGGATGAACCATTGGACTTTGAGAAGTGTAACACTGCCAAGGAATTGGAGGTATATGCTTGTTATAACTTTGATTTATGTTTATAATATCATTATCGTCTTAATATATAAGTTATATGCGTATGCTCAGTTTGATTGTTTATCATATGGTTATTCAAGTTATTTATGCCAAATAAATAGCTCAAATCTTAGAAAGTATAGCTGCGAAGACATAGCCATTAACGTTTGTTGGTTAGGTTAAACATGGTCCATTGATGCTACAGATCATATATTAGTATAAGGTTAATGTTGTGACATCATACATGCATAATGATGTTTTTTTCCCATGAAAAGTTGATGACAAGCGTGTTCTTCCCAAGTTCCAAACTAACTTCTGTGTAGTAGTATGACTTGCAAAATTTCGGTATGCACTGGCTGCATCGTCTGGCGTTATATTGTCGCAAAATCTGGTATGAGTAAGTGCTTCATTCTGTTATAAAGTGAAAATTAAGCAACACAACTTAATAAATAAGCCTGGTCTTTTTGTTATAAAGTTGAGTTACTGTATGCAGATCATTTTATAGTGCATATAGTTAGATCTAACTATAATGTCTGCATATAGTTGTCTGTTTTTAGTATCTATACAAACGCATTATATAATTATACAACAGACACCAAGTTTTGCATATGAAATAATATTTCATTTTTAAAATGAACAATACTCAATTATACACACTTTCATGTTTTTGAACACCTTAACTGAATTTTACCTTGAAATGGAATATAAGGAGAACTCCAGTGCTTCAAGACTTACACCAAATACTATGCTTGTTGTGGACTTGCGAGCACTGCTGTACTAGCTGTACATACGCGATCGCAAAAGATAATAAAAAATTAGACGTATTGACTTTTTTTACCAAGGTCTCTTTAGACACAAAATATACACCATGGTCTTAAACCGAGTCCATGTTACACCTTGATTCTGTTTCAAGTCACAAACTATAAACGATTTCATGCACAATTCTTCAACTTGCACAGTTTAAAGAAAAAGACTAAAGCTTATCAGGATTTCATACATAGTGCAGTGCAAAAAAAACATAGTAAATAACAATCATTTTAAGTATAAGGTGTTTTTGAAGCTTACAAGTAATGTTGTACAATTGTAAAAAATAAAATAAAATAACGTTGCCAAGTTTCTGAACTAAACTCTGTTTATTGGATTAAAAACCAAGTTGTAAACTTAACTCAATTTTAAAAGAAGTTAGAAATGCAGTTTTAAACAGAGTGAGTGAATACATTGTATCAAAACTTAATCGAAAAATTCAGGACCAAATTGTTAAACTTTGCTCTTAAAGTTGCAGTTCTATTTTCTCTTCCTATACTGTTGATCCTTTATTTAGCCGTTAGCATCGTTGGAAGTGTCCGTGTTGGACTTGGTTATGGACTTTTCACTCCATGGATCTCTACATTTGAAGCACTTCAACAAAGCAGTGAAGCAAAGAAGTTCATTCACAGTATTGTGGTAAGTAAAAGAAGTTTAAATTTCTTTCAAAAAGTACGAACTGACCAATATGTTATCAAATAGGACGGGACATAGGGAACGATCAGAGGAAGTTGTACAGCGTGGTTAGAGACTTTGCAGATATTTGCTACCATTCGTATCCCCTTTACTTAAAAGAATTACGTGAATGGACTGGCAATCAGGAGTTGCATTCAATAAGGTGCCTACTTTGTTCCCTTTTGTTCTCCACTAGATCATGATTCATTTATTTGCTTACTACAATCAAACAAACTTATAATCACTAAATAAGTTTAAATGTTGACTGGCTTAACACTTACCAAATATATTGCCTTATTTATTAGGTATTGCACGATATGCAACTCAATATTACTTTTTGTTTCATATATGCATGATAATTTATTGTCTGAAAGTTACTTAAGCTACTTGGCACTAAGCTCAGGTTTTTTTATATATGATTAATAGCTGCTTTCATGAGCTTGAAACCTCCAGAATAAATGGAATACTGGGAAACGTTGATGCAAACACCGGATATATTCTCAGATTGGTATTGTTCATATAACCAAAACACTTTCTTTTATTAAGCTTTGTGACTAATAAGCTAAAAATTTCAACTTCTTTAATTGTTACACGATGATTTTCATCATCTGTAGGATGGGATAGTGATCAGTTCGCAAACTCAGTTCGAAACTGAGTTCGCGAACTCAGTTCGAAACTGGGAACTAATTTGCGAACTCAATTTCGGGACTGAGTTTCGAACTCAGTTTCGGGACTGAGTTTGCGAACTCAGCTTCTGGACTGAGTTTGCGAACTCAGTTTCGGGACTGAGTTTATAATTGTGTATTTATTATTTACGTTTATCTTATAATAAATTCAGTAAATTGTTATTTCTTCAAGAAGCTTCTGTGAAGAGCCATTCAAATTGGTCTACGTTTTCATTCTGTTTGAATATCTTTATGATAGTGTGGAGCTGCTTACGGTGCATGATCTATAATTTGCCGGTGTTCATCCTTTTGAATGCGCGCAGACGTGAATAAGGTATTCCATTATTGTAGATCTGTTTCTATTAAAATCAAGAACATGTTGTTCCGTTTCTTTTTTTGTCATTTAAAATCATTTTATGGCACGCTTAAGGTATGCCTTAATTGGATCTTTTTTTTAACCTAAATAGCAACATGGATATAGGCTTTTGCTGAAATGGGTTCCCTAAGCGCTTCCTACTTTGTACAATTGAATTTTAATAGTCTTGCTGATTGTTGCTTGCCACCCAAACTTCAAGATAAGTCGTAATAACTGTAGCAATTTTGATCCTTTTTTTGTACAAACAAAAGCTTTCCTTCTACAAAGAGTGTGTGCATGTACTGTGTACATGTAGTTTAGGCTATTTTTTCCTGATTCTTTTTATATCAGTTGCCTAAATATTAGTAACAAAAAGATGAACTAGCATTTATTACCTGCTTTGTATTTTTAGGCACATATTCAATGGTTTGCTCAGTTTCAGTTATGAATATAGGCTAAGAGTTAAATGTTGGTATTTTGAACATTACTTGACAGGTTTATTCGATAGTAATGAAGGTATAATCTGGTTGCCAGATTTGCTACAAGAAGATGAGCAAAGCAATATGCAGCGTCCAAGGTATCATAATCTTACAGTCGTATGTTTCTTATTCTATAATAATAATGCCAACGACCGTTGATTTTGATGCATTTAAATTTTATTATTCCAGAGCATGAGAAGATTGATAAAATATCGTATGATGAGAAGAACAAGACCGTAACATTGTCGGGTCCGTTTAATCCAGATGATGTGTGCAGGAAGTGCTCCAAGGCATCTAAAGTAATCAAAGACATGCAAGTAAAAGAGATCCCACAACCCAAAAAGGAAGAACTTGCTGTGGAAGAACTGTTGACCAGGGGACAGTGGTACCACCTCCAATCGTGGTTCAACCGTCATTGGTTACATGTGGTACTGCACCGCCATATTGTGGGCATAGGTGTTATGAGTATGTTTACAAGCAGAATATGCAACCTTCTAGTAGGACAATGTATTTTCCAAAATTGTAATGCTTGTATTGATCATTGATATTCTAAAATAAATGCTTGTATTGATCACTGATATTCTAGTAGGATAATGTTTTTTTTTAAATATATATTTTAAATCAGCTATGGTTTAAGGCCGTATCAAATTCTTATATTAATACAGTCTTAAGCCGTATTAATCTATGAATTTGATATAGTCTTAAGCCGTATCAATCTATGAATTTGATACGGTTTCAAGCCGTATCAGATTTGTAAATTGATACGGCTTAAGACCGTATCAAAGTAACAGAGACGCCATTTTTTGATACAGCATTGAGCACTGCCAAATTGCATTTGATACGGTCAAAAGCACAACTTAATTTGCAGTTATGGCGTAGTGACGCCCTTCTCTGAGACGTACGAGCTTAGAGGTTATATATCGATAGATATCAATTGCATGGCATGAATTGCCTGTGTGGCACGCCTAAGTGGCAATTGATCAAGGCTTCTGTTGAAAAGCAGAGTCTTGTGGTTGATGATCAAAGCACGCCTACGTGGCATAGCTTTGTGTATAGCGTGGATTCGCGAGCTTCACACCTCGGTATGAGTCAAAAACGGGATACGGACCGTTGGGAGAACACGACGTTTCTTTCTAGCTTTGGTGGTGTCAGTGACTTACCAGCCCTGACATTTATATACTTTTCACCTATGTTGTTGTTGGAATGAGGCACCTCGATTATAGGTCTGTAAGGACCGGGAAACGTGTGTTCAGGAATAACTAATCCTCAAACGTAAGAGAGGACCGGCCCAACCGATCCAAGTGGCTGCCCAGAGTGTGTAGTCCTGAGCATTTGCTAGAGTGTCTCGAAGCAGAGAGGAGCATGCCCCTTGCCTCGACTCATGACGGAAATCTAATTTCCAATACGTGTATTTTGGTTTTATTTGTAGAGCCTAGTATGGCGACATAGTGGGATGGGGCGCTTATGCCGTCTATGATTGATATTTATGATTGAAATTGTTTTGACACTATACACTTATTATAGTATCAAATGATTTGTTTTTAAACGTACCAAGCATGTTTGGCTGTTATAAGGTAAAACCCTATCCTCCGGCTTGCGTTGCATTGTGTGATGGGACCTGGGTCTTATAATAGCTTCATTTTTCGAAAAAACATTGCGTTGTCTTTTCTATGCACTGGTATTCTTGGGAGGAAATCCGTTCCGTGTTATACGGCGTGGTCCCTTGAATTACTCTCTTTTAAAGTAAAGTTTTAAATAACTGTTTTAGTTCTCACACTAGTCACACGACTGACCTGGAGTTTATTGTTTTAACCTAAACTTTGGGTGCCCTTATTTTCGACACGGGAAGCTAGTAGTTTTGGTTTTGCAGATTTATATTCACAGGATCCTGGTTTACAGCTGGAATGATATCCAGAAAGCTCTGTATCCGTATATCACCTTCAGTTGTGTTTTGTATTATTTTCCGCTGCTATGTAATTTATTGTAATCTCTGATATTTATCAAATGTAATTTATTCATTTATACTCTGTATATTCTTGTATCTGATGGAATTGTTGTAATAGCAATGAAATGTTCTTCCGTCTGCGTCCTTTTGTGTGTTGTTCTCAAAGTATCCGCTCTTTCCTTCACGGGGAAGTAACGGGTCCTTACACGTCCCATCTGGACTTCCTTTGCATCTTGGGTTTTGGTCGAATTGGAGTTGGTCTTCAGAAAAGTCGTCGCGTAGTAGTAATAGCACTCGTCCGGTTTGGTTCGAATATGCATAGTGCTCCAGCCATCATCGGTTCGGTTCGGTCCAATGCTTCCTAGTATACTCCTGGGTGTGGTTCGGTTCGGTGCTCCCCTTCTGGCTTGGTTCGGTTCGGATGTATTCTGCTTGGGTTTGGTTTGTATCTCTTGGTTGGGCTCTTGTACTTCACCTCATTCCAGTCCAACATCCCATGTTCGGTTCAGTGCTTATGGATCTCGGTTCGGTTCGGATCTTCACTCCAACTCCAACTCCAGGCTAGCGGCCTTCCATTGTTGCCATACTCTTCTTTTGCCTGTACTCCGCTTTGGTTTGGATTCCATGTCTCTGGTGTCGGTTCGGTTCGACCAATCCTATCGGATCTGAACCCCTCTCCCACATCCGATCCGATCCGGATCCCTGCAATTTTTCCAGCGAGCTTATATCGTCCATTATCGCTATACGACGATGTTTTCAACCATTCTAACTTTACTAATCAGTCATACAGCCATCCAAAAAGTGGTAGTAACATACAGGATAAATCAACAAGGTCAAAACACTAAGCATATAGGACATTTAAGATCAAACATACCCCAAAAACCCATGCTTCCCCTTAATCCCCGCAAGCATGTTTTAACAATAGGATTAGCAAATTTAGTCGAAATTAACTCAAATTTTTATCAGAGCCATAAAATAATATTTTACAATTTTACAATTTTTTCTAGAATTTTCTGTGCCATAATTTCGCTAATTATCACTAATCACTCCTAATTAGCCGCAATTAGTGAAAAACAATGCAAATCACTCACCTTAGCCACAAATTAACTTTAGATATGAAATATTATCTGAGTTGGGTTGAATCTATATGCAACACAGCAGCTATATTCCCAATTTGATGCTAATTTTCCTTGATTTGATGCAGCTTGGCTTAATCTTCAATTAGGAAGTGATTAGAAGCGATTTGGGATGAAATTAGAAGGTGGAGGCCATGGCTAGGGTTAGAGAAATGTTTGAAGCGGCTGAAAAATGAAATAAAATTTGTTTTCCTACTATTCTCAGCCTCCACATAACCCTAATCCTGAAATGGGTTATGGGCCCTCTTGCTAATCACCCTAATTAGGCCCATTAAGCTGTTTTTCACCTTCTAAACCTTGTTTCAGCCATATCTCCCAAACGGTGAGTCCGTTTGGCTAATGTGACCACTCTACGGAAATGTAAACCATCATCCGGATCTAATGGAAGGTGTTTCAGGTCAAAACCCCTTACCAGTCAAAAGTTATGGAAAAAACAAGATCGGCTAGGGGCAAAATGGTCATCTAAAAATCGGCAAAAATCACAAACACGGGGAATGACCCCAATAGTCATTCCCCAAAGTTACATGACCATATGACTTCGTATGTGAAAGAGATAAATATTCTACGACCCTTCGATGTGTAGAATGCGGGTCGTTACATTCTCCCCCTCCCCCCCCCCCCCCAAAGAAATTTCGCCCCCGAAATTCCTTAACTAAGAAACAAGCAAAGGATCCTGCATGCCTATCAACTATTCACAACAATCAAACATACAAAAACAAACAAACAAGCCTATCCTAGCATGCGGAAAACTAAGTCGCAATTAAAATCTTACCAGGCAAAGAGTTCTGGATACGTCTTCCTAATGCTCTCCTCTGTCTCCCAAGTACAGTCATTCTCATTCTCGCCCCACTGAACTCTGACTAAATTCACCGCTTTCCTTCGAAGTTGCTTCGTATCGTGCTTGACAATACGAATCGGCTTGCGGTTCCCAACCGCCTCGAGTTCTCCTTTGATTCATACAACTGATCAGGTGAAATAGCCACATCGGGGTCATGCACGAATTTCCTTAACTAGGAAACATGAAATAAGTTGTGAACTCCTGCCATCTTCGCTGGTAATTCAACTTTATATGCCAAAGTCCCAATTTGCCCAAGAACTGGGAATGGTCTAACAAATCTTGGTGTTAACTTACCTCTCCAGCCAAATCGTATCACGCTCTTTAACGGAGAAATTTTGACAAACACCAAGTCGCCAATGGAAAACTTTAAATCCTTTCGCCGCTTATCAGCATAACTCTTCTGCCTGTCTTGGGCAGCCTTCATTCGTTGTTGAATGATCTTAACCTTATCTGAAGTTTCTCTTATAACATCTGGTCCAAGCACAAACTTCTCACTAGTTTCTAACCAACATGACAGTGAGTTGTACGGTCTTCCGTACAAAGCTTCAAAAGGAGTCATACCAATACTGGATTGATAACTGTTATTATATGCAAACTCTACTAGATGTAAATGGTCATCCCATAATCCACCAAAATCCAGTATGCAAGCTCTCAAGAGATCTTCTAACACTCGATTCACCCTCTCTGTCTGACCGTCGGTTTGAGGATGATACGTGGTACTGATATGTAATTCTGATCCCAACGTCTCTTATAAGCTCTTCCAAAACCCACTAATAAATAATGGGTCTCGGTCACTCACAATGCTTTTAGGTACTCCATGAAATATCACTACCCATTTCATATATAGCTCAGCTAACTTAGCTACCGTTCTATTCGACTTGACGGGTATAAATCTTGCACTCTTAGTCAATTGGTCCACAATCACCCAAATGCTATCATGGCCCGACCTAGTCCTTGGTAACCCATCAATGAAATCCATTGAGACTTGTTCCCATTTCCATTCTGGAACTTCTAATGGTTGCAACAAACCACTAGGCTTCTTTTGCTCAGCTTTAACTAGCTGACAATTCATGCATTTGGATATAAACTTCCCAACGTCTCTTTTCATCCCTTCCCAGTAGTGGGTCTGCTTCATGTCTCGATACATCTTGTTACCACCGGGGTGTATAGTCAGTTTTGAGTGATAACATTCTCTAAGCACTTCATCTCTCAATCCATTGACATTGGGTACACCTAGTCTTCCATTTTCTAAGCCATCTATCTCGATCAAGCCCATCCTTGCTCATCTCTTCGTCGATACCCATCTCTAACTTGGAGATGATTTCCGTTAGGTTAGGATCGTCTCTCTGACTGTAACCAATCCGCTCAATCTAAGTAGGTCTGATCGTCAAACTTGCTCATACTTCTGGATCCAATTCGCACTTTGGTCTGAAATCATACCCAGCGATGTACTCTAGCTGCTTCCATTCTAGAAACATAGCCCATAAACTGGCATGTCTCCTACTCAATGCATCAGCTACTACATTGCCTTTTCCTGGTGTATATGCAATATCGAAATCATAGGAAGCCAAGAATTCTAACCATCTTTGCTGTCGGAGATTTAGATCCTTCTGGGAGAAAATATACTTTAACGATTTATGATAGGTAAACAACTCGAATCTTTCTCCCAAGAGATAATGTCTCCACATCTTCAATGCGAACACAACCGCTGCCAATTCCAAATCATGAGTAGGATACCTTTTCTCATGCGGTTTCAGTTGCTGACTAGCATAAGCTACAATCCTACCTCCTTGTATGAATACAGCACCTAGTCTGGTACCATAGGCATCTATGTATACTGTCGTCTCTTCATTCCCTTTAGGAATGACTAACACTGGTGCACATGATAACTTTTCCTTTAGACTCTTAAATGCATTCTCGCACTTTTCGTCCTGGACGAAAGCTTGATTTTTCTTGGTCAACTGAATCAACGGTGCCGCTATCTTTAAGAAGTCTTGGATAAACTTACGATAATATCCAGCCAACCCCAAGAAACTTCTTACGTCTGTTACATTCTTGGGCGTAGACCAATCTTGTACCGTAGCCACCTTTGCAGGGTCCACAACAATACCATTCTCCGAAACAACCTGGCCCAAGAATCTCAGCTCGAAGTTATTACAATTTTTGACCCAAAGAGAACATCAATGTAAGGTCCTAAACAACCCATAGCATTCATCGAACAAGTCCTGTCTATCATCCGCTAAAACCATGAATACATCGATACCCGATGACTAGTCCAACCAGTATCAAGGGCTAATGGAAGCCCCGGCTCCAAACGTACTACCGCACGTCCAACGCACGTTTATCCTCCAAGGATAACTAGATCACATCCAACAGATCTAAGGTAAGTGGGCATCCCCAGATACCCCTGTTTCACGTCCTCCTAGAACACTCCAAACTATCGACGATTCCTTGGCACTCCATCAGAAGAGCTACCCTTAGCTTCATCCTTAACTCGAGTCCACACATAAGTGAAGGGACCCATCGGCCTCAGTGGCAAATATAACTGGTGCTCCCTACTCGGATATGCTTCTCCAGATAAATCCCTTCTTCAAAAGATCGCTTACTTGCACCCCGAGCTCTCGCTGCTCCCTTGGAGCCAGACGACGAAGTGGCATCACTATAGGTCTGGCATCTTTCACTAAACCAATATAAAACTCAATCTCTCGGTGTGGTGGAAGTCCGGTCACTTCCTCGAAGACATCCAGATACTGGCCAGCCACGAGCAAATCTTACAACTCATCATGCGGGATGTCAAGGGAATTTAGAAAACTAGCCATTACCCCATCACTAGGTAGACCACTAAGCACTACCCTCCGCCCATCATCTGCTCTAACTATCACTAAAAAGCCCTCACAGTCTATCACCACCCCGTACCTTTGGAGCCAATCGACTCCCAAAATAATCCCAAACCCAGTAAAGCCCAAAACAAAGCAATCACAAGCAAATATACATCCATGACTCGATAGGACTGCATTAAGATAAGTCATACTAAGGCTAATCGAACCACCGACCGGGTTCGTCACAACTAAAGGTCTATTGATAATCTCAGGTTCCAATCCCAACCTATCTACCAGGTCACTAGATGCGAAGGAATAGAAAACCCTGATATCAAACAAAAATAGAACTGGAACCTCATAAATGGAAAGCATACCTTGAATAACAACACCCTTTCCCTTCTCCGTTGCGGTTGGGGCAATCGACGAAGAAGGAACAACGTTGATAGCATACACTTTCACACTCTGCTTCTTCTTAAGGGGTTGCAGACATTCTTTCTTGAGATGTCCCCCTTGGCCGCAATTGAAGCACTTCTTTCCCCTAGCTTTGCTTGACATTCTTTGGCATAATGGCCCTTCTTGCCACAGCTAATGCACTCTACATCTTTCTTGTTCTTCTTTTTTTGGCCATCCTTAGCTTGGTTCTGTTTCCTCTTTTTCTGGGACTCCTTGTTAATCTTGGCGAGACCAACTTTAGGCACCTACACTACTACACTACCACGATTAGTAGCATTAGGAACTACTACCAGAGCATCCCTAACCATCTCTCGTATGAAGGCAGTAAACAACTCCCTTATGTTAGGGACATTCCCATTGTTGGCCCCTGAACCCGCTTCTTCTTCAACTCCTGATGCGGAGTTCCTCACTGCCTTTCCCGTATTTCGATTCATCATTGTAACAACCCAAAAATCTGGGCCAGTTTAAAATTTTTATTTTGGCAATTTTAGCGAATTTTGATTATTTAAAATGAATTATTTTAAATAATATCGACGAGAAATTCATATGTTAAAATAAAATGTTTTATCGTTAAAAATATAATTTTTAACGTGAATATGAATATAGTGAATGTGAATAAAATAAAATATTCATTTACAAACCGGACGGTTTGTTTATGTACACCTATTTGAATGACATTGATTGGGACGATAAATTTTACACATCGCCCAACTGCACAAATAACATCTTTGTATAAGTAGCAAAAATAAAAACGATATTTTGATATGGGTAGTGAAGTAAAAATATGATTTTTTACTTCGAGAAAAATATAAACTTTATTTTTGAAAAGGAGAAATCTTTATTTTTATAAAGGCGAAATCTATATTTTTGAAATGGGATTTTTTATATATAGAATAGCAAAGTAAAAATTCGATTTTTATATATAGAATAGCAAAGTAAAAATTCGATTTTTATATATAGAATAGCAAAGCAAAAATTCGATTTTTATATATAGAATAACAAAGTAAAAATTCGATGTTTATATATATAGAATAGCAAAGCAAAAATTCGATTTTTATATATTGAATAACGAAGTAAAAATGTGATTTTTACATATGTAGAGAATACGGGCGACGAAAGTGAAGCAAGGAAGAACGGTGAAGATTTTTACACATGAAGAGTTGCGTCATTCAGTTTAGCGAAAGTGTGAGAACTTCTCACTCTAAATTTCTTTTTCTAGTTATATATATATATATACTAGGATGCAAACGGTGCTTAGTAGCACCCGACACCCGTCATCCACAGACCATGGATGGCTTGTTTGTTAAATTGTTTGGATGTGTAGTTGGTTAGTTCATTTGGTTCGAATTGAATTGAAAACGAATTCGAATTGAATTGAAAATGAATTCGAATTGAATTGAAAACGAATTCGAATTGAAAACGAATTGAAATGAATTCAAAAATGAATTGAAATTTGAATTGAATAGCAATGAATATTAAAACGAACTTATAGGGAAAAAATTCGATTTTGATTTGAATTAAAATGGAAGTTGAAATGGTTTTTGAAACGAATTCAAAACTATTTATAAAATTCGTTATAAATAGAAATCGACGAAATATATATTATATATATAATATAATGGCCTGAATAGAACGCGCCGCGCCGCGGCAGTTCGTGAATTTCGACCATTTATTTCAAACGGACATTACGGGATATCCGACCGTCGGATTCTCCTAAAACCGGAACCGTTCGGTTCGTATCGAAAAGAGCTTTCTAACGAATATTAGAAATTAGAAATATAACGGTTGGATTTGGAATTATGTCCAAATCAAATTTGAAAAAGGTCGTTGTAAGTGCAGTTCGATGGCCATTGATGGAAATCGACTGTACGGGCCTTGATAAAATTATTAAAAATAGTAATAATTTGTGTAAAATCATAAGAAATGATTTAGAAAGAACTGGGATGAAAAATTCCATATTTGAAAAGATAAAAATAGATTTTTATCGAAATGAACTAGTTTTGAACTAGAATTATAATTCTGTTTATTTTTAAAATAAATAAACTGAATTAGAGATGGCTTTGAAAAATAACCAGAATTTCCAGTAGTTATATTGGAATGGATTTGAATCGAAATTGTCTTTGGATTATTTCGATGTTGGATTTCGTGATGATACAGATATTGTTATGGGAATTTGAAAGATATATATATATATCGTTATTTCCAATACGATATTTGATAGTCGTAGAATTTGATATTGAATATAAGCCGGTATATTTTCTATTCAGAGCCTTGTGTTTAATATCAAATGGGATTTGGGTTTGTCGTGAATGGTGTCTTCATTAACACTGTTCTTGAACCCAGTTGAGAAAAGATTAAATCTTTTTATTTAGATTTAATGAAGTGTACCAATTAAATAATATTTAATTGGAATAGAATTGATATTGATTTTTGGGTTTTGTCGTGAACAGCGTTTTAAATAACACTCGTTCTTTAACCCGATAATTAATGGAATGTGATTTTGGGTTTATCGTGAACCGTGTTTTAAATGACACTGATTCTTTAACCCAGTTAACGATTAAAACTAAGTGGAGTTTTGATGAATCTTTAATTAGATTGAAATGACCGAGAATGGAGTATCACCAGTTTTGCTCCAGGCGATAGTTAAATCTTTAATTAGATTTGAACGTGAAATGGTAATTGAATTTACCGATAACACCGTGGTGTTAGATATGAAGTACTACCAGTTTTACTTCATGGGATGAATAGGTTGGGATTGGGAAATTAAAACAAATGGTTACTTCGGTAAGTTTCGTTAATCCCGACTAATTTGAATTGATATTCAAAAAGTAGATTAAAGAATAAATTAAAGAATTTATCTTGGATAAAATTAATGGGAACCTTTCCCTATGAATGTGAAATTTAGAAACTAACTATCGGTTAGCTAAGTAGAATGGTTTTCTGGATATTGATCTGATGTTGGTTTCGGCCTTCGGGGTTAATATTTGGGGAATTATTCTCTTGATTAATTTACGGTTAGTGACTGATGAATTGGAATGAGGCGTATGTTGTGTTTGTGTAACACTTATTTAAAGTATACGCGAGTTATTCGGAAAGACCGGGTTTATCCCATTCTGAATAACTGATACGACGATAAGTCGAAGATGAAGACGGTGGTCGAAGACCGGAAGTCTTCACGTCGTTTGGGTGATTACTGATGATCTTGATTGGGATGTACACCCAAGAAGATGGAAACAGTTGGTGATCGTCCAGACGTACTTGGAGATCGATGGATGTGCGGGGTACTAGGTGCCTCCGGTTTCGTTCAGACCCAGAACGGACTTGTAAATGGACTGTGCGTCTGACATTGGATTTTAGTCTGTGAGATTGATCTCTATTAAATATATATCTGTTTGGCGGCGGAGAATCTATTCTCTTGCTTAACGCCCTTCTCTGAGACGTACGAGCTCAGGGGTTATATATTGATGGATATCAAACGCATGGAGTGAATTGCCTGTGTGGCATGCCTAAGTGGCAATTGATCGAGGCTTCTGTTGAAAAGCAAAGTCTTGTGGTTGATGATCGAAGCACGGCCTTTGTGGCGTAGCTTTGTGTAACGTTTGCTTCGCGAGTTTCGCACCTCGGTTGTGAACCAAAAATGGGAGAGGACCTCAGGGAGGGCATGCGTTTCTTTCTAGCTAGGGTGGTGTCAGTGACCTACCAGCCCTGACATTTATATACTTTTCACCTGTGTGGTTGTTGCTGTTGCGAGGCGCCTCGGTTTGATCGGACGATCCGGGTCCGATGGAGTCATTTATTGGCTCATTTACGCCCCAAAGGGCGGGGAAACGCATGTTCAGGCATTTTAATCCACATCGGTGGACCGGCCCTGACGATCCAAGGGTCACTCGAGCTCTGATCCTAAGGGGCGGGCTAGAGCGTCTCGAATCGGTTGAGGACTATCTTTTGCCTCGGTTCATAGATGGAAAT
This sequence comes from Allium sativum, assembly GCA_030737875.1. Classification (NCBI taxonomy): domain Eukaryota; kingdom Viridiplantae; phylum Streptophyta; class Magnoliopsida; order Asparagales; family Amaryllidaceae; genus Allium; species Allium sativum. The sequence continues at coordinate 158,876,724 of CM060918.1, read as the reverse complement.
CCAATTTCCAAATACGTGACATTTGCGGTTTTATTTGTAAACCTATATATGGCGACATGATATATGGTACCCATGCCGCCTATGATTGATACTTATGATTTGAAGTTGTTTTATACACTATGCACTTATAATAGTATCAAATGATTTGTTTTAAACGTATCAAGCATTCTTTGGCTGTTATAAGGGAAAACCCTATCCCCCGGCTTGCGTTGCATTGTGTGATAGGACCTGGGTCTAATAACAGCTTCATTTTTCTTTATTTAGCATTGCGCTGTTTGTTTTATGCACTGGTATTCTCGGGAGGAAACCCGTTCCGTGTAATACGGCGTGGTCCCTTGATTTACCTAACTTTAAAATAGAGATTAATAACTGTTTTAGTTCTCACACCAGTCCCATGACTGACCTGGAGTTTATTGTTTTAACCTAAACTCTGGGTGCCCCTATTTTGACACGGGCAGCTAGTAGTTTTGGTTTTGCAGATTTATATTCACAGGATCCTGGTTTACAGCTGGAACGATATCCGAAAAGCTTTGTATCCGTATATCTCATCCTAGTTGTGTATTTGTATTGTATTATTTTCCACTGCTATGTATTTAAATGTAATTTAAATCTCTGATATTTCTGTGTAATATTCATTTTTACTCTGTATATTCTTGTAATCTGATGCATTGTTGTAATATACAATGAAATGTTCTTTTGTATGCGTTCTGTTGTGGCTTGTTCTTGAACTATCCGCCGCTTTCCTTTACGGGGAAGTTACGGGTTTTTACAATCATTCATTCTATAAAGAGAAAACGATTTACCATCTCCTTAGTGGTGCCAATGCAGTGCGACTTCATCCATAGTTATACTAATAGTGTGTATATATATATATATAGCTTTTGAAAACCAAAATATCACAAATACGCACTCTCATATACGTACACTATCTCTCCCTATTGTCTTCCCTAGGTTAACTATGCAACCTAGAGCTCTAGTACCAAGTGTGACGGACCGCCCCGCACTAGCCGACATTTCCAATGAAAGTGCGCTGTGCCGATGTCCAACCAGCACGGGGACGGTCGCCAAAGAAAGGAAAGAAGAGAATTTGAACTAGCAAGGAACCTGTAGAATGTCTCACAGCGCATGGAATAAAATATAATAATAACATACTTGATATAAAACAGGCGAGACAGTGCATAAGATGAAAACTAAACCATGATAGTAGCAGAAAATTCAAAATACAGCTTATGTTCCACATCATCATTATTACAGCTTTTCAAACTGTCTCTAAAGCAAAAATAAGAAAGGTACACTTCTAATGCCCAAAGTAGTGACCAACAGTGACATAGGGAGAATATCTATATATATCATACGTGGAAGCCTCCTGCTCTTCTCCGGTACAACTACTCGTGCATACTACTTAACCTGTCTCTAGTCGGCCCGTTTAAGAGCATCCAGAGTAATAAGAAGAGACATAAAACTCTGGGTCAGACAAAAGTCTGGCATGAGCGATAAGCAGCAAAACAGAACAATAACAGGTATACTAAACCATACCTGAACCTACAACCAAAGAGTTAGCACAACAAGATGTATAATACCCTAAGGTGACACTAACATATGGTGTAAAGATACGGGGGTGGGGTGTGCGTGTCATAGTGATGTCGAACAATCAAGCATAGCAACCATCCTCACATCACTCACTCAGTGCGTAAAGCATACGATATCCACCACTTTGATCACTATACCCATTGAGGTAGTGACGGAGTCCAACTTGTATAACTATTGCTACCACCAAGCTTGCCCCATGGAGTCATGACTAAATCCTTACAAATGACCCTACCTCATTGGTCCATAGCCAATAGTCCTACCTAGGCCACTGTGGCCTTGAATCCGTCCATATACCCCATACTCCATAGTGATCCAAAGTTATAGACATCGATAACCCCTTAGCACACGTCCCGCAGCAAAGCCCAACTTATGAAGTTAACTCATTGGTTCCCATTTGGATCCTGAGTAATAAACTTCCATCTGGACTTCCTTTGCATCTCGGGTTTTCGTCGAATTGGAGTTGGTCTATAGAAAAGTCGTCGCGTAGTAGTAATAGCACACGTCCGGTTCGGTTCGAATATGCATAGTGTTCCAGTCATCATCGGTTTGGTTCGGTGCAATGCTTCCTAATATACTCCTGGGTGTGGTTCGGTTCGGTGCTCCCCTTCTGGCTCGGTTCGGTTCTGATGTCTTTTGCCTGGGTTTGGTTCGTATCTCTTAGTTTGGCTCTTGTACTTCACCTCATTCCAGCCCAACGTCCCCTGTTCGGTTCAGTGCTCATGGATCTCGGTTCGGTTCGGATCTTCACTCCAACTCCAACTCCAGGCTAGCGTTCTTCCTTTGTTGCCATACTCTTCTTCTTCTTGGACCCCGATTCAGTTCGGATTCCATATCTCTGGTGTCAGTTCGGTTCGACCAATCCTATCCGATCCAAACCCCTTTCCCACATCCGATCTGATCCAGATCCCTGTAGTTTTTCCAGCGAGCTTATATCGTCCATTCTCGCCATACGACGGCGTTTTCAACCATTCTAACTTTACTAATCAATCATACAACCATCCAAATAGTGGTAGTAACATATAGGATAAATCAACAAGGTCAAAACACCAAGCATATAGGTCATTTAAGATCAAACATACCCCAAAAACCCATGTTTCCCCTTATTCCCCTTAGGCATGTTTCAACAACAGGATTAGAAAATTTAGTCGAAATTAACTCAAATTTTTATTAGAGCCATAAAATAATATTTTATAATTTTACAAATTTATCTAGAACTTTCTGAGCCATAATTTCGCTAATTATCACTAATCACCCCTAATTAGTCGTAATTAGTGAAAACAATGCAAATCACTTACCTTAGCCACAAATTAACTTTAAATCCGAAATATTATCTGATTTGGTTGAATCACTATGCAACACAGCAGCCCTATTCCCAATTTGATGCTAATTTGCCTTGATTTGTTGTTGCTTGGCTTAATCTTCAATTAGGAAGTGATTAGAAGCAATTTGGGATGAAATTAGAAGGTGGAGGTCATGGCTAGGGTTAGAGAAATGTTTGAGGCAGCTGAAAAATGAAATAAAATTCGTTTTCCTACTGTTCTCAGCCTCCCCATAACCCTTATCCCGAAATGGGTTATGGGCCCTCTTGCTAATCACCCTAATTAGGCCCGCTAAAGCTGTTTTTCACCTTCTAAACCTTGTTTCAGCCATATCTCCCAAACGGTGAGTCCGTTTGGCTAATGTGACCACTCTACGGAAAGGTAAACCATCATCCGGATCTAATGGAATGGTTTCAGGTCAAAATTCTTTACCAATCAAAAGTTATGGCCAAAAAAATATCAGCTAGGGGCAAAACGGTCATTTAAAAATCGGCAAAAATCACGAACACGAGGAATGACCCCAATAGTCGTTCCCCAAAGTTACATGACCATACAACTTCATATGTAAAAGAGATAAATATTATACGATCCTTCGATGCATAAAATTCGAGTCGTTACAATTTACTTTGAATGCCACATCGTCATACCTGTCAAATCACAAATTGATTTCCCTAAAAATACCACGGGTATAAGCTAAGAGAAATGAATTCCTCCGCCGCCAGCGTAAATACGTTTGAAACGATCAACTTACGCGATTTACTAGGCATACTCTGTCAGACATTCGTCCATATTGGTTATCCTGGGACTGGACAACCCAAAGGCACTATTCTATAAAACAGGACAGCCCTTGCATAACTCTGTCTTCAATTATCTTCGTCATATTTGATCACAACGCTAATGCCATATGGAGTGGGTTTCAGATAATATATCTGATCCCGGTCTCTCCGTATTGACAACGGAGATGGTCAAATTCTTCGGTAGTCGGTGATTTAACTATCAAAGGAAAACATGTGTGCAAACAACGATATTATTTCCAGATGGAAATTCTTTCGATCAATCATCAATCAACATTTATTCATCTCCCCCTTTCTCGTTTCCATATATTCATCAAATCCTTATTTTCTAATTTTAGAAAATATACGTTTTTAACTTTGGAAAACATGTCCATTTCTGATTCATGCATCACAATCTTCTCACATATATCAGTCCCTAACTGTAAACTAGTAAGAGAGCAACCCCCTACTTTTAACCCCGAAGGCCGAAACCAACATCAGATCGATACCCAGAAAGCCATTCAACTCAACTAATTTAAAGTCAGTTCTAATTTCAGTAATTCCATTTAAATTCCTAATTCAAACCCCAAATTCCTTTATAATATTTTATTTGCAAAATATTTACTTTTAATCAATATCATGTTACACCCGTGTGCGAAGCACGGGTCTAAACCTTCCTAATGTAAAATTCTCTTTTTATAAAACTCTATTCATTTTCCATATATTTCCTTTTCAATATCCTATTTATTTCATATAAATATTCCCCTTTTCAGTATCCTATATATGAACTATTTATTTCATATAAATGTTTCCCTTTTTAATATTATATTTATTTCATATAAATATTTCCTTTATAATTTCATTTATTTTCTAAATAAATATCTTCTTTTATATTTCCATTTATTTTCTAAACAAACATTTCCTTTTATATTCATTATCCACTTTGAAATTCCTTTTTATAAGATCATTTGATTTTATATAAATATATTTTATTTTCAACGTACACATTGAAAAATATCATTTTGAATTCCTGTATTTTATATGGTATTTAAAATATCAAATAACAATGATCGATATCATTCAAACACACATAATCAACAACAGATTTTATATCACATCATATATTATAATATATGTAAAACAGTAAAATAAATGTTGAGGAATCCAGTTGGATCCCTCCAACCTGTTTCCCTGCATCACAGATATTAAACAATATAATTAACATCGATTTCATTTCAATATGAAATATTCTGCTAAACAGAATCAATATTTGATTAACGATATATATATATATATGTATATATATATATCGTTATCTATAATTTCAACCAATCACTTAGCAGTTCAACCAAACAGTCAATACACAGAATCAACCATCATCTATCAGTTCAAAAAAATACGTTATAAAATATAAACTGGTAGAGTCGATGAGTTTTACTCACATTTCGCGTTAACCCTTAAATAACGATTTGCGTTTGTTAATTCAGACGGACAGTTTATTTTGCTATAAATTGTAACAAGCTCCAATCTACTCCCAGTCAATTCCATGTTGTTGTGTCCATCCCTACGATCTTGTCGGATCTTGTTTCGCTGAATTTCGTTTACGTTTGATAAAGTTACAAAATTTCGAAGTTAAAGTATATTTAAATTAAATATAAACATAAGTAGTTTATCTATCGGGCTTAACCTTTTAAACCCCAGCCCATTCACTCTTGTTAAAGCCCAAACCCGCTCCAAGCCATTCTTCCCTAAATCGATACCTGTTTCCAGTATTCCTCAATGCCATTTCGGCTTCTTTGTGCTCCTCGTTCCGCCCCATTTCTCCAAGTTTTCCAAAACCATCACCACCAATCACTTCGCTCGAACTCCTCTTCCACATGGTACCACTCATGTGCAACTAGATTGGGAGCCAGGAATCGCGTCGACGAGGTCCTGGAGCACTGCTCAATAGTCGCGCGACATCATACATCACAGAACCCTTCAAAAATTCATCACAAGTTGCCGAACTACTCGCTAAAAGCCAATATGGCATTATAAAGCCAATCGATGCACCATAAACCCCAAATCACCCAACCCTAACTTGCTGTCCCTATATTCGAACAGTACAGAATGGCATCCCACCTCATATAAAGTATACTGGGATAAAGAGGAAACCTTTAGCATCACAGATATATGAGTACTATAATTTATAGATTTTTCTATACTTTGTTTTGATTTGTTGAAGACCCACGAATTTTCCTGAGGAAGAAATGGGCTGCAGGTTTTATGTTTGACCAGACAAATGAAATTTAGGTTTAGAAAAGGTAAGGGTATTTATAAAAAGATTTAGATTTTTTTCCGAATATTATATTAAATTAAAATCAACTGTTGTTTTTGTTTGCCCTTTAAAATTCCTGTAATCACACATGACATCCAAAAATCATGAAACTGGACATGCAACTACAGTTCGACAATACGAACCCAACGAAACTGGTTTCGTCGAATTCCGACTCCGTTTGCTCACACAGCATATTTTTAACCGACAAAATACTAACTGTATTTCACATTAAAATCTCGTACGAACACATACTATCGCTAAAAATCACGAAAATTGAAATCTAATAATAATTTAATATTACGGATCCAACAAAATTAGTTTCGTCGAAAACGGAAGTCGTATGCAAAACTGGCTATTTTTAAAGCTCTAATAACCCATTTAAATATATAAATATATTTAAAAATAATTAAATTAAATATTTAAGAATAAATATTATCGTATATATCACACTAGAATACCATACAGCTCCAATTGGATTTATAACTCGATATCTCAAAATTCCCAGTTATATCAATATTCGATTTATATACAAAATCCTTTTATAATATATATATATATATATATATATATATATATATATTTCAAAGGAATTCCATAGCGACTTTTCTAAAAATTGATTTGGACATAAATCAAAATCTACACAATGAAATCCCGATTTTTCTCTTCCATTAGAAAGATATACTTCACCAGCTCCGAACATTTCTTGTTTCACGGAAATCCGATTTAAAACGGACCCTGTAATTCAGTTGAAGTTCAAATCGCCAAATAGTGAACTGCCTCGCCATTTCGAGCTCGATTTTAATTATAATATAATTATACGTTCAACCTTCGATTAAATAATATACTTGTTATTCGAATTCAATTCCAAACTGAATTATAGATTATAAAAGATCCGATTCACACAATATTGTGAATTCCACTATTTCTGACTATTTCATGAATTAAATATATTATCATATTATTTATATTAAATATTCTACATTATTAATCAAATGACCAATTAAATCTCCAAACCATTATTTAAATAATTAGATAAATAAATTATTATCCCGTAAAAGTACGGGACATTACAAAACTTAAATGGATTCGAAGGTGGGACTGAGATCTACAAAATTCTCTAAAGAATCGTAGAACTTCATTGAGTGGATTGCAAGAAATCGAGGGGAGAAGGTTTGAGCTTCAGCCGTCATTTGATTTTTAAGGTTATGGGTTTTCTGAGAAATGGATAAGTGAACGATGGATTTTCATTGTTCCATATATTTATATTCTAATTTTTTATTCTTTTGTTTAAAAAAATACCCGTTTATCCATATGAACTCCAAATCAAACCTAATAACTGTCGCCCCTAGCTAAATGCCCTCGTTCCGGACACAATGGAATATGTTTCATAAGCCCATTTGACTGTTTCAGTCAGTTTTCTTTAAATTAAAATATATAACATTCAATATTAGATTTGAACGTACATTTTAATTTACCTGGGCCACATACTGATCCCACAAATTCCCAAAAAATAAATCTAGCTGTGTTTGGACGATACGATCCCAACAAAACTGATTTCGTCTAATTTGGAGATCGTTTGAAAAATGGCCATTTTCTGGTCAATCTAATTTGCAATGTATTTGCAAAACACGTTTTCTTTTGCTACGCTCACTTATTGATTCCAAAAATTATGGAATTTTAAACCTAGCAATAATTTGACATTTCGAATCCAACAAAAGTGATTTTGCTGAAAACGGAGGTCATTTGCAAAATGGTTATTTTTAAGGGCTTTGTTCTTATTTGAAAATGGAATTTTTAAATTTTGACGTATTTTCTGCCAAAATTATTCGAAATAAATTTTTCTAATTGGTTCTTATTTTTCGGGTTGTTACAATCTCCCCCAATTGAAACTTTTTGTCCCCGAAAAAGGAAACAATAGTAAAGTAGGAAGCACAACAGACCTAAAATATATTATAAATGTACCTTGCACTAGAGCTGATCAGAGATGTCCACTCAGCAATTGGGATAAGCCTGATTAATTTTATCTTTTGTTTCCCATGTACAGTCTCTAAGATCTCCGCTCCACTGCACTTTGACTAAGTTAACCTTCTTATTTCTCAAACCTTGGTTTCTTTTCCAATAGTTTTCAATGGCTCCTTTATTACCGCTAATTTCGGAGTAATATCCAAATCTTATTGCGCCGCTTCCTCTGCAATAAAATATGGATCATGAACATGTTTACGAAGTTGAGAAACGTGAAACACATCTTGTACTCCGGGCAACCAATTTGGTAACTGAACCCTATAAGCAAGAGTTCCTATCTTTTCGGGTATAGGAAATGGACCAATAAATCTAGATCCAACTTCCCTATCTTTCCGAATCGGACTACTCCTCTCATCAGAGAAACTTTCAAGTATACATAATCACCAACAGCAAATGCTAAATATCTTCTTCTAGAATTTGCATAACTCTTCTGTCGGCTTTGAGCTGCTTGTAGTCGCTTCTTAACGAAATTGACTTTATTTGAAGCTTCTATAATCATGTCAGGACCCAATACTAGTTGGTTACCTGGTTCTACCCAACATGCAGGAGATCTACATGGTCTGCCATACAATGCTTCGAATGTTTCAAGCTCGATTGGTAGTTGTTATTATATGAAAACTCAAACAAATGCAAGTGATCTTCCCACGATCCGCCAAAATGAAGAATACAAGCCCACAACAAATCTTCTAGTACATGATTCACCCTCTCAATTTGGCCATCTGTCTTATGATTATATGCGGTGCTAAGATTCATCTTTGTTCCCAACTCTTCCTGAAATGCATCGCAGAATTTACCAGCGAAAATTGGATCTCTATCACTGACAATACTGCTAGGCACTCCATGTAGTCTAACGATTTCTTTAAAATATATTTGCGCCAGACTTTGAGCTGTTCTATTCGATCTGACAAGAATAAAATGGGTGGTCTTCGTGAAACGATCTACGATCACCCATATGCTATCATTTCCTTTCTCGATTCTAAGCAAACCATCTATGAAATCCATGGAAATTTGATCCCACTTCCAATCTGGAATCTCCAACAGTTACAACAATCCTGTGAGTTTCTGTTGATCACTCTTGACCTGTTGGCAAGTAGAGCACCTGCTAACGTATATGGAAATGTCTCTTTTCAATGACTTCAACCAAAATGTGTGTTTGAGATCATTGTACATCTTACTTACTCCAGGATGAAAACTAAAATTGGACTTGTTACATTCATCTAGTACTTCTCTCTGGAGCTTTGGAACATTCGGAACACAAATCCGCCCTTGTAGCCTTAGAACCGCTTTACTATCAAGTTGAAAATCTGAAGCTTTACCTTCCTGAATTCTCTGGCTAATTCTCTGAACAAATTCATCTTTTTTTTGGAGAACATAGATTTTCTCAATCAACGAGGGCGTAATGATAAGAGTAGCGATGATCACATTCTTCCTGCTAAGTGCATCAGCTACAACATTGGCCTTCCCCGGAGTATACAAAATATCTAGATCGTACGCTGCAAGAAATTCTAACCAACGCTGCAGCCTCAAATTCATGTCTTTCTGGGTGAACAAATATTTCAACGACTTATGATTAGTGTATAATTCGAACTTCTCACCCAATAGATAGTGCCTCCAGATCTTCAAAGCAAACACGACGGCAAACAACTCAAGATCATGAGTAGCATATCTCTTCTCATGCGACTTCAACTGACGGTTATCATAAGCAACTACTTGGCCTCTTTGCATCAATACTGCACCTACTCCTTCAAGAGAAGCATCTGTATAGACCGTCAAATCTTGATTGCCATCAATAATAGTCAATACTGGAGCAATATTTACCTTAATTTCAGCTCCCAAAAAGCTGCCTCACATTTTGGAGTCCAATTAAATATTGTGTGCTTCTTTGTAAGCTTTGTTAATGGACTAGATAGCTTCGAAAAATCTTTAATGAATTTTCGATAATGACTAGCCAATCCTAGAAAACCTCGGAGTTCTTGAGTATAGTAAGCTGCTTCTAATCTTGAATAGTTGTAATTTTGCTTGGATCCACTGAGATTACTTCCTTTGATACTACGTGACCAAGGAACTTCACTTCTTCTTACCAGAATATGCATTTAGAAAATTTGGCTTTTAAGACATTCTTTCTCAGAATCTCCGACATTTGTTCTAAATGTTTCGCATGCTCGCTAACTGACGTAGAGAAGATCAAAATGTCATCAATGAAAACCAGCACAAATTTATTCAAGACATCACGGAATACTCGATTCATTAAATCAACAAAATAAGCAGGAGTGTTACATAAGTCAAACGACATTACTAACCACTCATAAAATAAGCAGGAATGTTACATGAGTCGAACGACATTACTAACCACTCGTAAAATAAGTCTGGACCTTTGAAAGCTGTCAAAGGAACACATTCTTTGGCAATACGTAGTTGATGGAAGCCTGTAGCTAGGTCCATTCTAGAAAATAACTGGGCTCCATTCAAGCGATCTAATAAATCATCAATTCTCGATAGGGGATATTTATTCTTCAATGTCTGTTTATTTAAGTCACGATAATCCATGCATAATCGGAGAGTACCGTCTGACTTAGGAACAAACACTACGGCTGCTCCCCAACTTGAGAAGCTAGATCAGATTAGACCCATCCATAACAATTGTCGAGTTTGATCACCCAATTCTTCTTTCTCTTTTAATGTCATTCTCCGAATTGCATGCATTACTGGCCTTACATTCGAAATTAAATCGATTTCGAAGTCAATTTCTCTTTGCGGAGGTAAGCTATCTACTTCTTCAAACACATCCGCATAATGTTTAATGACAGGAATATTTTCTAATAAAGTGGGAGTAACTTATAGCGCAGACCAAAATTCTCTTCTATCTGAATCTGAGCCTTGGCACGGTATGACAATATCTCTTAGTTTTATTTTAACTTTAACTCTTCTTTCGGCACATTTATCTTCAGCCTCATATTTCGTTAACCAATCTGGCCCAAGAATTATATCGAACTCAGAAAAATTCATGATGATTAATTTAAAAGAAAACTGGTAACAAGAATAAGAGACGGGCACTTTACAACATAAATTGAGAACAAGAGAACCTTCTATCGGATTATGAACTCTAATTGATTCTTTAGTTTAACTTTAACTTTTTAACTATGTTACGTGAAATGAAGCTTTGTGATGCACCAGTATCAAATAAAACTGAAACAAGAATATTTTTAATAGTTAGGGTACCTCCCAAAACATCTGGTTTACCTGCTCCCTAAGAAGAAGCTGGCGTATCCGCCCCGTCGTACACATGACCCACTTGGGATTTCTTTAGCAGTGGACAATACTTGAATATATGCCCCTTCTTATAGCAGTTGAAGCACTCTATATTACCAGGAGGGTTTTGACTCGAGCCTTATTGATTTATCTTTTTCTTCTTGGGAGCAACACATTCATTTTCCCAATGTCCACCTTGACCACAGTTATGGCATTTGCCTATTGCTTTCCAGCCTCCTTGAGGCTTTGCTGCTTCTGTGTTACTTGTTTCAGGTTTCTTCCTTTTGTTGCTAGCTTGGTTCTTCCCGCAGTCCTCCTGAAAGTTCTTCTTATCTAAACTTTCATACCTACATGCCATCTCAACCAGCTTGGTGAATGGAAGGTCAATGTGTCCAGTTGCTCGACTTTGGTACCTACGAAGAAGACCATTGATAAATCGCTAGTTCTTTTTGATAGAATCCTGAATAAGCTCGGATGCATAGCGAGATAGTTCGATGAATTTGTTGAGGTATTCATGTATAGTACGATCTCCTTGCTGGAGATTAGTGAACTCATCATGTAAGCGCTCGACCTCCTGTCGAGGGATGAATCTCTCTTCGAACACTTCTTTGAATTTAGCCCATGTCACATCTACCTCAAGCTCGCCTACTGAGATGGCTTCCCACCATATCAGTGCTTCATCCTTCAACAACCAGGGTGCCATCAACCTTTTTCTATGATCAGCTAGCTCTAGGCCGGAAAAGATCCGTTCGCACGACCGTAACCAGGCTTGGGATTCTTCCACTGTACCACTACCAGAGAATGGCAGGCCACCTAGATTCCTATACTTCTTAGCTACCCTATCAAGATCAAACGATTGCGGGGGCTGTTGCTGAGTCTTAGGCTCATTAACAATGGTAATATTCTCCCTCTTCCACCTCGACCACCCCTAGTCCTGCCTCTTCCTCTGCCACTCATCTTTCAATCAGTTCTGTACAAGCAAGAATAGAGTCAGACCAATAGATATGATAATTTTAAGGAATGGTAAAAATAGAAGGACATATGGAAAATAATTATGTACTTATCAAATTATTATGCTACTCTGCTGCGGTAATTCTAGGACATTACTAATCCCATATTTAATGAGTTACTCGACCTAGAATACTACTAATTATATTTTTGACAAGACATTTAATGTGTTTAATTCTAGAACTAAGATTACTAAGATTAACCAAAGCTCTGATACCAACTGTTATAACCCAAACCTCCATGCCACAGAATCAAGGATAATCATTGGAATATAACACATTAATCAACATTAGCAGATTACAGATAATAGCATAAACATGAAATGGAATAATTTGCATCAATATGACAGTGGAATCATAAAATGTCATAAGCATCAGAGTTGCATAGTCATAGGATACAACTCAGTGCATAAAAATAATCAGTCTACATCGAGACCAATGGTACATATACACAAGACAGTACATAATAGAAATAATCAGTCTACATCGAGATCAGTGGTACATGTACATAAGATAGTATAGGTGGTAATGTCAACAGTCCAAAATATAGAAAAAAGCTAGTCTTTGCCTTCAGCCAAAAGTGCGCTCCAAGCTATAGTGTTAAGCCAAAATAAATCCTGCTACTTAACTATCCTTGTAAAAATAAGGGCACCTAAGTTAGCAAGTGAAAACAAACTTCGAGTCGGCCATGGGACTGGTATGAGAAATCTTACTTAACTTATTTAATAATAAGGCTAATCACAGGACCACGCCGCTGACTTGGAACGGGAATACTCCATTGGATTGCCAGTGCATAAAACAAGTAAATCATTTAAACAATGCAATGCTTTTTACAAAATTGAAGCCATTATAAGACTCAGGTCCCATCACACAATGCAATGCAAGCCAGAGGATAGAGTTTTACCTTATAATGGCCAAAATATGCTTGATACGTATAAAACAAAATCATTTTATGTTATCGCTAGTGCATATATGTTTCAAAAGAAATTTCAATCATAATGTATTAATCATAAACGACATGAGCGCCGCCTCTATGCCGCCATACATAGGTTTACAATCAAAACTAAAATGTCGTATTGGAAATTGGATTTCCATTATGAGTTGAGGCCAGGGATGGCTCCTCTCCGATTCGAGACACTCTAGCAAATGCCTCAAGATCGCACCCTTAGCAACTCTTGGATCTTCAGGGTTGGTCCTCCATTAATTTTGAGGATTAGTTATTCCTTAATACACGTTTCCCAGTCCTATCGGACCTATCCATCGGCCTCGTAGTGACCGATATATCCGAGGCGCCTCGCATTCCATCATCGACATAGGTAAAAATAAATAAATGTTTGGGTTTCATACCATGACACCTAGAAAGAAACGTCATGCACTCCGTTCAGTCATGATCCCGTTTGGACTCATACCGAGGTGCGAGGCTCACGAATTAATGCTATACACAAAGCTATGCTATTTAAAGCCGTGCTTTGATCATCAACCACAAGACTCTGCTTTTCAACAAAAGCCTTGGTCATTTGCATCCCGGCATGCCACATTGACATTCCACGCCATGCGACTGATGTCTATCGATATATAACCTCTAAGCTCGTACGTCTTAGAGAAGGGTGTTAAGCAAGAGAATAAATTCTCTGCCACCAAAAAAATATATTCAATAGAGATCAATCAACACAGAACGAAATCCATTGTCAGACACGCATCCATTTACTAGTCCGTCTTGGGTCTGAACAAAACCGGAGGCACCTTATTCCTCGTCCTATATGTCCAATACGGAAGAGAGGACCTCACACATCCGAACAATCAATAAATACGTCCAGACCACTACCATTGTAACCTCATCAAGGGAGCTACCCATATCTAAGGCATCAGTAGTCAATCCACACGATGTGAAGATCACCGGTCTTGCACCGTCTTCATATCTTTGACTTTTAATCGTCGATCAATTATTTGAAATGAGAATTAACTCGGCCTTTTCAAATAATTCACGTATACATAGAATTCAAATCAATTCTTTCCATGGTTAAACTATTTGATATTCACGTTTCAGTTCATTAATATAATTTTCATGTCAAATATATCCAACCATCAAAATATATGATAAACCAAGTAAAGTTAGTTTATATCCTTCCACATCGTTTATAATATTTTAAAACGATTTATCGCTATTTTTATTTATATAAAAATATCCATTTTAATTACACGAAGCTTCAGGTCATTACGCGGCCCAAGCACTGTTTTTATTTAGATTTGAATTACACATTTCTCAAAATCTAACTATTGGATCTTAACAAATTTAATATTGTTGGAAAGATCTTTCCAAAGCGAACCCAATGGTTCCAGTTTCGAGAAAATCCGAAGGTCGGATCTCTCAGTACGATCATTTAAGGTTACGATTCTGAAACTCGAACTACCGTGCATTATTCCTTTTATTTTAATTTATTTATATATAAATAAATATAATTCATTCGACAATTTCCAAACCATTTTCACTTCAAAATTTTGGCTAATGCCTTTAAATTTCAGAAAATTTTGCCATAGCCTCCTTTGTATGGGAAGGGGTTTAGAAATTTATTGGGCCCCATATGAGGCACCCAATAAATCCAGAAACACCATATACAATTTTTAGTGACCTATTCTATGTCCAAGGGAGAGTGTACGGATCATATCTCCAGGGAATAAATATCGTCACCTTGTCCAATGTTGGAAAATAAATAATCCATGTGCCGTATCTAAAAACAGGAGAGACATGAATTATCGTCAACTCCAAACCCGTGCTGGGTTTTATTAATCTTGCCATTTACTATTATATTTTATTTAGTCCATATCAGTCCTCAGTTCAACCTGTAGTTCAATCATCGCCATACGAGCATCTCACTCATATGGTAATTGTAACAACCCGTATTTCGATAACATGAGTAAGACAAGAATCGAGGCAGAATTTAATTTTAAATTCTGAATCAAGTTAAACGGGCTGTGCCATTGCGTTCGTCTCGGAAAAATACGCGAAATAGAGTCCGAGTTTTCGAAAATCGGAGTCCGTATGACCCAATTAAGGCCTAACGAAGTTTTCAGAAAATTTCTAAGTAAAAACAGATTTCAAATTCAAACTTGAATTTGGAAAATTGGGCCAGATGGGCCAGGCGGGAAAAGTTCCCGCCACAGTACCCAAGTCGACAGGGCTATCGAGTTGGGAGTCGACTTGGTCTGACCAAGTCGACAGCCCTGTCGACTGGGCTGTCGACCTGGCTCAGACGAGCAGTCTTGCCTGGTGCACCTGTTTCTATCTTGGCTAGGTTTCTGGGCCTGGTTTGAAATCTGACGGTTCAGGTTGGTCCTAGGGTTAATCTAAGGGTCCTAACTAGCCTAATCTTCTATAAATAAGCCCTAACCCTCCCCTAAACCCTCATTATTCACTCATGTAACTAAACTATGGCAAAATTTCTACTCTCATGGCCTCCACTCAACTATCCTAGCCTCCACTTCATTCCTATGAGAGGTTCCATGATCATGAGAGTGTTAGAGAGTCCCTATGTTAGTATGAGAGCTTCTCAAGTTAATTTCAAGGCAAAAGCTTTGATCTTTGTTCTTAAAGATGGTGTTTTTAGTGGTTTGGAGCATCCATCTTTGGGTATTTGGGTGATGGCATGCATAGGCTTCATCACAAGCTTTAGTTTAATCGATTTAGGCCTTCATAGCAATGTAAGCCCTTCCCTACTCTTAGATATTAACTATGAAGTTAAATGTTCATGTTGCAAGTTTGGGTTTGATCATTGAGAATGGTATATGCTATCATGTCATGCAAGTCTATGAAGTCATTAGCTTGATCTTATGAGCAAAAAGCCACAACCTTTATGTTGAAATGTTGCATTATGCAACATGAGAATCTTCATAATCATTATGTCAACTTGCATATGAAGTCATAATCCTTATATAATGATATATGCGAGTTTCTAGCCATCATTCCATGTCTTTTGTCACCATGATTCGCTTATGTACCAAGTTTGGGTTGATGCATGTTTTTGAGGCTTAAGAATGTAACATGCAAGCTAATGAACACATTTGTGCCTCATTTGCCACCATGATTAACTTGTGGCTTAATACCCATTTTTGTCATTCCTTTGCCAAGTCTCTTCTTTTAATCCATCACGTTGTTGCGAACGTATATGCTAGTTTAAAAAGCGTTGGGGTCACATTATGGGGAAACATAATGACATGAATATGACTTGGGTAAATGGGTATAAACATGACAACATGTAACGTTAAATATGACATGTGTTTATACTTGAAAACATGACTTGAAATATAACATGGAAGTTGACATGTAAGTATGCATAAAAACATAAGCTTGGGAATTTACCTATTAAGTTAGGTCTACCCATTGGGAATTTACCTATTAAGTTAGGTCTACCCAATTGCTTGAAAACTTGACTATGAACATGACACTAGACTAAACATGAAAGTGGCCAACTCGAGGTTGGGTTGAGTTTGCAACGTAAAACTACCCGGAACCGACCGGCCTAACTAGTAGTTGCAAACAATAGGACCCAATGTGAGAAGTTGGTCATGTTGTGCTTGAACCCGAGGTTAGACCAAGTTGTGGTGTAAAGCTACCCGGAACCGACCGGCTTAACTAGTAACCACAACAAAGTCTAATGTGAGAGGTTGGGGTGCATTAAGTAATTAATGCCACATGATAGGGTTAAGTTAATTTGATTAATGACTCTTAACCAAATATGACATGGGTAAATGGGTTAAGTAAATTGGTTAGGCTAATGATACTTAACAAAACATGACAAGGTTGGGTAGGTTAAGTGATTTGATTTGCCTAATGACGCTTAACCATTTTTATACGACTAGTGGACGGGGATTAAGTTAACCAACACTTAATCAATCCAACATGATAATTTGGCAAGGTTAAGTAAGTTTTCTTAATGACACTTAACCATACAAGATGATTTGGCGATGGGGTTAAGTTAAACACTTAACCAATTTAAACTCGGTAATTCAATGAGGTTAAGTAACCAATACTTAACCAACTTAACATGATAATTTAATGGGGTTAAGCAACTTATACTTAACCAATTATACATGATGATTTGATGGGGTTAAGTAACTTACACTTAACCAATCTAATACGCGGACCTGATAAGGTTAAGTCACAAGACCTTTTTAGAATATACTTAACCATTGTAGTACGATTAGAGGATGGGGTTAAGCCAACCTATACTTAACCAATCCGACTCGATAATTTGATGGGATTAAGATAATCTATGCTTAATCGATCTAGCAAGATAATCCGATAGGATTAAGGTAAGCTAGTACTTGACCAATTTGACTTGATAGGGTTAAGTCATGAGCCTCTGGGTACACTTAACCAACTTGTGGGACTAAGTCTTGAACTTAAATACTTAGCCAATCTTTGACGTGATTCGTGGGCGGGTTAAGTCATGGACTTGAATGATAACACTTAACCCAATAGACAAACCCTAGCTAGAAGAACTAGGTAGAAAACCGTGGTTAATCAAGGATAACGGGAAAGGAAGCTAAGTGGTAAACCTTAGTTAAGGGTAACTAAGTAATAATTCTTAGCTAAGGACATAGGACTAATTCTCAAAACGATGAGTAACCTGATACGGTAGGTCATCGCTTAGTATACGAGGGGGAGCAAGTTATCTGACTTGGATAAAAGCTCCAGCGCACTGGGTGCCGAAGTGGAAGCTTCGGGGGACGTGAGGATATTCTTGGGATCCCTCTGTGGGCTGCTAGGTAATCATACTAGGCTCATGAGAGGTTAAGGTCTGCGTTAGAAGGACCAAGAGTATGCCTTGGTTGCTATGCGAGCAACCTAAAGACTGGGATGGATTAGCGTGGAGTCGACGATTCTTGTTTTTGCCCTGGATAGCGCATCGCCGACTACCTACCATCTTTAGTCAATCGTGTACGTGCGGAAAGGCAGGGAACCCCCAACAGACCATGTGCTTGCTATCGAGTCATGGGTGAGGTTGGCCCGTAGGAACGTGGGCTATAGTGGGGCCGTGGAGTGGTTCTTATACATGATTTTTCTTGGATTGCCTTTCAGTAGTTGAGGGAGGGGTCACGTGGGACCATAGCCACGGGTACAAAAACAGACCTTGATATCTTTATCGACAGAAGATTTAAAGCTCCCGACCGAGTTCCGTATTTCTTGATTTGCCCTGGCACGGAACTCGGATGGCACATTGGGGAACATGTGTATCTAGACATGGAAAACGATTCACGATACATACGTGGGATCAAGGGCGCGGTTGACGGGTGGCGTAATCCCTAGTGGTCCTAGGTGGCCAAAACCCAAACCGAGACACGGAAACGTTCATTAGGTAGCATAATCCCTAGCGGTCCTAGGTGGCATAAATCCTAAGTGGACGCGCGATAGTTCATGGTAAGGAAACACAACTAGATCAAGGGTTGCGGTCCAAAACAACTTCAAGGATAAACCGTTTACATGGGAAAGCCCGTACAGCCTACGGCAAAGAACTGAACTTATACATGGAAAGGAACATATGAGTTGAGTAACCTATATATGCGGCATATTAGGTTGACAGGGACCATTACACGACTTCTGAGTAAGGGTCATTCACGGATAACACGTAATACAGTTGGGATACTAGTACGGTAGGTGCAGAGCAGATATACAGGATAGATACCATGGGACGTTATACGTGATAGATATATTGGGATATTATACTTGATAGGAACCTGACGATGTGATACCTTGTTTTGTCTTGACATCGTAATTTATCATGACATCTTAGTTTATCTGAGTTCAGTAGTTCATCCTGTTATTTTGATTTAGCTTACCTATCTTGTTATCATGCTTATGTTCATCTCAGTTTCTCATGTCAGTTAACTTTACTAGTTTTTATACTAATAGTAGATAGGGCTTACTCAGTCTTTTTGACTGACCCGTTTTGTTTCGCCTCTTTTCTTCCGTTCCCCCCCCAGGTTATAGGGAGGAAACACTGCTGTTTAGTTTGGACTTCTTCTGCTTGAAGGTCATCATGGATGGCTTGGACTTTTCCTGGCTATGGCTACTTTACTGTTTTTATTTGGGGAATAATTTATGAAAAAGTCTTTATGCTTCTTTACTATTGCAAGACAGGTTTTGATGTACTCTGATGTAAAAGGCTTTAGACCTTATGTATTCATGTTTATGAAAGTTCGATTTTACTTCCGCTATTTTATATGTTCTGTCTTGTGATATTTCTGTGCATGTTTACCAATAATGCCCCTCTAAAGCTAGTGCATTCCTTTGCGAGTGACCCTAGCGGAGGCGGGGTGTTACATTTGGTATCAGAGCAGAAGGTTACCAGATTGGGCAAAAGTTTTTAAAGACCTTCTGAAAACTATTTGAAAATCGTTTATAAAGAAGCATTTTTCAAGAAAGTTTTCTTTTAAAAAGAAAAGGCTATTCCCCAAAGGCCATTAGCATTATCCTTGTTTCCTTAATTAAATCTCTTTTCCTTTCTTTCCTCCATCTGTAGTCACAGTGGTTTTAACTGCGACTAGTCTTTTCTATCTACGAAAGTACTTTCCATGCGATGGAGGTGGTTCTCGAGAGACCAATGGCCGCGTTATAAGAAAGGATAGTGAGAAAGAGGATGAAGGATGCGAGTTTAAGGATGAACAACTTGTTGGTATGGCTCAACCCAGAATGAGAGAGAAAGATGAACAATGAAACCCATGACGAGAGAGTACCTTTGGCATGGTGGAACAGGACGGATAGTTAAGTATCATGGGACAAGGATAAGATCATCGGGAGGGCAGTAGTATGCTCTCATTTCTAGAGTACCTCGGAAGGAGGGTAACGATCTCGTTAAAGGTTTAGCTTTTCTTCTCTACCATCCCGTTAGGACTTCGTTGTTCGTATCATTTAAGTCTGCTTCGATAGTTGAGTCTCTGCACCTTAAGTACTAGCGTAATAGAGAATCCCATTTTTGTCTCAAGTCCTGTGGAGAATCGGTCCATTTATTCATGACTTGTTTTGGATTTGAGAATGACATGCCTCGGTTATGGATGGATTCTAGGGATGAAGTGGTTATCCAGTAAGGGGTGCCACTCTCGGTTTTGATAGGAGGGTAGTTAGACTCTTGACTAGCCTTGGTAATACCCTCGAAGTCTCGTGAAACCTTTTGGGTTTGGTCATGATTAGTTACCTAGAATCCCTTGATACCTTTATTGGAAATTTGAAGCCCGATCGAATGGTGTTCGCCGATAAGACGGATGGTTTATTTCACTTATGCATGGGTTATGGAAATCACCCTAGTAAGTGCACTTGATAACCCGGTTGGCATCTGTTTACTTTCAAGAGAAAGTTCTATGACGTGGAATACCTTATCGTACGAGGTCCGAGATTCACTAGTGAATTTTGGAAAGCTTGCATGAGATCATGAGTACGCAGTCATGTTTGCGCTAAGTGTGCGAGTGGAACGAGAGGCGACGAAGAAATGAGTTCCAGCTCATGTTATGGAAACAGGAAATAAGAAGCTACGAAATCGCGAAGTTAAAGGACGGTCAAGGCACAATGGAATTGAGCTCAAGGAAGTACGACTTTGATGGTCAAAGACTAGATACGCGCATGATATCTCTTTTTGGGAGTATATCCTTGATCCCTGTTTTCTGTAGAGCCTACTTGTAGGCTATCTTTTGTGGACACCCTCTTGGTCCTATTTTCTGTTACAAACCCCGTAAGGAGTTTGTCTTGTTTATCTTCTCGACCCTGTTTCAGGGAATCCTAGGTAGAACCCTATGGATGTAAACATGTATTTGAAACATGTTATGATTGATATGGTTGCAAGTGGTTGCAAGTGGTTGCTCGTGGATGCGCGAATACACATTAGATACTAGCACGACTCGGTCACGTTTCATATTGCATATGCACGAGTGTTTATACTTGTTTATGGATGAAATTGAATGTGTTATCATGCGGTTGTTGCATATGAATGAATGATTGTGCACGCATATAGTATATATATGACTAGGACTATTTGCATACATGTTGGATGCATGGCACTATACATATTTTTGCATTAGAAAGATTATTCAGGCCTGATCATTAGCATTAGCTAAGGAACATGTACACACACGTTCTGCATATATTCATATAACATTAGAAATCATCTAAGGACAATGATTGCTTGTGGATGATGTTTTGAGTAGATGGATGATGGATGGTAGGATAGGTTCTTCCTAACTTGGAGATTTCGGGGACGAAATCCTAAAAGGTGGGGAGAATGTAACAACCCGTATTTCGATAACATGAGTAAGACAAGAATCGAGGCAGAATTTAATTTTAAATTCTGAATCAAGTTAAATGGGCTATGCCATTGCGTTCGTCTCGGAAAAATACGCGAAATAGAGTCCGAGTTTTCGAAAATCGGAGTCCGTATGACCCAATTAAGGCCCAACGAAATTTTCAGAAAATTTCTAAGTAAAAACAGATTTCAAATTCAAACTTGAATTTGGAAAATTGGGCCAGATGGGCCAGGCGGGAAAAGTTCCCGCCACAGTACCCAAGTCGACAGGGCTGTCGACTTGGTCTAACCAAGTCGACAGCCCTGTCGACTGGGCTGTCGACCTGGCTCAGACGAGCAGTCTTGCCTGGTGCACCTGTTTCTATCTTGGCTAGGTTTCTGGGCCTGGTTTGAAATCTGACGGTTCAGGTTGGTCCTAGGGTTAATCTAAGGGTCCTAACTAGCCTAATCTTCTATAAATAAGCCCCTAACCCTCCCCTAAACCCTCATTATTCACTCATGTAACTAAACTATGGCAAAATTTCTACTCTCATGGCCTCCACTCAACTATCCTAGCCTCCACTTCATTCCTATGAGAGGTTCCATGATCATGAGAGTGTTAGAGAGTCCCTATGTTAGTATGAGAGCTTCTCAAGTTAATTTCAAGGCAAAAGCTTTGATCTTTGTTCTTAAAGATGGTGTTTTTAGTGGTTTGGAGCATCCATCTTTGGGTTTTTGGGTGATGGCATGCATAGGCTTCATCAGAAGCTTTAGTTTAATCGATTTAGGCCTTCATAGCAATGTAAGCCCTTCCCTACTCTTAGATATTAACTATGAAGTTAAATGTTCATGTTGCAAGTTTGGGTTTGATCATTGAGAATGATATATGCTATCATGTCATGCAAGTCTATGAAGTCATTAGCTTGATCTTATGAGCAAAAAGCCACAACCTTTATGTTGAAATGTTGCATTATGCAACATGAGAATCTTCATAATCATTATGTCAACTTGCATATGAAGTCATAATCCTTATATGATGATATATGCGAGTTTCTAGCCATCATTCCATGTCTTTTGTCACTATGATTCGCTTATGTACCAAGTTTGGATTGATGCATGTTTTTCAGGCTTAAGAATGTAACATGCAAGCTAATGAACACATTTGTGCCTCATTTGCCACCATGATTAACTTGTGGCTTAATACCCATTTTTGTCATTCCTTTGCCAAGTCTCTTCTTTTAATCCATCACGTTGTTGCGAACGTATATGCTAGTTTAAAAAGCGTTGGGGTCACATTATGGGGAAACATAATGACATGAATATGACTTGGGTAAATGGGTATAAACATGACAACATGTAACGTTAAATATGACATGTGTTTATACTTGAAAACATGACTTGAAATATAACATGGAAGTTGACATGTAAGTATGCATAAAAACATAAGCTTGGGAATTTACCTATTAAGTTAGGTCTACCCATTGGGAATTTACCTATTAAGTTAGGTCTACCCAATTGCTTGAAAACTTGACTATGAACATGACACTAGACTAAACATGAAAGTGGCCAACTCGAGGTTGGGTTGAGTTTGCAACGTAAAACTACCCGGAACCGACCGGCCTAACTAGTAGTTGCAAACAATAGGACCCAATGTGAGAAGTTGGTCATGTTGTGCTTGAACCCGAGGTTAGACCAAGTTGTGGTGTAAAGCTACCCGGAACCGACCGGCTTAACTAGTAACCACAACAAAGTCTAATGTGAGAGGTTGGGGTGCATTAAGTAATTAATGCCACATGATAGGGTTAAGTTAATTTGATTAATGACTCTTAACCAAATATGACATGGGTAAATGGGTTAAGTAAATTGGTTAGGCTAATGATACTTAACAAAACATGACAAGGTTGGGTAGGTTAAGTGATTTGATTTGCCTAATGACGCTTAACCATTTTTATACGACTAGTGGACGGGGATTAAGTTAACCAACACTTAATCAATCCAACATGATAATTTGGCAAGGTTAAGTAAGTTTTCTTAATGACACTTAACCATACAAGATGATTTGGCGATGGGGTTAAGTTAAACACTTAACCAATTTAAACTCGGTAATTCAATGAGGTTAAGTAACCAATACTTAACCAACTTAACATGATAATTTAATGGGGTTAAGCAACTTATACTTAACCAATTATACATGATGATTTGATGGGGTTAAGTAACTTACACTTAACCAATCTAATACGCGGACCTGATAAGGTTAAGTCACAAGACCTTTTTAGAATATACTTAACCATTGTAGTACGATTAGAGGATGGGGTTAAGCCAACCTATACTTAACCAATCCGACTCGATAATTTGATGGGATTAAGATAATCTATGCTTAATCGATCTAGCAAGATAATCCGATAGGATTAAGGTAAGCTAGTACTTGACCAATTTGACTTGATAGGGTTAAGTCATGAGCCTCTGGGTACACTTAACCAACTTGTGGGACTAAGTCTTGAACTTAAATACTTAGCCAATCTTTGACGTGATTCGTGGGCGGGTTAAGTCATGGACTTGAATGATAACACTTAACCCAATAGACAAACCCTAGCTAGAAGAACTAGGTAGAAAACCGTGGTTAATCAAGGATAACGGGAAAGGAAGCTAAGTGGTAAACCTTAGTTAAGGGTAACTAAGTAATAATTCTTAGCTAAGGACATAGGACTAATTCTCAAAACGATGAGTAACCTGATACGGTAGGTCATCGCTTAGTATACGAGGGGGAGCAAGTTATCTGACTTGGATAAAAGCTCCAGCGCACTGGGTGCCGAAGTGGAAGCTTCGGGGGACGTGAGGATATTCTTGGGATCCCTCTGTGGGCTGCTAGGTAATCATACTAGGCTCATGAGAGGTTAAGGTCTGCGTTAGAAGGACCAAGAGTATGCCTTGGTTGCTATGCGAGCAACCTAAAGACTGGAATGGATTAGCGTGGAGTCGACGATTCTTGTTTTTGCCCTGGATAGCGCATCGCCGACTACCTACCATCTTTAGTCAATCGTGTACGTGCGGAAAGGCAGGGAACCCCCAACAGACCATGTGCTTGCTATCGAGTCATGGGTGAGGTTGGCCCGTAGGAACGTGGGCTATAGTGGGGCCGTGGAGTGGTTCTTATACATGATTTTTCTTGGATTGCCTTTCAGTAGTTGAGGGAGGGGTCACGTGGGACCATAGCCACGGGTACAAAAACAGACCTTGATATCTGCATCGACAGAAGATTTAAAGCTCCCGACCGAGTTCCGTATTTCTTGATTTTCCCTGGCACGGAACTCGGATGGCACATTGGGGAACATGTGTATCTAGACATGGAAAACGATTCACGATACATACGTGGGATCAAGGGCGCGGTTGACGGGTGGCGTAATCCCTAGTGGTCCTAGGTGGCCAAAACCCAAACCGAGACACGGAAACGTTCATTAGGTAGCATAATCCCTAGCGGTCCTAGGTGGCATAAATCCTAAGTGGACGCGCGATAGTTCATGGTAAGGAAACACAACTAGATCAAGGGTTGCGGTCCAAAACAACTTCAAGGATAAACCGTTTACATGGGAAAGCCCGTACAGCCTACGGCAAAGAACTGAACTTATACATGGAAAGGAACATATGAGTTGAGTAACCTATATATGCGGCATATTAGGTTGACAGGGACCATTACACGACTTCTGAGTAAGGGTCATTCACGGATAACACGTAATACAGTTGGGATACTAGTACGGTAGGTGCAGAGCAGATATACAGGATAGATACCATGGGACGTTATACGTGATAGATATATTGGGATATTATACTTGATAGGAACCTGACGATGTGATACCTTGTTTTGTCTTGACATCGTAATTTATCATGACATCTTAGTTTATCTGAGTTCAGTAGTTCATCCTGTTATTTTGATTTAGCTTATCTTGTTATCATGCTTATGTTCATCTCAGTTTCTCATGTCAGTTAACTTTTCTAGTTTTTATACTAATAGTAGATAGGGCTTACTCAGTCTTTTTGACTGACCCGTTTTGTTTCGCCTCTTTTCTTCCGTTCCCCCCCCAGGTTACAGGGAGGAAACACTGCTGTTTAGTTCGGACTTCTTCTGCTTGAAGGTCATCATGGATGGCTTGGACTTTTCCTGGCTATGGCTACTTTACTGTTTTTATTTGGGGAATAATTTATGAAAAATTCTTTATGCTTCTTTACTATTGCAAGACAGGTTTTGATGTACTCTGATGTAAAAGGCTTTAGACCTTATGTATTCATGTTTATGAAAGTTCGATTTTACTTCCGCTATTTTATATGTTCTGTCTTGTGACATTTCTGTGCATGTTTACCAATAATGCCCCTCTAAAGCTAGTGCATTCCTTTGCGAGTGACCCTAGCGGAGGCGGGGTGTTACAGTAATCTCAACCTCGTCATACAAGCTCCAAATGCTTATATGGAATATGATATGCTATGGTATCAGTAGTTCATCTTCGGTTCAACCTGAAATGTAGTCATTGCCATACAAGCCTCTCGCTTTTATGGTAATTTCTACCTCGTCATACAAGCTCCAAATGCTTATATGGAATATGATAGAGTATGTTACCTTCATGTAGTATGCCATGTAGTATAGTTCAAAATTAATTGTTGCTATCCTATGGCGACGTTTATAATCTCACACAGAATAACCAGCATATAGCATCCAATGGCATTCACAGGAGTTTATATAATAGATAAAATTGCACAGCCAACTCATTAAGGTTTACCTATTTGTCGGGCATGCTAATAAGTTCTTTACTCAACAGCAAATCCATTACCTATTTAGCATGTGTGTATATATGCATATCTAAGCTAAAAATAACATTTTTAGCCAATAAATAATTATTTCCAGACATTGTTATTTTAAAACTTCATATACATGTTAAAAATAATATTTTTAACGAACAATCATATATTTCAACCCATGGTTATTTTTAACACTTCATATATATGTTAAAAATAATATTCCTAACGAACAAACACTTATTTAAACCCAAGGTTATTTTTAACACTTCGTTTACATGTCAAAAATAATATTTCTAATGAACAAACATTTATTTCAAAATTTGGTTATTCTTAACACTTCATACATATGATAAAAATGATATTTTTGGCAAACCAAAATATATTTCAACACATGACTATTTTATTTAGTTCATATACATGTTGAAAATAATATTTATGGCCAATAAATATTTACTTCAAAACATGTTTATTTTTAGCACTTCATACATGTGATAAAAATGATATGTTTGGCGAACAAAAATATTTTTCAACACATGACTATTTTTAACACTTCATATACACAATAAAAATGATATTTTTATTGTTCAAATAGTTTATTCAGCACATGAATATTTTTAACACTTCGTATGCACAATAAAAATGATATTTTTATTGTTCAAATAATTTATTTAACACATGAATATTTTTAGTGGTTCATACACACAATAAAATTGTTGTTTTTATTGTTCAAACAATTTATTTCAAACAACAACTATTTTATATAGTTCATTTCAAAAAAAATCAGCATTACAACGGTAGGGTGTGTAGTAATGGCACAGTCTCTGAGCACTGCTCCTCTGCAAACCTAGGCCTTGCAACCTTACAATAATTTCATTTCCATAATTTCCACAATTCAATTCATTTTCATAACACAATGAATTTACCACAAACACAATCAATTTTGTTGTAACCACAATCGATCATTCACAATCACAATCAATTTCACACCACAATCATCCATGGTTTAACAGAAAGTAGTGTCAGGAGCTACTAAACAGCGTTTGCAACTATTATATTTTTCTCCATTTTATTTGAATTTAGAAATCTTACATTGGGTTCCATTCCTTTTTAATTAACAGCTAGCTCTAAAATTTCTCCGATCACTTTTAGAATGTAGTGTACGATGTCACGGTCCCAATGCTTCCTGTTTCATCAGATTTCGACATCGTATCAAAAAGATTTGATTTTTATAAATAAATTAAATCAGCAATGCTTTTAAATGTTTTAATTAGATTAAAATATATAAGCCGTTACCTTCATAAAATGGTTTGAAACTAGGTTTTGATTTTTCACGCAAACTGGTGCACGAGCGGACGAACAGCTGGCACCACGTCGAAGAGCAACGAGAGGCGTGCCGGATGCTGGTGGTCTTGTCCAGCTCGACGACGGCAAGCAGCGGTCGCGGTGGTTTGAATGACGGCGGTCCTCAATGAGATTTCGATCAAAATATGAAACAATAATTTACCAAACTTATATGGATTTGAAGGTGGGATTGAGATCCATAAAATTCTCTATAGAATCATCGAATTTCGTTGAGTGGATTACATGAAATCGAGGGGAGAAGGTTTAAGCGTCAGCCATCGTTCGATTTCTAGGGTTACGGGTTTTCTGAGAAATGGATAAGTGAACGATGGATTTTCATTGGCCTGTATATTTATATTTTAATTTTTTATTCTTTTATTTCCAAAAATACCCATTTATCCATACGAACTCCAAATCAAACCCAGCGACTGTCGCCATTAGCTAAATACCCCCATTCCGGACACAATGGAGTATGTTTCGTAAGCCTATTTGACTGTTTCAGTAAGTTTTTCTTTAAATTAAAATAA
Source organism: Allium sativum (assembly GCA_030737875.1). Classification (NCBI taxonomy): domain Eukaryota; kingdom Viridiplantae; phylum Streptophyta; class Magnoliopsida; order Asparagales; family Amaryllidaceae; genus Allium; species Allium sativum. Next base: position 158,848,522 of record CM060918.1, on the reverse strand, counting down.
ATAACATTCAATATTAGATTCGAACATACATTTCAATTTATTGGGGCCACATACTAATTCCAAAAATTCCCAAAAAAATCTAGCTACGTTTGGGCGATACGGTCCCAACAAAACTTATTTCATCTAATTTGGAGACTTTTTGAAAAATGGTCATTTTCTGGTCGATCTAATTTGCACTATATTTGCAAAACACGTTTTCTTTTGCCACACACATATTGATTCCAAAAATTAAGGAATTTTAAATCTAGCAATAATTTGACATTCTGGATGTAACAAAATTGGTTTCACTAAAAATGGAGGTTGTTTGCAAAATGGCTATTTTTAAGGGCTTTGTTCTTATTTAAAAATGGAATTTTTATATTATGACTTACTTCCTACCAAAATTACTAGAAATAAAATTTTTAAATTGGTTCTGATTTTCAGGGTTGTTATAATATACGTATAATAAGAATATATGTTAAAATAATAATTAAATAAATTCTAGAAGTTCAAAAGTTCAAAAATTAAATTTCTGCGCCAAAATAATTCAAGCACTCGAAAATTTAAGCTTTTGCGCCTAATTGGCGCATTTAATTAGTAGGAAGTGGCAATGCATGCCTTGTTGGCTTTATTCTATTGGTCCAGTTCAAAATTATTGTTGACATGACAACTTCCTATTGGCTATATGACATACAGAGAATAGATTTGACATGCAGAGAATAGATTTCATCAGGGAAAATAGACGGTTAACATCGATTTAAGCTTCATATATAAAGGACTGTATAACTCTTGATTCTCATTTGTTGTTTCTTCACTCTCTTCTTCTTCCTCTATATAATTTCTGAATAAAATTATAAATTATAATATAGGGCCTCTGTCTAAATGAAGAATAAAAAAATCATCAACGACGACAAATTCAGAAAATAAGGCATTTTCAACTACAACAATAGTACAAACTCATGACATTCCATCTGCAACCAATCCAAAGAGATTCTTTTCAAGATCGGCATATCAAGGTGAGTGGATTTAACTTATGTCATTTTTTATAATGATATATTATCGTTTAACATTCCCCGATATTATACGATATGAATTTGCTAGAATAATTAAAAAGCACTGAAATGTTATATAAGACATGTTGAAATATGATATACTGAAATGTTATGTAAGACATGTTGAAATATGATATACTGAAATGTTTAAACATATGTTAAAAAAGATTAAAGTAACGAATATGACATGTTGGAATATTAATATGTTAAGAAATTAATAAGTTGTAAAAATTCATATGTTGAATGCAAAATTGTCAAAATATGTGTAACTATTACTGTTATAATTACATGATTCACTTGTGGCATATTATTAGTTGTCGAACTGAGAAAATGACATGTTAACTTGTTAGATTTGAACAATTACATGATTAAATGATTACATGTTAGAATATTAATTATTGTATGTTAGAAAGAACATGCGACATAAAATAGGCATAATATGATTAAATGTAAAATTGGTTGCGGTAAAAATGTGAAAAGAATAATATGCCCAAATTTACATTAAATAGGAAACTGTAATCACACTTATACACGAGGTTAGATTACTCTTGTGGTAGATATCTGCTTGGAACCGCCCAACATATCCAGCATCCATAAGTGATACATCTAATGTTAAGGGTCTAAGTGCATAAATAAAACATGTAATAGTGCTAAGACACGAGGTTAAGTCAAATTGTGGAAGAAGTCTGGCCGGAACCGCCCAACAAATCCAACATCCACAAGTATAGGCTTAATGTGGGAGGTCTAGCTCGTACATATATATATATATATATATATATATATATATAAGGATTGGAATGAACGGGGAATGATAAAACCCATTATAAATAAATTACATTAATAAGGATGTTATATAATAGGTAGACTTGTCCTAGGGACAAGTGGATATTATAACTTAGGTTATAATAAACTAGTGATAAAATGAGATAGCTTGATAGATAAGTGGTACTTAGTTGTAAATTAAATAATCAGTAAACGGGGGAAAATTTATGAAATAAGAGAAGTTGTACTTAATTGTAAATTAAGTCATTTGAAAAATTGGAAATCTGAAATATGATGATTAAAATAACATGTTAAGGTTTGTCCTAGGGACAAAAAGAAAATTGTAGCATGGGTTATAGTAAGGAGACTTATTATAGAATCTTAGTTAAGAAAACTAAGTTAATAAGTAAACAACGATAAGTTGTAGTGACAGGGTAAGATGGAATTATGATTAAATAGGAAAGAATGAGGCAGACTTATAAAATGAAATAAGTTATATTTAATCATAAATTCCATCTTACCATGGGGTGTACCCCAATACTGGGGGGGAGGGTTGGCTACATATATACTGTATTAGGTTAATCCATTGGAAAGTAAATGGGTACGACGTGTGTGTAAGCCTTGAGTGCTCTTAACCCAAATAACACAATAAATAAGAGAATGTGATTAAACGGTATATGTAGGATTATCCAAAGTGTATAATTTAAATCCAGTCAACAGAAAACTTGTGTTCTGACCCCCTCCTCATAATATACTCGCAGATTAAATTTGTGGCAGAGACATGATAACTTTGAATACTGGTTAGCCAATATTACTAATACATTAAGGCTATACTTTGATTATATTATATTTTATCCTTTCCGCCGTGAGATATTTTCTGAGCTCTGACATATTTTATGTCTCTGTCTTTTCTGTAGGATACCAAAGGAAACCAACATGAGTTTTAATAGATTAGAATTTAAAAAAATCACTTTGTCGGAATTCGGGTTGTTACATCTGGTATCAGAGCTTAGGTTTAGGATTCCTGTGTAGATAATGAGTGAATGTATTTGTATTTCTAAAAATAAAAATATATCTATTATGAATATATACACACACATACCTTGATCCGTAGAGGAACCCATAAAATTGAAAGAGCATAATATGATAATAAATGGGATATTTGTTTTGTACACTAAAGGAATGAATATGGAAATTTGAGACCCTTAGGAAATTTGGGTGGAAAGTATACAATATATTTTGTACGGAAGGAAGATGAATCCAATATGATTAGTACTTTGGGTTAGTGGGTTTGGCGGTAAAACCTTATAAATTGGAAAATGTTAAAAAGAGAAAAATGGATTAGGAGTATATATAGTTGAGAGAATTGACTTTGTGGGAGTGTCTAGGAAAGCCTAGAAAAATTGGAAACCCACTTTGAGTCTAACACCATTATTAACTTTTAAGAACTTGAAATTGTAAAATTTTGGGAAAATGGTTTATGGTTTTTTCAAGTTTTAATCTTAAAAGCTATAAATATGTAAAGTATACATATTGAATTTTAAAGTAAAATGGGGTACATTTTGTAAATAGTGATTTCTTGCTAAAATTTTGTCTAAAATAAAATTCTCTCAATAAAAGGTGCATATTATAGAGCATGTATAGCTCGCTAGTTCTCTTGCTATACTACATGAAAGGATCTAAAAGTAAAACGTAGAAAGTATTGCATTTTGTTAAAGTTCTCAATAAAGAAAGTTTTGAAATCTCTATTCTTTTGATAATCATTTTTGATAAATTGTTTTAAAAGAGAAAATTTTGATGGGTCGACAAAATAAGTTGTAGAAATTAAAAATAGAGTAGATGTTTGCACCTTGGAAGAAGTAATTGAACCGACCTTATAGGTAAGAACAACTTATAAACTCAATTGTGAAATAGCCGTCCTTATCTACTCCAGCATTTGTGATTTGAAAAAAAAAACCGATTTACATTTTTTATATGAAATGACATGTTTTATGGTTTGACAAAAGTATGTTTTGATGCGGAAAACAAAGTTTTGATACTTTTTTACTTTTGAAAAAAAAGTGAAATGAAAAGGCCAAACCGTGTATTAAAAGTATGGAGTGGGTAAAGATTAGTGCCTAGGGAAGACAGGAAAAGTTTTGATGCTATGAAATAAATAGCGAGAATTATCTTGGAATAATGATAAGTTCCCGTAGAATGCGTAAGCATTGAAAAGCCTAGGATGTTGCTTAAATGATTATTGGTACACTGCTAGGACTAATGGTGACTACGAGATAGAACAGGGAAAGTAAGCATTTACATCCTTTTGTTTGAATTTTCTAAGGGGAACATAGTCCTGAGATTCTTGGCCCTTAGTAGTAGCTGTGTATAGCGTCTATTTTCCTATTTTAGTTGAAAGACTAGAAGGCTTGTTCGAAACTAAACTTAGATCAGATGGTTAAATAAGCTAAGAAAAGAGATATGCTACAACTAAAAAGGAAACAGCAAATTTAGTGAAGCAACAATGTAATGACCCGCATTGCCAGGGGTATTATAATTAATTTATTTAATTTTATATATCGTGATGTAGTGTATTAAATAGAGGTTTAATTAAATAATATGGAATATTTAATTAAAATAATAATTAAATAATATATTTAATTCAGAAATAATCAAAAATATTGGAAATCACAATATTCTGTGAACGGGGTCGTCCCTTAGATTTAATTCATCTTAGAGTTGAATTATATTAACGAATGTATTCAATCGACGACAGTTTGAACGTAGAATTATAATATAATTAAATTAGAGCTTGAAATGGCGCAGCAGTTCGCTATTTGGCGATTTGAACTTCAACTGAATATACAGGGTTCGTTTTAAATCGGATTTCTGTGAAACAAGAAACGTGTGGAGCTGGTGGAGTATATCTTTCTAGTGGAAGAGAAAAATCAGGATTTCGTCATGTAGATTTTGATTCACATCCAAAACAAATTTTGAAATAGTCGCTATAGAATAGTTTATCGACCGTATCGGTTTATTCGATATAACTAGAGATCGGGTTTGAATTTAGACAAGGTTCTTTTGGGAAGTAGTGATAAAATAATTTTTAGAATTTTTGTAACACCCCGTATTTTCTGTAAACATAAGAGTTAAAAATCAAGGTATAATTAAATTTTAGGAGAAGAAATAAGGGAAACGGGTTGCGCCATTGTGTTCGTCTCGGAAAAATACGCGAAATAGAGTCCGAATTTGCGTAAATCGGAGTCCGTATGAAGAAGATATGGACGAACGAAGTTAGGCAGAAAAACCGGAAACAGGCCAGAATACACTGGCGCACTTGTGAAGTGCGCCAGTACAAAAATACACTGGCGCACCTGCCAAGTGCGCCCATACAAATCCAGCACCGAATTCTGGAGTGTTCTGAGGTGACGTGTCTTCTTTTGAGTGGCTGGATGATGTGTATTCGAGCTGTACGATTCTGATGACTTCTGGACTGATCTGAAGGCTCTAAATCACCCTATTCTCCTATAAAAACACCCCCAAACCTCACTTTCTCTCCACACAACTTCATTCTACCTATACTCTGCCTTTATTCTAACTAAAATAAAATAATGGCGTCGCTACTCTGCTGGAATCAAAACTAGAAGATAATCAACATCAGCCTAAGCAACTCAATTCAAACTAGAGATTAAAGTTTCTGCAAAGATTCTACAACAAGTTAAAGTTCTTTCTTTAATCCAATCAAGGCAAGTACAGTTATTTTCTGCTATAAACATTAATTATAATTCTGATATGCTTTTAAATCTGAATCTGAGATTGTATATCTGTCAGATCTGTTTTTCTGTGACTATTCTGTATCCCTTTCTGCTTCCTTTCTGTTTCTATAGCCAGGCTACCACGAGCCTGTGCCTAATCTCATAAGAGATTAACGTATGAACGCAAATTTTGGGATAAATAATGAATGATGCGAAATTTGACGAGACTGAATTGAACATATGACTTTAGATCTGAGGCATAAAATATATTGACATATGACTTGGGATTGGATGCATGAATTTGACTGTAAACATATAATTTATATATGTTGTATGCATAGTGTACGTTGTAATCTAGATCTGTAACTAATTAGAGAAATGAACATATGTTATTTAGATCTGTAATTAATTAGAAAAATAAGCATATGTTATAAACTAGTTTTAGACCTATGCATATTCTGTGATAAAAGAAGAAGAGGAACCACTGTAAGATTACATATGATTTGAGACTTTGGACAAAATGCATATAAAAGTCAAGATCTGATTTTTAGAAGATATGATTTAAAGATTTAGATTGTTGGGTATAGTTTGCATAATGATTCATGACTTAAAAAGAAGAAGATATGGAAACTTAGGTGTAAAGATTTACATTAATTAGGATATCTATTATTGTGATTACACCTAAATAGGGATTTTTGGATATATGGCATGCATTGAAATTAATGGTTATATTTGGTATAATTTATATGTGAATCTGCTGTAAAATGCTAGTTTAACAAAAATTAGAACATATGTTATATGGCAAATTATGTCCATATTCTGCGCTTATGCAAACATGGAGTATATGTTGTGAATCATTACAATTATGTAGGCATATGAATTTAGGCCAATTTATGATTAGGCAAGGCATGTAAATAGAACCTTTAGAAATATTAAATTTGCTAAATCTGCTAATTTGCCAAGTTGCCTAAACTGCTAGTTTTGTTATATTGCCTAGACTGCTAATTAGATTGAAATGCCTAATCTGTTAAATTTGTCGGTTGAAATGCCTAACCTGTTATAAGCCAAAATCTACTAAGTTGCTAAATCTGTTAAATCCGTTAAGTCATATAAAATCTGTTATCTGCTAAAATCTGTTATCTGCTGTGTTGATATAATCATCCTGTTATTGATATAATCTGAATTGGCATATATATTGGGCGTGCGCATAAACGGTAAATTATTAATTAATTGGCCGCAAAGATAAACGTGACTAACTCGAGGTTAGAATGAGTTTGCGGCGTAATTCTGCCCGGAACCGCCCGGCACATCCAGTGGCCGCAAACAATAGGTTCTAATGTGAGAAGTTAGTCATAACCTGCTTAAGACACGAGGTTAGGTCTGGCTTGTGGCAGAAGTCTGCCCGGAACCGCCCGGCCCATCCAGCGGCCACAAGCTAGCGACCTAATGTGAGAGGTCTGGGCATTAATAATTAATTAATGCAAATCTAAGATAAGAATGACGTCTAAAACGTATTGGGGGAAAATAGGGTTAAACCAACTGGATTAATAGGTGTAGTAAACCCGTCCATAAATTTGTAGGCCCAATACAAAGTTAGAAAAATCTGAAAAATCTGTACATCTGATCTGTTAGTCTGAAAACTTGTTAACTTAATCTGTGAACTAGTAAATCTGAATTCTGTATGTCTGAACTTGTAAATAAGTTAATCTGAGATCTGTTAGTCTGGGGACACAAGGTTAGGAGGGGAATTACTTGTGTCATCTGTTGTTTGGGACCCATATTAGTCAGTAACCCTTTCTGGTATCAAAACTTTGACCCAACAATAGGTAGGGTCCGGGCACGCTTACTGAACTAATTATAAGTGGTTCATTCTGATAATGGCGAGGGGTGTTGATGGTGCGTTCCAACCGGGTCATGTGCGTGCATGGATCCCGGTCTGCCTCTGAGGATGTAAGACGCCGTGACATCTGTAAATAGGTCTGTGCCAATTGGTTGTCACTTTAGGGAGTGATACACCCTACTGTGGGGCCGACACAGGATATTTATGTATTAGGGAGCCGATCGCTTGGGGTAGGGTTTTAGGGTACGCTTAGTTCTGTCTGTTTCTGTTGGTACCGCCTGTTTCTGTTGGGTGGTAACACCTGTCTGTTTCTGTGTGGTACCGTCTGTTCGGGTGGTAAAGGCCCATTACTAGTGTACACCTAATTCTACATTCTGTTTCCGTAGGGATAAATCTATTTCTGCTTCTGTCTGTTTCTGATCGGGTAGTAAAGGCCCATTATTAGCATTCTGTTTCTGTTAAAGTATTCTGTACCCGTTCCTGCTTCAATTTAGACATTAGGGTGACACCTAATTCTGCTATACTAGTATTAGTGCAGAGAAGTGTAAAACAATAGTTTATATCATTCTGTTTTTCTGTTATATCTGCTACACCTGTTACAGTTATCTCACATCCAGTTTTATGTTCATATCATATTATTATTATCTGTTCATATGCTGAAAGTCACTGGACTTGCCAGACTTTTTGTCTGACCCTTGTTGTTTCGCCTCCTTTCTTCCGTTTCCCCCCCAGGTTATCCAAGGAGGGAAATACTTTAGCTTGATCCGGATTTCTCTTTGCTTGAAGTGCTTAAAGTATGGCTTGGCTCTGTATAGCTTCCGTTCCATGGGGATTATGATTTTAAATCATGCATTTTGAAGGCTTTTGTACAAGACTGATATTTTGTACTTGAATTCTGAAATTTGAAAGGATGTAACCATATTAATTTCTGTTTCCGCTGTAATAAAGTTAAAAATTTTCAATTACTGTTTTATCTGTCTTGTAAGTTTCTGTTCTGTTTACTAAAATGCTCCACCAAAGTTAAGGCATTCCCTTTGTGAGTGACCTTAACGGAGGTGGGGTGTTACAATTTTACTGTAATTCTTAATTAATTTAATAAGCGACTTTTTATTTGAAGTATTTCGCACCCTGAAATCAACATTTTGAAGTTTCAAAATATGAGTCTATCTACCGGTATTATTATATTTTTGGGATTGTGGCTCATCGCTGGACACAACCATATGTTTACGTCTGTCCATAGCGGTCATAAATAAACAGAGTTGTGTGTGACTAGTACCGCATTAACCGTAATATAAATAAATATCTAAAATCTCCAACTATAAAAGAGACTTAACCCCTCTCGTCTAAACCTAATTTCCTCAGCTCGATATTTTTCCAGCCGCCACTTGAAACGAGAGCTGTGAGTTTTAACTCCTTAAAACAAATCAAAAGAAATTCGATCAAAAAAATAATACAAATGCTTCGTTCCTTTGCTCGCTGGAAATCACTCACGTCAGTTCATTCTTGGCAGAGTTGAAGTCAACGAAAGGGTTTTCGGTTGAGGGTTCGTTCTGGCGAATGGGAAGGGAGGCTGGTCACAGGAGCGAGTTTGTCTTCAGCTAAGGAAGGCACGAGTGAACGAAGGGGTGAAAGGAGGGGAGGCCTGCGAGTTGGTCCATTGTTTGTAAGGTGATGAAGGGTTATGGCGTGGAGATGAAGTATTTTCTTGATAAGGGGCTCGAACAGTTTGCAGTGCGGTTTTGGAGCTGTAGCCTTGTCGGATCTGAGTTGTGAGGGAGGCGGATGGACTTGAGTCCATAACGTGAGTGGTATTGGAGTGTACAGTAGTGGGAGGGCTGTTGCAACGTAAGTGAAGAGGGGTTAGGCTCTGAGGCAAACAGGGGTAATGGACGGTGTTGTGTATCAGGGTATGTTTGTTAATGTTTGCCGTGAATATTAATAGTGAAGAGGAGATGAGTTTGTCAGTGAGTTTGGTTAAGATTCAGAAAGAAAGGGATGAGAAAGAATCGAAGTGGGAGGATGGAAGGACGTGTGGGACTGGTGGCTTTAGTAAGAATGGACGAACTAAATTTGTAAATCAAAGGAAGGGGTTGAAGAAATATGAAGTATGAATGGACACATGGCAGGTGTTTGGAAGTAGTATATAATGAAGAGAAAGAATTGGACAAACTGATAGTGCAGATGGTGACAAAACCTGGAACCGAACAATGCAAAAGTGGGGATGGTGGATTCTTTTGGTTTTGAACGTAAGCCAATTAACTTTGTCAACGGTTAATAGAGGTTAAGGAGCAAGACATTCTTGAAATGAAGGAACAATACCCCGAACAGAAAGAAGTCGGCCTGGGTAAATGTTTTTGCCCGAACAATTAAGTTTGAACTAAAAATAATTAGTTTAGGATGAAAGCTTAATTAAGGTTTAAGAAGTTAATATAATTATAGTTAATTAAATTAGTTTAATTAGGGTTAACTAATTAGTTAGTTAATTAAGTTAATTAATAATTAATTAGTTTAATTAAAGTATTTCATTTAAAATAATTATAACTCGTCCATTTCTCAACAGAATCTGACGAACCATATACCGACGGAATCGTATTGGCGAGCCGAAAATTTTGGAACTAGTCTGGACAGGAATGGAGACGACAGGATTTTCAGTTGAATTTAATGACTGTTGAATTTAACTGAAAACGAACCGTTTAACGATGATCGTCCAAGGTGAGTAAAACTCACCAACTCTGAACAATTATATTTTTATAATGTATTTTTAGAACTGTTAATCATCTGTTGATTGTTGTGTGTTGGTTGATTGATTGAACTGCTAGTCAGTTAGTGAAAATTATATATATATATATATAAACTGTTAAATATTTATATATTGATTCTGCTATCAGAATAATTTATATTGAACTGAAAGTGATGATAATCATATTGTGTAACATCTGTGGATGCAGGGAGATAGGTTGGAGGAATCTGACTGGATTCCCCAACAGTTATTTTATTGTTTTTCATATATTGTTATATGATGTGATATAAAATCTGTGGGCGATTATATGTGCTTGGACGATATTGAACATCGTGATTTGATATGATTGAATACCATAACATACCGAAATGTTGATAAGGGGATTTTCAAAGTGATATTGAAAATAGAATATTTATAAAATGGGATATTTATAAATAAGAGATATTTATAAAGTGGAATATTTATAAATAAGAAATGTTTATAAATTGGAATAGTTATAAATAGGAGATATTCAAAAAGGAAATAATTACAAACCATTTTCTTTTTGAATGGAAAGGCCTGTGTGGCGGGTTTGGGGATTTTCCCGATGCTCCCGTTACAAAGGAGGTTATGGCGATTTTTTCAGAGAATTTAAGGAGTTAGAATATTTCAAGAATAAATTTGAAAAGGAAATATTTGTAAACCATTTACAAATAGAATTGAAAAGGAAATGTTATAAAAAGGAAATCATTTTTAAAGTGTAGAACCGTTATTTAAAAGTAAATCTTTTCAAATGAATAAAACGTTGTTAAAAAGGAAATCTTTATAAAGTGAATAAAGTTAGTCGAATATGGTATTCGAAAAGAGTTAGTCGAATATGGTATTCGAAAAGAGTTAGTCAAATATAGTATTCGAGAAGAGTAAATCAGTAAGAGTTAACCAGTTAGAGTTAACCAGTTAGAGTTAACCAGTTAGAGTTAATCAGTTAGAGTTAACCAGTTAGAGTTAATTAGTTAGAGTTAGTCAGTTAGAGTTAATCAGTTAGAGTTAATCAGGTAGGTAAATCAGTTAGAGTCAATCAGTTAGAGTTAACCAGTTAGAGTTAATCAGTTAGAGTTAATCAGTTAGAGTTAATCAGGTAGGTAAATCAGTTAGAGTATGTCGATTAGAGTTAAAACGAATTAGAGTTAATCAAATATAGTTATTTGAGACAGAGTTAGTCAAACATAGTATTCAGGGTATGTTGTCATCTCGTACGACTGCTAGCGAAATTCGCAGGGCTACAGATAGCCTAAGGCGGTCGGATGTTTCCTGAGGGAATCAGGTGTAACCATTTGTGATCGCTGCGATCTAGAGTCAAACGAACGGAGTTAAATCGAATATTAGTTATTCGAAAGGAGTTAATCAAGTTGAGTTAAATAAAACCAAGTTAGTCGAGCCTAGGTTAATCGAATCGAATTGGTCGAACCAAGTAAGTCGAGTTAGTCGAGTCAAGTTAAGTTAGTCGAGTTAGTCGAGTTAGTCGAGTTAAGTTCGTCGAGTTAAATTAATCGATGTTAGTTTCATCGAAAGGAGTTATCGATGTTAGTTTCATCGAAAGGAGTTATCGATGTTAGTTTCATCGAAAGGAGTTATCGATTATAGTTTGATCGAAGTGAGATTTATCGAATAAGAGTCATTCGAAAAGAGATTATCGAATATAGTTTATTCGAAGGAGTTATCAATTATTGGTTATTCGAAGTGAGTTAATCGAATATTGGTTATTCGAAAAGGGGAGTTATCAAATCGAATAGATTAAAGGAGTAATCGAATATAGTTTATTCGAGTAGAGTTAGAGGAGTTATCGAATATGGCTTATTCGACAGGAGTTAAGTGAATAGTTAGATTAATCAAAGCGAATTAGTTAGGTTAAACTAAGTGAATTAGTTAAGTGAATTGGTTAAGTTAACCAAAGTGAATTTGTCGAGCTAATCAAAGTGATTAGTTCAGTTAATCGAGTTGAATTTGTCAGTCGAGTTAATAAATGGAGTTAGTCAAACCAAGTAAAACCAGTTAGAGTAAATCAATTAGAGTTAATCAAATAGAGTTAAGTAAAATTAGAACTGACTAGAGATTAGTAAATTGAATGGTTTTCTAAGTGTCTATCTGATATTGGTTTCGGCCTTCGGGATTTATACTTAGGGAATTGTTCTCATACTAGTTCACAGTCAGGGACTGATAGTTGGGGAAGAGTAGTGATTTGTAAATAAGCAAATGGAAAACGTTTTCCAGTGTTAATAACATACATTTTCTAAACATAGAAAATAAGGCAATGTGAATATATATATAGATATATGTTGATGATTTACCGATATAATTTCCATCTGGAAATAATATCGTTGTTTGCACACTTGTTTTTCTTTGATGGTTAAATCACAGACTATCGAAGTTTTGACCATTTTAACATTGTTAATATGGAGAGACCGGTTGGATTATTATCCGAAGAACCACTCTGTATTGGCAAATGCGTTGCGAATCATATATGCCAAAGACAATTGAAGACGGAGTAAAAGGCAAAGGCTGTTATATAAGTCTTAGATAACAGTGACTAAGATGGATATACTGAATAGTGCCTTCGGTTTGTCCAGTCCCAGGACAACTTGTATGGACGAAGGTCTGACAGAGTATATCCAATGGATCGCGTAAGTTGATCTGTTCAAACGTATTCACATTTGGTGGCGGAGGAATTTGTTTCTCTAAGCTGTATACCCATGTTACTTTTGGATAAATCAATTTGTGATTTGGCGGGTATGACGATGTGACATTCTAAGTGAATGAGGATGGCTTGTGTTGATGAATGTCTGACAGAGTATTTCCAAAAAGGTCACGTACATTGATTTCTTCAACTATACCAAGAGTGGAAGCGGAGAAGGAAACTTCTTTAGCTAACGCGTAACGTACTGTTGTAGATGCCAATTAGTGATTTTCGATGGATCTGACAATGTGGCATTCGAAGTGAATCTGATGTGATGATAAAGCATAGCTTCTAGCCTCATCAACCAGTAAATGACAGAAATCGGGCAAGCAGCATGGCTAAGTCGGTCGCACCGAAGTAGGGTGTATAATCACCTATCTAGAGAATATTCATGTGTTTCTTAAATCTATCAATGTTGTCCCATATATATACGGGAACGGTTGCTGATCCCAACCGTTGGTGATATACATTCGATACACTCAAGCGAAATGAGTGGTTGGTCATGTGTGGTCGGGTTGCAAGATGTTCTTGTTGAACCCAGTGTATTCCTCTCTAGAGGTACATTAGCGAAAGGTGGTTCCATACCTTGTCATAGTTGGAAATCCATTATCCAATACGTGCTTGCGATTTTGATTGTATACTATATATGTAGAACGTGAGATGAAAGCGTTTCTGCTAGATTGATATATATTTGTACTTAGACATTATTATAATATCAGAATGATATTGCTCGTCAAAGATGTTGGATTCTCATAAGGGAAAAACCCGTTCCGTATTCACGGCGTGGTCTTATGAGATATCATATATATGTTAAACTTTGTTAAACTATTTTACTCACACCAGTCCATGTTGCGTGCTTTGCATGTGTCGCATGATAGGGGGTGCTCGCTTTTCGTTAGGTGGCGAACGGGAGACTCTAACTCCTACATGTCCCTTTGGTAGGGTTGGTTGTGAAGTCGAAAGGCTGGCCGTAAAATATGGTATTGGGGTACCAGTGTAAGCCACATTGGGTTTTACCTGCTGCTTTGGGGGATGGGGAGAGGACGGTTGCAAAGCCTACTTAACTCAAAATCCGGGTCGTTACAGTTGGTATCAGAGCTTAAGTTAAGAATTACCTTGGATCTGTGGCGTGACTCGGTAGAGCTAGGGTTAGTAATACCCTAGATTGAGTTGAGTGTATATATACGAGTGCGTATTTGTATTTGATATAAAAATGGTTTTATATTGTGGAGATTCATTGGCTGAGTTGTTTATGAGTTCTGGTCGATCAGTTTGATCCACTGTATCGGTAGGAGTAAATAAACACTTGAATACGATGGATCGACACAATATGGATATGTGATATATTATCATATATAGGATGTGTTGGTAGAAATTATAATCAGATAAGATTATAAAATGTGAAATGGTTATATATAACCAATTAGAATTTATACAAGTGAATTATATGGAATTGAAATGAATTAAATATGAATTTAAATCAGATTTGGAATTAAAATAAGGAAATTTTAAGTTCCTGGGAGATTTTGAAATGTTTTCAAAATGGAAGTATTTAGTAATGGTTTTGAAAATGATATAGTATTGAAATCATTTGGGTCGCTGGAAAATAATTCCGATGATGACTGCGCAGTATCATCGGTGTGATTTTCGAGTTTCTAAGTGGTTGATTACTACCAAAGATTTTAATTTGAATTGTTTCAGGAAACAAGTTGTTTAGAAAATTCAAAGGTTTTGAATTGGCAGTATGATTTCAAATTGATTTGAATTTCACCCAGGAATTTAAGTTCTAGAAATTTAAAATTTAACTTGTGAAGTTAATTCTAATGGGATGGTAAAAGTAAATAATAAACCAGAATTTAACTTGAGATGATAGGTTAAGAAAAACTGGAAGTGATTAGAGAATAATCTGGATTTGGATTTGAAATGATAAGTTGAGAGTTTGGAATTTGAAACTCGAATTTGAAATTTGAATTCGGCTTGAATAAGCGAATGGTTGTGTTAAGAATAACTTGGTTGGAGTTGATTGGGATGGCATTTGTATATGCCGAATTGATAACAGATGGTAGGGATATAATGATATGCCCAACAAAAAGGTACAAGTTTATATTTTATATGAGTTTGGTATTTATGAGCCGATTTGGCAAGCCGCTTGGCTGTTTGATTTTCTTTTGGGTTGGAGATGGCCTAGAGAGGCGAGTTAGAGTTTTACCTATAGGGCTGTACAAAGGAGGTTATGGCGGAATTTTCCGAAAATTTAAAGTGTTAGAAAATTTTCAGAATTTTTGAAAATTTTAGTTAGTCGTAATGAATAAATATTTTAGTCAATATTAATTGGTTCATTTGAAATCAGAAAAAAAAAGGGTAAACAAATCTTAGGAATTCCAATAGATAGGGTCGTCCTCTAACTTAGCAATTTCGAGGACGAAATTATTTTAAGTGGGGAAGAATGTAATGACCCGCATTGCCAGGGGTATTATAATTAATTTATTTAATTTTATATATCGTGATGTAGTGAATTAAATAGAGGTTTAATTAAATAATATGGAATATTTAATTAAAATAATAATTAAATAATATATTTAATTCAGAAATAATCAAAAATATTGGAAATCACAATATTCTGTGAACAGGGTCGTCCCTTAGATTTAATTCAGCTTAGAGTTGAATTATGTTAACGAATATATTCAATCGACGACAGTTTGAACGTAGAATTATAATATAATTAAATTAGAGCTTGAAATGGCGCGACGGTTCGCTATTTGGCGATTTGAACTTCAACTGAATATACAGGGTTCGTTTTAAATCGGATTTCTATGAAACGAGAAACGTGTGGAGCTGGTGGAGTATATCTTTCTAGTGGAAGAGAAAAATCAGGATTTCGTCGTGTAGATTTTGATTCATGTCCAAATCAAATTTTGAAATAGTCGCTATAGAATCATTTATCGACCGTATCGGTTTATTCGATATAACTAGAGATCGGGTTTGAATTTAGACAAGGTTCTTTTGGGAAGTAGTGATAAAATAATTTTTAGAATTTTACTGTAATTTTTAAATAATTTAATAAGCGACTTTTTATTTGAAGTATTTCGCACCCTGAAATCAACATTTTGAAGTTTCAAAATATGAGTCCATCTACCGGTATTATTATATTTTTGGGATCGTGGCTCATCGCTGGACACAACCATATGTTTACGTCTGTCCACAGCGGTCATAAATAAACAGAGTTGTGTGTGACCAGTACCGCATTAACTGTAATATAAATAAATATCTAAAATCTCCAACTATAAAAGAGACTTAACCCCTCTCGTCTAAACCTAATTTCCTCAGCTCGATATTTTTCCAACCGCCACTTGAAACGAGAGCTGTGAGTTTTAACTCCTCAAAACAAATCAAAAGAAATTCGATCAAAAAAATAATACAAATGCTTCGTTCCTTTGCTCGCTGGAAATCACTCACGTTAGTTCGTTCTTGGCAGAGTTGAAGTCAACGAAAGGGTTTTCGGTTGAGGGTTCGTTCTGCCGAATGGGAAGGGAGGTTGGTCACAGGACCGAGTTCATCTTCAGCTAAGGAAGGCGCGAGTGAATGAGGGGGTGTAAGGAGGGGAGGCCTGCGAGTTGGTCCGTTGTTTGTAAGGTGATGAAGGGTTATGGCAAGGAGATGAAGTATTTTCCTGATAAGGGGCTCGAACAGTTTGCAGTGTGGTTTTGGAGTTGTAGCCTTGTCGGATCTGAGTTGTGAGGGAGGCGGATGGACTTGAGTCCATAACGTGAGTGGTATTGGAGTGTACAGTAGTGGGAGGGCTGTTGCAACATAAGTGAAGAGGGGTTAGGCTCTGAGGCAAACAGGGGTAATGGACGGTGTTGTGTATCAGGGTATGTTTGTTAATGTTTGCCGTGAGTATTAATAGTGAAGAGGAGATGAGTTTGTCAGTGAGTTTGGTTAAGTTTCAGAAAGAAAGGGATGAGAAAGAATCGAAGTGGGAGGATGGAAGGACGTGTGGGACTGGTGGCTTTAGTAAGAATGGACGAACTAAATTTGTAAATCAAAGGAAGGGGTTGAAGAAATATGAAGTATGAATGGACACGTGGCAGGTGTTTGGAAGTAGTATATAATGAAGAGAAAGAATTGGACAAACTGATAGTGTAGATGGTGACAAAACCTGGAACCGAACAATGCAAAAGTGGGGATGGTGGATTCTTTTGGTTTTGAATGTAAGCCAATTAACTTTTCCAACGGTTAACAGAGGTTAAGGAGCAAGACATTCTTGAAATGAAGGAACAATACCCCGAACAGAAAGAAGTCGGCCTGGGTAAATGTTTTTGCCCGAACAATTAAGTTTGAACTAAAAATAATTAGTTTAGGATGAAAGCTTAATTAAGGTTTAAGAAGTTAATATAATTACAGTTAATTAATTTAGTTTAATTAGGGTTAACTAATTAGTTAGTTAATTAAGTTAATTAATAATTAATTAGTTTAATTAAAGTATTTAATTTAAAATAATTATAACTCGTCCATTTCTCAACAGAATCTGACGAACCATATACCGACGGAATCGTATTGGCGAGCCGAACATTCTGGAACTAGTCTGGACAGGAATGGAGACGATAGGATTTTCAGTTGAATTTAACGACTGTTGAATTTAACTGAAAACGAACCGTTTAACGATGATCGTCCAAGGTGAGTAAAACTCACCAACTCTGAACAGTTATATTTTTATAATGTATTTTTAGAACTGTTAATAATCTGTTGATTGTTGTGTGTTGGTTGATTGATTGAACTGCTAGTCAGTTAGTGAAAATTATATATAAAAACCGTTAAATATTTATATATTGATTTCGCTATCAGAATAATTTATATTGAACTGAAAGTGATGATAATCATATTGTGTAACATCTATGGATGCAGGGAGACAGGTTGGAGGAATCCGACTGGATTCCTCAACAGTTATTTTATTGTTTTTCATATATTGTTACATGATGTGATATAAAATCTGTGGGCGATTATATGTGCTTGGACGATATTGAACATCGTGATTTGATATGATTGAATACCATAGCATACCGAAATGTTGATAAGGGGATTTTCAAAGTGATATTGAAAATAGAATATTTATAAAATGGGATATTTATAAATAAGAGATATTTATAAAGTGGAATATTTATAAATAAGAAATGTTTATAAATTGGAATAGTTATAAATAGGAGATATTCAAAAAGGAAATAATTACAAACCATTTTCTTTTTGAATGGAAAGGCCTGTGTGGCGAGTTTGGCGATTTTCCCGATGCTCCCGTTACAAAGGAGGTTATGGCAAATTTTTCAGAGAATTTAAGGAGTTAGAATATTTCAAGAATAAATTTGAAAAGGAAATATTTGTAAACCATTTACAAATAGAATTGAAAAGGAAACGTTATAAAAAGGAAATCATTTTTAAAGTGTAGAACCGTTATTTAAAAGTAAATCTTTTCAAATGAATAAAACGTTGTTAAAAAGGAAATCTTTATAAAGTGAATAAAGTTAGTCGAATATGGTATTCGAAAAGAGTTAGTCGAATATGGTATTCGAAAAGAGTTAGTCGAATATAGTATTCGAGAAGAGTAAATCAGTAAGAGTTAACCAGTTAGAGTTAACCAGTTAGAGTTAACCAGTTAGAGTTAATCAGTTAGAGTTAACCAGTTAGATTTAATCAGTTAGAGTTAATCAGTTAGAGTTAATCAGGTAGGTAAATCAGTTAGAGTTAATCAGTTAGAGTTAACCAGTTAGAGTTAATCAATTAGAGTTAATCAGTTAGAGTTAATCAGTTAGAGTTAATCAGGTAGGTAAATCAGTTAGAGTAAATTGATTGGAGTTAAAACAAACTAGAGTTAATCAAATATAGTTATTTGAGACATAGTTAGTCAAACATAGTATTCAGGGTAAGTTGTCATCTCGTACGACTGCTAGCAAAATTCGCAGGGCTACAGATAGCCTAAGGCGGTCGGATGTTTCCTGAGGGAATCAGGTGTAACCATTTGTGATCGCTGCGATCTAGAGTCAAACGAATGGAGTAAAATCGAATATTAGTTATTCGATAGGAGTTAATCAAGTTGAGTTAAATAAAACCAAGTTAGTCGAGCCTAGGTTAATCGAATCGAATTGGTCGAACCAAGTAAGTCGAGTTAGTCGAGTCAAGTTAAGTTAGTCGAGTTAGTCGAGTTAAGTTCGTCGAGTTAAATTAATCGATGTTAGTTTCAATGAAAGGAGTTATCGGTGTTAGTTTCATCGAAAGGAGTTATCGATGTTAGTTTCATCGAAAGGAGTTATCGATTATAGTTTGATCGAAGTGAGATTTATCGAATAAGAGTCATTTGAAAAGAGATTATCGAATATAGTTTATTCGAAGGAGTTATCAATTATTGGTTATTCGAAGTGAGTTAATCGAATATTGGTTATTCGAAAAGGGGAGTTATCAAATCGAATAGATTAAAGGAGTAATCGAATATAGTTTATTCGAGTAGAGTTAGAGGAGTTATCGAATATGGTTTATTCGACAGGAGTTAAGTGAATAGTTAGATTAATCAAAGCGAATTAGTTAAGTTAAACTAAGTGAATTGGTTAAGTTAACCAAAGTGAATTTGTCGAGTTAATCAAAGTGATTAGTTCAGTTAATCAAGTTGAATTTGTCAGTCGAGTTAATAAATGGAGTTAGTCAAACCAAGTAAAACCAGTTAGAGTTAATTAATTAAGGTTGACCAGTTAGAGTTAATCAATCAGAGTTAATCAAATAGAGTTAAGTAAAATTAGAACTGACTAGAGATTAGTAAATTGAATGGTTTTCTAAGTGTCTATCTGATGTTGGTTTCGGCCTTCGGGATTTATACTTAGGGAATTGTTCTCATACTAGTTCACAGTCAGGGACTGATAGTTGGGGAAGAGTAGTGATATGTAAATAAGCAAATGGAAAACGTTTTCCAGTGTTAATATCATATATTTTCTAAACATAGAAAATAAGGCAATGTGAATATATATATAGATATATGTTGATGATTTACCGATATAATTTCCATCTGGAAATAATATCATTGTTTGCACACTTGTTTTTCTTTGATGGTTAAATCACGGACTATCGAAGTTTTGACCATTTTAACGTTGTTAATATAGAGAGACTGGTTGGATTATTATCCTAAGAACCACTCTGTATTGGCATAAGCGTTGCGAATCATATATGCCAAAGACAATTGAAGATGGAGTAAAATGCAAGGGCTGTTTTATAAGTCTTAGATAACAGTGACTAAGATGGATATACTGAATAGTGCCTTCGGTTTGTCCAGTCCCAGGACAACTTGTATGGACGAAGGTCTGATAGAGTATATCCAATGGATCGCGTAAGCTGATCTGTTCAAACGTATTCATGTTTGGTGGCGGAGGAATTCGTTTCTCTAAGCTGTATACCCGTATTACTTTTGGATAAATCAATTTGTGATTTGGCGGGTATGACGATGTGACATTCTAAGTGAATGAGGATGACTTGTGTTGATGAATGTCTGACAGAGTATTTCCAGAAAGGTCACGTACATTGATTTCTTCAACTATACCAAGAGTGGAAGCGGAGAAGGAAACTTCTTTAGCTAACGCGTAACGTACTGTTGTAGATGCCAATTAGTGATTTTTGATGGATCTGACAATGTGGCATTCGAAGTGAATCTGATGTGATGATAAAGCATAGCTTCTAGCCTCATCAACCGGTAAATGACAGAAATCGGGCAGGCAGCATGGCTAAGTCGGTCGCACCGAAGTAGGGTGTATAATCACCTATCTAGAGAATATTCATTTGTTTCTTAAATCTATCAATGCTATCCCATATATATACGGGAACGATTGCTGATCCCAACCGTTGGTGATATACATTCGATACACTCAAGCGAAATGAGTGGTCGGTCATGTGTGGCCGAGTTGCAAGATGTTCTTGTTGAACCTAGTGTATTCCTCTCTAGAGGTACATTAGCGAAAGGTGGTTCCATACCTTGTCATAGTTGGAAATCCATTATCCAATACGTGCTTGCGATTTTGATTGTATACTATATATGTAGAACGTGAGATGAAAGCGTTTCTGCTAGATTGATATATATTTTACTTAGACATTATTATAATATCAGAATGATATTGCTTGTCAAAGATGTTGGATTCTCATAAGGGAAAAACCCGTTCCGTATTCACGGCGTGGTCTTATGAGATATCCTATATATGTTAAACTGTGTTAAACTATTTTACTCACACCAGTCCCATGACTGACTCGGAGTTTACTTTGTTGTTTTCCCTAAACTCTTGGGTGCCTAAATTTGTACGGGCAATCAAGTAGTCGGGATTTACAGATATACTTGAAGAGCTGGAGCAGGAGGCTTCTGGATCATATAGCTATAGTTTATTTCCGCTGTGTTGTAAGTGTTGTACTCTGATAAGTGCTATTGTATACATAACTGTTATATTTCAAAGTTATGTTATCTATTATATGTTATTCGTTCCGCTGTGAGGTTCGTGTTACCCTGATGTTGTGTTCTTCTTCTTCTTCTATTCTAAGTTTCTATCTTATCTATTCTCACCTTCTAATTTCTTTCATTAATTACCGGGATTTTTCGATGTTTTGGTTATCGACATCATTCTTATGTCGATAACCAAAGTCGCTCAAAATCCGGGTCATTACAAACAAACATGATAAATTATGAAGAAAGATGGATAAAGATAAAAATTTCCATGATAAGATGAAAAAGAAAATCAGTAACGGAGAAAAAATTTCATATGAGGGCTGTGCTTGGATAGAAAAATAAGGGATCTTTGTAGAATAGTTTCATAAAATCCAAGTACGGTTGGAAAAAGGTAATTAAAAGAAAGATGGAAGATGTGAAGTTTTCTGTTTCCCACCTTTTTGTAACATAAGAAATCGAATTTCAAAAATAAGATTTTTCTAAAATTCAAAAAATAAGTTGGTTGCTAAGATTTTGGATGCAAAAATTGGATGAACTACGCTCTTGCTCAGTAAGAGTGTGGGAAAATTTGTATGAAAAAGCATTATTGATTTTCAAAGTATAGCATTCATGTAGAACTGCCAGTATATTTAGGATGTGAGCATCATGCTTTTAAAGGATTTTTGAAAAATTTGCATACATATAGGAGGAAGCTCTTAGGCATGCATGTATTATTATATTATATTTCACTTTGCATAAGTGCACAATGTTTGCGAAAAATTGGATGCACACATGATGGATGTATATTATGCGAGGGGTTAACTAATTTTTAACCTTATCAAATTTCAAGGACAAAATTTCCTAAGGGTGGAAGAATGTAACACCCCGAATTTTTAAGATAATAAAATGTGAATAATTAAATTAAATAATGAGAATTAAGTAAAACGGACTGCACTATTGACACCTGGTTTGCGTAAAACAGACATCGTATGAAGAAGTCATTAAGCCTACATGGAAAAGAGAAATATATATATATATATATATATAAACAAATCAAAATATAAAATAAAGAATAAAATAAGGATTGCATGTAATAAATACATGCACCAAAAAGAAAATGTAATGCATGCATTGAAAGAAAGAAAGGATTGGTTGCATGCAGTGTAAGTATGTTGCATGCATTGATTTGCAAACGTTATACATTAATACAAAAAGAAAATAAAAGAAAAAGATTCATGCAATGGTTTAATTTAAATATTGTAACAAATATGAAAAATAGAAGTAAGGAGAAAACAATAATTATCATTGTTCTAAGACTTGTTAATAAAAGCCTTAGTAGTCCGGTTGGTTAGAATATGTGACTTGCATACAAAAGGTACAGAGTTCGATTCCCAATAACGCCATATTTTTGTTCTAAGGAAAACGACTAAAATATCACTTGTTCATGAGAGAAAATTTGTATAAACACACGTATAAAGAAAAATATAAATATAAGGAAGTAAAGAAAATATATGTATATATGTATATGAGAATACATGCGTATATATGTTTAGGAACATATATATATACACAAAAGATAAAATTCAAGATAAGGCTGCAATCATAGAAATATGGCAAGAATCAAATAATGGTGCAATATCATTTGAATTTTGAAAACAAAACAAAAGTTGTGCGTATATATATGTGTAAAATGGTCGTTAGAAGAATTGTATATGTATAAGAAGAATATATGTGAATATAACAATTAAATAAATTTCAGAAATTCAAAAGTTCGAAAATCAAATTTCTATGCCAAAACAATTCAAACATTCGAAATTCAAACTTTTGCGCCTAACTGGCACATTTAATTGGTAGGAAGTGACAATGCATGCATTGTTGGCTTTATTCTACTGGTCCAATTCAAAATTTTTTGTTAATGTGGCAATTTCCTGTTGGTTATATGACATGGAGAGAATAGATTTCATAAGGGAAAATATACGGTTATCATCGATTTAAGCTTCTTATATAAGGAACTATATTGCTCTTCATTCTCATTTGTTGTTTCTTCACTCTCTTCTCCTTCCTGTATATAATTCCTAAATAAAAATATTAATTATAATATTGGGGCGCTGTCTAAATGAAGATAAAAAATATTATCGTCAATAATGACAAATTCAGAAAATAAGGCATTTTCAACTGCAGCAACAGTACAAACTCATGACTCTCCATCTGCAACCAATCCAAAGAGATTCTTTTCTAGATCGGCATATCAAGGTGAGTGGATTTAAGTTATAGCATTTTTGATAATGATATATAATCGTTTAACATTCCGCGTTATTATACAATGTAAATTTGCTAGAATAATTAAAAAGCATTGAAATGTTATATATGATATGTTGAAATATGATATGTTAAAACGATTAAACATATGTCAAAAAAAATAAAAGTGACGAATATGACATATTGGAATATTAATATATTAGAAAAATTCATATGTTAAAATGCAAACTTGTTAAAATATGTGTAACTTTTACTATTGTAATTACATGATTCATTGTGGCATAGTTTTAGCTGTAGAATTGAGAAATGACATATTAACTTGTTAGATTTGAAAAATTACATGATTAAATAATTACATGTCAGAATAGAAATTGTTATATGTTAAAAAGAACATGCGACATAAAATACGCATAATGTAACGACCCGCCTTTTTGCCCGATTCTCGTCGGTAATTAAACCAACTTAAATCGTTCATAAAGACGACTTGTTATGGATACTTACATATATTGAACAAAATAACAGAACTTTTATTCCATAATACAATATTACATCAGAGTTACATAGAATATCATAGTACAACTTATATAGCGGAGGAAAATAAAATATACTCTCAGCGGAAGAAACAGTATGATATAGCGGAAGATCCAAACTCTAGCGTGAACTCCAATTCGGAAAGTGCTTTGAATCTTGCTATAACGATTTAAAACTGCAGAACTAAACTACTAGTTGACCATGTGAAAAATTAAAGGGCATCCAGAGTTTAGGAAGGAACAACAAACTCCAGGTCGGTCATGGGACTGGTGTGAGAACATAAAATAGTTGTTTTCAGGATTTATTTTGAAGTTGGGAAATTCACCGGACCACGCCGCTATCGCGGAACGGGTTTACTCCATGTGAATGCCCATGCATACAAATACGCAATGACTTTTGAAAATGAAACTATCATAAGCTCGTCCCATATCACACAATGCAAGCGCACACCAGATGAGCGAGGTTTATCTTATGATAACCAAATATGCTTTCATATGTAAAAATCCTCTTTCAATGCCATAGTACATATATATAGTGTGGAAAACCAATTCGCAAATAAATGTATTAATCCTAGACGGCATAATACCCATAACATTATGTTGCCATACATATATATATACAACCCGAAATCGTATGGCTCGTATTGGAGATTTGGGTTTCCAACTTGATGATTCCTGACACGAAAGATCAATCAGAACACAAACAAAATGTAATCAAGGGTTTTTCATCCAGACGTGGACACCAATACAAATCGCGAGGTAGATCAATGGTTTTTGACCAGACATGGCCCCCTGAACATACCCTATTCCAAAAGTCATAAGTGGTTTCCCACTGCTGCAGCGGTCTTCATCAATTCATATATATATATATATATACACACACACACGCACATAACCTAACCGCCAGTTTCTCATCATCCAGGGTGCCAGGTTTGTCGATGTCATGTCATACACAAAGCATGCCTAGAAAAGCAATGCCCTGATCGTACCAGCTCATTTCATTTCTTAAGTATGTCACATTATCCATTCACAACACAACCACTGATTTCCATCTATACATAACCACTTTGAGCTTGTACGTCACAAACAAGATACTTATCAACGGAAATCATTGTTATGCCGTCAATTACAATGTCAGACACACCATCCATACAAGTACTTCCTAGGTCTGAACGGAACAAAATCCGAAAGTTCTCCCAATACGTTCGGACTTTCTGCCACTCCGGTAATAAGGGCATCTTTGTATTGTAGCTATTAGTAAATAAACCAATCAGCAGGCGGTCCGTTCGATTTGTGAAGGACCATGGTCTTCATTCTTTGATTTCATGTCTTGAATTTTCTTCATGCGTCGCATTATTACTTGGAATGGTTTTCGGATTTAAATTCGATCCCAGTCTTTCCAAGTAATAAGCGTATTCATAAACAATGGTTATGGACCACACAGGGTTTCAATTCAAATTTCCTTCCAATTATCGTTCATTCATTTACAAATCAATATTGGATCGATCAAAAATTCCATTGTCATCTTAACTCTTCTTTGAAATCAAATATTCGATTTACCAACCCTTATTTCCAACGAAACTCTTCGATCCTTATACTCAAACATAATCCTTCGATTCCTTAAGTCTTTAAGTTTATCGAATCATTATTTGGATTAGAGTTCCATTAACGATAATCCAACAATTTATCTTTAAACATAAGTTTGATAAAGTTAATTCGACTTATATTCGATATAAATTCACGACTCTACAAGCACTATCAGAACCTTGATGTCAATATTTTTCTAGTGCTTTTGATACTATTTGTTCAACCTTGAAATCACATATCAAATATCTGTCATAAGCTCCATCCAACTCATCTCCTTTTAAATTCTAATATTTAGAATTAACAAATAATTCCAAGTCCAATTATTTAAAATCCTTCCAAACCATTTTCAATCTTTTTAACCATTTAAATGATGGTTTACAATATAAATTCAAAACTCGTTTATCTTTGGAATTTAGATAATAACGTTTGAACGTTATTAAACGCTGCAATAGCCATTAAATTCAAATATATTCCAAATCATTTCAAAATTCCAGTAATTCATTTTTAATTACTTTAAATCAATAAAGTAAGGTTTTTCATGAATTTCTCAAATTCTAAAACTTGTTTTATTTGAAATTTCGTTATGGTTGCCAAACTGCGCGTACAGCGACCTTTTCCAAATTTGTTTTGAACATAACTTGAAAATAGTACGCTGAAATTTGAAAATTTCTTTTCTATTAATAAATTGTTAATATTTGAAAATCAACGTTTCTAGCTTCAAGTCAAACCGATTTCAAACAGGCAAGTTATTACCTTTTGAAATTTAAATCGATATTTAAGAACTGTCGTGCCGCAGCGCATTATAAATCGATTTAAATATAAATCTCTCAAGCCCTTCCCAAATTAAATTTAAAATAACTTAATTTCAAAATCGTTTTTAATTTAATTTACATTTCATGCAATGGTCATTCATGTGACATTCAAAAATTTAAATTCCAATTTCGTTTCTATGTTTGAAATTCAAATTTAGATTTCAAATTAATCATCCCGTCTGTCGGACCAGTTAGGGATAGCCTGAGAGAGCAGGAAACTGGATTTCCAAACCCAAGCCTAGACACCATCCTCTCTGTCATCCTGGAATGGTCTGGTATATGATATTATAAATATTATATTTAAATTCCAAATCTCTTTTTTAATTAACCGGTTTAAAATAACATTTTAATATTTGGAAAAATTAAAATTTTCATATGGAAGGAACATTGAATTGATCATCTGTATCATTCCACAACCATGGTATTGTGTGTGAATCATACAAAAAAATAAATCAGCCATGTACATCAGATGCTAATGAATTATCATCATCATCAACAACAAACAATTTAGCTGTGCACAAGCGTTATTGTCGATAACACTTTCAGTGTTCAGTGTTTCCTCTACTTACATGCACATCCATTCACACAATAACATCCTTATCCAAACAACAACTAATTATAATTAATCTCAACTAATTATAATTATTCAATAATTACTAATTTAATAATTAATTAAATTAAATGTTCTCACCGACAAAGCTCCATAATCTTCGCTACAAGGACGAACAAACCAACTAACACTGCTATTGTTACACGTACTGCTTCCAGATCCATTTCATTAGCATCTGATGATCTTTTGTTAAATTTATATTGATCTGAGTAAATGTTGATATTTGTCGTATATGTACATGTATTACGATTCCTATTTTATTATAAACTTATACTTAACTAAAATCACCGATACTCTACATTAATGCGCTCTATATTTAGATACGATTTTAACGGGCTCAACATCGAGTTAATCCGTTTAATAATGAGTGAAATATGAGTGATCAAAGTTCTAAACTATCCAACTTAAATTAAATAAACTAAATCATACCAAAATCCACTCGGCCCAAAGCCCAAATGCCTCAGCTCAGCCCAAACCGTGCTCTTCTCCTTCTCTCCTCCTTGTATTTTCTGTTTTGCTCCAGGAACCCATTAACATGCACACGATGGTGCACACGCACACATCCAAAACCCGACATTTCTTCGATTTAAAACCATCAACCAACTCCTCTTCTCTCCCTCACTTGAACGCACACACTCGCACTCAATCACCACGCACCGATCAAAAGCAGCATTTCGCCCGAGGCCTGGAAACCCGTACGATGCCCTGCAAATATCACACAAAATCTCGCTGAAACCCACCAAACTACTCCACATCAAAGCCCTTTCCATCCTCAGCACAATGCTACTCACCATTTCACCAGTCGTTGCTTCTTCCTCCAACAATCTCAAGACCTAGTTTTTAACTTTCAAAATCATCGACACGGAATTGCTTCGAAACCACATGAAAAATACTACTCGCTTTGCAGAACTCAATGGTGCTAACGACTCGATTCAAGTCTTCACAGATTTTGAGTTATGATTTTTCAAAGTTCTTTGAACCCATTTTCTCTCTTACTGCAAATTAGAGATATCTCGTTCGCTATTCAGTGAAACTTCGATCCGTTGGCTTCTAAAAAATCACAAATGAGAACACGAACAACTTTTGTGTTGGAGTCAGAAACTAATTTCAAATGTTTTGAGAGATTTGGATTTTATTTTGAAGTGGAGACATGAATTTTCCATTCACAGTAAACATAGAAGTGAAAGTAAGAAGGAACAGAGAAGTTACTACGTAAAATAAAGAGTGCGTCCTTTCTCTTCTTTGTATTTAATGGTTTTTTAAGTGTAATCTATCATTTTAATTAAGGACACATGGCACATACCATACATGCATGAGGACACATAAGTATATACCTTATTTTATTTAATTTTTATCCAATGCATGTATGACACAATAGTTTTATTTATTTATGTGTTAAATCTTATTTTTAACCATGCTTTTATAACACTTATAAATGTAGTAAGTTTTCAAATGCATATATGTGTAACTAAAATATCACTTAAGATTTAAAAAAAAATACTTAATATTTCCAAATACTTAGATATATTATTTTATCAACTATAAATTATTAAAATGAGGTTTAGGACCTCAACAAATATTTATGGAAATCAATATATATTATAAACTAAATAGTATTATCACTTATCAATATTAAAAATATTTATTTAAATAAAATCTTAAATAAAATCATAAAATAAGTTATTCATATTCAAATAAATAAACAAAATATTTATTTAACTCATATATATATATAGAATATCTTTTAAACAAACATTGTATTTGAACCTTTTTAAATTCATTTGATATTCATAAAATTGAATTTTTATTATATTTCAATCATTAAAAATCCTGGTTCGTTATAATCTCCCCCACTTAAGAAATTTTCGTCCTCGGAAAGGAGTGCCCGCAAATTATACATAAGTAAAATAAATCTTACCTATAAATTTCAATTTTTGAAAACTCAAGATGATCTCTCGGACTTGGAATCCCATTTTCCATTTCAAACCATTGAAATACACTAATTCCTCTCATATAGAAAAATCATACTTAACTTCGGGATTTTCAAAACCAAATTTTATTTCAAAATTTCAAATATACTATGATGAAATCCATATGTTATTAGTTCGAGAAGTTCATCCTCATGACAGGGCAACTGAGTATCACCCATCACATGAAATCCAATCTTGCATCACAACCCAGTTTTAATCATGATTACTCGAACAAACCAAATCATTTCATATCCCGAAGTTGTAAATCATTTCATAAACATAGTTTACAATTACTTATTGTTTTCAAACATTTCAAAATATTGGGATTCTAGTCGTCGAAACTACTGTTTATTATAAATAGTTTATAACCTATTTATCATGTCCAAAACGGTTGAAAATATAATTTCCAAGCAACTTATGTCGACATCAAAATTTCAAGTTTTGAATTCATACCAAACTTTGTGAATTTCAATTTTCATTCTTTACATAAGTTGAATTTTTTCCTTATCGACTCATATTATCATAAATTGATCTTAAGCAAATTCAAACTTATATTTGAACCATTTAAACTTCATACATGGCATTAACTTTTTTAAAAATTCAATATTGCTTCAACATTTCAAGACTTTTATATATTATTTTCCAAGAGTCTAATTCCATAAATTTAGACGTCATATTCATAAAATCGAACAACTTTTTTTGTTTGTATTTCGAGATCTATGACATTTATTCATTCTTGTTTCAAATTCCAAATCTTGTCTGGAAAGTTACTTCATTCAACAAGTCTAGCGAAAATCTTTGAAACATTCCTTTACAAATTACCGCTACGCTTTCGCTGCGCTACTCCGATTTAACGTATACATATTTCAAACAATTTGTCCCAAACACTAGAAATTGATTTCGAAGATTCTCCGAAACTAAAATCTTTATTTTTCGAAAAATCAAATTTTTCCTAGTCTACTTACTACACCAGGCTTAATATTTGAAGTTTGGTTAACATAAGGCTTTGGACAAATTGAAATTACCTAATCCAAATCAGCTCCTAGTTTTGTTGGATACTCAGGTCTTTTTTTTCCATTAATTTTTCTTGAGTAAATCTTACTTCCAATTTCGTTTTCTATTATATCATAAGCGATTACTCTTTAATGCATTCTATTTGGATTGCTCATACAGTTTTAATAGGGAAAGATGGTTTTCTCCCCCACTTTGAATATTCATTGCAGGTTAAACCATTTTTTTCCAAATAAATTCTCAACTTAAGTAAAATTACTTTCAAATTCTTTGAGGGAATTTGATTGCCGAAATATATTTCTGAGAAGAATAGCTTAACTTGCATTTTACTGTTTATAATTCATGCCAGGTATAGGTTCGACTCTATTGCTTAACACTTATCGAGGAATATGATATCTTCTCTGATTATATTTATTAGATCTCAATATTTTTATGCAACCATTCGTTATGACTTGATCAATTACTTTGTTGGAATGGAGTGATGTTCGATGCATGTGATTAACAAATAAGCTTACGTACGTGCATATTCAAGCTTCATTTTCCAATTCTTCAAACGAACTTTACTCTTAAACATTTTTCCAGCTATTTACAAGCTATTCGTAGCTTATTGTCCCGGTTAATTATTATTTTAGCTTATCTACCTTATATTAAATTCCTTTAATATTTCCATCATACTGAAATAATTTAAGTATTTCTCGACTTCATAGCCAGAATCATATAGTCATCCCACTTTCAAAACTTGAGAATCACTACTGATTGTGCCATGGTCATCAGTAAATCATCCTCGAGCGATTAGAATGTGATTTTATATCTATCAAGTATATACTGGACTTCGTATATACGTTAGCTAGGCGTATATTCAAAATCCCTATATACTCGATAGTCCAATCGTGGCGTCGAATACAATACTCAAGAACCCTTATCCTTAATTATATTTCTAATCATACTTTTAAAATGATTTACTTAGTTCAAAAATACTTTATATGGATTTTAAAATACGCTCTCTCGACATAATATTCAAAAATCTCATTCTAGGGCATTTCTGACCCTATCTCAAATGAGACATAATAACTCTGATGAGTCCTATCTTTTGTTCAAAATATGTCGTACCCCATAGCTTTGTATATACCAAAGCTCTGATACCAACTGTAACGACCCACCTTTTTGCCCGATTCTCATCGGTAATTAAACCAACTTAAATCGTTCACAAAGACGACTTGTTATGGATACTTACATATATTGAACAAAATAATAGAACTTTTATTGCATAATACAATATTACATCATAGTTACACAGAATATCAGAGTACAACTTATACAGTGGAAGAAAAGTAAATATTCTCAGTGGAAGAAACAGTATGATATAGCGGAAGCTCCAAACTCTAGCGTGAACTCCAATCCAAAAAGTGCTTCGAATCTTGGTCCAACGATTTAAAACTGCAGAACTAAACTACTAGCTGCGCGTGTGAAAAATTAATGGGCACCCAGAGTTTAGGAAGGAACAACAAACTCCAGGTCAGTCATGGGACTAGTGGGAGAACATAAAACAGTTGTTTTCAGGATTTATTTTAAAGTTGGGAAATTCATCGGACCACGCCGCTATCGTGGAACATGTTTACTCCATGTGAATGCCTGTGCATATAAATACGCAATGACTTTTGAAAATGAAACTATCATAAGCTCATCCCACATCATACAATGCAAGCGCGTACCAGATGGGCGAGGTTTATCTTATGATAACCAAATATGCTTTCATACATAAAAATCCTCTTTCAATGCCATAATATATATAGTGTGGAAAACCAGTTCGCAAATAAATGTATTAATCCTAGATGGAATAATACCCATAATAATATGTTGTCGTACATATATATATATATATATATTTATATATATATATATATACACACACACACAACCCGAAATCGTATGGCTCGTATTGGAGATTTGGGTTTCCAACTTGATGATTCCTGGCACAAAAGATCAATTAGAACACAAACGAAATGTAATCACGAGTTTTTCATCCAAACACGGACACCAATACAAATCGTGAGGTAGATCAACAGTTTTCGACCAGACACGGCCCCCAAAACATACCCTAAGCAATGCCCTGATCGTACCAGCTCATTTCATTTCATAAGTATGTCACATTATCAATTCACAACATGACCACTGATTTCCATCTATACATAACCACTTCGAGCTCGTATGTCAGAAATCAGATACATATCAACGGATATCAGTATTATGCCGTCAATTACAATGTCAGACACACCGTCCATACAAGTCCGTCCTAGGTTTGAACGGAACAAAATCTGAAAGTTCTCCCAATACGTTCGTACTTTCTACCACTTCGGTAATAGGGGCATCTCTCTATTGTAGTTATCAGTAAAGAAACCAATCAGCAGGCGGTCCATTCGATTTGTGAAGGACCACGGTCTTCATTCATCAATTCCAAGTCTTGAATTTGCTTCATGCATCGTATTATTACTTGGAATGGTTTTCGGATTTAAATCCGATCCAGGTCTTTCTAAGTAATAAGCGTATTCATAAACAATGGTTATGGACCACATAGGGTTTCAATTGAAATTTCCTTCCAATTGTCGTTCATTCAGTCACAAATCAATATTGGATCAATCAAAAATTCCATTATCATCTTAACTCTTCTTTGAAATAAAATATTTGACTTACCAACCCTTATTTCCAGTGAAACCCTTCGATCCTTATACTCAAACATAATCCTTCGATTCCTTAAGTCTTTAAGTTTATCGAATCTTTATTTGGATTAGAATTCCATTAACGATAATCCAACAATTTATCTTTAAACATAAGTTTGATAGAGTTAAATCGACTTATATTCGATATAAATTCATGACTCTACAAGCACTATCAGAACCTTGGTGTCAATATTTTTCTGTTGCTTCTGATAGTATTTGTTCAACCTTGAAATCACATATCGAATATCTGTCACAAACTCCATCAAACTCATTTCCTTTTAAATTCTAATATTTAAAATTAACAAATAATTCCAAGTTCAATTATTTAAAATCCTTCCGAACCATTTTCAATCTTTTCAACCATTTAAATGATGGTTTACAATATAAATTCAAAACTCCTTTATCTTTGGAATTTAGATAATAACGTTTGAACGTTATTAAATGCTGCAATAGCCATTAAATTCAAATATATTCCAATTCACTTCAAAATTCTAGTAATTCATTTCTAATTACTTTAAATCAATAAAGTAAGATTTTTCATGAATTTCTCAAATTCTAAAACTTGTTTTATTTGAAATTTCGTTATGGTCGCTAAACTGCGTGTACAACGACCTTTTCCAAATTTGTTTTGAACATAACTTGAAAATCGTACACTGAAATTTGAAAATTTCTTTTCTATTCAAAAATTGTTAATATTTGAAAATCAGCGTTTCTAGCTTCAAGTCAAACCTATTTCAAATAGGCAAGTTATAACCTTTTGAAATTTGATTCGATATTTAAGAACTGCCGCAACGCATTATAAATCGATTTAAATATTAATCGCTTAAACCCTTCCCAAATTAAATTTCAAATAACTTAATTTCAAAACCGTTTTTAATTTAAATTTAAATTTACACTTTATGCAATGGTCATTCATGCGACATTCATAAATTTAAATTCCAATTTCGTTTCTATGTTTGAACAATTCAAATTTAGATTTCAAATTAATCATCCCGTCTGTCGGACCAATTAGGGATAGCCAGGGAGAGCAGGAAACTGGATTTCCAAACCCAAGCCTAGACACCATCCTCTCTGTCATCCTGGAACGGTCTGGTACATGATATTATAAAATATTATATTTAAATTCCAAATCTCTTTTTGAATTAACCGGTTTAAATAACATTTTAATATTTGGAAAAATCAAAATTTTCATATGAAAGGAATATTGAATTGATCATCTGTATCATTCCACAACCATGGTATTGTGTGTGCATCATACAAACAAAATAAATCAACCATGTACGTCAAATGGTACTGAATTATCATCATCATCAACAACAAACAATTCAGCTGTGCACAAGCGTTACTGTCGATAACGCTTTCAGTGTTCAGTGTTTCATCTACTTACATGCACATCCATTCACACAATAACATCCATGTACAAACAACAACTAATTATAATTAATCTAAACTAATTATAATTATTCAATATCTACTAATTTAATAAATAATTAAATTAAATGTTCTCACCGACAAAGCTCTATAATCTTCGCTACCAGGACGAACAAACCAACTAACATTGCTATTGTTACACGTACTGCTTCCAGATCCATTTCATTAGCATTCGATGATCTTCTGTTAAATTTATATTGATATGAGTAAATGTTAATATTCATCGTATATGTACATGTATTACGATTCCTATTTTATTATAAACTTATACTTAACTAAAATCACTGATACTCTACATCAATGCGCTCTATATTTAGATACGAATTTAACGGGCTCAACATCAAATTAATCCATTTAATAATGAGTGAGATATGAGTGATCAAAGTTTTAAACTATCCAACTTAAATTAAATAAACTAAATCATACCAAAATCCACTCGGCCTAAGGCCTAAATGCCTCAACTCAGCCCAAGTCGTGCTCTTCTCCTTCTCTCCTCCTTGCATTTTCTATTTTGCTCCAGGAACCCATTAACATGCACACAATGGTGCACACGCACACATCCATAACCCAACATTTCTTCGATTTAAAACCATCGACTAACTCCTCTTCTCTCCCTCACTTGAACGCACACACTCGCACTCAACCACCACGCACCGATCAGAAGCTGCACTTCGCCCGAAGCCTGGAAACTCATACGCTGCCTTACAAATATCGACACAAAATCTCACTGAAACCCACCAAACTGCCCCACATCAAAGCCCTTTCCATCCTCAGCACAACGCTGCTCACCATTTCACCAATCGTTTCTTCTTCCTCCGATAATCTCAAGACCTAGTTTTCAACTTTCAAAATCATCGACACGGAATTGCTTTGCATGAAAAATATAACTCGCTCTGCAGATCTCAATGGTGCTGACGGCGCGATTCAATTCTTCACGGATTTTGATTTATGATTTTTCAAAGTTCTTTGAACCCATTTTCTCTCTTACTGTAAATTAGAGATATCTTTTTCGTTATTCAGTGAAACTTCGATCCGTTGGCTTCTAAAAATCACAAATGAGAACACGAACAACTTTCGTGTTGGAGTCAGAAACTAATTTCGAATGGTTTGTGAGATTTGGATTTTATTTTGAAGTGGAGACATGAATTTTCCATTTATAGTAAACATAGAAGTGAAAGTAAGAAGGAATAGAGAAGTTACTGCATAAAATAAAGAGTGCGGCCTTTCTCTTCTTTGTATTTAATGGTTTTTTAAGTGTAATCTTTCATTTTAAATTTTTAATTAAGGACATATGGCACATACCATACATGCATTAGGACACATAAGTATATACCTTATTTTAATTAATTTTTATCCAATGCATGTATGACACAATAGTTTTATTTATTTATGTGTTAAATCTTATTTTTTGCCATGCCATTATAACACTTATAAATGTAGTAAGTTTTCAAATGCACATATATGTAACTAAAATATCACTTAAGATTTAAAAAAAATACTTAATATCTCTAAATACTTATTTTTATTATTTTATCAACTATAAATTATTAAAATGAGGTTTAGGACTGTAACAAATATTTATGGAAATCAATATATATTATAAACTAAATAGTATTATCACTTATCAATATTAAAAATGTTTATTTAAATAAAATCATAAAATAAGTTATTCATATTCGAATAATCAAACAAAATATTTATTCAACTCATATATATATATATATATGTATGTATGTATAATATCTTTTAACCAAACATTGTATTTGAACCTTATTAAATTCATTTGATATTCAGAAAATTGAATTTTTATTATATTTCAATCATTAAAAATCCTGGTTCATTACATATAATATGATGACATGTAAAATAGGTTGCGTTAAAAATGTGAAAAGAATAATATCCCAAATTTACATTAAACATAAAATAGTAACCGCACTTAGACACGAGGTTAGATTGCACTTGTTGTAGAAGTCTACCCGGAACCGCGTGGCATATCCAGCATCCACAAGTGGTAAATCTAATGTGAGGAGTCTAAGTGCATAAATAGAACATGTAACAGTGCAAAGACACGAGGTTAGGTCAAATTGTGGAAGATGTCTGCCCAGAACCGCCCGACAAACCCAACATCCACAAGTGTAGGCTTAATGTGGGAGGTCTAGCACACAAATACATATATATATGTATATATATATATGTATGTATGTATGTATAAAAGGATTGGAATGAACAAGGAATGATAAAATCCTATAATAAATAAATTACATTAATGAGGATGTTATATAATAGGTAGACTTGTCCTAAGGACAAGTAGATATTATAGCTTAGGTTATAATAAACTAGTGAGAAAATGAGATAACTTGTGAGATAAGTGGTACTTAATTGTAAATTAAGTAATCAGTAAATGGGGGAAAATTTATGAAATGAGAGAAGTTGTACTTAATTATAAATTAAATAATTTGAAAACATGGACATCTGAAATATGCTGATTAGAATAACATGTTAAGGTTTTTCCTAGGGACAAAAAGGAAATTATAACATAGGTTATAGAAAGGAGACTTATTAGTGAAGCTTAGTTAAGATAACTAAGTTAATAAATAAACAACGATAAGTTGTAGTGATAGGGTAAGATGGAATTATGATTAGATAGGAAAGAATGAGGCAAACTTATGAAATGAAATAAGTTATATTTAATCATAAATAATGAGAGACATGTTAACAGAAAACATATGAATTGATATATACTTAATTACGTATTAAGTAAAACATTTTATTGTAACTATGAAATCAATCAAGAATGCAAGGGGATTGTGGATTACAGACCGTGGATCACAATCTAGAGAATAACATGTTGTGGGCTTATTAACAAACTTAAATGCATTAAGTCATATGACTGAAATTAATAAGCAAGAGGAACTTGGTAACTTGAATAAGAAGTCAATGTGAATGGGAATAACCAAGTTAAATGGAAACCTGATGTGGTAAAGCAAGCGCATAAAAGAATGTTTAGACATAGGATCTAATGACACATTAGACTGAGGCGCTTGGACCAGTCTGTACGCTTGAGGGTGAACAACCCAACGGCGTAGATCATCGTAGTGTCATGAGGCACGAGGGGAGCGCACGTTCGTCTGATTATTCTGTTAGCCCCGAAGGACTGAAAGGGGAAGAAAGCGGCTTCTTGAGATATGTAAGGTGTTCTTGGTAGTCTTCTGTGCGGTGACAGTTGTTTAGGCTGTGCTCGAGAGGTTGGGTATGCACGTTACTGCCAAGTGGGTGGGCCTTGACTGTAAAAGTAGCTTTGCAGTTAGAATGTTGTAACATATTAACACTAGGGTGATTCTGTGGTTGCCTTAATGGGGAGGCATAGGTCAGGACCAACAAAGATAGTAGATTGTCAGGTGCCCTTCATTGGCAGCCAGTGGGATGCGAAAAGACTAGAGCTAAACCCAATAGACCATTAACCCTTCACTATCTGGGTACGGTGGTTGAGGAGAGATGCCAAATGGATATTTAGATCGTTCGTTAGGGGCAAGTCGCTTAGCTCTTGTAGTCTTTACTAGTTTAGGGAGGGGTCGAGGTGGGG
Source organism: Allium sativum (assembly GCA_030737875.1). NCBI lineage: Eukaryota > Viridiplantae > Streptophyta > Magnoliopsida > Asparagales > Amaryllidaceae > Allium > Allium sativum. The sequence goes on along the minus strand of CM060918.1, from coordinate 158,810,752 downwards.
CCATAACCACTATGAAAGAAAAAAATAGATCTGAGGGATATCTGTATTTTGAGGATCCTTAAGGCGGGCCTGTACAGATATGGAATAGCTCCCGACCAAGTTTCATATTTCTTGTATAGCCCTACCACAGAACTCGGTGCACATTATGTGAAGTTAAGGCATCGAATACGGTTGATACGCATGTAGGAAAGTCTAGATACACGCATGTCAGCTCTGGGTGGTGTATCATAGACTTAAGGGCATTACTCTATATATGGAATTTGATTCAATCAAAGGTGGAAGTCCATACGCTTACGTAGCATAGTGGTGAAAGATATATGCGGAACGTAACAATGTTATTTAGAGATCCGTATGTCACTCCAGTGTAGGATAGGGGACTGCATTTATTTCTATGACATTTCAATGGAAACAGTGCGAGTGGTGTACCATAGGTGTACCTCAAAATTGGGGGTGGGTAGCTATATATATATATATATATATATATACTGTATTATGTTAATCCACTGGGAAGTAAATAGGTATGACGTGTGTGTAAGCCTTGAGTAACCCAAGTAACCTAATAAACAAGAAAATGAGATTAAACGGTATATGTAGGATTATCCAAAGTTTATAATTTAAATCCAGTCAACAGAACTTGTGTTCTGACCCCCTCCTCATAGCAAACTCACAGGTTAGATTTGTAGAAGAGACATAATAGCTTTGGATACTGGTTAGACAGTATTATTAATACGGTATGCTATACTTTGATTATATTATATTTTATCCTTTCCGCTGTGAGATATTTTCTGAGCTCTGACATATTTTATGTCTCTGTCTTTACTGCAGGATACCAAAGCAAACCAACACGAGTTTCGATAGATTAGATTGGAAAAAAAACCAGTCTGTCAGATTTGGGTTGTTACAGGTGTCGAACCCAGCCAAGGGGTGTGGACCCATGGGTCGACACAGGGGTGTCGACACCCCCAAGATATGGAGCAGACGCCTACTTCTGAACGTGGACTCAATTTATTTCCTGATTCATTGACTTTAGGCTATAAATAAGACACCATTCTCTTTGTTATTCATTCTAAAACAATGGAGAACTAGATGTTGCCTCTGCCTACATTGAAAATAGCCTTTTCTTGTTCAACAAACAAGTTATTCTAATTTAAAGATCTGTGATTCAACATCTGCAACTATCCTTCTGTCTCTTAGATCCATCCTCCATGAATCTACATTATTGCAGATATAAATACTTAAAAGTTATTTTTGACATGTCTATGAATTGGATCTAAGCCTTTGACTAATTGAATCATGTCATATCTGTCATAACCTGTGTATCTAACTTATTTTGACATGACTATGAATTGGATCTAAGCCTATGCCTATTTATCATGTCGGATCTGCCATTGTTTGTATATCTAATTCACTGATTATATCTCATCGTGCCTGTTTATGATCATGATACCATGCCTAATCAGTCCTGTTATTACATGTTCATCAGATCTGTTCTTATATGCCTATTTATGTTCATCAGATCTATTCCTATATGCCTACTTTTGCTATCATATGCTCATTTCTGCTACTTTTGGTTTTATTCCTATTCTGTTCTTTTCTCTCTCTCATTCCCTTTTATTTTAATAGCCAGGTTGCATTTGAGCCTAGGCCGATATCACTGAAATATGCGTACAAACCAAATTGGATGAAATTGGGAATGATTGGAAATGGTAATTTAGGGGCATAACCTATACTTTGAATCATGATTGGAATCTGGGGACATAAACTATATTGTGAAACTAGACTAAAAATTAGGGCATGATTTATACGGTAAATTGTGACTTGTGGTTTGGGACAAATAAATCTGTAGGCTTAATTTAAGATTAAGCGAAACATGTTAATGGAACTGTAAAGAATCTTTAAAGCCTGTTTAATCCGTTAAAATTGGGGCATAACTTATATTAGGAAATTTGGGGCATAACTTGAATTGAAAACATGAATATGGTTTTAGGGAATAAATCAAATTGTGATTTAGATCTTAAGTTGGGACATATGGTACATGATGAATATAACTTGGAAAAGGGGCATGAAAACCTATAGTGAAGCATGAATAATTGTTAAATATTGAAATGGCTAGAATTACAGTAATTAGAAACGGTAACCGCGCTTAGACACGAGGTTAGATTACACTTGTGATGGTAGAAGTCTACCCGGACCTCCCCAACATATCCAGCGACCGCAAGTGGTGAATCTAATGTGAGGGGTCTAAGTGCATAAACATGTATCAGTGCTAAGACACGAGATTAAGTCTCACTTGTTGAAGAAGTTTGCCCGGATCCAACTGGCATATCCAACATCCACAAACAGTAGATTTAATGTGGGTGGTCTAGCGCATTATTACCATAAATGAATGTATGGTAAAGAATTTGCAATACTTAACCTGTTTCAACCCATAAGGAGTGTATGAGCCTGTTAAATCTGTGGGGTTAAGTAAGCCTGCTAAGTGTGTGGGGTTGAGTAAACCTATTAAATTTGTGGGGGTTATACGAACCTGTTAATCTATAAAACTTAACCAGCTAAATCTGTAGGGGTTATATGGCCCCATTAACTTGTAAGGTTCAACTCGTAAATCTGTAGGGGGTTGTATGAATCTGTTAAATCGATTAGGCATAACCTGTCAAAATCCTAGTTAATTGGGGACACAAGATCTGTAAGGGTTGGCTTGTGTCACCTGTTGTGTGGGACCCATATTATTCAGTAACCCATTCTGGTATTAAAAGGGGACTCTGCACTAGGTAGGGTCAAGGTACGCTTACTAAGCTGATTGTAAGAGGTTCATCTGGGAGGAGTTGTGTACTGGCGCGTTCCAACAGACTCACGTGTGTGCATGAGTACGGCCACCTCTGGGAAAATAAGTTGTTGTAGCACCAGTAAATAGTTCTGTATCCTTCTGTAGGTTGCCACTTTAGGAAATAATACACCCTACTATGGGACTGACATAGGGTATTTACCGCCGATCGATTGGGGGGTAGTAATTATGGTACATCTAGTCATGTCTGTTTTTGTGGGGTACCTATATTTTTGTTTGGGTTAACACCCGTTATTTCTATTTAGGTACCGGTTAATTCTGTTTGGGGTAAAACCCGCCACTGGAGTACACCTAAAACTACCATATATTTCTGTTGGGATCATCCTGTTTCTGTTAAGTAATTAGGGAGTATGAAATCCTGTTACATATCTGTTATATTAGTACTGGTGCAGAGAAAAGTACTTGAGAAGCACAATATATTATGTCATGTTTTTTCTGATTATCCTACTCAGTCTGTTATACCTACCTTATGATATCGATATCTTTCTCATCCAGTTTATATGCTTTTCATGGTGCTTTTACTTATCTATACGCTAAAAGTAATTGGACTCGCTATACTTTATGTCTGACCCATTTTGTTTCCTCTCTCTTCCGTTCCCTCCCCCTCCAGTTTCTCAAGGTGGGAATACTTAGGCTTGACTTGGATTCTTTCTTTCATTCTGCTTGGAGCTGCTTAGATGTACCACTTTGATTTCTTGTCTTCTCTAATATGGCTATATTTCTGGTGAACTATGCTTCTTTTATTACTGTACTCTGATAATTTTAGTACAAGACAGAAGTTTTAAGTTGATGTAATGGGTTTTCTGTATTTCAAACTTATGATGTAACTATGTTTTGGACCACAATGTTTTCTGTTAAATAAAGTTTTAAATTCCGCTATTATTTTGTACTTGTCTTGTAATGTTTCTGTTTCTGTTTACCTATAACGCTTCACGAAGCTTAATGCATTCTCTTAATGAGTGGCATTAACAGACGTGGGGTGTCACACTATTACCCTTTCAATTTTAACCCAAGTTTATATTTTAGTGTGAATTTTACTGTATTTTGATCCAAAACTTAATTTGTATTACATAAAAAGGCAAATATAATATTCCTGAAACTCATTCTAGGGCATTACTAACCCTATCTCTAATGAGTTCATTCCCATGGGATATTAGTAATCGATGAGTCCTTTCTCCTTTTTCAAATGAGACGTACCCTATAGCTTTGTATAAACCAAAGCTCTGATACCAATTTAATGACCCGCCTTTTTTCCCGATTCTCGTCGGTAATTAAACTGACTCAAATCGTTCATAAAGATGGATTGTAAGGGGTACTTACACATTTGAACAAAACAAAATGAGCTTTTAGTAATATCTCAATAATACATTAGAGTTACAAGAGATACATCAGAGTAAAATGGTTACACAGCGGAAAATACTAAACTCGCTGGAAGAATATGAATACTCCAAGATATAACAGCTGCATCTAAAATCCAGAATTCTTCTCTAAACAACTCCAAGGTTAAATCTACAAATCAAACTACTAGGCTACCCGTGTGGAAAATTATAGGCATCCGGAGTTTATGCATGGGAATAATAAACTCTAGGTCATTCATGGGACTGGTGTGAGAACTCAAATACAGTTGTTTTTAAGGCTTATTTTAAAGTTAGGTAATTAACCAAATGACGCCGTTAACGCGGAATGGGTCTACTCCATGTGAATACCCATGCATAGAATTTAGCAATGACTTTTTTAAAAATGAAGTTATAATTAGCTCGTCCCATATCACACAATGCAAGCGCACACCAAATGAGCGAGTTTTGTCTTATGACAACCAAAAATGCTTTGATATGTAAAAATACTCTTCCATATTGTTATTAGTGCATAGAGTGGAAAATCATTTCTCAAATAAATGTATCAACCAAAGCCAACATAATGCTTCATCCCATTATGATAACATATAGGTATATAATCAAAACCATACGGGCTTGTAGTGGAGAATTTGATGCCAACATTGACCAAGGCAATGAATATACCTTACCAAACCATGGAAATGCCTCTACAGGGACGTTCCTGTTAAAAACAACTGATGAATCTCCTACTAATAGAAGACCGGGCCATCTCTACATATCGACTCCGCTAGATGGGCCCGAATACGACATTCCCTAGTCATTACCAACCTTTAAATCGGAATCCTAAACCAACACAACCACAGAAGTAGTTTTTCACATTGGTTAATACTTGGGCTCCATACCGTAGTACACCTTTTATCTAGAAGGAAATAAACATACCCTAATGGGTACGACCCACTTAGCTTTGCTGCATCCATCCAACTTTAGGTCATTTCTGGGACGTAAGGTTTATCGGGGATACGTCACACAGAAAGCTATGCATCAATAAGCCATGCTTAGATCACCAATACTCATCACTTTTCACCATGCATAACTGATTTCTATCAGTATATAACCTCTAAACTCATACGTCTCAGAGAAGGGTGTTAAGCTAAGAGAATAAATTCTCCGCCACCAAACAAATATATATATATACTTAATAGAGATCAATACTACATAGTCAGTTACAATGTCAGACATACAATCCACACAAGTTCGTTTTGGGTCTAAACGAAACAAAAATCTGGAATTCCTCCAAATATGTCCAGACATATTTGCCCCTAAACTGATATGGAATCCATCTGCAAATGGAAGCTACCCATTCGAGACATTCAACAAACAGTCCTTCTGATATAAAGGGACTCGGTCTTCAATACCGTCTCCAATGTCTTCAATTGCCCCAAAATGTCGTATTATTATTTGGAATGGTTTTTGGACATAAATCTGATCCCGGTCTTTCCAAATAATAAGCGCAATTTTAAAAAACGTAATTACGGATCACACGGCTTTCAACCAAATCTCCTTCCATCTTGAATTTGTTAATTAAAACTTCTGTAAACCAGTCCACAAATTATGTTTAACAAAACTCATATTTGAACCTTTCTCTTTTAAAACACATCTTTTCGATCAAAGATAATTTATCCTCAAAATCTCAATTAACTTTCCCATTTTATAACTCGTTTTCTAAATTCAATTTCTTCTGAAAATTCTTAATCCATATTTCAATCATTTCAAACATAGTTTCCATTAGAACAATTTCCAAACATTCAAATATTTAATCTTAATTAAAAGAATACCATACTTTCCAAAATCCTTACTCTGGATTTTCTTATATCAAAGATTTGATTAAATCTCCAATTACGACATGAATTTCCACGACCAAATCTTATCGGGTTTCAAGAATGATATTATTGAAGATACCATTCACAACAAAATCTATAACAACCTACCCGAGATGGACCTAAATTTCGGCATAGAAAAGGCCCATCGAAACTTAGAGCCATTCTAAATAGATTGTTGGTTTCTATAAGGAATTACATTTGTACGGATAATATATATACACATACACACACTTCAAATGGGAATCACACACAGTAGAAAGAGAAAATATTATACTGAAATAAGATGTACCACTTTATTAAAAATCACAAAGTTCCAACACAACAGTCAAGATTACAATTATTCCATACGTACATCAATAGATTCATTCTGAAAAGCTTCCATAACAAGTACAATAATAATAATTAATAAAAGCATAACATCTTCGTCTTCAGCCTCCTTCATTATTCCATTAATGGATTCTACCCCACCTACTGACCTATTGGATATGTTAAGGAGACGGGTCTGAACATAAAGTTCTGTGTGACTGAAATATGGAATTTACGTAAAGTCAATACCCTATATTTTTAACAGGTTACATGTGTCAAGGTATGTCTACACAACATACAACATTCACACAATCACAAAGTATCTAACCAATGAGGTGGATATCCAAGTCAACTGCTCATTCGTATTTTTAGGGTGAAGACCCAACGAGGCAGGCATTCTTGGTCACTTATGGCCCTATTATAGGTGTATTCTTATGATCTCTTAAAACCCTGAGGCTAACCCTAGCCTCTCAAGACCACATCCTAATACGTCAACGTCCTTAAGTCTGGACTCTCAATTGTAATATGAGAAGTAGTATTGTGAATGTTGCTACTTAACTGATAATACGATAGAACACCCATGTCGCTTAAGATATCCCTTAAATAGTTGGTGAGCATGCAATGGCCACATATCTTTTATATACCAAGTTTGTCCCTAGCTGAGCCCTTACAAGCTTCTAGAGAAGTGGATATCCCCCATGAGCTACCCTACTCCGTTACTGCTTATGCCTAACCACTTTTAGAGGAGGACCCAAAGACTTACTTCAAATCTAATAAGGGTGGGTCCCATGATTTTGGTTCCTTTCCAAGGAATAAACCTTCGGAGGGTCCTTGTCCTAACCACTTAATAAACAAATTAGATAAAAAGAGAGCCAGCCACTTAAGACCTTCTCAAGGTGTAGTAAACCTACCTATTTTCTCATGGAATAGACTTATATAAGTAAAATTATATATATATACTTACACTAGACCTCTCACATCAAACCGTATACCTGTTGATGCTGGATATGCCGGTCGGTTCCGGGCAGACTTCTACTTCAAGTTGGTTTAGCCTCATGTCTAGTGTACTAAGTTTGAATGGCCAATGGCACCCAGACCTCTCACATTAATTGGGCCTGCTTATGGTTGCTAGATTTGCTAGTCGGTTCTAGGCGGACTCACACCACAAATGGAAACTAACCTCATGTCTGTGTGTCACTATTAATATATGTAAAGCCATTTTATACACACACAAGCAATCATTATATGTGGGACATTTCAAATTCGTATTATATCCTAATTGCATTTATTACATCAATATTATGTTAATTACGTTATAAGTATGATAATTATAACGCAGAAATAACGCTTAATGTTCATATAAATGGGAGAACGTTCTAATGTGACAAATATTGTCAACTTGTCTAAATTAAGGTATACAAGATAATTTCCATATTTTGACCTCTACATTTTAGGCATGATGGCATAATAACATAATAACAGATAGCAACGAATGGAAAATACACATACATACAAATTTCAACTTGCATCCTAGACTTATTGAAATGATTTTAATAATGGATCAAGAATAGAGTATAATATACACACATATGTATATATATATACATACATATATATATATATATATATGTATGTATGTATGTATGTATATTTGCTTTTTACTATCCAGTTTCATTTGTTTGTAACTTCTTCATATTTTTCACTATTTTCAGCATATTATATATGAAAAAGATTCAGAATTTCGCCACGAATCCAAATAAAAGATTTTCATAGCTAAATTCTTAAAGTTGCAAAATCTTATTTTCTAGTCTTATTATTAAATTGTTTACTTTTATTTATTGTTAATATCTATCTCTTTTATGGGGTGTTACATTCTTTCCCCCTTAAAATAGATTTCGTCCTTAAATCTGTTTGAAGGGGCAAAAAAACAAATCGTTCGAAACATCCCTTTTATATTTAATTCATCCATAAGCATCCATAAATAGCAGGGTTTATGAATAGCAGACCCACTAAAGTGAGCTATATCCTAGCGTGTAGGTGTAATAAGTGATGTAATATGTATGAAAAAAAACTAATTATGCATATATTTCTGTATGACTTATGAGTGCGCCATGTAATGGTGTTGCATCCATTTCCTAACATCCAATCTAGCAATAATAATGCATTCATAAACGTTATTTTGAAGAAAAATTACCCGAGATAAGCTCCAGGTTAGTCTGTCTCATCTTGTCCTTAATCTCCCATGTGCTTTCTGCATGATCATTTCGCCCATGTACTTGGATAAGGCGAACGGTTTTACTGCGGAGTCTCTTGATTCCGTGCTCTACTATCCTTGCAGTGGCATGGGGAACCCTGAACTCAAACTTGAGTTTTTCCATGTTCCTAACTTCATCAAGCTTGAGTCTGATAGTAGAATCATGAAGGCATTTTCTTCGATGAGATACATGAAAAACGTTATGAATCCCCCATAGACGCTCTATGAAATCCACTCGATAAGCCAAGATCATATCTTCTTGATGATGCGAAAAGGTCCACTAAATCTGGGAGCCAACTTCCTAGTCGTCCCAAACCGAATAGTCTTCTTGAGAGAGGATACTTTTACGAATACCAAATATACAACATTATACTCAAGTTCCCTTCTTCGTTTATCGACATATAATTTCTGACGGTCTTGGGCTGCCTTCATCCTCCGCCTAATCAAGGTTATCTTCATTGTACAATCACAGATGAATTCTGGTCCGAGTAGAACCTTGTTAGTAGTTTCCCACCAACAAGTTAACAATTTGCATAATCTTCCGTAAACCACTTCAAAAAGGGCCATACCAATCGTGGTTTGAAAACTATTGTTGTAAGTGAACTCTACGAGTGGTAGGTGATGTTACCATACTCATCCAAAATCTATGATGCAAGCTTTGAGCAAGTCTTCCAAGATTTAATTTACTCTTTCCGTCTGGCCGTCGGTCTACGGATGATAGGTCATGCTTAGGTTGAGGCTCGTTCCCAATGCTGCTTGTAGGCTTCTCCAAATTCGCTGTGAACAAGGGGCCTCTATCACTCACAGTACCCAATGGGATACCATGTAATCTGACTATCTCTTTGACATGTAGTTGGGCTAACGAGGCTGCAGTTCTTGTCTTCTTGATTGGTATACAATGGGCGCTTTTGGTTAAACGATCCCCCACAAACCAAATGGCCTCATTACCCCTTTGGCTTCTAGGAAGTCTACTAACAAAATCCATGGAAATATATTTCCTCATGGGGTTCTCTAAAGGTATTAATAACCCTCTTGGCTTCCCTTGCTTCGCTTTTATTTTTTGGCATGTCAAGCATTTGACCACGAATTCGGCTACATCTCTCTTCATTCCTTCCCACTGGAGATTCCTCTTCATATCTTTGTACATTTTATCCCTACCGGGATGTATGGTCATTTTGGACTTATGGCACTCCTCTATAATTTCTTTCCTTAACCCTCCATCTTTAAGGACGTGAAGCCGTCCATCCCAAAATAAACTTCCATCATTGCCAATTGAATATCTAGTCTAATGGGGAAAGGTCTCCTTCTTCCCCACTTTCTCTCTAAGGCTCCTTAATTATTCATCAAGGTCTTCTGCACTTCGAATCCTCTCTTTTAAAGTAGGTCTAATTACCATAGCTCCAAGAAAACCATTAGAAGTGATTGGTGAGGGTTGTAAATTAAAATTAGAGAGGAACTCTAATTGTTTCCATTATGAGATCGCATTTAAGGTTACATGTTTCCTACTTAACGCATACGCCATAACATTCCCTTTTCCCGGGGTATACTAGATCAAGAAATCGAATGAGGCAATATATTTTGTCCATCTTTGTTGCCTTAAGTTTAGGTAAAATTGACAAAATAAATACTTTAGGGACGTATGGTCGGTAAAAAGTCCAAATTTCTCCCCTAAAAGTTAATGCCTCCATATTTTAAGGGCGAACACTACTGCAGCTAACTCAAGGTCAAGAATTAGTTATATCTTATCTGGATCCTTGAGTTGCCTACTAGCGTAAGCAACTACTCTTCCTCCTTGCATAAGGATCTCTCCTAAACCGGTCCTGCATGCATCAGTGTAAACTGTAAACAATTTTGAACCATCGGGTATAATTAGGACTGCCACGCTAATTAATACTTCCTTTAACTTCTTAATGGCTATGTCACATTTATTACTCCAAGAAAATACCAAATTCTTCTTTGTTAGTTGGGTAAAAGGAGTAGCAATCTTTGCAAAGTCTTTAATGAATTTTCAGTAATATCCGACCAATCGAAGGAAGCTTCTCACTTCCGTAGCATTCCGAGGTATCCTCCATTCCTTGATTGCCTCGATTTTTTCAAGATCTACAGCCAAGCCTTCAATTAATGTCCTAAAAATCTTACTTCTTCCTTCTAGAAATGGCACTTCGATAATTTTGCTTTCAATTGGTCCCTAGAACTTGTCTTAAGTGCTTTCCATGCTCTTTATGGTCTTTTGAAAATATAAGGAGGTCATCTGTGAAGATTACCATGATCTTATTTAGAATGCCCCCTAAATACTCTGCTCATAAAGTCAATAAAGAAGGCAGGTGCATTCGTCAATCCGAAGGGAATAACTTCTCATTGAAATAATCCATCTGGCGTCCTAAACACAGTTTTGTCCTTACTGTCCTCCGAAATCCATAACTGGTGAAATCCTGTAGCAAGGTTTAATTAGGAAAATATTCGGGCACCTCACAGTTAGTCAAAAAGGTCATCGATACTAGGTAAGGTGTACCATTCTTGGATAATTTATTAAGCTCCTTATAATCCACACAAAGTATTAAAGATCCACCTGCTTTGGTGGCAAACACAACAAGTGCACCCCATTCTGAGGTACTTCATCAAATGAAACCCTTTTGTAATAATTCTGAAATTTTCTTATCCAACTCCCTTCTTTCCTTAGGTGTAACACCCCACCTCCGCTAGGGTCACTCACAAAGTGAATGCACTAATTTTGGTGGAGCATTATCTAGGTAAACATGCACAGAGATATCACAAGACAGAACATAAATAAAGCAGCGGTAGAAATTAAAAAACCAAATCTCATTACTTTCAAGAAAAGAGTCAAAACCTTATATATCCAAAGTACAAATTGTCATTATTCCATTACATCAAGTTCTAGATAAAGAAGCATTAACTTAAAATAACAAACGTAAATTATTCCCAAAAAATAGCAGAAGTGCAGCCATAGCATAGCTCAAGACCAAACCGTACAATAGCTGACAGAAAGCAAGCTAAATCGAAGCTAAGAGCTAGAGTTTCCTCCCTGAGAACCCGGGGGGAAACGAAAGAAAAAGGGGCGAAAGAAAAAGGGTCAGTCATAAAGACTGGTAAGCCCTAGTGACTTTCAGTATAAAAACTAGTAAAGTTAACAAGACATGAATAAACGGAGAGTAAACATAAGGATGATGATAAGTCTGGCATGATAACTAAGATAACAAGATAAATCAAGTCTAGCATCACATATTGAAGATTCGCTGCACCAACTGTACTAGTATTCTAACCCATGTCAAGTATTAACCATGAAATGATCCCTTGGCCCAATATCATGAAATGACCCATTATGGGGTCCTGTATTACGATCTACTAATCGATCGGCTCCCTACAAGTTCTAGCTTGTCATGTGTGTGTGTCATACGGCCCAATCACGAAATGTAGTCACCTGTGCTAGGTCCACCATAGGGTGTATCAAGTCCTATGGTGCCAACCACCGACACGAATCAAGCACGCACAGTGTAAACCTACGGGTGCCCAATGCCTGCTTTTTCAACACCGGACTACGTGCACGACCATAGTCCGCCTGAACCTACAATGGCGCACCTATTCAGCCGTCGTTCTGGTCACTTACAATCAGCCTAGTAATCGTGCCCCACCCTGCCTAGTCCCAGGGTATCGTGATACATCTAAGTGGGTTACTACTGAAAAGGACCGCGTATCTAGGGTTTCTAATGGGTTAAGTGTTGTCATTCAAATTCGTGACTTAACCCTACCAAATCATGTATCAAGTTGGTTAAGTGTGTTCAAGCGGTTCATGACTTAACCCTATCAAATCATCATGTCAAATTGGTTAAGTATATTCAAGTGGTTCATGACTTAACCCTATCATGTTGCATTAATTCATTAATGCACCCCAACCTCTCACATTAGACTAGTTGTTGTGGTCACTGGCTTTGCCGGGCGGTTCCGGGCAGATTTACACCACAACATTGTCTTACCTCGGGTTTTATGTGCGATATGACCAACTACCCACATTGGATCCTATTGTTTGCAGTCACTGGATTCGTCGGGCGGTTCCGGGCAGATTTACACTGCAAACTCAACACAACCTCGAGTTGGCCATTTTTAAATTCATTCTAGCGTCATGTCTATGTTCAAGTTTTCATGTCAAGTTCATGTCCATATCCAGGTTCAAGTTATTACAATGTTCATGTTTCAAGTTCATAGTAAATTCAGGTTCTGCCTAATATACCCAATCGCATTCCCATCGCACGTAAACTCGAATCGATACAAACAAATCTAATTAAGGAATAACATAGAAAGAACTGGCATAAGGTGGCAAAAGTGATTACAAGTCAAGCATGGTATAACTCGAGATAACGATTACCACAATACTGGCATATGGAATAGTGGTCTCAAATATCAAATTTAGCAAAATAGGGAGATAGCCATGGTAACAGTTGACATAAGATAATAACCCCAAACTTGTGAATAACAACTGTTTCAACATCACAGGCATGAATATTATGGACACTAAGGGTTTTAGATCTACAACATGTATAGGCCCCAAATCAATTTTGTGCAAATATTCCTACAAGTCAAGATTCAAGATGAATAGATCCAAGGTAAGAAAATAGTAGATCCAAAATGAACAATGATAGATCCAAGATATACAATGATAGATCCAAGATAATTATCATACCTAGGTTCAATCTTGATTTACAACATGTCCATATTAAGTTTAAAGTTTAGATCTAAAAGTATCTAGGGCTTACAGATCGTGGTTAGAGAATTGGAAAACAAAGAGGCAATGTTGAATCTCGAGTCTAACAAAAATCCCCTAAACAGCAATACTCTACACGTAGCCTTGTTGGAGAAGAAGCAATCTCTTTTCTCTAACTTTTCAACCAGAGTTTTAGTACCACAAGGTCGGAGAGAATTTGTGTAGACAGAATAGAGCTAGGGGCTGTTTATATAGGGTCTGGCCAACGAATTTAGACAGAAATCGGACTAGAAACATCAGAGTGAATTCTAACTCAAAAATGGGCTCGGCAACCAGGTCGACCTGGTCTTGGGCAGGTCGACACTATAGTCGACCCCCAGGTTGACCTGGTCCTGGGCGGGAAATTTCCCGCCCAGTCCGTTCTGGGGTTCGAATTCGAAATTTGAATTCGAATTTTGAGCTGTTTTTGAACTTGAAATTTCTGAAACTTTGAAGGGTCATAACTTGGCCGTACGGACTCTGACTTTCGAAAACTCGGACTCGTTTCCAAGTAGAATTTCGAGATGAACGTAATGGCGTAACCCGTTGCCCTTGATTCTTATCTTAAAAATTAATTCTGCCTTGATTTATGGTTATAACACGTTATTGAAATACGGGTTGTTACATTCTCCCCTCCTTAAAGGATTTCGTCCCCGAAATCTCTAAGTTAGAAAGAATATATCCTACCATCCAATCATCCATCTACTCAAAACATCATCCACAGGCAACCATTGTTCTTAAAAGATTTCTAGTGCTGTATGAACAAATGCAGTAAGTGTGTGTATATGTACTTATCTAATGCAAAAAGATAAGGCGGTTACTGATTCAGTAAACCCCTTAATGCAAAATATTTTAGTGTAATGAGTCCAATATGTTTGCAAATTCCTAACATAATTTATAATCTCTACATAAGTGCACATAACATTCATTCATACGTAACATCCAAGTGATAGCATAACAAGTTCCATCCATGTACAAGTATAAGCACTCATGCATATGCAACATGAAAAGGTGACTGAGCCGATCTAGTGCCTAATGTGTGTCATGCATCCACTAGCAATCACTTGCAAACACTTACAACCATTTGCAAACATCAACCATAACATGTTTCAATCACATGTTTACATCCATATGGTTCTACCTAAGGTTCTCAAGATAAGATTGAAAAAATAGCAAGGCAAACATAGGTAGTAAAAGCATGATACGAAAGGTTTTCAAGTTTATAGGAAAAGAGATCGAGAATGTACCCTCAAAAAGAAATGGGTAAAGCGTGCGTATCTTCTCTTCGGTTTCCCAAGTTGCGTCTTCTTGGGCTTCACCCCACTGTACTTTAACTAGCTTGACTTCTCGATTCCTAAGCTTCTTGATCTCCGTTCCTAAGATACGAATCGGAACTCGCCTCAATGTTGCTTCTTTTTCCACTTCTATGCCTTTAAGGATGCTTGGCTCAATCACTTCAGCCGACTCATGTAAGCACTTTCGAAGATGCGAGACGTGAAAGACATTGTGTACTCCGGTCAGCTTCTCGGCTAAGTCTACCTTATAGGCCATCTGCCCAATCCTCTCAGTGATAGGGAATGGTCGTACGAACCTTGGTGCTAGCTTTCCAACTGCTCCAAAACGAACCACATTGCGTAAAGGAGAAACTTTTATAAAGACCATATCTCCGACTTCGAACTCTAGGTCTGTCCTTCTCTTGTCCGCATAAGATTTCTGTCTATCTTGGGCCATTTTCATTCGTCTTCGTATTAACTTAATCTTCTCAGAAGTGCCCCTTATCATGTCGGGCCCAAGTATAAGCCTGTTTGTTGTCTCCCACCAACAAGTTGGTGACTTGCACGGTCTTCCATATAAGGCTTCGAACGGTGCCATTCCTATGCTAGCTTGGTAACTATTATTATATGCAAACTCCACGAGAGGTAGATGGTCTTCCCAAGTACCACCAAAGTCAAGAATGCATAGCCTCAAAAGATCCTCTAGTACCCTATTTACCCTTTCGGTATGTCCATCCGTCTATGGGTGATAGGCCGTGCTTAAACTTAGTCGTGTACCCATTGCTTCTTGTAGACTATTCCAAAACTGGCTAGTGAAAATCGGATCACGATCACTAACTATACTAGAAGGAATCCCTTACAACCGTACTATCTCTCGAATGTAAATAGACGCTAGCCATGATGCGGTCCTCTTGCTTTTCACTGGAATGAAGTGAGCACTTTTCGTGAGTCTATCAACTATGACCCATATGATAGTATTTCCCTTCCTTGGCCTAGGCAGTCCATCCACGAAATCCATCAAGATACTCTCCCATTTCCATTGCGGAACCTCCAAAGGATGTAATAGCCCACCGGGCTTCTTCGACTCAGCCATTACTTGTTGGCACACCATGCAATTTGAAACGAACTCTGCCACATCCTTTTTCATTCCAGGCCAAAAGAAATTGCGTTTCATATCCCTATACATCTTATCCCCTTCGGGATGTATGGTCATCTTCAAGTGATGTGCCTCTTCGAGGACTTTCCTTATTAGGTCTCCCACTTATGGGACACATAGCCTTCCATCACGTCTTAGCCATCCCTTGTCATCTACGACATACCTACCGAGGTGACTTGACGTCTCACCACTAATCAGCTTGTCCATGATTTTGACTATCTGTGGGTCTTCCTTCTGTGTAGTGCCTACTTGTTCTAGAAGTGTAGGTCTTAACTCAAGAGATGCTAGCGTAGCAGCCAATGACTCAACAGTAGGTGTAAAATCAAAGGTTGCTATAAACTCAAGGCTTTTCCTTTCAACAAACAAGGGGCACAAAGTCAAACTTTTCCTACTTAGCGCATCCGCCACCACGTTACCCTTGCCAGGGGTATAGGCTATATCGAAGTCATATGATGCTAAGAATTCCATCCAACGCTGTTGTCTCAGATTCAAATCTTTCTGTGAGAAGAGGTACTTAAGTGATTTGTGGTCGGTATACAGCTCGAACCTCTCCCCTAGAAGATAATGGCGCGAAGATTTAAGTGCAAAAACAATCGCCGCCAACTCCAAGTCATGTGTGGGATAGTTCTTCTTATGAACTTTAAGTTGTCTAACCCCATAGCATATCACTTTCCCTTCTTGCATTAGGACAGCGCCTAATCCTGTGCCACACGCATCCATGTATACTGTAAACATCTTACTTCCTTTGGGTAATGCCAAAACTAGAGCAGTGGTGAGGGCTCTTTTGAGTCTCTGAAAAGCAATATCACATTCTATGTTCCATGCAAACGCTAGGTTTTTCTTCGTTAACCTAGTAAGAGAGGATGAAATCTTAGCGAAGTCCTTAATGAACTTCCTATAATAGCCTGCCAAATCGAGAATGCTTCTCACCTCCGTTGCGTTCTTAGGAATTTTCCAGTCTTGCACCGCAACTACCTTCGCGGGGTCCACGGCTATGCCTTGCTTAGAAACTACATGTCCAAGAAACCGAACTTCCTTACTTCAAAAATGGCATTTGGAGAACTTAGCCTTTAACTGGTGTGCTCTAAGCGTATCCATGACTTACTTGAGATGCCTAGCATGCTCTTCTTCATCTTTTGAGAAGATCAAAATATCGTCCACAAAAACCACCACAAACTTGTTAAGGAACTCCCGAAACACCCTACTCATCAAATCTACAAAGTACGCGGGTGCATTCGTTAACCCAAACGGCATGACGAGCCATTCGAAGAACCCATCTGGAGTCCTAAATGCAGTTTTGTCAATGCTATCCTCGGCCACTCTAAGCTGATGGAATCCTGTGGCTAGATCGAGTTGAGAGAAAACAAATGCTCCCACAAGCTAGTCAAACAAAACGTCGATTCTTGGTAGTGGGTGTCTATTTTTCTTCGTCATCTTGTTTAACTCACGGTAATCTACGCACAGACAAAGCGAACTATCCGCCTTAATAGCGAATACCACTGGAGCACCCCATTCAGAAATGCTTCGCCTTATGAATTTTTTCTCAAGCAACTCCATAACTTGTTTACTGAGCTCCCTTCTCTCTCGCGGGGCCATGTGCCTAACGGGCAATGAAACTGGCTTGGCATTATCAACAAGATAAATTTGGAAGTCTATCTCGCATTTAGGAGGTAACCCCTTCAACTCATCAAAGACATCTGGATATTCTCGGACCACTCTTACAGATTGCAAATTGTCGATGGACGAGTCAAGAGATTCAAGATAACACAACATGACCGGACCCTTAGGGTTACAAGAAATTTCAAGGGTATTACCAAGGAGAGTCATGAGCCTCACTACCCTTCGTTAACAATCAAGAATGGCTCCATAATTGGACAGCCAATCCATACCTAGGATCAAACCGTATCCCATAAATCCGAGAACATAAGCATTACACGTGAATTCTATGCTTAAGATAGAAATACTCAAATCCACACAAATCATAGATAAATGAGCGGAGCCCCAAATTGGATTTGAAACAATAACGGGATCCTTAACAATACTAGTACTTAGGTGCAGATTTTCAATAGTATCAAAAGAAATAAAAGTATGCGATGCGCCAGAGTCAAATAAGGTTCGAACAAGAAATTCAGAAATGTAAACCAGGCTTTCTAAAGAAATATTACTACCTCGGTCAAGAGCTGGAGTGGTGTTGAGAGCATGCAACTGCCCTCCAGAATGTCCTGCTCGCCAGGTCTGTCCTTGCCCTTGTCCTTGCTTCTTAGGGCAATCCTTACTGAAGTATCCAGTATCTCCACAATGAAAGCATTCACCCAACTTTCTCTTCTTCCTTCTACAGCCTAGATGTCCCGTAATACCACAAAAGTTGCACTTCCTTCTCTCACGTGGTTTGTTAGCATTGTTGTTCTTGTTATTCTTGTAGCCTCCCTTCTTGAAGTCAACCTTCTTATTCTGAGTCTCATTAGGCTTAACCTCCTTCTTGCTATTCTTGTCTTCCTCATGAAGTAGGGCCATATCCACCAAGCTTTCAAAGGTCGCCCCTATGGGTATATGAGTTATGGCCAAACTGTGTAGTGGCTCGTTCAATCCTCGAGCAGAGCGTACAACCTTCTTCTGGGCCGTATTGACCAAGTCCAAACCAAACCGAGCAAGCTGATTAAACCTATTCACATACTCCCAAACAGACATGTCCCCTTGCTTGAGTGCTAGGAACCTCTCCATCTAAAGGTTCTCTTCTGCTGACGATAAGAATTTAAGCCCAAACCTTTCTCTAAAGTCTGCCCAAGTCTCAACTAGCCTGGTAGCGTTGGTTACTTCCCACCAAAATGTAGCTTCCTCTTTCAACAACCATGCTGCCAACTGAACTTTCCTATGATCCTCCACATCGAAGATAACAAACAAGTCTTCAGTCTCCTTTAGCCAGTTTCGTGCCTCAACGAAGGTTTCAGTTCCAACGAAGTCCTTGTCGACCATTGCTTTAAAGTCTTGGCATATTTTGGCAAAGACGGTACCAGGAGGAGGAGGGACCGCGGCCATTGGGGGAGGAGGAGGAGGGATGTCTGCCGGGCCCGCGCCGTTGGCCCTAGCTTCCAAGTACCTTCGGAACCATCCAGGTATGGGTACTCCCTCAGGAAGGTTAAGGTCATACATGCTGAAAAACGAAAAGAAAAAGATTCAAATGAGGAAACAAAGGAAAGTGCTAATGGCTTTTGGGGAATAGCCTTTTCTTAAAAATAAAACTTTTCTTGAAAAATGCTTCTTTATAAACGGTTTTGGAAAATAGTTTTAGAAGGTTTTTAAAACTTTTGCCCAGTCTGGAAACCTTCTACTCTGATACCAAATGTGACACCCCACCTCCGCTAGGGTCACTCACAAAGGGAATGCACTAGTTTTGGTGGAGCATTATCTAGGTAAACATGCACAGAGATATCATAAGATAGAACATAAATAAAGCAGCGGTAGAAATTAAAAAACCAAATCTCATTACTTTCAAGAAAAGAGTCAAAACCTTATATATCCAAAGTACGAATTGTCATTATTCCATTACATCAAGTTCTAGATAAAGGAGCATAAACTTAAAATAACAAAAGTAAATTATTCCCCAAAAATAGCAGAAGTGCAGCCATAGCATAGTTCAAGACCAAACCGTACATGAGCTAATAGAAAGCAAGCTAAATCCAAGCTAAGAGCTAGAATTTCCTCCCTGAGAACCTAGGGAGGTAAAACGAAAGAAAAATGGGCGAAAGAAAAAGGGTCAGTCATAAAGAATTGTAAGCCCTAGTGACTTTCAGTATAAAAATTAGTAAAGTTAACAAGACATGAATAAACGGAGAGTAAACATAAGGATGATGATAAGTCTGGCATGATAACCAAGATAACAAGATAAATCAAGTCTAGCATCGCATATTCAAGATTTGCTGCACCAACTGTACTAGTATTAACCATGAAATGATCCCTTGGCCCAATATCATGAAATGACCCATTACGGGGTCCTATAGTACGATCTACTAATCGAACGGCTCCCTACAAGTTCTAGCTCGTCATGTGTCTATGTCATACAGCCCAATCACGAAATGTAGTCACCTGTGTTAGGTCCACCATAGGGTGTATCAAGTCCTATGGTGCCAACCACCGACACGAATCAAGCACGCACAGTGTAAACCTACAGGTGCCGAATGCCTGCTTTTTCAACTCCGGACTACGTGCATGACCAAAGTCCGCCTGAACCTATAATGGCGCACCTACTCAGCCGTCGTTCTGGTCGCTTACAATCAGCCCAATAATCGTGCCCCACCCTGCCTAGTCCCAGGGTATCGTGATACATCTAAGTGGGTTACTGCTGAAAAGGACCGCGTATCTAGGGTTTCTAATGGGTTAAGTGTTGTCATTCAAATTCGTGACTTAACCCTACCAAATCATGTATCAAGTTGGTCAAGTGTGTTCAAGCAGTTCATGACTTAACCCTATCAAATCATCGTGTTAAATTGGTTAAGTATATTCAAGTGGTTCATGACTTAACCCTATCATGTGGCATTAATTCATTAATGCACCCCAACCTCTCACATTAGACTAGTTGTTGTGGTCACTGGATTTGCCAGGCGGTTCCGGACAGATTTACACCACAACATAGTCTAACCTCGGGTTTTACGAGCGATATGACCAACTACCCACATTGGATCCTATTGTTCGCAGTCACTGGATTCGCCGGGCGGTTCCGGGAAGATTTACACTGCACACTCAACCCTACCTCGAGTTGGCCATTTTCAAATTCATTCTAGTGTTATGTCCATGTTCAAGTTTTCATGTCAAGTTCATGTCCATATCCAGGTTCAAGTTATAACAATGTTCATGTTTCAAGTTCATAGTAAATTCAGGTTTTGCCTAATCTACCCAATCACATTCCCATCGCACGTAAACTCGAATCGATACAAACAAATCTAATTAGGGAATAACATAAAAAGAACTGGCATAAGGTGGCAAAAGGGATTACAAGTCAAGCATGGTATAACTTGAGATAAACGATTACAACAATACTGGCATATGGAATAGTGGTCTCAAATATCAAATCTAGCAAAATAGGGTGATAATCATGGTAACAGTTGACATAAGATAATAACCCCAAACTTGTGAATAACAACTGTTTCAACATCACAGGCATGAATATTATGGACACTAAGGGTTTTAGATCTACAACATGTATAGGCCCCAAATCAATTTCATGCAAATATTCCTATAAGTCAAGGTTCAAGATGAATAGATCCAAGGTGAGCAAATAGTAGATCCAAAATGAATAATGATAGATCCAATATATACAATGATAGATCTAAGATAATTATCATACTTAGGTTCAATCTCGATTTACAACATGTCCATATTAA
Organism: Allium sativum; assembly: GCA_030737875.1. Taxonomy (NCBI): domain Eukaryota; kingdom Viridiplantae; phylum Streptophyta; class Magnoliopsida; order Asparagales; family Amaryllidaceae; genus Allium; species Allium sativum. Next base: position 158,789,569 of record CM060918.1, on the reverse strand, counting down.
GTTTAGATCTAAACGTAACTGGGGCTTACAGATCGTGGTTAGAGAATTAGAAAACAAAGAGACGATGTTGAATCTCGAGTCTTACAGAAATCCCCCAAATAGCAATACTCTACACGTAGCCTTGTTGGAGAAGAAGCAATCCCTTTTCTCTTACTTTTCAACTAGAGTTTTAGCAGCATAAGGTCAGAGAGAATTTATGTAGAGAGACTAGAGTTAGGGTCTGGCCAACGAATTTAGACAGAAATCAAACTAGAAACATCAGAGTGAATTCGGACTCAAAAATGGGCTCGGCAAACAGGTCGACTCTATGGTCGACCTGGTCCTGGGAAGGTCGACACTATAGTCGACCCCCAGGTTGACCTGGTCCTGGGCGGGAAATTTCCCTCCCAGTCCGTTCTGGGGTTCGAATTCGAAATTTGAATTCGAATTCTAAGCTGTTTTTGAACTTGAAATTTCTGAAACTTTGAAGGGTCATAACTTGGTCATACAGACTCCGATTTTCGAAAACTCGTACTCGTTTCCAAGAAGAATTTCGAGACGAACGTAATGGCGTAACCCGTTGCCCTTGATTCTTATCTTAAAAATTAATTCTGCCTTGATTTATGGTTATAACACGTTATTAAAATACGGGTTGTTACATTCTCCCCTCCTTAAAGGATTTCGTCCTCGAAATCTCTAAGTTAGAAAGAATATATCCTACCATCCAATCATCCATCTACTCAAAACATCATCCACAAGCAACCATTATCCTTAAAAGATTTCTAGTGCTGTATGAACATATGCAGTGTATATGTACTTATCTAATGCAAAAAGATCAGGCAGTTACTGATTTCGTAAACCTCCTTAATGCAAAATATGTTAGTGTAATGAGTCCAATATGTATGCAAATTCCTAACACAATTTATAATCTCTACATGAGTGCACATAACATTCATTCATATGCAACATCCAAGTGATAGCATAACAAGTTCCATCCATGTACAAGTATAAGCACTCATGCATATGCAACATGAAAAGGTGACTGAGCCGATCTAGTGCCTAATGTGTGTCATGCATCCACTAGCAATCACTTGCAAACACTTGCAACCATTTGCAAACATCAACCATAACATATTTTAATCACATGTTTACATCCATATAGTTCTACCTAAGGTTCTCAAGATAAGATCAAAAAGATAACAAGGCAAACATAGGTAGTAAAAGCATGATCGAAAGGTTTTCAAGTTTGTAGGAAAAGAGATCGAGAATGTACCCTCATAAAGAAATGGGTAAAGCGCGTGTATCTTCTCTTCGGTTTCCGAAGTTGCGTCTTCTTGGGCTTCACCCCACTCTACTTTAACTAGCTTAACTTCTCGATTCCTAAGCTTCTTGATCTCCGTTCCTAAGATACGAATCGGAACTCGCCTCAATGCTGCTTCTTTTTCCACTTCTACGCCTTCAAGGATGCTTGGCTCAACCACTTCGGCTGACTCATGTAAGCACTTTCGGAGATGCGAGACGTGAAAGATATTGTGTACTCCGGTCAGCTTCTCGGGTAAGTCAAACTTATAGGCCATCTGCCCAATCCTCTCAGTGATAGGGAACGGTCCTACGAACCTTGTTGCTAGCTTTCCAACCGCTCCAAAACGAACCACATTGCATAAAGGAGAAACTTTTATAAAGACCATATCTCCGACTTCGAACTCTAGGTCTGTCTTTCTCTTGTCCGCATAAGATTTCTTTCTATCTTGGGCCGTTTTCATCCGTCTTCGTATTAACTCAATCTTTTCAGAAGTGCCCCTTATCATGTCGGGCCCAAGTATAAGCCTGTCTGTTGTCTACTACCAACAAGTTGGTGACTTGCATTATCTTCCATACAAGGCTTCGAACGGTGCCATTCCTATGCTAGCTTGGTAACTATTATTATATGCAAACTCCACGAGAGGAAGATGGTCTTCCCAAGTACCACCAAATCAAGAATGCATAGCCTCAAAAGATCCTCTAGTACCCTATTTACCCTTTCGGTTTGTCCATCCGTCTGTGGGTGATAGGCCGTGCTTAAACTTAGTCGTGTACCCATTGCTTCTTGTAGACTATTCCAAAACTGGCTAGTGAAAATCAGGTCACGATCACTAACTATACTAGAAGTAACCCCATGCTACCGTACTATCTCTCGAAGGTAAATAGACGCTAGCCATGATGCGGTCCTCTTGCTTTTCACCGGAATGAAGTGAGCACTTTTCGTGAATCTATCAACTATGACCCATATGCTAGTATTTCCCTTCCTTGACATAGGAAGTCCATCCACGAAATCCATCGAGATACTCTCCCATTTCCGTTGCGGAACCTCCAAGGGATGTAATAGCCCACCGGGCTTCTTCGACTCGGCCTTTACTTGTGGGCACACCATGCACTTTGAAACGAACTCTGCCATGTCCTTTTTCATTCCAGGCCAAAATAAATTGCGTTTCATATCCCTGTACATCTTATCCCCTCCGGGATCAATGGTCATCTTCGAGTGATGCGCCTCTTCGAGGACTTTCCTTACTAGGTCTCCCACTTGTGGGACTGATTGACACTGAAAAGTGTTTATTTTATTACTCTTATGCTTTATCTTTTGTAAATAAATAAATGATACTTTGGTTACTTTTGTATGTTTTTACAGGATGTCAAGAAATGCCTCCTTCAATTCAAATCAAAGGCCAACTGCAAGAAAGAGCTACTTCCTCACATCAAATTCATTTCAATTGCAAAAGAAGTAGTAGCTCACTGGTAAAGGCATAGGAATTGGTGCTGAGAGACCTAAGTTCGAACCCCGTCAAGCTCACTTTTTGCCAAAGAAATGGAGCGCGTTCACACTGGCCCCTTCGCTTTGAGAAATATCTGGATCAGTGTTATGTTATATATATACATACACATATTCATGTGTATGTATTTATGATGTGCACCAATTAACATCTCAGCAATAGCCATATTCTCATCATGGAAGTAAATTCAAATCATTCAATTAGAAGAATTTCTGGTTGAATTGTTGCCAAGAAGAAAAACCAATTTTGAAGATTTTATCTTATATTGCCTTTGGAGTTTGATAAGCGTCCTTGTTTGGAAGAATTAATTAGATGCAATCTTCTATCAATCAAGCCACATGGGACAATTGAAAGATATGGAAAATATTTACCATGATATGCCTAGATTTTCTCCAATCAAGTTAGTCAAGGAAGGCAAGAAATATTCATGAATGAGGAGGGCCATTTATTCATAGACCTAGTTAGGGTTTTCCCATTCTCATCTATAAATATGTGATTGTAACCATTGTAAAAATTATTCATTCTTCTGTACTCTCTTTCGGTCGTAATAAAGCTTTCTTTTCTTTAGTTTCTGCATTTTATTTTCATGGCATATTGTGTTGTCTAGTCAATTAGATTTGCTAGAACACAATTTGCTATTGCTTTTATTTTTCTTACTAGTGATTGACCGTCTGATTAGATTCAGCGGTAATCCTAGTTTTTATTCTCAGTTGTTGATTTCCTTTCTGCAATTTTATTTCTAGTGTTCTATTTTATTTTAATCATTGAATTTACTACAGATCCGATTAGATTCGAATCTGTAGTGAATTTAATTGCATCTGTTATTCGTAGTTTCACTTTTTATTTTGTTTTAAAAAAAAATCAACCTCCAGCTTCGCCTAACACGCCCACGAAACATATAAATAATAAAATTTAACTTTCCTCCCTGTGTTCGACCTGTATGCTACACGCCTGTATGCTTGCAGAATTTATTACAAATGTCGCGCTTTTCTAATTCATAGACTAGCGTCGATCAAGTTTTTGGCGCCGTTGCCGGGGAGGTAACAATTAAATTTTATTATTTATTTAATTTCCGATTCGTGTTAGTTTCTATTTTTTTTATATATTATTGTTTTCTTGTATATATAGAAAAAAAATATCTCAATTAGTGATGTGGCGTATCAATTGCATTGGTACTGTCATGAACTAAACAAGAGAGAGAAAAAAATATTGGATAGATCTCATTCATATTATTTCCTTTTTTCCTCATTTATTTCCTTCCTCTTTTTAATTTCTTTTCCTTTATATTTTTCCCTCTGCTATTTCAAAAAAAAAAAAAAAACTTGCTTGTTTTTCCAATTCTTTCCTTTCTTTATTTTCTTTCTATCTTTTTTACATTTGCTTTCATTAAAAAAAAGGGGGTTCTTTATTAGTTGATTTTGCATCAAATATTGGTGTTATAATCATCTAAACAAGAAAAAAAATCTTGCCTTTTTGTTTTTATTATTTCTTTCCTCATTTTGATTCCTTTTCCTTTTTGTTTTCCCTTCTCCCATTTATTACTTTCCTTTTTTTATATACATCCATTTTCTTCTTCTTACAACTTTCAAAGCAAATAAAAAAACTTACCAAATTTCCTTAATTTTATCTTCTTCTTTCTCATTTATTTCTTCCCCCTTTCAATTTTTTCCTTTTATATTTCTTTTTCCTTTCCTACTTTCAAAGCAATAAAAAAACAAAAACAAAAAAAACTCATCATTTAATTTCTCAAACTCTTTCCCCTTTTTCAATTTCATTCCCAGTTTCTACAACCTCTCTTTCAATAGCTTTCATGTAAAAAAAAATTGAAAACTTTCCATTCTTTCTTCCTTGTAGTTAATTCTCTGCTTTGTCATTTGATTACTACCCTCTTTTGCTATTTCTTTATTTCTTTCCATTCTTTTTCTTTTTGCAATTACAACAGCAATCTCTTCTCATCTTCTTGCCATTCCGTACATCTTCTTCTCTTCCACCAAGACCAAAACCAAAACCATCTTCACGCATACCCATAAAAATCCATATATCTTGCACCAACGAAAACTAATACAGCAAGTCATAACCTCCCCAAAACCATCCTTTCTCACAACCACCAACATCAGCACGTCACCCTCGTCCATCACAAATACCCCATGCACAACTTCTGCGCACCATCACCGCCATCAAATCCGATCACAACGCACTTCTCAGCAGTTCCACTGCGTTTACCAGCCTCTATCCACTAAAACCGCTCCACAATACCACCAATACCCACTCCAAATCCGATTCTCCGATCACGACATCATCCTCCAACCTCACGTTCGAATTCCAACACCACCTCCACCACGCAACAGATCCAAGAAACCCATAAATCGCCAATTCGAAACCAAGCCAAAAATCCCAAGTCAACAACGAAAAAGCAAATCGGAGGGGCCTTGAGTTTCATATTGAAAATTTTCCTTTTTTTTGGATCTCGAATAGCTTAGTTGTGGGTGGAGTCTATTAGGGGAGTTGCGTCCTGTTTTCCAAGAAAAGGAGGAGGCGCGTCTCAGTGAGATCTCCCGTGATTTTTTTTTTGGGGCACTGCATTTTTTTTTTTTGGTGAACATTGAAGTTTGTGCATGGTGTTTAGCAATTGAGTAGGCAATTGATTTGTTTTCATTTTCTTTTTGATGTGGTCCCTTTGTGAAAGGTAAATTATACTACACACATTAAAAAAAAAAAAAATTGGGACTGCCATTTTTGGTTTCTGAGAGATTTTGGGAGCGCATATCCTGTATTTTGTTTTTGGCCTGTTCGACTGTGCCAAAACAAATAGCAAAAAAAGAAAAAAAAAATTGTGGTTTGAGGAGCATAATTAAGGCGAGAATTGGATTGTGTTGCCTATTTTTGGGTGCGTGTGTTTTGATTGAGAATTGACTTTCCAGGAGCAATTCTTTATTTAGTGCGTTAGTGTTTGTTCCCTACTTTTTTATTTTTTTTATTTCTTTTGTTAGGCTTAGCTTTTATTTTAAGTTTTGTTTATTTATTTTGTTTGGTTTTATTTTTATTTTTATTCTAGGTTTTTATCAGTTTGTAGTTTTCTTTTGATTTTACTTCTTTTCTTTTTCTTAAAAAAAAAAAGTACGTTTTTTTTTAGGCTTAATCGAGTAGGTTCGCTTGTTTGTTTGTTTGTATTTTTTTTTCTTTTTTTTCCTTTGTTAGTTTTTTTTTTCTTTTTCTTTTTAGGGTTTCTCCCTTTCAATTGTTTATATTTTTATTTTGTTGTATTTGCGTCTCTTTATTAAAAAAAAAAAAAAGAGGAAACCTCATTCAAATCAAAGGAAAAAAGCAAAGAATTCGAGCAAAAAAACAAGAAAACTCGGAAGCCAAGCAAATTTGCAAATCGCCAACGCTACTCAATTGCACTGGACGGACTGCCATACCCCGCTGTAAAATTCTCTTAACTCTACAGGTGCTCTGCTGCAAAATAAAAATATAGAAATTGTTGTAAAAATCTTCTGTAGGGGCAGCGGCTTGAATGTAAAAAATTTTAATTCTGCAATTTATATTTCTGTGACTGTTCTATGACTGAAATTTCTGAATTAGTTGGGTACGGACTGATATTTTCATAACTGTCATCATTCTCATCGTTTCTCAACAATAAAATCCGATTAGATATTTCAAAATAATATAATTGAAAAGTGGTGCTTTGTGAAGTTGACTGTCTCGTATAATTGGATCGCGGATATATATTAGTTCAATTTATTGGACTATTAGCAAAAGAGGTTGCATACTACCCGTAAAACATTGGTCGTATCCCTTAGTATTTATACTATACGTGAACGGCCATAAGACCCTCTTCCACCTTCTAATTGAGTCAGTTAATTAATAGAGCACTACTCAGTATTTTATACTATTTTGAAGTGAGAATATTTTCTGTCTTGCATTGACTTTATTCAAATGTCTGATTCAAAAAAATCCTTGAGAGAAACGTGGGATAATAATCGGAGTAGACGTCCTCTTGAAGAGTATGAATATGAATTACAACTCATGAGGCAAAATTTTCCAAAATTTCATGAGCTCAATGCCAACAGTTTTCAAAAATTTCCAACTGACCAACAATTTCAAAATCATGATAATAATCGAAATGACGATTTCAATTCAAATTTCAACAATTTCGATTATGGGCCACATCCACATGAAAATAGTTTTGAATCCCAATATAACTTTGATCCACATCAATATGGGGTTGTAAACCAAAATTTTCAAAATTATAGCCCATATCAACATCTTGAAAATGACCAAAATTGCAATTTTCACTCGAATTTTAACAGTTTTGGTTATGAACAAAATTTCTATGATCAAAATAATTTCCAATATCATTGTCAGTTTCCTGAAAATTCAAACAACCACCACATTGGAAATAATTTTGATTGTGAAATTGATGTGGACTACAATTTTGAAAATCAAGAAATCCAAAACGAGAGCTCTCAAATCAACGACCGTCTTAACATTCTTAGAGAGAGGGAAGAAAGACTAAATAAAAAGGCCGATGAACTTCTTTGTTTATTGACATCCTTGAAAGAACAACGTGAGCAAGAAAATCAAATTCAAACAAGCCTTGAATCAGCAAATAATCCAATTTCTACTGACATTGAAAATTTTCAAATAACGACTTTGGAAATTGAGAATAATCACCTTGATGAAGTTTTTCAAAATTCAACAAACGAATTGGATTTCAACTCTTTTCAGGAAGAAGATTTAAGCTTAAATTTTGATCTTCCTCTTTCAGGCTGTGAGAAACTTGAAATTTTTGAAATTGAACCAAATGAAAATGTTGAATTTTTCAATAACTCAGAAGTGGAAATGGATTTTAATGAACATGAATTTCTTGATTTGTACGAGGATGAGTCGCCAAATGAGGACCAAGTAGATTCAAGTCACGAGTTCGAAAATTTTAACTTTGAGAAAATTTCAAACAAGCTTGAAATTGTAAGTGTCAAAAATACGTTGTCAGTTAATGATCACATAGTCTTGAACAACACTCAAAATTCAAATTTCACTGAATTTATATACGATCACAAATTCTTGAAAAATTACACTGATAAATTTGTTGAGCACATGAACTATTTTTGGAATGTTATCTTTGTTGAAAAACTTCATGTTAGGACGACCCTGAACATTCATTTACTGGACTATAAATCTAGGTATAAAGATGAGATGGTTTTCAAAAACCTTTGCTTATTAGAACATATGCCTAGACATAGTGGGAATGGGATTCATTGGGCTATAACCAAGTGTGGGGGGGAAGTTGGTGGAATTCTTTGCATCGCATGCATCGTAAACACATATATCATTGTACATATGATCCATTCTTACATATAGTTAGGCTGCATTTCATTCTGCAAATCATTTTACATCTTATCCATCTATGGGTTTTATCTTTCAAATTTAGGAAACGTTTACAGTGTGGACACTGTTTAGTTCTAGTGTGGGGAGGGGGGTCTGCATTGCATTCTTTTGATTTTTCTTTAATTTTTCTTTCTTTCTTTTCATGTAGGACCATCATGCATTTTAGACTGTAGTAACATGCCATTTTTTTTTAAACATGACTCATTTTCAATTGATACAACAAAATAAGTTTACAATTTTTAGCCAGTTGATAGTATTTTTCTCTCTCAACTTAGATCGAATAGGAAATATAATGAAAAGTTTAATTTTGAGGGATAATAGTGTAACCGGTACATAGGGAGATTCTTAGGTGATGGCCATGAAATCTATTCTATATTGTAGACTTTGTTTAAATAAGTGGAGGAATTAAAATACTTATATTGGCTTTTCAAATCTTTAAAACTAAGTTGTGTTAAGTTGAATTCGCGTAACTCTCTTTTGTGCTTATATTTTCGATAATAATAATAATAATATTCCAAGGGTATCCAACATTGCTTGTATATCGAGCGTTGGTGTGCAAACCCGCCAAGCTCTATCCGACACGTTGTTGACAAAGTCAAAGTTGGAATATCTTGGTCTCATTTTATGGGATTGGACACCTAAGGATTACCGACACGTTGTTGACAAAGTCAAAGTCGGCCTACACAATCCGCCAAGCTCTTTACCCACTCTCCGTTAGTGCGCGAGGCAGTGCATGGGTGGTAAACCTTGGTCTTTTTAGGTGTATGTACTTAATCATAAATCTTAAAATTTTATAGAATAAAGAATAAGCGATGATACCCAAACACTTCTTGACCTTATTGATTTGACTAGCCATAAATGAGAAAATTAGAATACCACTTTGCAAACTGTGCCAAGCAAACTAAGAATTTATTTCATGGCTGCACTATGTTATCGACCGAACCAACTGGCCAAACTGGAATTTAACATTTGAAAACTTGATTTATATTGAAAATTTGTGACAAGTCGAGGTATCTAAAATAAAATCAACTGGTTGGAAATTATTAACTTAATTTGTTGTACCACTTTCCTGAAATAAGTCGTGTTGTCATTTTTCATTTTTATTTTTTGCATATGTCCATTACATTCATGTAGTTTCATTAGAATCATAGCATCTTTGGATTTTGTGGGTAGTATCCGCTGAAAACCCTCACGAGACACCACTCGTCCTACTAGGGACACCTAGAGGTTTAACGGCTTGTTGCATACGCTCAATGCAATCGTGTTTCCTACGAAAGTGCGACTTATCTAGTTAGTTTTTCATTTTTTTTTACTCGAGGACGAGTAAAAGATAAGTGTGGGGGTATTTGATTGACACTGAAAAGTGTTTATTTTATTACTCTTATGCTTTATCTTTTGTAAATAAATAAATGATACTTTGGTTACTTTTGTATGTTTTTACAGGATGTCAAGAAATGCCTCCTTCAATTCAAATCAAAGGCCAACTGCAAGAAAGAGCTACTTCCTCACATCAAATTCATTTCAATTGCAAAAGAAGTAGTAGCTCACTGGTAAAGGCATAGGAATTGGTGCTGAGAGACCTAAGTTCGAACCCCGTCAAGCTCACTTTTTGCCAAAGAAATGGAGCGCGTTCACACTGGCCCCTTCGCTTTGAGAAATATCTGGATCAGTGTTATGTTATATATATACATACACATATTCATGTGTATGTATTTATGATGTGCACCAATTAACATCTCAGCAATAGCCATATTCTCATCATGGAAGTAAATTCAAATCATTCAATTAGAAGAATTTCTGGTTGAATTGTTGCCAAGAAGAAAAACCAATTTTGAAGATTTTATCTTATATTGCCTTTGGAGTTTGATAAGCGTCCTTGTTTGGAAGAATTAATTAGATGCAATCTTCTATCAATCAAGCCACATGGGACAATTGAAAGATATGGAAAATATTTACCATGATATGCCTAGATTTTCTCCAATCAAGTTAGTCAAGGAAGGCAAGAAATATTCATGAATGAGGAGGGCCATTTATTCATAGACCTAGTTAGGGTTTTCCCATTCTCATCTATAAATATGTGATTGTAACCATTGTAAAAATTATTCATTCTTCTGTACTCTCTTTCGGTCGTAATAAAGCTTTCTTTTCTTTAGTTTCTGCATTTTATTTTCATGGCATATTGTGTTGTTTAGTCAATTAGATTTGCTAGAACACAATTTGCTATTGCTTTTATTTTTCTTACTAGTGATTGACCGTCTGATTAGATTCAGCGGTAATCCTAGTTTTTATTCTCAGTTGTTGATTTCCTTTCTGCAATTTTATTTCTAGTGTTCTATTTTATTTTAATCATTGAATTTACTACAGATCCGATTAGATTCGAATCTGTAGTGAATTTAATTGCATCTGTTATTCGTAGTTTCACTTTTTATTTTGTTTTAAAAAAAAAATCAACCTCCATCTTCGCCTAACACGCCCACGAAACATATAAATAATAAAATTTAACTTTCCTCCCTGTGTTCGACCTGTATGCTACACGCCTGTATGCTTGCAGAATTTATTACAAATGTCGCGCTTTTCCAATTCATAGACTAGCGTCGATCAGGGACATATAGCCTTCCATCACGCCTTTGCCATCCCTTGTCATCTGCGGCATACCTACCGAGGTAACTTGACGTCTCACCACTAATCATCTTGTCCATGATTTCGACTATCTGCGGATCTTCCTTCTGGGAAGTCCCTACTTGATCTAGAAGTGTAGGTCTTAATTCAAGAGATGCTATAGCAGCCAATGACTCAACAGCAGGTGTAAAATCAAAGGTTGCTATAAACTCAAGGCTTTTTCTTTCAACAAACAAGGGGCTCAAAGTCAACCTTTTCCTACTTAGCGCATTCGCCACCACGTTACCCTTTCCAGGGGTATAGGCTATATCGAAGTCATATGATGCTAAGAATTCCATCCACCGCTATTGTCTTAGATTCAAATCTTTCTGTGAGAAGAGGTACTTAAGTGATTTGTGGTCGGTATACAGCTCGAACCTCTCCCCTAGAAGATAATGGCGCCAAGATATAAGTGCAAAAACGATCGCCGCCAACTCCAAGTCAAGTGTGGGATAGTTCTTCTCATGAACTTTAAGTTGTCTTCCCCCATAGCATATCACTTTCCCTTCTTGCATTAGGACAGCGCCTAATCCTGTGCCGCACACATCTGTGTATACCGTAAACATCTTACTTCCTTCGTGTAATGCCAAAACTGGAGTTGTGGTGAGGGCTCTCTTGAGTCTCTGAAAAGCAATATCACATTCTATGTCCCATGCAAACGCTAGGTTTTTCATCGTTAACCTAGTAAGAGGGGCTGAAATCTTAGCGAAGTCCTTAATGAACTTCCTATAATAGCCTGCCAAACCGAGAATGCTTCTCACCTCCGTTGCGTTCTTAGGAATTTTCCAGTCTTGCACCTCAACTACCTGCGCGGGGTCTACGGCTATGCCTTGCTTAGAAACTACATGTCCAAGAAACCGAACTTCTGTAATGACCGGGAAAATATGAACCAATTTAAAATTTTTAAATTGGCTAAAATAATGGATTCTAAGTATTTAAAATAAATATTTGAAATAATAGCAATGAAAACTGAGTTTGAATCGACAATTGAAAACGAATATAATTAATTCTAATTATAAACAAGGCCTGAAATGGCACTGCAGTTTCAAAAATGGAATTCAAACTTTGTCGGACTGTACCGGGTGCAAAACAAAACGGATTTGAGTGAAACCAAAAATATTTAAATCTGTTAGTTAATACCTTTCTAACGAATCTGAAAAACCGAAGTTTCATAGCGGAAAGCAAAAGTTATGGCCAAATGAATTTTCAGAAAGGTCGCAATGGAATTTCTATAGCCCGTTAAAATGGCCATTTTGCAAACGACCTCGGAATTCGACGAAACCACTTTTGTTGGATCCAGGATGTCAAGTTATTGCTAGGTTTTAAATTTCTAAATTTTTGAAGGTAGTATGTGAGCGTGGCAAAGGAAAACGTGCTTTGGCCAATTACAGTTAAATTGGATCGACCAGAAATGGGCCTTTTTGCAAACGGTCTCAGAATTCGACGAAACTAGTTTTGCTGGGACCGTATCGTCAAAACATAGCTAGATTTATTTTTCTGGAATTTTTCGAATCAGTTTGTGGCCCTGGCAAATTGAAATGTACGTTCAAATCAAATATTGAACGTCATATATTTTAAATTGAATGAAAACTGGCTGAAACAGTCGAATAGGCCTTCGAAACATATCCCATTGTGTTCGAAATGGGGTAAAACGCTAGGGACAACAGTCGTTGGGTTTGGATTGGTGTTCATGTGTAAAATGGGATATTTTCGAAATTTAAAAATTTATAAATATAAAAAATTCTCTCATTGGCTGTTATTTTTTTCTCTCTCCCCGTATATTCTCGAGCGACGGCGGAAACACGTTCATCGCTTCCCGTTCATTTTCCGATCGATCCACGCAAAATTAGCCCCTTCTTCAGTTGAAGATTTTGTAGAGCTCCTCGAGATCTTCAAATCCATATAAAGTTTGGAATTTTTCGTGGCCTGTGGAGTGAGAATCGAGCTCAGGAAGTTTGGTTGTTTTCGTCGCCGCCCCGCCTGATTCTGACCACCGAGCTCGCCACCGTCAGAGGTGCAGGCGCGCCTCTCCTCCCCCTTCGACGCTATAAAGGCCGATCGACGAATAGCTACACGGATTTCGAGATAAATCCAAACCTATTTTTGAACCTTTCAGCTGAGGTACGGCTATATATATTTTCAACAGTTTTAACACCTTTAAACCGTTGCAAACTTTGAAAAATCGTATCTTTTTCATGTATTGATGAAATTCAGTGAAACAAGAGACAGTGGACTCGTGTGGACGTCTTCTACATTTTAGAAGAGACCGCATATTTTTCTGAGCCTTCTGCTATTTTTGGTGGAGTGGAACCCAATGTGAGATTTCTAATTTATAAACGATATAGAAAACGACGATGTATAAATTATATAGTCGATGTATGGGTTATATAAGCATTGTACACCTCATGTATAAGCGTTGTATAAGTCGTACGTTCGATGTATAAGTTATATATGCGTTGTAAAAATTATATATGTGTTGAAATAGAAGTGAATGACTATATATATATATATATATATATATATATATATACACGCCCCTCGTCCACAAACCATGGACGATATTTATTGGTTGTGATTGGTGTGAAAATTGATTGATAGCGAATGGTTGATTGAAATTGTTTGTGGTTGATATTGATTGATTGTGGTTGAAAAATACCCGTTTGTGGTTGAGAAATATTTGGTTGAAACCGCATAGGATTAGTTTGTGGAAATGAAATAAATATACATGCCGCATGCGTGCGAACTAGATGCATGATTTCCCATTGTCAAAAACCGCGAGGTTTTAAGGTAGAGCGAGGAGCCGTACTAGGGACGGTCCTGGTTTTAACTACCCTGCCGTTATGCTGCCGAAATTTTGAATAATATTCATGTGTTTTAATTATTTTCATTTGTTGAAACTATATTTATTCGTTGTATAGAAAACCTTCATGTGTTGAGTCGATATTCGTTCGTTGGATAGAAATTCAGGTGTTGAATGGTATTCGTGTTTTAAATATAAAAATCACATTTTTATCATCTATATGAATTATATAAAATAATCTTGTTTTGAAAGAAATTGTTTTATAATAAAAATCCTATTTTTATTACCTATATAAACTATATAAAATAATAGTGTTTTGAAATGAATTGTTTTACAATAAAAATCACATTTTTATTATATACATGAATTGCTAAATATAGTGAAGTGTTGAAATAGAAGACAGTTAGATAAAAATATCATTTTTATCAAATGTATGAAAAGAATATAGCTTTGAAATCGAAGAATCGATATATTTATATAAATAGAATTAAAATATATCGAATAACGATGCTGTAGTTCGTATTTTGAAACCGTGATTTCAAATGATTATACCGGGAGATCCGACCATCGGATTTTCCTGAAATTGCAACCGTTGGGTTCGCTTTGGAAATATCTTTCCAACGGCACCAACTTTGTAAAAATCCAATGGTTGAATTGTTTGGATGTTTAATTCAAATCTGAAGAAAAATAGCGCCAGAATCAATTATATCTATATATATATATATAATTATATATAATTGAATAACGACGCTGTAGTTCGTAATTTGAAATCGAAACTTCAAACGATTATACCGGGAGATCCAACCGTCGGATTTTCCCGAAACTGGAACCGTTGGATTCATTTTGAAAAGATCTTTCTAATGATGTAAATTTTGGGAAGATCCAATGGTTAGATTTTCAGAAATGTGTAAATCAAATCTGAAGAAAAACAGCGCCATTGTCGCGTTATGGCCCGAAGCGTCGTTTTGAATAGATTGGCTATTTTAAAATAAATAAAAATAGTGATAAATCGTTATAAAATATTATAAACGATATGGATGTGATTTAGAAATTAACTGAAGGTTGGCTATGTCGAATGGTTTCCTGGGTGTTGATCTGATGTTGGTTTCGGCCTTCGGGGTTAATATTTGGGAAATCGTTCTCTTACTGATTGACGGTTAGTGACTAATGAATTGAAAGGATGTGTGTGTATGTTAGTGTTGCACTTGTTTATTATATACGCGAGTTGCTCAGAAAGACCAGGTTTATCCCATTCTGAATAATTGAATCGACGATAAGAAATCGAAGATGAAGACGGTGGTCGAAGACCGGAGATCTTCACCTCGTTTGGATGGTAACCGAGGTCCTGATTAGGAGGCATCCCGAAATATGGATAATGAGTGGTGATCGTCCAGACGTATGTGGTGATCGACGGGTTTGCGAGGTATTTAGTGCTTCTGGTTTCGTTCAGACCCAGAACGGACTTGCAAATGGATAGTGTGTCCGACATTGGAATTTATTCTGTGTGACTGATAGCCATCAGTTGCACGGTGTGAATTGCCTGTGTGGCATGCTAAGATGCAGTGATCAGGGCTTCTGTTGAAAAGCAAAGTCTTATGGTGATGATCAAAGCACCGCCTGCGTGGCGTAGCTTTGTGTATAACGTAAAATCGTGAGCCTCACACCTCGATATGAACCAGAAATGGGAGAGGACCTCAGGGAGGGCATGCGTTTCTTTCTAGTTAGGAGTGGCGTCAGTGGTTTTACACGCCCTGATGAGTTTAACTTATGTGGTTGTTGCTGTTGCGAGGCGCCTCGGTTTGATCGGACGATCCGGGTCCGATGGAGTCATTCATTGGCTCGTTTACACCCAAAGGGCGGGGAAATGTATTGTTCAGGCATAATAATCCACCTCGGTGGATCGGCCCTGTCGCTCCAAGGCTTGCCTGCGCGCTTGCCTGTGGCTCGGGCTAGAGAGTCGCGAAGTCGGTAAGGACTATCTTTTGCCTTGGTTCATGACGGAAATCCAATTTCCAAATACGTGACTGTGCGGTTTTGATTGTATACCCATATTTGGTGACATAGTGGCATGGGACGCTCATGTCGTCTATGATTGATAGTTATGATTTGAAATTGTTTTTGAAACATATAAACACTAGTAATAATATCAAATGCTTTTGTTTTATTCGTATCAATCATATTTTGGCCATTATAAGGTAAAACTCTATCCTCTGGTTTGCGTTGCATTGTGTGATGGGAACTGAGTCTTATAATGGCCTTCATTTTTATAAAAAGCATTGCGATGTTTAAAAGAAAGATTTATTTTTAAAGCACTGGCAATCTAATGGAGTAAACCCGTTCCACGAAAGTGGCGTGGTCCTGTGATTAGCCATATTATAAATGTGTTGAGTAGATTTCTCATACCAGTCCCATGACTGACTCGTAGTTTGTTTCACTCTCAAACTCGGGTGCCCCTTTTCCTACACGGGCAGCCTTGTATTCAGGTTTAACTGGCTCTTTCTGGATAGCTAGAGCTGAAGATGGATTCTATCATTTATCTATTTTATGTTGTTCTGCTCCTATTGTACATATTTTGTTTGTTTTCCGCTGTAGACATTTATGTATAGCTGAACTGTATTTGTACTAAGTATGATCCTGTATACTGTGTAACTCTGATGATTACGTTTATCCAGTGTATTCTATTGTACATTATCTGGTGTATTTATTTAATTCTGTTCTACTATTATTTGTTTCTGTGTTATATTCCAAAGATTACCCTTGTCTCCGTCTGTACCAGAAATGGGGTCGTCACAACGTGGTATCAGAGCTTTGTTTAAGCTTAGTTCTGGAATATAACATATTAACGAACTCGTCAGAAATAGAACCAGTATTGTTCTAGGACGAGTAACTCATTACAGATAGGATCAGTAATATCCTAGTATGAGTAGCAGAATGAAATAACACCTCGATAGACGCATTCACATTCAAGTATTTGTCTCTATATTTTGAAATATCTTTTCTGTTGACCTGACACTTGATCTGCTATTTGCAGAAGAACTAGAAAATGAGTGCTAGAAATAGAAGAAGTAATGCTAACCCGGATATTGAAGCTCTATTCATGAAATATAGAAATCTGGGTGGAAAACCGTTCTCGGGCGAAGAATCTATTATGAGAACACAAGCTTGGATTCATTCGTCTGAGAAAATCTTTGAAGGATTGAAGCTGAGGGATGACCAGAAAAGATTACTGGCCTCCTGGGCACTCAAAGACGAAGCTTTGTTCTGGTGGGATTCAGTTATTAAGAATAATCCAGAAGGTGATATCACCTGGGATAGATTCAAAATGTTTTTCCTGGAAAGATTTACTCCTCCTGAAGCAATTGAGCGACTATGTGATGAATTTTCTTATCTGATACAAGGAGATACGACCATTCCAGAATATCATAAGAAATTCAACAAACTTTCTCACTTTGCCCCTCATCTAATTGAAAATCTAAAGAGGAAGAATGTGAGATTTATCCACGGGCTTCAAAGAAAATACCAGAACAGTGTAATGAGGAACGTGAAGCTCCCCTTTTCTGAAATGATATACATGGCTTACCCGTACGAGGATCTAGACAAGAAAGGTATGTTACAGTACAAAGAGGAAGTCAGCTCTAGTAATAAAATTGAGTCTGCAACTGATCGTCCTGAGACCAGTACAATGTCTGAAGTCAGTAAGGAGCCCAAAGTCAATCGAAAAAGGGCTAGATCCGAAAAAGAGCCAGTAACGACAGCTGTATGCAGTAACTGCAATAAGCAAGGACATCTCTCGATAAGTTGTCGATCCCTAAAGAAACCAAAAAGGGATGAATCTAAATCCAAGAATAAGTTTCAAGTGACCCGAGAGTGCAATCTTTGTCATAAGACTGGTCACATAAAGAGAGACTGCTGGATGTTGAAAAAGACCACAATGGTTCAAGTAAATGAAGTAGCAGAAACCTCATTACCCTCAGATAGTCAAGGAAGATCTGATGTTTTAGAAGGCACGCTTAATGTCAAAAATATTCCAGTTAAAGTACTGTTTGACACAGGTGTGTCACGAAGCTTTATTGCCAAGAATGCAGTTAAGAAGTTGGATTTGAAATTGAGGAAGCTTAAAGAACCAATGACTGTCCAAAATCCGGTTGGGGGTTCCATTGATCTCAGTTGGGTTTGTGCAGTACCTGTCTCTTTTTCCTGCTATAAATTCCCTACTATCTCCATCGTCATGAATTTTAAGGTGTTTGATCTTATATTGGAGTTGGATTGGTTAACCAAATATGAAGCAGAGGTCAGATGTGCCGAGAGAGTGGTTAAAGCAAAGGCCCAATCAGGGAATTATATAACCATACCATGTGAAGGCCCGAATTAAAATAGAAAGGACTTCTGGGCAGCTTTGGATATTTCTCTAGCTCAAATAGAAAATATCCCAGAAGTCACAGAGAATATTCCTGACCTCATCAAAGATATTCCTATCGTCAAAAATTACGCGGATGTGTTTGAAGAAGTTGTTCGCTTACCTCTGCAAAGAGAAATTGATTTCAAAATTGCTTTGATTCCGAATGCAAGGCCGGTAGTTCACGCTATTCGAATAATGTCCTTGAAGGAGAACGAAGAACTTGATAATCAAACACGACAGCTAGTATGGAAGGGTCTGATCAGGCCTAGTTTCTCTGATTGGGGTGCAGCAGTGGTGTTTGTCCCAAAATCTGACGGTACTCTACGTCTATGTGTGGATTATCGCGATCTGAACAAACAGACAATAAAGAATAAATATCCATTGCCGCGGAATGATTATTTGTTGGATCGATTAAATGGAGCACAAGTATTTTCACGAATGGACCTAGCTACAGGTTTCCATAAGCTTCGTATCGCTGAGGAGTGTGTTCCTTTGATAGCATTCAGAGGTCCGGACTTATTCTACGAGTGGTTAGTAATGCCGTTCGGCTTATGTGACGCTCCAGCCTATTTCGTCGATCTAATGAACAGAGTATTCAGAGGAGTATTGAATAAATTTGTTCTGGTTTTCATTGATGATATCCTTATCTTCTCTAAGTCAGAAAGCGAGCACGAAAAACATTTGGAACAAGTGTTAGAAATTCTCAGAAAGAATGTGTTGAAAGCAAAGTTTTCCAAATGTATATTCTGGCAAGAAGAAGTGAAATTTCTGGGCCATGTCGTATTTAAAGAAGGAATTGCTGTGGATCCAAGTAAAATCACGGCTATTCAAAACTGGAAACAGCCCAGTACTCCTACAGAAGTCCGCGGTTTTCTCGGATTGGCTAGTTATTACCGAAGCTTACAAAGAAGCACTCTAAATTTAAATGGACTCGAGAAAGTGAAGAGGCTTTTGAAGAGCTAAAGTTAAGATTAACAACTGCTCCAGTGTTAACCATCATCGATGGCAATCAGGATTTGAAAGTCTGGACAGAAGCTTCTAGAGAGGGCCTGGGCGCAGTGTTAATGCAAAGAGGTCAAGTGATTGCTTATGCTAGCCGTCAGCTGAAGCCACACGAGAAAAACTATGTAACTCATGATCTTGAGTTATTGGCTATCGTATTCTCTTTGAAAATCTGGAGGCACTATCTTCTAGGTGAGAGATTTGAACTGTTTACAGATCACCAGTCGTTAAAGTATCTGTTCACCCAGAAGGACTTGAATCTGAGGCAACAATGTTGGCTAGAGTTCCTTGCAGCATACGATTTTGAGATTATATACACTCTAGGGAAAGCCAACGTCGTGGCCGATGCGTTAAGCCGATAGAATGAAATGATCGCCAGGTTTATCATTGCGGCTTCTTTGATTGACAAGATATCGGCTCTCCAAAAAGATGACCAGTTTATTAAAGGAATGAGTCAGCGAATTCGTGAAGGCAATGCTTCGGATTTCCAGCTCGACAGCGAAAGGATTCAGAGGTTAGAAGGACGAATTTGTGTTCCAGAAATTCCTGAACTCAGAAGAGATGTGCTTGATGAATGCCACAAATCTAAGCTCAGTATCCATCCGGGTGTGAGTAAAATGTATAACGATATCAAGCGAACATTTTGGTGGAAGTCGTTAAAGAGAGACATCTCGATATATGTTAGTCGATGCCCTACTTGCCAGCTAGTCAAAAGCGACCAACAGAAACTAGCTGGGTTATTGCAACCGCTAAACGATCCTGGCTGGAAGTGGGAACATATTTCCATGGACTTCATTGATGGTTTGCCCAGAACCAGAAAAGGAAATGACAGTATTTGGGTGATCGTAGATCGCTTCACGAAGACCGCCCATTTCATACTTGTCAGATCAAACAGAACTGCTCAGAGTCTGGCGTAGATATATTTCAAGGAAATAGTTAGACTACATGGAGTGCCACTCAGTATAGTCAGTGATAGAGATACAATATTTACTAGTAAATTCTGGGAGGAATTTCAAGTAGAGCTGGGAACAAAGCTGAATCTAAGCACCGCTTATCATCCTCAGACAGATGGTCAGACTGAGAGGGTGAATCGTATTTTAGAAGATCTATTGCGGGCTTGTGTCCTAGAATTCGGTGGATCATGGAAAGACCATATGCATTTGGCTGAATTCTCATATAATAACAGCTACCAGGCGAGCCTGACAATGTCGCCATTCGAAGCATTATGTGGTAGACCGTGCCGATCTCCTGCTTGTTGGGTCGAACCTGGAAATAGACTTGTGTTAGGGCCAGATATGATCCGAGAAGCTGCCGACAAAGTCGACTTTATTAAGAAGCGATTACTCGCCGCTCAAAGCCGACAAAAGAGCTATGCCGATAGGAGAAGAAGAGATATATCCTTTGCTGTTGGCGACTATGTATATTTGAAAGTATCGCCGATGAGAGGAGTTATCCAGTTCGGTAAAACTGGAAAGTTGGCGTCGAAATTCATTGGTCCGTTTCCTATTCTTGAATGGATCGGAACCCTCGCTTATAAGGTTAAATTGCCTGATTGGTTGCCGGGAGTTCATGATGTGTTTCACATATCTCAACTTCGAAAGCACGTTCATGATCCAGACTTGATCATGGAAGAAGCAGCTCAGCAGGATATTGAAATTACTCCAGAATTAGTTGTGAGAAGAGAGCCGCTAAAGATTATCGGCAAAGAAACCAAAGAGCTGAGGAACAAGAAGGTTCACTTAGTCAAAGTGCAATGGAGTGGAGATCCACGAGATTGTACTTGGGAAACTAAGGAGAGCATTCAGAAAGCCTATCCTAGATGACGAGTAGATATCTCTGATTGACTCCGATGCAAGGTACATTTACCATACATTGCATTACCAATTAGTTCTCTACTCTGTTGTTATTTTCTTTCCATGGATGTGCACTTTTAATTCTATAGTCTGAATGATTTTAAAAGAATATAGGAATTGATTAGTATATTTTTGAAAAGTTAAAAACAATTTGATTGTTGTTTGTGTTGTGTGATTATAGGTTTGATTAATTAAATTATTGAAACGATAGTTAATTTAATCAATAATAGAATAATGGTAGAATTTATTCGATTAAATCACACATTGAACTGAGTGGAAAATAGTTAGAAATATATCCTTGTGCATTATATATGTTTGAACAGGAAAACGGATAGCTGTTGAGTAAAGATTTTATTTGCTTGCCCGACAAATAGTTAAACCCTAATGAGTTGGATGCGAAATATTATTATATCAACTCCTGTGAATGCCATTGGATGCGGAGTGCTGGTTGTTTTGTGTGAAATAATAAACGTCGCTATAGGATAGTATCAATTAATTTTGAACTACATTACATGGCATACTTCTGGAGATAGAAATACTTCATCATATACCACATAAGCATTTGGAGCTTGTGTGACGAGGTGGAAGATTTACCATACGAGCGAGAGGCCTGTATGGCGATGACTATATTTTATACGTTGAACTGATGAATGATATGGACTACTTAAATTGTAACGATAAAATTTCCAGATTAATAAAAACCCCACACGGGTCTGGAGTTGACAATAATCACGTCTCTCTAGTTATTAGATACGGCACATGGACTATTTATTTCCCACACGGGACGAGGTGACGAGGATTTATCCTCTGGAGCATTTAAAATACACACTCCCTCAGGCTTTGACAGGGTGACGATAATTTATTCTCTGGAGTTATTATCTATACACGCTCCCCTGTAAACACCAGAATATATCACTATAAATATGTGTATGCTTATTAGGATTTATTGGGTACCTAATACGGCCCAATAAATTTCCAAACCTCTCCCCATACGAAGGAGGTTATGGCGAAATTTTTCGAAAATTCTGGGTGTTAGCCAAATTGTTGAAGAATTTGAAAATTCTCAAAAACTGAAAAGTTGGAGAATGGAAGCCAGATTGAACGTAGAGTTGATTAATCAAACCACTTTCGACTTTGTTCCTTTTCGGGGACGAAAAGTTTTAAGTGGGGGAGATTGTAACGACCGGGAAAATCTGAACCAATTTAAAATTTTTAAATTGGCTAAAATAATGGATTTTAAATATTTAAATAAATATTTTAAATAATAGCAATGAAAACTGAGTTTGAATCGACAATTGAAAACGAATATAATTAATTCTAATTATAAACAAGGCCTGAAATGGCGCTGTAGTTTCAAAAATGGAATTCAAACTTTGTCGGACTGTACCGGGTGCAAAACAAAACGGATTTGAGTGTAACCAAAAATATTTAAATCAGTTAGTGAATACCTTTCTAAGAATCTGAAAAATCGAAGTTTCATAGCGAAAAGCAAAAGTTATGGCCAAATGAATTTTCAGAAAGGTCGCTATGGAATTTATATAGCCCGTGAAAATGGCCATTTTGCAAACGACCTCGGAATTCGAAAAACCCACTTTTGTTGGATCCGGGATGTGAAGTTATCGCTAGGTTTCAAATTTGTTAATTTTTGAAGCTAGTATGTGAGCGTGGCAAAGGAAAACGTGTTTCGGTCAATTACAGTTAAATTGGATCCACCAGAAATGGGCCTTTTGCAAACGGTCTCAGAATTCGACGAAACTAGTTTTGTTGGGACCGTATCGTCAAAACATAGCTAGATTTATTTTTATGGAATTTTTCGAATCAGTTTGTGGCTCTGGCAAATTGAAATGTACGTTCAAGTCAAATATTGAACGTCATATATTTTAAATTAAATGAAAACTGACTGAAATAGTCGAATGGGCCTTCGAAACATATCCCATTGTGTTTGGAATGGGGGTAAAACGCT
This sequence comes from Allium sativum, assembly GCA_030737875.1. Classification (NCBI taxonomy): domain Eukaryota; kingdom Viridiplantae; phylum Streptophyta; class Magnoliopsida; order Asparagales; family Amaryllidaceae; genus Allium; species Allium sativum. Next base: position 158,766,720 of record CM060918.1, on the reverse strand, counting down.
AAGAACAACAGTCGTTGGGTTTGGATTGGTGTTCGTGTGCAAAAGGGGGTATTTTCGAAATTTAAAATTTTAAAAATATAAAAAAAATTCTCTCATTGGCTGTTATTTTTTTCTCTCTCCCCGTATATTCTCGAACGACGGCGAAAACACGTTCATCGCTTCCCGTTCATTTTCCGATCGATCCACGCAAAATTAACCCCTCCTCTAGTTGAAGATTTTGTATAGCTCCTCGAGATCTTCAAATCCATATAAAGTTTGGAATTTTTCGTGGCCTGTGGAGTGAGAATCGAGCTCAGGAAGTTTGGTTGTTTTCGCCGCCGCCCCGCCTGATTCTGACCACTGAGATCGCCGCCGTCAGAGGTGCAGGCGCGCCTCTCCTTCCCCTTCGACGCTACGAAGGCCGATCGACGAATAGCTACACGGATTTCGAGGTAAATCCAAACCTAGTTTTGAACCTTTCAGCTGAGGTACGGCTATATATATTTTCAACAGTTTTAACACCTTTAAACCATTGCAAACTTTGAAAAATCATATCTTTTTCGTGTATTGACGAAATTCAGTGAAACAAGAGACAGTGGACTCTTGTGGACGTCTTCTACATTTTAGAAGAGACCGCGTATTTTTCTGAGCCTTCTGCTATTTTTGGTGGAGTGGAACCCAATGTGAGATTTCTAATTTATAAACGATATAGAATACGACGATGTATAAATTATATAGTCGATGTATGGGTTATATAAGTGTTGTACACCTCATGTATAAGCGTTGTATAAGTTGTACGTTCGATGTATAAGTTATATATGCGTTGTAAAAATTATATGTGTGTTGAAATAGAAGTGAATTACTATATATATATATATATATACACACACACGCCCCTCGTCCACAAACCATGGATGATATTTGTTGGTTGTGATTGGTGTGAAAATTGATTGGTAGCGAATGGTTGATTGAAATTGTTTGTGGTTGATATTGATTGATTGTGGTTGAAAAATACCCGTTTGTGGTTGAGAAATATTTGGTTGAAACCACATAGGATTAGTTTGTGGAAATGAAATAAATATACATGCCGCCTGCGTGCGAACTAGATGCATGATTCCCCATTGTCAAAAACTGCGAGGTTTTAAGGTAGAGCGAGGAGCCGTACTAGGGACGGTCCCGGTTTTAACTATCCTGCCGTTATGCTGCCAAAATTTCGAATAATATTCATGTGTTTGAATTATTTTCATTTGTTGAAACTATATTTATTCGTTGTATAGAAAACCTTCATGTGTTGAGTCGATATTCATTGGTTGGATAGAAATTCATGTGTTGAATGTTATTCGTGTTTTAAATATAAAAATCACATTTTTATCATTTATATGAACTATATAAAATAATCTTGTTTTGAAAGAATTTTTTTTATAATAAAAATCCTATTTTTATTACCTATATAAACTATATAAAATAATAGTGTTTTGAAATGAATTGTTTTACAATAAAATTCACATTTTTATTATATACATGAATTGCTAAATATAGTGAAATGTTGAAACAGAAGACAGTTAGATAAAAACATCATTTTTATCAAATGTATGAAAAGAATATAGCTTTGAAATCGAAGAATCGATATATTGATATAAATAGAATTAAAATATATCAAATAACGACGCTGCAGTTCATATTTTGAACCAGTGATTTCAAACGATTATACCGGGAGATCCGACCATCGGATTTTCCTGAAATCGCAACCGTTGGGTTCGCTTTGGAAATATCTTTCCAACGGCACCAACTTTGTAAAAATCCAATGGTTGGATTGTCTGGAATGTTTAATTCAAATCTGAAGAAAAACAGCGGCAGAATCGATTATATATATATATATATATAAATTTAATTATATATAATCGAATAACGACGCTGCAGTTCGTAATTTGAATTCGAAACTTCAAACGATTATACCGGGAGATCCGACCGTCGGATTTTCCCGAAACAGGAACCGTTGGATTCATTTTGAAAAGATCTTTCTAATGATGTACATTTTGTGAAGATCCAACGGTTAGATTTTCAGAAATGTGTAAATCAAATCTGAAGAAAAACAGCGCCACGGCCGCGTTATGGCCCGAAGCGTCGTTTTGAATAGATTGGCTATTTTAAAATAAATGAAAATAGCGATAAATCGTTATAAAATATTATAAACGATATGGATGTGATTTAGAAATTAACTGAAGGTTGGCTAAGTCGAATGGTTTCCTGGGTGTTGATCCGATGTTGGTTTCGGACTTCGGGGTTAATATTTGGGAAATCGTTCTCTTACTGATTGACGGTTAGTGACTAATGAATTGAAAGGATACGTGTGTATGTTAGTGTTGCACTTGTTTATTATATACGCGAGTTGTTCAGAAAGACCGGGTTTGTTCCATTCTGAATAACTGAATCGACGATAAGAAATCGAAGATGAAGACGGTGGTCGAAGACCGGAGATCTTCACCTCGTTTGGATGGTAACCGAGGTCCTGATTGGGAGGCATCCCAAAATATGGATAATGAGTGGTGATCGTCCAGACGTACGTGGTGATCGATGGGTTTGCGAGGTATTTAGTGCTTCCGGTTTCGTTCAGACCCAGAACGGAATTGCAAATGGACAGTGTGTCTGACATTGGAATTTATTCTATGTGATTGATAGCCATCAGTAGCATGGTGTGAATTGCCTGTGTGGCATGCTAAGATGCAGTGATCAGGGCTTCTGTTGAAAAGCAAATTCTTGTGGTGATGATCAAAGCACTGCCTGCGTGGCGTAGCTTTGTGTATAACGTAAAATCGCGAGCCTCACACCTCGATATGAACCAGAAATGGGAGAGGACCTCAGGGAGGGCATGCGTTTCTTTCTAGTTAGAAGTGGCGTCAGTGGTTTTACACGCCCTGACGAGTTTGACTTATGTGGTTATTGCTGTTGCGACGCGCCTCGGTTTGATCGGACGATCCGGGTCCGATGGAGTCATTCGTTGGCTCGTTTACGCCCCAAAGGGCAGGGAAACGTATTGTTCAGGCATAATAATCCACCTTGGTGGACCGGCCCTGTCGCTCCAAGGCTTGCCTGCGCGCTTGCCTGTGGCTCGGGCTAGAGAGTCACGAAGTCGGTAAGGACTATCTTTTGCCTTGGTTCATAACGGAAATCCAATTTCCAAATACGTGACTGTGCGGTTTTGATTGTATACCCATATTTAGCGACATAGTGGCATGGGACGCTCATGTCGTCTATGATTGATAGTTATGATTTGAAAATGTTTTTGAAACATATAAACACTAGTAATAATATCAAATGGTTTTTTTTATTCGCATCAATCATATTTTGGCCATTATAAGGTAAAACTCTATCCTCCGGTTTGCGTTGCATTGTGTGATGGGAACTGAGTCTTATAATGGCTTCATTTTTATAAAAAGCATTGTGATGTTGAAAAGAAAGATTTGTTTTTAAAGCACTGGCAATCCAATGGAGTAAACCTGTTACACGAAAGTGGTGTGGTCCTGTGATTAGCCATATTATAAATGTGTTGAGTAGATTTCTCATACCAGTCCCATGACTGACTCGTAGTTTGTTTCACTCTCAAACTCGGGTGCCCCTTTTCCTACACGGGCAGCCTTGTATTTAGGTTTAGCTGGCTCTTTCTGGATAGCTGGAGCTGAAGATGGATTCTATCATTTATCTATTTTATGCTGTTCAGCTCCTATTGTACATATTTTGTTTGTTTTCCGCTGTAGACATTTATGTATAGCTGAACTGTATTTGTACTAAGTATGATCCTGTATACTGTGTAACTCTGATGATTACGTTTATCCAGTGTATTCTATTGTACATTATCTGGTGTATTTATTTAATTTTGTTCTACTATTATCTGTTTCTGTGTTATATTCCAAAGATTACCCTTGTCTCCGTCTGTACGGGAAATGGGGTCATCACAACTTCCTTCCTCCAAAAATGGCATTTGGAGAACATAGCCTTTAACTGGTGTGCTCTAAGCGTATCCATGACTTCCTTGAGATGCCTAGCATGCTCTTCCACATCTTTTGAGAATATCAAAATATCGTCCACATAAACCACCACAAACATGTTAAGGAACTCCTGAAACACCCTACTCATCAAATATACAAAGTACGCGGGTGCATTCGTTAACCCAAACGGCATGACGAGCCATTCGAAGAACCCATCTGGAGTCCTAAACGCAGTTTTGTCAATTCTATCCTCAGCCACTATAAGCTGATGGAATCCTGTGGCTAGATCGAGTTGAGAGAAAACAGATGCTCCCACAAGCTGGTCAAACAAATCGTCGATTCTTGGTAGTGGGTATCTATTTTTCTTCGTCAGCTTGTTTAACTCACGGTAATCTACGCACAGACGAAGCGAACCATCCGCCTTAATAGCGAATACCACTGGAGCACCCCATTCAGAAATGCTTCGCCTTATGAAATTTTTCTCAAGCAACTCCTTAACTTGTTTACTGAACTCCCTTCTCTCTTGCGGGGCCATGTGCCTAACGGGCAATGAAACTGGCTTGGAATTATCAACAAGACAAATTCGGAAGTCTATCTCGCGTTTAGGAGGTAACCCCTTCACCTAATCAAAGACATCTGGATATTCTCGGACCACTCTTACAGATTGCAAATTGTTGATGGACGAGTCAAGAGATTCAAGATAACACAACATGACCGGACCCTTAGGGTTACAAGAAATTTCAAGGGTATTACCAAGGCGAGTCATGAGCCTCACTACCCTTCGTTAACAATCAAGAATGGCTCCATAATTGGACAGCCAATCCATACCTAGGATCAAACCGTATCCCATAAATCCGAGAACATAAGCATTACACGTGAATTCTATGCTTAAGATAGAAATCCTCAAATCCACACAAATCATAGATAAATGAGCGGAGCCCCCAATTGGATATGAAACACTAACGGGATCCTCAACAAGACTAGTACTTAGGTGCAGATTTTCAACTATATCAGAAGAAATTAAAGTATGTGATGCGCCAGAGTCAAATAAGGTTCAAACAGGAAATTCAGAAATGTAAACAAGGCTTTGTACAGAAATATTACTACCTCGGTCAAGAGCTAGAGTGGTGTTGAGAGCATGCAACTGCCCTCCAGAAGGTCCTGCTCGCTGGGTCTGCCCTTGCCCTTGTCCTAGCTTCTTAGGACAATCCTTACTGAAGTGTCCGGTATCTCCACAATGAAAGCATTCACCCAACTTTCTCTTCTTCCTTCTACAGTCTTTAGCTAGATGTCCCGTAATACCACAAAAGTTGCACTTCCTTGTCTCACGTGGTTTGTTAGCATTGTTGTTGTTGTTCTTATTATTCTTGTTATTCTTGTTGCCTCCCTTCTTGAAGTCAACCTTCTTATTATGAGTCTCATTAGGCTTAACCTCCTTCTTGCTATTCTTGTCTTCCTCATGAAGTAGAGCCATATCCAGCAAGCTTTCAAAGGTCGCCCCCATGGGTATATGAGTTATGGCCAAACTGTGTTGTGGCTTGTTCAATCCTCGAGCAAAGCGTACAGCCTTCTTCTGGGTCGTATTGACCAAGTCCAAACCGAACCGAGCAAGCTGATTAAACCTATTCACGTACTCCCTAACAGACATGTCCCCTTGCTTGAGTGCTAGGAACCTCTCCATCTGAAGGTTCTCTTCTGCTGACGATAAGAATTTAAGCCCAGACCTCTCTCTAAAGTCTGCCCAAGTCTCAACTGGCATGGTAGCGTTGGTGACTTCCTACCAAAATGCAGCTTCCTCTTTCAACAACCATGCTGCCAACAGAACTTTCCTATGATCCTCCACATCGAAGATAACAAACAAGTCTTCAGTCTCCTTTTTCCCGTTTCGTGCCTCAACGAAGGTTTCAGTTCCAACGAAGTTCTTGCCGCCCATTGCTTTAAAGTCTTTGCATATTTTGGCAAAGACGGTACCAGGAGGAGGAGGGACCACGACCATTGGGGGAGGAGGAGGAGGGATATTTGCCTGGCCCGCGCTGTTGGCCCAAGCTTCCAAGTACCATCGGAACCATCCAGGTATGGGTACTCCCTCCGGAAGGTTAAGGTCAAACATGCTGAAAAATGAAAAGAAAAAGGTTCAATAGAGGAAACAAAGGAAAGTGCTAATGGCTTTTGGGGAATAGCCTTTTCTTAAAAATAAAACTTTTCTTGAAAAATGTGAAACACCCCACCTCCGTTAGGGTCACTCTCAAAGGGAATGCCCTAATTTTGGTGGAGGTTTATAAGTATAAGTCACAGATATACAAGACAGATATAAGAACACATATTTGTAAACAGCGGAAAAACAACAACTTTTATTTCATAAAAGCAAATACGTGCTACAACAACATCACCATAATTGTCTTACATCCTTTCCAAAAACATAATCTGTCTTGATTACATTATTTAAAGAAGCATAAAAAAACATAAATAAACTGCAAAAGCCCCATAGTGTTTGTCCAAAGCCATAGTTCAAAACGAAAAGGTCCAAGCAATACAATTTTCCTCTTCAAGCTGGATGTTAAGGCCGGTCAAGCTGCAGTGTTCCCTCCCTGTGGACCTGGGGGGGGGAACGGAAGAAAGAAGACGAAAGAAAAGTAGAGTCAGACATAAAGCCTGAGTAAGTCTAGGACTATTCTATCTATGAATAAAGAACTGGGTATGATAAGTATAAACAAGAAGTGGGAAAGCACTATAAACTTGGTTAAGTTGTCCAGGGTCGAATATACTATCGTACCCCATGTTAATCTCTGAACCCATATAAACTAGTTTCCAACTGGCACCCCATAATCAGGGTGATGTGATCCATTCTATGATGATCGGCTCCTACTCGCATAGTTACATGTGTCTTACGGCCCCCGATGTTGTAGTTACCTATGCTGGTCCCACCATGGGGTGTATCAAGTCCCATGGTGGCGGCCCGACACAATCCTAGAATGCACAGGTATGCTACTGGTGTCCAGTGCCTTATTTTTCTGCGCCGGAGTGTGTGCACGCCCGCACCCCGTTAGAACCTACACTGCTACACCACCGCCGTCTGTTTGACCTCCTATAATCAGCCCAGTAATCGTGCCCCACCCTGCCTAGTTTCAGGGTATCATGATACACCTTCTAGGGTTACTGCTGAAAAGGGTCCCCCGTTACTAGGTTCTCTATCTCTAGCCAACATGCTAAGTTGGTTAAGTGTTTTCTAACCTAACCCCCACCAGTCCGTTTAGTTTAGCATGTTCCATTTTGATTAAGTCTTTAGTTCACTTAATCCTAACAATCCTGACTCAGCCTTAATTGTCTTATTAAAGCCTTGACCTCTCACATTAGACAGGTATTGTTGTGGCTGCCTGTTGCCGGTTGGTTCCGGGCAGTCTTACGCCACAACTCAGTCTAACCTCGGGTCCTTATTGGGCTCCATGTTTAACCTCCCACATTGGATAGGTATTGTTGTGACTACTGGACAGCCGGGCGGTTCCGGGCAGGTTTACATCACAACTCAATCCAACCTCGGGTTAAACACATCGTATGTTCTACATTTACATATTTTGTCTTTCTTCTTTATTTTCTTATATGTAAATATTTGCGGCCCATTATTAAGTTAATGGTGTAAAGGTTACACCAATCATGGGCCCAACCCATACTTGAATTTGGGCCCTTCTACTTTATATTTTCATTTATTAATTAATTTGGCCCAACGCTATTTTCCCCCGTTTAATACGTTCGTTTATCATAATATATGTTGGGCTTAGGCTTTTAAGCCCAACTTAGCCATGAGAAAAAGGGGAGGCTTAAAGCGTGATTACATAAACAAAAAAGGGGAATGTGAACGCATGAACTTGCAACATAACGTTGGAACTACAAAACAGAAACTGGTGTACTTGCATAGTAGCATAAGTGACATGAATCAAAGCATGTAAACTTGTAGTTAAGTTAAGAATCTAAATTGGATATCATTATTGACACATAGTCTTAACTACAACATAAACCTATATTTTTATTTAGGCATAATGTCAAACATAAGCAAATCATGTTCATAAGATTACTACATGTTTACAAAGGTGCTTACTTTTGTTACTAACACAAAAGTATAGTTCAACTTAATCATGATTTTAAATCTATTCACCTAACCATGGCATAAATATTTCTAACATGAAATCATGATTTTTACTTTAGTCATGCAAACTTGCAAATGGGATTTTGAATCTAACCTAGCTATGTACCACATATGTCATCATATAATTCTTGTTAACAATATAGACCTAACATGGTTTTCAATTATACAAAATATCAATCATAGCCTAGTCATATTCATAAGTTCGCAAAGAGGTTTTCTAGTACAAAAGTATGGCTTAATACATAGATCATGATGCCAAATTTTCAACATAATTTCATATGGATTATAATAACCCAAATTTGCTCCAATTACTCACAAAAATGATTTTTGTATAAAAATACACATTATGATGGCATAGTAGCAAAACCCCAAACTTGCATGAGTTTTAATTAAACAACTACATACATGTAGCTTCAACATGGATTACATAATTTGCGAATATTCCAAACGTATACTTGCATAAAACTACCGCAAATATGTAGTTTTTATAATAAATAACATGCTTTGCGAATATCCAAACGTATACAATATTCCAAATCGATAAGAATCATAGTAACGCACAAATATGAATTACTTTATCACCACAATCAAGTATACAAACCAACACAATTATTTGTTCATACCAAAATAATACTCTACTTACAATTGTGTGGCGAATTCTCCAATTTAGGAATTTGGAGATGCAATTCCTTGTTGATTTGATTTGATTAAGTTGCTTTATGCTTTAGAATTTGCCTCCTAATCCTCTCTCCAATTGGTGGCTACTCTTAGTCGTTCCTCAGCAACATGATGGCCTTGTTCTTATTTTTGAATGAATAGATTAGGTTGAGTCTAGGGTCATTTTTATAGGGGTTATGAACTGATTAGGACCATCGATGTTGCTTGGATTGATCGTAGCCATTCATTCGAAAGAGAGACCAATTAGAGCCTGCCACCTAGCCCTAATGACAAAGCAGTCTTCTGAAAATCGACCAACATAGAATAGGCCAGCCAGGTTGGGCTGGGTTCGACCTGGCTCTGGACCAGGTCGACAGCCCTGTCGACAGCCCTGTCGACCTGTCTAGACCAGGTCGACAGCCCAGTCGACCTGGGTGCATTAGGCGGGAGTTTTCCCGCCCTGGCCAATTGGGCCCGATTTTGGAATTTAAACTTGTTTTTCTGAGCTATTTTATTCTGTTCGAATTTTAAACTTAGTTCAGAAACTTCCGAAGGCCATATCTTCTTCATACGGACTCCGTTTTTCGAAAACTCAGACTCTATTTCGCGTATTTTTCCGAGACGAACGCAATGGCTTATCCCGTGTCCCTTAGTTCTTTGATTTCAAATTAATTATACTTTAATTTGTTAATTTCACAATTAGAGAATACACGGGGTGTTACATTCTCCCCCACTTAAAAGGATTTCGTCCCCAAAATCTTCAAGTTTAGGAAAATGTATATCCTAACATCCAATCATCCATCTACTCATCCATCAAACACGAGCATCCATTGTCCTTAAAAGACTTCTAATGCTTCATGATCATATGCGAAGTGTGTGTGTACATGTACTTATCTAATGCAAAATCAGGCGGTCTACTGATTCAGTTGACCTCCTTAATGCGAATTATGTAAGTGCCATGAATCCATTTTGTATGCAAATTTTCCTATTCATGATTCTACATGGGTGCACAACCATTCAATACAAATGCAACATCCATATTACAACACATTAGAGTTCAACCATATACGAATGCGAACATATATCCATATGCAATATGAAGTGACTGAGCCGATCTAAAACCTAGATTGTGTGTGTATATGCAACCACGAGCAACCACTAGCAATCACTTGCAACCACTTGCAACCATCATCCAGAACATGTTTCAATTACATGTTTTCATCCAAAGGGTTTCTTCCTAAAAGATAAGGTCGAGGAAATATACTTAAAAAAAAGATAGATAAAAGCGCAACTTAAGGAAAAGGAAAGATCAAGGATGTACCCTCGAACAGAAAAGGGTAGGCAGTGCGTATTCTAGCTTCAGTTTCCCAAGTCGCGTCTCCCTCGGCGTTGCTCCACTGAACTTTGACGAGCTTGACTTCACGGTTGCGTAGCTTCTTCACTTCCGTTCCTAATATGCGGGTTGGAACTTTTCTTATGGTTGCTTCGCGTTCCACTTCGGCCTCTTCGAGGATATTTGGCTCTACCACCTCAGCTGACTCATGTAGACATTTTCGGAGATGTGAAACGTGAAAAACGTTGTGGACTCCAGCCAACTTCTCGGGTAGTTCTAATCTATAGGCCTTTTTCCCAATTTTCTCGATGATAGGGAATGGCCCTACGAACCTTGGTGCCAGTTTTCCTGTGGTTCCAAAACGAACAACGTTCCTTAGCGGTGATACCTTGAGAAAAACTCTGTCTCCAACCTCAAATTCAAGGTCGGTCCTTCTCTTGTCGGCATAGGACTTTTGTCTGTCTTGGGCCGTCTTCATCCTTCTTCGTATTAAGTCTACTTTCTCTGAAGTCTCTCGGATCATATCTGGTCCAAGTATGAGCTTATCCGTAGACTCCCACCAACAAGTGGGCGATCGGCACGGTCTTCCATATAAAGCTTCGAAGGGCGCCATTCCGATGGTTGCTTGATAGCTGTTGTTGTAGGCAAATTCCACCAAAGGAAGGTGGTCTTCCCATGTCCCTCCGAAGTCAAGGACGCATAGCCTTAAAAGGTCTTCCAAAACTCTGTTCACTCTCTCTGTTTGGCCGTCGGTTTGGGGATGGTAGGCTGTGCTCAGGCATAACTGCGTTCCTACTGCTTCTTGCAGACTCCGCCAAAACTCACTGGTGAAGATGGGGTCTCGGTCACTAACAATGCTAGATGGTATTCCATGGAGTCGAACGATTTCCTTGAGGTAAAGTGATGCTAGGGATGAGGCAGTTCTTTTACTTTTGACAGGTAAAAAGTGGGCGCTCTTAGTAAGCCTATCCACTATTACCCAAATGCTAGTGTTGCCTCTCCTAGACCTAGGCAGCCCATCGATGAAGTCCATTGAGATGCTATCCCACTTCCACTGCGGGACCTCCAGAGGATGTAGCAGTCCGCCAGGCTTTTTCTGTTCCGCCTTAACCTGTTGGCACACCATGCACTTAGAAACGAATTCTGCCACGTCCTTTTTCATGCCGTTCCAGAAGAAAGTCCTTTTTATGTCTTTGTACATTTTATCTCCGCCTGGGTGTATCGTCATCTTGGAGTGATGTGCTTCCTCGAGAACCTTCTTTACTAAATCTTTTGTCTGTGGGACGCATAGTCTTCCGTCTCGCCTTAGCAAACCCTTATCGTCGATGGAGTATCTGTTGAGGTGACTTGAAGTCTTACCCCTAATTAGCCAATCAATTGTTTCCACAAGCTGAGGGTCTTCGCGTTGTGCTGTCCCTACTGAATCCACTAAAGTTGGGCGCACTTCGAGAGATGCTAGCAAGCCTGGTACGAAATCGGAGGAAGGCCTAAAGTCGAAGCTGGCTATAAACTCTAGGCTTTGTCTTTCAACAAACAACGGGCTTAGGGTCAATTTCTTTCGGCTCAACGCGTCTGCCACTACGTTGCCTTTGCCCGGAGTGTAGGAGATTTCGAAATCGTACGAGGCAAGAAACTCCATCCATCTTTGTTGCCTCAAGTTAAGATCCTTCTGCAAGAAAAGATATTTCAACGATTTATGGTCAGTGTAAAGTTCGAACTTCTCACCTAGGAGATAGTGTCGCCAAGACTTGAGTGCAAAGACGATGGCGGCTAACTCAAGATCGTGGGTTGGGTAGTTCTTTTCGTGCACTTTCAACTGCCTCCCGCCATAAGCTACTACCCTTCCTTCTTGCATTAAGACGGCGCCTAGCCCTGTCCCACATGCATCCGTATAAACAGTGAACATCTTGCTCCCATCTGGCAGCGTCAAAACTGGGGCTGTTGTGAGAGCCCTTTTCAGTCGTTGGAAAGAAAACTCGCAATCCAAGTCCCAATTGAACACTAGATTCTTCTTAGTCAATTTCGTGAGCGGAGCTGAGATTTTCGCAAAATCCCTTATAAACTTTCGATAGAAACCTGCTAGTCCTAGAAAGCTTCGGACCTCAGTTGCATTCCTTGGTGTCTTCCAATCCTGTACCGCCACTACCTTAGCAGGGTACACTGCTAACCCTTGTTTGGATACTATGTGCCCAAGGAACCTCACCTCTTCTCTCCAAAAGTGGCATTTGGAGAATTTGGCTTTTAATTGATGGACTCGCAAAGTTTCCATGATTGCCCTTAAGTGCTGAGCATGTTCCTCTTCACTCTTTGAGAAGATAAGGATATCATCTACGAAGACCACTACGAATTTGTTGAGGAAATCTCTAAATACCCTACTCATCAGGTCCACGAAGTAAGCAGGTGCATTTGTCAAGCCGAAAGGCATGACAAGCCATTCAAAGAAGCCATCTGGGGTTCTGAACGCCGTTTTATCGATGCTATCTTCAGCCACCCTTAGCTGATGAAAACCGGTTGCTAAATCGAGCTGGGAGAAAACAGACGCTCCTACAAGCTGGTCAAATAAATCGTCAATTCTAGGGAGAGGGTGCCTATTCTTTTTCGTTAGCTTGTTGATCTCCCTATAGTCAACACATAGACGGAGTGAACCATCCGCCTTTGTAGCGAACACCACTGGAGCGCCCCATTCTGAAATGCTCCTCCTAATGAACCCCTTTTCTAGAAGCTCTTTAATCTGTTTACTGAGCTCTTTCCTTTCCCGTGGAGCCATGTGTCTAACGGGTAACGCAACGGGCTTTGCATTATCTACAAGATATATGCGGAAGTCTATTTCCCGCTTCGGAGGCAAGCCCTTCACCTCTTCGAAGACATCCGGATATTCCCGGACCACTTTAACTGATTGCAAATTTTCAACAAAGGCATCTAGCGATTCAAGGTAACTAAGCATAACCGCGTATGAGGGATTACAAGAAATTTCCAAAGTATTACCGAGCTGGGTTAGGAGCCTAACAACCCTTTTCTCACAATCAAGGATGGCCCCATTACTGGATAGCCAATCCATACCCAAAATCAAGCCATACCCCGAAAAGCCCAAAACAAAGGCACTACATTGAAATTCTACACTTAGAATAGAAATTTTCAATCCCAAACAGATCATAGACAAATGAGCTGGGCCCCCAATTGGGTTTGAAACAATTAAGGGGTCCTCTACCATACTAGTTTTTAGGTGCAGAGATTCTACTAAAGCAGACGAGATAAAGGAGTGTGATGCGCCAGAATCAAATAAAGTGCGAACGGGGTGATCATAAAGATAAACTACACTTTCTACAGAAGTATTTATACCTCGCATTTGTAGAGGTGGCGCTTCCAGCACATGAACCTGTGCCCCTGGGGTGGATCCAGCCCTCTGCCCCTGTCCTCGTTTCTTTGGGCAGTCCTTAGCCCTGTGGCCTGTCTCACCGCAAGAAAAGCACCCACCATTCTCCTTGGCCTTCTTTTTCCGGCAGTCCTTAACTAAGTGCCCCACTTTGCCACAGAAATTGCACTTCCTCTTCTCTTTGTTGCCTTTTCCGCCCTTCTTAAAGTCTGTCTTCTTAGGCTGCAAACCCTCTTTCTTCCCTTGAGAGCTTTCTGCCTTTGTCTCCTTCTTGCCCTTATCCTCTTCATTCAGCAATGCCATTTGCACCAATCTTTCATACGTGGCTCCCATGGGTATATGGGTCATGGCCAAACTGTGTAATGGCTCATTCAACCCTTTGACAAAACGGAGAGCCTTCTTGTGCGGGGTGTTGACTAGGTCAAGCCCAAACCTAGCCAGCTCATCGAACTGATTCACATACTCTCTGACTGTCTTGTCCCCTTGCTTAAGAAATAAGAATTTTGCCAACTGCAAACTTCTTTCCGCATCTGAGAGAAATTTAGTCTCAAACCTTGCCCTAAAGTCCTCCCATGTCTCCACTGGTCTTTCAGCATTAGTGACTTCCCACCAGTAGGAAGCCTCGCCCTTCAATAGCCACACTGCCAATTGTACTTTTTGTCTATCCTCTACCTCAAAGATGATGAATAGGTCCTCAGTTTCTTTCAGCCAATTCCTAGCTGCCACGAAGGACTCAGTTCCATGGAAATCCTTTCCTCCCATAGCTTTAAAATCTTTACATATCTTAGCAAAAGTGTTTCCCCGAGGAGGAGGTGGAGGAAAAGGTGTCGCTGCAGCTGGATGATTTCCTGCAGCTGGGGGAGGAGGAACGGTAGGACCTAGCTGAGTGGCTCTTGCTTCTAAGAACCGTCTAAACCAACCAGGTATTGGTACACCTTCCGGCAAGTTAAGTTCTTCGGACATGCTGAAACAAAAAGGGTAGATTCAAAACGAAGGATAAGAGATAGTACCTATGGCTTTGGGGAGTGGACTTTGCCTTTTAAAATAAAATAATATTTTTATCTTTTTAAAAATGCTTCTTTAAATTTCCTTTTTGAAAATAAATTTTCAAAACTTTTTATCTTATCTGGTAAACCTATGCTCTGATACCAAGTGAAACACCCCACCTCCGTTAGGGTCACTCTCAAAGGGAATACCCTAATTTTGGTGGAGGTTTATAAGTATAAGTCACAGATATACAAGACAGATATAAGAACACATATTTGTAAACAGCGGAAAAACAACAACTTTTATTTCATAAAAGCAAATACGTGCTACAACAACATCACCATAATTGTCTTACATCCTTTCCAAAAACATAATTTGTCTTGATTACATTATTTAAAGAAGCATAAAAAAACATAAATAAACTGCAAAAGCCCCATAGTGTTTGTCCAAAGCCATAGTTCAAAACGAAAAGGTCCAAGCAATACAATTTTCCTCTTCAAGCTGGATGTTAAGGCCGGTCAAGCTGCAGTGTTCCCTCCCTGTGGACCTGGGGGGGAACGGAAGAAAGAAGACGAAAGAAAAGTAGAGTCAGACATAAAGCCTGAGTAAGTCTAGGACTATTCTATCTATGAATAAAGAACTGGGTATGATAAGTATAAACAAGAAGTGGGAAAGCACTATAAACTTGGTTAAGTTGTCCAGGGTCGAATATACTATCGTACCCCATGTTAATCTCTGAACCCATATAAACTAGTTTCCAACTGGCACCCCATAATCAGGGTGATGTGATCCATTCTATGATGATCGGCTCCTACTCGCATAGTTACATGTGTCTTACGGCCCCCGATGTTGTAGTTACCTATGCTGGTCCCACCATGGGGTGTATCAAGTCCCATGGTGGCGGCCCGACACAATCCTAGAATGCACAGGTATGCTACTGGTGTCCAGTGCCTTATTTTTCTACGCCGTAGTGTGTGCACGCCCGCACCCCGTTAGAACCTACACTGCTACACCACCGCCGTCTGTTTGACCTCTTACAATCAGCCCAGTAATCGTGCCCCACCCTGCCTAGTTTCAGGGTATCATGATACACCTTCTAGGGTTACTGCTGAAAAGGGTCCCCCGTTACTAGGTTCTCTATCTCTAGCCAACATGCTAAGTTGGTTAAGTGTTTTCTAACCTAACCCCCACCAGTCCGTTTAGTTTAGCAAGTTCCATTTTGATTAAGTCTTTAGTTCACTTAATCCTAACAATCCTGACTCAGCCTTAATTGTCTTATTAAAGCCTTGACCTCTCACATTAGACAGGTATTGTTGTGGCTGCCTGTTGCCGGTTGGTTCCGGGCGGTCTTACGCCACAACTCAGTCTAACCTCGGGTCCTTATTGGGCTCCATGTTTAACCTCCCACATTGGATAGGTATTGTTGTGACTACTGGACAGCCGGGCGGTTCCGGGCAGGTTTACATCATAACTCAATCCAACCTCGGGTTAAACACATCGTATGTTCTACATTTACATATTTTGCCTTTCTTCTTTATTTTCTTATATGTAAATATTTGCGGCCCATTATTAAGTTAATGGTGTAAAGGTTACACCAATCATGGGCCCAACCCATACTTGAATTTGGGCCCTTCTACTTTATATTTTCATTTATTAATTAATTTGACCCAACGCTATTTTCCCCCGTTTAATACGTTCGTTTATCATAATATATGTTGGGCTTAGGCTTTTAAGCCCAACTTAGCCATGAGAAAAAGGGGAGGCTTAAAGCGTGATTACATACACAAAAAAGGGGAATGTGAACGCATGAACTTGCAACATAACGTTGGAACTACAAAACAGAAACTGGTGTACTTGCATAGTAGCATAAGTGACATGAATCAAAGCATGTAAACTTGTAGTTAAGTTAAGAATCTAAATTGGATATCATTATTGACACATAGTCTTAACTACAACATAAACCTATATTTTTATTTAGGCATAATGTCAAACATAAGCAAATCATGTTCATAAGATTACTACATGTTTACAAAGGTGCTTACTTTTGTTACTAACACAAAAGTATAGTTCAACTTAATCATGATTTTAAATCTATTCACCTAACCATGGCATAAATATTTCTAACATGAAATCATGATTTTTACTTTAGTCATGCAAACTTGCAAATGGGATTTTGAATCTAACCTAGCTATGTACCACATATGTCATCATATAATTCTTGTTAACAATATAGACCTAACATGGTTTTCAATTATACAAAATATCAATCATAGCCTAGTCATATTCATAAGTTCGCAAAGAGGTTTTCTAGTACAAAAGTATGGCTTAATACATAGATCATGATGCCAAATTTTCAACATAATTTCATATGGATTATAATAACCCAAATTTGCTCCAATTACTCACAAAAATGATTTTTGTATAAAAATACACATTATGATGGCATAGTAGCAAAACCCCAAACTTGCATGAGTTTCAATTAAACAACTACATACATGTAGCTTCAACATGGATTACATAATTTGCGAATATTCCAAACGTATACTTGCATAAAACTACCGCAAATATGTAGTTTTTATAATAAATAACATGCTTTGCGAATATCCAAACGTATACAATATTCCAAATCGATAAGAATCATAGTAACGCACAAATATGAATTACTTTATCACCACAATCAAGTATACAAACCAACACAATTATTTGTTCATACCAAAATAATACTCTACTTACAATTGTGTGGCGAATTCTCCAATTTAGGAATTTGGAGATGCAATTCCTTGTTGATTTGATTTGATTAAGTTGCTTTATGCTTTAGAATTTGCCTCCTAATCCTCTCTCCAATTGGTGGCTACTCTTAGTCGTTCCTCAGCAACATGATGGCCTTGTTCTTATTTTTGAATGAATAGATTAGGTTGAGTCTAGGGTCATTTTTATAGGGGTTATGAACTGATTAGGACCATCGATGTTGCTTGGATTGATCGTAGCCATTCATTCGAAAGAGAGACCAATTAGAGCCTGCCACCTAGCCCTAATGACAAAGCAGTCTTCTGAAAATCGACCAACATAGAATAGGCCAGCCAGGTTGGGCTGGGTTCGACCTGGCTCTGGACCAGGTCGACAGCCCTGTCGATCTGGCTAGACCAGGTCGACAGCCCAGTTGACCTGGGTGCATTAGGCGGGAGTTTTCCCGCCCTGGCCAATTGGGCCCGATTTTGGAATTTAAACTTGTTTTTCTGAGCTGTTTTATTTTGTTCGAATTTTAAACTTAGTTCAGAAACTTCCGAAGGCCATATCTTCTTCATACGGACTCCGTTTTTCGAAAACTCGGACTCTATTTCGCGTATTTTTCCGAGACGAACGCAATGGCGTATCCCGTGTCCCTTAGTTCTTTGATTTCAAATTAATTATACTTTAATTTGTTAATTTCACAGTTAGAGAATACACGGGGTGTTACAAAATGCTTCTTTATAAACGGTTTAGGAAAATAGGTTTAGAAGGTTTTTAAAACTTTTGCCTAGTCTGGTAACCTTCTGCTCTGATACCAAATGTAACACCCCACCTCCGCTAGGGAACTCACATAGGGAATGCACTAGTTTTGGTGGAGCATTATCTAGGTAAACATGCACAGAGATATCACAAGGCAGAACATAAATAAAGAAGCGGTAGAAATTAAAAAACCAAATCTCATTACTTTCAAGAAAAGAGTCAAAACCTTATATATCCAAAGTACAAATTGTCATTATTCCATTACATCAAGTTCTAGATAAAGTAGTATAAACTTAAAATAACAAAAGTAAATTATTCCCCAAAAATAGCAAAAGTGCAGCCATAGCATAGCTCAAGACCAAACCGTACATGAGCTGACAGAAAGCAAGATAAATCCAAGCTAAGAGCTAGAGTTTCCTCCCTGAGAACCTGGGGGGAAAACGAAAGAAAAAGGGGCGAAAGAAAAAGGGTCAGTCATAAAGACTGGTAAGCCCTAGTGACTTTCAGTATAAAAACTAGTAAAGTAAACAAGACAAGAATAAATGGAGAATAAACATAAGGATGATGATAAGTTTGGCATGATAACTAAGATAACAAGATAAATCAAGTCTAGCATCACATATTCAAGATTCGCCGCACCAACTGTACTATTATTCTAACCCATGTCAAGTATTAACCATGAAATGATCCCTTGGCCCAATATCATGAAATAACCCATTACGGGGTCCTACAATACGATCTACTAATCGATCGGCTCCCTACAAGTTCTAGCTCGTCATTTGTCTGTGTCATACGGCCCAATCACGAAATGTAGTCACCTGTGCTAGGTCCACCATAGGGTGTATCAAGTCTTATGGTGCCAACCACCGACACGAATCAAGCACGCACAGTGTAAACCTACGGGTGCCCAATGCCTGCTTTTTCAACTTCGAACTACGTGCACGACCATAGTCCGCCTGAACCTACAATGGCGCACCTACTCAGCCGTCGTTCTGGTCAATTACAATCAGCCCAGTAATCGTGCCCCAACCTGCCTAGTCCCAGGGTATCGTGATACATCTAAGTGGGTTACTGCTGAAAAGGACCTCGTAACTAGGGTTTCTAATGGGTTAAGTGTTGTCATTCAAATTCGTGACTTAACCCTACCAAATCATGTATCAAGTTGGTTAAGTGTGTTCAAGCGGTTCATGACTTAACCCTATCAAATCATCGTGTCAAATTGGTTAAGTATATTAAAGTGGTTCATGACTTAACCCTATCATGTGGCATTAATTCATTAATGCACCCCAACCTCTCACATTAGACTAGTTGCTGTGGTCACTGGATTAGCCAGGCGGTTCCAGGCAGATTTACACCACAACATAGTCTAACCTCGGGTTTTACGTGCGATATGACCTACTACCCACATTGGGTCCTATTGTTTGCAGTCACTGGATTCGTCGGGCGGTTCCGGGCTGATTTACATTGCAAACTCAACCTAACCTCGAGTTGGCCATATTTAAATTCATTCTAGCGTCATGTCCATGTTCAAGTTTTCATGTCAAGTTCATGTCCATATCCAGGTTCAAGTTATAACAATGTTCATGTTTCAAGTTCATAGTAAATTCAGGTTTTTTCTAATCTACCCAATCGCATTCCCATCGCACGTAAACTCGAATCGATACAAACAAATCTAATTAGGGAATAACAAAAAAAGAACTGGCATAAGGTGGCAAAGGTGATTACAAGTCAAGCATGGTATAACTTGAGATAAATGATTACAACAATACTGGCATATGGAATAGTGGTCTCAAATATCAAATCTAGCAAAATAGTGTGATAGTCATGGTTACAGTTGACATAAGATAATAACCCCAAACTTGTGAATAACAACTGTTTCAACATCACAGGCATGAATATTATGGACATTAAGGGTTTTAGATCTACAACATGTATAGGCCCCAAATCAATTTCATGCAAATATTCCAACAAGTCAAGATTCAAGATGAATAGATCCAAGGTGAGCAAATAGTAGATCCAAAATAATAGATCCAAAATGAACAATGATAGATCCAAGATATACAATGATAGATCCAAGATAATTATCATACTTAGGTTCAATCTCGATTTACAACATGTCCATATTAAGTTTAATGTTTAGATCTAAAAGTAACTGGGGCTTACAGATCGTGGTTAGAGAATTAGAAAACAAAGAGGCGATGCTGAATCTCGAGTCTAACAGAAATCCCCCAAACAGTAATACTCTACATGTAGACTTGTTGGAGAAGAAACAATCCCTTTTCTCTAACTTTTCAACCAGAGTTTTAGCAGCATAAGGTCAGAGAGAATTTGTGTAGTGAGACAAGATTTAGGGGCTGTTTATATAGGGTCTGGCCAATGAATTTAGACAGAAATCGGACCAGAAACATCAGAGTGAATTCTGACTAAAAAATGGGCTTGGCAACCAGGTCGGCACCCAGGTCGACTCTATGGTCGACCTGGTCCTGGGCAGGTCGACACTATTGTCGATCCCCAAGTCGACCTGGTTCAGGGCGGGAAGTTTCCCGCCCAGTCCTTTCTGGGGTTCGAATTCGAAATTTGAATTCGAATTCTAAGATGTTTTTGAACTTGAAATTTCTGAAACTTTGAAGGGTCATAACTTGGTCATACGGACTCCGATTTTCAAAAACTCGGACTTGTTTCCTAGCAGAATTTGGAGAAGAACGTAAAGGCGTAACCAGTTGCCCTTGATTCTTATCTTAAAAAATTAATTCTGCCTTGATTTATGGTTATAACGCATTATTAAAATACGGATTATTACATTAGGCTCCATATGACTCAAGGGTAGTGTTACAGGTCTAGCATCCTTCTCTAGGTCAATATGAACAGAGATTTCTCTGTGTGGGTAGAAGTCCCGTGACTTCCTCAAAAACGTCCAAGAACTCACATACTATAGGGACCGAAGATTGTCCTTCTGAACTAGGAGATAAGGAATATAATAAGACTTTGTCCTTGTTCCTAACATTACTAGGGACGTTCAGACTACGTCCTCCTCAGCTCCTAAGACGAACGAATCTCTTGTCACAATTTAGGACGACCTATAAAATAATAGCCAATCCATACCTAGGATAAGGTCATACCCTAGAAAATCCAACGTATACGCTTTGCAATGGAACTCGACATTGTCGCCCTCCAATATTAGGCCTTTGCAAAACAGTTCAATATACATAGATCCTCCGATAGGGTTGACTACCTCTATCATACTATCAAAGATAGACATTGGAAGGTTTAACAAGTTAACTAATCTCTTAGAGATAACGGAATGAGTCTCTTCGGAGTCGAACAAGGTATATACAAAATTTCCTAAAATAGAAGTTATACCTTCAAGTGCGGGTTGTCCTTGGTCTTTTGGGGGTCGGCTTTGAATCGATGTTGCCCTTATTGCATAATTCTGGCCAGTTCTGATAACTTTGGGCTTTGGGCAGACATGTATCCTTATTCATGGCAGTTGAAACACTTTCCTTTGAATTCCTTCTTTGCCAATGAAGCCTACAATCCTTGGCCTTATGGCCCTTTCGGTTGCACTTTATACAAGTTTTTGCCTCCTTTTTGAATCTTCCACCTTTCTTCTTGTTCTTCCACTATTCCTTTTTCTTATTCTTGTTGGAACTTCCTTCTCCTTTCTTACCCTCTTTCAGTCGTGTATAGGATAGCTATTTCTACTAGGGTTTCAAAAGTTGCCCCAAATGTTCTTATGCTAATAAAATTTCCTTCAGTGGAGAGTTCAACCCTTTAACAAACCTCAAGGGTTTGTTCATAGGGATGTCAACAAAACCTCTTCCAAACTTACTCAGTTCAATGAATATGCTACATACTCTTGCAAGCTCAAGCTTCCTTTCTTGAGGTAAATAAATTTCTCCAATTGGATCATCATTTCCGCCCTTGGCAAAAACTGCTTCGAAATGGGTTTTGAATTCGGCTCAAGTAAATATCTGGCCCTCGTTCTCTCCAGATACTAAATTCCATTATTCAAGGGCCTCCTCCTTTTCACTTCATCGGGCCATGCCGCAATTTTCCTTTTCACTTCATCGGGCTAACCAACAGCTTTGAAAATTCTTTTGCAGTCCATTATCCAAGATTGGGCGTTAGTAAAACCTTCCTTTCCAATGAATGATTTTCCTCCAAAGTTCGCAAAGCTCTTACAGAAGCGAGAAAAGTCAAAGGTTACCTCAGCGGCGGAAGCTGCAGGCGCCATTGGGGAGGGATTAGCAACAAGGACTTGTTCCATAGTACAGAGATACTGTTGGAACTATTATGGAAAGTATCGGGGCTTTGCCTGGTTTCCCTGCTCAGCAGGATTATCAGCCATTCTACCATACGAAAAGAAAAGGAAGGATCATTTAGTAGATACTCCTCAGATAGTACATGAGTTGAAAAGGGAAGAAAATGATAAGGTTACCTAGTATAGATGTGAAAGCTTATTAGGGTAAATATATATTATATATATAGTTTAAAAAACCTTTATCAAATTCCAAATACGTCTCTCATATGTATAATTCCCTTACAGTCGGGTGACTTAGGCTCTGATACCAAATGTAACAACATGCCTAGAGTGGACCTAAATTTCGACCTAGAAAAGGCCCATTGAAACATAGTCATTCTAGACGGATTGTTGGTTCCTGTAAGGAATTACATTTGCGCAGATAATATATATACACTTCGAATAGGAATCTCACATAGCGGAAAGAGAAAATATAATTCTGAAATAAGATGTACCACTTTATTAAAATTCACATAATTCCAACACAACAATCAAGATTACATTTGTTCCATAGTTACATCAATAAAATCATTCTCAAAAGCTTCCATAATACATACAATAATTATTATTATTAAAATCATAACATTTTTGTCTTCGTCTTTAGCCTCCATCAATATTCCGTCCATGGATTATACCCTACCTACTGGCCTGTTGGATATGTTAAAGAGAGGGGTCAGAACATAAAGTTCTGTGTGACTGAAATATGGTATTTACTTAAAGTCCATACCGTATATTTTTAGCACGTTACCAAGTCAATCACTCATTCATATTTCTAGGGTAAAGACCCAACAAGGATTCTCGGTTACTTATGGCCCTATAAAGGTAGATTCTTGTGATCTCTTATAACCCTAAGGCGGACCCTAGCCTCTTAAGACCACATCCTATACGTCAATGTTCTTAAGTCTATACTCTTAATTATAATACGAGAAGAAGTATTGTGAACGTTACTACTTAACTCATATTACGGTAGAACACCTATGTCGCTTAAGACTTCCCTTAGACAGTTGGTGAGCATGCAATGGACACATATCTTTTATATAACAATCTTGTCCCTAGTTGAGCCCCTATAAGTTTATAGAGGAAGTGGACATCCCCCGTGAACTATCCTACTCCATTACTGCTTATGCCTAACCAGTTTTAGAGAAGGAGGACCCAAATACTTACTTCGAATCCAATAAGGGTAGGTCATATGACTTTGGTTCCTTACCAAGGATTAAACCTTCGGAAGAGATCCTAGTCCTAACCACTTAAGACCCAAATTAGATAAGAAGAGTGCCAGCCACTTAAGACCTTCTCAAGGTGTATTAAGCCCACCTATTCTCACACACAATAGACTTATATATATATATACACACACACACACACTAGACCTTTCACAATAAACAGTGTGCTTGTAGATGCTAGATATGTTGGGCAGTTCTGGGTGGGATTCTACTACAAATAGGTTTAACCTCATGTCATAGTGCACTAATTTGAATGACCTATGGCATCCAGACCTCTCACATTAGTTGGGCCTACTTTTGGTTGTTGGATTTGTCGGTTGGTTACGCGAAGGCTTACACCACAAATGGCAACTAACCTCGTGTCTGTGTGTCACTATTAATATACATAAAGCCATTATATACATACATAAGTAATCAATATATAAGTGGACATTTCAAATTTGAATTCTATCCTAATCGCATTTATTACGTTGATTACATTATATAAGTATAATAACTATAACGCATAAATAATGCTTAATTCGTATGAGCGAGAAAATGTTCTAATGAGATAAAAATTGTCAACTTGTCTAAATTAAGGTATGCAAGCTAACTTCCATATTTTGACCGCTACATTTTAGGCATGATGGCATAATAACATAATAATAGATAGCAGTGAATGGAAGATACACATACATACAAATTTCAACTTGCATCCTAGGCTTATGGGAATGATTTTAATAATAGATCAACAATAGAGTATCATATACACATATATTCATAAGTATATACGAGTATATTTATTAGCTCCACTATATCTAAGTCACCCCTTTTTGGTGTATTCCATATAGAAATGTTTATATTTGATAGATTTCAAGTATGAATACGTTAGGATTCATAATAGAACCCAAACCTAATCAAATCATAAATCGAACGAACTTTAAACCTTTTAGGTTACAATCAAATATTTACATAAAGATGAATTACATAAAGTAGAAACACAACACCCCTTTTATTCTCAACTCAATATTAAGATCTAAATTCACAAACCCAATAAATTGACAATTCTTACTCAAAACATATAATAGAGGATTTGTATTAATGTTATCATTGCCAAATCCTCTTGGGCATAACTATCAACTTGTTAATCTATTAAAAATTAGGATATGCCAAAGAAACACAATATTCCGCTCACGGATCTAAAAGGAAGAATAATAGAATTGTTGTTGTAGATTCAGATCTGAATTCAGCCTTCATGTTAAACGTGCTCCAATCCTTCTAACATATATATATATATATAAGAATCATCTTTAGAATCTTATGCATATACAAAACTAAATACCAGAATTTATACCAAAATCTATATGAATTTAGATTAGAGAAAAGATAAGAATGGAGGTTAGAGGAATAAAAGAGAAATTCCTAACCTTTTTGGAATTCACCAATGGCAGAAGGATAATATGGAGGTGGAGATAAAGAGAGTGACTAGGGTTTAGTTGTGAGGTTTGAGGCCTATAAATAGTCGCTTGTGTAAGCGTGGGTCGTTAGATTATTTAGATGTAATCTGGGCTATATATGTATATATTCCCTTAGAAAACGCTAACCAAACATAGATTCATAGGCGTTAACCGCCATGCGGTCGATCTGGGCGATCAATACCCCTTCTAGGGGGCGGTTGACACCTTTTAGGTGGTTGACCTCCTGGTCACTGAAATGCCTAATGAATGTATATGGCGCTGAGATGTTTAATTATATAATACGTTATTTTATTTGTTTTGTACCTTTCCTTACTTACAATATTCTCTGTTCCCTCAATCTTATCCTCTGTTTGAAATTCAAATTCATCCTTGTTTAGTTTAATATATATTGGTTATATATATACATATCGCTCATCAGATTATATATATATTTGCTTTTTACTATCTAACTTCATTTGCTTGTCACTTCTTCATACTTTCACCATTTTCAGCAAAACGATTAAGAATTTGCCACGAATCCAAATAAAAGATTTTCGTAGCCAAATTCATAAAGCTGCAAAATATCATTTTCCATCCTTATTATTAAATTATTTATTTATTGTTTGTATTTATGTTTGTGAAAATTAGGCACACTTCCCTATTTTTAAACTTAATACACCTCACATCCCTCCCATGTTTTAATTGTAAACCCACCCCCTATTTTTATGTGTCGCCTGATACTTTTCAAACATTCTGCCATCTTCATTTTCTACAAAAATAACGCGGCACTGGTTTTTTAAAAAAAAATCTAAAATCTGTAAGTGATCCCTAAAGTCCACGCAAAGAAAAAAATAGTTGTATATATGTATGTACATATTTATGCACGCCTCTTGAATAACTGCATACATATATGCAGTTTTTCTGTATAATTGCATACATGTGTGCATATATGACAAAACATATGCAAAAGTGAACTAATTGCACGTATGTATGCAGTTTTTAAATAAATGCATCAGAAGATGCATGTTTTCAAAGTATGTGCATACATGTATGCATTTATGCTGCAGTTTTGAGGCAAAATTGAAATAAATGCATACATGTTTACACTTTCTTTCTTCTGTTAAATCATCCCCATTCTGGTCAGGTGTAATTTCGGTTATTCCTCGTATTAAAAGTATGTTCCGTGTATGTCTGGGTAATGGTGAATCTTGTTTATTTTGGTATGATATTTGGCATGGTCAGATTCCACTTTCTCTAGCTTGTCCTTCTCTCTTTCCTTTGATCTTTGATGGTTGTTCTTCAGTGGCTAATTTAGTTCATAGCGATCCCTCTGATCTTTGTCCTTCATCTTTATTTGATGTTCATGTCCTTGATAATCTCCTTGATGTCTCCAATTTGATTCTTCGTACCCAACTTTTTCAATTCCTGATAAATTTGTTTGGGCCTTATCACCAGAGAAGGGTTTTATTGTTGCCTCTGTGTATCACTACCTTAATTTTTCTGGTAGATCTTTTACGTTTTCAAGGATTTGGAAAATTCGTCTACCTCCTAAAGTGCTATTTTTTACTTGGTGTTTAATCCGTGAAAAGATTAACAGTAGATCAAGGTTGTATAGACTCAATCTTATGGCTGATTCACGATGTGCTTTTTGATTAACTTATGAGGAATCTACTCAGCATTTGTTTCTTCAGTGTGACTTCTCCTACCTAATTTTAGCTGCAACCAGTACTCATTTGCTTGGTTTTATTCCTAAAGTTTCATCATTGATTGACTATTGGAAAAGCAGTCTGTTTAATTATGCGCTTGATCCATTCTTACCTATATATTGTTGGTGTATATGGAAAGAGAGAAATGCAGTTGAATTTAGCAAAGCATTGAAGCATTTTCAAGGATTATGCAGACGTATTATTTACTACTTTCAATCATGGGCAGGTCAGTCATCCTCTGCTCGATTCAGGCTTGCTTTACCTGTCAACAATAGTCCTACTGAATCTGTTGGTTCTAACTTTGGTGATTTGAGTCCTGATCGACATTAAGATGGTTCTTTGTTAGGTCTGCTTGGTTTGGTTATGTCTTTAGTGGGTACTTATTTGGGCTTGTTTTTGTATATGATATAGTAGTATGACTCTATTTTGCTTTGTTGTAGTATTATCTAGCTTCGGGTATTTTGTTGTTGTTGAACTATTATCTTGCAAACTTTAAGCCACCGGTTGGGCTTGTCAACTGGTTTATATTTATATATATTAATATAGTGTTTAAGCGGTAGTGTAGTCTCGCGCAACAAATCTGTCCTACTAAAAAAAATGTATGCAACTAATTGAATTATATGCGTATGTTGATGCATTTTACTGCATTTCGTTGTTTTTTTGTGTAATTCTTAATTTTGATGTGGTTTTTGATTTTTTTCACCTGAATTTTTTCACCATTAATTGTTTTAATTAGTTACGAACTTACGTGATCTTTTTTATTTTTTTTATTTTTTTGTTGAACTTTTGAAAAATACGGTCTAAATTTACAATAAGTTTATGATCGGATGTGAGCCTAATTTAAAAAGTTAACCGGCACCTATAAAAGCGTACCCTTTAAGTCTTTTACGGGGTATTACAAAATCCAAATAATTCGATATTGAGCATAAGTTACACAAAAATTGTATCTGCTTATATTTGATATAAATTCTCATAATCAACGAATACTATAAGTAAAAACGATAATAATATCTCCCAAATTTCTCAAATAGTATACGTTTACACCACGAAATTTCGTATCAAATATCCGAAGATTATTTTTATCCAAGTCATCTCTAATAAATTGAGGAATCCTCCAGTAGTAAGAGTCATCATCTACTGAATTAATATCAAACATCCGAAGATTTATCTCTAACCATATCTAACAATTTAAAATTAAAAAACGCGTTTCAATATAATAAATCAATTTAAATTTCATATAAAATATTTTTAATAATTTTAAACCTTTGAAAACATAGAAAAAATCATTTAAAAATGATTACTTATAATTTAGAAAACAATTTGTGGTTTAAAACATCAAAACATATTATTTCCAAAAGAAGTGTCACAATAGCATTTCAAAAGCATTACAAAACAGTTAGGTTGGCTAACTGAATCAAAATAACCTTTATATTATCCAAAACCAAAATTTTCCAATTCAATTTTTTTAAATAATTTATAATGATGTTACCAAAAATTTTCATATTTTTAAAACATTAAAAATAGATGTTTGCAGTTACGGTTGGCGAACTGCACTTACAACGGCCTTTTCCAAAACCATTTTAAACATAACTGGAAAAATTTATATCAAAATCTGAAAATTCTTTTTTCTTGAAAGCTGATATAATTTGGGACCCAACATTTCCCATTTTCGGAAAATCCAATTTAATTTTTTCAAGTTATAGTCGTTTAAATTCAATGGAAAAAACACGCGCCTCGTTGCGCGATGCGTCTTATTTTGACCTTAATATAAATTTAGTTTCAAAATTCTTCAAATTACTTTAGAAAACCATTATATACTTATATAAACCATTTTAAAACATTTTCTAGATAGGAAAACAAAACTCCACTTTCCAAAGCCCAGTTGTTTTCAACAACGTCTCAATTAATGTCAAACTTTTTCAACAAAACACTTTTCTTTATGAAAATGTTCGTATGCATTTCCACTCCATTCCCAAACTATTTCAAATCTAAAAATAATTTTTTGAACCAAATCCCCATATTGTAATAATATAATATTATTGATCATGGAAGAGATTTAACCAATCATTGATGAATTACAATTGCAGTGTAATAGTGTATGTCATAGAATAATAACAAGCGTATAAACATACATAGCAACCATTATCAACATTATTAAATAAATAATAACTATGCACAAGATCTATAACAATGATGCTTAATAGTGTGTTTGTGTATTCTAATCTACGTAACATCCATCACAAACAAACAATAACCATTAAACATCCATAACTGGTTTAATTTTATCAACACTAGTAACGACACAAATTATAAATTAATTCTTTACTAATTAGTGTAAAATAAACTAGTGTAAAATTTTAAAGAGTTCTTACCAACATAGCTTTCCAATTCTTCATGGCATGCGAGCCTAGCTGATTGTAAACAAGCCGCCGAATAGTATTTCGGTGCACCATCTTCTTTGCCAATATATATATATATAATGTATATAAGTGTCTCTCTTTTTTATAAGAGGAGGAGGAGGAAGCGGTTTTAGTGGTAGAGGGGGGCAGCGGCTCATGGTCGAATTAAGGAGGAAAGACAGAGAGAAGGAGGATGAGAAGAGGCTAAGAAGCCATTAAAGAGGGGTGGAAGAAACTAAGAAGAAGGAGGAAGAAAGTAGAAAAGTGGAATGAATAAAAATGATAGGAGAAGGGTTCTTTTATAAGGGAGGAGGAGGCTTAAGAGAATGACACCTTTTAGGACACTTGTCTCCTTAAGGAAGCACTCTGTAACACCATGTAATTTTAAAAAACATTAATAAACTAAAGGGATACTCAATTAAATATTTGGAATTAAGTAAAATGGATTGTATCATTGCGTTCGTCTCGGAATTCTAGTTCAGATAGACTTCGAGTTTGGGAAAAGTGGATAAAGTATGAGAAAGATATGAAGGTTAAAAGTTTGTACACATATAAGCAAGATATCAACATATATAATTCAAACCAAAAATTTAAATCAGTTCAAAAACAAGCGAGAGAAATAGGTAAGATCGAAATCGAGATGGGACGACTCATGCCTGGGTTGGTTGGGTCGACCTATGGGTCAACCCATGGCCAGGTGGGTCGACCCGTGGCCAGGTGGGTCGGCCCATTGGTCGATACGAGGGGTAGTTGGGTCGACCCCTCCCCGATCTGGCACAGTGCATTTTTCTGTTCTTGGACATCTTTGTGTGCTGGGTTAATTAGAGATTGTCTATATAAAGGCCAGCATTTTTATTGTTTTCCTACACATATAACAATGTAGATAATGAGATGTTGCCTTACCTTGGATTGAATCAGACAATCTTCCACAACACCAGCCTATACATATATTTGAGAAATTTTCCGTACACTGATCCAATCTTTGTGAGTTCATGTTACATTTAGGTATAAATATTTAGCAGTAACCTTGACATGTCAATAAGCCTGGATCTTGGCCTATGATTATTAAGAAACTGATTCATATCTAAACAGTTCTGCTATAATTACATGTACACCTTTTCTGTTGTTCAGTTGTTATTATATACCTATTTCTGTTATTATATGCCTATTTCTATTATTATATGCCTATTTATGTTCTTTTCCCTATCTTATTCCCTTTTTATTTTATAAGCCTATGGCTAGCTTTGAGCTTAGGTGTAACACCCCGAGAATTCTATAACTGTGAAATTCACAAATTAAAGTATAATTAATTTGAAATCAAAGAACCAAGGGAAACGGGATACGCCATTGCGTTCGTCTCGGAAAAATACGCGAAATAGAGTCCGAGTTTTCGAAAAACGGAGTCCGTATGAAGAAGTTATGGCCTTCGGAAGTTTTGAATTAAATTTAAATTTCAAACAGAATAAAATAATTAAATATTCCGAAGTGGGGCCCATTGGGCCAGGGTGGAAGAACACCCGCCTGGGCCACCCAGGTCGACTGGGCTGTCGACCTGGGCTACCCATGTCGACAGGGCTGTCGACAGCCCTGTCGACAGGGGTATCGACCTGGTCGAGCCCAGTCAACCTGGCTGGCCAGGTCGGTGTGTGGTCGAATTTCTGTGGTCTGCTTTGTCATTAGGGCTAGGTGGCGGGTTCTAATTGGTCTCTCTATCTAATGAATGGCTACGATCTAACCTAGCAACATCAATGGTCCTAATCAATTCCTAACCTCTATATAAACAACCCTAGACTAAACCCTAATCTATTCATTCAAATTAAGAACATAGCCGCCATGTTGCTGAGGAACGACAAAGAGTAGCCGCCAACTAGAGAGAGAATTAGGAAGAAAGTTCTAAAGCCTAAAGCAATTCAAGTAACCTAAAGCCAATCAATTCAACAAAGGAATCATATCTCTTAATTAGAGAATTCGCCGCAACCATTGTAAGTAGAGTATTACTTTGGTATGAATAAACAATTGTATTGATTTGTATGCTTGAATTGGGATAATAAAGTAATTCATATTTGTGCAAAATTATGTTATTCATTATAAAGAACTACATGCGGTAGTTCTATGCAAATATACGATTGGAATATTGCGCAAATTATGTAATCTATGGTGAAGCTACATGTATGTAGTTGATTGAAATTCATGCGAGTTTGGGGCTTTGTTATTATGCCATCATGATGTATATTTTTGTGCATAAATCATTTTGCAAGTAATTGAAACAAGTTTGGGTGTTATAGTTCATATGAAACTATGTTGGAATTTTGACACCATAATCCATGTATTAAGTCATGCTTTTGCAAAACTTATGAATATGGCTAGGCTATGAATGATATTTGGCATAATTGAAATCTATGATTAAGTCTATCTTGTTTATATGATGACATATATGAGACATGGCTAGGTTAGACTCAAAAATCCCTTTTTGCAAGTTTAAAGCAAACACCATGATTAGGAATTCTTATGCATAAGTATGTTTATACCATCGTTATGTGATTAGACTTAAACCATGATTAAGTTGAACTATGCTTTTGTGTTAGTAACAAAGTATCCCCTTTGTAAACATGTAGGAACCTTATGAACATGACTTGTTTATGTTTATGCCATGAACAAATTTAACTTTACTTATGCCATGCTTATGTTTGACATTATGCTATGCCTATGCTAGGAATATTTATGACATGCTTATGTTTGACATTATGCCTAAATAAGAATATAGGTTCATGTTGTAGTTAAACCTATGCAAGTTCACATGCTTTGATTCATGTCACCTATGTTACCACTATGCAAGTACACCAATTTCTATTTTGTATTTCCAACGTCGTATTGCAAGTTCATGCGCTCACCTTCCCCTCTTTGTGTATGTAATCACGCTTTAAGCCTCCCCTTTCGCATGGCTAAATTGGGCTTTAAAAGGCTAAGCCCAATATATATGAACGGACGTGTAAAACGGGGGAAAATAACGTTGGGTTAAAATTAATTAATGAATGAAAATATAAAATAGAAGGGCCCAAATTCAAGTATGGGTTGGGCCCATGATTGGTGTAACCTTTACACCATTAACTTAATAATGGGCCGCAAATATTTACATATAAGAAATAAAGAAGAATGACAAGATATGTAAATGTAGAACATACGATGTGTTTAACCCGAGGTTGGATTGAGTTGTGATGTAAACCTGCCCGGAACCGCCCGGCTGTCCAGTAGTCACAACAATACCTATCCAATGTGGGAGGTTAAACATGGAGCCCAGCAAGGACCCGAGGTTAGACTGAGTTGTGGCGTAAGACTGCCCAGAACCAACCGGCAACAGGCAGCCACAACAATACCTGTCTAATGTGAGAGGTCAGGGCCTTAATAAGACAATTAAGGCTGAGTCAGGATTGATAGGATTAAGTGAACTAAAGACTTAATCAAAATGGAACATGCTAAACTAAACGGACTGGTGGGGTTAGGTTAGGGAAACACTTAACCAACTTAGCATGTTGGATAGAGATAGAAAACCTAGTAACGGGGAACCCTTTTCAGCAGTAACCCAAAAAGGTGTATCAGGATACCCTGAAACTAGGCAGGGTGGGGCACGATTACTGGGCTGATTGTAAGAGGTCAAATCGACGGCGGTGGTGTAGCAGTGTAGGTTCTAACGGAGTGCGGGCGTGCACACACTCCGGCGCAGAAAAATAAGGCACTGGACACCAGTAGCATACCTGTGCACTCTAAGGTTGTGTCGGGTTGCCACTATGGGACTTGATACACCCCATGGTGGGACCAGCATAGGTAACTACAGACATCGGGGGCCGTAAGACACATGTAATTATGCGAGTAGGAGCCGATCATCATAGAATGGATCACATCACCCTGATTGTGGGGTGCCAGTTGGAAACTAGTTTATATGGGTTCAGAGATCAACATGGGGTACGATAGTATATTCGACCCTAGACAACTTAACCAAGTTTATAGTGCTCGCCCACTTCTTGTTTATACTTATCATACCCAGTTCTTTATTCATAGACAAAATAGTACTAGACTTACTCAGGCTTTATGTCTGACTCTACTTTTCTTTCGTCTTCTTTCTTCCGTTCCCCCCCCCCCCCCCCAGGTCCTCAGGGAGGGAACACAGCAGCTTGACCAACCTCAACATCCAGCTTGAAGAAGAGAAATGTATTGCTTGGACTTTCCTGTTTTGAACTATGGCTTTGGACAATCCACTATGGGGCTTTCGCAGTTTATCTATGTTTTATTTATGCTTCTTTAAATAATGTACTCAAGACAGATTATGAAAGTGTTATGTTATGTTTTTGGAAAGGATGTTGTTGTAACACGTATTTGACTTTATGAAATAAAGTTTGTTGTTCTTCCGCTGTTTACAAATATGTGTTCTTATATCTGTCTTGTATATCTGTGACTTGTACTTATAAACCTCCACCAAAATTAGGGCATTCCCTTTGAGAGTGACCCTAACGGAGGTGGGGTGTTTCACTTGGTATCAGAGCATAGGTTTACCAGATAAGATAAAAAGTTTTGAAAAATTATTTTCAAAAAGGAAATTTAAAGAAGCATTCTTAAAAGAAAAATATTATTTTATTTTAAAAAAAAAAGGCAAAGTCCACTCCCCAAAGCCATAGGTACTATCTCTTATCCTTCGTTTTGAATCTATCCTTTTTGTTTCAGCATGTCCCAAGAACTTAACTTGCCGGAAGGGGTGCCAATACCTGGTTGGTTTAGACGGTTCTTAGAAGCAAGAGCCACTCAGCCAGGTCCTACCATTCCTCCTCCCCCAGCGGAAGGAAACCATCCAGCTACAGCAGCACCTTTTCCTCCACCTCCTCCTCGGGGAAACACTTTTGCTAAGATATGTAAAGATTTTAAAGCTATGGGAGGAAGGGATTTCCATGGAACTGAGTCCTTCGTAGCAGCTAGGAATTGGCTGAAAGAAACGGAGGACCTATTCATCATCTTTGAGGTAGAAGATGGACAAAAAGTACAGTTGGCAGTGTGGCTATTGAAGGGTGAGGCTTCCTACTGGTGGGAAGTCACTAATGCTGAAAGACCAGTGGAGACGTGGGAGGACTTTAGGGCAAGGTTTGAGACTAAATTTCTCTCAGATGCGGAAAGAAGTTTGCAGTTGGAAAAATTCTTATTTCTTAAGCAAGGGGACAAGACTGTCAGAGAGTATGTGAATCAGTTCGATGAGCTGGCTAGGTTTGGGCTTGACCTAGTCAACACCCCACACAAGAAGGTTCTCCGTTTCGTCAAAGGGTTGAATGAGCCATTACACAGTTTGGCCATGACCCATATACCCATGGGAGCCACGTATGAAAGATTGGTGCAAATGGCATTGCTGAATGAGGAGGATAAGGGCAAGAAGGAGACAAAGGCAGAAAGCTCTCAAGGGAAGAAAGAGGGTTTGCAGCCCAAGAAGACAGACTTTAAGAAGGGCGGAAAAGGCAACAAGGAGAAGAGGAAGTGCAATTTCTGTGGCAAAGTGGGGCACTTAGTAAAGGACTGCCGGAAAAAGAAGGCCAAGGAGAATGGTGGGTGCTTTTCATGCGGTCAGACAGGCCACAGGGCTAAGGACTGCCCAAAGAAACGAGGACAGGGGCAGGGCGCTGGATCCACCCCAGGGGCACAGGTTCATGTGCTAGAAGCGCCACCTTTGCAACAGCGAGGTACAAATACTTCTGTAGAAAGCGTAATTTATCTTTATGATCACCCCGTTCGCACTTTATTTGATTCCGGCGCATCACACTCCTTTATCTCGTCTGCTTTAGTAGAATCTCTGCACCTAAAAACTAGTATGGTAGAGGACCCCTTAATTGTTTCAAACCCAATTGGGGGCCCAGCTCATTTGTCTATGATCTGTTTGGATTTGAAAATTTCTATTCTAAGTGTTGAATTTCAATGTAGTGCCTTTGTTTTGGGCTTTTCGGGGTATGGTTTGATTTTGGGTATGGATTGGCTATCCAGTAATGGGGCCATCCTTGATTGTGAGAAAAGGGTTGTTAGGCTCCTAACCCAGCTCGGTAATACTTTGGAAATTTCTTGTAATCCCTCGTATGCGGTTATGCTTAGTTATCTTGAATCGCTAGATGCCTCTGTTGAAAACTTGCAATCAGTTAGAGTGGTCCGGGAATATCCGGATGTCTTCGAAGAGGTGAAGGGCTTGCCTCCGAAGAGGGAAATAGACTTCCGCATATATCTTGTAGATAATGCAAAGCCCGTTGCGTTGCCCGTTAGACATATGGCTCCACGAGAAAGGAAAGAGCTCAGTAAACAGATTAAAGAGCTTCTAGAAAAGGGGTTCATTAGGAGGAGCATTTCAGAATGGGGCGCTCCTGTAGTGTTCGCTACAAAGGCGGATGGTTCACTCCGTCTATGTGTTGACTATAGGGAGCTCAACAAGCTAACGAAAAAGAATAGGCATCCTCTCCCTAGAATTGACGATTTGTTTGACCAGCTTGTAGGAGCGTCTGTTTTCTCCCAACTCGATTTAGCAACCGGTTTTCATCAGCTAAGGGTGGCTGAAGATAGCATCGATAAAACGGCGTTCAGAACCCCAGACGGTTTCTTTGAATGGCTTGTCATGCCTTTCGGCTTGACAAATGCACCTGCTTACTTCGTGGACCTGATGAGTAGGGTATTTAGAGATTTCCTCAACAAATTCGTAGTGGTCTTCGTAGATGATATCCTTATCTTCTCAAAGAGTGAAGAGGAACATGCTCAGCACTTAAGGGCAATCATGGAAACTTTGCGAGTCCATCAACTAAAAGCCAAATTCTCCAAATGCCACTTTTGGAGAGAAGAGGTGAGGTTCCTTGGGCACATAGTATCCAAACAAGGGTTAGCGGTGGACCCTGCGAAGGTAGTGGCGGTACAGGATTGGAAGACACCAAGGAATGCAACTGAGGTCCGAAGCTTTCTAGGACTAGCAGGTTTCTATCGAAAGTTTATAAGGGATTTTGCGAAAATCTCAGCTCCGCTCACGAAATTGACCAAGAAGAATCTAGTGTTCAATTGGGACTTGGATTGCGAGTTTGCTTTCCAACGACTGAAAAGGGCTCTCACAACAGCCCCAGTCTTGACGCTGCCAGATGGGAGCAAGATGTTCACTGTCTATACGGATGCATGTGGGACAGGGCTAGGCGCCGTCTTAATGCAAGAAGGAAGGGTAGTAGCTTATGGCGGGAGGCAGTTGAAAGTGCACGAAAAGAACTACCCAACCCACGATCTTGAGTTAGCCGCCATCGTCTTTGCACTCAAGTCTTGGCGACACTATCTCCTAGGTGAGAAGTTCGAACTTTACACTGACCATAAATCGTTGAAATATCTTTTCTCGCAGAAGGATCTTAATTTGAGGCAACAAAGATGGATGGAGTTTCTTGCCTCGTACGATTTCGAAATCTCCTATACTCCGGGCAAAGGCAACGTAGTGGCAGACGCGTTGAGCCGAAAGAAATTGACCCTAAGCCCGTTGTTTGTTGAAAGACAAAGCCTAGAGTTTATAGCCAGCTTCGACTTTAGGCCTTCCTCCGATTTCGTACCGGGCTTGCTTGCATCTCTCGAAGTGCGCCCGACTTTAGTGGATTCAGTAGGGGCAGCACAACGCGAAGACCCTCAGCTTGTGGAAATAATTGATAGGCTAATTAGGGGTGAGACTTCAAGTCACCTCAACAGATACTCCATTGACGATAAAGGTTTGCTAAGGCGAGACGGAAGACTATGCATCCCACAGACGAAAGATTTAGTAAAGAAGGTTCTCGAGGAAGCACATCACTCCAAGATGACGATACACCCAGGCGGGGATAAAATGTACAAAGACATAAAAAGGACTTTCTTTTGGAATGGCATGAAAAAGGACGTGGCAGAATTCGTTTCTAAATGTATGGTGTGCCAACAGGTTAAGGCGGAACAGAAAAAGCCTGGCGGACTGCTACATCCTCTGGAGGTCCCGCAGTGGAAGTGGGATAGCATCTCAATGGACTTCATCGATGGGCTGCCTAGGTCTAGGAGAGGCAACACTAGCATTTGGGTAATAGTGGATAGGCTTACTAAAAGCGCCCACTTTTTACCTGTCAAAAGTAAAAGAACTGCCTCATCCCTAGCATCACTTTACCTCAAGGAAATCGTTCGACTCCATGGAATACCATCTAGCATTGTTAGTGACCGAGACCCCATCTTCACCAGCGAATTTTGGCGGAGCCTGCAAGAAGCAGTAGGAACGCAGTTATGCTTGAGCACAGCCTATCATCTCCAAACCGACGGCCAAACAGAGAGAGTGAATAGAGTTTTGGAAGACCTTTTAAGGCTATGCGTCCTCGACTTCGGAGGGACATGGGAAGACCACCTTCCTTTGGTGGAATTTGCCTACAACAACAGCTATCAAGCAACCATAGGAATGGCGCCCTTCGAAGCTTTATATGGAAGACCGTGCCGATCGCCCACTTGTTGGTGGGAGTCTACGGATAAGCTCATACTTGGACCAGATATGATCCGAGAGACCTCAGAGAAAGTAGACTTAATACGAAGAAGGATGAAGACGGCCCAAGACAGACAAAAGTCCTATGCCGACAAGAGGAGGACCGACCTTGAATTTGAGGTTGGAGACAGAGTTTTTCTCAAGGTATCACCGCTAAGAAACGTTGTTCGTTTTGGAACCACAGGAAAGCTAGAGCCAAGAATCGTAGGGCCATTCCCTATTATCGAGAAGATTGGGAAAATGGCCTATAGATTAGAGCTACCCGAGAAGTTGGCTGGAGTCCACAACGTTTTTCACGTTTCACACCTCCGAAAATGTCTGCATGAGTCAGCTGAAGTAGTAGAGCCAAACATCCTCGAAGAGGCCGAAGTGGAACGCGAAGCAACCATAAGAAGAATTCCAACCCGCATCTTAGGAACGGAAGTGAAGAAGCTACGCAACCGTGAAGTCAAGCTCGTCAAAGTTCAGTGGAGCGACGCCGAGGGAGACGCGACTTGGGAAACTGAAGCTAGAATACGTACTGCCTACCCTTTTCTGTTCGAGGGTATATCCTTGATCTTTCCTTTTTCCTTAAGTTGCGCTTTTATCTATCTTTTAGGTATATTTCCTCGACCGTATCTTTTAGGTAGAAACTCTTTGGATGGAAACATGTAATTGAAACATGTTATGTATGAATGGTTGCAAGTGGTTGCAAGTGATTGCTAGTGGTTGCTCGTGGTTGCATATACACACACAATCTAGGTTTTAGATCGGCTCAGTCACTTCATATTGCATATGCATATATGTTTGCTTTCATATGTGGTTGAACTTTAATGTGTTGTCATGTGGATGCTGCATTTGTATTGAATGATTGTGCACTCATGTAGAATCAAGAATAGGAAAATTTGCATACATAATGGATTCATGGCACTTACATAATTCGCATTAAGGAGGTCAACTGAATCAGTAGACCGCCTGATTTTGCATTAGATAAGTTCATGTACACACACACTTCGCATATGATCATGAAGCATTAGAAGTCTTTTAAGGACAATGGATGCTCGTGTTTGATGGATGAGTAGATGGATGATTGGATGTTAGGATATACATTCCTCCTAACTTGAAGATTTCGGGGACGAAATCCTTTTAAGTGGGGGAGAATGTAACACCCCGAGAATTCTATAACTGTGAAATTCACAAATTAAAGTATAATTAATTTGAAATCAAAGAACCAAGGGAAACGGGATACGCCATTGCGTTCGTCTCGGAAAAATACGCGAAATAGAGTCCGAGTTTTCGAAAAACGGAGTCCGTATGAAGAAGATATGGCCTTCGGAAGTTTTGAATTAAATTTAAAATTCAAACAGAATAAAATAATTAAATATTCCGAAGTGGGGCCCATTGGGCCAGGGTGGAAGAACACCCGCCTGGGCCACCCAGGTCGACTGGGCTGTCGGCCTGGGCTACCCATGTCGACAGGGCTGTCGACAGCCCTGTCGACAGGGGTATCGACCTGGTCGAGCCCAGTCAACCTGGCTGGCCAGGTCGGTGTGTGGTCGAATTTCTGTGGTCTGCTTTGTCATTAGGGCTAGGTGGCGGGTTCTAATTGGTCTCTCTATCTAATGAATGGCTACGATCTAACCTAGCAACATCAATGGTCCTAATCAATTCCTAACCTCTATATAAACAACCCTAGACTAAACCCTAATCTATTCATTCAAATTAAGAACATAGCCGCCATGTTGCTGAGGAACGACAAAGAGTAGCCGCCAACTAGAGAGAGAATTAGGAAGAAAGTTCTAAAGCCTAAAGCAATTCAAGTAACCTAAAGCCAATCAATTCAACAAAGGAATCATATCTCTTAATTAGAGAATTCGCCGCAACCATTGTAAGTAGAGTATTACTTTGGTATGAATAAACAATTGTATTGATTTGTATGCTTGAATTGGGATAATAAAGTAATTCATATTTGTGCAAAATTATGTTATTCATTATAAAGAACTACATGCGGTAGTTCTATGCAAATATACGATTGGAATATTGCGCAAATTATGTAATCTATGGTGAAGCTACATGTATGTAGTTGATTGAAATTCATGCGAGTTTGGGGCTTTGTTATTATGCCATCATGATGTATATTTTTGTGCATAAATCATTTTGCAAGTAATTGAAACAAGTTTGGGTGTTATAGTTCATATGAAACTATGTTGGAATTTTGACACCATAATCCATGTATTAAGTCATGCTTTTGCAAAACTTATGAATATGGCTAGGCTATGAATGATATTTGGCATAATTGAAATCTATGATTAAGTCTATCTTGTTTATATGATGACATATATGAGACATGGCTAGGTTAGACTCAAAAATCCCTTTTTGCAAGTTTAAAGCAAACACCATGATTAGGAATTCTTATGCATAAGTATGTTTATACCATCGTTATGTGATTAGACTTAAACCATGATTAAGTTGAACTATGCTTTTGTGTTAGTAACAAAGTATCCCCTTTGTAAACATGTAGGAACCTTATGAACATGACTTGTTTATGTTTATGCCATGAACAAATTTAACTTTACTTATGCCATGCTTATGTTTGACATTATGCTATGCCTATGCTAGGAATATTTATGACATGCTTATGTTTGACATTATGCCTAAATAAGAATATAGGTTCATGTTGTAGTTAAACCTATGCAAGTTCACATGCTTTGATTCATGTCACCTATGTTACCACTATGCAAGTACACCAATTTCTATTTTGTATTTCCAACGTCGTATTGCAAGTTCATGCGCTCACCTTCCCCTCTTTGTGTATGTAATCACGCTTTAAGCCTCCCCTTTCGCATGGCTAAATTGGGCTTTAAAAGGCTAAGCCCAATATATATGAACGGACGTGTAAAACGGGGGAAAATAACGTTGGGTTAAAATTAATTAATGAATGAAAATATAAAATAGAAGGGCCCAAATTCAAGTATGGGTTGGGCCCATGATTGGTGTAACCTTTACACCATTAACTTAATAATGGGCCGCAAATATTTACATATAAGAAATAAAGAAGAATGACAAGATATGTAAATGTAGAACATACGATGT
Organism: Allium sativum; assembly: GCA_030737875.1. Classification (NCBI taxonomy): domain Eukaryota; kingdom Viridiplantae; phylum Streptophyta; class Magnoliopsida; order Asparagales; family Amaryllidaceae; genus Allium; species Allium sativum. Next base: position 158,726,118 of record CM060918.1, on the reverse strand, counting down.
GTTTAACCCGAGGTTGGATTGAGTTGTGATGTAAACCTACCCGGAACCGCCCGGCTGTCCAGTAGTCACAACAATACCTATCCAATGTGGGAGGTTAAACATGGAGCCCAGCAAGGACCCGAGGTTAGACTGAGTTGTGGCGTAAGACTGCCCGGAACCAACCGGCAACAGGCAGCCACAACAATACCTGTCTAATGTGAGAGGTCAGGGCCTTAATAAGACAATTAAGGCTGAGTCAGGATTGATAGGATTAAGTGAACTAAAGACTTAATCAAAATGGAACATGCTAAACTAAACGGACTGGTGGGGTTAGGTTAGGGAAACACTTAACCAACTTAGCATGTTGGATAGAGATAGAAAACCTAGTAACGGGGAACCCTTTTCAGCAGTAACCCAAAAAGGTGTATCAGGATACCCTGAAACTAGGCAGGGTGGGGCACGATTACTGGGCTGATTGTAAGAGGTCAAATCGACGGCGGTGGTGTAGCAGTGTAGGTTCTAACGGAGTGCGGGCGTGCACACACTCCGGCGCAGAAAAATAAGGCACTGGACACCAGTAGCATACCTGTGCACTCTAAGGTTGTGTCGGGTTGCCACTATGGGACTTGATACACCCCATGGTGGGACCAGCATAGGTAACTACAGACATCGGGGGCCGTAAGACACATGTAATTATGCGAGTAGGAGCCGATCATCATAGAATGGATCACATCACCCTGATTGTGGGGTGCCAGTTGGAAACTAGTTTATATGGGTTCAGAGATCAACATGGGGTACGATAGTATATTCGACCCTAGACAACTTAACCAAGTTTATAGTGCTCGCCCACTTCTTGTTTATACTTATCATACCCAGTTCTTTATTCATAGACAAAATAGTACTAGACTTACTCAGGCTTTATGTCTGACTCTACTTTTCTTTCGTCTTCTTTCTTCCGTTTCCCCCCCCCCCCCAGGTCCTCAGGGAGGGAACACAGCAGCTTGACCAACCTCAACATCCAGCTTGAAGAAGAGAAATGTATTGCTTGGACTTTCCTGTTTTGAACTATGGCTTTGGACAATCCACTATGGGGCTTTTGCAGTTTATCTATGTTTTATTTATGCTTCTTTAAATAATGTACTCAAGACAGATTATGAAAGTGTTATGTTATGTTTTTGGAAAGGATGTTGTTGTAACACGTATTTGACTTTATGAAATAAAGTTTGTTGTTCTTCCGCTGTTTACAAATATGTGTTCTTATATCTGTCTTGTATATCTGTGACTTGTACTTATAAACCTCCACCAAAATTAGGGCATTCCCTTTGAGAGTGACCCTAACGGAGGTGGGGTGTTTCATTAGGCCAATCTCGTAAGATATCCGCGTATGAATGAAATTGGGACAACTGAAGAATGTTTGGGAAGGAAAATAAAAGATGGGGAATTGGAGCATATCCTGTACTATGGAATATGACTGAAAAATTAGGGCATATCTTATACTATGGAGTATGACTGAAATTTGGGGTGCATGAACATGTAAATCTGTAGGCTTAATTCAAAGATTAAGTGGAACATAAAATTGTATATATAACCTATGGAGCCTATTTAATCTATTGGGGTTATATGAACTAACTAACCTATTTAATCTATTAGGGCTATATGAACTTGTTAACCTATTTAATCTGTTGGGGTTAAGTAACCATGTTTAACATGTTGGGGTTAAGTAAACCCATTTAATCTGTTGGGGTTATACGTAAACCTATTAACCTGTAATACTTAACCTGTTTAATCAATTAGGGATATATGAACATGTTAACCTGAACTTAACTTGTTAATCTGTGGGGGTTAGGTGAACCTGTTAATCTGTATAGCTTAACATGTTAAAAATCCTAGTTAATTGGGGGGACACAAGTTTATGGGTTTAGTTTGTGTCATCTGCTGTGTGGAGACCATAAGTCAGTATCTTATTCTAGTACTAAAGGGGGACCCTGCACTAGGTAGGATTCGGGCACACATACTGAACTGATTGTAAGAGGTTCATCTAAATAGGGGTGTATACGGGGGCGTTCCAATGGAGTCATGGGCATGCATGAATCTGGTCTATAGGGGAAAATAAGCCACTGTAGCATCAGTAAATAGGTCTTTGTCCTTCTATGGTTGCCACTTTAGGAAGTAATACACCCTATTATGGGGCCGACACAGGATATTTACATGTTAGGGAGTTGATCTTCTGGGGTAGTAATTATGGTATATCTAGTCATGTCTGCTTTCTGTTTGGGTACTTGTTATTTTTGTTTGCGGAAACACCCGTTATTTCTATTGAGGTACTTGTTATTTCTATTTGGATAGAACCCGTTTTGTAACTAGAAGTACACCTAATCCTACCATTATATTTTGTTAGGATCATTTTGTTTCCGTTATATTAGTGAACACCTAATCCTATCACATATCTGTTATACTAGTATCGGTGCAGAGAAAAGTAACTGAGAAGCATAGTTTACCCTGTTTAATCTGCTTATCCTGTTTATACTTGTTATATGATGTTGTTATCTCTCATCTTGTTTTATATGCTTGTCTTGATACTTTTACTTCTTTATATGCTAAAAGTCACTGGACTCGCCAAACTATATGTCTGGCCCTTTTTGTTTCCCTTTTCTCTCTTTCCTTCCTCCCCTCAGGTTTTCAGGGTGGGAAGGCTTAGGTGTGATTAGGACTTTCTCCCTCTTCTATTTCTGCTTGGATCTGGATTTTCTTTGATGTATCGCTTTTACTACTTGTCTACTTTGTTATGGCTATTATTGGGTATTATGATTTTACATTTCTGTACTCTAATGGTTTTTGGTGCAAGACAGATGTTTTGGTTTTATGTATTTGGTTTCAGTATTCTAGCCTGATATTGTAACTGGTTTTGAGACTACGATATTTTTCTGTTGAATAATGAAGTTTTAAATTTCCGCTGCTATTTTTATACCAGTCTTGTGAGATTCTGTTTCTATTTACCTATAATGCTTCACGAAACTTAATGCATTCTGATAAATAGTGACATTAACGGACGTGGGGTGCCACACACCCTTTCATGCATGTTGCCACCTCTTAAAACCACTTTAAAATACCATGTTCTCACTTAAAAACCAGGTCCAAATGCACAAGGTATCATTTATTACATGTTTGTAACACTTTTAGGTTGTTTCAAATTAGCAACGCTTCACAACCATTTCAAATCTTTAAAGTATTTTAGTTCATCATTTACCAATTCGAAACATTGATTAATATGAAAAAAAATCCATATTTAACAAACGATGACAAACACAACAAAATACGTTAATATTTATTAACAAATCCTCCCAATTGAATTTGATAATTCAAATTAATTATTTTTATTATATTTTTTATCACATATATATTTTAATAAGAGATTACGTTAACAAAATAGTTTAATAAAAACATATTTGAAAAAAATGTAATATTTGACAAAATATAATTAAATTTGGTAATTTAACATATTTAAAATATATTAATAATAAATTCAAATTCATTTTTAAATCAAATTAAATTCAGTTTACATCCAAAAATTCAAATTTGATATTAAACATTCTAGTTTTAAATTGGTTAAAAATTCTGGATCGTTACATAAAGGATCTAAAATAAGCAAAATATGTGAGGAAAGCATTGAAAATGCTTGCCGAATATGAAAATGTTTCAATTTATCAGATACCACGAGAAAAGAATGAGCAAGCAGGCTGTTTAGCTAAATTGACTAGTTCAAAACAACGCCAAAAGCAAGGACTGTACTTTCGGTCACATCCTAGCATTGATGAAATGACAACCAAAAGAGAATTGTTGGTCTTAACTCGATCTCGAATGACTAGGAAGTGGAAGAAACTATAAAAATCCCATGAATAATTTTTAATGACCCACATTTTACGTATCAAAGGATCATAAAATATTTTTATTTAATTCTACAAGGGTCGGATCATTTTAATATTTTGATATGATGTTTATGGGGATGTGAGATATGTCCATGATTTTTATCAATTTTATTTGTAGCCATTTTACCCTTATTATTTTTTAGGGCATAACTTTTGACTGGGATTGAATCATGTGCTGGGATCGATTCCACTAGATCGGAAATGGTGTTCTCAATTCTGTAGAGTGGTCACATTAAAGATTTAGCTGAGCAGTTTGGGAGAAATCATTGTTTAGTATTACACATTTTCTGGACAGACTAATTAGTATTTAGTTGGCTGATTAATGAGCCCCATTAAGGCTAGGGGATGTTGGCAATAAATAAGAGGGTAGGGGTAAAGAGAATTCTTTAGACTCTTCATTTCTCATTTGGTCGAGTGCCTGTGATTCTCCTGCTCAACCAGATACTCTCCACTTTATTTCAATTCATAGATTTACATAGGAAGATTGAAGATCAACATTAAAGAAGGTTAGATTGCATCAAATTGATTGAATCAGAGGTCGTTCTTCACTGCCCGGATTAGAGATTCATTGATTTCGAGATATTTTGTGGATTTGGTGAGTGATAAGTATCTCTCACATGGATACAATCGAGGATAGGGTTTGCTTGATCTTATTTTCAACATTTCAAATCATTTTCACAAAGATGTAATTAAGGTAAGTTTATTTTCATTCATATCACCATAGGATCTAATTTAGCAAGATTGTAACGGTAAATTCATAAGTTAATTCATTTTTTATGCAAGTTCAGATCTAATTATTGATTTGTTTATCGTTTTATTACGATTTGCTGAAATTCAAATGATTGTTGATGTGCTAATGTTAATTGATGATTTCACTGATTGTTTGGTTGGAATTGGTCGGTTTGGATGAGGTGGATGCATAGATGTTATCATTGAAGCGTGAAAAGTATAGATCGTCTCGTCGAAAAGCAGATTTGGGCATGGATCGTTTGACAAAAGGATGGATCGGTCGGTAATGATGTGGAAATATGGACCGCGTGGAGTGTGGTGAAAGAAATGGATAGATCGGTGAAAAGTGATAGATCGTGTACAACTAGGATCGAGCGGAGCAAATACAAATGGACTGGCCGAAAAACCTAGAGCATATGGATCGGCTCATGGAAAGATGGATGGAGTGGCCGTAAAAATGATGCAAGGCATAGACTGGGAAAAGAGTATGGATCTGTGAAAATGCCTGGATCATAGGAGCACATGGCAAAGCTTGGTGGAATAAGTTGTTTGATGGATCGGGCTCATTTGCATTTCTGGATCGCATGGAACAACCGTTGCTAGCGTAGTTAATGGATTAGGTGTAGCTGAACGAATCGGCCAAAGTGGGAGAAAAAGTTGGATAGGTCTGTGTGAGATGGACTGTGGAAAGTACGGGTCGGTCTGAGGCACAGATCGGGTATGAACAAAATGTGTGGTTCAGATTGGATCGTGGGCGATCCATTGATGGATCATGTGTGGTCCATGATGGATCGTGAGTGATCCATCAGTTTAGTGACCAAAGGATGTTGAGTTTTGGTTCGACGATGAGCGTAGCTTCGATGTAAGTTCAGATGGAATGTTCAAAGCAAAGCGAAGTGAAAGACCCCACCTCCGTTAGGGTCACTCACAAAGGGAATGCCCTAATTTTGGTGGAGGTTTATAAGTATAAGTCACAGATATACAAGACATATATAAATACACATATTTTTAAACAACGGAAACAATAACAACTTTTATTTCATCAAAATACGTGTTACACAAACCACACCCTAATTTTCTTACAATACTTCCAAAAACATTACATTTCCATAACTGTCTTGATTAACAAAGAAGCATAAAACATAAAGTAAAGCAACAAAATCCCCATAATGATATCCAAAGCCATGTTCCAAGCCAAAGAGATCCAAACCGTACATCTACTGTCTTCAAGCTTGCAAAAGAGTCTGACTAGGCTGATTTGTTTCCTCCCTGTGGACCTGGGGGGAAACGAAAGAAAAGAAGACGAAAAGAAAAACGGAGTCAGACATAAAGCCTGAGTAAATCTAGTGACTTTTCAGTATGTGAATAAGAGAAGGATATGATAGACATAAACTGAAAACAGGATAGTATCATAACTAAGGGAGTGTAGTCTAGAATCGAATATACTATCGAACCTACACCATATCTCTACATTTACTAGTATTACTCTAACCAGCACCCCATGCTGAGGGTGAGTGATCCTTTTTGTTTTCTAAAGATCGGCTCCTACTCGTACGTGTGTCTTACGGCTACCCCAAGAAGTGTAGATACCTATGCTGGTCCCACCATGGGGTGTATCAAGACCCATGGTGGCGGCCCCGACACAATTACTGGAAGGCATAGGATATACTACTGGTGCCCCCAGTTCCCTGCTTGTCTGCTCCGGAGTGAGTGCACAACCGCACACCGTTAGAACTACACTGTGCACCTAACATTGCCGTTATTTGACCGCTTACAATCAGCCCAGTAATCGTGCCCCACCCTGCCTAGTTTCAGGGTACCGTTGATACCTAAATTGTGTTACTGCTGAAACGGGTCCCTACGTTACCAGGGTTTTCTAGTCAAACATGTTAAGTGGTTAAGTGTATGTATATACCTAACCCCACCCATCAATATTTGTTAACATGTTGAATCTTTGGTTAAGTGTTTTCAGTTGAGTTAACCATACAACCTGTCCTTAGCCTTTTAGAGCACCGGCCACTCACATTAAACATATATCACTATGGTTACTGGATGTGCCAGTTGGTTACGGGCAGGTTTACACCATAGTTCAGTCTAACCTCGGGTCTTTATTGGGCTCAATGTTTAACCACCCACATTGGATAGGTATTGTTGTGACTACTGGACAGTCGGGCGGGTCCGGGCAGGTTTATGTCACAACTCAATCCAACCTCGAGTTAAACATGTCGTCTTTTCTAGATTTACATATTTCATTATTTACGTAAATGTCATGTCGTCTTTTAATTTGGGTATAACAATTATACCGCAAAAAATGTCACAGTCGTTGGCACGCGCCAAACATGCCAACATATTTATTTATATCATGTTTTACACCCAACGCTATTACCCCCGTTTGTACATACTAATGTTGGGCTCGACACAATTCAGCCCAACTTGATAAGCGTGAAAAAAGGGGAAATTCAGAACCTATAATATTTCTATGATACATATAAGGTGTAGCGCATGAACTTGCAAATTGGCGTTAACATAAACATTGGAGCATGTGAACTTGCATTCAAAGTTGGCATACAACTAAATGGGTGTCACATAGGATGGCATATGTAGACTTATACAAACTTGGGTTTTAACATATTAACTTGGCATAACGTCGAACACAAAACTAGCATGTTGTAAATTAACCCAAAATGTCTAAATCTAATATATAGTCTATTTCCACATGAACTTACATTGTTTATGTAGCCCAAACTGCATTTAACATAGTTCTAACCATACTTGTAATGGATCTAAGATGTATACATAAGTTCTGAGTCATGTAGCATAAAGGATCTCAGATTTAGGGTGTGTTTACATAAGTATAGGACCCATGATATCAACATAAACATAAAGGGGATATTAACATAAACATGAGAGGGATCTAATCATAGACTTTGCCACAAAACTTGCAATTACCATCACTTTCATATACAAACGTATAATAAACTTGCATCGATCCATTTATGCCACAAATCAATTCACCAAAAATAATCACGATAGAAACATTACAATACACAAGATCTACATCATTACAATGATACAATTCTATTCCCAATTACATCGTATCACATCATAATTTTATTCAAATTCTGAAAGACCACTATACTTACAACGTATGACGAATTCTTGTTTTCTAATTTCTGTTTTTTGAATTTGGAGATGCTCTCCTTTGGGTAGCAATTTGTTGATTGATTTGATTAGACTTTAGTTTGCTTCTTAGTTTGATTCTTGGCGGCTACGATCAACTCCTTCCATACAGCATGACGACTCCTCTCTTATTTTCTTATGTGAATTAGTTGAGTCTTAGTGTGTATTTATAGATTTTTCAAGTTAATTTGAGCCGTCAGATGCAAACAGAGAGGGAAATCAGACCATACAGCACAACAGAGTCGAACCAGGGTCAGACCCACCTGGTCAGGCCGACCAGGCAAGTCGACACCCATGTCGACTGCGTAGTCGACCTGGGGGGGCCAGGTCGACTGCCCAGTCGACACTAGTGTCGACCTGGTCACTGGGCGGGAGTTTTCCCGCCCAGCCCAGTTTGAACTCGAATTTCAAATTTTAAACGTGATCTGAGCTGTTTTTTGAATTCAAATTTATTCTGAAACTTCCGGAGGTCGTAACTCCTTCATACGGAGTCCGTTTCACGCAAACTCGGACTCTATCTTAACCAGAATTCCGAGACGAACGCAATGGCGTAAGCCATTTCCCTTAATTCTTTCATTAGAATTAATTATACTTTAATTTATGAATTTCACTGTTATAGAATATACGGGGTGTTACACGAAGTGTTCATTGATCGATGAAATGCAATGAAGTTATGAAGATGACCCAAGGATGCTTAAGCTCGCGGATAATGGTTGCTCGAGAAGGCGCTTGAGCTTATGGATAGTCATCAAGGTAGATGGCTAGAGATATTGAAGGCTGAGGGGTCATCATTAGTCAGAGGTTCTAGCAGACTCTATGCAGAGGTATAATGGGGGAACTTGGAGACTAGATGGGTCGAGTACCAAAGGCAGTCACGATGGGCCTAGATACGAGTCATGATGACATATGGAGTTTTGCTAGAACCGGGGTTACCATTAGCACTTGATGGATGGCAATTAAGATGGGCCAGTCATATGATTAACGACGGTTTTAAGGCAAGGTTGGCGGTGATAGCCAGAGTCATGGATGTTGATTGTTTATTTGTATCGTCTTACGTGGATTGTTTGACGTCAAGGGAGATATCTCATGGGAGCTTATCTGATGTTGGTTTCGTCCTTCGGGTTTTGTGCTCGGATGATGTTGAGCTCGATTGAGATGGTCTACGCTTGATAATTGGTTTCTATGGATGTACTATTTGTTTCATCTCTTATTATCTAGGAAAGGCTATCACTGTCGGTTGCAGAGGAGACGGGTTTGGGGGTTCTTCTCTGTGATGTGTTGGTAGATTAGATGATTGATGTACCTACTTATCATATGCTTTATTAATGATGTTTGATAGCTTTTTTTTCACTTATTAAGACTATTGTTTGACTCAAGTTTTTATGTTTCCTCTTATTACCTTGGATTGTTCATCCATGATATAGATGGACAGACTAAGTAGCAGGTAACAGGTAGTAGATCTTGATTAGGATGATGTTGTTGAGTGACAACAAGCTGGGGACTAACATATTATTTTCCTGCTATACATATATGATATTTCCACTACTATTGATGATATTTTCTAGTCTAGGTGAAACTGTTGTGAGGCTTATTGTACAGACTCTGATGTAATCCAGTTTGGTATATTGATATTTCACGATGATATGAAAGTTTAAGATTCTTCCCAATTATGCTTCACTTTTATATCATGTTGTATATGTTCTATTATATTTCTCCATGCACTGTGAGTTATATAAAAGATTCCATGTGTATTTTCTACTCCTGATGATTGTCCTGTATTTGGCCTAGCATGTCATATAGTGCACTTCATCCTTGGTTTGTGCAAGAGTTGTGGGGCGGTCATCACATTTAGTATCAAATCTTTGGTTAATCGGTTTTATCCAAAGTTCATGGGCGTAAAGACGTATGAGAGAAGTATTTGTACTTTTCTAACGGATGATTACTACATTATAGTGGATAGTATAGTAGCGCTTAAACTCAATTGCATTTATTCTCACGAAAGGACTAATCATTATAATTTCAGATTTAGAATGAGTCGTCGATCTTCGGTACATACATCTAGGGAAGAGCCTGTTCTTAGAGGGAGAGCTGGTGGTTTACCAGATTACCCAGCTATGTTCGAGGCCATGGTGGCAGCGATCATGAGGAGGGTACTCGCTCCATAGACAATTGCGGTAGATGTTGATGTTCATGTGCAAGTGCCTAGGGAGGTTGATTTCGCTAAGTTATGTTAGGACTTCACTATCCTAGGAGAGAAGTCGCTCAAGGGGACAGATCCAACTACAGAGATCCAAGGGTGGTTTGATACTTGTATTCGGATATTCGGAGACTTGGGTATTGATGATGTGGCTAAGATGAAGCTTGCATCTAGACAGCTGCAGGGGAGAGCTATGGATCGGTGGAACTCTGTCACTCTAGCGACTCCTAAAGATGAGATCACTTGGGATCTGTTCCGAGTCAAATTTGAGATGAAGTTCATTTCTACCATCCAGAAGTCAATTCTGTTTAAGGAGATTCTTGAGCTAAACCAGAATGGTAGACCAGTGTTGGAGTATGTTTTCGAGTGTGAAGCCTTATCCAAGTATGCTCGTTTGTATATCGGAACTCCTTATCAGAAGAACAAGAAGTTCGTCATGGGCTTGGATACATGTCTAAGGAAGTAGTTGACGGATTATTTAGATGACACATATGAGCAGATTGTGGAGAAAGCTTTAAGGCACGAGAGTTTGTTTCCAAAGGAATAAGTTATTACTGCAGGCAAAGAGGACCTGAAACCACAGCACGGTGGCAATAAGAAAAAGTGAAACGGAAAGAGGAAGCAGCGACAGTAGCAAGAGAACGATGGTCAGAAGAAGCAGAAAAGCGAAGTGACTTGCTACAATTGCCAGCAGAAAGTCCATTTTTCCAAGGATTGTAAGAATTTGAAAGTCAAGAGGACGTGTTATAACTGTGGGAAGCCTGGGTATAACAAGAAGGATTGTCCAGAACCACCGAAAGGTAAGCAGATAGTGAAGGCATTTGGTTTGGAGGTTGTTCCATCCTATTCAAGAGCTCCTATGACTAAGGAGAAAGGGAAGAGTGTTGTTGTTCAATGTACTCTTTCTGCCGGGGGTGTTTCAGTTCGAGTTTTGTTTGATACAGGATTTCAGTTGCAATGAGCTTGTGTGCCGATTAGGTTTGGAACACAAGATTTGTGATAGACCATTGGTTGTGACTAATCCAGTTGGGGGTTTGTGTAGTATATGTATGCTTTATCATGGTCTAGTTTTGTTGAGTCATTGTAACACCTTACATTTTTGTGCACCTAATTTTTGACAAAAATTAAAAATTGAACACTTCCAAGCATAGAGCATATATCTGGTACCTGCAATAAATGAGCATGAGCATAATCATAATACGATAAAATAACTCACAACGGAAACAAAATAGGATAAATTAGTATTAACTCAAGCAACTAACATTTTCAAAGTAAAACTTTGACAATATCGAGCATGAGAGAGAACGAGAACCCAAAGCCAAACCTAATTAATCATCTATGAGAAACCGATCTTCTCTATGAAACCTAGGAGGTTGTAACGAGGAGGGGGTCAGAACAACAAGTTACGGTGACTAAGAAATGTACAACACATATTATAATACCCAGACCCGTTTGGTTCAACTCTAGTTGTATGCCTAACTAGGTTAGTGATTTTAGCTCAACCTAGTAAGTGTTTATGCACGAATTTACTATTAAGCCAAAAGTAGTATTACCAACTTATATTACCGAGACAGGACATTTACAGACATTTTTCCGAAGCCTTTATACCAAAACTTAACTAGTTAACTCTATCGAGAGTGGGCCTTTAATTTCCGGGGTTTCTTTCTATATCCTTATTCACTATTCTTTATTATTTAACGCCTTACTATCAAATGATAGATATGGTGGATTCTCCCTGATCACTTAATACCCTAGGAGAACCTATTGGTCACTTATTAACCCTCGATAGTATATTCAACGTTGACATTAACTAGAAGGCACTAGCTACGGGCCCTACTAGTTAAGGCTTTCATCATTCACGCATATACCCTTTCCCCGCATAAGGTGAGAGAAGGTATTTTATCATACGCTATACCTTCTAGGTAACCTTACTAGATGACCTCCTTAGTCGCTTATTACTTCCCGTAGGATAGATGGCCATATATAGCCCTTTTCATTCCCAAATTTGGGTAGGCCAACATATACCTTCCATTTAAGACCCCTATACTGAAAAACCTATTCCTAGGTGGACTCTTTAAACCTAGTCACATAGCCTTTTAGGACCCAAGAAGCGAACCATATGCGAAGGTTATTTGTTTGTCCCCCATTTGCCTTTAAAACCTTTCCCTTTTTGGGATAGAGTAGGCTACGTTATTAAGTCATTCTTGTTTAATTGCTTTATACGGAAATACTATACGTACACCATTTATTTGCGTCACGAGTTTATATGGTTAATAATATCTTACATTGTTAACCTACTAAGTCGAACTATATTTTTAATTATAAGTTTTGTTGACATGAATAAGGATGATTATGTTCCCTTTTCTCAAGGATATTTATTTAATTTCTTCCCTAATTTGGACATAGTATTTAAACGACAATCAATATCCATTTATCCCCTTTTTGACACCCATCTTTTTTATTTTTTTATTTCCCTTTATGAGTCTAATGGTCATATTTTCCTAAGGCAACTATTTATCAGTCCCAAGTTATCTATTGTTTTACCCCAACGAACAATTTATTTTTTATTCATTTATTTATTCATTGGTTGACTGTTATATATGTATATATATTTTTACGTACCAGGCCTTCACATTAAGTTGACTACTTGTGGATGCTGGATATGCCGGTCGGTTCCGGGCAGACTTCTACCAAAAGTGAACTTAACCTCGTGCCTTAGTATGATTATATGCATTAGACCCCTCACATTAAACTGATTACCTGTGGTTGCTGGATTTGTCGGTCAGTTCCGCGCAGTCTTACACCACAAGTTGAGTTTAACCTCGTGTCTAAATGAAGTTATAATTTAAACTTCCTAATTGGTGTCCACAATAATTCTCCTAATTGATTTTGAGAATTGTAACCATTTTCCCATCACGTTTAATTTCCCCAAATCAGTATGGGTTACAATGGTTATTTCTTCCTCACATTAAACTGATTACCTGTGGTTGCTGGATTTGCCGGTCAGTTCCGCGCAGTCTTACACCACAAGTTGAGTTTAACCTCATGTCTAAATGCAGTTATAATTTAAATTTCCTAATTGGTGTCCACAATAATTCTCCTAATTGATTTTGAGAATTGTAACCATTTTCCCATCACATTTAATTTCCCCAAATCGGTATGGGTTACAATGGTTATTTCTTTATTTGCGGTCTCAATTATAGCAGTTTATTACATTGATTACTACAAATGGTCACCACAAATATATAAATTAAAAATGGATTTTATTTACACATAATTCCATAATTGAACCTTATCCAATCATTCAAACATTTCATACGATTTATTTTTCACCGTTTTACGTTGATTTGGATGGATAATATGTATATATTTACTTTTATCTTTTCGTACAGTCAACGTAGTTATTAATATTTTATTCTTCTTCTTCTTATTTTTAAGTTAAATGATTTGGTCTAATCAATTAACCAAATGTTCCCTTTTTATATTCAATCTTGCCAAAAAAGTTTCAATTCTCACAAGGACCGTTAGGTGTAACCATTGTAAAAATGCCTGTTTTATGGAATTTTGACATATTTATAACTCACAAGAAATATATGTAATATGTTTATATTAGAATAGTCAATGCAAATTACATACAAGTATATATATTTATATTTATATGTAGCTTTGCACCACTTTTCCCTTTTTAATCCTTTTTTTCATACTTCATGTGATTCTAAAATAATGCCTCTTTATATTTTTAAGGAGGAAAAGGCATATTTTACAACGCTTAAACCAAAACCCAACAATATTGAACATAACAGGAATATTTCTTTTTTATTCTTACAATCACATAATACAAAAATTCATCTTTTCACTCAAATTTACATATATCATATTTCAGCACTGAACTAAAGATCTGAAATATAACAACAACAAATTGATGTTTAATGGGACTAACTTCTAGATCCACAGTACTATGTAACATGTTCAACATATTTCATACTTCATGACATAACTGTAGGAATATGTGGGAAAGATATCAAAAATCCTACAATTCATGTTATACATAGTCATACTTTTCATTTTCCAATTTGTAAACAAATTCATGATCGGATCTAAGGGTTGCCACAATTTAAAATTATTTAAATAATAGATCTGATAGGCATAAAACAAAAATTGGATTCAAACGAAATAGGTAAATCGTTATATATGTATTAGTAAATTTCCCATTCACCTTATAGCCTCCAATTTCTCTATTTTGGACCTTTTACGCTTACAATCCCTAAATTCTTATAAAGTCATAGTTTATATAGAAAGGGAAAATTTTAGATCTGTATAAATGTAAGAAAAAGGGGAGAGAGCGAAGAAATCTGTCGTTGAGAATCATCTTCCATTAAATCTATTTATCTTCCCAATTCCATATGAATTTAATTCGATTTGGTATATGCATGAATATATTATATTTAAAAATTAGGTTAGAAGAGGAAGAAAAATAGCAGAGCTCCGCTACATTCATATATTTGAATGGAAAAAGAGTGAGGCTCTATCCCTGTACATCTTATCCCCTCCGGGATGTATGGTCATCTTTGAGTGATGCGCCTCTTCGAGGACCTTCCTTACTAGGTCTCCCACTTGTGGGACACATAGCCTTCCATCACGCCTTAGCCATCCCTTGTCATCTATGGCATACCTACCGAGGTGACTTGACGTCTCACCACTAATTAGCTTGTCCATGATTTCGGCTATCTGTGGATCTTCCTTCTGTGAAGTCCCTACTTGATCTAGAAGTGTAGGTCTTAACTGAAGAGATGCTAGCTTAGCAGCCAATGATTCAACGGCAGGTGTAAAATCAAAGGTAGCTATAAAGTCTAGGCTTTTCCTTTCAACAAACAAGGGGCTCAAAGTCAACCTTTTCCTACTTAGCGCATCTGCCACCACGTTACCCTTGCCAGTGGTATAAGCTATATCGAAGTCATATGATGCTAAGAATTCCTTCCACCGCTGTTGTCTTAGACTCACATCTTTCTGTGAGAAGATGTACTTAAGCGATTTGTGGTCGGTATACAGCTCGAACCTCTCCCCTAGAAGATAATGGAACCAAGATTTAAGGGCAAAAACGATCGCCGCCAACTCCAAGTCATGTGTGGGATAGTTCTTCTCATGAACTTTAAGTTGTCTACCCCCATAACATATCACTTTCCCTTCTTGCATTAGGACAGCGCCTAATCCTGTGCCACACGCATCTGTATACACCGTAAACATCTTGCCTCCGTCGGGTAATGCCAAAACTGGTGTTGTGGTGAGGGCTCTCTTGAGTCTCTGAAAAGAAATCTCACATTCTATGTCCCATGCAAACGCTAGGTTTTTCTTCGTTAACCTTGTAAGAGGGGCTGAAATCTTAGCGAAGTCCTTAATAAACTTCCTGTAGTAGCCTGCCAAACTGAGAAAGCTTCTCACTGTAATAACCCGAAAATCTGGGCAAGTTTAAAATTTTTATTTTGGCCATTTTAGCGAATTTTGAATATTTAAAATGAATTATTTTAAATAATATCGACGAGAAATTTATTTTGAATATAATTCGACGTATATATTATATACGTCGTCGTTAGAATATAAATATTTATATATAATTATAAATAGAATTGAAAATGGCGCGGTAGTTCGATAATTCGATTTCAAACTTCAATTGAACGTACCGGGTGCAAAACAATCCGAATTTTAGTGAAACCAAAAATCATAGGATCTAATTGATGATATCTTTCCAACGAATCCGAAAAATCAAGATTTCATATCGGGAATCAAAAGATATGTCCAGTTGAAAATTCTGAATAGTCGCTATGGAATTTAGGCCCTTAAAAATGGACATTTTGCAAACGACCTCGGATTTCGACGAAACCAGTTTTGTTGGGTCCGTGATGTTAAATTATTGCTAGGTTTCAAATTTCATAATTTTTCGAATCAGTATGTGAGCGTGGCAAAGGAAAACGCGTTTGACCAGTTTCAGTTGATTTTAAATCGACTGGAAATTGGCCATTTTTCTAACGGTCTCAGAATTCGACGAAACTAGTTTTGTTAGGACCGTATCGTCAATACGAAACTAGAAAATATTTTTATGGGATTTATAAAGTTCGTATGTGACCCCGGTAATTTGAAATGTACGTTTAAAATTCAATATAGTGATTTAAAGGTAAATTCAACAGAAACTGATCGTAATGATCGAATCAACCTACGATACGTATCCCATTGTGTTCGGAATGGGGGTAAAACGCTATGGACGACAGGCGGTGGACCTCGTTTAGAGGTCGTATGTAAAAGTACCTTTTTAGAAATTAAATAATTAAATTAAATAAAAAAAATATTTTCTCTTCCCCTTCATTACCCTCTGCCCCCCCCCCCCCCCCCCCGTTCTAAATTATTTGAACAGAAAAAAAAAAAAAAAAACCTAAACCTAAAATCGATCGCGCTTCCTCCCTTCAGGCTGACGCCGTCGAGCCTGCTTCCCCCACCTCCTCGAATCAAAGTCGCTCCCTCCTCCTCACACCGCCCCTCTCCTTCTTCTATCCTCCGCGGCTTCGATTCCGCACCCCCCTCAGTCGCGAACCCTAGAACCACCGCGAGTACCCCCCCCCCTTCGCGAGCCGCCACCGCAAGAGCAACCACCCCCCACCCCCCCCCCCCCCCCCCGCGACTGCCTCCGGCCACCCCTCTCCCCCAAGCGCCCCTCAGGTAATTTTTAATTTATGAAATCAGTTTTTAATTTATGAAATCAATTTTTAATTTATGAAATCAGTTTTTAATTTATGAAATCAGTTTTAAAATAGAAAATATATAATCAGTTTTAAAATAGAAAATATATAATCAGTTTTAAAATAGAAAATATATAATCAGTTTCAAAACAAAATATATATCATTGTTTTAAAAAGAGGATTTTTACATATATATACTTTGTTTTTTTAAGCGGAAAATATACTTTGTGTTTAAAGTAGAAAAATATGCTTTGTTTTCAAAATAGAAATAACATTGATTTTTATAGTTAAAGTAGCATTGTTTTTAAATGTAAACTAGAATATGATTTTGAGAATCATTTTGGAAAATATGAATGAAATAAAAATTCGATTTTTATATATTGAACTTTGAAATAAAAATTCGATTTTTATATATTGAACTTTGAAATAAAAATTCGATTTTTATATATTGAACTTTGAAATAAAAATTCGATTTTTATATATTGAACTTTGAAATAAAAATTCGATTTTTATATATTGAACTTTGAAATAAAAATTCGATTTTTATATATTGAACTTTGAAATAAAAATTCGATTTTTATATATTGAACTTTGAAATAAAAATTCGATTTTTATATATTGAACTTTGAAATAAAAATTCGATTTTTATATATTGAACTTTGAAATAAAAATTCGATTTTTATATATTGAACTTTGAAATAAAAATTCGGTTTTTATATATGGAATAGCGAAGTAAAAATTCGATTTTTACATATGTAGTGAAAGCGGACAACGAAGGTGACAAAAAGGCGGGAACGACGAAGATCTCTACAATAGAAGTGCTGTGGAGCTAGGATAGCTATCTGTGAGAATTTCTCACCTTTCAATTTATTTTTCTAGTTATATATATATATACTAGGATGCAGACGGTGCTTAGTAGCACCCGACACAATCGTCCACAGACCATGGACTTGTTTGTTTGGTTGCATAGATTAGTTATATGATGTGATTTGAAATTGGTTGTTTGGTGATTTTGATTGATGTGTGAATGGCGTGGGCCTTCACTAGACCGAGGATAAGGCAAGGCCTCGTCCCGTTTCTAGTATCGTGCCGTTATGCCGCCGAAATTTTCTAAAATATGTTAGAAAATAAAAATATCATTTTATTGTGTAAATGAATAATAGAAATTCATATGTTAGAATAAAATGTTTTATCGTTAAAAATATAATTTTTAACGTGAATGTGAATAAAATAAAATATTCATTTACAAACCGGACGGTTTGTTTATGTACACTGATTTGACTGATATTGATTGGGTCGATAAATTTTACACATCGCCCAACTGCACAAATAAAATCTGTGTTTGATTGTTTGAAACCCCACACGGGTGTTGGGATGAAATTTGAAGTTCACTCATCCTGATTGATTGAATATGTCGATCGATTGATTGACAGGCTGTTATAAGCGTTAGATATTTATATTTGATGCTTATACAGTGTAGTGCACTTTGGTTGATGGTTGATTATTTTTCAATGCTATTATATACATGTGATGTATGAAAACCCATATAATTAACATTATATGGTAATTGATTGGGCCTCATTCCAATTTGAAAAATAAAGAATATTATAAAATAAAAGTTCATGTGTTGACAGTACTCATTCATTGAGATTGGTCATGTGTTGAACGAAATATTTTAGTAATAAAATTTGCACCTTTAATATTATAAAATAAAAGTTCATGTGTTTACAGTACTCATTCATTGAGATTGGTCATGTGTTGAACGAAATATTTTGATAATAACAACTATTTTGAATAAAGAAACATTTGAAATAGAATATTTGAAAATAGAAAGATATGAAACCGTGTTGGTTAGATTGACGCCATTTTGACGTGATCGATATTTATATCGATTTTATTCATTTTAAAATGAATTAAAAAGTAATTTTGAAATCGAATATTTCGAAATGAATTGAATTGAAAACGATTTCGAAATGAATTGAATTGAAAACGATTTCGAAATGGATTGAATTGAAAACGATTTCGAAATGAATTGAATTGAAAACGATTTCGAAATGAATTGAAAACGATTTCGAAATGAATTGAATTGAAAACGATTTCGAAATGAATTGAATTGAAAACGATTTCGAAATGAATTGAATTGAAAACGATTTCGAAATGAATTGAATTGAAAATGATTTCGAAATGAATTGAATTGAAAACGATTTCGAAATGAATTGAATTGAAAACGATTTCGAAATGAATTGAATTGAAAACGATTTCGAAATGAATTGAATTGAAAAACGATTTCGAAATGAATTGAATTGAAAACAATTTCGAAATGAATTGAATTGAAAACGATTTCGAAATGAATTGAATTGAAAACGAATTCAAATTGAATTGAAAGTGAATTGAAATGAATTCAAATTGAATTGAAATTTGAATTGAATAAGAAATGAATTTTAAAACGAATTTATAGAGAAGAATTCAATTTTGATTTGAATTGGAACGGAAGTTGAAATTGCTTTTGAAACGAATTTAAAACTATTTATATAATTCGTTTTAAATAGAAATCGACGAAATATATTATATATATATTATATATATAATATAATGGCCTGAATAGAACGCGCCGCGCCGCGGCAGTTCGTGAATTTCGACCATTTATTTCAATCGGACATTACGGGAGATCCGACCGTCGGATTCTCCTAAAACCGGAACCGTTGGGTTCGTATCGAAAAGAGCTTTCTAACGGATATTAGAAATTAGAAATCTAACGGTTGGATTTGGAATTATGTCCAAATCAAATTTGAAAAAGGTCGCTATAAGTGAAGTTCGATGGCCATTGATGGAAATCGACTGTACAGGCCTTGATAAAATTATTAAAAATGGTAATAATTTGTGTAAAATCATAAGAAATGATTTAGAAAGAATTGGGATGAAAAACTCCATATTTGAAAAGATAAAAATAGATTTTTATCGAAATGAACTAGTTTTGAACTAGAAATATAATTCTATTTATTTTTAAATAAATAAACTGAATTTGAAAAGGGTTTTAAAAGTAACCAGAATTTCCAATGATTGCATTGGAGTGGATTTGAATCGAAATTGTCTTCGGAATATTTCGATGTTGGAGTTCGTGATTATACAGGTGTTGTTATGGAAATTTGAAAGATATATTTATATCGTTATTTCCAATACGACATTTGTTAGTCGTGGAATTTGATATTGAATATAAGCCGGTATATTTTCTATTCAGAGCCTTGTATTGAATATCAAAGGTGATTTGGGGTTTGTCGTGAATGGTGTCTTCATTAACACTGTTCTTGAACCCCGTCGAGAAAAGATTAAATCTTTTTATTTAGATTTAATGAAGTGTACCAATTAAATAATATTTAATTGGAATTGAATTGATATTGATTTTTGGGTTTATCATGAACAGTGTTTTTAAATAACACTTGTTCTTTAACCCGATAATTAATGGAATGTGATTTTGGGTTTATCGTGAACCGTGTTTTAAATGACACTGATTCTTTAACCCAGTCACAGATTAAAACTAAGTGGAGTTTTAATGAATCTTTAATTAGATTGAAATAATCGAAATGGAGTATCACCAGTTTTGCTCCAGGCGATAGTTAAATCTTTAATTAGATTTGAACGTGAAATGGTAATTGAATTTACCGATAACACTGTGGTGTTAGATATGAAGTATTACCAGTTTTACTTCATGGGATAAATAGGTTGGGATTGGGAAATTAAAACAAATGATTACTTCGGTAAGTTTCGTTAATCCCGGCTAGTTTAATCGAAATTCAAAAGTAGATTAAAGAATAAATTCAAGAATTTATCTTTGATAAAATTAATGGGAACCTTTCCCTATGAATGTGAAATTTAGAAACTAACTGTCGGTTAGCCAAGCAGAATGGTTTTCTGGATATTGATCTGATGTTGGTTTCGGCCTTCGGGGTTAATATTTGGGGAATTATTCTCTTGATTAATTTACGGTTAGTGACTAATGAATTGGAATGAGGCGTATGTTGTGTTTGTGTAACACTTTTATAATATATACGCGAGTTATTCGGAAAGACCGGGTTTATCCCATTTTGAATAATTGATACGACGATAAGTCGAAGATGAAGACGATGGTCGAAGACCGGAGGTCTTCACGTCGTTTGGGTGATAACTGATGATCTTGATTGGGCTGTACACCCAAGAAGATGGAAACAGTTGGTGATCGTCCAGACGTACTTGGAGATCGATGGATATGCGGGGTACTAGGTGCCTCCGGTTTCGTTCAGCCCCAGAACGGACTTGTAAATGGACTGTGTGTCTGACATTGGATTTTAGTCCGTGTGATCGATCTCTATTAAATATATATCTGTTTGGCGGCGGAGAATTTATTCTCTTGCTTAACGCCCTTCTCTTAGACGTACGAGCTCAGGGGTTATATATTGATGGATATCAAACGCATGGAGTGAATTGCCTGTGTGGCATGCCTAAGTGGCAATTGATCGAGGCTTCTGTTGAAAAGCAAAGTCTTGTGGTGATGATCAAAGCACGGCCTTTGTGGCGTAGCTTTGTGTAACGTTTGCTTCGCGAGTTTCACACCCGGTATGAACCAAAAACGGGAGACGGACGTCAGGGAGGGCATGCGTTTCTTTCTAGCTAGAAGTGGCGTCAGTGGTTTTACATGCCCTGACGAGTTTGACTTATGTGGTTGTTGCTGTTGCGAGGCGCCTCGGTTATATCGGTTTCGGCCGATGCATTCTGGTCGGCTGACGGACCAGACTTACACCCCATAGGGTGGGGAAACGTAGAGTTCAGGCATAATAATCCACATCGGTGGACCGACCCTGAGGATCCAAGGCTTGCCTGCGCGCTTGCCTGAGGGGCGGGCTAGAGCGTCTCGAATCGGTTGAGGACTATCTTTTGCCTCGGTTCATAGACGGAAATCCAATTTCCAAATACGTGACATTTGCGGTTTTATTTGTAGAGCCTAGTATGGCGACATAGTGGGATGGGGCGCTCATGCCGCCTATGATTGATACTTATGATTTGAAGTTGTTTTATACACTATGCACTTATTATAGTATCAAATGATTTGTTTTAAACGTATCAAGCATTCTTTGGCTGTTATAAGGTAAAAACCCTATCCCCCGGCTTGCGTTGCATTGTGTGATAGGACCTGGGTCTTATAACAACTTCATTTTTCTTTATTTAGCATTGCGCTGTTTGTTTTATGCACCGGTATTCTTGGGAGGAAACCCGTTCCGTGTTATACGGCGTGGTCCCTTGATTTACCTAGCTTTAAAAATAAAGATTAACTGTTTTAGTTCTCACACCAGTCACATGACTGACCTGGAGTTTATTGTTTTAACCTAAACTCTGGGTGCCCCTATTTTGACACGGGCAGCTAGTAGTTTTGGTTTTGCAGATTTATATTCACAGGATCCTGGTTTACAGCTGGAACGATATCCGGAAAGCTTTGTATCCGTATATCCACTTCTAGTTGTGTATTGTATTATTTTCCGCTGCTATGTATTTAAAAGTAATTTAAATCTCTGATATTTCTGTGTAATATTCATTGTTACTCTGTATATTCTTGTAATCTGATGCATTGTTGTAATATACAGTGAAATGTTCTTTTATATGCGTTCTGTTGTGGTTTGTTCTCGAACTATCTGACGCTTTCCTTTAAGGGGGAAGTTACGGGTTTTCACAGTTGGTATCAGAGCTTTGGTTTACAAAGCTCGGAGAACAAGGCACATTAGAACCATACGAAAGAATTCATCAGATATTGGATTAGTAATATCCAATAGGAATGACTCGTTAGAGATAGGATCAATAGTATCCTAGAACGAGTGTGAAGAGTATAATTTTGAAAGTGAAAACAAATTTTTGTTTTGAAAATTTAAATCAATTATTCGTATTTGATTATCTATTTATATTGATGTGGACGATCCAGTATATATAGATTTTGCGTATACGTCTGATCCGCGTGTATTCGAAATTTTAATATACTGGATAGATATAGAATCACACTCTAGTCGCCCGGAGATGATTCAGATGATGAGGCATCATCATCAGTGTTTATATTCGAGCGACGAAAGTGAGATTTCTATATATTTCCTATTGACTGGTGTGAGAACCAAAAATTGGATAGGGCCTATTGTTGTGATTTGGCATCAAAAACATGATTTTCTGTATATGTATCAAAGATAATGAATTTGAAACTCTAATTCACTAATTGATTGATGTTTGTGTTGTTCGTTTATTTGTTTGCTAATTTTTAGCCATTTAGCCTAATTGAATCAAATATTGAATTGTATTGAAAATTGGTCGCATCTGCTTGCATATACATGTATATCATTGAACAGGTCATAGCAAGGAGGCTAGAGCAGAGAATAAAATTTGTTTGCCCGACAAATAGGTACATGTTTACTACATAATTTCCTGTTTTGTTTGGGTGATGATGATTTTATGAGCCTATTGGCTAGCCGCTTGGCTAGCCGCTTGGCTTTTTCTTTTTCTTTTTGAGATCTGAAGGACCGGGGAAGCTATTTGAAATTCCCCGATGCTCCCGGTGCAGGGGAGGTTATGGCGAAATTTTTCAAAAATTTAGGGTGTTAGCCAAATTTTTGAGATTTTAGAAAATTCTCAAAAACTGAAAAGTTGGAGAATGGAAGCCAAATCGAACGTAGAGTTGAATAATCAAACCACTTTCGACTTTGTTCCTTTTCGGGGACGAAAAGTTTTAAGTGGGGGAGATTGTAATAACCCGAAAATCTGGGCCAGTTTAAAATTTTTATTTTGGCCATTTTAGCGAATTTTGAATATTTAAAATGAATTATTTTAAATAATATTGACGAGAAATTTATTTTGAATATAATTCGACGTATATATTATATACGTCGTCGTTAGAATATAAATATTTATATATAATTATAAATAGAATTGAAAATGGCGCGGTAGTTCGATAATTCGATTTCAAACTTCAATTGAACGTACCGGGTGCAAAACAATCCGAATTTTAGTGAAACCAAAAATCATAGGATCTAATTGATGATATCTTTCCAACGAATCCGAAAAATCAAGATTTCATATCGGGAATCAAAAGATATGTCCAGTTGAAAATTCTGAATAGTCGCTATGGAATTCAGGCCCTTAAAAATGGACATTTTGCAAACGACCTCGGATTTCGACGAAACCAGTTTTGTTGGGTCCGTGATGTTAAATTATTGCTAGGTTTCAAATTTCATAATTTTTCGAATCAGTATGTGAGCGTGGCAAAGGAAAATGCATTTGACCAGTTTCAGTTGATTTTAAATCGACTGGAAATTGGCCATTTTTCTAACGGTCTCAGAATTCGACGAAACTAGTTTTGTTAGGACCGTATCGTCAATACGAAACTAGAAAATATTTTTATGGGATTTATAAAGTTCGTATGTGACCCCGGTAATTTGAAATGTACGTTTAAAATTCAATATAGTGATTTAAAGGTAAATTCAACAGAAACTGATCGTAACGATCGAATCAACCTACGATACGTATCCCATTGTGTTCGGAATGGGGGTAAAACGCTATGGACGACAGGCGGTGGACCTCGTTTAGAGGTCGTATGTAAAAGTACCTTTTTAGAAATTAAATAATTGAATTAAATAAAAAAAAAATATTTTCTCTTCCCCTTCATTACCCTCTGCCCCCCCCCCCCCATTCTAAATTATTTGAAAAGAAAAAAAAAACCTAAACCTAAAATCGATCGCACCTCCTCCCTTCAGGCTGACGCCGTCGAGCCTGCTTCCCCCACCTCCTCGAATCAAAGTCGCTCCCTCCTCCTCACACCGCCCCTCTCCTTCTTCTACCCTCCGCAGCTTCGATTCCGCACCCCCCTCAGTCGCGAACCCTAGAACCACCGCGAGTACCCCCCCCCCTTCGCGAGCCGCCACCGCAAGAACCACCGCCCCCCCCCCCCCCCCAGCGACTGCCTCCGGCCACCCCTCTCCCCCAAGCGCCCCTCAGGTAATTTTTAATTTATGAAATCAGTTTTTAATTTATGAAATCAGTTTTTAATTTATGAAATCAGTTTTAAAATAGAAAATATATAATCAGTTTTAAAATAGAAAATATATAATCAGTTTTAAAATAGAAAATATATAATCAGTTTCAAAACAAAATATATATCATTGTTTTAAAAAGAGGATTTTTACATATATATACTTTGTTTTTTTAAGCGGAAAATATACTTTGTGTTTAAAGTAGAAAAATATGCTTTGTTTTCAAAATAGAAATAACATTGATTTTTATAGTTAAAGTAGCATTGTTTTTAAATGTAAACTAGAATATGATTTTGAGAATCATTTTGGAAAATATAAATGAAATAAAAATTCAATTTTTATATATTAAACTTTGAAATAAAAATTCGATTTTTATATATTGAACTTTGAAATAAAAATTCGATTTTTATATATTGAACTCTGAAATAAAAATTCGATTTTTATATATTGAACTTTGAAATAAAAATTCGATTTTTATATATTGAACTTTGAAATAAAAATTCGATTTTTATATATTGAACTTTGAAATAAAAATTCGATTTTTATATATTGAACTTTGAAATAAAAATTCGATTTTTATATATTGAACTTTGAAATAAAAATTCGATTTTTATATATTGAACTTTGAAATAAAAATTCGATTTTTATATATTGAACTTTGAAATAAAAATTCGATTTTTATATATTGAACTTTGTAATAAAAATTCGATTTTTATATATTGAACTTTGAAATAAAAATTCGATTTTTATATATTGAACTTTGAAATAAAAATTCGGTTTTTATATATGGAATAGCGAAGTAAAAATTCGATTTTTACATATGTAGTGAAAGCGGACAACGAAGGTGACAAAAAGGCGGGAACGACGAAGATCTCTACAATAGAAGTGCCGTGGAGCTAGGATAGCTATCTGTGAGAATTTCTCACCTTTCAATTTATTTTTCTAGTTATATATATATATACTAGGATGCAGACGGTGCTTAGTAGCACCCGACACAATCGTCCACAGACCATGGACTTGTTTGTTTGGTTGCATAGATTAGTTATATGATGTGATTTGAAATTGGTTGTTTGGTGATTTTGATTGATGTGTGAATGGCGTGGGCCTTCACTAGACCGGGGATAAGGCTAGTCCTCGTCCCGTTTCTAGTATCGTGCCGTTATGCCGCCGAAATTTTCTAAAATATGTTAGAAAATAAAAATATCATTTTATTGTGTAAATGAATAATAGAAATTCATATTTTAGACTAAAATGTTTTATCGTTAAAAATATAATTTTTAACGTGAATGTGAATAAAATAAAATATTCATTTACAAACCGGACGGTTTGTTTATGTACACTGATTTGACTGATATTGATTGGGTCGATAAATTTTACACATCGCCCAACTGCACAAATAAAATCTGTGTTTGATTGTTTGAAACCCCACACGGGTGTTGGGATGAAATTTGAAGTTCACTCATCCTGATTGATTGAATATGTCGATCGATTGATTGACAGGCTGTTATAAGCGTTAGATATTTATATTTGATGCTTATACAGTGTAGTGCACTTTGGTTGATGGTTGATTATTTTTCAATGCTATTATATACATGTGATGTATGAAAACCCATATAATTAACATTATATGGTAATTGATTGGGCCTCATTCCAATTTGAAAAATAAAGAATATTATAAAATAAAAGTTCATGTGTTGACAGTACTCATTCATTGAGATTGGTCATGTGTTGAACGAAATATTTTAGTAATAAAATTTGCACCTTTAATATTATAAAATAAAAGTTCATGTGTTTACAGTACTCATTCATTGAGATTGGTCATGTGTTGAACGAAATATTTTGATAATAACAACTATTTTGAATAAAGAAACATTTGAAATAGAATATTTGAAAATAGAAAGATATGAAACCGTGTTGGTTAGATTGACGCCATTTTGACGTGATCGATATTTATATCGATTTTATTCATTTTAAAATGAATTAAAAAGTAATTTTGAAATCGAATATTTCGAAATGAATTGAATTGAAAACGATTTCGAAATGAATTGAATTGAAAACGATTTCGAAATGAATTGAATTGAAAACGATTTCGAAATGAATTGAATTGAAAACGATTTCGAAATGAATTGAATTGAAAACGATTTCGAAATGAATTGAATTGAAAACGATTTCGAAATGAATTGAATTGAAAACGATTTCGAAATGAATTGAATTGAAAACGATTTCGAAATGAATTGAATTGAAAACGATTTCGAAATGAATTGAATTGAAAAACGATTTCGAAATGAATTGAATTGAAAACAATTTCGAAATGAATTGAATTGAAAACGATTTCGAAATGAATTGAATTGAAAACGAATTCAAATTGAATTGAAAGTGAATTGAAATGAATTCAAATTGAATTGAAATTTGAATTGAATAAGAAATGAATTTTAAAACGAATTTATAGAGAAGAATTCAATTTTGATTTGAATTGCAACGGAAGTTGAAATTGCTTTTGAAACGAATTTAAAACTATTTATATAATTCGTTTTAAATAGAAATCGACGAAATATATTATATATATATTATATATATAATATAATGGCCTGAATAGAACGCGCCGCGCCGCGGCAGTTCGTGAATTTCGACCATTTATTTCAATCGGACATTACGGGAGATCCGACCGTCGGATTCTCCTAAAACCGGAACCGTTGGGTTCGTATCGAAAAGAGCTTTCTAACGGATATTAGAAATTAGAAATCTAACAGTTGGATTTGTAATTATGTCCAAATCAAATTTGAAAAAGGTCGCTATAAGTGCAGTTCGATGGCCATTGATGGAAATCGACTGTACAGGCCTTGATAAAATTATTAAAAATGGTAATAATTTGTGTAAAATCATAAGAAATGATTTAGAAAGAATTGGGATGAAAAACTCCATATTTGAAAAGATAAAAATAGATTTTTATCGAAATGAACTAGTTTTGAACTAGAAATATAATTCTATTTATTTTTAAATAAATAAACTGAATTTGAAAAGGGTTTTAAAAGTAACCAGAATTTCCAATGATTGCATTGGAGTGGATTTGAATCGAAATTGTCTTCGGAATATTTCGATGTTGGAGTTCGTGATTATACAGGTGTTGTTATGGAAATTTAAAAGATATATTTATATCGTTATTTCCAATACGACATTTGTTAGTCGTGGAATTTGATATTGAATATAAGCCGGTATATTTTCTATTCAGAGCCTTGTATTGAATATCAAAGGTGATTTGGGGTTTGTCGTGAATGGTGTCTTCATTAACACTGTTCTTGAACCCCGTCGAGAAAAGATTAAATCTTTTTATTTAGATTTAATGAAGTGTACCAATTAAATAATATTTAATTGGAATTGAATTGATATTGATTTTTGGGTTTATCGTGAACAGTGTTTTTAAATAACACTTGTTCTTTAACCCGATAATTAATGGAATGTGATTTTGGGTTTATCGTGAACCGTGTTTTAAATGACACTGATTCTTTAACCCAGTCACAGATTAAAACTAAGTGGAGTTTTAATGAATCTTTAATTAGATTGAAATAATCGAAATGGAGTATCACCAGTTTTGCTCCAGGCGATAGTTAAATCTTTAATTAGATTTGAACGTGAAATGGTAATTGAATTTACCGATAACACTGTGGTGTTAGATATGAAGTATTACCAGTTTTACTTCATGGGATAAATAGGTTGGGATTGGGAAATTAAAACAAATGATTACTTCGGTAAGTTTCGTTAATCCCGGCTAGTTTAATCGAAATTCAAAAGTAGATTAAAGAATAAATTCAAGAATTTATCTTTGATAAAATTAATGGGAACCTTTCCCTATGAATGTGAAATTTAGAAACTAACTGTCGGTTAGCCAAGCAGAATGGTTTTCTGGATATTGATCTGATGTTGGTTTCGGCCTTCGGGGTTAATATTTGGGGAATTATTCTCTTGATTAATTTACGGTTAGTGACTAATGAATTGGAATGAGGCGTATGTTGTGTTTGTGTAACACTTTTATAATATATACGCGAGTTATTCGGAAAGACCGGGTTTATCCCATTCTGAATAATTGATACGACGATAAGTCGAAGATGAAGACGATGGTCGAAGACCGGAGGTCTTCACGTCGTTTGGGTGATAACTGATGATCTTGATTGGGCTGTACACCCAAGAAGATGGAAACAGTTGGTGATCGTCCAGACGTACTTGGAGATCGATGGATATGCGGGGTACTAGGTGCCTCCGGTTTCGTTCAGCCCCAGAACGGACTTGTAAATGGACTGTGTGTCTGACATTGGATTTTAGTCCGTGTGATCGATCTCTATTAAATATATATCTATTTGGCGGCGGAGAATTTATTCTCTTGCTTAACGCCCTTCTCTTAGACGTACGAGCTCAGGGGTTATATATTGATGGATATCAAACGCATGGAGTGAATTGCCTGTGTGGCATGCCTAAGTGGCAATTGATCGAGGCTTCTGTTGAAAAGCAAAGTCTTGTGGTGATGATCAAAGCACGGCCTTTGTGGCGTAGCTTTGTGTAACGTTTGCTTCGCGAGTTTCACACCCGGTATGAACCAAAAACGGGAGACGGACGTCAGGGAGGGCATGCGTTTCTTTCTAGCTAGAAGTGGCGTCAGTGGTTTTACACGCCCTGACGAGTTTGACTTATGTGGTTGTTGCTGTTGCGAGGCGCCTCGGTTATATCGGTTTCGGCCGATGCATTCTGGTCGGCTGACGGACCAGACTTACACCCCATAGGGTGGGGAAACGTAGAGTTCAGGCATAATAATCCACATCGGTGGACCGACCCTGAGGATCCAAGGCTTGCCTGCGCGCTTGCCTGAGGGGCGGGCTAGAGCGTCTCGAATCGGTTGAGGACTATCTTTTGCCTCGGTTCATAGACGGAAATCCAATTTCCAAATACGTGACATTTGCGGTTTTATTTGTAGAGCCTAGTATGGCGACATAGTGGGATGGGGCGCTCATGCCGCCTATGATTGATACTTATGATTTGAAGTTGTTTTATACACTATGCACTTATTATAGTATCAAATGATTTGTTTTAAACGTATCAAGCATTCTTTGGCTGTTATAAGGTAAAAACCCTATCCCCCGGCTTGCGTTGCATTGTGTGATAGGACCTGGGTCTTATAACAGCTTCATTTTTCTTTATTTAGCATTGCGCTGTTTGTTTTATGCACCGGTATTCTTGGGAGGAAACCCGTTCCGTGTTATACGGCGTGGTCCCTTGATTTACCTAGCTTTAAAAATAAAGATTAACTGTTTTAGTTCTCACACCAGTCACATGACTGACCTGGAGTTTATTGTTTTAACCTAAACTCTGGGTGCCCCTATTTTGACACGGGCAGCTAGTAGTTTTGGTTTTGCAGATTTATATTCACAGGATCCTGGTTTACAGCTGGAACGATATCCGGAAAGCTTTGTATCCGTATATCCACTTCTAGTTGTGTATTGTATTATTTTCCGCTGCTATGTATTTAAAAGTAATTTAAATCTCTGATATTTCTGTGTAATATTCATTGTTACTCTGTATATTCTTGTAATCTGATGCATTGTTGTAATATACAGTGAAATGTTCTTTTATATGCGTTCTGTTGTGGTTTGTTCTCGAACTATCTGACGCTTTCCTTTAAGGGGGAAGTTACGGGTTTTCACAGTTGGTATCAGAGCTTTGGTTTACAAAGCTCGGAGAACAAGGCACATTAGAACCATACGAAAGAATTCATCAGATATTGGATTAGTAATATCCAATAGGAATGACTCGTTAGAGATAGGATCAATAGTATCCTAGAACGAGTGTGAAGAGTATAATTTTGAAAGTGAAAACAAATTTTTGTTTTGAAAATTTAAATCAATTATTCGTATTTGATTATCTATTTATATTGATGTGGACGATCCAGTATATATAGATTTTGCGTATACGTCTGATCCGCGTGTATTCGAAATTTTAATATACTGGATAGATATAGAATCACACTCTAGTCGCCCGGAGATGATTCAGATGATGAGGCATCATCATCAGTGTTTATATTCGAGCGACGAAAGTGAGATTTCTATATATTTCCTATTGACTGGTGTGAGAACCAAAAATTGGATAGGGCCTATTGTTGTGATTTGGCATCAAAAACATGATTTTCTGTATATGTATCAAAGATAATGAATTTGAAACTCTAATTCACTAATTGATTGATGTTTGTGTTGTTCGTTTATTTGTTTGCTAATTTTTAGCCATTTAGCCTAATTGAATCAAATATTGAATTGTATTGAAAATTGGTCGCATCTGCTTGCATATACATGTATATCATTGAACAGGTCATAGCAAGGAGGCTAGAGCAGAGAATAAAATTTGTTTGCCCGACAAATAGGTACATGTTTACTACATAATTTCCTGTTTTGTTTGGGTGATGATGATTTTATGAGCCTATTGGCTAGCCGCTTGGCTAGCCGCTTGGCTTTTTCTTTTTCTTTTTGAGATCTGAAGGACCGGGGAAGCTATTTGAAATTCCCCGATGCTCCCGGTGCAGGGGAGGTTATGGCGAAATTTTTCAAAAATTTAGGGTGTTAGCCAAATTTTTGAGATTTTAGAAAATTCTCAGAAACTGAAAAGTTGGAGAATGGAAGCCAAATCGAACGTAGAGTTGAATAATCAAACCACTTTCGACTTTGTTCCTTTTCGGGGACGAAAAGTTTTAAGTGGGGGAGATTGTAATAACCCGAAAATCTGGGCCAGTTTAAAATTTTTATTTTGGCCATTTTAGCGAATTTTGAATATTTAAAATGAATTATTTTAAATAATATCGACGAGAAATTTATTTTGAATATAATTCGACGTATATATTATATACGTCGTCGTTAGAATATAAATATTTATATATAATTATAAATAGAATTGAAAATGGCGCGGTAGTTCGATAATTCGATTTCAAACTTCAATTGAACGTACCGGGTGCAAAACAATCCGAATTTTAGTGAAACCAAAAATCATAGGATCTAATTGATGATATCTTTCCAACGAATCCGAAAAATCAAGATTTCATATCGGGAATCAAAAGATATGTCCAGTTGAAAATTCTGAATAGTCGCTATGGAATTCAGGCCCTTAAAAATGGACATTTTGCAAACGACCTCGGATTTCGACGAAACTAGTTTTGTTGGGTCCGTGATGTTAAATTATTGCTAGGTTTCAAATTTCATAATTTTTCGAATCAGTATGTGAGCGTGGCAAAGGAAAACGCGTTTGACCAGTTTCAGTTGATTTTAAATCGACTGGAAATTGGTCATTTTTCTAACGGTCTCAGAATTCGACGAAACTAGTTTTGTTAGGACCGTATCGTCAATACGAAACTAGAAAATATTTTTATGGGATTTATAAAGTTCGTATGTGACCCCGGTAATTTGAAATGTACGTTTAAAATTCAATATAGTGATTTAAAGGTAAATTCAACAGAAACTGATCGTAACGATCGAATCAACCTACGATACGTATCCCATTGTGTTCGGAATGGGGGTAAAACGCTATGGACGATAGGCGGTGGACCTCGTTTAGAGGTCGTATGTAAAAGTACCTTTTTAGAAATTAAATAATTAAATTAAATAAAAAAAATATTTTCTCTTCCCCTTCATTACCCTCTGCCCCCCCCCCCCCCGTTCTAAATTATTTGAACAGAAAAAAAAAAAAAAAAAAAACCTAAACCTAAAATCGATCGCGCCTCCTCCCTTCAGGCTGACGCCGTCGAGCCTGCTTCCCCCACCTCCTCGAATCAAAGTCGCTCCCTCCTCCTCACACCGCCCCTCTCCTTCTTCTACCCTCCGCGGCTTCGATTCCGCACCCCCCTCAGTCGCGAACCCTAGAACCACCGCGAGTACCCCCCCCCCCCTTCGCGAGCCGCCACCGCATGAGCAACCCCCCCCCCCCCCCCCCCCCCGCGACTGCCTCCGGCCACCCCTCTCCCCCAAGCGCCCCTCAGGTAATTTTTAATTTATGAAATCAGTTTTTAATTTATGAAATCAATTTTTAATTTATGAAATCAGTTTTTAATTTATGAAATCAGTTTTAAAATAGAAAATATATAATCAGTTTTAAAATAGAAAATATATAATCAGTTTTAAAATAGAAAATATATAATCAGTTTCAAAACAAAATATATATCATTGTTTTAAAAAGAGGATTTTTACATATATATACTTTGTTTTTTTAAGCGGAAAATATACTTTGTGTTTAAAGTAGAAAAATATGCTTTGTTTTCAAAATAGAAATAAAATTGATTTTTATAGTTAAAGTAGCATTGTTTTTAAATGTAAACTAGAATATGATTTTGAGAATCATTTTGGAAAATATAAATGAAATAAAAATTCGATTTTTATATATTGAACTTTGAAATAAAAATTCGATTTTTATATATTGAACTTTGAAATAAAAATTCGATTTTTATATATTGAACTTTGAAATAAAAATTCGATTTTTATATATTGAACTTTGAAATAAAAATTCGATTTTTATATATTGAACTTTGAAATAAAAATTCGATTTTTATATATTGAACTTTGAAATAAAAATTCGATTTTTATATATTGAACTTTGAAATAAAAATTCGATTTTTATATATTGAACTTTGAAATAAAAATTCGATTTTTATATATTGAACTTTGAAATAAAAATTCGATTTTTATATATTGAACTTTGAAATAAAAATTCGACTTTTATATATTGAACTTTGAAATAAAAATTCGGTTTTTATATATGGAATAGCGAAGTAAAAATTCGATTTTTACATATGTAGTGAAAGCGGACAACGAAGGTGACAAAAAGGCGGGAACGACGAAGATCTCTACAATAGAAGTGCCGTGGAGCTAGGATAGCTATCTGTGAGAATTTCTCACCTTTCAATTTATTTTTCTAGTTATATATATATACTAGGATGCAGACGGTGCTTAGTAGCACCCGACACAATCGTCCACAGACCATGGACTTGTTTGTTTGGTTGCATAGATTAGTTATATGATGTGATTTGAAATTGGTTGTTTGGTGATTTTGATTGATGTGTGAATGGCGTGGGCCTTCACTAGACCGGGGATAAGGCTAGGCCTCGTCCCGTTTCTAGTATCGTGCCGTTATGCCGCCGAAATTTTCTAAAATATGTTAGAAAATAAAAATATCATTTTATTGTGTAAATGAATAATAGAAATTCATATGTTAGAATAAAATGTTTTATCGTTAAAAATATAATTTTTAACGTGAATGTGAATAAAATAAAATATTCATTTACAAACCGGACGGTTTGTTTATGTACACTGATTTGACTGATATTGATTGGATCGATAAATTTTACACATCGCCCAACTGCACAAATAAAATCTGTGTTTGATTGTTTGAAACCCCACACGGGTGTTGGGATGAAATTTGAAGTTCACTCATCCTGATTGATTGAATATGTCGATCGATTGATTGACAGGCTGTTATAAGCGTTAGATATTTATATTTGATGCTTATACAGTGTAGTGCACTTTGGTTGATGGTTGATTATTTTTCAATGCTATTATATACATGTGATGTATGAAAACCCATATAATTAACATTATATGGTAATTGATTGGGCCTCATTCCAATTTGAAAAATAAAGAATATTATAAAATAAAAGTTCATGTGTTGACAGTACTCATTCATTGAGATTGGTCATGTGTTGAACGAAATATTTTAGTAATAAAATTTGCACCTTTAATATTATAAAATAAAAGTTCATGTGTTGACAGTACTCATTCATTGAGATTGGTCATGTGTTGAACGAAATATTTTGATAATAACAACTATTTTGAATAAAGAAACATTTGAAATAGAATATTTGAAAATAGAAAGATATGAAACCGTGTTGGTTAGATTGACGCCATTTTGACGTGATCGATATTTATA
This sequence comes from Allium sativum, assembly GCA_030737875.1. Classification (NCBI taxonomy): domain Eukaryota; kingdom Viridiplantae; phylum Streptophyta; class Magnoliopsida; order Asparagales; family Amaryllidaceae; genus Allium; species Allium sativum. The sequence continues at coordinate 158,691,404 of CM060918.1, read as the reverse complement.
TCGATTTTATTCATTTTAAAATGAATTAAAAAGTAATTTTGAAATCGAATATTTCGAAATGAATTGAATTGAAAACGATTTCGAAATGAATTGAATTGAAAACGATTTCGAAATGGATTGAATTGAAAACGATTTCGAAATGAATTGAATTGAAAACGATTTCGAAATGAATTGAATTGAAAACGATTTCGAAATGAATTGAATTGAAAACGATTTCGAAATGAATTGAATTGAAAACGATTTCGAAATGAATTGAATTGAAAACGATTTCGAAATGAATTGAATTGAAAACGATTTCGAAATGAATTGAATTGAAAACGATTTCGAAATGAATTGAATTGAAAACGATTTCGAAATGAATTGAATTGAAAACGATTTCGAAATGAATTGAATTGAAAACGATTTCGAAATGAATTGAATTGAAAAACGATTTCGAAATGAATTGAATTGAAAACAATTTCGAAATGAATTGAATTGAAAACGATTTCGAAATGAATTGAATTGAAAACGAATTCAAATTGAATTGAAAGTGAATTGAAATGAATTCAAATTGAATTGAAATTTGAATTGAATAAGAAATGAATTTTAAAACGAATTTATAGAGAAGAATTCAATTTTGATTTGAATTGGAACGGAAGTTGAAATTGCTTTTGAAACGAATTTAACACTATTTATATAATTCGTTTTAAATAGAAATCGACGAAATATATTATATATATATTATATATATAATATAATGGCCTGAATAGAACGCGTCGCGCCGCGGTAGTTCGTGAATTTCGACCATTTATTTCAATCGGACATTACGGGAGATCCGACCGTCGGATTCTCCTAAAACCGGAACCATTGGGTTCGTATCGAAAAGAGCTTTCTAACGGATATTAGAAATTAGAAATCTAACGGTTGGATTTGGAATTATGTCCAATTCAAATTTGAAAAAGGTCGCTATAAGTGCAGTTCGATGGCCATTGATGGAAATCGACTGTACAGGCCTTGATAAAATTATTAAAATGGTAATAATTTGTGTAAAATCATAAGAAATGATTTAGAAAGAATTGGGATGAAAAACTCCATATTTGAAAAGATAAAAATAGATTTTTATCGAAATGAACTAGTTTTGAACTAGAAATATAATTCTATTTATTTTTAAATAAATAAACTGAATTTGAAAAGGGTTTTAAAAGTAACCAGAATTTCCAATGATTGCATTGGAGTGGATTTGAATCGAAATTGTCTTCGGAATATTTCGATGTTGGAGTTCGTGATTATACAGGTGTTGTTATGGAAATTTGAAAGATATATTTATATCGTTATTTCCAATACGACATTTGTTAGTCGTGGAATTTGATATTGAATATAAGCCGGTATATTTTCTATTCAGAGCCTTGTATTGAATATCAAAGGTGATTTGGGGTTTGTCGTGAATGGTGTCTTCATTAACACTGTTCTTGAACCCCGTCGAGAAAAGATTAAATCTTTTTATTTAGATTTAATGAAGTGTACCAATTAAATAATATTTAATTGGAATTGAATTGATATTGATTTTTGGGTTTATCGTGAACAGTGTTTTTAAATAACACTTGTTCTTTAACCCGATAATTAATGGAATGTGATTTTGGGTTTATCGTGAACCGTGTTTTAAATGACACTGATTCTTTAACCCAGTCACAGATTAAAACTAAGTGGAGTTTTAATGAATCTTTAATTAGATTGAAATAATCGAAATGGAGTATCACCAGTTTTGCTCCAGGCGATAGTTAAATCTTTAATTAGATTTGAACATGAAATGGTAATTGAATTTACTGATAACACTGTGGTGTTAGATATGAAGTATTACCAGTTTTACTTCATGGGATAAATAGGTTGGGATTGGGAAATTAAAACAAATGATTACTTCGGTAAGTTTCGTTAATCCCGGCTAGTTTAATCGAAATTCAAAAGTAGATTAAAGAATAAATTCAAGAATTTATCTTTGATAAAATTAATGGGAACCTTTCCCTATGAATGTGAAATTTAGAAACTAACTGTCGGTTAGCCAAGCAGAATGGTTTTCTGGGTATTGATCTGATGTTGGTTTCGGCCTTCGGGGTTAATATTTGGGGAATTATTCTCTTGATTAATTTACGGTTAGTGACTAATGAATTGGAATGAGGCGTATGTTGTGTTTGTGTAACACTTTTAGAATATATACGCGAGTTATTCGGAAAGACCGGGTTTATCCCATTCTGAATAACTGATACGACGATAAGTCGAAGATGAAGACGATGGTCGAAGACCGGAGGTCTTCACGTCGTTTGGGTGATAACTGATGATCTTGATTGGGTTGTACACCCAAGAAGATGGAAACAGTTGGTGATCGTCCAGACGTACTTGGAGATCGATGGATATGCGGGGTACTAGGTGCCTCCGGTTTCGTTCAGCCCCAGAACGGACTTGTAAATGGACTGTGTGTCTGACATTGGATTTTAGTCCGTGTGATCGATCTCTATTAAATATATATCTGTTTGGAGGCGGAGAATTTATTCTCTTGCTTAACGCCCTTCTCTGAGACGTACGAGCTCAGGGGTTATATATTGATGGATATCAAACGCATGGAGTGAATTGCCTGTGTGGCATGCCTAAGTGGCAATTGATCGAGGCTTCTGTTGAAAAGCAAAGTCTTGTGGTGATGATCAAAGCACGGCCTTTGTGGCGTAGCTTTGTGTAACGTTTGCTTCGCGAGTTTCACACCCGGTATGAACCAAAAACGGGAGACGGACGTCAGGGAGGGCATGCGTTTCTTTCTAGCTAGAAGTGGCGTCAGTGGTTTTACACGCCCTGACGAGTTTGACTTATGTGGTTGTTGCTGTTGCGAGGCGCCTCGGTTATATCGGTTTCGGCCGATGCATTCTGGTCGGCTGACAGACCAGACTTACACCCCCATAGGGTGGGGAAACGTAGAGTTCAGGCATAATAATCCACATCGGTGGACCGACCCTGAGGATCCAAGGCTTGCCTGCGCGCTTGCCTGAGGGGCGGGCTAGAGCGTCTCGAATCGGTTGAGGACTATCTTTTGCCTCGGTTCATAGACGGAAATCCAATTTCCAAATACGTGACATTTGCGGTTTTATTTGTAGAGCCTAGTATGGCGACATAGTGGGATGGGGCGCTCATGCCGCCTATGATTGATACTTATGATTTGAAGTTGTTTTATACACTATGCACTTATTATAGTATCAAATGATTTGTTTTAAACGTATCAAGCATTCTTTGGCTGTTATAAGGTAAAAACCCTATCCCCCGGCTTGCGTTGCATTGTGTGATAGGACCTGGGTCTTATAACAGCTTCATTTTTCTTTATTTAGCATTGCGCTGTTTGTTTTATGCACCGGTATTCTTGGGAGGAAACCCGTTCCGTGTTATACGGCGTGGTCCCTTGATTTACCTAGCTTTAAAAATAAAGATTAACTGTTTTAGTTCTCACACCAGTCACATGACTGACCTGGAGTTTATTGTTTTAACCTAAACTCTGGGTGCCCCTATTTTGACACGGGCAGCTAGTAGTTTTGGTTTTGCAGATTTATATTCACAGGATCCTGGTTTACAGCTGGAACGATATCCGGAAAGCTTTGTATCCGTATATCCACTTCTAGTTGTGTATTGTATTATTTTCCGCTGCTATGTATTTAAAAGTAATTTAAATCTCTGATATTTCTGTGTAATATTCATTGTTACTCTGTATATTCTTGTAATATGATGCATTGTTGTAATATACAGTGAAATGTTCTTTTATATGCGTTCTGTTGTGGTTTGTTCTCGAACTATCCGACGCTTTCCTTTAAGGGGGAAGTTACGGGTTTTCACACTCACCTTCGTTGCATTCTTAGGAATTTTCCAGTCTTGCACCGCAACTACCTTCGCGGGGTCCACAGCTATGCCTTTCTTAGAAACTACATGTCCAAGAAACCGAACTTCCTTCCTCCAAAAATGGCATTTGGAGAACTTAGCCTTTAACTGGTGTGCTCTAAGTGTATCCATGACTTCCTTGAGATGCCTAGCATGCTTTTCTTCATCTTTTGAGAAGATCAAAATATCGCCCACAAAAACCACCACAAACTTGTTAAGGAACTCCCGAAACACCCTACTCATCAAATCTACAAAGTATGCGGGTGCATTCGTTAACCCAAACGGCATGACGAGCCATTCGAAGAACCGATCTGGAGTCATAAATGCAGTTTTGTAAATGCTATCCTCAGCTACTCTAAGATGATGGAATCCTGTGGCTAGATCGAGTTGAGAGAAAATAGATGCTCCCACAAGCTGGTCAAACAAATCATCGATTCTTGGCAGTGGGTGCCTATTCTTCTTCGTCAGCTTGTTTAACTCATGATAATCTACGCACAGACGAAGCGAACCATCCGCCTTAGTAGCGAATACTACCGGAGCACCCCATTCAAAAATGCTCCGTCTTATGAAATTTTTCTCAAGCAACTCCTTAACTTGTTTACTGAGCTTTCTTCTTTCTCGCGGGGCCATGTGCCTAACGGGCAATGAAACTAGCTTGGCATTATCAACAAGATAAATTCGGAAGTCTATCTTGCGTTTAGGGGGTAACCCCTTCACCTCATCAAAGACATCTAGATATTCTCGGACCACTCTTACAGATTGCAAATTGTCGATGGACGAGTCAAGGGATTCTAGATAACACAGCATGACCGGACCCTTCGGGTTATAAGAAATTTCAAGGGTATTACCAAGGCGAGTCATGAGCCTCACTACCCTTCATTTACAATCAAGAATGGCTCCATGATTGGACAGCCAATCCATACCTAGGATCAAACCGTATCCCATAAATCCGAGAACATAAGCATTACACGTGAATTCTACGCTTAAGATAGAAATCCTCAAATCCACACAGAACATAGATAAATGAGCGGAGCCCCCAATTGGATTTGAAACACTAACGGGATCCTCAACTAGACTAGTACTTAGGTGCAGATTTTCAACAATATCAGAAGAAATAAAAGTATGCGATGCGTCAGAGTCAAATAAGGTTCGAACAGGAAATTCAGAAATGTAAACAAGGCTTTCTACATAAATATTACTACCTCGGTCAAGAGATGGAGTGGCGTTGAGAGCATGCAACTACCCTCCAGAAGGTCCTGCTCGTTGGGTCTGCCCTTGCCCTTGTCCTTGCTTCTTAGGGCAATCCTTACTGAAGTGTCCTGTATCTCCACAATGAAAGCATTCACCCAACTTTCTCTTCTTCCTTCTACAGTCTTTAGCTAGATGTCCCATAATACCACAAAAGTTGCACTTCCTTGTCTCACGTGGTTTGTTAGCATTGTTGTTCTTGTTATTCTTGTTGCCTCCCTTCTTGAAGTCAACCTTCTTATTCTGAGTCTCATTAGGCTTAACCTCCTTCTTGCTATTCTTGTCTTCCTCATGAAGTAGGGCCATATCCACCAAGCTTTCAAAGGTCGCCCCTATGGGTATATGAGTTATGGCCAAACTGTGTAGTGGCTCGTTCAATCCTCGAGCAGAGCGTACAGCCTTCTTCTGGGCCGTATTGACCAAGTCCAAACCAAACCGAGCAAGCTGATTAAACCTATTCACGTACTCCCTAACAGACATGTCCCCTTGCTTGAGTGCTAGGAACCTCTCCATCTAAAGGTTCTCTTCTGCTGACGATAAGAATTTAAGCCCAAACCTTTCTCTAAAGTCTGCCCAAGTCTCAACTAGCCTGGTAGCGTTGGTTACTTCCCACCAAAATGTAGCTTCCTCTTTCAACAACCATGCTGCCAACTGAACTTTCCTATGATCCTCCACATCGAAGATAACAAACAAGTCTTCAGTCTCCTTTAGCCAGTTTCGTGCCTCAACGAAGGTTTCAGTTCCAACGAAGTCCTTGTCGACCATTGCTTTAAAGTCTTGGCATATTTTGGCAAAGACGGTACCAGGAGGAGGAGGGACCGCGGCCATTGGGGGAGGAGGAGGAGGGATGTCTGTCGGGCCCGCGCCGTTGGCCCTAGCTTCCAAGTACCTTCGGAACCATCCAGGTATGGGTACTCCCTCAGAAAGGTTAAGGTCATACATGCTGAAAAACGAAAAGAAAAAGATTCAAACGAGGAAACAAAGGAAAGTGCTAATGGCTTTTGGGGAATAGCCTTTTCTTAAAAATAAAACTTTTCTTGAAAAATGCTTCTTTATAAACGGTTTTGGAAATAGTTTTAGAAGGTTTTAAAAACTTTTGCCCAGTCTGGTAACCTTCTGCTCTAATACCAAACAACAATACTCTACACGTAGCCTTGTTGGAGAAGAAGCAATCCTATTTCTCTAACTTTTCAACCAGAGTTTTAGCAGCATAAGGTCAGAGAGAATTTGTGTAGAGGGACTAGAGTTAGGGGTTGTTTATATAGGGTCTGGCCAACGAATTTAGACAGAAATCGGACTAGAAACATCAGAGTGAATTCTGACTCAAAAATGGGCTCGGCAACCAGGTCGACACCTAGGTCGACTCTATGGTCGACCTAGTCCTGGGCAGGTCGACATTATAGTCGACCCCCAGGTCGACCTGGTCCTAGGCGGAAATATTCCTGCCCATTCTGTTCTGGGGTTTGAATTCGAAATTTGAATTCGAATTCTGAGCTGTTTTTGAACTTGAAATTTCTGAAACTTTGAAGGGTCATAACTTGGTCATACGGACTCCGATTTTCGAAAAATCGGACTCATTTCCAAGCAGAATTTCGAGACAAACGTAATGGCGTAACCCGTTGCCCCTTATTCTTATCTTAAAAATTAATTCTGCCTTGATTTATGGTTATAACACGTTATTAAAATACGAGTTGTTACATGTATCGTCTGCCCTACTGCACCATTAAAACGCACACACAAGACATCCAAAAATCCTCCTTACGCCATCCATGTGACCAAAAATCGAAAAAATTTCATAAAAATAAATTTGCACTTGAAAGATTGTCATATTTATTATGAAAATTTCCTTCTGAAACCATTTCATTTTCCCATAAAATAAGGAAATAAGAGTAAAATGTTTCTTTTCAAACAACATTTTCCAAAAATTTCAAAAATGTATTTTGTAAAAATTTAAATGATTCAAGTCACATGTTGGCGAAAAAGGAAGTCAGTCGCACCAAAAATGCAAAAATTGAAATCACACTCAAAAAGGCCGAAATAAATTTTAGCTTTAACAAGGAACAATGGTTTATTTATTTATATACCCATGACGAAAATAACACAAAACTGGTCCTTTGCTAAAATTTATCCAACATAGAATTCTATTCTTTCCAACCCTAGGACAACTGTTAATTTAGATAAGAAAAATTAGATTTCACTCAAACAGGCATGCGTGAATGACATGAACATCTCCAAACATATAAATCTCATTAACCTAAGTCATGCAATTTAAACAACACTGACAGTTACAAGTACGAATCACCATAACCAAGAACCCGATGTTGGAAAGTGATAACACCAAAACAACACCAAAACGATGGTTATAAACAACGAGATGACTTGCTCCGCAACTGGAGCTAAAACCAATGTTAATGGTATTTAAATTAACCATATCATGACAGAAAAAATGTTCAATCTCGTAATACCAACACTACTAGTGTTGTTGGAGGTTCCCACACCGTCATCTCTTTTAAGGGAGAATTTATGATGAGAACAGAAACCTACTACAAAACTGCTTCTCATGGAAACCCACCTAATATTATTTAAGGACAAAGTGGATAGGTGAATTTACAGAAAGTAACTCCATGAGACAACACACAAGAACACAAACTGAATCGAATATGATGCGGCACCAAATGATGGTTACACCACCATTGCATCAAGCGACAAATCTAGTCATAACTTCCCATTTATAGAACTATGTGCTAAACGGATCACACGTTTACATGGGAAGTTCAAACATAGATTCCCAACATAAAAAAAGAGATTTGCTACAAAAATCTCTAAGCCTGGCCAAATAAGAGACCATTCATGTCTGCGTAAGATACAGTTTCCTCTAAAATCTCATCGAGATTCTCCTTGGAAAAAACATCAAAAGATGGCTTAAATCTTCATCTCTGAAACGACGATCACCTTCGAAAGAACCTATTTGAACAAGGTATATGTGACGACCGCCCACAGCCCCGCATTATACAATAGGAATAAAGCGTTGAAAGGTGTGCCTGGCAGCTATGGACGATCATCAAGGTTTGGTAGATAAACGAAACCTATCATAAACTCACAGCGCAAGGATAAAATATAATAGAACATATATAACAGGTAGTGATAGTGAAGCAGAAAACACTAAATTTTCATGACAACTAGAAAGTATTTCCTAAATACGTGGATAACAACAATAGTGTTGGTACAATTTGCCTCACTACAACACTTAGAGAAATAGCAAATAGTGGAAACAAATACTGGATAGTAATAAAACTGGTATGTGAGCCTCCTGCTCGCCATCGATCAGCCTCATCATCCTCACTAAAGCAATACCTGCCACCTGGTACTCAGTCTTCCCATCCACATCCGGAAGAACAACCCAAGGTAATAAGAGGAAACATAAAACCTTGAGTCAGAAAACAGTCTTAGTGAGCGATAAAACAACTAACAAACTTCATCAGTAAATTTTATGAGAATGGGTAAATAATCAAATAATCTACCCAGCTTCAGAGAAGAACTCTCAATTTCCTTCCCCATTACATGATAGTGATAGCCTTTACAATCCATACACCTAAAGGAATAACAATTCAGTCACTGCAATTAAAGCATCCATTCATATATGGCAAAGCAACTCAATCATGATCACAACATGCATTCAAACGTCCATGACTGACTCTGGCTTCACCTCCAACCTTGCTTTGGAAACTTCGTTATCGTATGACTGGCTAACAATTTGCCGTAAATTGTCAAGGGCCACACACGACGCCCCGGTCTAGCAAAACTCCACATGTTATACTCAACACATACTACACACTATACTCATCACGTGTCTAGGCCATACACGATGCCCAAGGCACTCGACCTACAATTGGTCTTCAATTGTACCTCTACTTTGAGTCCTCTAGAACCTACGACAATGATAATTCCTCGCCCTTCTCCTCTCTAGTCATTATCAATTACAACTATTAATTAGCTCAGAACCCCTTAGAACTGTCACTTCACATGAACTGAATGAATCCTTGAGTTGTCTCCCCATTTGTTGCATACGATGAACAACAAACACTTTTCAACACTTCCAAACTTCCCAGTTGAATTCACTTTGAAGTCACATCATCATTGGAAGTGTCCGGCCAGAAAAAGTCGACCAGAAATGGCTGACCGGAAATGGCTGACTAGAATATTTCAACCCACTTTGGTCTGACCCAACTTATGGCTGACCCAACTTTGGTCCGACCCAACTTTAGTCCAACCCAACTTCGGTCCGACCCAACTTCAGTCCGACCCAACTTCAGTCCAAACCAACTTCAGTCGTACCCAACTTTGGTCCGATCCACTTTGGTCCGATCCAACTTTAGTCCGATCCAACTTTGGTCGTACTCAACTTTGGTCCGATCCACTTTGGTCGGAGGTACAAAAAGGTGTAGCGAGGTTAATGCGGGGAAATAGCAAGGAAATAGAAGAGGCACAAAAAGGTTCATTAGATGTAAAACCAAATATTTGAAATTTAATTAACCACCTTTCTCACATTACATGTGTACGAGAAACTAATATTAATTAATCTTATATAAAAAAATCAAAGAATATCATAGTTATGCATGCTAAATATGAAACACCACACCTCCGGTAAGGCCACTCACAAAGGGAATGCCTTAACTTTGGTGGAGTATTTTAGGTAAAAGATGCAAATAAATTACAAGACAGACAAATAAAGCAGCAGAAAATAAAGTCATTTTATAAAACAATGTGGTTCGGTCAAGCTTTTACAATAGTTGTCTCAATCATACTTAAAATTAATACATAGAACTTCTGTCTTGATTTAAAAACTTCCAAATATAAAAGAAGCATAAAAATAACAATGATATTCCCCAACAAAGCATGAACTAGCCATAGTAGTGGAAGAGAGAGTCCAAAGCAATACATCGACTATCTTTGAGCTTGGAAAGAAAACTGAGCTAAGTGGTAACATTTCCTTCCTGTGAACCTGGAAGCGGGGAAACGGAAGAAAAGAGGTGAAACAAAACTTGGACAGACATAAGTCTGGTAAGTTCAGTGACTTTCAGCATGTAAATAGGCAAAAGCATCATGACATGAATAAAATGAATATAAGACAATACCGTGAGAACAAGAATAACAAGATAACATACGATTAGTATAGATATGATAGCGCAAGATAAACTAAATGCGCTTCTACTCTTTCTCTGCTTCGCTACTACCTTGTTATTTTGATTTTTATATCTCTGCACTACATAACTAGTGTCCCAATTAGTAATCTATATAAAATGATCATAATTGTAATGTGATCCCAATCCCCGCAATTGTGGTAGCCTTCAGGTATACATCTATCGTGAGGATTCCACATCAATCTGCCTAATTGCCATGAACATGTTAGACGTACCCTTACTACCCTATCAATCGGCTCCCTACTTGTATTAATTTCTCTTGTGTCTGTGTCAATCGGCCCTCTCTTATGTGTAAATACCCTGTGTTGGTCCCACCATAAGGTGTATCAATCTTATGATAGCAACTCGACACAATTCAAGATGCACAGTGTATAAGTACTGGTACCCAGTGACAGCTTTTTCCCACTCCGGAGTACGTGCATGCCCATAAACCGTCGGAACCTACACTGGCGTACCCCCTGCCGCTGTTTTTGACTACTTATAATCATCCCAGTAATCGTGCCCAACCCTGCCTAGTTCAGGGTACCATGATACATCTATGTGGGTTACTGCTGAAATGGCTCCGCGTTACTAGGGTTTCCTACTGGTTAAGTTTGTGGGCCTATATATACAAATATTACCCACCTACAGGAGATGTACTTAACCCACCCATCGATTCAAGTAAGTTTATTTAATGGTTAAGTTTTGTGGGCCTATATTTACTAATATTACCCACCAATCCTATATGTACTTAACCCTCCTACTGGTTCAAGCATGTTTATTTAATGGTTAAGTTTGTGGGCCTATATTTACTAATATTACCCACCCAACTTGATATGTACATAACCTGTCAGCACATTATGCCATATTGGTTAAGTGTTGTCCATTCATGTTAACTTAACCCACCCATTCATCATGTCATGTTCATTAAGTGTTTTCTTATTAACTTAACCCTCCTCACTTATCACATTGGATTGGTTAAGTGTTTCGTATTTACTTAACCCCGTTCGTCCATCAAGTTATATTGGTCAAGTGTTTCTTGTTAACTTAACCCCATGTGTTCATCATGTTGTATTGGTTAAGTGTCATCAATCAATTCAAGTTACTTAACCCACCTACCGGTCACGTTACTTTGGTTTAGTGTTGCCTTCTTGTGTCAACTTAACCCTACCACAAATCAAGTTATATTGGTTAGGTGTTGCCCGCCTGTTTTAACTTAATCTTACCACAAATCAAGTCATATTGGTTAAGTGTTGGCCTCTTGTTTTAACTTAACCTTACAGCAAATCAAGTTATATTGGTTAAGTGTTGCCCTCTTGTTTTAACTTAACCTTACCACAAATCAAGTTATATTGGTTAAGTGTTGCCCTCTTGTTTTAACTTAACCTTACCACAAATCAAGTTATATTGGTTAAGTGTTGCCCTCTTGTTTTAACTTAACCTTACCACAAATCAAGTTATATTGGTTAAGTGTTTCTCATTAACTTAACCGTAGTCATTCATGTTATATTGGTTAAGTGAACTTAACCCTAGTCATTCATGTTATATCGGTTAAGTGTTCTTATGAACTTAACCCTAGTCATTCATCTTGTTCATTAGCATTAATTGATTTATTAATGCACCAACCACTCACAGTTACGGATACTAAATGTACCGGGCGGTTCCGGGCAGTTTTACACCATAACTCAATCTAACCTCGGGTTTTCCTTAGGCATGATGCACTAACCTCTCACATTAGATAGGTGTTGTTATGGTTACTGGATGTGCTGAGCAGTTTTTGGCAGTTTTACACCACAACTAAATCTAACCTCGGGTTAGGCATGTTCGTCTTTAAGCATATTTACCATACATGCATATACCCAAATCTAGATTTTACCTGTTAATTATCCCAAATTCACAAAACTAGTCATGTTCCAATTCTCAAGTTATGCCTTAACAAAGTTAATTTCAAGTTATGCCCCACAAAATCTCTTTCAACAGATTTCAGCACATTAGTCAGTTTAACAAATCAAACCTCACCTAAAGTTCCATTAATATATCTCGCCCAACCATAAATTAAGCTTATAAACTTACATGCCCAAAATCATGGTCATAATTCACGATACGACACATGCCCTAAGGTTTAGTTATATTGCACCGTACAAAATATTCTCCAAAAAACCCCAATCATGATTCATAGTATAAACTATGCCAAATTATAGCCTTTAATTACAGTGCATACCAATTTAACCAAAAATCCCAATTTAGGTGTGTCCATATTTAACAATTATCCCTATCTTACTATAGGTTTTCATGCGTAATCTCCTTCTCCCAAATCATAAGCTATTAAATATAATATGCCCCAAATTTTTAGGTCTTAAATCACGACACGTACTATGCCTTACATGTTTACAGCTCAATTTACACCCCAAACCCCAAGTCATATGTCCAAATATTTTATGCCTAAATTTTCAAGTCAAATGTTCGACCCACTTTATGTTTTAAATACAACATATGTTATGTCCTCAAATCAGTTACAAATCAGTTATGCCCAATTATACATAATTTATTACTTTTTCCCAATTTTGGCGCTGGTCATGTTCAAATCATATATTATGCCCAATTTTTGCGTTGGTCATGTCCAAATCATGTATTATGCCCAATTTTATTTCCAACGTACGTTTATCTCTTATGATATTTTGCTCAAGCTTGCAGTAGCCTGGCTATAAAAACAAAAAAGGAAAAAGGAAATTAGAGACAAAGAATGGGCATAATAATATCAAATGAGATAGATCCAATAGAAAGACAGATAGAAGTAGGCATAACTTCAGATTCAGATTTGTTACAATGTCAGAATCACAATTGAATTTTACTTTTAAAAATAACATGAACTTACAAATTAAAGAATGGTCTTGAATTCTGGGATCTGATTTCTGGAACTGAAAAGTGATCCCTTGACGTAGATTATCGATTCTCTAATTTAGATTTGATTCTTAGAAAATAGTTATTGAAGTCGTTGAATTAGCCTTTGAAACTTTACTTGATTCTATGAAGAACTTGAGCAGCATAACCTCGTCTTTGATTTATTTTGATATGAATTAGGGTAGAGTATAGGCGTAATGAAGTTGTGTAGAGAAAACTGAAGCCTTAAGGGTGTTTATATAGCATAGGGATCAACGAATCTAGTCAAAATGGGCGTCCAAATGCAGAAAAATGAACCAGTCCTCGGATCTGGAAATATGGGGGAGGTCGACCACCTGGTCTACCTATGTCACCAAGGTCGACCCCCTGGTCGACCTGGGTCCTAGGCGGGAAATTTGCCGCCCAGCCCGGGTGTGTGATTTGAATTGCAAATTTGAATTTAGAGCTGAGCTGTTTAAACTAATTTAAATTTCTGAAACTTCTGGGGGCCATAACTTCCTCATGTGAAGTCCGATTTACGCAAACTCAGACTCTATCTCAAGCAGAATTTCGAGATGAACGCAATGGCGTAACTCGTTTCCCTTAATTCTTCTTTTAAAAATTAAGTGTTCTTTAATTCGTTCTTGTAATATTCTCAGAAAATACGGGGTGTTACACTCTCCCCTCCTTAAAGGATTTCGTCCCCGAAATCTCTAAGTTAAGAAGAATGCATATCCTAACATCCAACATCCATATACTCAACCATTCAATCACATGCGTCCATTGTCCTTAAAAAGATTTCTAATGCTTTCATGATCATATGCATAGTGTGTGTACATGTCCTTATCTAATGCAAAATCAGGCGGTCTACTGATTCAGTTGACCTCCTTAATGTGAATTATGTCAGTGCCACGAGTCCATCATGTATGCAATTATTCCTAATCGTACTTTATAACTTCTACATGAATGCACAATCATTCATACAAATGCAACATCCATATGATAACACATCAAGTTTCAGTTCATATATATATAAATTCACTTATGAATATGCAATATGTATGTGACTGAGCCGATCTAGTGCCTAATGTGTGTATATGCATCCGCAAGCAACCACTTGCAACAACTTGCAACCACCAATCATAACATGTTTCAAACACATGTTTACATCCATTGGTTTCTACCTAAGGATAAGGAATAGGATCGAGGAGATATACTTAAAAGGTAGATACAAGCATGCATAAACTTAAGGAAAGAGAGATCAAGGATGTCCCCTCAAAAAGAAAAGGGTAGGATGCGCGTATCTAGTCTTCAGTCTTCTAAGTCGCATCTTCTTGAGCTTCACTCCACTGTACCTTAACTAATTTAACTTCATGATTGCGAAGCTTCTTGGCCTCCATTTCCAAATCCCACTAGTAAAGATAAGACCTCGATCACTTACTATGCTAGAGGGTATCCAATGTAGTCGAACTATCTTTCTAAGATAAACAGATGTTAACCATGATACCAAGTGTATATACTAAGATGATTAGAGGTTTCTCCTCTTCTTAGCTTATCCATCATGTCACAAATCTGAAGGTCTAAAGCTAAAGGTTTCTATGTACTTTTTACCTCTCTTAAGGTCAGTCTTACTTAGGGCGCCTGCCCTAACCATTTATTTCTCACGCAAACCATCCTAGTCGAACTTGGCATCCCTCAAGTACAAGGCCCAAAAGCCTAAACCAATATTAGACAAGCACCCAAGGAATACCTCCTCCGAATTCGGACAATTTATGTGAGATGATACTAGCAAAACAACCAAACAATTGAGCACTTAACCGACTCTGGCTATCCTCGCCAATGTTGCTCCAAAACTATCGTTGATCGCATAACTGGCTTTGCATTATCGACTAGATATATGCGGAAGTCTATCTCGTGTTTTAGGGGTAAACCCCTAACCTAATCAAAAACATCTGTGTACTCATGGACTACCCAAACGGATCGCAAATCATCGATAGATGCATCAAGTGATTCTAAGTAGCCAAGACAAACTGATCCCTTAGGATCGCATGAAATCTCAAGGGTATTCCCGAGGTAAGTCAAAAGTCTAACTACCCTCATTACACAATTACTAGCTAACCAATCCATGCCTAGAATCAACCCATAGCCCATGAAACCAAAAACATAAGCAATACACTTAAACTCAATCCTTAATATAGGTATTCTCAAATCCTTACAAACCAAAGATAAATGAGCCGAACTACCAACCGGATTTGAGACAATAATGGGATCTTCTATTATACTAGTATAAGGTGCAGAGACTCAACTACGGAAGCAGATATGAGCGAATGTGAAGCGCTGAAATCAAAAAGAGTACTAACAGGATGATCAAAAAGAAAAACTTAACCTTACTATCTTTCTCTCAAGTACGCTGGCGGTGAAAGCATGCAATTGCCTCCCTGAAAATCCTATCCTTTGTCCTTGTCCTTGTCCTTTGGGAAGTCCTTGATAAGATGCCCTGCCTCACCATGCTGAAAACAACCACTTGTCTTTTACTTCCTATAATTAAATGACCCACTATACCGCAGAAAAGATACTTCCTCTTATTGCGGGATCTATTATTTCCTCCGCCCTTCTTATATTCCAATCCCTTATTTGTGATTCTTCCCCTTTGGCCTCTTTCTCTTTACCTCCTTTGTGAACAATGTTGACAAGCCTTTTGAACGTTACCTCCATCGCATGGGAAACCCTACAAAGCTTGGAAGAGAATTAGCCGTTGGTGAAACTACTACGACTATGGATGGAGGTTGGGCACTTCTTTGCCCTTTGACAGGTGTCGTAGTCTCATCGAGGCTACGGAACCATGCCGCTATGAGGTTACCTCCCAGAAAGCCAGGAGCCCCGGAGACTCAGGAAAGAAGGAAACAAGGATTCAAACAGAGGATCAAAAGATAGTCCATATGGCTTTGGAGAATATGCCCTTAAATCAAAACTTTTCTTTTGAAAATGCTTCTTTTAAAACCGTTTTGAAAATAATTTTTCAAATCTTTTATCTGATCCGGTGACCTTCAGCTCTGATACCAAGTGAAACACCACACCTCTGGTAAGGTCACTCACAAAGGGAATGCCTTAACTTTGGTGGAGTATTTTAGGTAAAAGATGCAGATAAATTATAAGACAGACAAATAAAGCAGCGGAAAATAAAGTCATTTTATAAAACAATGTGGTTCAGTCAAGCTTTTACAATAGTTGTCTCAATCTTACTTAAAAGTAATACATAGAACTTCTGTCTTGATTTAAAAACTTCCAAATATAAAAGAAGCATAAAAATAACAATGATATTCCCTAATAAAGCATGAACCAGCCATAGCAGTGGAAGAGAGAGTCCAAAGCAATACATCGACTACCTTCAACCTTGGAAAGAAAATTGAGCTAAGAGGTAACATTTCCTCCCTGTGAACTTGGGGGGGAACAAAAGAAAAGAGGCGAAACAAAATTAGGTCAGACATAAGTCTGGTAAGTCCAGTGACTTTCAACATATAAATAGGCAAAAGCATCATGACATGAATAAACTGAATATAAGACAATACCATGAGAACAATGATAACAAGATAACATACAATTAGTACAGATATGATAAGGCAAGATAAACTGAATGAGCTTCTACTCTTTCTCTGCTTCGCTACTGCCTTGTTATTCTGATTTTTATATCTCTGCACCACCTAACTAGTGTCCCAACTAGTAATCTATATAAAATGATCATAATTGTAATGTGTTCCCAATCCCCGCAATTGTGGTAGCCTTCAGGTGTACATCTATCGTGAGGATTCCACCTCAATCTGCCTAATTGCCATGAACATGTTAGATGTACCCTTACTACCCTATCGATCGGCCCCCTACTTGTGTTAATTTATCTTGTGTCTGTGCCAATCGGCCCTCTCTTGCGTGTAGATACCCTGTGCTGGTTCCACCATAAGGTGTATCAATCCTTATGATAGATACCTGATATGATTCAAGATACATAGTGTATAACTACTGGTACCCAGTGCCTGATTTTTCCCACTCCGGAGTACGTGCACGACCGTAAACCGTCGGAACCTACACTGACGTATCCCTGCCGCTATTTTTGACCGCTTATAATCAGCCCAGTAAGCGTGCCCCACCCTGCCTAGTTCAGGGCACCATGATACATTTATGTGGGTTACTGCTGAAATGGGTCCCCATTACTAGGGTTTCCTACCGGTTAAGTTTGTGGGCCTATATATACAAATATTACCCACCTACACAAGATGTACTTAACCCTCCCACCGATTCAAGCATGTTTATTTAAAGGTCAAGTTTTTTGGGCCTATATTTACTAATATTACCCACCAATCCGATATGTACTTAACCCTCCTACTGGTTCAAGCATGTTTATTTAATGGTTAAGTTTGTGGGCCTATATTTACTAATATTACCCACCCAACCTGATATTTACTTAAAACTCACACACATTATGCCATATTAGTTAAGTGTTGTCCATTCATGTTAACTTAACCCACCCATTCATCATGCCATGTTGGTAAAGTGTTTTCTTTTTAACTTAACCCTCCTCACTTATCACGTTGGATTGGTTAAGTGTTTCATATTGACTTAACCCAGTTCGTCCATCAAGTTATATTGGTCAAGTGTTTCTTGTTAACTTAACACCATGTGTTCATCATGTTGTATTGGTTAAGTGTCATCAATCAATTCAGGTTACTAAACCCACCTACTGGTCACGTTACTTTGGTTTAGTGTTGCCTTCTTGTGTCAACTTAACCCAACCACAAATCAAGTTATATTGGTTAAGTGTTGCCCTCTTGTTTTAACTTAACCTTACCACAAATCAAGTCATATTGGTTAAGTGTTGCCCTCTTGTTTTAACTTAACCTTACCACAAATCAAGTCATATTGGTTAAGTGTTGCCCTTAACCTTACTATAAATCAATTTATAGTGTTTAAGTGATGCCCTCTTTTTTTAACTTAACCTTACCACAAATCAAGTTATATTGGTTAATTGTTGCCCTCTTGTTTTAACTATACCTTACCATAAATCAAGTTATATTGTTTAAGTGTTGCCCTCTTGTTTTAACTTAACCTTACCACAAAGCAAGTTATATTGGTTAAGTTTTTCTCATTAACTTAACCCTAGTCATTCATGTTATATTGGTTAAGTGAACTTAACCCTAGTCATTCATTTATATTGGTTAAGTGTTCCTACGAACTTAACCCTAGTCATTCATCTTGTTCATTAGCATTAATTGATTTATTAATGCACCAATCTCTTACAGTTGCGGTTACTGGATGTGTCGGGCGGTTCCGGGCAGTTTTACATCATAACTCAATCTAACCTCGGGTTTTCCTTGGGCATAATTCACTAACCTCTCACAATAGATAGGTGTTGTTGTGGTTACTGGATGTGTTGGGCGGTTCCGGGCAGTTTTACACCACAACTCAATCTAACCTTGGGTTAGGCATGTTCGTCTTTAAGCATATTTACCAAACATATACCCAAATCTAGATTTTACCTGCTAATTATCCCAATTTCACAAAACTAGTCATGTTCCAATTCTCAAGTTATGCCTTAACAAGTTAATTTCAAGTTATGCCCCACAAATTCCCTTTCAATAGATTTCAGAACATTAGTCAGTTTAACAAATTAAACCTCACCTAAAGTTCCATTAATATATCTCACCCAACCATAAATTAAGCTTATAAACTTACATGCACAAAATCATGGTCATAATTCATGATACAACACATGCCCCAAGGTTTAGTTATATTGCACCGTACAAAATATTCTCCAAAAAACCCCAATAATGATTCATAGTATAAACTATGCCAAATTATAGCCTTTAATTACAGTGCATACCAATTTACCTAAAAATCCCAATTTAGGCGTGTTCATATTTAATAATTATCCCTAACTTACTATAGGTTTTCATGCATAATAACCTTCTCTCAAATTATAAGCTATTATATATAATATGCCCCAAATTTTTAGGTCTTAAATCACGACATGTACTATGCCTTACATGTTAATAGCTCAATTTACGCCCCAAACCCTAAGTCATATGTCCAATATCTTTTATGCCTAAATTTTCAAGTCAAATGTTCGACCCACTTTATGTTCTAAATACAACATATGTTATGTCCTTAAATCAGTTACAAATCATTTATGCCCAATTATACATAATTTATTACTTTTTCCCAGTTTTGGCGCTGGTCATGTTCAAATCATATATTATGCCCAATTTTTGCGTTGGTCATGTCCAAGTCATATATTATGCCCAATTTTATTTCCAACGTACGTTCATTTCTTATGAGATTTTGCTCAGGTTCGCAATAGCCTGGCTATGAAAACAAAAAGGGAAGAAGGAAATTAGAGACAAAGAATGGACATAATAATATCAAATGAGATAGATCCAATAGAAAGACAGATAGAAATGGGCATAACCTCATATTCAGATTTATTATAATGTCAGAATCACAATTGAATTTTACTTCTGAAAATAACATGAACTTACAAATTACAGAACGGTCTTGAATTCTGGGATCTGATTTCTTGAACTGAAAAGAAATCCCTTAACGTAGATTATCAATTCTCTAATTTAGATTTGATTCTTAGAAAATAGTTGTTGAAGTCGTTGAATTAGCCTTTGAAACTCTACTTGAATTCTAAACTTGATTCTATGAAAAACTTGAGCGACATAACTCCGTCTTTGATTTATTTTGATATGAGTTAGGGTAGAGTATAGGCGTAATGAAGTTGTGTAGAGAAAACTAAAGCCTTAGGGGTGTTTATATAGCATAGAGATCACCGAATCTGGTCAGAACGGGCATCCAAACGCAGAAAAATGAACCAGTCCTCGGATCTGGAAATAGGGGAGGTCGACCCTCTGGTCGACCTATGTCACCCAGGTCGACCTCCTGGTCAACCTGGGTCCTGGGTGGGAAATTTCCCGCCTAGCCCGGGTGTGTGATTTGAATTTCGAATTTGAATTTAGAGCTGAGCTATTTTAATTAATTTAAATTTCTGAAACTTCTGAGGGCCATAACTTCCTCATATGAAGTTCGATTTATGCAATTTCGGGCTCTATCTCAAGCAGAATTTCGAGATGAACGCAATGCCATAACCCGTTTCCCTTAATTCTTCTTTTAAAAATTAAGTATTCTTTAATTTTTTCTTTTAATATTCTCAGAAAATACGGGGTGTTACAAAATATGATGAGTGTAATTGGTTGTTACCGTATATTAGGCACTTATGCCTTAAATCTTGCCATTTAAGCTAAATTTATAGAATGTTTTAAAAAGAGAACTTGTCAAATCAAGCTCTATATATTAATACTGATAAATCGTACGCTAAAATGCCTTGTTTTAGCGGATGCAGCGAAAAATAGCGAGGTTTCAAGCGGATCTATTGTTCATCAGCGCTAAGTTGAAATAGCGTAGCAGTTTAAGAGCGCTATGTGCTATAATGGGGATATTGTGGGGATTTAGCGGGGCTTTAACTACATAGCTTAAGTCCGACCCAACTTCCGTCCGACCCAACTTTGGTCCGATCCAACTTGGGTCTGATCCAACTTTGGTCCGACCCAACTTTGGTTCGATCCAACTTTAGTCCGATCCAAAACCTGCATACTGCAATTCAACTCTAATTTCGACCAAAACTTCGCCAAACGATATTTCCAACGAAACTAACTTATCCAATGAAACTTCGCCAAATTCCGAAATCAACAATATCATCAATATGACAATACTATCCATGATAATGTCAAATTCACCAAAATCACCACAAATATGCATATGAACAAATACCATGGATCTAACTCGCACATTTGTATGGAATATCATAGAAATTACCTATCTAAACTTGCTAAATCAGATCCTAGGGTGATCTATATGAAAATGAACTTAGCAATGCATGGATCTAAGGAAAAACACTTGAATCTGATGAAAAACATGATCTACTACCCATATACTTTATTGAATCCATGTGAGATATGTAATCCATTCACCGATTCTCCAATACAAGCTAAAATGATAGAATTATGAATTCGTACAGCAAGCAGTTCGAACCAAACTCCTCGATCCGATGAATTCACCTTTGAAACGATGTAGATCTAGCCTCCAATAGTGTAGATCTATGATTTCCTTCCTTAGATTTCGATTTTTAATGGTGGAAAGGTATTAGAGGAAGGAGATTAATGCCTCCAAATGAGAGAATGGGAAAGTAAACCTTTTCCCTCCACTCTTACGCCCTATTTATAGGATACAACCAGCCCACTAATGGGCCTCCCCAATTCAGCCCATTAGGCTCTTCAAACCTGAACAACCAACTGAAAAACCTTAAAACAATGATTTCTCCCAAACCGTTGAGCCAAATTCTTAATGTAACCACTCCACAGAAAGGCAATCAGCAATTCCTTTCAAATGGCACAGGTTTCGCCCTCTGATTCGACCTGAGTTAAAAGTTATGCCCTATACAAGGCTGATAGGGGCAAAATGGTCACAAATAAAATCGGTAAAAGTTATGGATATGTCTCACATCCCCATAAGCAACATATTAAAAGATGAGAATGATCCAACCCTCGGGGAATAAAATAAAAATATTTTACGATCTTCCGATACGTAAAAATGCAGGCTATTACATTCTCCCCCCTTAAGAATTTCGCCCCTGAAATTCCAAGAAAACACAATAATTATGCATGCCTATCATCCATGAGAAGCCAATTCTACCATCTAAACTAGCATCCATCAAGCCATGCATCCATAGCTTAATCCTAGCACGCGGAATTCTATCAAACAATCAACACGATACAACTATATAACGATGGTACGATATCAAAGGGTCCTACTGACGAAGAGTTTTGGATCATTCCCCCTCATGCCCTCTTCCATCTCCCACGTACAATCATCGCCATCTTCACCCCATTGTACCTTGAGTAATTTAAACATCTTCCTCCTAAGTTGTTTCGTGTCATTCTCCACAACACGAAGCGGCTTACGAGGTCTCGCAACTACGATTTCCACTTCTAGGTCTTCATACTACTCTGGAGATACCATCTCATTCGAATCATGCACGAACTTCCGTGGAAATGACACATGGAAAACATTACACACACTCGACATCTTCTCAGGTAACTCCAATCTATATGCGATCTTTCCAATTCGCTTGACTATCGGAAATGGTCTAATGAACCTAGGAGCTAACTTTCCTTTACTTCCAAATCTCACCATATGCTTCAACAGTGAAACCTTGACGAAAACCATCTCGCAAGCGTCGAATTCCAAGTCCTTACGATGCTTATCAGCGTAACTTTTATGACAATCTTGGGCTGCCTTCATTCGTTGCCGAACGATCTCAATACAATCTGAGGTCTCTCTTATCATTTCTGGCTCAAGTAACAACTTATCCCCAGTTTCTAACCATAATGCCGGAGAATTGTATGGACTCCCATACAACGCCTCGTATGGTGCCATTCCAATGCTGAACTGATAGCTATTATTATATGCAAACTCAACCAGATGTTGATGGCCCTCCCATGATCCCCCAAAGTCCGACACATAAGCTCTTAGGAGATCTTCCAAAACTCGATTGACTCTCTCGATCTGACCATCAGTTTGGGGATGATATGCCGTACTCAAGCATAACTTGGTTCCCAAATCTTCTTGCAAACTCTTCCAAAATCCGCTAGTAAATAACGGATCTCAATCACTCAATATACTCTTTGGGATGCCATGGAATCTAAAAATCCATTTCACATAAAGTTCAGCCAGCTTTGACATTGTCCTAGTTGACTTGACAGGAAAATTTTGCACTTTGGTCAAGCGATCCACAATAACCCATATCCCTTCATTTCCTGCCCTGCTTCTTGGTAGTCCATCGATAAAACCATCGACATTAGTTCCCTCTTCCATGTAGGAACTTCCAATGGCTGAAGCAAACCACTCGGCTTCTTCTGTTCAACTTTCGCTAACTGACAGTTCATGCACATGGAAATGAACGTTCAAATATCTCGCTTCATCTCCTCCTAGTAGTAGACTCGCTTCATGTCCTGATACATCTTGTTACCACCGGGATGAATCATTAACTTCGAGTGATGACGTTCTCTCAGAACCTCATCTCTCAATCCATCAATATCAGGAACAACTAATCTCCCTTGCTTTCGAAGCCAACCTTCTAGATCGACTTCGAACTCTTTATCATCTGGTTTTAGCTTTTGGATAAACTCGACAAGCTTTGCATCTCGCTTTTGGCTCTCGCCATTACTTTCGATGAGAGTAGGTCTTATCGATAAGCTTGCCAACATTTCAGGTTCCAACTCACACTTTGGCCTAAAATCAAACCTTACCAAATACTCAAGTCTCTTCCATTCTGAAAACATCGCTCCCAAAATTTCGTGTCTTCGACTCAACGCATCTGCAACTGCGTTACCTTTACTAGGACTATAGGCTATATCAAAATCATACGATGCCGAAAACTCTAACCATCATTGCTGCCGAAGACTCAAATCTTTTTGGGAGAAAAGATGCTTCAACGACTTATGATCCGTAAATAACTCGAATCAGACTACCAATAGGTAATGTCTCCACATCTTCAGAGCAAAACACAGTTACTACCAACTTCAAATCATGAGTTTGGTAATTCTTCTCATGCGGCTTTAGCTGTCGACTCGCATAGGCCGCAACCTTGTCCTTTTGCATTAGCACTGCTCCAAGCCCAGTACCACATGCATCGGTGTATACCTCCATCTCTTCACTCCCATTTGGAATGGTCAACACAGGAGTACTTGTCAATCTCTCTTTCAAGATTTCGGATGCTTGTTCACACTTTATGTAACGACCCGGAAAAAGTCGATCTTGGTTATCCGATATATAACACATATCGAGCATCCAAGGATCGAAAATACCAGTAGTTAATGAAAGAATTTAGCGGGTGACAATAGATAAGATGGAAATTTAGAATAGAAGAAGAAGAAGAACACAACATCAGAGTAACACGAATCTCACAGCGGAACGAATAACATATATAACATAACCTTGAAATATAAATCTGTACTTGAATATACACATCATTATCAAAGTACATCACTTACAACACAGCGGAATAATAATAGCTATATAATCCTGAAGCCTCCTGCTCCAGCTCTTCAAGTATATCTGTAAAATCCTGACTACTTGACTGCCCGTACAAAATTGGGTACCCAAGAGTTTAGGGAAAACAAAAAAATAAACTCCAGGTCATTCATGGAACTGATATGTGTAAAACAGTTTAAAACAGTTTGATCCACTAAACGATATCTCATATGACCACGCCGTATAACGGAACAGGTTTTTCCGTTAAGAGAATCCAAATCAATCTTTATATAAAATCCTTTTGATATTATAATAATGCCTATCAACCACAATATAATAATCATCTGGCAGAAACGCTTTTATCTCACATTCTACATATATAGTATACAATCAAATCCGCAAGCACGTATTGGGTAATGGATTTCCAACTATGACAAGGTATGGAACCACCTTTTTCTGGTGTACCTCTAGAAAGGAATACACTGGGTTCAACAAGAACATCTTGCAACCTGGCCACACATGACCGACCACTCATTTCGCTTGAGTGTATCGAATGTATATCACCAACGGTTGGGATTAGCAACCGTTTCCCGAATGGGCAGCATCGACAATAGATTTTTGGAAGTAAATGAAACTCTAGATCGGGTGATTATACACCCTAATAGGTGCGATCTACATACCCATGCTGCTTGCCCGATTTTTGTCATTTCCCGGTTGTGAGGCTAGAGGCCACGCTTATCTCTGATAGATCTCACATTTATTCACTTTGAATGTCACATCGTCATACCCGCCAAATCACAAATTGATTTCCCCAAAAATACCACGGGTATACAACTAAGAGAAACGAATTCCTCCGCCACCAAACATAAATACGTTTGAAGAGATCAACTTACGTGATCTGTTAAATATACTCTTTCAGACATTCTTCCATACATGTCGTCCTGGGACTGGACAAACCGAAGGCACTATTCAGTACATCCATCTTAGGCAGTCTTTACCTAAGATTTATACAACAACCCTTGCTCTTTACTCCGTCTTCAATATATTCAGCATAATTGATTCGCAACGCTTATGCCAATAAGGAGTGGTTCTTCGGATAAAAATCCAACCGGTCTCTCCATATTAACAACGTTAAAATGGTCAAAAAATTCGATAGTCGGTGAGTTAACTATCAAAGAAAAACACGTGTGCAAACAACGATCTTATTTCCAGATGGAAATTACATCGATCAGTCACCAATCAACTTTTATCATTTAAATTAATTTATCAATAATTTCATTTCAATTGTCGTTTCCTGTTTCCATTAATTCAACATTTCTTATTTCCTAAATTTAGAAAATATATATTATTAACAATGGAAAACATTCCCATTTCCTATTTTCTATATTAGAAAACATTTCTGGTTTCTTATTTGGAAAACATTTCCAAAGATCCTTCATTGGATTTAAACAGATGTTTAAATAAAACATCGCTATGCCAACTTTAACCATTTACTAAATTCACTTAACCATCATTCACTATCCTACCTTACCATTCCTTACTTAAGAAGGAAGTCAATCAAGTTGGGGTATAATTACCTCTCAGAACTTAACTGAACAACATTTTAACTTCGAAATAGTCAAAGTTTACATTTTAAACCTTTAACAAACTTCCTTACGTAACTCTCTTTCGAATAATCTCTATTCGATAACTCCTGTCCTCCCTTCGAATAACTATATTCGATAATCTCTCTTACGAGTAACTAGATTCGAAAACCTTTCTTCGAATAAACTATATTCGATTAACTCTATTCAATTAACTCTTATCAATTAACTCTATTGGATTAACTCTTTTTGATTTAACTCTAATCGATTAACTCTACTTGATTAACTCTATCTGATTAACTCTTTTCACTTAACTCCTTTCGAATAAACTATATTCGATAACTCCTTTAATTCTATTCGAATAAACTATATTCGATTAACTCCTTTAATTCTATTCGAATAAACTAATATCCGATAACTCCTTTCGAATAACTAGATTCGATAACTCCTTTTAACTTTATTCGAATAACTAATATTCGATAACTCCTTTTAACTTTATTCGAATAACTAATATTCGATAACTCCTTTCGAATAACCAATATTCGATTAACTCCCTTCGAATAACCAATATTCGATAACTCACTTCGAATAATCAATATTTGATAACTAACATCGAATAACCAATATTCGATAACTCTTCTTCGAATAACCAATATTCGATGACTCTTCTTCGAATAAATTATATTCGATAACTCTTCTCGAATGAACTATATTCGATAACTCTTTTCACTTAACTAGATTTGATAACTCCTTTCGATTAACTAATAATCGATAATTCCTTTCGATTAACTAATAATCGATTAACTCGACTCGACTAACTCGACTCGACTAACTCGACTCGACTAACTCGACTTGACTAACCATATTCGACTAACTCGACTGACTTGGTTCGACTAACTTGGTTTGACTAACTTGGTTTGACTAATCATACTCGATTAACTCAGCTTGACTAACTTAACTTATTTAACTCAACTTGATTAACTCGACTCATTTAACTCAACTTGATTAAGTCGACTCATTTAACTCAACTTGATTAACTCGACTAATTTAACTCAAATTGATTAACTCTAACTCTAATCGATTAACTCTAATCGAATAACTATTATTCGATTAACTCATTTCGATTTACACTTTTGAATTAACTCCTTTGGATTATCTCCTTTGAATTGTCTCCTTTAGATTATCTCCTTTGGATTATCTCCTCTGAATTATCTCCTTTTCTATTTGTTTACTTAATAAATAACTATTCCCTTTACAATTCTATTTATTTAACAAATAAATATTTCTTTTATCTTTTTTATTTATTTAACAAATAAATATTTCTTTTATCTTTTCTATTTTACTTGTAAAGGTTTTACAAATATTACCTTTCCAAATCTATTTGTAAATGGTTTACAAATATATCCTTTTCATTTCTATTTGTAAATGGTTTACAAATATTCCTTTTTCATTTCTATTTGTAAATGGTTTACAAACATTCCTTTTTGTATTTATTTTTGCAAATATCTTCCTTTGTATTTGTCTTACAAATATATTTCCTTTATATTTGTTTTACAAATAATTTCCCTTGTATTTGTTTTAAAAATATATTTCCTTTTAAATTCTTTTGATTTTATAATTATTTCCTTAAAAAAAATCCTTTTTCCTTTTATATATAAAATCCATTGATTTTATATAAATAATTTATTTTCAAAATATACTTTGAAAATCCGCTTTTTACATCCCAGTATTTCTTACGGTATTTAAAATACCAAATAACATTGATCGATATCATTCAAACACACATAATCAACAACAGATTATATATCACCATATATGAGAACATTAAAATAAATGTTGAGGAATCCAGTTGGATTCCTCTGACCTATTTCCCTGCATCCACAAATGTTAAACAACACAAGTATAAAATATTCTGATAAACAGAATCAATATTTGATTAACAATATATATATATATCGTTATCTATATTTTCAACCAATACATAAACAATTCGACCAAACAGTCAGCACACGGCAATCAGTCATTATTTATCAGTTCTAAATATATGTTATAAAAATAGAACTGTTCAGAGTTGGTGAGTTTTACTCACATTGGACGATCATCGTTAATAACGATAACCATCGCTCGATTTGATTCAGACGGACAATTTATTTTACAATAAATTGTAACGAGCTTCGATGTACTTCCAGTCAGTTCCATCGTGTAGTGTTTGTCCATTCGATCCCAATGGATCTGACCGTTCGAAATTCTGATGCCGTATGATTAAGATATTAACGTTACAAGTTTATACACTATGGAATTTAAATTAAATTAAACATTTATTCACTAAACGGGCCCTTACCCATTTCAGAAACTACGGCCCATCCCCAAAAGCCATCACACGCTACTCCTTCTTCTCCAGTAACGAAACCGCACAGCTCAATCCCTCCATTACTTCACCATCGATCAACCTATGCTCCATCATTTTATCATGATTCCCAAAACAGAACACGCCGTTGAATCCCTCTTCAAAATATCTCCTCCCCCATACCAAAAACACTGAACTTGCACTAAACCCATCTCCCTCATCGATCCCAGGAACCCGCAGCTCTCAAATAAGATGGCGACATGTTTTGGTTCGAAAATTCCCCAAAATCGCACACGAGGTGCGCCTCACTCCCACCAATCCAACTACAACACCCTAATTACAAATCGATGTACAAAATTCTCAAATCCCTTAACCCTAGAACTGCTGTTCGTTTTTGAGCATCAGCAAAAGGGGCATTGCACCCTATAATACCAGTATAGGATTAAAGCTCCTTGGCCGCTGAATTCATAAATATACCTCTCTCGATTTATAGTATTTTCAATGATTTTATTCTGAATTTCAAAGTCTCGAAATTTTGGTTATCTGTAAAAAAAATACACGGCGGCTCAAAAGTGATTATATAAGGAAGATCAAAATTTTGTGTGGTTGAAAAGAAGGATGGGTGGCCTGTTTCAATTCACATATTTTAGTTTTATATTTATTTTCTACTCGTTCTTGCCTTCTAAAAATTCTTATGATCACACACAATACCTAAAAATCATGAAACTGGACATGCAGCTATAATTTGACATTACGGTCCCAACGAAACTGGTTTCGTCGAATTCCGACTTCGTATGCTCACACAGCTTATTTTTAAAGGTCAGATTATCGACTGTATTTCACATTAAAATCCCATGCGTCCACATACTGACTTCAAAAATCATGGAAATTAAAATCTAGCAATAATTTAACATTGCGGATCCAAAAAAATTAGTTTCGTCGAATTCTGAGGTCGTTTGCAAAACTAGCTATTTTTAAGGCTCTAAATAACCCATTTAAATATATAAATATATTTAAAAATAATTAAATTAAATATTTAAAAATAAATATTATCGTATATATTCACAGTGGAATACCATACAACTCCTATTGGGTTTATAACTCGATATCCCAAATCCAGTTTTACATCGATATTCGATTTATATTTAAAATCCCTTTTAAAATATAAATAAATCGATATAAATTATAAAGGAATTCCACATCGACTTTTCTAAAATTTGATTTGGACATCAATCAAAATCTACACAATGAAATCCCCATTTTTGTCTTCCACTAGAAAAATATACTTCACCAGCTCCATACGTTTCTTGTTTCATGGAAATCCGATATAAAACGGCTTCTGTATATTCGTTTGAAGTTGAATCGCCAATTTACGAACTACAGTGCCATTTCGAGCTCGATTATTATTATAATATAATTATACGTTCAAACTTCATTTATAAATATATTCGTCAATATAATTCAATATAAACTGAATTATATATTTTAACTTTTCCAATTCACACCATATCATGAATTCTGTTATTTCCAATTATTTTGGAAATATATATTATTCTGTTATTTATATTAATTAAATATAAATATTATTTAATTTTGGTTATCGATATTGCTAACTCGATATTTAATAATTAAATTAATTAATTATTCGACAGCTAAAAATGCGGGTCATTACACTTTGCATCCCATGTGAATACTTGGTTCTTCCTCGTTAATCCTGTCAAAGGTGCAGCTATCTTGGAGAAATCCTTGATAAACCGTCGGTAATATCCTGCCAACCCAAGGAAACTCCAAACATCCGTTGCATTCTTAGGTTGCTCCCAGTTCTGGATTGCTGAAACTTTAGCGGGGTCAACCGCTATCCTTTTTCCAGAAACTACATGGCCTAAGAATCTCACCTCATCCTTCCAGAAGTGACACTTTGAGAACTTAGCTTTCAACTGATGCTTTTGCAAGATCTCTAACACAACTCTCAAGTTTGTCTTGTGTTCTTCCTCATTCCTGGAGTAAAGCAGAATAACATCCATGAACACAAGCACAAACTTATTCAACTGATCTTTGAATACCCTATTCATAAGATCCACAAAATACGCTAGCGCGTTAATCAACCCGAATGGAATGACCTCGAAGAAACCGGATGGTGCCCTAAAAGCAGTCTTTGGCACACTATCCTTATCCACCCTCAACTGGTGCAATCCCATTGCCAAATCCATCTGAGAAAACACTTTGGCTTCGTGAAGCTGATCAAACAAAGCTTCACTCCTTGGTAACGGATACTTGTTCTTCTTAGTCACTTTGTTCAGCTCACGATAGTCCACACACAATCTTAACAAGCCATCTGCCTCGGTTGCAAACACGACCAGTGCACCCCATTCGGAAACACTTCTCCGATTGAATCCCTTCCTTATAAGGCATGAACTTGCACCTCCAACTCTCGTTGTTCCTTAAGCTCCATCCGCCTAAGAGGCACAATGATTGGTCTAGCATCCTCGATCAAACTGACCTAAGCTCAATCTCACGATACAGCGGCAACCCTTTGACCTCATCAAAGACATCCTCATACTCATTAGCGATCGACATAGATGACAAGTCTTCTTGTGGAATCACAAGCGAATATAGATAGCTAACGAAGACACCCTCTTTGCGCTTACACCTTATCAGCACCTTTCACCCTTCCACATCCCCGACTCTTACCTCTAGCTTCTCACAATTCACCCTTGTCGCATACCTATTGAGCCAATCCATGCGCAAGATGATCCCAAACCCAACGAAGTTAAGAACAAAGCAATCACACACAAAAGAGCAACCATGACTCGACAACACTAGACCTTGGCAAATCATGCAAAGATTTGACGAACCCCCAATTGGATTAGTTACTACGAAAGGTCTGTCACATATCTCGGGTTCCAAACCCAAGCGGCACACAAGCTCATTGCAAATGAATGAATGAATGAATGAATGAGATGCTCCAGTATCAAATAAAACTCGAACTAAAACACCATGAACAGAAAGAGTACCTTGCACCCCGACACTCTTTCCCTTCTCCTCAGAAGTAGGAGCTTTGGAAGAAGATGACACTGCCCCTAAAGCATAAGCCTTAACCACTTTCTTCCCTTTGGCTGATTCTGGACAATCTTTCTTCTCATGTCCTGGCCTCCCACACTTGAAGAACTTCTTCTCATCTTTAGGATTCTTGCATTCACTAGCAAAATGGCCCTTCTGCCAACAATTGAAGCAAGTCACTTCTCCCTTCTGCTTCGTTTGGCCATCCTTTCCTTTTTGTTGTTGTTGCTTCCTTTTCTTATTATTACCACCCTATTGTGGCTTCTGTTCCTCCTTAGGTGCAACAACAGACATCTTCTTAGGGAACAGACTTTCGTGCCTCAAAGCCTTCTCAATGATCTTCTCGAAGTTATCATCGAGGTGATCCACAAGCTGATCCCCAAGATATTCATCCAATCCCAAGACAAACTTCTCATTCTTTTAATAAGGAGTATCCACATATGAACGAGCATACTTCGACAATGCCTCGAAGTCAGAAATATAGTCAAGAACTGGATGACCATTCTGCTTAAGATCCACGAATCTCTTAAAACGAATAGACCTATGCATGGTGGAGATAAATTTTTCTTCAAACTTAGCTTGGAATAACTCCCATGAAATATCCTCTTCAGGGTCTCAAGTGTGATAGAGTTCCACCAGTCCATTGCTCTGCCCACTAACTGCCTTGATGCAAGCTTCCTCTTTGTTGCATCATCAATACCCATGTCTTTGAAAATCCTTACACAAGTATCCATCCACCTCTGGACTTCTTCAACTGGATCAGTGCCTTTGAACTGTTTTCCTCCCAATAAAGAAAAGTCTTTGCATAGCTTTGCAAATTTTACAGCTCTAGGCACTTGGACTCCAACATCAACCGTAGTTGCAATTGGGGCGAGGTTCCTTCGAAGGCATGCTTCAATAATAGCTTCAAACATGGCCGAGTAGTCTTATGCCCCGCACTATACAAGAGGAATAATGCAATAAAAGGTGTGCCAGGCAGTTATGGACTATCATCAAGGTATGGTAGATAAACGAAACCTATCGTAAACTCATAGCGTAAGGATAAAATATAATAGAACACATACAATAGGTAGTGATATTGAAGCAGAAAATACTAAACTTTCATGACAATTAGAAAGTATTTCCCATACACGTGGATAACAACAATAGTGTTTGTACAATTTGCCTCACTACATACACTAAGAGAAATAGCAAACAGCGGAAACAAATTCTAGATAGTAATAAAACTGGAACGTGAACCTCTTGCTCGCCATCGATCACACTCGTCGTCCTCACTAAAGCAATACCTGCCACCTATTACTCAGTCTGCCCATCCACAACCAGATGAACAGCCTAAGGTAATAAGAGGAAACATAAAACCTTGAGTCAGACAACAGTCTTAGTGAGCGATAAAACAGCTAGCAAACTTCATCAATAAAGTAAATGAGAATGCGTAAATAATCAAATAATCTACCCAACTTTAGAGAAGAACTCTCAATTTCCTTCCCCATTACATGACAGTGATAGCCTTTACAATCCATACACCCAAAGGAATAACAATTCAGTCACGGCAATTAAAGCATCCATTCATATATGGCAAAGCAACTCAATCATGATCACAACATGCATCCAAACGTCCATGACTGACTCTGGCTATCACCGCCAACCTTGCTTTGGAAACTTCGTTATCGTATGACCAGCTAGCAATTTACTGTAAATTGTCAAGGGCCACACACGATGCCTCAGTTCTAGCAAAACTCCACATGCTACACGCTATACTCATCACGTGTCTAGGCCATACATGATGCCCAAGGCACTCGACCTACAATTGGTCTTCAATTGTACCTCTGCTTTAAGTCCGCTATAACCTACGACAACGATGATTCCTCGGCCTTCTCCTCTCTAGTCGTTATCAATTACGACTATTAATTAGCTTAGATTACCTTAGAACTGTCAGTTCACACAAACTCAATACATCCTTGAGTTGTCTCCCCGTTTGTTGCATATAATGAACAAAAAACACTTTTCAACACTTACAGACTTCCCAATTGAATTCACTTTGAAGTCACATCATCACCGGAAGTGTTCGACCAGGAATAGCCGACCAGAAGTAGCAAAAATGGCTGACCAGAATAAGCCAACCCACTTCGGTCCGACCCAACTTCGGTCCGACCCAACTTCGGTCCAATCCAACTATGGTCCGATCCACTTTGGTCTGATCCAACTTTGGTCCGATCCAACTTTGGTCCGACCCAACTTTGGTCCGATCCAACTTCAGTCCGATCCAAAACCTGCATATTGCAATTTAACTCCGATTTCGACCAAAACTTCGCCAAATGATAAATCCAATGAAACTAACTTAACCAATTCATCCAAAAGGATTACAAGCATGTTATGAAATCAAAAATATCATCAATATGACAATTCTATCAACGATAATGTCAAATTCACCAAAATCACCACAAATATGCATATGAACAAAAACCATGGATCGAACTTGCACATTTGTATGAAATATCATAGAAATTACCTATCTAAACTTGCTAAATCAGATACTAGGGTGATCCATATGAAAATGAACTTACCAATGCATGGATCTAAGGAAAAACACTTGAATTTGATGAAAAACATGATCTACTACGCATACACTTTATTGAATCCATGTGAGAGATGTAATCCACCCGTCGATTCTCCAATACAAGCTATACTAATAGAATTATAAATCCGGATAGCGAGCAATTCGAACCAAACTCCTCGATCACCTTTGAAATGATGTAGATGTACCCTCCAATGGTGTAGATCTATGTTTCCCTCCTTAGATTTGGATTTTTAATGGTGGAAAGGTGTTAGAAGAAGAAGGAGATCAATGTCTCCAAATGAGAGAATGGGAAAGTAAACCTTTTCCCTCCACTCTCACCCCCTATTCATAGAATTCCACCAGCTCACTAATGAACCTCCCCAATTCAGCCCATTAGGCCCTCCAAACCTGAACAACTAACTGAAAAATCTTAAAACAACGATTTCTCCTAAATCGCTGAGCCAAATCCTTAGTGTAAACAATCTACAGAAAGGAAATCACCAATTCCTTTCCAATGGCACATGTTTCACCCTCTGATTCGACCTGAGTCAAAATTTATGCCCTATACAAGATTGACAGGGGCAAAATGGTCACAAACAAAATCGGTGAAAATTATGGATATGTCTCATATCCCCATAAGCAACATATTAAAATATGAGAATGATCCAACCCTCAGGGAATAAAATAAAAATATTTGATGATCTTTCGATACGTAAAAATGCGGGCTGTTACAGTATAGCAAAGGCAGATGCAGCACAAACAACAAATCCTATTCTAAGATCTCGAAGCAGTGGGCCAGTGAAAGCCCAAATGCCTTGCAAAATTTTCTTAGTCCTAAAGTGGTAAGACATTTTTTCTCATTCCGATCCAACCAAATGATCTCTATCCAAAGATGAGACTTAAATGGTGTGAGAAGGATCGAATATTGCAACTAGGTATTATAGGCCATTTGGTCGGAGAGAAGGAATTAGATCTTGGAGTATTAGTGAGGAAAGATCAAATGCACAAACAAGCACAAAAAAGAGGAGATGAGGTGACAACAACAAAAAAAAAAAGGATAGAGATACAGTTCGGCAAGATGAGGAAGAAAGGATGAAAGAAGGAAGTTAAGAGGGTAATTTGGATGCAACTTTTATGGTTGAGTCCTCGGCTCTAGTTACACCAAAACTCATCAACTAATTGACTGTCCTAGTATAGCATTAAATGATCAACTACCAAATGGGCTTTGGACAGAGGTTGAACCTTGACCTTATAAGGCCAGATTAAAATATTAATCATCCCACGTTATTCTTTAAGATTTGACGCGATCCGAAATAATTTTCCTCATCACTGTGGTATTTAAAGACCGTAGTTAAACTTTGAGCCAACTCCAGGGATTTATAGTCTCAACAATGATGCTGCGACTACACAACGAACAAGCAAATTCCAAAAATACTTCTGCTAGAAATCTGTATTGTAACTAAAACGGATATCCTCCTTACATAGCAGACAACAAAAGAATTCACAAAATTAAATACCCAAAAAAATCAATATGAAGGATTTTTCTTTGCCTTTCCGAAGAAATATTTAAAACTTTTTCAAAAAATGGAATTTATTGTATACTAAAGGTTTCGTATTATAAATCTATATTATTATTACTTATATCTCTAGTTTATATTTTAAACTGGAAAAACCTTTTCATTTTTAAAAAATATTGGAGCTTTAAAACAATTTAGATTAATTTTGCTAACTTTAATAAATTATCCAATATATATAGGAAGATGGATATTGAATATCACAAGGAATAAATATTTATTATTCTTGAAATTTATTGGTACATTCTTTGTTATTTTTAATTCCTTCTTTCCTACCAATCGGACCATACTTATTAAGATTATCGAATGGACTCCAAAAATTTTAAAACATGAATAGATTAATAATTTAAAATAATATCTTAACAAGCTATTTTCCGAAACCTATTTCAAAACCATTGAAAATCCATTTTTATTCCTCAAATAGTTTTAAAAATAAATTTCCTCGAATATAATGCCAAGAACTCAATTGAATGTTTCAACAAAGGTAGATTTAGAATTTATACGAAGTAACAAATGGATACACCTCGTAATTATATTTCTGAAATGGATACAACATATTAACATGGGCATTTTCTCTATTTTCAACTAAGTAATGGTTTTAACCAGAACTACTAAACAAACCCAAAAACTAGAAATCGCGACTATCTCGGTTGTAGCAAGATTTGTTGAGACGAGATTTTGATCGATGCCAACATATAAAGGTGGAATGAAGATCATTTCATTGAGATAAGTTTTTTACTTTGAGTCATGTTAGAAATATGTTAAATTCTATCCTCAAAGTATAACACGAATGCACAAAACAATATCATATCTTCGTTGCTGAAATCTGTATATTTGAGGAATTGAAAAGTCACAGAAAAAGCCCAAACGGTCCAGGATCCGACCGGGAAAGAGTGCATAGTGATATAGACTATGGAACGAGGTCGTGGACCGAGGTCCTCTGGTCCACAGCCATAAACCGGTCGACCGGTCCAAATATGGGCGATCGACCGGTCATGCTGTTTTTTGCACATAACGGCTATTTTTTTGGAATTTTTAATTTTACAGAAACTCAACCAGTCGACCGGTGATTTTCAACCAGTCGACCATTTTCGAACAGCAAGCTTTTTTATGAAAGGTTGCTTCTATTTGTGAAGAGATTTCTATTCAATAATCAAAGGAAATGGACATAACATTTTATAAAAACTCTTCATGGAGAATTACTACCTTTCTACTATTATATAAACAACTTCAAACTTGTTTTACAACAACGAAAACATTCTATATTCTCTCTAATTTCTGAATTGCATTTTCATACACTTTGCAAAACAAAAGCTCTCCAAATTCAAATACTTGTTGAATCCTTGATTCAATTTAATATCATTTGATTCAACAAGCATTCTACTTCCTAAAATCTATGCATTCAAAGTATATACTCGAGGATAAGATTATAGGAAGGGTGTACTACAAGTGACTAGTCCGTGTATTGAAGGCACCATATATAGTCAACCATCAACTACTTTGTATTGAAATTCCGGTAAGCCTATAGCCGTTCAAATCAGGTGGGTAAGCTTGTGCCCGTGAAATCAAGTGGGTAAGCTTGTGGCCTGTGAAATCAAGTGGTGTGTTGTGAACCTGTTCCTCCGGGTGAAGCGAGGTTGTTGATTAGTGAAAATCCAGATAGAGGTCTGGGACTGGACGTAAGACGGTGCTCCAAACCAGTATAAAAAGCCCTGGTGTGATTTTTCCATTTTTACTGCATTTTCCGCCTTTATATCTGTGATTCGTTATTATTTCATACTCGTCTTTTATACACCATATTAAACGATCCGTGTGTACTACTAGCACGTACATGCACTTTCAATTGGTATCAGAGCACGGTCATCTTATAACCGTAGCACAGTTATTTGATATATTCTTATAATATGACAATAACCCAAATTCTAGCACTCAAAACACCAGTTGCACGGAAGGTCAATCAACACAAAGACCTCCATTCTTCAATGGCCTTAGTTATAGCTATTGGGTAACACGTATGTCATTTTACATGCAGTTAAATAGCTATGATGCCTGGAATGCTACACAAAAATAAATAGTGATTCCTACAACTGAATATTCAGAATGGACACAAGCTGAGAAAACGGCAGCACCCGTAAATGCAAAAGCAACAAACATGTTGTTTTGTGCATTAGACCAAAATGAATATAACCGTGTTAGTATCTGTACCACTGCATTTACTATTCTGTGATTTGCTATTACTTTATACTTGAATATTGTTCGTCATATTACACGATCCTTTCTGTGCTATATTACTTGGCACGTACACGCACACACTTTCATTTGGTGTGATTTTTCTATTTTTACTGCATTTACAATTATATAGTTATGTGATTATCTATTACTTCATACTTGACTAATCCTTGTGTGTACAAATAAATTTGCGAAATTTAATAAAGGTCAAAATGATTTAAACATGATTTTATCTAGATATCGACCTTTACATGACAAAAGTGGTATAGGATATAATAATCATACAAGTAGTACTAGATATGCTTTTATGTACAATAAGAATATCACGGCTAGTACTAATGCATATCCAAAATCCAATTATTATAGAAATTCGAATACTTCTATGACTAGTGGTATTTATAATAAATATAGAGGTACGGATAGGAATATCACTAGAGATTACTTAAGTATTTGGGTTCCTGTAAGTTGGAAAAACAGAGAAAAATATATCGATGATTTTTTGGATTTAGTAGTTAATAATGAAAATTTTATCTTTAAAGGTTCCATTAAACCCTCTTGGGTATGGTTACCTTCCATCTAACTCATGGATCCAAACAAAGCAAGTGGGTACCAAAACTATATATCTTATATTTTTTGCAGGTACACCACAATAAAGAGAAGGTTATTCAACATCTCTAAATATTGTTGAAAACTCAGCTTATCAAAAAAAATCACATGATTCAATATCTCCTAAACGTGCTATAATTATTTGTATTCTCTACTACTCTCGATTACTGTGTTTATTATGGTATTTATTCTTTTTAATCGATGACAAAGGGGGAGAAATATTTTCTCTTATGATGATACATATTATTCGTGTTACATATACTATCATTTAAATTTATGTGCTTAACATGATAATAGTATATGTATGTTAACATTTTTTAATGCAGGAATCAAAAGGTAAGATTATTTATATTATTAACTAACAAATGTTGCATAAATTCAGGGCGAGCTTTATATTTAGAGGGAGAAAATCCAAGGTGTTGTTATCAATCAAAAAGGGGGAGAATGTTGAGACAAGATTTTGATCGATGCTAACATATAAAGGTGCAATGAAGATCATTTCATTGAGATAAGTTTTTTACTTTGAATTGTGTTAGAAGTATGTTAAAATCTATCCTCAAAGTATAACACGAATGCACAAAACAATATCATATCTTCGTTGTTGAAATCTGTATATTTGAGGAATTGAAAAGTCACAGAAAAAGCCCAAACGGTCCAGGATCCGACCGGGAAAGAGTGCAAAGTGATATAGACTGTGGACCGAGGTCCTCCGGTCCACAGCCATAAACCGGTCGACCGGTCCAAATATGGGAGGTCGACCGGTCATGTTGTTTTTTGCACATAACGGCTATTTTTCTGGAATTTTTAATTTTACAGAAACTCAACCAGTCGACCGGTGATTTTCAACCAGTCGACCATTTTCGAACAGCAAGCTTTTTTATGAAAGGTTTCTTCTATTTGTGAAGAGATTTCTATTCAATAATCAAAGGAAATGGACATAACTTTTTATAGAAACTCTTCATGAAGAATTACTACCTTTCTACTATTATATAAACAACTTCAAACTTCTTTTACAACAACGAAATCATTCTATATTCTCTCTAATTTCTGAGTTGCATTTTCATACTCTTTGGAAAACAAAAGCACTCCAAATTCAAATACTTGTTGAATCCTTGAATCAATTTAATATCATTTGATTCAACAAGCATTCTACTTCCTAAAATCTATGCATTCAAAGTATATACTCGAGGATAAGATTATAGGAAGGGTGTACTACAAGTGACTAGTCCGTGTATTGAAGACACAATATATAGTCAACCATCAACTACTTTGTATTGAAATTCCGGTAAGCCTGTAGCCATTCAAATTAGGTGGGTAAGCTTGTGGCCCGTGAAATCAAGTGGGTAAGCTTGTGGCCCGTGAAATCAAGTGGTGTGTTGTGAATCTGTTCCTCCGGGTGAAGCGAGGTTGTTGATTAGTGAAAATCCAGAGAGAGGTCTGGGACTGGACGTAGGATGGTGCTCCAAACCAGTATAAAAATCCCTGGTGTGATTTTTCCATTTTTACTGCATTTTCCGCTTTTATATCTGTGATTCGTTATTATTTCATACTTGTCTGTTATACACCATATTGCACGATCCGTGTGTACTACTAGCACGTACACGCACTTTCAAGATTTTTGTCCAGTCTCCAAACTCGAGCCAACAGACTCCACCGTATGTCGTCCTCATGCTCTTCATGATGAGCTCGCCAACGTACTGTGGGGTAAGGTAGAATTGGCTAGAAACCCGAACTCAACATATTTCAACCCTTAATCGCTCAAAGCCCATTTTATATAATTACGCCCATGACTAATTTCGTTGTCGAAATAAATTAAAGTTGAGTAAGAAAGAAGAAGAAAAACAGAAAATAAAATCGAATTACATTCTCCCACGATTCCTAATTTTAGGTAATTCCTTTGATTGTTTAACCTAAGCCCTAATACCAAATGTAATGGGCTCACATGGCCCACCTTAAAGGGTGTGGCAACACATGGTTACCTCAGACTCACCTGATTTACGGCCAGCCTCTCAACTGCTTAACTAACTCATTCACTCGGGAGGTGTAGGGGTAAGAGTCTCCCGTTCGCCACCTAACGCGAAGAGAGAACCCCTTATCACCTAAGCACAAACATGCCAACAGGATCTGGTGACTAAGAAAAGTACAACATAGACTATAACACAGATATATCCCATTTGGTTCAACCCAAATTATATGCCTAACCAAGTTAATGATTTTGTCCCAACCTAGTAAGTGTTTATGCACAACTTTACTATTCATCCAAAAGTAGTATTCCGAACTTATATTACCAAGATAGGACATTTACATATATTTTTGGGAAGCCTTTATACAAGAACTTAACTGGTTAACTCTATCGAGAGTGGCCCCTAATTTACGGGGTTTTTTTCTATATCCTTATTCACTATTCTTTATTGTTTAACGCCTCACTATCAAATGATAGATAGGGTGGATTATCCTTGATCACTTAAGACCCTAGGCAAACCTATTGGTCACGTATTAACCTTCGATAATATATTCAACGTTGACATAAACTAGAGGGCCCTAGCTACGGGCCCTACCAGTTTAGGCTTCCGTCATTCATGCATATACCTTTGCCCCGCATAAGGTGAGAGAAGGTATTTTATTGTAGATTATACCTTCTAGCTGTCCATATTAGATAACCTCCTTAGTCGCTTATTACTTCCCGTAGGATAGATGGCCATATCTGGCCCTTTTAATTTCCAGGCTTGGATAGGCCAAAACACACCTTCCATTTAAGAACCCTATAGCGAAAAATCTATTCCCAAGTGGACTCTTTAACCCTAGTCACTTAGCCTTTAAGGACTAAGAAACGGACCATGCATGAAGGTTATTAGTTCGTCCCCCATTTTCCTTTAAAACCTTTCCATTTTCAGATAACGTAGTTTATGTTATTAAGTCACTCTCGTTTAATCCCTTTATACGGGATTACTGTATGTACAACATTTATTTGCATCATGGGTTTATATGGTTAATAATAACTTACATTATTAACCAACTAAGTCTAACTATATTTTTAAATCTAAGTTTTATTGACATAAATAAGGAAGATTATATTCTATTCTCTCAAGGATATTTATTTAGTTTCTTCCCTAATTTGGACTTAGTATTTAAACGACAATCAATATCCATTTATCCTGTAACACCCCGTATTTTCTGTGAACGTATAAGTAACAAAACAAAGGATAATTAATTTTTAAAATAAGAATCAAGGGAAACGGGTTGCGCCATTGCGTTCGTCTCGGAATTCTTCTTGAAAACGAGTCCGAGTTTGCGTAAATCGGAGTCCATATGAAGAAGTTATGACCTTCCAAAGTTTTAGAAATATTCAGAGTTCAAAACAGCTCGAATTCAAAATTCGAATTTCAAACGCAGAACAGACTGGGCGGGAAATTTCCCACCCAGACCCAGGTCGACTGGGCAGTCGACCCCCCCTCCCCACCAGACCAGGTCGACTGGGCAGTCGACCTGGGTGTCGACCTGGTCCCTGAACCTGGTTTTGAGCCTGGGTGCATTCTTATGTATCTAGTCTGATTTCTGTATAGATTCGTTGACTTGACCCTATTTAAATAGCCCCAAACCCTAGCCTTCTCTACACACAATTCTATTCTGCTTCTTCTCTACCTCCGTTCTAAATAAAAATAAAAATAAAAATGGTGTCGCTACTCTGCTGGAATCCAAACTAGAAGCTAATCAACATCAACCAAAGCAACTCAATTCAAATTAGAGATTAAAGCTTCTGCAACGATTCTACAACAACTAAAGTTCTTTCTTTAATCCAACCAAGGCAAGTGCAGTTATTTTCCGATATAAACTTTAATCATAATTGTGACATGATTGCAAATATGAATTTGAGATTGTGTATGTTCTGTTCTGATCTATTTTATTCTGTATCTCTTCTTCTTTCTGTTCTATAGCCAGGCTACTACGAGCCTGCGCCAATCTCCTAAGAGATTAACGCACGAACGCTAAAATGTTTGGGACAAATAATGAATGTGACATAATTGGACATGGCTAATCTGTGACTGATTTAAGAAAAAGGACATAGGTTGTAAACTAGATTTAGATCTATGCATATTCCATGAATTGGAAGAAGAGGAACCATAGTATGTTAACATGTGACTTGAGACATTGGACATAACCCATATTTTGAATCAAGATCTGTTTGGCATATTGTTTATATAACAATTCATGATTTGAAAGAGAATATGACTTAGGTGTGAAGATCTATATTAAGATTTGATAACTATCAAATGTGAATGACACCTAAGTAGGAGATTTTTGAATATATGACATGCATTGAAATCGATGGCTATATTTGGTATAATTTATATGTGAATCTTTTGTACTAGGCAAGTTGAACTAAATTGGGACATGTAAATTATGACCATAATCTGTGACATGCAAATTCAATGCAAACGTGGGGTATATGATCGTAGTGTGGATCATGTCAACTATTTAGGCATGAAAACTTAGGCCAAATTTATAATTAGGCAAGATATGTTTGTGAAAATTTAAGGAATGATTAAATCTGTTATATTTGCCTAATTTGCTAGTTCTGCTATATTTGCC
The DNA here is from genome assembly GCA_030737875.1 of Allium sativum. Lineage (NCBI taxonomy): Eukaryota > Viridiplantae > Streptophyta > Magnoliopsida > Asparagales > Amaryllidaceae > Allium > Allium sativum. The sequence continues at coordinate 158,648,586 of CM060918.1, read as the reverse complement.
TAATCTGCTAGTTCTGTTATATTGCTTAACCTGCTAGTTCTGCTCTACTGCCTAGTCTGCTAGATCTGTTCACCTGCCAAATCTGTCATCTGCTAAGTCTGCTAAAAATGCCAAATCTGTTATACGCTAAATCTGGTAAACTAAATCTGTTGAGATGCCTAAACTGCTAAATCTGTTGAGGTGCCTAAACTGTTATCTACTAAATCTGCTAGTTTGCTTAATCTGCTAAATCCGTTAAGTCGCATAATCTGCAAAATCTATTATCTGCTATATCTGTTGAGTTGATATAATTAGTCTGTTATTGACATAATCTGAATTGGCTATAGTTATGAATAATTAACATGTATATTGGGCGTGGGCATAAATGGTAAATTATTAATTAATTGGCCGCGAAGATAAACATGGTTAACTCGAGGTTAGAATGAGTTTGTGGCGTAATTCTGCCCGGAACCGCCCGGCACATCCAGTGACCGCAAACACTAGGTTCTAATGTGAGAAGTTAGTCATAACGCGGTTGAAACCCGAGGTTAGACTCAGTTTGCGGCAGAAATCTGCCCGGAACCAACCAGCCTAACCAGTAGCTGCAAACTGTCAGTCTAATGTGAGAGGTCTGGGCATTAATATTTAATTAATGAAAATCTGAGATAAATATGATGTCTAAAACGTGTTGGGCGGATAGGGTTAAACCCACTAGACTGATGAATTTAATAAATCTGTTCCATGAATCTGTAGGCCCAATTACAAAGTTAGACAAATCTGAAAGTCTATTAAATCCGTATATCTGGTCCGTTAGTCTAAAAACTTGTCTGTGAACTAGTTGATCTGAATTCTGTATGTCTGAACTTGTAAACAAGTTAATCTGAAATCTGTTAGTCTGGGGACACAAGGTTAGGAGGGGAATTACTTGTGTCATCTGTTGTTTGGGACCCATATTAGTCAGTAACCCTTTCTGGTATCAAAACTTTGACCCAACAGTAGGTAGGGTCCGGGCACGCTTACTGAACTAATTAGAAGCGGTTCATTCTGATAATGGCGAGGGGTGTTGATGGTGCGTTCCAACAGGGTCATGTGCGTGCATGGATCCCGGCCTGCCTCTGTGGATGTAAGACGCCGTGACATCTGTAAATAGGTCAGTGCCAATTGGTTGTCACTTTAGGGAGTGATACACCCTACTGTGGGGCCGACACAAGGTATTTATGTTTATGGAGCCGATCGCTTGGGGTAGGGTTTTAAGGTACACTAAGTTCTGTCTGTTTCTGTTGGTACCGTCTATTTCTGTTGGGTGGCAACACCCGTCTGTTTCTGCGTTGTACCGTCTTTTCGGGTGGTAAAGGCCCAATTACTAGTGTACACCTAATTCTACATTCTGTTTCCGTAGGGATTAATCTGTTTCTATTTCTATACCTTCTGTTGGGGTGGTAAAGGCCCATTATTAGCATTCTGTTTCTGTCTGTTTCTGTTCGGGTGGTAAAGGCCCATTACTAGCACTCTCTTCTGTGGAAATTATTCTGTGCCCGTTCCTGTATCAGTTTAGACATTAGGGTGGCACCTAATTCTGTTATACTAGTATTAGTGCAGAGAAGTGTAAAGAAATAGCTTATGTCATTCTGTTCTTCTGTAATATCCGCTGCACCTGTTACTGTTATCTCTCATCCAGTTTTATTTTCATATCATGTTATTATTATCTATTCATAACTGAAAATCACTGGACTTGCCAGACTTTTTTTCTGACTCTTGTTGTTTCGCCTCCTTTCTTCCGTTCCCCCCCCCCCCCAGGTTTTGTAGAAGGGAGTACTCTTGCTAGATCCAGATTTCTTCCGCTTGAAGTGCTTAAAGTATGGCTTGTCTTCTTCTGTGGGGATTATGATTTTTAACTATGCATTCTAAAGGCTTTTGTAAAAGATTGATATTTTGTACTTGAATTCTGATATTGTGATTTGAAAGGATGTAACCAGGCTTATTTCGGTTTCTGTTGAAATAAAGTTATAAATTTTTCAAGTACTATTTTATCTGTCATGTAAGTTTCTGTTTTGTTTACTAAAATGCTCCACCAAAGTTAAGGCATTCCCTTTGTGAGTGACCTCAACGGAGGTGGGGTGTTACACTTTGTATCAGAGCTGAAGGTTACCAGATTGGGTAAAGTTTTTGAAAACAATTTTTCAAAAAGGTTTTAAAAGGAAGTATTTTCGAAAGTAAAGCCTATTTTTGAAAAACATAATCCCCAAGAGCCATATACCTTTCCTTCAGTCCTTTTTGTAATTGAATCTTTCCTTTTTCGTTTCAGCATTTCTGAAGCATCTGAGATACCAGAGGGTGTTCATGTACCCGGTTGGTTTCGTCAATATCTTGAGGCTAGGACTGCCGCCGCAGGTCCAGCAAATAATCCCCCTCCTCCACCCCCTCCTCGTGCAATTTCTTTCTCAAAGATCTGTGAGATTTTAGGGCCATGGGTGGGAAGGATTTCAAGGGAACTGAATCATTCGTAGAAGCGAGGAACTGGCTCAAAGAAACTGAGTATCTATTCGTTATCTTCGAGTTGGACGATAGGCAGAAGTTACAGTTGGCGGTATGGCTGCTCAAAGATGAAGCTTCCTATTGGTGGGAAGTCACTAATGCCGAGAGGCCAGTTGAAACATGGATGGATTTCAGAACAAGGTTTGAGACAAAATTCCTCTCGCAAGCTGAACGGAGTCTACAACTGGAAAAGTTCTTATCTCTTAAGCAAGGAAGTATGACGGTCAAGGAATACGTCAACCAGTTCAACCAACTGGCTAGGTTCGGATTGGATTTAGTCAACACTCAGCATAAAAAGGCTCTCCGCTTTGTTAAAGGATTGAACGAGCCACTGCACAGCCAAGCTATGACCCATGTACCCTTGGGAGCGACTTACGAGAAATTGGTGGACATGGCACTACTGCATGAGGAAGACAAGGGCCAGAAAGAGACAAAGAAGGAAGAACCACAGAATAAGAAAGCAGGGCCCAAAAAGGAAACACAAAAGAAGGATGAGAAGTATGAAGATAAGAAGGGGAAAAAGTGCTTTACTTGTGGAAGCTCGACTCATCTGAACAAGGATTGCAGAAAAAGGAAGGGCACTTGCTTCAACTGTGGTGAGATAGGAAACTTCACTAGGGACTGCCCGTAGAAACGAGGGCAAGGGCAGAGGGTAGAACCCACTTCTGGAGGACAGGCGAATGCTCAAGGGACTGGTAGATAGGGTAGAAATAAGAAAATTCAAGTAGAAGGTTTAAATTTTCTTATTTGATTGTTGAGTTAAAACTCTTTCTGATTCTGGCATTTTGATTCCGTAATCGATACTCTGCACTTTAATACTAGTATTGTTTCTGATTCCGCTATAGACACAAACCCATAAGGGTTATGACTCATCTGTTTGTGAGAGATTGGGGTTTGAGAGATATCTGTGTTAGGCGTCAAGTAGGACGCATACATTCTGGGTTTTATCATGCTTAGTTCAGTAACCTGATCTGTACCAGTAATCTGTAAATATCTGAATACTTCTGATAAGGTTAAGATTTCTAGTTTTGACATTATCTAAAGAGGGTAATCCTCTGGGTGTCAATTTGATGTTGGTTTCGTTCTTCGGGGCCGATACTTAGGACCCATGTCTAATGGGAGCCAAGTTTTTGTTTTATCTGTACTCGCTTCCATCATTCGACTGTATCCTATCGATCGAATCTTCGAACTTTAGGTAGAAACTAATGGGTGTAAACATGTGTTTGAGACATGTTATGTTTGCTGGTTGCAAGTGGATGCAATTGGTTGCTAGTGGTTGCTCGTGGATGCATATACACACACTAGGCACTAGATCGGCTCGAAAACACTCTCATACTGCATATGGATGTGTGAGCATTTTTCAATTTTTGTGGATGAAAAATGATTGACTCAGCACATGGATGCTGCATATGGCTGAATGGTTGTGCACTCATATAGAAATGATATGTATCAAATAGGGAAATTCGCATACATGTTGGACTCATGACAATGGCATAATTCGCATTAAGGAGGTCAACTGAATCAGTGGACCGCCTGATCTTTGCATTAGATAAGGAACATATACACACACCTTTGCATATGTTCATACAACATTAGAAGTTTCTAAGGACAATGGACGCCAGTGATTGATGATTGAGTAGATGGATGTTGGATGGTAGGACACATTCTTCTTAACATGAAGATTTCGGGGACGAAATCCTTTAAGGAGGGGAGAATGTAACACCCCGTATTTTCTGTGAATGTATAAGTAACAAAACAAAGGATAATTAATTTTTAAAATAAGAATCAAGGGAAACGGGTTGCGCCATTGCGTTCGTCTCGGAATTCTGCTTGAAAACGAGTCCGAGTTTGCGTAAATCGGAGTCCATATGAAGAAGTTATGACCTTCCAAAGTTTCAGAAATATTCAGAGTTCAAAACAGCTCGAATTCGAATTCAAAATTCGAATTTCAAACGCAGAAAAGACTGGGCGGGAAATTTCCCGCCCAGACCCAGGTCGACTGGGGAGTCGACCCCCCCCCCCCACCCCAGACCAGGTCGACTGGGCAGTCGACCTGGGTGTCGACCTGGTCCCTGAACCTGGTTTTGAGCCTGGGTGCATTCTTATGTATCTAGTCCGATTTCTGTCTAGATTCGTTGACTTGACCCTATTTAAACAGCCCCAAACCCTAGCCTTCTCTACACACAATTCTGTTCTGCTTCTTCTCTGCCTCCGTTCTAAATAAAAATAAAAATGGCGTCGCTACTCTGCTGGAATCAAAACTAGAAGCTAATCAACATCAACCTAAGTAACTCAATTCAAATTAGAGATTAAAGCTTCTGCAACAATTCTACAACAACTAAAGTGTAAAGACCCGCAACTTCCCCGTAAAGGAAAGCGTCGGATAGTTCGAGAACAAGCCACAACAGAACGCATACAGAAGAACATTTCATCGTATATTACAACAATGCATCAGATTACAAGAATATACAGAGTATAAATGAATATTACACAGAAATATCAGAGATTTAAATTACATTTAAATACATCGCAGCGGAAAATAATACAATACACAACTAGAAGAGATATACGGATACAAAGCTTTCCGGATATCGTTCCAGCTGTAAACCAGGATCCTGTGAATATAAATCTGCAAAACCAAAACTACTAGCTGCCCGTGTCAAAAATAGGGGCACCCAGAGTTTAGGTTAAAACAATAAACTCCAGGTCAGTCATGTGACTGGTGTGAGAACTAAAACAGTTATTAATCTTTATTTTCAAAGCTAGGTAAATCAAGGGACCACGCCGTATAACACGGAACGGGTTTCCTCCCAAGAATACCAGTGCATAAAACAAACAGCGCAATGCTAAATAAAGAAAGATGAAGCTGTTATAAGACCCAGGTCCCATCACACAATGCAACGCAGTCGAGGATAGGGTTTTCCCTTATAACAGCCAAAGAATGCTTGATACGTTTTAAAACAAATCATTTGATACTATTATAAGTGTATAGTGTATAAAACACTTCAAATCATAAGTATCAATCATAGACGGCATGGGTACCATATATCATGTCGCCATACTAGTTCTACAATTAAAACCGCAATACACGTATTGGAAATTGGGTTATCATTTATGGTATGAACCGAGGCTAGGGGCAAGATCCTCAACCGATTCGAGACGCTCTAGTCCGCCCCTCAGGAACAGCCGCAACTGCCCCCTGGATCGTCAGGGCCGGTCCACCGATGTGGATTATAATGCCTGAACAATACGTTTCTCCGCCCTTTGGGGCGTAAGCCTGGCCCGTCAGCCGACCAGAAGCATCGGCCGAAACCGATATCACGAGGCGCCTCGCTTTTCAGCAAGTAATAATAAGCAATATCCACATGAGTCAAACTCGTCAGCCAGTTCAAGCACTGACGCCACTCATAACTAGAAAGAAAACGCATGTCCCCCCTGAGGTCCGTCTCCCGTTTTTGATTCATACCGGGTGTGATACTCGCGAATCAACGTTACACAAAGCTACGCCACAAAGGCCGTGCTTCGATCATCAACCACAAGACTTTGCTTTTCAACAGAAGCCTTGATCATTTGCATCTTAGCATGCCACACAGGCAATTCACTCCATGCGATTGATATCCATCAATATATAACCCCTGAGCTCGTACGTCTCAGAGAAGGGCGTTAAGCAAGAGAATAAATTCTCCGCCGCCAAACAGATATATATTTAATAGAGATCAATCACACGGACTAAAATCCAATGTCAGACACACAGTCCATTTACAAGTCCGTTCTGGGTCTGAACGAAACCGGAGGCACCTAGTACCCCGCATATCCATCGATCTCCAAGTACGTCTGGACGATCACCAACTGTTTCCATCTTCTTGGGTGTACAGCCCAATCAAGATCATCAGTTATCACCCAAACGACGTGAAGACCTCCGGTCTTCGACCATCGTCTTCATCTTTGACTTATCGTCGTATCAGTTATTCAGAATGGGATAAACCCGGTCTTTCCGAATAACTCGCGTATATTTTAAATAAGTGTTACACAAACACAACATACGCCTCATTCCAATTCATCAGTCACTAACCATAAATTAATCAAGAGAATAATTTCCCAAACATTAACCCCGAAGGCCGAAACCAACATCAGATCAATATCCAGAAAACCATTCTACTTGGCTAACCGACAGTTAGTTTCTAAATTTCACATTCATAGGGAAAGATTCCCATTAATTTTATCAAGGATAAATTCCTTGAATTTATTCTTTAATCCATTTTTGAATATCAATTCAAACTAGTCGGGATTAGCGAACCTTACCGAAGTAATCATTTGTTTTAATTTCCCAATCCCAACCTATTCATCCCATGAAGTAAAACTGGTAATACTTCATATCTAACACCACAGTGTTATCGGTAAATTCAATTACCATTTCACGTTCAAATCTAATTAAAGATTTAACTATCGCCTGGAGCAAAACTGGTGATACTCCATTTTCGATCTTTTCAATCTAATTAAAGATTCATTAAAACTCCACTTAGTTTTAATCTTCGACTGGGTTAAAGAATCTGTGTCATTTAAAACACGGTTCACGATAAACCCAAAATCACATTCATTAATTATCGGGTTAAAGAACGAGTGTTATTTAAAACACTGTTCACGATAAACCCAAAAATCAATATCAATTCAATTCCAATTAAATATCATTTAATTGGTACACTTCATTAAATCTAAATAAAAAGATTTAATCTTTTCTCAACTGGGTTCAAGAACAGTGTTAGTGAAGACACCATTCACGACAAACCCAAGTCACATTTGATATTCAATATAAGGCTCTGAATAGAAAATATATCGGCCTATATTCAATATCAAATTCTACGATCAACAAATGTCGTATTGGAAATAACGATATAAATATATATCTTTCAAATTTCCATAACAACACCTGTATAATCACGAATTCCAACATCGAAATATTCCGAAGACAATTTCGATTCAAATCCACTCCAATGCAATCATTGGAAATTTTGGTTATTTTCAAAACCCTTTTCGAATTCAATTTATTTATTTAAAAATAAATAGAATTATAATTCTAGTTCAAAACTAGTTCAATTCGATAAAAATCTATTTTTATCTTTTCAAATATGGAGTTTTTCATCCCAAATCTTCACAAATCATTTCTTATGATCTTACACAAATTATTACTATTTTTAATAATTTTATCAAGGCCCGTACAGTCGATTTCCACCAATGGCCATCGAACTGCACTTATAGCGACCTTTTTCGAATTTGATTTAGACGTATCTCCAAATCCAACCGTTAGATTTCAAATTTCTAACATTCATTAGAAAGCTCTTTTCGATACGAACCCGACGGTTCCGGTTTTAGGAGAATCCGACGGTCGGATCTCCCGTAATGTCCGTTTGAAATAAATGGTCGAAATTCGCGAACTGCCGCGGCGCGGCGCGTTCTATTCAGGCCATTATATTATATATATAATATATATAATATATATTTCGTCGATTTCTATTTAAAACGAATTATATAAATAGTTTTAAAATCGTTTCAAAACCTATTTCAACTTCCATTTCAAGTCAAAGCAAAATTGAATTCTTCTTTATAAATTCGTTTCAAAATTCATTTCTATTCAATTCGAATTTCAATTCAATTTGAATTCATTTCAATTCGCTTTCAATTCCATTTGAATTCGTTTTCAATTCAATTCATTTCGAAATCGTTTTCAATTCATTTTGAATTCGTTTTCAATTCAATTCATTTCGAAATCGTTTTTCAATTCAATTTGAATTCGTTTTCAATTCAATTCATTTCGAAATCGTTTTCAATTCATTTTGAATTCGTTTTCAATTCAATTCATTTCGAAATCGTTTTCAATTCAATTCATTTCGAAATCGTTTTCAATTCAATTCGAAATCTTCGATTTCGAGATTACTTTTCAATATTCATTTTAAGATGAATAAAATCGATATAAATATCGTTTACGTCAAAATGGCGTCAATCTAATCAACACGGCTTCATAAATTTCTATTTTCAAATATTCTATTTCAAACATTTCCTATTATCAAAATATTTGTTATTATCAAAATATTCTTTATTTTCACGATTGGAATGAGGCCCAATCAATTACCATATAAAATTAATTATATGGATTTTCATACAACACATGTATATAATAACATTGAAAATAACCAACCATCAACCAAAGTGCACTACACTGTATAAGCATCAAATATAGATATTCAACGCTTATAACAGCCTGTCAATCAATCGATCGACATATTTAATCAATCAGGATGAGTGAAATTCATATTTCATCCCAACACCCGTGTGGGGTTTCAAACAAACAAACACAGATTTTATTTGTGCAGTTGGGCGATGTGTAAAATTTATCGTCCCAATCAATGTCATTCAAATAAGTGTACATAAACAAACCATCTGGTTTGTAAATGAATATTTATTTATTCACTTCACTATTTTCATATTCACGTTAAAAATTATATTTTTAACGATAAAACATTTTATTTCAACCTATGAATTTCTATTCAATTCATTTATTAAATAAAATGATATTTTTATTTTTCTAACATATTTTAGAAAATTTCGGCGGCATAACGGCACGATACTAGAAACGGGACAAGGCCTAGCCTTATCCCCGGTCTAGTGAAGGCCCACGCCATTCACACATCAATTTCAATCAATTTCCAATTCAACCAAACGAATAAATCAATCACCCAACATTTAACTAAACAAACAAGTCCATGGTCTGTGGACGGGTGTCGGGTGCTACTAAACACCGTCTGCATCCTAGTATATATATAACTAGAAAAATTAAATTGAAAGGTGAGGAGTTCTCACATATAGCTATCCTAGCTCCACGGCACTCCATTGATAGAAATCTTCATCGCTATCGCATCATCGTCATCTTCGTTGCCCGTAGTCACTACATATGTAAAAATCGAATTTTTACTTCGCTATTCCATATATAAAAATCGAATTTTTATTTCAAAGTTCAATATATAAAAATCGAATTTTTACTATGCTGTTCTATTGATAAAAATTATATTTTTATCACGTTATTCTTCATATAAAGATTTCCCTTTTCTAAAATAAAGATTTCCCTTTTCTAAAATAAAGATTTCACCTTTATAAAAATATAGACTTCGCCTTTATAAAAATATGGTTTTCTCCTTATAAAAATCACCACTTTATCTCAACGTATATAAAATAAAGATCAGATTTTTATTTCGTTATATACACAAAGATGATATCTTTATATTCTCTATCCTATAAAGATTATATTTTTAATACTTTAAAAATATAAAAATCATATTTTTAATATTCCTATATAGTAAAGATTATATTTTTAATACTTTAAAAATATAAAAATCATATTTTTAACTCGCCATTTGAATGAAAATTATATTTTTATCCTTTCTATAATATAAGAATTATATTTTCCCTATTATATAAAAATATCGCCTTTGTTATAAAAAAAAAATCCCGTCTCTCATATCTAAAATTCTCGCCTTTCACATATTAAAAATCTCGTTTTTTTCTATTGAAAATCTAATTTTTCTTCTAATGAAAAATCGTATTTTTCTTTTATTAAAAATCTAAAAATTCAGTTAATTAAATTAAAATAAGAAATCAGTTTATAAATTATAATTAAACAAAAAGCAAAAATAAAAAATAACTTACAGCGGTTTCCACTGTTGAACTTCGAAAGGGGGGGGGGAGTTTGCGCGCATCGGTCAGCGTGGGGGTGGGCTCGTCGGAGTCACAGTCGGCGGGGGAGGCAGATGTCGGAGGCCAAGGTTTAGCTCGGGCTCGAGTTCGAGTTGCGGACGTCGAAGGGTGCAGCGAGTTCGATCGCGAAGAGGAGAAGGTGGAGCTCGCGGTGCGGTGGGGCCAAGGGTCGGTGGCGGGTTCGATTCCGCCATCGTTCTCTCTTTCTCTTTTTTTTTTTTTTTATCTGTTTCGATTATGAAAAGAGGGGGGGCCAGAGTTAAAGGAGGAAGGGAAAGGGATTCTTATTTATTTATTTATTTATTTTTTTATTTATTTAATTCAACCTAAAGTTGACTTTTTCATACGACCTCGAAACGAGGCCCACCGCCTGTCGCCCCTAGCGTATTACCCCCATTCCGAACACAATGGGATATGTATCGCAAGCTGATTTGATTGTTACAATCAGTTTCCGTTAAATTTACATTTAAATCACTATATTGAATTTTAAACGTACATTTCGAATTACCGGGGTCACATACTAGCCCGAAAAATTCCAGAAAAATATTTTCTAGCTTCGTATTGACGATACGGTCTTAACAAAACTAGTTTCGTCGAATTCTGAGACCGTTAGAAAAATGGCCAATTTCCAGTCGATTAAAATCAACTGAAATGGTCAAAACACGTTTCCCTTTGCCACGCTCACATATTGATTCGAAAAATTATGAAATTTGAAATCCAGTAATAATTCGACACTGCGGACCCAACAAAACTGGTTTCGTCGGAATCCGAGGTCGTTTGCAAAATGGCTATTTTTAAGGGCTATATATTATATTAAAATATATATAAATTCCACAGCGACTATTTCTAATTTTCAACTGGACATATCTCATCATTTATAAATTGAAATCTCAGTTTCTCAACTTCGTTGGAAAGATATTCACTATTAGATTCCATTATTTTTGGTTTCACTAAAATCCGGATTGTTTTGCACCCGGTACATTCAATTGAAGTTTGAAATCGAATTATCGAACTACCGCGCCATTTTCAATTCCTTTTATAATTATATATAATTATTTTTATTCTAACGACGACGCGTATAATATATACGTTCGAATTATATTCAAACTAAATTCCTCGTCGATATTATTTAAAATAATTCATTTTAAATAATCAAAATTCGCTAAAATTGCAAAAATAAAAATTTTAAACTGGCCCAAATTTTCGGGTTGTTACAATCTCCCCCACTTAAAACTTTTCGTCCCCGAAAAGGAACAAAGTCGAAAGTGGTTTGATTAATCAACTCTACGCTCGATCAGGCTTCCATTCTCTAACCTTTCAGTTTCTGAGAATTTTCTAAAATTTCAAAAATTTGGCTAACACCCTAAATTTTTGAAAAATTTCGCCATAACCTCCCCTGCACCGGGAGCATCGGGGAATTTCAAATAGCTTCCCCAGTCCTTCAGATCTCAAAAAGAAAAAGAAAAAGCCAAGCGGCTAGCCAATAGGCTCACAAAATCATCATCACCCAAACAAAACAGGAAATTATGTAGTAAACATGTACCTATTTGTCGGGCAAACAAATTTTATTCTCTGCTCTAGCCTCCTTGCTATGACCTGTTCAATGTAAGTATATGTATATGCAAGCAAACGCAACCAAATTTCAATACAGTTCAATATTTGATTCAATTAGGCTAAATGGTTCAAAATTAGCAAACAATTTAAACAAACAGCACAAACATCAATCCATTAGTTGATTTATCATTTGAAATTCATAACTTTGATACATAGTCAAAAATCAGATTTTTGATGCCAAATCACAACAATGTGTTCTATCTATATAAGTTTTGGTTCTCACACCAGTCTAATGGAAATATATAGAAAATCACACCTTCGAAACTCGAACATAAATGTTGATGATGCGATCGCTATCATCAATATCATCTTCGGGCGACTAGAGTGCGATGCTATATCTATTCAATATATTAAAACTTTGAATATACGTTTGCAAGGCGTATATGCAAATTCTTTATATACTGAATTGTCCAAAATCAATATAAACAAATAATCAAATACGAATAGTTGATTTAAATTTCAAAACAAAATTTGTTTTCACTTTAAAAATATACTCTTCACACTCGTTCTAGGATACTACTGATCCCATCTCTAACGAGTCATTCTAATTGGATATTACTAATCCAATATCTGATGAATTCTTTCGTATGTTTCTAATGTGCCTTGTTCTCTGCTTTGTAAACCAAAGCTCTGATACCAACTGTAAAGACCCGCAACTTCCCCGTAAAGGAAAGCGTCGGATAGTTCGAGAACAAGCCACAACAGAACGCATACAGAAGAACATTTCATCGTATATTACAACAATGCATCAGATTACAAGAATATACAGAGTATAAATGAATATTACACAGAAATATCAGAGATTTAAATTACATTTAAATACATCGCAGCGGAAAATAATACAATACACAACTAGAAGAGATATACGGATACAAAGCTTTCCGGATATCGTTCCAGCTGTAAACCAGGATCCTGTGAATATAAATCTGCAAAACCAAAACTACTAGCTGCCCGTGTCAAAAATAGGGGCACCCAGAGTTTAGGTTAAAACAATAAACTCCAGGTCAGTCATGTGACTGGTGTGAGAACTAAAACAGTTATTAATCTTTATTTTCAAAGCTAGGTAAATCAAGGGACCACGCCGTATAACACGGAACGGGTTTCCTCCCAAGAATACCAGTGCATAAAACAAACAGCGCAATGCTAAATAAAGAAAGATGAAGCTGTTATAAGACCCAGGTCCCATCACACAATGCAACGCAGTCGAGGATAGGGTTTTCCCTTATAACAGCCAAAGAATGCTTGATACGTTTTAAAACAAATCATTTGATACTATTATAAGTGTATAGTGTATAAAACACTTCAAATCATAAGTATCAATCATAGACGGCATGGGTACCATATATCATGTCGCCATACTAGTTCTACAATTAAAACCGCAATACACGTATTGGAAATTGGGTTATCATTTATGGTATGAACCGAGGCTAGGGGCAAGATCCTCAACCGATTCGAGACGCTCTAGTCCGCCCCTCAGGAACAGCCGCAACTGCCCCCTGGATCGTCAGGGCCGGTCCACCGATGTGGATTATAATGCCTGAACAATACGTTTCTCCGCCCTTTGGGGCGTAAGCCTGGCCCGTCAGCCGACCAGAAGCATCGGCCGAAACCGATATCACGAGGCGCCTCGCTTTTCAGCAAGTAATAATAAGCAATATCCACATGAGTCAAACTCGTCAGCCAGTTCAAGCACTGACGCCACTCATAACTAGAAAGAAAACGCATGTCCCCCCTGAGGTCCGTCTCCCGTTTTTGATTCATACCGGGTGTGATACTCGCGAATCAACGTTACACAAAGCTACGCCACAAAGGCCGTGCTTCGATCATCAACCACAAGACTTTGCTTTTCAACAGAAGCCTTGATCATTTGCATCTTAGCATGCCACACAGGCAATTCACTCCATGCGATTGATATCCATCAATATATAACCCCTGAGCTCGTACGTCTCAGAGAAGGGCGTTAAGCAAGAGAATAAATTCTCCGCCGCCAAACAGATATATATTTAATAGAGATCAATCACACGGACTAAAATCCAATGTCAGACACACAGTCCATTTACAAGTCCGTTCTGGGTCTGAACGAAACCGGAGGCACCTAGTACCCCGCATATCCATCGATCTCCAAGTACGTCTGGACGATCACCAACTGTTTCCATCTTCTTGGGTGTACAGCCCAATCAAGATCATCAGTTATCACCCAAACGACGTGAAGACCTCCGGTCTTCGACCATCGTCTTCATCTTCGACTTATCGTCGTATCAGTTATTCAGAATGGGATAAACCCGGTCTTTCCGAATAACTCGCGTATATTTTAAATAAGTGTTACACAAACACAACATACGCCTCATTCCAATTCATCAGTCACTAACCATAAATTAATCAAGAGAATAATTTCCCAAACATTAACCCCGAAGGCCGAAACCAACATCAGATCAATATCCAGAAAACCATTCTACTTGGCTAACCGACAGTTAGTTTCTAAATTTCACATTCATAGGGAAAGATTCCCATTAATTTTATCAAGGATAAATTCCTTGAATTTATTCTTTAATCCATTTTTGAATATCAATTCAAACTAGTCGGGATTAGCGAACCTTACCGAAGTAATCATTTGTTTTAATTTCCCAATCCCAACCTATTCATCCCATGAAGTAAAACTGGTAATACTTCATATCTAACACCACAGTGTTATCGGTAAATTCAATTACCATTTCACGTTCAAATCTAATTAAAGATTTAACTATCGCCTGGAGCAAAACTGGTGATACTCCATTTTCGATCTTTTCAATCTAATTAAAGATTCATTAAAACTCCACTTAGTTTTAATCTTCGACTGGGTTAAAGAATCTGTGTCATTTAAAACACGGTTCACGATAAACCCAAAATCACATTCATTAATTATCGGGTTAAAGAACGAGTGTTATTTAAAACACTGTTCACGATAAACCCAAAAATCAATATCAATTCAATTCCAATTAAATATCATTTAATTGGTACACTTCATTAAATCTAAATAAAAAGATTTAATCTTTTCTCAACTGGGTTCAAGAACAGTGTTAGTGAAGACACCATTCACGACAAACCCAAGTCACATTTGATATTCAATATAAGGCTCTGAATAGAAAATATATCGGCCTATATTCAATATCAAATTCTACGATCAACAAATGTCGTATTGGAAATAACGATATAAATATATATCTTTCAAATTTCCATAACAACACCTGTATAATCACGAATTCCAACATCGAAATATTCCGAAGACAATTTCGATTCAAATCCACTCCAATGCAATCATTGGAAATTTTGGTTATTTTCAAAACCCTTTTCGAATTCAATTTATTTATTTAAAAATAAATAGAATTATAATTCTAGTTCAAAACTAGTTCAATTCGATAAAAATCTATTTTTATCTTTTCAAATATGGAGTTTTTCATCCCAAATCTTCACAAATCATTTCTTATGATCTTACACAAATTATTACTATTTTTAATAATTTTATCAAGGCCCGTACAGTCGATTTCCACCAATGGCCATCGAACTGCACTTATAGCGACCTTTTTCGAATTTGATTTGGACGTATCTCCAAATCCAACCGTTAGATTTCAAATTTCTAACATTCATTAGAAAGCTCTTTTCGATACGAACCCGACGGTTCCGGTTTTAGGAGAATCCGACGGTCGGATCTCCCGTAATGTCCGTTTGAAATAAATGGTCGAAATTCGCGAACTGCCGCGGCGCGGCGCGTTCTATTCAGGCCATTATATTATATATATAATATATATAATATATATTTCGTCGATTTCTATTTAAAACGAATTATATAAATAGTTTTAAAATCGTTTCAAAACCTATTTCAACTTCCATTTCAAGTCAAAGCAAAATTGAATTCTTCTTTATAAATTCGTTTCAAAATTCATTTCTATTCAATTCGAATTTCAATTCAATTTGAATTCATTTCAATTCGCTTTCAATTCCATTTGAATTCGTTTTCAATTCAATTCATTTCGAAATCGTTTTCAATTCATTTTGAATTCGTTTTCAATTCAATTCATTTCGAAATCGTTTTTCAATTCAATTTGAATTCGTTTTCAATTCAATTCATTTCGAAATCGTTTTCAATTCATTTTGAATTCGTTTTCAATTCAATTCATTTCGAAATCGTTTTCAATTCAATTCATTTCGAAATCGTTTTCAATTCAATTCGAAATCTTCGATTTCGAGATTACTTTTCAATATTCATTTTAAGATGAATAAAATCGATATAAATATCGTTTACGTCAAAATGGCGTCAATCTAATCAACACGGCTTCATAAATTTCTATTTTCAAATATTCTATTTCAAACATTTCCTATTATCAAAATATTTGTTATTATCAAAATATTCTTTATTTTCACGATTGGAATGAGGCCCAATCAATTACCATATAAAATTAATTATATGGATTTTCATACAACACATGTATATAATAACATTGAAAATAACCAACCATCAACCAAAGTGCACTACACTGTATAAGCATCAAATATAGATATTCAACGCTTATAACAGCCTGTCAATCAATCGATCGACATATTTAATCAATCAGGATGAGTGAAATTCATATTTCATCCCAACACCCGTGTGGGGTTTCAAACAAACAAACACAGATTTTATTTGTGCAGTTGGGCGATGTGTAAAATTTATCGTCCCAATCAATGTCATTCAAATAAGTGTACATAAACAAACCATCTGGTTTGTAAATGAATATTTATTTATTCACTTCACTATTTTCATATTCACGTTAAAAATTATATTTTTAACGATAAAACATTTTATTTCAACCTATGAATTTCTATTCAATTCATTTATTAAATAAAATGATATTTTTATTTTTCTAACATATTTTAGAAAATTTCGGCGGCATAACGGCACGATACTAGAAACGGGACAAGGCCTAGCCTTATCCCCGGTCTAGTGAAGGCCCACGCCATTCACACATCAATTTCAATCAATTTCCAATTCAACCAAACGAATAAATCAATCACCCAACATTTAACTAAACAAACAAGTCCATGGTCTGTGGACGGGTGTCGGGTGCTACTAAACACCGTCTGCATCCTAGTATATATATAACTAGAAAAATTAAATTGAAAGGTGAGGAGTTCTCACATATAGCTATCCTAGCTCCACGGCACTCCATTGATAGAAATCTTCATCGCTATCGCATCATCGTCATCTTCGTTGCCCGTAGTCACTACATATGTAAAAATCGAATTTTTACTTCGCTATTCCATATATAAAAATCGAATTTTTATTTCAAAGTTCAATATATAAAAATCGAATTTTTACTATGCTGTTCTATTGATAAAAATTATATTTTTATCACGTTATTCTTCATATAAAGATTTCCCTTTTCTAAAATAAAGATTTCACCTTTATAAAAATATAGACTTCGCCTTTATAAAAATATGGTTTTCTCCTTATAAAAATCACCACTTTATCTCAACGTATATAAAATAAAGATCAGATTTTTATTTCGTTATATACACAAAGATGATATCTTTATATTCTCTATCCTATAAAGATTATATTTTTAATACTTTAAAAATATAAAAATCATATTTTTAATATTCCTATATAGTAAAGATTATATTTTTAATACTTTAAAAATATAAAAATCATATTTTTAACTCGCCATTTGAATGAAAATTATATTTTTATCCTTTCTATAATATAAGAATTATATTTTCCCTATTATATAAAAATATCGCCTTTGTTATAAAAAAAAAATCCCGTCTCTCATATCTAAAATTCTCGCCTTTCACATATTAAAATTCTCGCCTGTCGCCCCTAGCGTATTACCCCCATTCCGAACACAATGGGATATGTATCGCAAGCTGATTTGATTGTTACAATCAGTTTCCGTTAAATTTACATTTAAATCACTATATTGAATTTTAAACGTACATTTCGAATTACCGGGGTCACATACTAGCCCGAAAAATTCCAGAAAAATATTTTCTAGCTTCGTATTGACGATACAGTCTTAACAAAACTAGTTTCGTCGAATTCTGAGACCGTTAGAAAAATGGCCAATTTCCAGTCGATTAAAATCAACTGAAATGGTCAAAACACGTTTCCCTTTGCCACGCTCACATATTGATTCGAAAAATTATGAAATTTGAAATCCAGTAATAATTCGACACTGCGGACCCAACAAAACTGGTTTCGTCGGAATCCGAGGTCGTTTGCAAAATGGCTATTTTTAAGGGCTATATATTATATTAAAATATATATAAATTCCACAGCGACTATTTCTAATTTTCAACTGGACATATCTCATCATTTATAAAGTGAAATCTCAGTTTCTCAACTTCGTTGGAAAGATATTCACTATTAGATTCCATTATTTTTGGTTTCACTAAAATCCGGATTGTTTTGCACCCGGTACATTCAATTGAAGTTTGAAATCGAATTATCGAACTACCGCGCCATTTTCAATTCCTTTTATAATTATATATAATTATTTTTATTCTAACGACGACGCGTATAATATATACGTTCGAATTATATTCAAACTAAATTCCTCGTCGATATTATTTAAAATAATTCATTTTAAATAATCAAAATTCGCTAAAATTGCAAAAATAAAAATTTTAAACTGGCCCAGATTTTCGGGTTGTTACATAAAGTTCTTTCTTTAATCCAACCAAGGCAAGTGTAGTTATTTTCCGATATAAACTTTAATCATAATTGTGACATGATTGCAAATCTGAATTTGAGATTGTGTATGTTCTGTTCTGATCTATTTTATTTTGTATCTCTTCTTCTTTATGTTCTGTAGCCAGGCTACTACGAGCCTGCGCCAATCTCCTAAGAGATTAACGCAGGAACGCTAAAATGTTTGGGACAAATAATGAATGTGACATAATTGGACATGGCTAATCTGTGACTGATTTAAGAAAAAGGACATAGGTTGTAAACTAGATTTAGATCTATGCATATTCCGTAAATTGGAAGAAGAGGAACCATAGTATGTTATCATGTGACTTGAGACATTGGACATAACCCATATTTTGAATCAAGATCTGTTTGGCATATTGTTTATTTAACAATTCATGATTTGAAAGAGAATATGACTTAGGTGTGAAGATCTATATTAAGATTTGATAACTATCAAATGTGAATAACACCTAAGTAGGAGATTTTTGAATATATGACATGCATTGAAATCGATGGCTATATTTGGTATAATTTATATGTGAATCTTTTGTACTAGGCAAGTTGAACTAAATTGGGACATGTAAATTATGACCATAATCTGTGACATGCAAATTCAATGCAAACGTGGGGTATATGATCATAGTGTGGATCATGACAACTATTTAGGCATGCAAATTTAGACCAAATTTATAATTAGGCAAGATATGTTTGTGAAACTTTAAGGAATGATTAAATCTGTTATATTTTCCTAATTTGCTAGTTATGCTATATTTGCCTAATCTGCTAGTTCTGTTATATTGCTTAACCTGCTAGTTCTGCTCTACTGCCTAGTCTGCTAGATCTGTTCATCTGCCAAATCTATCATCTGTTAAGTCTGCTGAAAATGCCAAATCCGTTATATGCTAAATCTGCTAAACTAAATCTGTTGAGGTGCCTAATCTGTTATCTGCTAAATCTGCTAGTTTGCTTAATCTGCTAAATTCGTTAAGTCGCCTAACTGCAAAATCTATTATCTGCTATATCTGTTGAGCTGATATAATTAGTCTGTTATTGACATAATCTGAATTGGCTATAGTTATGAATAATTGACATGTATATTGGGCGTGGGCATAAATGGTAAATTATTAATTAATTGGCTGCGAAGATAAACATGGCTAACTCGAGGTTAGAATGAGTTTGCGGCGTAATTCTGCCCGGAACCGCCCGGCACATCCAGTGGCCGCAAACAATAGGTTCTAATGTGAGAAGTTAGTCATAACGTGCTTGAAACCCGAGGTTAGACACAGTTTGTGGCAGAAATCTGCCCGGAACCAACCGGCCTAACCAGTAGCCGCAAACTGTCAGTCTAATGTGAGAGGTCTGGGCATTAATATTTAATTAATGAAAATCTGAGATAAATATGATGTCTAAAACGTGTTGGGCGGATAGGGTTAAACCCACTAGACTGATGAATTTAATAAATCTGTTACATGAATCTGTAGGCCCAATTACAAAGTTAGACAAATCTGAAAGTCTATTAAATCCGTATATCTGGTCCGTTAGTCTAAAAACTTGTCTGTGAACTAGTTGATCTAAATTCTGTATGTCTGAACTTGTAAACAAGTTAATCTGAAATCTGTTAGTCTGTGGACACAAGGTTAGGAGGGGAATTACTTGTGTCATCTGTTGTTTGGGACCCATATTAGTCAGTAACCCTTTTCGGTATTAAAACTTTGACCCAACAGTAGGTAGGGTCCGGGCACGCTTACTGAACTAATTATAAGCGGTTCATTCTGATAATGGCGAGGGGTGTTGATGGTGCGCTCCAACCGGGTCATGTGAGTGCATGGATCCCGGCCTGCCTCTGTGGATGTAAGACGCCGTGACATCTGTAAATAGGTCTGTGCCAATTGGTTGTCACTTTAGGGAGTGATACACCCTACTGTGGGGTCGACACAGGGTATTTATGTTTAGGGAGCTGATCGCTTGGGGCAGGGTTTTAGGGTACACTAAGTTCTGTCTGTTTCTGTTGGTACCGTCTGTTTCTGTTGGGTGGCAGCACCCGTCTGTTTCTGCGTTGTACCGTCTGTTCGGGTGGTAAAGGCCCAATTACTAGTGTACACCTAATTTTACATTATGTTTCCGTAGGGATTAATCTGTTTCTGTTTCTATACCTTCTGTTGGGGTGGTAAAGGCCCATTATTAGCATTCTGTTTCTGTCTGTTTCTGTTCAGGTGGTAAAGGCCCATTACTAGCACTCTCTTCTGTGGAAATTATTCTGTACTCGTTCCTGTATCAGTTTAGACAATAGGGTGGCACCTAATTCTGTTATACTAGTATTAGTGCAGAGAAGTGTAAAGAAATTGCTTATGTCATTCTGTTCTTCTGTAATATCCGCTACACCTGTTACTGTTATCTCTCATCCAGTTTTATTTTCATGTCATGTTATTATTATCTGTTCATAACTGAAAATCACTGGACTTGCCAGACTTTTTGTCTGACCCTTGTTGTTTCGCCTCCTTTCTTCCGTTCCCCCCCCCCCTCCAGGTTTTGTAGAAGGGAGTACTCTAGCTTGATCCAGATTTCTTCCACTTGAAGTGCTTAAAGTATGGCTTGCCTTCTTCTGTGGGGATTATGATTTTAAACTATGCATTCTGAAGGCTTTTGTACAAGATTGATATTTTGTACTTGAATTCTGATATTGTGATTTGAAAGGATGTAACCAGGCTTATTTCGGTTTCTCCTGAAATATAGTTATAAATTTTTCAAGTACTATTTTATCTGTCTTGTAAGTTTCTGTTCTGTTTACTAAAATGCTCCACCAAAGTTAAGGCATTCCCTTTGTGAGTGACCTGGGTGTTACATATCCCCTTTTTGACACCTATTTCTTTTATTTTACTTTTATTTCCCTTTATGACTCTATGGTCATATTTTCCAAAGGAAACTATTTATCAGACCCAAGTTATCTTATGTTGTACCCCAACGGACAATTTTTATTTATTTATTTGTTTATTTATTGGTTGACTATTAAATATATGTTTACATATTTTTATGTACAAGGTCTCTCACATTAAGTTAACTACCTGTGTGTAACGACCCAGGATTTTAGGGCCAATTTAAAATTTTAATTTTAATGAATTTAAAGTATTTTAAATGATTGATTTATTTTAATCGAAGTTAGAATGAATAAATTAATTTTAAATATAAAAAGAGCTAGAAATGGCGCGGTAGTTTGAAAAGTCAAACTTGAACTTTGACTAACCATACAGGATGCAAAATTTAACGGATTTTAGTGAAACCAAAAATATTGGAATCTATTTAAAAATATCTTTCCAACGAATCCGAAAAATCGAAATTTCATAACGGGAATCAAAAGTTATGGCCAATTCAATATTTAGAAAGGTCGCTATGAAATTTATAAGGGCCAAAATGCTACATTTTGCAGAATAAGGAATTAGGACCCGAAACCATCGCCATTGGTTTTAGAATGTTGTTTACATATAAAAATGACTATAAAAACTTATATTTTTGAGTTTCGGAAAAATTCCACTATTTTTGGTATTTTTAAATATTAAAATATACACCTGAAAAATAGAATTTTTGCAAACGAACTCCGAATTCGACGAAACCAGTTTCTATGGATTCGGAATATTAAATTAAGGTTAAATTCTAAAATTTATAATTTTTGGATTTATTTTGTGGCCTGTATAATTTTTACAGTGGAAATACAGCCTATTTTCAGACTTCGGAAATTTATAATAAATTCATACGGAATCGGAAAATTACGAAATCAGGTTCGTTGGGTTCGTAATGACCTGAAATAATTATGTTTAAAATTTTATTAATTTTGAAATCAGCATGTATTTATAAGAATTTCTGAATTGAAGAAAACAGTTGAAAATTGAGTAATTGGGCACGTAATGATATTTGGGCCCAAACCAAAATTAAACCCATGGTATATATTATCTTTTTTCTGAGATTTAGGGCTGAAATTCGAAATGCTCAGCAGCCACTTCAATTTTCCCATCATTTTTCTCAATTTCCATGGCGACTCTCTCTTCCTCTAAAATTTGTCAAAAATAAAATCTCTTCAAACCATAGCAAATTATATGTCCTCTCGAAGGTCTCGACGATACGAAGCTAATGGTATAGTCGGTTTTGTCAAACAGCGCTCGGATTCGCCGGAATCTCGTCTTAAAGCTCGCTGTTTTCGAAATTCAGAAGCTCAAAACGTAAATCAAGAAATTCCCGTGAATCGAAGAAGAATTAGACGAAGTCACGAACACGGAAGTTCTTCGTCTACGTGAGGTGGAGGTGCTCGCCAAATTTCAGGCAGTTTGGAGGTGTGAGGCGGCCTGTGGGACCCGCGAGGCGAAATCCTTTCTAGGCGATTTCCCGATGATCGGAGAAGCTTTAGGGGCGGCTCTTTCTGGTGGTGGTGCGTCTCGCCAAGACGAAGACATTGGCGGTGGTCCCGTGGCGTCAGGTGGCCCGAGGCAGCGGCAAAGTGCGGTCAAAGTTCGGCGGTGAACAGTGTTTTTCGGTCAATGGGCTGAGGGTATTTTCTATTTTATTTTTAAATTATTTAATTAATTTTCAGAACTTTAAAATTGCATAACTCACTCATACGAAGTCGAAAATCGACGATTTCAGGTGCGTTGGGATCGTGGCGACGAGATGGACGCGTGGACACTAATTTTGTCCAATTCTGAGATAGTGAAATTTTTAGGTATTTTCACGAATATTAATTAATTATTTAATTACCCGATCTTTAAAAATTCATAACTCTTTCATACGAGGTCCGTTTGACGAACCGTAAATTGCGTTGGAATCACAAAATTAAGAGCTTCGCGATGGCGTAGACCGCAGCTGAAAAGGAGACAGTAAAATTTTGGCCAAAAAAATTCAAGGTGAGAATCCTTTATTTAAAAATTTTACATTAAAATAAACTATTCAGTATATGATGCGATTATAATATGATTCTGATCTGTTGTTGGTTATGATTTGGTGATGCCTTGTTATATGATTGAATGGCTAATATTAGATTCCTTGATTTCATGTTCATAGATAAATAGAATTGACTATGTTAATGAACAAATTTGTTCAATATTTAATAGAAGATTATTCATGGTATGTTCATTGGCATTTTTGCCAATGTTTAAAATAGAAAATTATTCATGGTATGTTCATTGGCATTTTTGTCAATGTTTAAGAATAGAAAATTATTCATTGTATGTTCAATGACATTTGGTATGTATAAAATTGAATATGTCAAGTTAAAATGTTAACATTATATTAACATTATTTCTAATAATATATTTTCAATGTTATAAAAGGGAAAATGAAGTGTATGTACAATTTAACATCATTCACAATGTTAAATAAAAGGAAAATTCCACCGTATGAAATGAACTATTTTTGTCATTATAAAATAGAATATGTCACTATATGTTTATGGACAAATTTGTGTCATTATAAAATGGGATTATACACCGTATGTTGATGGGCACTATTTTTGTTCATTAATAAAATAGAAATTGCCATAGTATGTTAATTGATAAATTTTGTCAGTATTGAAATAGAAATTATTCACCGTATGTTAATGAGCAATTTTTGTTAATATAATGTTCACCGTATGAAATTAACATTTTTATTTAATGTTAATATAAAGAACGGTCACCTTATGATAATGACATTTGTGGAAAATGTTGAAAATGTTCATTGTATGATAATTAACATTTTAATATACTAAAATAGAAAATGTTGAATTTGTTCATTGTATGTTAGAGTGACATTTTGTACATATTAATATAGAAAATGACTTCGTATGATAATATAACTTTTTGTTATGTTAAAATATGAAAATATGCATCGTATGAAATGAATGACATTTTTATTATGTTAAAATATGAAAATATACATCGTATGGAATAAATGACATTTTTGTTATGATAAAAATATGAAAATCTACACCGTATGATTCAATAACATTTTTGTTAATGTTACATAGAAAATACACTGTATGTTAAATCAGCATTTTTGTCATGTTATTAATATAAAAATGCACTGTATGTTAAACCAGCGTTTTGTCATGTTAGAAATATATAAATTTGCATTTTATGTAAACTAGCATTTTGGTTATGTTAAAAAAAAATAGAAAATGCATTATAAGTAAAATAACATTTTTGTTTAAGTGTTAAGAATTAAAAGAATTTTCATTTCATGAAAAATTAACATTTATTTTTAATGTTAATAAATATGAAATGTAAGGCATGTAAAATTAACATTTATTGTTAATGTTAATAAAAAGGAAAATGTATTGTAGGTTAAATTAACATTTTTTTTTATGTTAATTAAAAATGAAATGTATGCATATTAAATTAACATTCATTTTTGTTATATAAAAAGAAAGGATGATTTAGCATTATTTTTAATGTTAAGATAATAGTATTTTTGTCATTTTTATTTAATGTTTAAAATAAAGAGCACCGTATGTTGAATGAACAAATTTGTGTTAGTTTAAAATAAAGAGCACCGTATGTTGAATGAACAAATTTGTGTTATTTTAAAATAAAGAGCACCGTATGTTGAATGAACAAATTTGTGTTAAAATAGAAATTTGCTTTGCATAAAATAGTATTTTGTCATGATAGAAAAATAGAAATTTGCTTTGCATAAAATAGTATTTTGTCATGTTAGAATATGAAAATAATGCATTGTATGTAAAATATGAAAATAATGCATTGTATGTAAAATATAAATAGAAAAGGGCACCGCATGTAATATTAACATTATTTTCAATATTAATAAAAGAAATGAAACTGTATGTAAGGTTTAACATTATTTATAATGTTAAATAAAAGAAATGAAACTGTATGTAAGGTTTAACATTATTTATAATGTTAAATAAAAGAAATGAAACGTATGTAAGAATAACATTATTTATAATGTTAAATGAAAGGTAAGGAACTGTACTGAAACATTAACATTATTTATAATGTAGGTAAAAGAGAACTTACACCATAGGAAAGTGTTCATTATTCATAATGAAATTGGAAAAGAAACATATAAAGAAATGAATGGGATGGCACATTATAATTTACATTCTTAAATGAAAATTATAAAGTATAAAATAAATAATAATGAATTAAAAAGGGAAGAATTATCGTCTAATCCTAAACTACATTGTCATGTAAGTAGAAAGGTGAAAGTTAAGAGAAATGTAAGCTGCACGTAGGGACGACAAACTAAACGAATTATATATATATATATATATTTATATAATTAAAATAACGATATGAAATATGTTTTTCTCAAAATATATGAATGCGAGATTATTTGGAAAGACCGGGTTAATCCCATTCCAAATGATCGTACGATTTCAAGAATTCAAGTATGAAGACGGCATATGAAGACCGTAAATCTCCCCTCGAATGGACAACGATCAAGACTCTGAATTGGTTTGATCCCAATTCAAGGGTCGGGATAATTGCCCAAACGTACGTGTTGATTTCACGGGTTTGACCCTAGTTCAGACCAAGAGCATGGGTATAAATGGATAGTGTGTCTGACATCGTACCCCACAAAATATTATGTTGTTGATATTCAGTTAATATATAAACGATTGGTGGTAGAGAATTTATTCTCTACTTAACACCCGTTTATATAGTGACGGACGATCAATAGTACGGTATGGAGTGGCGGTGTGGCATACTAAGATGCAATGATCAGGGTTACTTGTTGAAAAGCAGAACCTTGTGGTATGAAGAACATGACTTCACGAGCCTCACAAACCGGTAGAGTCTAAAAAGGGGGAAGGGAACGCAGGGAAAGTAGCACGTTTCTTTCTAGTTAGTAGTCATTTTACTTTTGGAGGATGATGAAATGAGGCGCCTCGGATAGGTCCTATAGGACCGGGGAACGTGTGCTTAGGAATTGCCAATCCTCTAAGCTGTATGTGAGGACCGGCCCTGCAGGATCCAAGGGTTAACTGCGGGTAATCCTGAGACGTTAACTAGAGCGTCTCGAATCGGTAAGGAGTCCTCCCTAGCCTGGACTCATGATGGAAACCCAAATTTCCAATACGACCACGACGGATTTGATTGTATTACTAGTATTGGAGGCATAATATATGGTACCTATGCTTCCTAGGATTGATACTTATAATTTGAATTGTTTTAAAACCTATACACTCTAATAATAGTATTAGTTTCGTATTTGGCGTATTTAGCATGTTTAACCACCATAAGGTAAAACTCTATCCTCTTGGTGTGCGTTGCATTGTGTGATGGGACCTGAGTCTTATGGTGGTTTCATTTTTCAAAAGACATTGCGTTGTGTTACGTTTTATTTATCTGTACTGACACTGTAGTTTTGCACGGCAGTCCATTGGTACAAACCCGTTCCGCGTTAGCGGCGTGGTCTTTGGATTTGCCTTATTTTTGTATAAGTTAAGTTATTTAAGATTTCTCACACCAGTCCCACGACTGACCCATAGTTTGTTTCACCTTTTTGCAAACTTGGGTGCCCTCTCTTCTACACGGGCAGCCAAGTAGACAGGTTCATTCTTTGCTTGGAGCTTTTCTTTGTAGCTGCTTATTTTCTCTCTCTTGGATTCTGCTTGGGAGAAGAGGTGATGACTTGGAGCTTGAAGACTTTTTGTTTCTATTGGCATCTTTTCTTTTCTTTTTAGACATCAAACTTATTTCTTTTCTGCAAACTTGTTGTAATAGCTTAGATTCTGTGACTGTGGAATTTCTGTGATTGATGACATTATATTTTTCCGCTGCTATAATGTTATTACTCTATGAATTTCCTTTGCTATATTGTATCTGTGTTCTGTTTTATTGTATTTATGTTGTATTCCAAAAATGATTTCTCCTGCTTTCACTCGTGGAAGTTTGGGGTTGTCACAGTTGGTATCAGAGCCTTGGTTTACAAAGCGGAGTACAACATATCTATAATAATTCGTTTACATAGAATCACTATATTCTATGGCGAACAGTTCATGAGATACATAATAGCCAGTCATTTTATCGTCATCTTTTCATTCATCCTTCGATCTTTTCTATCTCTTAGAATCACCATTTCAGTTGTTTTGACTCTTTCCTTGATCATACGTTCGAAGAAGACTAAGAGAAGTGGCGATGCTCAATTGGCACATGTGTACGAAGGAGCGAAAGGACCAACTTCTTCGGTGGAAGGCCTGATGTTATAGGCGGTACTATTTCTGTTTAAAACGTTTCAACATTCTCTGTGTTTATTCTTCCTCTTCTCCTCTTTTATTTTCTTTTTCCTTTTCGGGGACGAAAAGTTCTTAAGTGGGGGAGATTGTAACGACCCAGGATTTTAGGGCCAATTTAAAATTTTAATTTTAATGAATTTAAAGTATTTTAAATGATTGATTTATTTTAATCGAAGTTAGAATGAATAAATTAATTTTAAATATAAAAAGAGCTAGAAATGGCGCGGTAGTTTGAAAAGTCAAACTTGAACTTTGACTAACCATACAGGATGCAAAATTTAACGGATTTTAGTGAAACCAAAAATATTGGAATCTATTTAAAAATATCTTTCCAACGAATCCGAAAAATCGAAATTTCATAACGGGAATCAAAAGTTATGGCCAATTCAATATTTAGAAAGGTCGCTATGAAATTTATAAGGGCCAAAATGCTACATTTTGCAGAATAAGAAATTAGGACCCGAAACCATCGCCATTGGTTTTAGAATGTTGTTTACATATAAAAATGACTATAAGAACTTATATTTTTGAGTTTCGGAAAAATTCCACTATTTTTGGTATTTTTAAATATTAAAATATACACCTGAAAAATAGAATTTTTGCAAACGAACTCCGAATTCGACGAAACCAGTTTCTATGGATTCGGAATATTAAATTAAGGTTAAATTCTAAAATTTATAATTTTTGGAATTATTTTGTGGCTCGTATAATTTTTACAGTGGAAATACTGCCTATTTTCAGACTTCGGAAATTTATAATAAATTCATACGGAATCGGAAAATTACGAAATCAGGTTCGTTGGGTTCGTAATGACCTGAAATAATTATGTTTAAAATTTTATTAATTTTGAAATCAGCATGTATTTATAAGAATTTCTGAATTGAAGAAAACAGTTGAAAATTGAGTAATTGGGCACGTAATGATATTTGGGCCCAAACCAAAATTAAACTCATGGTATATATTATCTTTTTTCTGAGATTTAGGGCTGAAATTCGAAATGCTCAGCAGCCACTTCAATTTTCCCATCATTTTTCTCAATTTCCATGGCGACTCTCTCTTCCTCTAAAATTTGTCAAAAATAAAATCTCTTCAAACCATAGCAAATTATATGTCCTCTCGAAGGTCTCGACGATACGAAGCTAATGGTGTAGTCGGTTTTGTCAAACAGCGCTCGGATTCGCCGGAATCTCGTCTTAAAGCTCGCTGTTTTCGAAATTCAGAAGCTCAAAACGTAAATCAAGAAATTCCCGTGAATCGAGAAAGAATTAGACGAAGTCACGAACACGGAAGTTCTTCGTCTACGTGAGGTGGAGGTGCTCGCCAAATTTCAGGCAGTTTGGAGGTGTGAGGCGGCCTGTGGGACCCGCGAGGCGAAATCCTTTCTAGGCGATTTCCCGATGATCGGAGAAGCTTTAGGGGCGGCTCTTTCTGGTGGTGGTGCGTCTCGCCAAGACGAAGACATTGGCGGTGGTCCCGTGGCGTCAGGTGGCCCGAGGCAGCGGCAAAGTGCGGTCAAAGTTCGGCGGTGAACAGTGTTTTTCGGTCAATGGGCTGAGGGTATTTTCTATTTTATTTTTAAATTATTTAATTAATTTTCAGAACTTTAAAATTGCATAACTCACTCATTCGAAGTCGAAAATCGACGATTTCAGGTGCGTTGGGATCGTGGCGACGAGATGGACGCGTGGACACTAATTTTGTCCAATTCTGAGACAGTGAAATTTTTAGGTATTTTCACGAATATTAATTAATTATTTAATTACCCGATCTTTAAAAATTCATAACTCTTTCATACGAGGTCCGTTTGACGAACCGTAAATTGCGTTGGAATCACAAAATTAAGAGCTTCGCGATGGCGCAGACCGCAGCTGAAAAGGAGACAGTAAAATTTTGGCCAAAAAAATTCAAGGTGAGAATCCTTTATTTAAAAATTTTACATTAAAATAAACTATTCAGTATATGATGCGATTATAATATGATTCTGATCTGTTGTTGGTTATGATTTGGTGATGCCTTGTTATATGATTGAATGGCTAATATTAGATTCCTTGATTTCATGTTCATAGATAAATAGAATTGACTATGTTAATGAACAAATTTGTTCAATATTTAATAGAAGATTATTCATGGTATGTTCATTGGCATTTTTGCCAATGTTTAAAATAGAAAATTATTCATGGTATGTTCATTGGCATTTTTGTCAATGTTTAAGAATAGAAAATTATTCATTGTATGTTCAATGACATTTGGTATGTATAAAATTGAATATGTCAAGTTAAAATGTTAACATTATATTAACATTATTTCTAATAATATATTTTCAATGTTATAAAAGGGAAAATGAAGTGTATGTACAATTTAACATCATTCACAATGTTAAATAAAAGGAAAATTCCACCGTATGAAATGAACTATTTTTGTCATTATAAAATAGAATATGTCACTATATGTTTATGGACAAATTTGTGTCATTATAAAATGGGATTATACACCGTATGTTGATGGGCACTATTTTTGTTCATTAATAAAATAGAAATTGCCATAGTATGTTAATTGATAAATTTTGTCAATATTGAAATAGAAATTATTCACCGTATGTTAATGAGCAATTTTTGTTAATATAATGTTCACCGTATGAAATTAACATTTTTATTTAATGTTAATATAAAGAACGGTCACCTTATGATAATGACATTTGTGGAAAATGTTGAAAATGTTCATTGTATGATAATTAACATTTTAATATACTAAAATAGAAAATGTTGAATTTGTTCATTGTATGTTAGAGTGACATTTTGTACATATTAATATAGAAAATGACTTCGTATGATAATATAACTTTTTGTTATGTTAAAATATGAAAATATGCATCGTATGAAATGAATGACATTTTTATTATGTTAAAATATGAAAATATACATCGTATGGAATAAATGACATTTTTGTTATGATAAAAATATGAAAATCTACACCGTATGATTCAATAACATTTTTGTTAATGTTACATAGAAAATACACTGTATGTTAAATCAGCATTTTTGTCATGTTATTAATATAAAAATGCACTGTATGTTAAACCAGCGTTTTGTCATGTTAGAAATATATAAATTTGCATTTTATGTAAACTAGCATTTTGGTTATGTTAAAAAAAAATAGAAAATGCATTGTAAGTAAAATAACATTTTTGTTTAAGTGTTAAGAATTAAAAGAATTTTCATTTCATGAAAAATTAACATTTATTTTTAATGTTAATAAATATGAAATGTAAGGCATGTAAAATTAACATTTATTGTTAATGTTAATAAAAAGGAAAATGTATTGTAGGTTAAATTAACATTTTTTTTTATGTTAATTAAAAATGAAATGTATGCATATTAAATTAACATTCATTTTTGTTATATAAAAAGAAAGGATGATTTAGCATTATTTTTAATGTTAATATAATAGTATTTTTGTCATTTTTATTTAATGTTTAAAATAAAGAGCACCGTATGTTGAATGAACAAATTTGTGTTAGTTTAAAATAAAGAGCACCGTATGTTGATTGAACAAATTTGTGTTATTTTAAAATAAAGAGCACCGTATGTTGAATGAACAAATTTGTGTTAAAATAGAAATTTGCTTTGCATAAAATAGTATTTTGTCATGATAGAAAAATAGAAATTTGCTTTGCATAAAATAGTATTTTGTCATGTTAGAATATGAAAATAATGCATTGTATGTAAAATATAAATAGAAAAGGGCACCGCATGTAATATTAACATTATTTTCAATATTAATAAAAGAAATGAAACTGTATGTAAGGTTTAACATTATTTATAATGTTAAATAAAAGAAATGAAACTGTATGTAAGGTTTAACATTATTTATAATGTTAAATAAAAGAAATGAAACGTATGTAAGAATAACATTATTTATAATGTTAAATGAAAGGTAAGGAACTGTACTGAAACATTAACATTATTTATAATGTAGGTAAAAGGGAACTTACACCATAGGAAAGTGTTCATTATTCATAATGAAATTGGAAAAGAAACATATAAAGAAATGAATGGGATGGCACATTATAATTTACATTCTTAAATGAAAATTATAAAGTATAAAATAAATAATAATGAATTAAAAAGGGAAGAATTATCGTCTAATCCTAAACTACATTGTCATGTAAGTAGAAAGGTGAAAGTTAAGAGAAATGTAAGCTGCACGTAGGGACGACAAACTAAACGAATTATATATATATATATATATATATATATATTTATATATATAATTAAAATAACGATATGAAATATGTTTTTCTCAAAATATATGAATGCGAGATTATTTGGAAAGACCGGGTTAATCCCATTCCAAATGATCGTACGATTTCAAGAATTCAAGTATGAAGACGGCATATGAAGACCGTAAATCTCCCCTCGAATGGACAACGATCAAGACTCTGAATTGGTTTGATCCCAATTCAAGGGTCGGGATAATTGCGCAAACGTACGTGTTGATTTCACGGGTTTGACCCTAGTTCAGACCAAGAGCATGGGTATAAATGGATAGTGTGTCTGACATCGTACCCCACAAAATATTATGTTGTTGATATTCAGTTAATATATAAACGATTGGTGGTAGAGAATTTATTCTCTACTTAACACCCGTTTATATAGTGACGGACGATCAATAGTACGGTATGGAGTGGCGGTGTGGCATACTAAGATGCAATGATCAGGGTTACTTGTTGAAAAGCAGAACCTTGTGGTATGAAGAACATGACTTCACGAGCCTCATAAACCGGTAGAGTCTAAAAAGGGGGAAGGGAACGCAGGGAAAGTAGCACGTTTCTTTCTAGTTAGTAGTCATTTTACTTTTGGAGGATGATGAAATGAGGCGCCTCGGATAGGCCCTATAGGACCGGGGAACGTGTGCTTAGGAATTGCCAATCCTCTAAGCTGTATGTGAGGACCGGCCCTGCAGGATCCAAGGGTTAACTGCGGGTAATCCTGAGACGTTAACTAGAGCGTCTCGAATCGGTAAGGAGTCCTCCCTAGCCTGGACTCATGATGGAAACCCAAATTTCCAATACGACCACGACGGATTTGATTGTATTACTAGTATTGGAGGCATAATATATGGTACCTATGCTTCCTAGGATTGATACTTATAATTTGAATTGTTTTAAAACCTATACACTCTAATAATAGTATTAGTTTCGTATTTGGCGTATTTAGCATGTTTAACCACCATAAGGTAAAACTCTATCCTCTTCGTGTGCGTTGCATTGTGTGATGGGACCTGAGTCTTATGGTGGTTTCATTTTTCAAAAGACATTGCGTTGTGTTACGTTTTATTTATCTGTACTGACACTGTAGTTTTGCACGGCAGTCCATTGGTACAAACCTGTTCCGCGTTAGCGGCGTGGTCTTTGGATTTGCCTTATTTTTGTATAAGTTAAGTTATTTAAGATTTCTCACACCAGTCCCACGACTGACCCATAGTTTGTTTCACCTTTTTGCAAACTTGGGTGCCCTCTCTTCTACACGGGCAGCCAAGTAGACAGGTTCATTCTTTGCTTGGAGCTTTTCTTTGTAGCTGCTTATTTTCTCTCTCTTGGATTCTGCTTGGGAGAAGAGGTGATGACTTGGAGCTTGAAGACTTTTTGTTTCTATTGGCATCTTTTCTTTTCTTTTTAGACATCAAACTTATTTCTTTTCTGCAAACTTGTTGTAATAGCTTAGATTCTGTGACTGTGGAATTTCTGTGATTGATGACATTATATTTTTCCGCTGCTATAATGTTATTACTCTATGAATCTCCTTTGCTATATTGTATCTGTGTTCTGTTTTATTGTATTTATGTTGTATTCCAAAAATGATTTCTCCTGCTTTCACTCGTGGAAGTTTGGGGTTGTCACACTGTGGATGCTGGATATGCCAGTTGGTTCCAGGAAGACTTCTACCACAAGTGAACTTAACCTCGTGCCTTAGTACGATTATATGCCTTAGACCCCTCACATTAAACTAACTACCTATGGTTAATGGATTTGCCAGTCGGTTCTGAGCAGTCTTACACCACAAGTTGAGTTTAACCTCATGTCTAAATGAGTTTATAATTTAAATTTCTTAATTGTGGTCCACAACAATTATCCTAACTAATTTTAGGAATTATAACCATTTTTCCATCACTTTTTATTTCACTAAATCAATGTTGGTTACAAAGTTATTTCTTTATTTATGGTCTCATTTATAGCAGTTGATTACATTGATTGCTACAAATGGTCGGCACAAATATATAAATTCAGAATGGATTATATTTACACGCAATTCCATAATTGAACTTTATCCAATCATTCAAACATTTCATACAATTTATATTTCACCGTTTTATGCTGATTTGGATAGATAATATGTATATATTTGCTTTTATGTTTTCATACAGTCAATGTGGTTATTAATATTTTATTATTATTATAATTATTGTAACAACCCGAAAATCTGGGCCAGTTTAAAATTTTTATTTTGGCAATTTTAGCGAACTATGAATATTTAAAATGATTATTTTAAATATTATCGACAAGAAATTTATTTTGAATTTAATTAGAACGTATATATTTATACGCGTCGTCGTTAGAATATAAATATTTATTTTAAATTATAAAAGAATTGAAAATGGCGTGGTAGTTCGATAATTCGATTTCAAATTTCAATTGAACATACCGAGTGCAAAATAAACCGAATTTTGGCTAAACCAAAAATATTGGAATCTAGTTGAAAATATCTTTCCAACGAATCTGAAAAATCGAAATTTCATTGCGGGAATCAAAAGTTATGCCCAGTTGAAAATTCAGAATAGTCGCTATGTAAATTATACATGGCCCAAAAAGTCAAAATTTTGCATACGGATGAATTTGGACTCGAAACCACTTCCATTGAGTTCAAAATGCCGTTTAGAACTCCGAAAAGTATAAGCTTTGATATACTCCGATATGCGGAATAGTGGCAATTGGCAGGAGCTTTTCGGTTAGCAAAACATAGCCCTTAAAAAGTGAAATTTTGCATACGAGCTCAGAATTCGACGAGATAAATTTTTCTGGATTCATAATGACAAATCATTGTTGAGTTCCAAATGGCGCGTCGAACGGAGTTAGTATGTGGCTGTGCGAAGCAAAACCATTTGTTCAAAAACGAGCAGTTATTTTACAAAGGAACATTATTGATACGACCTCAGAATTCGATTTCGTTTTTTTTTCTGGATTCGTATCGTCTAAAAATGTAATGACCCAGGGATTTTCGAGCCTGAAAATCGACATAAATACCTAGACTGTAACTCATGCCGACCTTCCAACACCGAAAACACTGGACGTTATTAG
The DNA here is from genome assembly GCA_030737875.1 of Allium sativum. Classification (NCBI taxonomy): domain Eukaryota; kingdom Viridiplantae; phylum Streptophyta; class Magnoliopsida; order Asparagales; family Amaryllidaceae; genus Allium; species Allium sativum. The sequence continues at coordinate 158,613,429 of CM060918.1, read as the reverse complement.
AAAGAAATTAGAGGGTGAGAAAAGAAAGAAAGAAAATATTAGAATAGAAGAAGAAGGACCAACACAACACAGAGTCTCACATCGCAGCGGAACAAAAATATAATATAGAAATAACTTTATTGAGAGATTTAAATAAAACTTACAATATCAGAGTACATCACACAATGGGACAGTTATAATAACCTGTTCCCATATACAATACACAGCGGAATAGTAGCTATATAATATCATACGTCTGGACTCTTCCAACTCGTCTCTTCACAGCATTCGATAACCTGAACCTGTACACCCCAGGCTAACCCGAGCATTTACAAAACACCGGGTCAGTCTGGTGAACCAGAGTGAGAAAACTCGCACAGTATTAAGAGTATCACACAACCTGATTTTTTTAAAGTTAAAAATCATTTCAAAAGAAAAGGATAATCGTAAGACCAAATCCACACATAAACACGGACGGTTTTTACCTTACGATAACCTAAAACAGTTTTGAAATCAATATCTTGTCTGATATTATAATAATGTCTAAATACAAGTAAATAGAAATCTAGTAGAACGCTTGCATCTCACGCTCTCTATATATAGTAAACAATCAAATCTACAGGCGCTTATTAGAGATTGGATTCCAACTATGACAGGGTATGGGACCACGTGCCGACCGTGTATCTCTAGAGGCGAATACACTGGGTTCAACAAGAACGTCTTGCAACCCGACCCTCACATGACCGACCACTCATTTCGCTTGAGTGTATCGAATGTATATCACCAACGGAGGTAGCTAGCCACCGTCTTCCCGAAAAGGGACAGCATCGATAGATTAAAGAAGCAAAAGGAATTTCTCTAGATAGGTGATTATACACCCTAATGGGAGCGACCCACATAGCCATGCTGCCTGCCCGATTTTTGTTATCCCCAGGTTGATGAGGATTGAGGTTTGAATTTCCTTTTGAACATATCCGGTTACCATTCACTTTGAATGCCACATCATCAGATCTGCCAGATATCACTAATTGACGTCCACAAAAATACTCTAGTTATTTGGCTAGAGAAAACCAATTCTCCGCCATCAACTATCGTACGTTTGAAGAAATCAACGTACGCGATTCCTTTGGAAATACTCTATCAGACATCCGTCCATACAAGTCATCCAGGAACAGGAGGAACCGAAGGTACTCACCTGCTGCATCCAATATAGGAATCACCCCATGGATCAGTAGCGAGAAGTCCTTGCAACCCGTAGATTCCAGCCACGACAGAACCACAGTACACCTCTGCCTGCAGACCAGAGATTATTAGCAGTTCTTCCATTTACGAAAATCTACGGTCTTCAATGCTCCATCTCGATCATCTTCAAATGTCTTCACGTATTTGTTGGTCGGAACGGTTTTCGAATATACATTCGATCCCGGTCTTTCCGTGCCAACAATCGTATTGGACAGATTTGATAGTCGGTGATTTAACTATCAAAATAAACAGTGTTTCAATCATGACCATCCAATGAGTTTACTCGTTGGGAATTTAGCACCACTTGGCCCTTTTAATTGAAATAAATATAAACTCTAACTTTTAAATCTTTCGATATTATAAATATCGTTTTCTTGCTTTCTTATTTATCATAAGATTTTCTTTAACAAATTCTCTTTTACCGTTTCAACTAATATCATCCTCAGATAATCCTGAAGTCGTTCAAGTTGGGGTATTTTAGTTACCTCTCAGACCTTGATCAACAACGTTCATATCCAAAGACAAATACGAGTTGTAATACCAAACACGTATTTCATTCTAATATTAATATAAATTTCATTCAACTGAACTATTCAAAATACGGTCTTAGAAACCTTCTTACACTTTGAAAATCTCTCTCTCGGACATAACACTTTTCCTTAATTTAATAATTAAGAACTTTATAAACACCACCGTTTAACCTTTTCCCCTTTTAAGCAATTTCATCTCATAATTCAGATTTGTTTACAAATCTCATACCCCGCTTCTCTTACCCAATTCCCTTTACCAAACTCTTTCCAATCGATTTGAACATTCCCCACTTTGAGAATCTTATTTCAACTTTCCCCCTTACTTAATCCCACTATTAAGTAACGACGCTTTAACTCTTTAAAACTCATTAATGTAATCCTGGTTTATCATAAACCTTTCCATCTTAATTTTTCTTTTTAAGAGACCTTATTAAAATTAAAAACAATATTCACCAACTAATTTATTAGGGTAATTCAAATCAAACAAATTTAAAATCAATTCCGATGTCAATGGTTGGCTTAGTCAATCCAAGGCACGGCTATTTCGTTAACCCATTCCAATCCATTTTCACTTTAAAATAATATAATTATTTAAATCATTCCATTAAATTAATTCAATAACCAAAACAATTATTCACTTTTAATCGTCCGATTTATTTATATCCTTATATTTAAATTTAATTAACATTAGAATTCACTTTATAAAATCAATTAGTAATACCTCAGAGTCTTAAATAAAATATTTATTTAATTCTCTTTGATAAACTTGTATTCAGATAATATATTTAAAAATCTATTTTCAATTATAAAATAAATTTATAACTTCATCTACCTGACGGTGAATCAATATAAATAAGACAAATTTTCTTTTAGGCCATTTACTGCCGATTGCTCAACCAATATAGCCCATTGGTCAAAACACAACACGTGTTTACTTTTCAGTCAATGATCACTACTAAATCAATAACCCAATCATGACAGTTCATATATGATCATATGAAAATAAATAATATATTTGAGGAATCCGGTTGGATCCCTCCAACATGTTCTTCCCTGTACACAAACGGTTATCTCCACAAAGTTCAAAACAATTCAAATAGACCAACCAATTCAAATAGATCAAATAATTCAACCATTAAACACGTTTATTGATAAACGTGACCAATAAGGTAAGTTACCTTGATTGGAACCAATCGTTAAAATAACGATTTGGTATTTCACTGAAATTAAACAACAGTTTAATTTCATCGTTAAATCAACAATTAAATATATAATTAGCAAACAATCAATAATAGCAAGCAGAGCACACAAAATAAAAATCCAATTTACATAAAATATAAATGCGAAAAACTGAGTGAGTTTAACTCACCTTTGATCTGATTTGCTGTTAAAACAGTTCATTCCCGTTAAACTAAACCGTCGTTTAATTTAACAAAATTCCCGGTTGACTCGAACTCTGCCCAAACAAGTTCTAGTTTGTAGTGCTTGTCCATATGGTTTCCAGTGTCTCATATTTCGTTCCATTTGTTTTAGAGGAATTTAGACCGATCACCATTGTGTCCTTGTTTCTAATAAACATTCGCTTGTTCCCTTTTTCTCACAAAACCCAAAACAACGATGACCAAATCCCGCCGCCTTCGTCACTAATCCATCTGCATTGGTTAACATGATTTAATAATTAAATTAATTATTAATAACATATCAGTTTTAAATAAATCAATCAATAAATATAATTGACGTTGTTAAAGGATATTCAAGACTGACTTCTTAATCACCTACTCTCCTTTAACCTTTGCGTTTCCTCTTTTATATTCGTTCTTCACCCCATAATTTCGTTAATTACCTCACTGTAAACTCATCACAGTTTAAACAGGTTGGACCCTCTAACTATGTTCACGGGTACCCTAACATGATTAAATAAAATACTTAAGTCCTAATCAAGTTCAAAATAACTAATTTTGTTTCAATTGTTTCTTCATATCGGATTCTCTTCACTGTGTTCCCAAACAGTCCTTCGTTCAAAAGAATTCTCCACTTCTTTGATAAAGCTGACCGTGAATTACCTCCTTGAACAAGCTCACCAACGGATCCCTTTCCATTTTCTGTTTTCAAAAACCATTCACCCCATTCGATTTTCACGTCCTTCCCATCTATCCCATTATGGAAAACACAATACCACTTCTTCTATGCTGCCACACATCTATTCTTACTTCACTTGTTTCCCCCTACACATGAATTTCCTTTTCCAAACATTTTGCTTCCATCATCATGCCATACGTTTGAACTTTCCAGGCTCCTCACTACTTCTCCCTTGCATTCGAAAATTGCCACTTTCGTTCCAAAACAATCAGATCCCAAAAGCTTCAATGCACCACTTCCTCTCTGAAACATAGTGCTGCGTGTCATCCTTCCCACCATATTTCGAACTGACTGCAACTAGGCCATCCGCCTCCTTCCACACATCGTCCACCATATCTTTCCTCACATTTTATCCCATGCGTTTGTGCTCCTCCCATTTCTTTACTTCAAATCCTCCTCATAACGTCATGCACCCTACCACATTCACGAACCTATCCAGTATCCCCCCCACGTCCCCAAGTCCTTCCGCCATTTTTTTTTCTTTCTTTTTTCCAGCCAAATGAAACGAGAGCATTGAGTATTAATAGGCGAGGCAAAGTGGTGGATGAGAACGATGTCGCTTCAGGAGGTACGAGGTAGCATGTGAAAAGTAGGGATAGCTGTGCTGAGTTTTCAATCAACACGTCTGCTGAAATGAAAGAACGTGGCAGCGGTAACAATTTGGGGAGGCAATATTGGTTAGGTCCGTTTAGAAAGAGGATATTATTATTTTATTACTTACGAAACTTCGTCGTGAAGTAACACGCAGAAACCACCACAAACGACTTTTGTTTACTAGTAAAATAGCTAATCTTAATGTAAAAAGGTATTCCGGACCCAATGGGACAAGTTTCGTCGAAATCCGAGGTCGTATGAAAAATTTTCCTTTATAAAACCAGAAATAAACATACGTTTAATTTTTCCACGATCACCAGATAAATCAAATCAAATTGAAACCTTGCAATCCTATAATAATTCTCCAATACGAACCCAACGGCACTAGTTTCGTTGCATTCTGAGACTGTTTCCCCGGTAGGCCATTTTTACGCGCACCGCAATGCCATTCTGGACACCAAATTTCACGGTCCCCAAAAATAACAAACTATACACCTATCCTGACTCTAATCGACGATACGAACTCAACGGGACTGTTTTCGTGGCCTAATTCGATCATCTGCTCAAGTTACACTCAAATGACCTTTTACTTAATTAATTACGCGCTGTAGAAATTGAACATGCGTTTATGGCTACCATGTTTACATACGACATCGGTTTGCCACGCAATTCAACATCGTACAATAATTTAACGATACGGTTCCAATGAAACTGATTTCATCGAAATTCGAGTCCGTTTGCAAAATAGCCAATTTTAATGGCCTATATTTTAATAACGATTTTCCATAGCGACTATTTCAAAATTTGATTTGGCCATAACTTACAAACTATAATACGAAATCTGGATTTTTCTCTTTCGTATGAAAATTATCATCAATACGGTTGTAATATTTCTTGTTTCACAGAAATCTGACTTATATCGGATCCTGTATTCCCAGTTGAAGTTCAAAACTCCATATTACGAACTACTGCGCGATTTCGAGCTCGTTTTATATTATAAATAAAATTAACATTTAAAACTTCATTTTAAATAACGAATTAAATATTAAAATCCATTAATATTCCAATTATAATATTTAAAATAATAAATTAAATTAAATATTTGACGGCCAAAATACGGGTCGTTACATTCTTCCCCCTTAAAATAATTTCGTCCTCGAAATTGCTAAGGTAAGAAAGAACGTCACAAAACCATTAACTTTATAAAAATAATAAATTTAAAACTCGATTTTATTTCCAAAACAAAACTAATCGGTTTTAAAACCAATTTATTCCCAATAAAAGAATTTTCCAAAAATCTTCAAAAAATTTCTAATACCTTAAATTTTGGAAATATTTTGGCAGAGTCTCCCCTGTACGGAGGACATCTGCAAAATCGCAGGTTCAAGAAATATATATCCATCGACCAACCGGGTCGGAAAAATTCAAAAACCAAACTCAAAATGCAAATAAAACCCAAATTTTTATATTCTGCATAGGCGTACCTTTTTGCGAGCGTTATTACGCGATAAGAAATATTTTATATTCGAGCTTGCTTAGTTATTATGCAACTCTATTCAAACTGAATTCAATTAACTCCAGAATATTCTCTTGGATGGATTTTAAAGTTGAATTGGCACTTCTGCACCTGTTCTCAACTCAAATAAATTTCATTAGCCCCCAAAACAACATCAATTAGTTTCAAATATCCATATCATACGATCCAACCAGTTCTACACACAATCTAATCCACATGAGATTATAATTATTTATAATCACTTCATTTATTTTAATTATCCCTTCAGGTATTATTAATCTGGATTAATTTATCCAACTTATTTATTTCATATTGGTTCTCAACCAAGTCTATCATTTTCAGATTTATATCCAAACAATCAACAACACAATCCAAACATATCATTCAAAAAAACATTAACAAATCAATCGATTTCCCATATTATAATAAATTGAGGAAATCATTACTTTTATTATAAAATAAATTGGGCAAAAATAATTTCAAAAATAATTTTAATATCAAATTACAAACACGCGCTCTCATATATATCAAACTCAATCTAGGGTATTACTAATCCCATCTCTATTGAGTCACACCACAGAGCCAAGGTTATCACTAAACCAATAGCTCTGATACCACTGTAACGACCCAGGGATTTTCGGCCCTGAAAATCGACATAAATACCTTTATTGTAACTCATGCCGACCTTCCAACACCGAAAACACTGGACGTTATTAGAAAGAAATTAGAGGGTGAGAAAAGAAAGAAAGAAAATATTAGAATAGAAGAAGAAGGACCAACACAACACAGAGTCTCACATCGCAGCGGAACAAAAATATAATATAGAAATAACTTTATTGAGAGCTTTAAATAAAACTTACAATATCAGAGTACATCACACAATGGGACAGTTATAATAACCTGTTCCCATATACAACACACAGCGGAATAGTAGCTATATAATATCATACGTCTGGACTTTTCCAGCTCGTCTCTTCACAGCATTCGATAAACTGAACCTGTACACCCCGGGCTAACCCGAGCATTTACAAAACACTGGGTCAGTCTGGTGAATCAGAGTGAGAAAACTCGCACAGTATTAAGAGTATCACACAACCTGATTTTTTTAAAGTTAAAAATCATTTCAAAAGAAAAGGATAATCGTAAGACCAAATCCACACATAAACAAGGACGGTTTTTACCTTACGATAACCCAAAACAGTTTTGAAATCAATATCTTGTCTGATATTATAATAATATCTAAATACAAGTAAATAGAAATCTAGTAGAACGCTTGCATCTCATGCTCTACATATATAGTATACAATCAAAACCGCGGGCGCTTATTAGAGATTGGATTCCAACTATGACAAGGTATGGGACCACCTGCCGACTGTGTATCTCTAGAGGCGAATACACTGGGTTCAACAAGAACGTCTTGCAACCCAACCCTCACATGACCGACCACTCATTTCGCTTGAGTGTATCGAATGTATATCACCAACGGAGGTAGCTAGCCACCGTCTTCCCGAAAAGGGACAGCATCGATAGATTAAAGAAGCAAAAGGAATTTCTCTAGGTAGGTGATTATACACCCTAATGGGAGCGACCCACATAGCCATGCTGCCTGACCGATTTTTGTCATCCCCCGGTCGATGAGGCTTGAGGTTTGAATTTCCTTTTGAACATATCCGATTACCATTCACTTTGAATGCCACATCATCAGATCTTCCAGATATCACTAATTGACATCCACAAAAATACTCTAGTTATTTGGCTAGAGAAAACCAATTCTCCGCCATCAACTATGGTACGTTTGAAGAAATCAACGTACGCGATTCCTTTGGAAATACTCTATCAAACATCCGTCCATACAAGTCATCCAGGAACAGGATGAACCGAAGGTACTCTCCTGCTGCATCCAATATAGGAATCACCCCATGGATCAGTTGCGAGAAGTCCTTGCAACCCGTAGATTCCAGCCACGACAGAACCACAGTACATCTCTGGCTGCAGACCAAAGATTATTAGCAGTTCTTCCGTTTACGAAAATCTACGGTCTTCAATGCTCCATCTCAATCATCTTCAAATGTCTTCACGTATTTGTTGGTCGGAATGGTTTTCGAATATACATTCGATCCCGGTCTTTCCGTGCCAACAATCGTATTGGACAGATTTGATAGTCGGTGATTTAACTATCAAAATAAACAGTGTTTCAATCATGACCATCCAATGAGTTTACTCGTTGGGAATTTAGCACCACTTGGCCCTTTTAATTGAAATAAATATAAGCTCTAACTTTTAAATCTTTCGATATTATAAATATCGTTTTCTCACTTTCTTATTTAACATAAGATTTTCTTTAACAAATTCTCTTTTACCGTTTCAACTAATATCATCCTCAGATAATCCTGAAGTCGTTCAAGTTGGGGTATTTTAGTTACCTCTCAGACCTTGATCAACAACGTTCATATACAAAGACAAATACGAGTTGTAATACCAAACACATATTTAATCCTAATATTAATATAAATTTCATTTAACTGAACTATTCAAAATACGGTCTTAGAAACCTTCTTACACTTTGAAAATCTCTCTCTCGGACATAACACTTTTCCTTAATTTAATAATTAAAACTTTATAAACACCACCGTTTAACCTTTTGCCCTTTTAACCAATTTCATCTCATTATTCAGATTTGTTTACAAATCTCATACCCCGCTTCTCTTACCCAATTCCCTTTACCAAACTCTTTCCAATCGATTTGACGATTCCCCACTTTGAGAATCTTATTTCAACTTTCCCCCTTACTTAATCCCACTATTAAGTAACGACGCTATAACTCCTTAAAACTCATTAATGTAATCCTGGTTTATCATAAACCTTTCCATCTTAATTTTTCTTTTTAAGAGACCTTATTAAAATTAAAAACAATATTCACCAACTAATTTATTAGGGTAATTCAAATCAAACAAATTTAAAATCAATTCTGATATCAATGGTTGGCTTAGTCAATCCAAGGCACGGCTATTTCGTTAACCCATTCCAATCCATTTTCACTTTAAAATAATATAATTATTTAAATCATTCCATTAAATTAATTCAATAACCAAAAGAATTATTCACTTTTAATCGTCCGATTTATTTATATCCTTATATTTAAATTTAATTAACATTAGAATTCACTTTATAAAATCAATTAGTAATACCTCAGAGTCTTAAATAAAATATTTATTTAATTCTCTTTGATAAACTTGTATTCAGATAATATATTTAAAAATCTATTTTCAGTTATAAAATAAATTTATAACTTCATCTACCTGACGGTGAATCAATATAAATAAGACAAATTTTCTTTTAGGCCATTTACTGCCGATTGCTCAACCAATATAGCCCATTGGTCAAAACACAACACGTGTTTACTTTTCAGTCAATGATCACTACTAAATCAATAACCCAATCATGACAGTTCATATATGATAATATGAAAATAAATAATATATTTGAGGAATCCGGTTGGATCCCTCCAACCTGTTCTTCCCTGTACACAAACGGTTATCTCCACACAGTTCAAAACAATTCAAACAGATCAACCAATTCAAACAGATCAAACAATTCAACCATTAAACACGTTTATTGATAAACGTGACCAATAAGGTAAGTTACCTTGATTGGAACCAATCGTTAAAATAACGATTTGGTATTTCTCTGAAATTAAACAACGGTTTAATTTCATCAGTTAAATCAACAATTAAATATATAATTAGCAAACAATCAATCATAGCAAGCAGAGCACACAAAATAAAAACCCAATTTATATAAAATATAAATGCAAAAAACTGAGTGAGTTTAACTCACCTTTGACCTGATTTGCTGTTAAAACTGTTCATTCCCGTTAAATTAAACAGTCGTTTAATTTAACAAAATTCCCTGTTGACTCGAACTCTGCCCAAACAAGTTCTAGTCTGTAGTGCTTGTCCATACGGTTTCCAGTGTCTCATATTTCGTTCCATTTATTTTAGGGGAATTTAGACCGATCACCACTGTGTCCTTGTTTCTAATAAACATTCGCTTGTTCCCTTTTCTAATAAAATACTTAAGTCCTAATCAAGTTCAAAATAACTAATTATGTTTCAATTGTTTCTTCGTACCGGATTCTCTTCACTGTATTCCCAAACAGTCCTTCATTCAAAAGAATTCTCCACTTCTTTGATAAAGCTGACCGTGAATTACTTCCTTGAACAAGCTCACCAACGGATCCCTTTCCATTTTCTATTTCAAAAACCATTCACCCCATTCGATTTTCACGTCCTTCCCATCTATCCCATTATGGAAAACACAATACCACTTCTTCTATGCTGCCATACATCTATTCTTACTTCACTTGTTTCCCCCTACACATGAATTTCCTTTTCCAAACAATTTGCTTCCGTCATCATGCAACACGTTTGAACTTTCCAGGCTCCTCACTACTTCTCCCTTGCATTCGAAAATTGCCATTTCCATTCCAAAACAATCAGATCCCAAAAGCTTCAACGCACCACTTCCTCTCTGAAACAGAGTGCTGCGTGTCATCCCTCCCACCATATTTCGAACTGACTGCAACTAGGCCATCCGCCTCCTTCCACACATCGTCCACCATACCTTTCCTCACATTTTATCCCATGCATTTGTGCTCCTCCCATTTCTTTACTTCAAATCCTCCTCATAACGTCATGCACCCTACCACATTCACGAACCCATCCAGTATCCCCCCCATGTCCCCAAGTCCTTCCGCCATTTTTTTCTTTCTTTTTTTTCCAGCCAAATGAAACGAGAGCATTGAGTATTTATAGGCGAGGCAAAGTGGTGGATGAGAACGATGTCGCTTCAGGAGGTACGAGGTAGCATGTGAAAAGTAGGGATAGCCGTGTTGAGTTTTCAATCAACTCGTCTGCTGAAATGAAAGAACGTGGCAGCGGTAACAATTTGGGGAGGCAATATTGGTTAGGTCCGTTTAGAAAGAGGATATTATTATTTTATTATTTACGAAACTTCGTCGTGAAGTAACACGCAGAAACCACCACAAACGACTTTTGTTTACTGGTAAAAAAGCTAATCTTAATGTAAAAAGGTATTCTGGACCCAATGGGACAAGTTTCGTCAAAATCCGAGGTCGTATGAGAAAAATTCCTTTATAAAACCAGAAATAAACATACGTTTAATTTTTCCACGATCACCAGATAAATCAAATCAACTTGAAACCTTGCAATCCTATAATAATTCTTCAATACGAACCCAGTGGCACTAGTTTCGTCGCATTCTGAAACTGTTTCCCCAATAGGCCATTTTTACGCGCACCGCAATGCCATTCTGGACACCAAATTTCACGGTCCCCAAAAATAACAAACTATACATCTATCCTGACTCTAATCGACGATACGAACTCAACAGGACTGTTTTCGTGGCCTAATTCGATCGTCTGCTCAAGTTACACTCAAATGACCCTTTATTTAATTAATTACGCGCTATAGAAATTGAACGGGCGTTTATGGCTACCGTGTTTACATACGACATCGGTTTGCCACGCAATTCAACATCGTACAATAATTTAACGATACGGTTCCAATGAAACTGATTTCATCGAAATTCGAGTCCGTCTGCAAAATAGCCAATTTTAACGGCCTATATTTTAATAACAATTTTCCATAACGACTATTTCAAAATTTGATTTGGCCATAACTTACAAACTATAATACGAAATCTGGACTTTTCTCTTTCATATGAAAATTATCATCAATACGGTTGTAATGTTTCTTGTTTAACAGAAATCCGACTTATAACGGATCCTGTATTCCCAGTTGAAGTTCAAAACTCCATATTACGAACTGCTGCGCGATTTCGAGCCCGTTTTATATTATAAATAAAATTAACGTTTAAAACTTTGTTTTAAATAACGAATTAAATATTAAAATCCATTAATATTCCAATTATAATATTTAAAATAATAAATTAAATTAAATATTTGACGGCCAAAATACGGGTCGTTACAAAAAATGGTTAAATCCAAAAGGGCATGATTTTTGAAGTTAGCATGTGAGCGTGCAAGAAGAAATGGTGCGCCAAAATAGCATTTTTAGAGCTTATCTGAGCATTTTTATGATTTTTTTTGGACGGTCAAACGAACTTGGAATTCAACGAAACTTGTTTCGTTGGACTCGTCTTCACGTCTACTATCTCGTGTTCGAAATCCGCGGCGATTGGAAATCGTTAGCGTTCAGGCGATACGCGAGAAACAAGCATATAATCACTTTTACTCCATTTCTCTCTTCATAATTTCATTTCTCTTCCTCTTCAAAAACCCAAAAATGGTGTCTCCTCCACCACCACCGCTGCCACCGCCCCCTACCCCGCTGCCGCACCACCTCAGGCCGCCGGCCACCACCCCCACTCCACCTCCTCCTCTTCCTCCTCCTCTCTCTCCTCCTCTTTCCCTCTTCTAATTTGCAAATCCTAGCACCTCCGGCCACCACCACCTCCCGTACCCCACCGCCGCCACCAGCACCCTCCCCACCTCCAATCAGGTCCGGCGCCCCCTTCCCCCTCCTCAATTCCGGCCGTGGGCCCCCCGGTCACCAAAAACCCATTTTACACTAATCACCCATTTTGCAAATAAGCCCCTGACCGTATTTCGCCAACAACTCTCAAACGGTGCATTTCTGGCCAAAGTCCCTCTAAACCAAAGTTGTAGAGCACGAAATTCTCTTCGATTTGGCTATATGGAAGCCGTGTTTTGGAGTTCGGAGCTGCTCGGTAAACGCGTTCGAAGTCTGCTGTTCAAAAGCGGTAAAATTCGTGTACTTTCGCGAATTCTGGCGAATTGGAGCATTTTCGGCAAAAAGTCCCTTAGGCAAAAGTTGTTCAGAATGCCGTGCTTGTGCTGAAAATAAGATGGATTGAAGATTTGAGCTTGTTTGCGAAGTCTGGAGCTCGAACAACAATTCAGCAGTTCAGAAAAGGCGTTAGAAAAAATCAATGTGAGAACTTCTCACTTTAACTTCTCTTTTCTAGTTATATAAATATATACTAGGATGCAGACGGTGTTTAGTAGCACCCAACACCATTGTCCACAGACCATGGACTTGTTTGTTTAGTTGTGTAGTTGGTTAGATTATTTGATCTAAATTTGGTTGTTTGGTGAATGGAATGGATTTGGTTGATATGTGTATGGCGTGGGCCATTATTAGACCGGGGATAAGGCTAGGCCTTGTCCCGTTTCTAGTATCGTGTCGTTATGCCGCCGAAATTTTCTAAAATAAGTTAGAAAAATAAAGATATCATTTTATTTAAATAAATGAACCGAATAGAATATTCATGTGTTGAAATAAAATATTATGGTCGTTAAAAATATAATTTTTAACGTGAACGGAATAAATAAATATTCATTTACAAACCGGACGGTTTGTTTATGTACACCTATTTGAAGGACATTGATTGGAACGACAAATTTTACACATCGTCCAACTGCACAAAAAAAATCTGTGTTTGATTGTCTGAAACCCCACACGGGTATTGGGATGATATTTGGCGTACACTAATCCCAATTATTTAATAGTATGTTGATCGATTGGTCGACTGGCTATGTAAGCGTTAATTATTTATATTTGATGCTTATGCAGTTGTGTGGTGCACTTTGGATGATGGTTGATTGTTTATCGTTGTTATTATATACATGTGTTGTATGGAATCCATATAATTAACATTATATGGTAATTGATTGGGCCTCATTCCAATTGGGAAATTAAAGAATATTATAAAATAAAGGTTCATGTGTTGACAGTACTCATCCGTTGAGATTAGTCATGTGTTGAACGAAATATTTTAACAATAAAATTTACATCTTTATCATTATAAAATAAAGGTTCATGTGTTGACAGTACTCATCCGTTGAGATTAGTCATGTGTTGAACGAAATATTTTAACAATCAAATTTACATCTTTATCATATATAAAATTAGAAATTAACTGGAAAATAGATAAGATGAGTGGTTTCCTGGGTATTGATCTGATGTTGGTTTCGGCCTTCGGGGTTAATATTTAGGGAATCGTTCTCTTACTAATTTACGGTTGGAGTCTGATTTAAATCAAACGATAGATACCATAATTTTTATAAAATATATTGAATAACAAAAATAGTCACACGTGGACAGTACTCATTCATTGAGATTAGTCATGTATTGACAAAAATAAAGATTCAGGTATTGAATAGAATAAATATTCATTTGTTGAATAAAATAACGGAATTATTGAAATATATAAAGCCGTGTTGATTAGAGATGCGCTATTTTGACGCGAACGATATTTATATCGATAATATTCGTTTTTATAATGAATATTGAAAAGAGATAAAAATCGAATATATATAAAGCAAATTCGAATTGAATTGAATATAAAGCAAATTCGAATTGAATTGAATATAAACCAAATTCGAATTGAATTTAATATAAACCAAATTCGAATTGAATTGAATATAGAATGAATTGAAATTTGAATTGAATTGGAAATGAAGGTTGAAATTGTTTTAGAAACAAATTTGAAACTATTTATAAAATTCGTTTTAAATAGAAACTGACGAAAGATATATTATATATATTATATATATAATATAATGGCCTGAATAGAACGCGCCGCGCCGCGGCAGTTCGTAAATTTCAACCATTGACTTCGAACGGACATTACGGGAGATCTGACCGTCGGATTCTCCTAAAACCGGAACCGTTGGGTTCGTATCGAAAAGAGCTTTCTAACGAATATTAGAAATTTGAAATCTAACGGTTGGGTTTAGAGATACGTCCAAATCAAATTTGGAAAAGGTCGCTGTAAGTGAAGTTCGATGGCCGTTGATGGAAATCGATTGTACGGACCTTGATAAATTATTAAAAATAGTAATAATTTGTGTAAAATCATAAGAAATGATTTGGGAAAAATTAGGATGAAAACCTCCATATTTGAAAAGATAAAAATAGATTTTTATCAAAATGAACTAGTTTTGAATTAAAATTAAAACCCATTTATTTTTAAATAAATAAATTGGATTTGAAATGGGTTGTAAATAGAATTGATTTGTGGGTTTATCGTGAAGGGTGTTTTAAATACCACTTGTTCTTTAACCCGATAATAAATGGAATGTGATTTGTGTTTATCGTGAACTGTGTTTTAAATGACATTAGTTCTTTAACCAAAAGGGAGTTTTAATGAATCTGTAATTAAATTGAAATGTGAATTGATAATTTAAATTATCAAATATAGAAAGTGAGCAAGAATGGAGTATCATCAGTTTTGCTCCAAAACGATAGTTAAATCTTTAATTAGATTTGAACGTGAAATGGTAATTAATTTTACCGATAACACTGTGGCGTTAGATATGGAGTATTACCAGTTTTGCTTCATGGGATAAATAGGTTGGGATTGGGAAATAAGATAAATAATTACTCCGGTGTGGTTCGCTAATCTCGACTAGTTTGGGAAACCATAATTTGGTTTGAAATGACATCCAAAGCAAGATTAAAGAATAAATTCAAAGAATTTATCTTGGATAAAATTAATGGGAACCTTTCCCTAAGAATATGAAATTTAGAAAGTAGCTGTAGGTTAGCTAAGAAGAATGGTTTCCTGGTATTGATCTGATGTTGGTTTCGGCCTTCGGGGTTAATATTTGGGAAATTGTTCTCTTTTTGATTTACGGTTAGTAGCTACTGAATTGGAATGAGGCGTATGTTGTGTTTGTGTAACATTTGTTTACTATATACGCGGGTTGTTCGGAAAGGCCGGGTTTATACCCATTCTGAATAACCGATTCGACGATAAGTCGAAGATGAAGACGGTGGTTGAAGACCGGAAGTCTTCACATCGTTTGGGTGATTACTGATGATCTTGATTGGGCTGTACACCCAAGATGAGGGAATCAGTTGGTGGTCGTCCAGACGTACTTGGAGATCGATGGATATGCGAGGAAAGTGCCTCCGGTTTCGTTCAGACCCAGAACGAACTTGTAAATGGATTGTGTGTCTGACATTGGATTTTATTTTGTGTTGACTGATTTCTGTTAAATATATATCTCTTTGGCGGCGGAGAATTTATTCTCTTGCTTAATACCCTTCTCTAAGACGTACGAGCTTAGAGGTTATATATCGATAGATACCAATCGCATGGCATGAATTTCCTGTGTGGCACGCTGAGTTGCATGGATCCAGTCTTCTGTTGAAAAGCAAAGTCTTGTGGTTGATGATCAAAGCACGGCCTACGTGGCAGTTTTGTGTATAGCATGGATTCGCGAGCCTCACACCTCGGTATGAGTTAAAAACGGGATGAGGACAGCAAGGAGAGCACGACGTTTCTTTCTAGCTTTGGTGGTGTCAGTGATTTACCAGCCCTGACATTTATATACTTTTCACCTATGTGGTTGTTGGATGAGGCGCCTCGATTTTAGGTCTGTTAGGACCGGTAAACGTGTGTTCAGGAATAATTAATTCTCAAACGTAAGAGAGGACCGGCCCTGAAGCATCCAGGGGTTACCCAGAGTGTGTAGTCCCGAGGCATTTGCTAGAGTGTCTCGAAGCGGAGAGGAGCTTGCCCCTTGCCTCGACTCATGACGGAAATCCAATTTCCAATACGAGATATTTCGGTTTTATTTGTAGAGCCTAGTATGGCGACATGATATATGGTACCCATGCCGCCTAGGATTGATATTTATGATTGAAATTGTTTTGACACTATACACTTATTATAGTATCAAATGATTTGTTTTTAAAACGTACCAAGCATGTTTGGCTATTATAAGGGAAAACCCTATCCTCCGGCTTGCGTTGCATTGTGTAATGGGACCTGGGTCTTATAATAGCTTCATTTTTCGAAAAAGCATTGCGCTGTTTATTCTATGCACTGGTATTCTTGGGAGGAAACCCGTTCCGTGTTATACGGGGTGGTCCCTTGAATTACTCTCTTTTAAAGTAAAGTTTAAATAACTGTTTTAGTTATCACACCAGTCACATGACTGACCTGGAGTTTATTGTTTTAACCTAAACTCTGGGTGCCCTTATTTTCGACACGGGCAGCTAGTAGTTTTGGCTTTGCAGATTTATATTCACAAGATCCTGATTTACAGCTGGAACGATGCTCGGAAAGCTCTGTATCCGTGTATTACTTTCAGTTGTGTTTTGTATTATTTTCCGCTGCTATGTAATTTATTGTAATCTCTGATATTTATCGAATGTATAGTATTCATTTATACTCTGTATATTCTTGTATCTGATGGAATTGTTGTAATAACAATGAAATATTCTTCCGTCTGCGTTCATTTGTGTGTTGTTCTCAAAGTATCCGCTCTTTCCTTCATGGGGAAGTAACGGGTCCTTACATTTTGGTATCAGAGCTTTGGTTTACAGAGCCCGAGAACAAGGCACATTAGAACCATACGAAAGAATTCATCAGATATGGGATTAGTAATGTCCAATTAGAATGGCTCGTTAGAGATAGGATCAGTAGTATCCTAGAACGAGTATGAAGAGTATATTTTTAAAATAAAATTTGAAAACAAACTTTGTTTTAAAAGTTAAATTCAAGTATACGTATTTGAATATTTATTTATTTTGATTTGGACAATCTAGTATATAAAGGTTTTGCATATACGCGTCATGAACGTATATTCGAAGTTCTAATATATTAGATAGATATAGAGTCACACTCTAGTCGGCCAGACATGGTCCTGATGATGAAGTATACCATCAACAGTATTTATTTTCGAGTGACGAAGGTGTGATATCTATATTTTTCCATTAGACTAGTGTGAGAACCAAAAACAAAACTAGATAGGTTTATTGTTGTGATTTGGCATCAAAAACATGTTTTTCTGTATATATATCAAATTATGAATTTGAAAAGCTAATTCACTAATTGATTGATGGTTGTGTTGTATGATTATTTATTTAAACCATTATGTGAATGAATGGTGAATTTAGGCTTAATTGAACTAAATATTGAATTGTATTGTAAATTATTTGCAAATGCATCCATATACATATATATGTTTGAACAGGTTAATGGATTAGCTGTTGAGTAAAGAATTTATTTGCGTGCCCGACAAATAGGTAAACCTTAATGAGTTGGATGCGCACTTTTATTATTATATCAACTCCTGTGAGTGCCATTGGATGCGGAGTGCTGGTTATTCAGTGTGTGATTAATAAATGTTGCCATAGGATAGTAACAATTAATTTTGAACTACACTGCATGGCATACTTCCTGAAGATGGCATACTTCTTGAAGATCACATACTTCATCATATACCACACAAACATTTGGAGCTTGTGTGACGAGGTGGAAGATTTACCATACGAGTGAGAGGCTTGTATGGCGATGACTATATATTACAGGTTGAATTGATGACAGATATGGACTATATATTACAGGTTGAACTGATGACTGATATGGACAATATAAAATTATAACGGTAAAATTGCCAGATTAATAAAAACCCCACACGGGTCTGGAGTTGACAATAATCACGTCTCTCTAGTTATTAGATACGGCACATGGACTATTTATTTCCCACACGGGACGAGGTGACGAGGATTTATCCTCTGGAGCATTTAAAATACACACTCCCTCAGGCTTTGACAAGGTGATGAGAATTTATTCTCTGGAGTTATTATCAATACACGCTCCCTTGTAAACACCAGAATATATCACTATAAATATGTGTATGCTTATTAGGATTTATTGGGTACCTAATATGGCCCAATAAATTTCCAAACCACTCCCCGTACAAAGGAGGTTATGGCGAAATTTTTCGAAAATTCCGGGTGTTAGCCAAATTTTTGAAGAATTTGAAAATTCTCCGAAACTGAAAAGTTGGAGAATGGAAGCCAGATCGAACGTAGAGTTGATTAATCAAACCACTTTCGACTTTGTTCCTTTTCGGGGACAGAAAGTTTTAAGTGGGGCAGATTGTAACAACCCGAAAATCTGGGCCAGTTTAAAATTTTTATTTTGGCAATTTTAGCGAACTTAGTATATTTAAAATGATTATTTTAAATATTATCGACAAGAAATTTATTTTAAATATAATTAGAACGTATATATTTATACGCGTCATTGTTAGAATATAAATATTTGTTTTAAATTATAAAAGAATTGAAAATGGCGCGGTAGTTCGATAATTCGATTTCAAATTTCAATTGAACAAACCGAGTGCAAAATAAACCAGATTTTGGCGAAACCAAAAATATTGGAATCTAGTTGAAAATATCTTTCCAACGAATCTGAAAAATCGAAATTTCATAGCGGGAATCAAAAGTTATGCCCAGTTAAAAATTCAGAATAGTCGCTATGTAAATTATACATGGCCCAAAAGTCAAAATTTTGCATACGGATTTGGACTCGAAACCACTTCCATTGAGTTCAAAATGCCGTTTAGAACTCCGAAAAGTATAAGCTTCGATATATTCCGATATCCGGAATAGTGGCAATTGGCAGGAGCTTTTCGGTTAGCAAAACATAGCCCTTAAAAAGTAAAATTTTGCATACGAGCTCAGAATTCGACGAGATAAATTTTTTCTGGATTCATAATGACAAATCATTGTTGAGTTCCAAATGGCGCGTCGAACGGAGTTAGTATGTGGCCGTGCGAAGCAAAACCATTTGTTCAAAAACGAGCAGCCATTTTACAAAGGAACATTATTGATACGACCTCAGAATTCGATTTCGTTTTTTTTTGGATTCGTATCGTCTAAAAATGGTTAAATCCAAAAGGGCATGATTTTTGAAGTTAGCATGTGAGCGTGCAAGAAGAAATGGTGCGCCAAAATAGCATTTTTAGAGCTTATCTGAGCATTTTTATGATTTTTTTGGACGGTCAAACGAACTCGGAATTCGACGAAACTTGTTTCGTTGGACTCGTCTTCACGTCTACTATCTCGTGTCCGAAATCCACGGCGATTGGAAATCGTTAGCGTTCAGGAGATACGCGAGAAACTAGCATATAATCACTTTTACTCCATTTTTCTCTTCATAATTTCATTTCTCTCTTCCTCTTCAAAAACTCAAAAATGGAGTCTCCTCCACCACCACCGCTGCCACCACCCCCTACCCCGCTGCCGCACCACCTCAGGCCGCCGGCCACCAACCCCACTCCACCTCCTCCTCCTCTTCCTCCTCTCTCTCTCCTCCTCTTTCCCTCTTCTAATTTGCAAACCCTAGCTCCTCCGGCCACCACCTCCCATGCCCCACCGCCGCCACCAGCACCCTCCCCATCTCCAATCAGTTACGGCGCCCCCTTCCCCCTCCTCAATTCCAGCCGTGGGCCCCGGGTCACCAAAAACCCATTTTACACTAATCACCCGTTTTGCAAATAAGCCCCTGACCGTATTTCGCTAACAACTCTCAAACGGTGCGTTTTTGGCCAAAGTCCCTCTAAACCAAAGATGTAGAGCACGAAATTCTCTTCTATTTGGCTATATGGAAGTCGTGTTTTGGAGTTCGGAGCTGCTCGGTAAACGCATTCGAAGTGTGCTGTTCAAAAGCGGTAAAATTCGTGTACTCTTGCGAATTCTGGCGAATTGGAGCATTTTCGGCAAACAGTCCCTTAGGCAAAAGTTGTTCAGAATGTTGTGCTTGTGCTAATAATAAGATGGATTGAATATTTGAGCTTGTATGCGAAGTCTGGAGCTCGAACAACAATTCAGCAGTTCAGAAAAGGCGTTAGAAAAAATCAATGTGAGAACTTCTCACTTTAACTTCTCTTTTCTAGTTATATAAATATATATTAGGATGCAGACGGTATTTAGTAGCACCCGACACCATTGTCCACAGACCATGGACTTGTTTGTTTGGTTGTGTAGTTGGTTAGATTATTTGATCTAAATTTGGTTGTTTGGTGAATGGAATGGATTTGGTTGATATGTGTATGCCGTGGGCCATTATTAGACCGGAGATAAGGCTAGGCCTTGTCCCGTTTCTAGTATCATGCCGTTATGCCACCGAAATTTTCTAAAATAAGTTAGAAAAATAAAGATATCATTTTATTTAAATAAATGAACCGAATAGAATATTCATGTGTTGAAATAAAATATTATGGTCGTTAAAAATATAATTTTTAACGTGAACGGAATAAATAAATATTCATTTACAAACCGGACGGTTTGTTTATGTACACCTATTTGAAGGACATTGATTGGAATGATAAATTTTACACATCGTCCAACTGCACAAATAAAATCTGTGTTTGATTGTCTGAAACCCCACATGGGTATTGGGATGATATTTGGCGTACACTAATCCCAATTATTTAATAATATGTTGATCGATTGGTCGACAGGCTGTGTAAGCGTTAATTATTTATATTTGATGCTTATGCAGTTGTGTGGTGCACTTTGGATGATGGTTGATTGTTTATCGTTGCTATTATATACATGTGTTGTATGGAATCCATATAATTAACATTATATGGTAATTGATTAGGCCTCGTTCCAATAGGGAAATTAAAGAATATTATAAAATAAAGGTTCATGTGTTGACAGTACTCATCCGTTGAGATTAGTCATGTGTTGAACGAAATATTTTAACAATAAAATTTACATCTTTATCATTATAAAATAAAGGTTCATGTGTTGACAGTACTCATCCATTGAGATTAGTCATGTGTTGAACGAAATATTTTAACAATCAAATTTACATCTTTATCATATATAAAATTAGAAATTAACTGGAAAATAGATAAGATGAGTGGTTTCCTGGGTATTGATCTGATGTTGGTTTCGGCCTTCGGGGTTAATATTTAGGGAATCTTTCTCTAACTAATTTACGGTTGGAGTCTGATTTAAATCAAACGATAGATACCAGAATTTTTATAAAATATATTAAATAACAAAAATAGTCACACGTGGACAGTACTCATTCGTTGAGATTAGTCATGTGTTGACAAAAATATAGATTCACGTATTGAATAGAATAAATATTCATTTGTTGAATAGAATAACGGAATTATTGAAATATATAAAGCCGTGTTGATTAGAGATGCACTATTTTGACGCGAACGATATTTATATCGATTATATTCGTTTTTATAAAGAATATTGAAAAGAGATAAAAATCGAATATATATAAAGCAAATTCGAATTGAATTGAATATAAAGCAAATTCAAATTGAATTGAATATAAACCAAATTCGAATTGAATTGAATATAAACCAAATTCGAATTGAATTGAATATAGAATGAATTGAAATTTGAATTGAATTGGAAATGAAGGTTGAAATTGTTTTAGAAACAAATTTGAAACTATTTATAAAATTCATTTTAAATAGAAATTGACGAAATATATATTATATATATAATATATATAATATAATGGCCTGAATAGAACGCGCCGCGCCGCGGCAGTTCGTAAATTTCAACCATTGACTTCGAACGGACATTACGGGAGATCCGACCGTCGGATTCTCCTAAAATCAGAACCATTGGGTTCGTATCAAAAAGAGCTTTCTAACGAATATTAGAAATTTGAAATCTAACGGTTGGGTTTGGAGATACGTCCAAATCAAATTTGGAAAAGGTCGCTGTAAGTGCAGTTCGATGGCCGTTGATGGAAATCGACTGTACGGGCCTTGATAAAATTATTTAAAATAGTAATAATTTGTGTATAATCATAAGAAATGATTTGGGAAAAATTAGGATGAAAAGCTCCATATTTGAAAAGATAAAAATAGATTTTTATCGAAATTAACTAGTTTTGAACTAAAATTAAAACCCATTTATTTTTAAATAAATAAATTGGATTTGAAATGGGTTGTAAATAGAATTGATTTGTGGGTTTATCGTGAAGGGTGTTTTAAATACCACTTGTTCTTTAACCCGATAATAAATGGAATGTGATTTGGGTTTATCGTGAACTGTGTTTTAAATGACATTAGTTCTTTAACCCAGAAAAGGGAGTTTTAATGAATCTGTAATTAGATTGAAATGTGAATTGATAATTTAAATTATCAAATATAGAAAGTGAGCGAGAATGGAGTATCACCGGTTTTGCTCCAAAACGATAGTCAAATCTTTAATTAGATTTGAACGTGAAATGGTAATTAATTTTACCGATAACACCTTGGTGTTAGATATGGAGTATTACCAGTTTTGCTTCATGGGATGAATAGGTTGGGATTGGGAAATAAGATAAATAATTACTCCGGTGTGGTTCGCTAATCTCGACTAGTTTGGGAAACCATAATTTGGTTTGAAATGACATCCAAAGCAAGATTAAAGAATAAATTCAAAGAATTTATCTTGGATAAAATTAATGGGAACCTTTCCCTAAGAATATGAAATTTAGAAACTAGCTGTAGGTTAGCTAAGAAGAATGGTTTCCTGGTATTGATCTGATGTTGGTTTCGGCCTTCGGGGTTAATATTTGGGAAATTGTTCTCTTGTTGATTTACGGTTAGTAGCTACTGAATTGGAATGAGGCGTATGTTGTGTTTGTGTAACATTTGTTTACTATATACGCGGGTTGTTCGGAAAGGCCGGGTTTATACCCATTCTGAATAATCGATTCGACGATAAGTCGAAGATGAGGACGGTGGTTAAAGAACGGAAGTCTTCACATCGTTTGGGTGATTACTGATGATCTTGATTGGGCTGTACACCCAAGATGAGGGAATCAGTTGGTGGTCGTCCAGACGTACTTGGAGATCGATGGATATGCGAGGAAAGTGCCTCCGGTTTCGTTCAGACCCAGAACGAACTTGTAAATGGATTGTGTGTCTGACATTGGATTTTATTCTGTGTTGATTGATTTCTGTTAAATATATATCTGTTTGGCGGCGGAGAATTTATTCTCTTGCTTAACGCCCTTCTCTGAGACGTACGAGCTTAGAGGTTATATATCGATAGATATCAATCGCATGGCATGAATTGCCTGTGTGGCACGCTGAGTTGCATGGATCAAGGCTTCTGTTGAAAAGCAAAGTCTTGTGGTTGATGATCAAAGCACGGCCTACGTGGCAGCTTTGTGTATAGCGTGGATTCGCGAGCCTCACACCTCGGTATGAACTAAAAACGGGATAAGGACTGCAGGGAGAGCACGACGTTTCTTTCTAGCTTTGGTGGTGTCAGTGACTTACCAGCCCTGACATTTATATACTTTTCACCTATATGGTTGTTGGATGAGTTGCCTCGATTTTAGGTCTGTTAGGACCGGGAAACGTGTGTTCAGGAATAATTAATCCTCAAACATAAGAGAGGACCGGCCCTGAAGCATCCAAGGGTTACCCAGAGTGTGTAGTCCCGAGGCATTTGCTAGAGTGTCTCGAAGCGGAGAGGAGCTTGCCCCTTGCCTCGACTCATGACGGAAATCCAATTTCCAATACGAGATATTTCGGTTTTATTTGTAGAGCCTAGTATGGCGACATGATATATGGTACCCATGCCGCCTAGGATTGATATTTGTGATTGAAATTGTTTTGACACTATACACTTATTATAGTATCAAATGATTTGTTTTTAAAACATACCAAGCATGTTTGGCTATTATAAGGGAAAACCCTATCCTCCGGCTTGCGTTGAATTATGTGATGGGACCTGGGTCTTATAATACCTTCATTTTTCGAAAAAGCATTGCGCTGTTTATTCTATGCACTGGTATTCTTGGGAGGAAACCCGTTCCGTGTTATACGGCGTGGTCCCTTGAATTACTCTCTTTTAAAGTAAAGTTTTAAATAACTGTTTTAGTTCTCACACCAGTCACATGACTGACCTGGAGTTTATTGTTTTAACCTAAACTCTGGGTGCCCTTATTTTCGACACGGGAAGCTAGTAGTTTTAGTTTTGTAGATTTGTATTCACAGGATCATGATTTACAGCTGGAACGATGCTCGGAAAGCTCTATATCCGTGTTTTACTTTCAGTTGTGTTTTTTATTATTTTCCGCTGCTATGTATTTTATTGTAATCTCTGATATTTATCGGATGTATAATATTCATTTATACTCTGTATATTCTTGTATCTGATGGAATTGCTGTAATAACAATGAAATGTTCTTCCGTCTGCGTTCATTTGTGTGTTGTTCTCAAAGTATGTGCTCTTTCCTTCACGGGGAAGTAATGGGTCCTTACAATTATTGAATTAAATGATTTGGTTTAATCAATTAACCAAATGTTCCCTTTTTATATTCAATCTTGCCAAAAAGGTTTCAAGCCTCACAAGGACCGTAAGATGCTACCGTTGTAAAAATACCTATATTATGGAATTTTGACATATTTATAAATCACAAGAAATATGTGTAATATGTGTATATTATAATAGTCGATGCAAACGACATAAAAATACATACACTTATATTTATACTTCTTGTGATTCTAAAATAATTCCTCTTTATATTTTTAAGGAGGAAAAGGCATCTTTTACAATGCTTAAACCAAAACCCAACAAGATTGAAAATAACAGGACCGTTTCTTTTTTATTCTTACAATCAAATAATACACAAATTCATCTTTTCACTCAAATTTACATATTTCGTATTTCAGCAGTGAACTAAAATCTGAAATATAACTAAAACAAATTCATGTTTGATAGGACAGATTTTTAGATCCGCAGTACTATGTAACATATGGAATATATTTCATACTTCATGACATAACTATATGAATATGTGGGAAATATATCAAAATCCTACAATTCGTATTATACATAGTCGTACTTTTCATTTGCCAATTTTAAAACATATTCATGATCAGATCTAAGGGTTGTAACAATTTACAATTATTTAAATAATAGATCCAATAGGCATAAAACAAAGATTGGGTTCAAACGAAATAGATAAATTAATATATATGCGTTGT
Source organism: Allium sativum (assembly GCA_030737875.1). NCBI lineage: Eukaryota > Viridiplantae > Streptophyta > Magnoliopsida > Asparagales > Amaryllidaceae > Allium > Allium sativum. Next base: position 158,587,589 of record CM060918.1, on the reverse strand, counting down.
ATATAACAGTGTTGTATACACAAGTATATGATTTTTGTTTGATGATAACAACCAAATATATTTTATTGAATGTGTTTGTAACTGTACTGGTATACTACATAATAGACAGGATTATAATATTTCTATTTAAATAAAATACAACTGCACAGAAATTTGAATATTCACACAGTATTTTATTTGAATAAGAGTATTTTATTTCAATATTTAAACAGTACAGATTTACAACTCCGCTATTTGTATATACATCAATGATATACATTTCAATATATTCAATTTCTTACTCAGCGTCTTTCTACAACACTTACACTCACATATACACTGACACTATTTCTCATTTGACATTTCAAATACAAACACACACCAACACTGTTCTTGTCTTCATCTTCAATCATCTGTCTTCACAGCACTTCAAAGTCAGTCCAGTCATCTTCATACGTGTCACATACAGAAGAACACACACAGTAGACTGCAACAAAAATAAAATTAAATAAAAGCAAATAAAAATTTATTTTTAAATTTTATTTGCCTCAGAATTACGGTGTGTTTCTCATCACTTTTCTGACTTGGTCTGATATATATAAATTACAAGTATGGCACAATACTATACAAGATCAGAAACGATCAAGTATAGCAAGAAAGCAGAATACTTGAATATACACCAAAATCGAACATAATCAAACAAGATTAAAAATTAATATCTGTTCTTTTCAGAATTTTTTTTACAAGATCACAGGAGCTTGCATATACACACGCACACACATACACGTGTGTACCGCCACAACATCCCGGACATGTATACATGCATAGCAGTGACAAAATTGCAAAAATAAACAAGAGAAAAACATGTGTGTATGGGTCAAGTGGTGGACAAATAAGCTGTGTGCATGAGAATGGATATAACACAAAAGTGACAACATGAATAAAGCCAAAATAGTGGAGCAGCAGTGACAATGGTGTACATTGTGAATCATGGTAATATGTGTACTACATGGTACAGCAAGCAACTAGGTCGAAATGGTCAAGTATCTCTGAATATGGTGGTTCACATGTACATGGTGCAAATAACACAAAACTGGGCATTAGCAAGTAAATCAAGTATGGTGAATGATCAATTACAACTCAGTTTTAAAGTAGAGCAAAAGTACAAGAAGCATGGTCGAGGCAGGACAAAGATTACATGTCCGACATATATGAAAACAGAATTGCAAGTGCAAGTGGACACACAACAATTACAAACAGGAATACATATATATCGAACAACATCAAGAAAATACACAACACAAGGCAGCACTCATCACATAGCAAAATGGTTCAAACAAGTACAACAGTATATTCAACTACAAGAGTGCAACAGATAGATATATGGCAAGTTCAAGTACAAAAGAAATCAAATGTAGAACAAACAAGAATGTGGTTTGAGTAAATGATACTACAAGTCCAAACATATCAATTATAAGATGATCGGCAAGACCACATGTTCAATGGAAAGTCAACTGCAATACGAGTTCTTATTTATGGGGACAGAATTCGATTAAGTCATGACAAATGAAGATATAGCATGTTGTGTATGTGTGTGCAATACATTGCAGGTTTTAAACATTGGTCCAGGGTCAACACAAATGCATGAAAAACAGTGTCATGGTAAAATGGCAAGACTACATGGAGCATCAATTCAAAAAATTTCAAGTAAAACATTTACTTAAAACTCAAGTCGAGCAGTACAAACATTCTAAGGGATGATCAAGATAGAAATTGTTCTTATCAATTAAAATCAGATTCATTGATCAAGCTCTATTAAAAGGCAAGTATTAAGTGCAATAATCAGTTCAAGGTATATAATCACAACCATGTATAATGCAAAGACCACACGGGAAGTATCATGGTCAAGCTAAATGTCGAGGCAGTAATAAATGGACATTTGAATTATCAGTTTAGGTAAAGCGCTGATCAATGAAACTACAAATACAAACACGAGTACCAAATATTGAAGGAAGGGGTCATAAATAAACAAGGCACAACAAATATGTCAAGTGTAGCATTAGTTCTTATTTTCAGCAAGATCAAATCAGTATCGAAACTGTTCTTATCTAAGAAAAGGCATAACAAAAAGCTTTGGCAAATCAAAGATAACATCTGCTCATTTTTTAAGGAAGTTCATCAGAAGAAAGCCAAAAAAGTTAAGCATCAAATAAGTTCAATTCGAATTTACAAGAAATGTTTTAACTCCTAAGAAATGGACAAAGTAAAAGTGTACACGAAGTTCCAGAAATCTAGCAAGCTCAAGATCAATTCAAATCACCAGATCAGTCGCAAGAAATCCATTTCAAAAGCCCCAAAATTATCGTGAGAAAATTTTGGATTTTAAATCCTATTTAAACACCAATCCTCATCGGAAGAAGAGCATCCAAGTTCCAACGCAATTAAAAGAGAAATTCGAAGTGAAAAATCATACCAATATTTACTTGGATCTGAATCAAGTAAGATTGCAAATCAAAGGACATCAGAGCACAAGATCAACATCGGAAATCATCAGAGCACGTGTACAGTCAATCACTTTGCAGAGAATCCAATTACAAAGCCGTCGAAGTTGAAATTTGGGACAAAATTGAAAACCTTAGGAGCCGCCATTTTGATTTCCAGAGAAACAAAGAAGATCGGGACAAATAAAATGAAAAGGGGTGGAACACAAGACAAAGGGCCGGCCAACTTTGTTTTTAAAAGGGGATAACCCATCCAAATTAAACTCCTAAGGGTTTTTTTAAATTTGTTCTATAAGGGTTTTTATTTCTTATTCGTTTTTCAATTTCCATTTGTAATCGAATTTATAGTTTTCTAGTTTGTCACTAAAACTAGGGAGACGAATTACATGATTTGTAATTTGTGGAAATCTGGTTTCGGGGATAGAAACCAGTGCAGGGTTTTTAGCGTAGGGTTAAGAAAAGTTGGGAGCGGGTATTGCGAGTTTACAAGGGATTGTAAGCGAAGAGATTATTTTAACTCCTAGTAGAAACCTTGGCGAATGCAACAGTAGGCAGGGTTTTGCCGAAGCTGGGTATATCTGTGTGTTATTTATTTTCCTTATTTATTCTGATTATTATCTGTGCTGTTTTTATTTAATTACTCTTCAAAAATCTACGATAAACCCTATTCACCCTCCTCTAGGGTTAATTTAGATCCTACAATATGTATTAGTAAATTTCCCACTAACCTTATATCCTCCAATTTCTTTGTTTTGGGCGTTTTAAGCTTACAATCCCCAAATTCTTATAAAGTGGAAATTTGCATGAAGGGCTTATTCTTCCGGTCCAATTTGTTTTAAGGACATGGCTTCATCGTAAGTATTTTTAAGGACAAAAATTAATGCGCTCCTTATTTCACAAATCCATTTGCCCCTTTCTTAAATTAAAAAATCCATCTTCACTAAACATTTATATAGAAAATTTTCAAAATCATTTCGTGCTTCAAATGAATCCAGTAAAAGAGATGATTTTCTTTGTATCTCATGATTCGATTATTCCTATTTGAAGAATCGATTTTCAGTTCTATTATTGTTAGGCGATTTATTTTGTCGTGTATATTAGTTTCTTCTAAAATCAAATTCGACTTTAATTGTGGAAAATCATGATGTGATTTTGTTCATTTTGGATAGGCTAATTGATTTTTTTTCTTTTAGAATGCTTGCTCTTTGGTGAGTCTCAATTTTGTTTGGTCTTTTTCATTGTGAATTTAATATTTTATGGCACTGGTAATGCTATTGTATATTTCTTATCAAAGGAGGCAGTTTTGATCTATTGGAGGAAGGTTTCGTTTGCTATAGTTGGAATAATGAGCTCTGAAATGAATTCTTTTATTCTGATAAAACAAGCACTGTGTATTTAGCCTGGTTGCATCTCTCACTTTAGATTATGATTTTAGTATTTAGACTATCACTTCATATTTGGTTTGAGCAATCAAACAAGTTATTTTTGTCAGCCAATTCTGTTTGTACTCACTTTGGGTATGAAGTTGGATTTGAAATATTTTTATTTTGAAACATAAATTACTTAAAAAGATAAATATACTTATCTTTTGGTCGACTTGTTTTTATATGGAAAATTAAGTTATTCCATGAAGTATATAAAATAATAAACATATTTCATAAAGTATAATAGACTTACAATCTTACTGAAAATACTAATTTGTATATATCTTATGGGATAAACATAAACTATTTAAAAAGATATATATTTTTATATTTTGTCTAATTTATTACATAAAATAATGTTGAAAATGATATATACATTAAATAATAAATAGATATATTTTTTTCAAAAAAAACTTATAAGTATATACAAATAATTTCACAATTTTTCCTATAAAATTAATATGTATATTAGTTTTTACTAAAACATATAACTTATTTAAAAAGATAATTGTGTTTATCTTATTAAAATAGTATAAACATTAAAAAGATATATGCATTTACCTTTTTAAAGCCATACATCAAATTTATATTGATAACGTAGGAAATAAGATAAATACATTTATCTGTTTAAACAAGTAATATTTTTTCCATTAAACAACATTTAGTATAATATCTTATTTTATTTCAGATTTAAAATGATAGTTGCAACTATCTTTTCAAAATCGAACTTCAGATTTAAAAAAGATAGTTGAATATATATGTCACATGTTAATTGTTAGTTGCAAATAAGCAATGTTAATGACATAACTGAACTTTTGATTGCAAAGTTGTTTTTTTGTAATTAACAATTTTTAAATGTTTAGTAGAATATCTTATTTTATTTCAAATTTTAAAAATATGGTTGCATCTATCTTTTACTAAAAGATAAAAGATAAGTAACATAGAATATCTTATTTTATTTCAGATTTAAAAAAGATAATTACACGTATTTTTTAGATTTAAAATGAATACAATTGGTCTATTAATTTACTATTTTCACTTGTTGTTTCATAAAGTCATAAAGGCATGTCATGATACTTGTTGTTTATGATACAAGTGGTGAGAAATATGAATGTATAAATAACAAATGTCGCTGAAAGGATAAATGTATGTATCTTCCTTCTATCCTGTTGTATTGTACAGCCAATACATATCAACAGCTTCATTGTACAAACTATACTTCTGTTTTACACAAAATAACAAAAGAAAGAGAACTTGTCTTTCATATTATTTACATGTTTTGAGTTCTTATTCATTGACTTATTCTACTTTTGCTAAATTTTATTTTTGACGTTCAGAATGATAAACTTGCAAAAAGCCGAACATTATTTACTACAAAATTGTGTAATATAAACGTTGTAATTAGCTATTGTTGTGTTGTTGTCATACTTACTTTGCTTGCCACTATTATCATGGGTGCTTCTAAGCAAACCGTAAAGCAGTATGATCCTACAGATGATTTATATATCATAGTGACTACCAAGTCTACTTATTTCTCTGCCTTCTCGTAAGTCATTCATCTCTCCTTAACATTTACATGTGTATGCACTGGTGCACCATTTAATTCCTCAAAAGTGGTATTTATAACGTTTGCAATGTTGATTAACTGAATAGATACTTCATAGCAGCAAATGTAATGGCATTCTTCTTCTCAGCCATCTCATTTGCACTAACAGTCATAAATCGGTCGAGCTTTGGAAGCTTGCCTTTTGTCTCCATGATTGACATGGTAGCCTTCGCTTTACTCTTCTTGTCAAATGGTGTGGCAGCTGCAATTTCTCTGGTTGGAAGAAATGGTACTATGATTGCCACAAGTGGAGATATTGAGGTTAAGTGGGATAAAATTTGTGATGACGCTAGCCAATTCTGCTCCATGTTAACTGCAATCATTGTTTTTTCCATGTTTGCTTTCGTTACTTCTTTCTTATTGCTTCTTGTCATAGTTGTCGGCTTACATAAAAGATCTCAGTGAAGAAATATATATGATATACACTTGGTTCTCATCTATTGTATTTGGTTTTGTCAATTGTGTTAATTGTTTTATAGGCTGAGATTGTTGTGGTCTAGTTGTTTTATAGGCAAGAAGCAACATAATATGAATGTTATAATTAGCTATTGCTACACACATTTGAAGATGTGTGTATTGAAATAATGTTGTTTTGAAGCATTGTGTTTATTTGAAGTTTCTTGTTTTTTTTTCTTGTACTTGGCAAGCGCTTTAGTCAGCTATGTGTGGTTGTGATCGAATCAACAATTTATACCTCCTACTTGCAGTATCATTTTGTCCAGACTGAAAAAAAAGATATATTCATTTGTCTTTTTCACAAAACAGATAGCAATATATATTGTTATATTATATTCACAAAAGAAGCACCAATGTATATTGGAATCTAATAATATATTACACTTACACAAATAGTATGAGATTTATACAAACAATAATTTGGTGACATATCATTTATGCTAGCAAACAAAATGTAATTAAGCATTCACAACAAATAAATTTGAGAAAGATAAACACATTTATCTTTTCATTAATATCCCACTTTTTTCTCATTAGCAAATCTAAAGCTTTCAAATAGCCTCGAAAGCAAAATACACTATAAAAGTGACAATATATACAACTTAGTATGAGTTTACACTTAATAGTGAAAAGATACAGTTTGTTATGGAAACCCTTCTGTATATTTAGACTCCCTCGTGAAATCTGTTGTTGAAGGGGCAATGTTATGTGGAGACAGTAGAGAAGTTTGCTACACCAAGTATGCCTCATATCATGTCAAAGGAAAGTACTGTCATTATATGGCCCTTGGAATTGTCCTTACATGCATCAATAGTCATGCAAATTGGTATAGCAGTACATTGTTCAAGTACTCTTGGTATATATGGACTTTTTTGCATTTGTATAAGCAGTACATTTGAAGTGAACCTGCTACATTTATATTCCTTTACTACATAGGTTTTCGGTAATGATCATGCAAAAAACTAGGTGGTTCATAATAATGTATTAGTAACAAAAATAGAAAAGAGACACTGAATGCATGAACTGAACTGTAACTGAAATCATCTCACTACAACGGTGCTTGTAATTGAACTGATGTTTAAAACTGTTACTGTGACACCCTACGTCCATTAATGTCACTCACTAAGGGAATGCATTAAGTTTCGTGAAGCATTATAGGTAAACAGAACAGAAATATTACAAGACAAATATAAAATAGCAGCGGAATTAAAAACTTTTATTAATCATAAAGCATGGTTACACCATATGTCTGAAAATACATAAACTCAGTACATCATTAAAACTTATGTCTTGTACTTTAAATATCAGAGTAAAATAACAAAGAAAGCATAATCCCCAAATCATAAGCCATAGTAGCAAAGATAGAAGCTTGAGCAATACATCTAGAAGCTCCAAGCAAGACGATAGCAGAATCCTGACTAAGCCTGAGAATTCCCACCCTTGAGAACCTTGGGGGAGGGGGGAATGGAAGAAAGAAGAGGAAACAAAAAGGGTCACATAAAGTCTGACGAGTCTAGTGACTTTTAGTAAGTAAATAAATAAAAGTAGCATGACAAACATATAAAGTGGATAAGAGAGATAGCTATATAAAAGGTAGGTGTGACAAGGTAGACAGGATAAGGTGTATATGCTTCTCTAATGATTCCTCTAAACTATTACTAGTATAACTAGAATGAAATGATTCCTTCCACTATAAGATAGTAGACTTAGGCATACATCCAATTGTATCCTAACTTCTACCCTAATTGATCGGCTCCCTACTCCATAGATACCCTGTGTTGGCCCCACGGTAGGAGGTATCACTTCCTAAAGTGGCAACCCTTAGTGCACAATCATATCTACTGGTGTCAATCTTGACCAGAATTTCAAGATGAACGCAATGACGTAATCCGTTTCCTTTAATTCTTAATATTAAATTAATTCTTCTTTAATTTATCCACTTTAATGTTGTTAAATTTTCGGGGTGTTACATTCTCCCCTACTCAAAGGATTTCATCCCCGAAATCTTCAAGTTAAGAAGAATGTATCGTACCATCCATCATCCATCTACTCTTCCACCAATTACAGGCATCCATTGTCCTTAAAATTTTCTAATGCTTATATGAACATGTGCAAATTTGTGTTTATATGTCCCAATACTAATGCGAAAATCAGGCAGTCTACTGATTCAATTGACCTCCGTAATGCAATGTATGTTAGTGTCATGAATCCAATATGTATGCAATTAATCCTATTATAACATGTAAGTTCTATATGTGTGCACAATCATCCATCTAAATGCAACATCCATATGATGATACATCCACTTTCATACATTAAAAGAATAAAAATGCACACACATCCATATGAAGTATGAGAGTGATTGAGCCGATCTAGTGCCTAATGTGTGTGTGTATGCATCCACGAGCAACCACTTGTAAACAGTTGCATCCACTTGCATCCATCAAACATAACATGTCTTAAACACATGTTTACAATCATGGAACTTCCTACCTAAAGGTCGAAGATTCGATCGATAGGATATACTCAGATGATAGAAGCAAATGCAAATAAAAGCTTTTGTAAGAGAAGTTAAGAACATTCCCTTAAAAGGATAAGGGTACGAAGCGCAAAAATCTTGTCTTTGGTCTCCCAAGTTGCATCTTCTTGGTTGTCCCTCCATTGGACCTTCACCAACTTGACTTCTCGTTTGCATAGCTTCTTAACCTCCGATCCATGTAAAAGTCATTCTATAGATCCCCACCAACCAATCGACAATCTACAGGATTGTCCATATAATGCTTCGAAGGGTTCCATGTCAATGCCTGCTTGATGACTGTTGTTGTGGGAAAACTCTACTAAAGGAAGGTGCTCTTCCCAAGTCCCTCTGAGGCCCAGGATACACAGTCTCAAAAGAACTTCAAGAATTCTATTTACCCTCTCTGTCTGTCCATCGGTCTGAGGATGACAAGTGATGCTCAAACACAACTATGTACCTAATGCTTCTTGCAAGCTCCTCCAAAAATTCAGTGGTGAAAATGGAATCTCTATCCCTTACGATACGGGAAAGTACTACACGAAGACGAACTATCTCACGAACATAAAGTGCTGCCAACCATGCTGCCATCCTCTTGCTCTTAACGGGAATGAAATGAGTGCTCTTAGTAAGCCTGTCTACTACCACTCAAATGCTGGTGTTGCTCCTCCTTGATCTAGGCAAACCATTAATGAAATCTATGGAGACGCTCTCCTACTTCCACTGTGGGACCTCTAAACGATGAAGTAAACCACCGGGCTCCCTTTGCTCAGCTTTGACTTGCTGGGAAATCATACATTAAGAAACAATGCTGCTACATCTTTCTTCATCCCATCCCAGAAGAAAACCCTTTCTCAAGTAGCTCCCCTATTTGTTTGCTGAGCTCCCTACTTTCTCTTGGGGGCATATGCCGCACAGGCCATGCAACTGGCTTTGCATTGTCCACCAGATATATACGAAAATCAATCTCGTGCCTCGGAGGTAAGCCCCGTACCTCATCAAAAATGTCAGAATAATCTGGGATTACTGGAACAGATTGCAGATCATTGACAGATGCATCAGAAGACTCTCGGAAACTAAGCATAACCAACCCTTGTGGGTCACAAGAAATCTCGAGGGTCCTCCCATGACAAGTAAGAAGCCTAACGACCCTCCTCTTATAATCCAGAAAGGCACCATATGTGGTAAGCCAGTCCATTCCTAGAATCAACCCATAGCCCATAAACTCGAGCACATATGCATCGCACTCAAACTCGATGCCAAACACAGATATTCTCAAACCCTAACAAATCATAAATAAATGAGCTGAACCACCAATGGGGTTTGAGATAACAACGGGATCCACTACCATACTAGTATTTAAGTGCAGAGATTCAACTACAGAACTAGATATAAACGAGTGTGAAGCGGCAGAATCAAAAGGGTTCCAATAGGGTGACTGGAAAGGGAAATCAAACCTTCCATGTAACTTTCCTACCTCTATCTGGTGCACTAGCCATGAGAACATTCTCTTGCCCTTCAGAGGTTCCTGTCTTTCGACCTTAACCTTGCTTCCTTGGGCACTGCCTAGAATAATGTCCAACCTTTCCACAGACGAAGCAAACATTCTCCCATTTCCTGTAGCCCTTGGCCAAGTGACCCTCTCACCCGCAACTATGGCACTTCCTCTTACCCTTGTCATTCTTTCCGCCCTTCTTTTGTTATTGTTTTGTCCTTTCTTGAGCCATACCCTTCTTTTTTTGTTTATTTATTTTATGTTTCCTCAACCTTAACTTTTTCCCTTTCATCTTTATTTGAACTCTATCTATGTTCCCTTCCCGGGCCATCATTTTTCTCATCCTTAGACTGTGCTCCTTAGCCCAAACTCCCTTATTTTCCTTTTTACCATATTTGTGTAATAAGCTAGCTAGTCTCTCGAAAGTTGCCTCCATCGCACGGAAATCCTTATGAAGCTCGAAAAAGTTAGCCGCAGGTGTAACTACTGTGACTACAAATGGAGGCTAGGCACTTCATTGCCCTTCGACGTGCCACGATTTAAACATGCCTACGACATTATGTTGGAATGTGGACACCTTTCAGGAAGAATCGGTTCCCCAAACAAAAAGAAAAAGGAATCAAGAGGAGAATCGAGAAATATTTCCTATGGCTTTGGGGATTATGTTTTTCAAAACAGACTTTTCTCTATACTGGACCTTAATTAACAAAAAAAAATGCAAAAACAAACTACATCAAAGATGCTTTTTTATCCGACTATTAAAAAAAGATAAAGCCATATATGTTTTGCATAGTTCAAAATGATAAATATCATAAATTTATCAGATTCACTGATAACATAAGAATTTTTTTGTCATGAAGCATTGTCAAAAATAAAAAAGAAGGCAACCACACATATCATGTAAATTAATATTGTAAGATGATAAATAATTTTTTTGAAAAGATGAATAACAATACTCTGAAAAAAGCACTATAAATCAATACTGTAAATTAATATTGGGCGACATGAAAATCAATACTAGATAACATGAAAATCAATACTGTTAATCAACACGGTAAAATGATTAAAAAAAGTCTGAAAAGACCATTGTAAATCAATATTGGGCAACATAAAATCCAACAATCAACAAGTCAAAAATCGGTTGTCCGTGTAAAACAAACACAAACGATCAACAAACACAGATAAATATCTTCCTGAAATACTATTTAGAACAACAGAGAAATAGTAAAACTAACACAGACAATCATTTTTAACAAATATAGACAATCATTTAACACTTCAACAATAATAGTAACATAAAACACATACAATATCAACTCGTGAAATTCAGTAGATATAACAAACTTAAAATAGTGTTTTTTTTTAAGATAGATGCAATTTTCTTTTTTAAATCTAAAATAAAATAAGATATTCTACTAAACATTTAAATTTTTTTAATTACAAAAATGTATTTTCTTTTTTAAATCATCACACATGTACAAAATGAAAGCAGAAAACGATTAGTTCAGTTTTATCGTTTTTAAATCTTAAATAAAATAAGATATTATATGTAAGAAATAAACATGTTAATATATATCATTTAGTAAAAGATAAAATAAGATATTGTATGTAACTTATCTTTTATCTTTTAATGAAAGATGGATGCAATTATCTTTTTTAAATCTGAAATAAAATAAGATATTCTATGTAAAAAATAAACATGTTAAAATTTATCATTTAGTAAAAGATAAAATAAAATATTCTATGTAACTTAACTTTTATCTTTTAGTAAAATATAGATGCAATTATCTTTTTTCAATTTGAAATAAAATAAGATATTCTATGTAAAAAATAAACATGTTAACATTTATCATTTAGTAAAAGATAAAATAAGATATTCTATGTAACTTATCTTTTAATGATTTTATCATAATAAATCCAAATCATAAGAAAAACAACAAATATGTTTAACATGCATCGATAGTTATCAAATATTACTTGATATGTAATTAAATCATTCAAATCAGAAGATAAAACACCTTTATCTTTTTAAGCTGTCAAACAAAATAACTTCTACCACTGAATATGTATGTATGAACAGTTTCATATTATGTTATATCATAACTATAAATTGGTTCATATTACGTATTATTAACCCATTAAATATATACATATGATTAACAAAACAATAAATATGTTTAACATGTATCAGTAATTTTCAAATATTACTAAATTTTAATATGTAATTAAATCATTAAAATCAAAAGATAAACACCTTTATCCTTTTAAGTTATCAAATAAAATGACATCTACCACTGAATATATACATATGAACAGTTTTATATAGCAAATAAAATCAGTTAGTGAATGACTACTTACTTCAACTAACAAAAACAATCGATACATAGCAAACATAAAAAATCGAGGAACAACAAACAACAAAGATAAACAAGTACTTGTTCAACAACTTGTGAATAGAAATCGCGTCTTGTAAATAGTTAATAGAAATCGTGTCTTAATATCTTCAACTGAAGAAAGGCGAAGCAATTAACATCAGCTGAAGAAAGGTGAATCAATTGATATATAGAAAACAACAAAAAAAACAAATACTTAATTGCTCAGTTGAGAAAAGTGATACTGTTCGATTTCATCAGCCAATCAACAAATCATTTGAGGCGATTTTGTTTAGAAAGTAATTTAATAGCAGATTTGATTTTAATTTTGGTGAGAAAGATGAATTAGTAGCATATTTAATATTATTTCGAAAGTTTATTAGTAAAAGGTTTGATTTTGGAAGTATAAAGATGAAGAAGAAAGTAGATTTGAAATCGATTTGGGTTTTTTTAGCGTCGAGAATGCATACGAAACAAAAAATAGAAGGAAGAAGCAGTCGAGCAAAAAAATTTTCTAGAAAATAATTATTTTAAGGTCGTATCTTATAAACTAATTAGCACATGAAAGGAAGCCCTTATGGTAAAATTCCCCTTCTTATAAATTTACGGTTTATCAAGAAAGGGGGAAATTCTAGATCGGTAGAAATGTAAGAAAAAGGGAATGAAGCGAAGAAATCTATCATTGAGCATCCTCTTCCATTGAATCTATTTATCTTCCCATTTCAATATGAATTCGATTTGATTTGGTATATGTATGAATATATTTTATTTAGAACTTATGTCAGAAGAGGAAGAAAAATGGTATAGCCCCGCTTCCTTCATAGACTTGAATGGAAAAGGAGTGAGGCTCTATGCCTTTATTTATAAGGGTGGAAATGGCTTAGAACCATCGGATTAATTTTAAATTATATACCTCCATTCATTATAAATATAATATAAACAAAACCCTCAAAAGCCACACGTCACTGGGCAATCTAAGCGGTCGACCCCCATGTCGACCGCCTGAGCATCAAACTGCACAGCTCGGCTGGTTTATATATGGTAAATATTTGGTTTATTTATTTTCCGTCCATATTCGTATTTCGTCTATAACTTTTTCATACGGACCCTGTTCACGAAACTCCAAACATGAAAATTGACCAAAATTCCGAGACGAACGCAACAGTTAAAGTCTCGCGGCCAAATTCCTTTATTTTTAGAAATTCATATTTTTGAAATTCTAATAATTAATTTATATCGCCAAAATTTCAGGTTGTTACAGTCATGGTTGCTCTTTTTGTGCAATTACTTTGTGTTGAACTTTGCTGGGCTTGGGATCATTTTTTGTATGGACAGGCTCAAGAGGTATGTAGCAAAAGTGGATTGCCAGAAGCTCGAGGTGACAGTCGGAAATGTGGAAGGGTGAAAGGTTGTGATTCAATGTAAGTCAGAATATGGTGCCTTCATAAGCTTTTTATATTTGCTTGTGATTCCACGGGAAGACTTGTCATTTGTGTCGATCGCTAGTGAGTTTGATGATGTCTTTGAAGAGGTAAAAGGTCTGCCGCCGCATCGCGAGATTAAGTTCAAGATCGATTTAGGCAAAGGTGCTAGACCTATCATTATGCCCCTTAGGCGAGTGACACCTAGAGAACAGCGAGAGTTAAAGGTGCAAGTAAGTGGCCTTTTGAGTAAGGGATCCATTCGGCAGAGTTGTCCGAATAGGATGAACCAAATTTGTTTGCAACCAAGGCTGATGGATCTTTGAGATTATGTGTGGATCATCGGGAGCTGAACAAGGTGACCAAGAAGAACAAGTATCCATTGCCGAGGATATATGACTTGTTTGATCAGCTCCACGAGGCCAAGGTGTTTTCCCAGATAGATTTAGTGATGGGATTTCACCAATTGAGAGTGGCGAAGGATAGTGTGCCGGAGACTGCCTTTAGGACACCATCCGGTTTCTTTGAGTGGATGGTGATGCCATTTGGATTGACTAATGCACCAGTGTATTTCGTGGATCTTATTAATAGGGTGTTCATAAATCAGTTGAACTAGTCTGTGCTTGTGTTTGTCGATGATATTCTGGATTGCTCCCAGAACGAGGAAGAGAATAAGTTGTACTTATGTGTTATTTTGGAAATCTTGTGAAAGCACCAGCTGAGAGCTAAGTTTTCAAAGTGTTACATCTGGAAGAATGAAGTGAGGTTCTTAGGCCATGTTGTTTCTGGAAATGGAACAGTGGTGGATCCCGCTAAGGTGGCAGCAATCCAGGATTGGGATAGACATAAGAATGTGACTGATGTGAGAAGTTTCCTTGGGTTGGAGAGATATTATTATCGATTTATCAAAGATTTCTCCAAGATAGCCACACAATTAACAAGATTCACGAATAAGAATCAAGTGTTCACATGGGATGTGAAGTGTGAGAAAGCTTTCGGAATCCTGAAAGAGAGGATGGTGAGTGCTCCTATTTTGATGATGTTGAGTGGGAATGAGAAAAAGGTGGTATACACTAATGCATGTGGCACTGGACTTGGAGCAGTGCTGATGCGAGAGGATAGAGTTATGGCCTACACGAGTCGACAGCTGAAACCGCATGAGAGGAATTATCCGACTCATGATTTGGAGTTGGCAGTGATTGTGTTTGCTCTGAAGATGTAGAGACATTACCTGTTGGGAGTTCGATTCGAGCTGTTTACATATTATAAATTATAGATGTATCTTTTCTTCCAGAAGGATTTGAATCTTCTGTAGCAAAAGTGGTTAGAGTTTTTGGCATCGTATGATTTTGGTATTGCCTATACTCCTAGTAAAGTTAACGCAATGGCAAATGCATTAAGTCAGGGATATACAGGTTTGGGAGTGATGTTTTCAGAATGGAAGCACCTCGAGTATTTTGAAAGATTTGATTTCAGGCCGAGTTGTGAGTTAGAGCCTGAAATGTTGGCAAGCTTATCGATAAGACTTACTCTTATTGAAAGGATCGGTGAAAGCCAAAAGCATAATGAAAAGCTTGTTGAAATCATCCAAAAGCTGGAATCAAGAGTCGAACCAGACAAGGATAAGGAATTCGAGATTGATCGAAAAGGTTGGCTTCGAAAGCAAGGGGACAGGTTGTTCCTTATATTGATGGATTAAGAGATGAGGTTATAACGGAATGTCCTCACTCGAAGTTGACAATTCATCCTGGTGGTAATAATATGTATTGGGACATAAAGTGAGCTTATTATTGGGAAGGTATGAAGAGAAAATGTTGGAAATTTCATTTCTAAGTGCATGAACTGTAAGTCACTGAAAGCTGAACAGAAGAATCTGCGTGGATTGCTTCAGTCGTTGGAAGTTCCTACGTGGAAGTGGGAGCAGATATCGATGGATTTTATCGATGGACTACCTAGAACCAGGGCAGGAAATGAAGGAATTTAGGTTATGGTGGATCGTTTGACCAAAAGTGCAAGATTTATTCCTATCAGATCAACTAGGAAAGTATTGAAGTTTGTTGAGCTATAAATAAAATGGATAGTTTGATTCCATGGCATCCCGAAGGGCATAATGAGTGATCGAGATCCATTGTTCATGAGTGGATTTTGGAAGAGTTTGCAAGAGACTGTGGGAACTGAGCTATGTTTGAATAGAGCTTTTCATCCCCAGACTGGTGATCAAACCGAGCGAGTTAACCGAGTATTGGAAGATCTCCTTAGAGCATGTGTATTGGACTTTGGGGGATCATGGGAAGGCCATCTACATTTGGTTGAGTTTGCATATAACAACAACTAACAGTCAGGCATTGGGATAGCAACAAACGAGGTGTTGTATGGAAGATCGTGCAATTCTCTGACATGTTAGTTAGAGATTGGTGATAAGTTGATACTTGGACCAGAGATGATAAGAGAAAAATCAATAAGACAGCCCAAGATCGTTAGAAGAGTTACGCAGATAAGCGTTGAAAGGATTTGGAGTTCAACGTTGGTGATATGGTTTTCGTTAAGATTTCACCTTTCAAGAATGTTGTTCGGCTCGGAAGTAAAGGAAAGTTAGCTCCAAGGTTCATTGGACCGTTTCCAATAGTCGAGCAGATTGTAAAGTTGGAATATAGATTGGATTTACCAGAGAAGATGTCGAGTGTGCATAATGTTTTTCATGTGTCTTTCTACGGAAGTGTGTGCACGATTCGAATGTGGTGGTATCTCCGGATCAGTACGAAGATTTAGAAGTCACGTTCATAGTTTCGGGACCTCGTAAACCACTTCGTGTTGTCGGGAACGACATGAAACAGCTTAGGAGGAAGACGGTTAAGCCAGTCATGGTGCAATGGAGTGAGGATGATGACGATTGTACACGGGAAACGGAAATGAGTATGAAGACAATCCATCTAGAACTCTTCGTTGGTATAACCTATTAATGTCGTGTCACCTTACGCCATTGTAACTTGCACTGTTATTAGAGTTTTGCATGCTAGGATAAGGCTATGGATGCGTGGCTTGTTGGATGCATGATTGGACGATAGATTGTCTTCTCGTGGATGATAGGCACGCGTAATTGTCTTAATTGCCTGTGTTTGCTTGGGATTTCAGGGGTGAAATTCCTAAATAGGGGAAGAATGTAATGACCCACATTTTACGTACCTAAGGATCATAAATAATTTTTGTTAATTTTACAAGGGTTGGATCATTCTCATATTTTGATATGATGTTCATGGGGATGTGAGACATGTCCACGATTTTATCTATTTTATTTATGACCATTTTGTCCCTTTTATTTTTGTTTAGGGAAAAACTTTTGAGTAGGGTCGAACCAGGTGCTGAGACCAATTCCATTGGATTAAAAGGGGTGTTTCCAATTCCTTATAGTGATCATATTAAAGATTTGGATGAGAGGTTTGGGAGAAATTGTTGTTTTAGTGTTACACATTTTTTGGTCAAACTAATTCATTAGTGGGTTGAGTAGTGAGGCCCATCAAGGCTTGGGGATGTTGGCTATAAATATGAGAGTAGGGGTAATGAGAATTGTTGACTCTCTTCATTTCTCATTTGATTGGGTGCTCGTGATTCTTTGGCTCAACCAAATACTCTCCACTTCATTTCAATTCATAGATTTACAAAAGAGGATTGAAGATCAACATTGAAGAAGATTAGATCGCATCAAATTGATTGATTCGGAGGTCGTTCTTCGCTATCCAGATTAGAGATTCATTGATTTCAAGATATTTTACGGATTTGGTGAGTGATAGGCATCTCTCACATGGATTCAGTTGTAAGGGTTTATTTGATCTTATTTCCATCATTTCAAGTCGTTTTCACCTAGATCTAATCAAGGTAAGTATATTTTCATTTGGATCACCATACGATCTAATTTAGCAAGATTATAATGGTAAAATCATATGTTAATTCATGTGTTTATTCAAGCATAGATCCATTTATTGATTTTTTTTATCATTTAATCATGATTTGGTGAAATTCATATGATTGTTGATGTACTAATGTTTGTTGATGATTGTTATTGATTGTTTGATTGAAATTGGTCAATTAGGATGAGATGGATGCATAGATGTTATCATTGAAGTGTGAAAAGTATGGAACGGCTCATCAAAAAGAAGATCCTGTTAGAGAATGTGGAAAGGATTGTTAAGGTAAAACAAACACTAGAGGGGTGAATTGTGTTTTTGAGAATTTAAACAAAATCTAAAACTTATGTGAACTACTAGATGAATCAAACACCACAAACATAATCACAGATTCAAACGCGAATGCAAAAATAAACAAATATAAAAATGCAGAAAAAGAAAGAACACACCGGATTTTATGTTGGTTCGGATTACTCCTATGTCCAGTCCTACGCAACGCAATGCTGGATTGCGTAGTTTTATTACTATATCAATATCCAATTACAACCCTCCTTGATTTCACAAATACAAGGGATACCACCGATTCAGCACACACTTGATCAAGATTTTGCTCGTCCTTGATTTCATGGCTACAAGGGATACCACCAATTCAACACATAGATGATCAAGATTTTGCTCGTCCTGGATTTCACGGTTACAAGGGATACCACTGATTACCCGTCCGTGATTTCATGGCTACAAAGATACCACCGAGTACCCAATACAACCCAAACAATTTACAAACAGCCCTATAACTCTTCAATAGCACTTGACTCAGAGAGTAGAGAGTGTAGAGAGAAGAAGTTTGATCAAAACAGAATTGAATTCGGCAGAGTATAAGCATAGAAATCATAAAAATGATTAAGAATAATGGTGTAAAGAAAGGGGATGAAGTTAGAGAAGAAGAGATGATGAAAAAATC
Source organism: Allium sativum (assembly GCA_030737875.1). Classification (NCBI taxonomy): domain Eukaryota; kingdom Viridiplantae; phylum Streptophyta; class Magnoliopsida; order Asparagales; family Amaryllidaceae; genus Allium; species Allium sativum. The sequence goes on along the minus strand of CM060918.1, from coordinate 158,568,957 downwards.
GAATTCAAGCCCTTTTTATAGTGTGCGAAAGAATGCCATGCTTCAGAACCGTCATTATTTGTGAATAGACACTTCCTTTCAAAATTGAAAAAAAAAAATGACAGTTATATGTCGACATAGTGTTTTATGTATGTCGACATACCCTTGGCGGAAATTTAATTTTTGAGCATTTTTCAAGTGTTTTGATTTAAATATAATTCTGGAAATTCTTGAACTAAAATATAGTGTTGTAAATTAATATTGTAAAGTAAAAAATCATATGAAAACATAAATTTAAACTATACAAACATATTTATAAAATTATAAGATTTTAAACTATATAAAAATATAAATATATAAAACTTAAGTTTGAAAACCAAAAGTAAAATAAGAAAGGAAATGATTAAAGATAGAAAATAGAATAGAGAGAAAAATAGAGAGGATTGAAGATAGAATTTGAAAATCAGAATTTGAATTTGAACCTGGAGTGCTATTTAGAGTCTTACATAATCTAGACTTTATAATTATATTAGTCTTTAATTCTTGAACTTTTGAAATCTTGAATACTCATGAGTCTTGAAATTTCTTTAAACTCTGAATTTCTAATATCTTTAAAACTGTACAGTCTTCAGTAATATTTCCTGTATATAAATCTTACATATGTGTGCATATATATATTCTATACAAAAGTGTTAGTATATATATTTTATAATCAATTAATATTGAACTAAGGTTGTCATCATCAAAATTCCATTCTCTAACAATCTCCCCCTTTTTGATGATGATAATCCTTAGTTTACAAAATATCATACCTATACATACCTATTGATGATGACCCTTCAAATACTCCCTCTGTCTATATGAATCCTATAAAATATGTCTATATTTTATAATTTCTCCCCCTTTGGCATTATCAAAAGAAATCATAAAGGTACTCCAATCAAATTGTATAACTATCTAAATAGAACTTAATTAACTCACCCAATTTTGATACTCCCCCTTAATCTTATATCCATATTATTTTATGTTTATAGAGTTATAACTAATTATATTATAAACATAAATGATAATTTCATTAAACATGAATTTGTACAAATACACGAATTTATACAAGTACGATTCATCTTAGAAGTGCAATAAAACGATCAAAAAAATCCTTAAACACTAATTATCTTTGACGATAGGAGATTTGTGAATTGGACAATTTGGATAATAGAGACAAAATTCTCCATTCTTTCAATCACATTCCCATTTTTATCGAATAAAACCTCTCCTACACATTCAACCTTATCGTCTTCTTCCGTAATCGTTGGTTGAATCTCTTGTTGTTCTTCCACCTCCACCATTTCTTCTTCCTCTTCTAGTTCTTCCTCTAGTTCTTCTTTTGGTTTTTCCTCCTGTTCCATGGCTTGATTATCATCATCGATGATAATCGGATTAGCCTGATTATCCATTATGTATTTAGGTAGACTCTTTACTACTTTTCCTTGCCTGTTTTGCTGTTGATTCATCCTAATCTGAAGTACTTGCATTTTAGCCATCATTTGTAGAAAATATTCCATCTTTTCTTCGATTTAGATAAACCGGGATAGCGTAGATTGTTGAAAAGGACACTCAGATGGTCCAGCGTATGAATCGGACTTGATTTAGGTGTTTAGATTTGTGGAGGCCATTGTATTTTTAATTTAAAGTTTTACAGAGAAGAGAAATGAAAATAAAGAAGAAAAGTTGAAATAGAAGATTTAAATAATTAAAATAACTAACTTTTGGTGGGAATTAAATTTGAAATTATGGCAGTTATATGTCGGCATACAAAAAACTCTAATTCGACATACTTTAGTGTTAAATTTTATTTTTCTAATTTCTTATGTTATATATATATATATATATAATTATTCTAACTCACTTAATGAACATATGCCTAATTCTCTCATAAATTTAGTGAATGTTGCTTCATTCAATGGTTTAGTTAATATATCTACTATTTGTTTATTAGTTTCCATAAATTCGAGTAAAATATTTTTTCACTTACATTATCTTTTAGAAAATGATGTCTCACATCAATATGTTTAGTTCTCGAATGATGAGTTGGATTTGTAGAAATATTTATAGTACTTGTATTATCACAGTATATAGGTGATTTATTTATATTTGAACCAAAATCTTTCAAAGTTTGTTGCATATGTATTACTTATGAACAAGCCAATGCAGCAGAAATATATTCCAGCTCCAGTTGTTGTCAAAGATACAGTATTTTGCTTTTTACTGAAACACGAGACTAGTGCATGTCCTAAGAAGTGACATGTTTTACTAGTACTTTTACGATCAAATTTACATCTTACATAGTCAGCATCACAGTACGAAACTAATTCGAATGAATCATCCTTAGGGTAAAATAATCCAAAATCTGATATATGCTTTACATCCTAAGAATACATTTTACGGCTTTTAAATGTGTTTCCTTAGGTTGTGATTGATATCTTGCACAGAAACATACATTATGCATTATATTTGGTCTGCTAGCGGTTATATATAATAATGATACTATCATTCCCCTATATTGTTTTTGTTCGACGTCCTTTGATGTATCATCTTTACTCAAAGCAATATTAGTTGCCATAGATGTTGGTCTTCCATTCATTGTCGTTAGATTACATTTATAAATTAGATCTCTTGCATATTTTTCTTGATTAATAAATATTCCATTCTTCTATTGTTGAATTTGTAATCCTAAAAAGAATGATAGTTTTCCCATATGGCTCATTTCAAATTCTTTAGTCATAATATCTAAAAATTCTTTATTCATTTTATCATTTGTTGACCCGAAGATTATATTGTCAACATATATCTGTACTAGTTGTATATCTTTGTTATTCTTCTTGATAAACAAGGTATTATCTAATTTTCCTATTTCGAAGTTTGATTGTAATAAATAATTTCTTAATCTATCATACCAAGCTCTTGGAGCCTGTTTTAATCTGTAACAACCCAGAAAATCAAAACCAATTTAAAAATTTTATTTTGGCAATTTTAATGAATTTTGAATAATTAAAATGATTTACTTTAAATAATAACGACCAGAAATTTATTTTGAATAGAATTATAACTTATATATTTATTTAAATCGAAGTTAGAGTACAAATATTTATTTTAATTATAAAAGGAATTGAAAATGGCACGGTAGTTTGAAAATTCGATTTTAAATTTCAATTGAATATACAGGATTCAAAACAAACCGGATTTTAGTGAAACCATAAATATTTGAATCTATTTGAAAATATCTTTCCAACGAAAGTGAAAATTTAGATTTCATAACGGGAATAACAAGTTATGTCCAGTTGAAATTTCAGAATAGTCGCTATGGAATTTATATAATATATAACCCATAAAAATAGCGATTTTGCAAATGACCTTCGTTTTTGACAAGACCATTTTTATTGGATCTGGAATGTCAAATTATTGCTAGTTTCCAATTTTCATAATTTTTGGAACTAGTATGTGAGCGTGGTGGATTTAAACGTGTTTGGTAAATTCAGTTTGAATTTAATCGACTGGAAAATGACCAATTTTTAAATGGTTTCCAAATTCGACGAGATTAATTTCGTTAGAACCGTATCGTCAAAACATAGCTAGATTTATTTTTCAGAAATTTTTGGATTCCATATGTGACCTTGGTAAATTAAAATATATGTTTAAATTTAATATATATTGAATTATATTTTAATTTTAATAAAAACTATTCAAAACAGTTGAATAGTCTTATGAAACATATCCCATTGTGTTCGTAATGGGGGTATTTGGGTAGAGGCGACAGTCGTTGAGTTTGGTTTGGAGTTAGGACGAAGATTTCATAATAAAGTAATTAATTAATTAAATATTAATATTTAAAAGGGTTATATAGTGGATTTTCTAAACCCTAGGCCTCACAATCTCAGGCCCGCCGCCAGAAGCAAATCGAAGGCCACCAATGCTCCCAACTTTGCCTCCAAATCCACGCCAATCCGTACATCTTCTCCAAATCATTTCCTAGGCAAAATTCGTCCTCTCCTCGAGATCTTTCCGCAGATCGAATATGATCAGATTCTATCAAGTATTGACATCGATTTTCCTGTTTGAAGTCCCGTCGTTCGAATATAATATAATATATAAAATATTCATGTATGGAATAAAATATTTGAATAATAGAAATATCATTTTTATTGAATGAATATAGTATATAAAATATTCATGTATGGAATAAAATATTTGAATAATAGAAATATCATTTTTATTGAATGAATATAGTATATAAAATATTCATGTATGGAATAAAATATTTGAATAATAGAAATATCATTTTTATTGAATGAATATAATATATAAAATATTCATGTATGGAATAAAATATTTGAACAATAAAAATATAATTTTTGTTGAATATATGAACCATATAAAATGGTCATGTGTTGGAAGTGAATATTCATACAAATTAGACGATTTGTTTATGTACACCCATTTAACCGATATTGATTGGGACGATAAATTTTACACATCGCCCAACTGCAGAAATAATGTTCGGTATGTATTTTCAAAAACCTCTCACGGGTAGTGGAATGATATTTGACATACACCAATCCCGATATTTAGTTGTATGTCAATCGATGGGTTGACAGGCTGTGATGAGCATTAATTATTTACTTTTAAACACTTATACAGTTGAAATTGCACTCTAGATGATGGTTGACTATGTTTGATTATTGTTGTATACGTGCGACGTTGAAATCTATATAATTGAAATTATATGGTAATAGATTGAGTCTGATTCCAATTCAGAATTAAAGAATCTTTTTAAATAATATTCAATGTATAATCAAAATCAGGTATTTTGAAAATATTATCATTTTAATATTTTAGATGATAAGGAATATTCAAATTTGATTTGATATTTGAAATGGAATTGAGATCATTTTAAAATGAATTTAAAACAAATTTATTAAGGAATATTTGAATTTGATTTGAAATTTGAAATGGAATTGAAATAGTTTTAAAATGAATTTAGAACGAAATTATTAAGGAATATTCAAAATTAATTTGGAATTTGAAATGGAATTAAAATCGTTTTAAAATGAATTTTAAAACGAATTTATTAAGGAATACTCAAATTTGATTTAAAATTTGAAATGGTCATTATAAAATGAATTTAAAACGAATTTATTAAGGAATATTCAAATTTGATTTGAAATTTGAAATGGAATTGAAATTGTTTTAAAATGAATTTAAAACGAATTTATTAAGGAATATTCAGATTTGATTTGAAATTTGAAATGGAATTGAAATCACTTTGAAAACGATTTAAAACAATTTATAAAATACGTTTTAAAAGGAAGTCGACGAAATATATATATATATATATATATAATATATATATCATATATTTACTGGCCTGAATAGAATGCGTCGCGCTGCGATAGTTCACGAATTTCGACCATTGACTTTGAATGGACATTACGGGAGATCCGACCGTCGGGTTCTCCTAAAATTGGAACCGTTGGGTTCGTATCGAAAAGTTCTTTCCAACGGATATAATAGCTTTGAAATATAACACTTGAATTTGGGATTATGTCCAAATTAAATTTGGAAAAGGTCGTTGTAAGTGCAATTCGATGACTGTTTATGGAAATCGACTGTACTGGCCTTGATAAAATTATTAAAAATATCAATAATTTGTGTAAAATCATAATAATTGATTTGGAAAGAATTGGGATGAAAAATTCTTAAGCAACCCGAACTTCCCTGTGAAGGAAAGAACGGATTGAATTGAGGACAAGACGAATCAGAACACAAACAGAAGAACATTTTATTGCTTATTACAACAATTTCATTAGAATAAAAGAATATAACAGAGTATGAATAAATATTACATATTCGAACAATATCAGAGATTTAAATTATATTTAAATACATAGCAGCGGAAAAATAATACAAAACACAACCGAAAGGAATATACGGATACAGAGCTTTATGAATATCATTCTAGCTGTAAACTAGTATCCTGTGAATATAAATCTGCAAAACCCAAAACTACAAGCTGCCCGTGTGGAAATAGGGGCACCCAGAGTTTAGGATAAAACAATAAACTCCAAATCAATCATGTGATTGGTGTGGGATCTAAAATAGTTATTTAAAACCTTACTTCAAAATCAGATATATCAAGGGACCACGCCGTATAACACGAAACGGGTTTCCTCCCAAGAATACCAGTACATATAACAAAACATCGCAATGCTTTTTTTGAAAAATGAAGCTATTATAAGACCCAGGTCCCATCACACAATGCAAGCCGGAGGATAGGGTTTTCCCTTATAATAGCCAATCATGTTTGGTACGTTTAAAACAAATCATTTGATACTATTATAAGTGCATAGTGTATAAAACAACTTCAAATATTAATGTATCAATCCTAGACGACATGGGTACAATATATCATGTCGCCAATTCTAGGCTCTATAATCAAAACCGCAATTGTTACGTATTGGAAGTTGGATTTCCGTCTGTGAACCAAGGCAAGGGATCGTCCTTACCACTTCGAGACTATCTAGCCTGAGCCTCAGGACCCAGACTCAGGTGGGCTCTTGGATCGTCAGGACCGGTCCACACGGAATGGATTAAAATGCCTGAACAATGCGTTTCCCCGCCCTATGGGGCGTAAACTGTCATATCCCGACCAAACTATCGGCCCCGCAACGACCAATATAACTGAGGCGTCTCGCTATCCATCATCCACATAAGTAAAACATCAAGGCTTGCAAAACGCTAACACCACTCCTAGCTAGAAGGAAACACATGTCCTCCCTGATGTCCTCTCCCGTTTTTGGTTCACACCGGGGTGTGAGTCTCGCGAATTAAAGCCACACAAAGCTACGATATATTAAAGTCGTGCTTTGATCATCAACCACAAGACTCCGCTTTTCAACAGAAGCCTTGATCATTTGCATCTCAGTATGCCACACAGGCAATTCATGCTATGCAACCGATGTCTATCAATCACACAAAATGAAATTCAATGTCAGACACACATCCATATAAAAGTTCGTTCTGGGTCTGAACAAAACCGGAGGCACCTTATTCCTCATCCCATATGTCCAGTACTGGAGAGAGGCCCTCGCATATCCGGTCGATCTCCAAGTATGTCTGGACGATCACCACTTATTACCTTGTCTTGGGTATACAGCCCAATCAAGACATCAATAATCATCCAAACGATGTGAACGAAGTTTATGAGTTGATTGCAACTTAAATCGTGATTTTAGGAAGCTTGTATGATTATTTTTTTTAAAAAATCACAGAAGCATTTTAGTTTTATATTCCTCTCTGTTTTTTATATTGGTTTATGGTGAGGAACATTAAAGTAAAAGAAATAAAAGGAAGGAGGACATTTCATCTTTCTTCGCTGGAAAAAAAATCTGAATGAGAAAGATGCCACATATATATAGATGAAGAAACTTTGGGCTGAAGTAAATGTGGATAGAAAGGAACGCGTGGTCTAAGGAAAGGAAACGGTAGTGTGTTTGCCAAGGAAAGGAATTGTGACTTGTTTGAAAAGGAATTGGCTTTTATTAATATTATAGATATTATTTAAACTATCGCTATATTATTGAGCATTTAATATTCGTACTGCCACGCACGATCTCCAAACGCGAAGAAAATGGACACACTGCTATGTCTTGACGTAGCAGACACAATGAAATTTGTTTGGTTGAAATCCAACTCCATTTTCAAAAATAGTTTTATTTTAATTCCAATTTATTTATCGGTTCAAATTTTAAATGTTGTACGCTCACAAAATGACTTCGATTGGCTCCAAACTGGAAATTTGTAATAACTCGCTATACGTATTCTAATAAAATTCGTTTCATCGAAAATGGAGGTCATTTGGAAAATAGCTATTCTTGAGGCTTATATGATATCAATAAAATATATGATTTAAATACAAAACAATTAAATTTAATAATAAGTTATTATTATTATTAAGTATATCTAAATGAAATAATATACATCATCAAATTCAACCAATATCGAATTTTAACTCAACATTAACATTTTTGAGTTAAACGATGTCCAAATTATAAAGAAATCCTTTTCAAGTTATTAAATTAACATTATAATTTGTAAATGAATCCATATAGACTATTTGAAAATTTGAATTGGACATTACTCACAATACATAAATTGGAATTTCGATTTTTCTCTTTTATTAGAAAATTATAATCAAATAGATTCTAACATTTCTTGTTTTACAGAATTCCGATTTAAAACAGATTCCGTATATTCAATTGAAGTTTAAAACTCAACATTATGAACTATCGTGACGTTATGAACTCGTTTTGAATTAAATATAAATTTTGTACGGTCAATCGTCATTTTATAAACGAATTCTATTATAAAAATCCATTAATGTTCCAAATACAATATGTAAAACAAGTTTAAATATTCGAATTCACATGACCAAAAAATCCGGGTCGTTACATTCTAAAGGAAAAAGAAAAAACCCATGATTCGGTATTACTGAAACGAGCCTTTAGTGCTGCTATATGCCTTTCTAAAGTGCCTTTTGGAAAACATGTGGGAAGCCCTTAACTAAGTTATGTCAAATCCCTAGCTCATCTAGGAAGCTCCTAGAGGGAGGAAACCCTTGACTTAGACTCTAGATAATGAGCCTTTAGTACCACTATATGCCTCACTGGAGTACCTCTGGCAAATAAACGGGAAGCCTTTAATCAAGTTAAGGAGAAGCCTTATCCCACCCAGGCACCTCCTAAAGAAAGGAAACTCTAGACTCGGTCTCAAGCTAATGAGCCTTCAATGCCTCTATATGCCTCACTAGAGAATATATAGGCAGATAGGAGGGAAGCCCTTAACTAATGTCAACTTGAAGCCTAGGTCCATCTAGGCACCTCTTAGAGGGAGGTAATCATACCAGATAAAAGGATTCTAGTTCATCAGCATCATTTCCCATATAAAGGATCATGGAAGACAAATTCATTTAAGCTTATTTCCTCGATAAGTTCATTCACGTTCATTTAAGTTCATTTCACTAATAAAGGATTTTGGGAGAGAAGTTCAATTAAATTCATTTACCCAGGTAAAGAACTATGGGAGACAAGTTCATTTCCCCAAATAAAGGGTTTTGAGTGATAACTTCATTCAAGTTCATTTATGTTCATTTCCCAAATAAATTATTCTAGGAGATAATTTAATTGAAGTTCATCCAAATTCATTTTGGTTTAATTCATAAAGTAAAGGTCTCTAGAAGACAAATTCGTTTCGCCAAATAAAGGATTACAGGAGATAAGTTCATTTCCCCAAATAAAGGACCCTAGAAGATAAATTCATTTAGGTTCATTTTCTCAAGTGAAGAACTCTAGGAGACAAGTTCATTTCCCTAGATAAATGTTTCTAGGAGACAAGTTCATTTATGTCCTTGTCCCCAAATAGTTGAGAATTAAATTCATTTCTCCAAATAAAAGGTCATATGTTTTCCCTAAACAAAGGATTTTTCGAAGGGAATCAAATTCATTTCTCCAGATAACGGAACTTTTGAAATCAAATCATTTCCCCAAACAAATGATTTCTGGAAGTCAAATTCATTTCTCCAAGTAAAGAAATTTTATACGTTAAATCACTTCACCAAACAAAAGTTTTCTAGGAGTCAAATTCATTTCTCTAAATAAAGAAATTATGGAAGTGAATTCAATAAAAAAAATTGGATAGTCGAATCGATTGTTTCAAACAAAAAGGTTTCTGAGTTACTTTCTTTGAGATAAAGGTTTCTATTCTACCAAATTATTATCAAATAAAGGATCTTAACCTTCTAATCTATAATACCAGATAAAATTCTTGTCACTATCGGTCTAGTAAAAGGTTTTTGACTCGTTAGTTAATAATATCAAATAAGGAAAGTTTGGGATAAATATATAGAAAAGCACTATAGCTATCAATTTATCATTAGCAATTTACTATCGTAAATTTCTTGAACATAGTATGATCTTTCCCCAAGACTATCAATAGTTTAATATGGATTCTAGAATTATAAGAAAACAATTAAAGTATTGATTTCTTTGTCATAACCACTTTCTATTTTTCAGGGAATATATCAACGTCTAATCAATAGATCTATGCAGCAAGTTGGAAATCTAGCTTACCCTAAAGAATAAGCAAATTTCATACACAGAGGGAGAGAAAATGTTAAATCTTAAATATTTAGTTTATGGAAAGTATTTCTTTAAGTAAAAAAGGGGTATTTCAAATCAAAAAGGTGTTTCGAGCAAAGAGATGGATTGAAATCAGAGAAAGGATGCTTCGAAGGGATGGCTTCAAATCAAGAAGATGGTGCTGTCAAACTTGGATGTATGGAATTAAGTCCGGAAATGATACTATTGGAACTAGGAAGAAGGCTTTAAAGAGATATCTAATGATAGGATTATGTATCATGCTTCAGAAAGGTGCATCGAAGGTACAGAGAAAAAGGAAATGCATACCAAGCTAGTTTTGAAATGTAGTGTTTTGAAATGTAGTGTTTTGAAATGAGATAGCCTTTGCTTTTATCATAATATTACTTTGATCAAGAATTTGGTTACGTACAGACACGACTTTCGATCGACATGAATCACCCACATCAATCGTTCTAAATTTAAAGAAATCAAGATAATCTTGAAGTAAAATAAGATATTCAAAGTAAAATGCTTTAAGATGTTAAGGTATGATCGAAATTAAGGTTTCGAAGCGACTCTAGAAAGTGAATGTAGAATGTTTCGAAGTCGACGACAAAGCCATATACATCGAAACAAAGGCCACTGAAATAGAAAAAGCACCCATAGGAAGTTAATGCAAAGAAAAGTACATGTAATTAAAGAAACATAATCGAAGTCAAATTAGAAAAAATACTAAGCCATTACCGCAGAAAGAAGTGATACTCAAAGCAAACGTAGAATGTTCGAAGCATGTGCTTTACAGAAACTAATATAGAGTGCCTTAAAAGGAATCAAAACAGTCAAACAAGTGGTCCTTGAAGTAGTTTGAGGATCTGAATTGACGTAGAAGTTCGAAGTAAGCTAGGATTGTGAACAATCCTGTATATTAGAAACCGCTTCCTATGAATAAGGGTGGTTAACGTAAAAAATCGGGTCCTTTTTTAATTCCCTTTTCCCACTGTTTTAATTTCATTCTTAATCCTTATAACTCTAAGCCTATTTGAGTAAGATTTTAATTCAGACATTGTTACACGTCTTATCATAATGAAAAATGAAACTTCTCCTAGCCTACGCATGTATTTTTGATAATGTGACATTGACTGTGTGTATTTATGCATAAGTGGACTTATGCAACCATGATATTAGGGCAATGCGTATTTGATTTGGTATGACTTGGACTTTTGGGATTGTGCATATCGAAATTTGTTGACCTGCATTTTTAAAAGGCAGTTAGATGACAGTTTATAGCTATCAGAGTGCTGGGGGATTAAGTAGGAACTTTGGAAGGTTTGGAGCGACTTAAGTAGTTGTGAAACTCAAGAAAAACTCAGGAATTTGGTTAACTGTTTCAGTTTTGGTACGACTCCTGGAACATGTCTAGATAGGTGCAACTCACAAAGTTCAGAAGGTGGAAGATTTCAGCTAAGTATTTAAGGATTGGTATTAGTGATACCAATACCGAGGTCGGTATTCATGTCTCATGGGATTTTTGTATCCCTAGTTTGGCTCGACAGCGGTCGGTATACACTCAAGTGGTTTTCAGGAATAGGCTACCTCCTTTGGGATTAGTGCTGGTATATTTCATATCCCAGGGTACGAAATGGGGAAATGGGTTGGTTTTGGCAAATTAGGTGAAGGCATGGGATTAACATCATGCATTTTGTATCCTCAAGATACAGATAGGGATTCGAAGTTGGCAATTACGTGATGGAATGCTTCAAAGGTGAAACATGCTTTGGTGGTTAAGTGCCCAGGTTGGTACTGACCCCGGGATCGATACCGACCCGAGGGTACAAATTATTAAGAATACAAAATACATATCCACATGCCTATAAATACTTGCTACTTGGCTGATTCAAGGATTCTTTTGTCCATTTGCTGCTACACTCAGGATACTTGGTTCTGAAATATTTTAATGGCTCTTCCTTCATGGTTTTGGACTTGTGAACTTCTCCTTGAAGATCTTCACCAACGTCATGGAATTTGGCATGCTCTCTTGGCATTTGGATTGGGTTCTTGAACACATTTTAGCATAGCTTTATCGTAGAAAACTCTCTTGGACATAAAATCTTTTTGGACATAGGAAGCTTCATTTTTGAAACTTTGGACTTAAGCTAAAATTAGCAAGAACTTTGTTATTCTTAGCACATAACTTTTTAAGTGAAAGGATTGGACTCGGACTGTATTTGTAACTATATGATAAGGATAAATAATTACCTCAAAGTGGATGTAGGCGTTTTTGCCGAACCACTATAAATCTGGTGTTATTTACTTTTCAGTGCTCTATACAGTGACTGGATTTATTGCATAATCCACTAATCATCGGGTGTTAGCATGCGTTGATCAATTCCCCATGCCAACATTTTGGCAGGCCAAGAAGGGGGGTCATGCTACTTTGGATTGCAAAGGAATTGTATTGCTCGGAATTCTATGGATGGTTGGAGGAAAGTCGGGAGGTTTCCTCTACTGGACATCTAACGAATTATATGACTCGAGAGGATATCGATGTTGTGGTTAGGATTTAACTTCGTGGCAGGAAAGATAGGAAGAGCATTTTAGAAAGCAAGAAGCAACTATGAATGCTCTTATGGCTCGGATCAAAGGTTTTGGAAGGCCGTCGGGCCTCAAAAATATAGCTGGAATAAGTAATAGTGTTTCTCAAGGCTTGGCCCGAGACTTGGGGAAATTTTCGAAAAATCAACTCCGAGTCAATACCAATTTGCGAGTCGATACCAGTTTGGCTAGACTCGGGGGGAAACACCCTCAATCTTGACATAAGCATGGCTTAAGAGGTTGTGGTTGGTTAGGTTTTGGGTTATGAAATTGGTAATGTTGCAAATGTGGCTCAAGCGTCAGTGCATATGGATTTGGATACAGGAACTCCCACGATTCCGGGAGCTGGGTTTGTGCCAGTAACGGTTACTCAGGCTAGGGTTGAAGCAGATAATCTTATGGGAACTCGACAGTTTGATAATTCTGGATTTGACATCGGGGGCAGTGATGTAGGATTGAACGGCTGTAGTTGATTGCTTGGAAATGGAAATGGAAATCAGATCGCTGATGTGATTCGATAATATACTTAAGGTGGAGCATCTCTTTTGGACTTGGATTGTGTTACTTGAAGTTTGTTTACTTAGGATATACGATATTCTCAAAACCAACCAGATTTAAAATTACCGGTGTTGGACCCTTTTGACAGAAGGAAGGATCCTGCCATTCACTTGATGCGTTAGATGCACCATATGGAAGTTCTGTCGGCGTCAAAGAATGTTATGGCAAAATGCTTCCCTCTCTACATTATGCATATTGCTTCCATGTAGTTCAGGCAGTTGAAAAATGAACCGGTTAATAGCTGGAGTGTGTTGGTCGGAAAGTTCATCGAATAATTCAGGGTTCACATTTCTTGAACCAAGAATGTGATAACTCTTACAACGTTTAAGTAATGGTTTGATGAGACTTTGCGGAAGTTTCTTGAAAGGTTCCATGCAGTAGTGGCATTGGTCGATTGACCGGACCCATCCATGGTATTGGTGGCTGATTGACTGGATACGTCCATGATTTTTATGGTCGATTAACCGGACCGCGGTACCTTGGTGAATTCTACTTTAAATCTTATAGGTTTCTAAGGGAAGAGGATTTGAGAACTGATAAGAAAGTTCTCGAGGATAATTCGGTTAGGGGGAGAGGATCGTTTGGCCCTAGCAAAGGGAAGCTTCGGTCTCGGAATGATCGGAATATGCAGTGGTGGGAGCCTAAATTCCCGTAGTACGCGGAGCTCACTCGTTCCTTGGAGGAGTGCTATTTGGAGGTTTACTCAGTTTCTTCGTTCAGGAAGCCTCCCATGTGGGAACCCACTTAGAGGGAAAGAAATTATGGTAGGCATTGTTTGTTTCACGACTTGAATGGTCACAATACAAACGATTGCAGGCACCTTCGGGATATTATTAAGGAAAGCATCAAACGCGGCAAGCTAGTGCAATATGTTCATAATCAGGCTGCAGTACCAAAACATGAAAACTTCATGTTCTGGGTTGGAATAGGAACGAGCCAGGACGTGGATCAGGTGGATTGGTCATCAATTGATGTGGATTTGTTTGGTTCCCTCTGGATTTGCAACTTTTGGATCCTGGTTTTTGGTTCATTGGTTTCCAGTTTTCAAGCTCTCTGATTCTACGGCTTTTGCGTTTTGTATTTTTTTTCATTTTGGTCTTTTGGATTTTGGACACGTTTATCTGGATTTCTAGCTTATGTATCATGGCTATTTGGACTTTGGCTTTTGAGCCTACGGGCATGGGTTGTATTGGCTCCGGCCTTCTGGATATTGTATCTTTGGTTCTTTGGTTTTAGATGATTTTAAGTTGGCCCACCCACATATGTGATTAGGTTAGGCGTGCTTTGTACCCAACTATAAATCATCCTTCTCGTGATTAATCATTCTCTTTGGTTTACCTAGTTGTAGGATTTTGGAGGGTTGTTTGCCTACCCATGTACATAATTAGGTCTTAAACCCTAGGCACTCTCTTTGCGGATGAGAAACTATCCAATCTCCTACACTCATTTCTTGTTATTCGGCTCAGTATTTTGGAGGGTAAAATTCGCCAACCCTATACGAGATTAGGCCTTAATCTCTAGGCATGCTCTTCACGGACGAGAAAACATCCAATCTCCTCCCTCTCATCTGGTTTAGGATGACTAAGTCGGTCTACCCATGTACGGGGGCTAATGAGACCCCTAGGCATGCTCTGTACCCGACGTTGAATGATCCCCTTCAAAATTAACAAACTCAATAAACTTGAAATCAATAATTGCTAAGTCTGTAACACCCCACACTTTTCTACACCTAAATTTCAACAAAAATCAAATTTTGAACACATCCAAGCATAGAGCGTGTATATTTGGTACCTGAATAAATGAGCATGAGCATAATCAGAGTACGGTCAGATATCTCACAGCAGAAACAATATAGGATAACTAGTATTAACTTAAGTAATACTTTTTCAAAGTAAATCACCTTGCCAATACCGAGCATGAGAGAGAACGAGAACCGGAAGCCAAACTTAAACACCTGTGAGAACCCAACCTTCTCTAGGAAACCTGGGAGGTTGTAATGAGAAGGGGTCAGAACAACGAATTTTGGTGACTAAGAAATGTACAACATAGATTATAATAAACAGATGTATCCCGTTTGGTTCAACCCAAGATGTATGCCTAAAAGGTTAGTGAATCTAACCTAACCTTGTAAATGTTTATGACGACTCTACTACTCTTTCCAAAGTGGTATTCTAAGATGTAATACTGAGATAGAATGTTTACATATAAATTTAGGAAGCCCCCTTTTCTATAATATAATTCAATTGATTATTAAACCGAGAAGTGAACCCATAACTGTGGAGTCTTCACATACATATATACCGTCCCATCCACTTTCCCTTTTTAATTTTCCACCTTACTATCAATGATAGATAGGGTGGCTTCCCCCGATCACTTAAGACCCTACGTGGACTCATTGGTTGGCGGACTTATTGGTGACGTAATACCTCTCGATAACTCATTCCATTTTTTATAAACTAAAGAGCACTAGCTATAGGACCTTCTAATTAAGACTTCCATCATTCACGTACATACTCTTACCCCGTATAAGGTGAGAGATGGTATTTTAACACTCGCTATACCTCTTGCTGACCTTATTAGATAACCACTTTAGCCGCTCTCTACATAGGGTAGGTAGCCATATCTCACGTTTTTAGTTTCCATGTTTGGGATGGCAATACACAGAATGTCGTTTAAAACCCCTATACTGAAGGACCTATCCCAAGGTGGACTCTCCGACCCCAGCCACTTAAGATGCAAGAAGCAGATTATACGCAAAGGTTATTAAGTTCATCCCCTATTAGCCCTTAATACTTTTCCTTATTTGGATAAAGTGGGCTACATTATTACGCCCTTTCTATTTAGTCTCTCTCCACACAATTTATTATTGTTACGGGTTCTTATGGTTAATAATGTTTTTCCATTATTAACCAACTACGTCCAACTCTATTTTTAATTTTGAGTTCTATATTCATCAATGTAAATAAGGGAGGTTAATCCCCTTTTTCCCTAGGATATTTATTAGATTTCTTCCCTAATTTTAACTTAGTATTTAAATGACAATCAGTGTCCATTAATCCCGTTATGACACCCATTTTCTTTAAATTCTATCTTTATTGCCTTTTATGACCCTAACGGTCATATTTTCCTAAGGGAACTATTTACCTATCCCAAGGTAGCTAATTGTTGTACCCCAATAGCCAATTACTATTCTTATTCATTTATTTATTTATTGGTTGACTGTTATATGTATATACATTTACATACCCCGCCTCTCACATGAAGTTAACAACTTGTGTATGCTGGATTCGTCGGTCGGTTCCGGGCAGACTTCTACCACAAGTTAAACTTAACCTCGTGTCTTAGTACATTTATATTTATGCATTTGACCCCTCACATTAAGTTAACTACATGTGGTTGCTGGATTTGTCGGTCGGTTATGGGCAGGCTTATACCACAAGTTGAGCTTAACCTCGCGTCTAAATGCGGGTATAATTCAAATTCCCTAATTTGGGGTTCACAACATTTATCCTAATCAAATTAAGAATTGTAACCATTTCCCTATCATTTTCATTTTTGCTTAATCAATATTAGCTACAATTGTTATTCATTGATTTGCAGTACTATTTATAGCAGTTAATTATATTGATTGCTACAAATGGTTACAACAAATATGTTCGTTCAATACAGATTACATTTACATATAATTCCATAATTGAACCTTATCCAACATTCAAACATTCATTACAATGTATATTTTACCGTTTTACGCTAACTTGGATAGATAATATGTATATATTTATATTTGTATTTTCATGCGTTCAACATAGTTATTATTTTTATTATTATAACTTAAATGATTTGGTTTAGTTAATAATCAAACATTCCTTTTTGCATTCAAAATTACTGAAAGGTTCAATTCTTACAAAAAGACTTTTATCCGTTATCATTGTAAATTGCCTAAATAATGGAATGCACATATTTCAAAATCACAAGAAATATATGTAAATATGTAATTTGGAATAGTTAATGCAAATTACGCAAAAATAAATATTTATATTTATACGTACATTTGCACTACTTTTCCCTTTTTGATCTTTTCATCACACCTCTTGTGATTTCAAAATAATGCTTTCTTACGCAAAAAGAGGAAAATGGCATATGTACAACAATTAAGCAAAAACCCAACAATATTGAATACAAACAGGAATATTTCTTTAAATATTGCAGTCACACAATTTACCAATTTCGCATTTTTACCGTAGTTTCATTATTCAACACTGAACTACAGATCTGGAATGTAACTACATCTAAATGATGTTTAATAGGATTGATTTCCAGATCTACTGTAACACCCCACGTCCGTTAATGTCACTCATTAAGGGAACGCATTAACTTGCATGGAGTATTATAAGAGTATAGAACAAAATATCACAAAAAAAAAATATAAAATGGTACTTAAGAAAATTCAAAAGTTATTCATTGCAGCAGAAAAGCAAAACGTGTTTGGTTACAACATCAAAACCAATGCTAAAGTCAACTACACAAATATCCACCTTGTACAAAATTATTATCAGAGTACATAAAAGTAAAACCATAATCCCACTCCAAATAGCCATAATGAAAGATAGATAAAGCAGAGCATTACTTTCAACACTTCCAAGCACTTTAAGAAGAAAGGGATCCAAATCAAGCTTCACTATTCCTACCCTGAGGACCTGGGGGGAGAAGGAAAAGAAAAGAGGCGAAACAAAAAGGGGTCAGACGTAAGTCTGGCGAGTCCAGTGACTTTAACAGTATAATCAGTAAAGTAACAGGATAAGAACATAAACTGAATATAAGAGATGACTATAACATAAGCAGATATGACATGGTAACAAGGTGAGTAAGATAGAACATCGGCTGCACTCCTAACCACTATACGATATGCTCTACACCATACTAACATACTAGTTACATACTAAAAGATGATCCCTCTTAAACAAACATAACTATGATGGTAATAATAATGATGGTAGTTTCGTATACCCCTAGCTGCTGTCATAGGCGCCGCTTGCCCTAATCTCCACTAGTTGTACCCACTACCCTCCCCATTCGATCGGCTCCCTAACTCGTAGATACCCGTGCTGGTCCCACAGTATGGTGTATCACTCCCTAAAGTGGCAACCCAATACTACTAAAATGCACGGCTTATACCTACACGATGCAACAATGCCTTACCTACCAGCCTGGACCCATGCACTCACATGACTCCGTTGGACTTGCGTTGCCACCGCTAACTCTATATTGACCTCTTATAATCAAACCCAGTAAGCGTGTCCCATCCTCGACCTAGTTCGAGCTCACATAAATACAGAATGAGTTACTGGTTGAAAAGGGTCCATACACTTGACACAAGCTTCCCTCCTTAAGCTTGGCCCCTATAGGAATTCCCACTTAAACCCTTCTTGTTCACATGTCTTCTTACATGTTTCACCATGGTTAAGTGCTTCAAATTATATTTCACATGTCACCCATGTCACATATGTCACCCACTTAACCCCCATGTCTTACTACATGTCTTATCTTGGTTAAGTGTTTATTAATTCATTATAACCGTAATCTTGCAAGACCTCCCACAATAGATTGCCGTCTTGCGGTTGCTGGATATGCTGGGCGGTTCCAGGCAGTCTTATACCGCAATCCAAATCTAACCTCGTGTCTTTGCATTATTATGCATCTAATTTGTGCCTTTGACCTCTCATATTAGATTACCAAATTGCGGTTGTTGGATGTGCCGGCCGGTTCCAGGTAGTCTTATACCGCAATTCAAATCTAACCTCGTGTCTTAGGCGTTCATTATCACTTTCTCAATTCATGTCCCCAATTTCAAATCTTGGATTATAATATATACCCACAATTTCCAATCTAAATTATGTTCATCATTTTAACCCAAATTTATGTCCATAATCTCCTGTAAACAATTTGTACCAATTCATGCCCCAAATCAATTACATGATTTCAAGTCCTTTTATGCCCAACTGCATATTATTCAATAATTTCCCCAAACTTTTCCCACAACGTTCCCACGTCATTCGTACATATAATAATATGTTAGGCTCGCAGTTAGCCTAATCTCATAAAAAGGAAAAGAAGAGAAGAGGGGAAGAGAACCATGACATCAAAACTGGCATAAAATAAGCATAAGAAGTATGAACTGGCATAGAACAACAAAATAGATCTAATTAGGCATATGAACTGGCATAGAGCAAAAAATAGATCTAATTAGCATATGGAACATAAACAAACCTAGGACAATAAGATAGATCTAATTAGCATTTGGAACATAAACTAGCATTGAACAATAAGATAGATCTGATAAGGCATATGGAACATGAACTTTAGATGTGAATCTAAAAGATAAGAATTCACCAAACATGATATGATTCATCTTACGGGCATGTTCATATTGTCCAATTCACAAACTTATCACAATTACTTTTAATTACTTATAAGTGAAAGTAATGTAGACTCACAGCGGTAGAAGAGAAAATAGATCTGAATTCTATATTCTGAATTTGATTAGCTAAACCATTGTTGTAGAATTTGATTCTTATCTTCCAATATGAATACTCTATTCCGATTTGCTTTAGTGTAGAAGAAAGACTAGTTTAGGTTATGGCAGCATGGAGGCGTATGAATTAGTGTAATGAAATTAGGGTTAGGTCTAGATGTGTTTACATAGGTGTATTAGGTGAATTCGGGCATTTGGATTAGGTTAGGTTCCCTAAACCATCCAAACCAGAAAAACACATCAGCCAGGCAATCAGAGAACGCCAAGTAAGCCCTAATTCTCCAAAATTCGCCACTGCCCAGACCTGGCCGATGGGGTCTGCCCCTACAGGGGGGTCGACACCTATGTCGACACCTCTATAGGAGGGTCAACACCCTAGAGCGGGATAATTCTCGGTCATTCCGCTTCTTGCTGATTTGAATTTCGAATTTGATTTTTAATTATTATTTTAATCTTGGTTTAAACTGAAATCTTCTAAGCTCCGTAACTTCATCATACTGTATCTGTTTTACACAAACTCGGACTCTATCTCAAGTAGAATTCCGGGACGAACACAATGGAATAACTATTTCCCTTAATTCTTCTTATAAAAATTAAGTTTTCTTTAATTTGTCAATTTCAATATTATAAAATTACGGGGTGTTACATCTACAGTGCAATGCAATGTCCACAATACATTTTACAATATAATTGCAATATATTCCATAACATAACTATAGGAATATGTGTAAACAAGTTTAGGTGAAGCAACCCGAACTTCCCCATGAAGGAAAGCACGGATTTAGTTGAGGACAAGACGAATCAGAACACAAACAGAAGAACATTTCATTGTTAATTACAACAATTTCATCAGAATACAAGAATATACAGAGTATGAATAAATATTATACATCAGAAAAATATCAGAGATTTAAATTACGTTCCATAGCAGTGGAAAATAATACAATACACAACTGAAAGAGATATACGGATACAGAGCTTTCTAGATATCGTTCCAGCTGTAAACTAGGTACCTGTGAATATAAATCTGCAAAACCCAAAACTACTAGCTACCCGTGTCGAAAATAAGGGCACCCAGAGTTTAGGTTAAAACAATAAACTCCAGATCAGTCATGTAACTGGTCTGAGAATAAGACTGTTATTTAAACTTTATTTTAAAGTTCGGTAAGTCAAGGGACCACGCCGTATAACACGGAATGGGTTTCCTCCCAAGAATACCAGTGCATAAAACAAACAGTGCAATGCTAAATAAAGAACAATGAAGCTATTATAAGACCCAGGTCCCATCACACAATACAACGCAAGCCGGAGGATAGGGTTTTACCTTATAATAGCCAAACATGCTTGGTACATTTAAAACAAATCATTTTGATACTATTATAATGTAAAGTGTATGAAAACAACTTAAAATATAAATGTATCAATCATAGGCGGCATAGTTTCCCATGCTACTATGTCGCCATACTAGGCTCTACAAATAAAACCGAAATGTCAGGTATTGGAAATTGGATTTCCATCATGAGTCGAGGCAAGGGGCAAGCTCCTCACCGCTTCGAGACACTCTAGCAAATGCCTCAGGATCCCCTGCAGAAGACCCCTGGATCTTCAGGGTCGGTCCTCTCTTACGTTTGAGGATTGGTTATTCCTGAACACACGTTTCCCGGTCCTATCAGACCTATGTCCATCGACTTTGAAGAGACCGATATATCTAAGGCGCCTCGCATTCCAATATCCACAAAGGTATAATAATCAACAATGTCAGGGGTAGTAAAGAGCTGACACCACCCATAGCTAGAAAGAAACGTCATGCACTCCTTGCAGTCCTTATCCCGTTTTTGACTCATACCGAGGTGTGAGGCTCGCGAATTAACGCTATACACAAAACTACGTTGTATTAAAGCCGTTCTTTGATCATCAACCACAAGACTCTGCTTTTCAACAAAAGCCTTGATCAATTGCATCTCAGCATGCCACACAGGCAATTCATGCCATGCGACTAATATCTATCGATATATAACCTCTGAGCTCGTACGTCTCGGAGAAGCGCGTTAAGCAAGAGAATAAATTCTCTACCGCCAAACAGATATATATTTAATAGAAATCAATCAGCACAGAATAAAATCCAATGTCAGACAAACAATCCATTTACAAGTTCATTCTGGGTCTGAACGAAACCGGAGGCACCTTATACCTCGCATACCCATTGATCTCCAAATACATCTGGACGATCACCAACTATTTCCCTCCTCTTGGGTTTACAGCCCAATCAGGATCACCAGTAATCGTTCAAATGATGTGAAGACCTCCGGTCTTCCACCATCGTCTTCATCTTCGACTTATCGTTGAAACAGTTAATCAGAATGGGTATAAACCCAGCCTTTCCGAATAACTCGAGTATATAATAAACAAGTGCTATAAAACACAATGTACGCCTCATTCCAATTATGAATATTCTTTTATTTAAATATTCACATCTTTTGGGAAAGTTTCCCATTAATTTTATTAAAGATAAATTCTTTAAAATTCATTCTTTAATCTTCCTTTGGATGTCATTTCAAACCAAATTATGGTAAACTAGTCGGGATTAACGAACCACACCGAAGTAATCATTTATTTTATTTCCCAATCCCAACCTATTCGTCCCATGGAGCAAAACTGTTATTACCCCATAACTAACACCACGGTGTTAACAATAAATTTAATTACCATTTCCCATTCAAATCTAATTAAAGATTTAACTATCGCTAGGAGCAAAACTGGCGATACTCCACTCTCGATCATTTTCCGAATTTGATAATTTAAATTATCAATCCACCTTTCAATCTAATTAAAGATTCATTAAAACTCCACTTAGTTTTAATCTTCCCAAAAATCAATATTAATGATTATTTAACTTTGGTAAATCAAACATGTTGCATCGGCAATCTACACCGCACTATTGATTTCTGCCGATATATAACCTCTGAGCTCGTATGTCTTAGAGAAGGGCGTTAAGCAAGAGAATAAATTCTCCGCAGCCAAATAGATATATATTAAGCAGAGATCAACCATACAGTTCGAAATACAACGACAGACATGTAATCCTATCTTTTACTGGGTTAAAGAACTAATGTTATTTACAACAAAGCTCACGATAAACCCAAATCACATTCCATTGATGGAATATTCATGGAAAACAAATCAATATATATAATCGATATCAATTTCCATATCCGACCAATAATATAAATGGAATAATGGCAAAGCCTTTTAAATTCCATATGTATTAACAGTCTTCCTCCACATAATTTCATTTTGATTATTATCAAATCGAATTCCATTCAACTCCAATTTAATATATTAAACTGGAAAACGTTACTTTGGAAAATCCCATTAAATCTAAATAAAAAGATTTATAAATTGCAAATCACATTTCACTGTAAATCGTGTTAAAGAACGAATGTCATTAAAAACACAGTTCACAATAAACCCAATTCACATTCTGTTTATTATCAGGTTAAAGAACAAGTGTTATTTAAAACACCGTTCACGATAAACCCAAAAATCAATTCTAATTCAATTCCAGTTAAATATATTAATTAATTGGTATACTTCTGTAACACCCCACATCCGTTAGTGTCACTCAAAAGGGAATGCACTAAGTTCTGTGGAGCATTTTAAGGTAAAAGATGCAGATGAATTACAAGACAGACAAAAATTAAAACAGCGGGAAATAAAACTTTGCTTTATTGATAAAATAGTTTGTACAACGATTTCTTTACAATATCAGAGTATCATCTGTCCTACAAAATAAAGAAGCATAAAACAACATTGATATTCCCCAATGTAGCAAGAGCCAGCCATAGCATCTGAAAAGAGAATCCAAGCAAAACTTCGACAAATCTTCAAGCTGGGAAAGAGTGACAGTCCAACTTAACCTGAGCTATACTATTCCCTCTTTTACTACCTGGGGGGGAACGGAAGAAAAGAAGACGAAAGAAAAACAAAGTCAGACATAAAGCCTGAGCAAGTTCAGTTACTTCTAGTATGTGAACATGGAAAAACAAAACGGCATGAATTAACTGAATACAAGATAACACCATGATGATAGGGTCAGCAAGATTAGACAAGATTAACACAAGATATGCTAAGACAAGATAAACTGGATATGCTCTAACATTTCCGCCGATTCGCTATTTCCTTGTTATACTGGTTTCTATATCTCTGCACCACCTAACTAGTGTCCCAACTAGTAATGATAACGTGATCCCAATCCCGGTAATTTCGGTTGCCTTCAGGAATACATTTATTATTTATTACCTAGATCTAATCTAGGATTTTCTATTGAGTGCTTCCTAGATTCAACTAGGGTTTACGCAACTTGTCTAATGCTTTACAGATTCAGGGTTTCTGCCACCTAGGTCCACTAGGGATTACGCTACCTGTCGAACGATGCCCCTAGTCTAGGACACACTACCTAGAGTGGTATATGTTCCTAGACTTTCCCCCACGTATGTGTCGCGAATCGTTTATCGCTGTCTAGATGCACATGTCCTGAAATGTGCAACCCGAGTCCCGTGGCAGGGCTACTCTTGAAACACAGAACTCGGTCGGGAGCTTTTTAGATATCTGCCGGTGCAGATGCTAAGGTCTGTTTTTCTACCAGTGGTTATGGTCCCACGTGACCCCTCCCTCAACTAATGAAAGGCAACCCAAGAAA
The DNA here is from genome assembly GCA_030737875.1 of Allium sativum. Taxonomy (NCBI): domain Eukaryota; kingdom Viridiplantae; phylum Streptophyta; class Magnoliopsida; order Asparagales; family Amaryllidaceae; genus Allium; species Allium sativum. Next base: position 158,544,407 of record CM060918.1, on the reverse strand, counting down.
ATCAAGCGCGAGAACTGTACTTTTGCCACCCTGTGCCCAACTTTCCTATTGGCCAGCCTCACCCATAACTAGATAGCAAGTATATGGTTTGCTGGGAGTTCTCTGCCTTTCCGCATACGTACAACGATTGACTAAAGATGGTTGGTAGACGACGAGTTGCTATCACAGGGCTACTGGTCTCGTCGAATCACGCTGGTCCATCCTAGTCTTTAGGTTGCCTTGTATTGCAACCAAGGCATACCCTTGGTTCTTCTACCACAGACCTTAACCTCTGTGAGCCTAAGAGGATCATCTGCCACCTCTTAGAGGGATACCAAGAGTACCCTCACGTCCCCTCGAAGCCTCGGGCTTCGTGACCCAATTAGTTGGAGCCTTCTTTTTAATCAGACGGACGTTCGCTCCTTCCCGTGTTATACTAAGAATTACTACTTAGTTTTGCTAACTAAGGTTTACCACTTAGTTTCCAGAATCGTTGTTTTCTTAACTAAGGTTTACTACTTAGCTCCTTTTAACTAAGGTTTACTACTTAGTTCTCTTTCTCGTAAATTTGGATTGGTTAAGTGTCATTAGTCAATTCAAGCTAACTTAACCCTCTTCATTTATCCTGTTAAACTGGTTAAGTGTTATCAGTAATTCATGCTGACTCAACCCTAACACAAACCAAGTTATATTGGTTAAGTATTTCTTATTACTTAACCCTATTCATTCATCCTGTATTGGTTAAGTGTTCCTTTTTAACTTAACCTTGCCCATCTATTTTAACTAACATTTTAAGTATTACCCCTTCATGTTTTAGACTTAACCCTATTCATTTATTACAATCTGATGGTTAAGTGTTCAAGTTTACTTAACCCTATGGTCTAGTCCAGCTAACATATCAAATTGGCTAAGTGTATGAAATTTTACTTAACCCCAACCTCTAGTCTAGTTAACATGTTAATTTGGCTAAGTGTATTAACTTTACTTAACCGCACCTTCTAGTCTAGTTAACATGTTAATTTGGATAAGTGTTTTCTTAGTTACTTAACCCCTACAAATCTTGTCTTGTTACGATGTTAAGTTTGGTTAAGTGTTCCTATGGACTTAACCCTCCCATTCTAGCTTAACTGTGTTAAGTGTCTGTATGAACCTAACCCCACCCATCGGTTTTGTTATCATGTTGAATTGGTTAAGTGTCTTAGTTAACTTAACCCTACCATTCTTGTTCTAGCTTTAACTAAATAAATTAAAGCCGCGACCACTCACATTAGACAGATATTGTTGCGATTACTAGATGTGCCAGTTGGTTCCGGGCAGGTTTACATCGCAACTCAGTCTAACCTCGGGTTAGGCATATTCGTGTTTTCTAAGTTCACAGGGTTTTGATTAATTTTCAAATCAGGTTTTGAAAGTAACCATCCCGTCCGTCGGATCAGTTAGGGATAGCCAGGGAGAGCATGAAAATTGTATTTTCCAAACCCAAGCCTAGACACTATCCTCTCTGTCACCCTAGAACTTTCTGGTGTATGTATTATTAAAAGAGATGTCATTAATAAACCTTTCTTTTGTATATATATGAATTGTTAACAATTTATCCTCAAAGTTTAACCACTTATCCTTAAAGTCCATTTTCCCTTTTTAAATAAATTTGGCCTATACCATATACATTTGCCATGCCCGTTAATGGACTTATATTCTAGGCCCAAATCTTGATTAGCCTATCTTACAGTTTATAGCAATTTAGATCCAACATCCTCATTTACAGTTCATGCCAAAACTAGATTTTATATTATAGTTTACAGTTTATGCCAAACTAGATTTCATTTTCTAGTTCACCGTTTATGCCCAAAACTTAATTTGCATACCAACTACCTACTTTGTGGCCCATTTAACCATTTACCATTTACGCCCAATGTATGTAAATTATTCACAATTATGCTAATATACTTATCATGCTTAATTTAGCCACCCAATTCTGATTTAATATTCTAATTTCAGTTCATGTCAAAACTAGACTTGTTATTCTAATTTTCATCTTAATAGTCATGCTATAATGCATGTTCCCAAATTATGCCAATTTCCAAGTTTAGTCAATTTCATGTTTTTCCCAAAATGTATTCCCATCGTTCATACAATCTTGATTCAACCTAGATTATAAATAAATCTAGATTCGTGGATAAAAGTGAATGAACCAAAATGCCATGAAAGAATAGACATAATAACTGGCATAAGATGATAATTCACAGGCATATAGATCTGGTAATATTACGACATAAAAGGGGTTGAATAGTATAGGTTCAAGAACATGGGTAGACCTAACTTAATAGGTAAATTCCCAAGATCAAGATCCAAGGATAACTAAGAATAGACTGAAATAGAAAGTCAAGCCTAGATCCAGTATAATGCCAGTTTGGGGTACAACATGGTTTAGTAACTACAGTGTCATGGGCATAAATAATAAACTTATATCCATAGTTATAGGCAATAAATCCTCACAGTTAATAAATCACAGTCATAGGCGATGTTCATAGTCAAAGGAAAATAATTCTCACAGTCATGAGTCACAGTCATAGGCAATGTTCATAGTCAAAAAGGCATATGGTTTTAAGGTTCATGGTTTCATAGTCACAGTCTTATTGGTCATCGAATCATAACAGTTCTTAATTAGGTCCAAAGATGTAAGCACTGATTCAAATAGAAAGATTTGGCATATTATTTTATTCCTTTAATTTCATGTCACGAATAGAGAAAACGTTCAAATCTAAAAAGTAACCGACTTACAGAGATTATATTAGATTCGTAGAAAAACAGTCGTTGAAGTCGTTGGAATCTTCACTTGAATCCTAGCTTGTTTTGAATCTCCTCTTGAAAGTCTTGAGCCACATTTCCTCGTCTTGATTTATTTTACATATTATTTTATTTATTATTTAATTTAGAGGAGGAGAAGAAGCCATGTCCACCAAGAATCTTTGCAGCATAAGGTTAGAGAAGAATTGTGAATAGTGAAGGAGACTAGGGGCAGTTTATATAGGATTAGGCGGACGAATCTAGGCAGAAAACGAGACCAGGTACATCAGAATGCACCCAGGCCCAAAAGTGGGTTTTGCACCCAGGTCGACCCCCAGGTCGACTTCCCAGTCGACCTGGTCAGGGGGGGTCGACTACCCAGTCGACCTGGGTTCTAGGCGAGAATTTTCCCACCCAGCCTGCTTCTGGGATTTGAATTCGAATTTCGAATTCGAATTTCGAGCTGTTTTCGATTCTGAGAATTCCTGAAACTTCAGAGGGTCATATCTCCCTCATATGGACTCCGATTCTCATAAACTCGGACTCAATTCCAAGAAGAATTTTGAGATGAATGCAATGGTGCAACCCGTTTCCCTTGATTTTGATTTTAAAATTTAATTCTGCCTTGATTTGTGTATCTTAGTGTTATAAAATTACGGGGTGTTACATTCTCCCCCTCTTAAAAGGATTTCGTCCCCGAAATCTTTAAGTTAGAAAAATGTGTCCTACCATCCCATCATCCATCTAATCAACCATTCAATCACAGGCATTCATTGTCCTTAAAAGGATTTCTAACGTTTTCATGTTCATATGCATAGTGTGTGTATATGTCTTTATCTAATGCAAAATCAGGCGGTCTACTGATTCAGTTGACCTCCTTAATGTGAATCATGTCAGTGCCATGCGTTCAATCATATATGCAAGCATCCCTAGTTATGTAAATACTACATGTGTGCATAGCCATTCATCCATACGCAACATCCATATGATAACATATCAAGTTCAACTTACAAACAAATACATATCTGTAAATGAAAGCGTCCGAACTGATTTAGTGCCTAATACGTATGTATATGCATTCACGAGCAACCATTAGCAACCACTCGCAACCATCAACCATAACATGTTTCAAATACATGTTTACATCCAAAAGAGTTTCTACCTAAGGATCGAAGATTCGACCTAGAGGATATACTTTGGAAAGAGAGAAACAATTATGCGTAAAGCTCCTACAAAAAAAAGAAATCAAGGATGCACCCTTAAGGAAAAGGGTATGATGCCAGTATCTAGCCTTCTTAAGCTTTACTCCACTGTATCTTAAATAATTTAACTTCACGATTGTGAAGTTTCTGACCTCCATTTCCAAAATAAAAAGATGTCAATCACGGTACCAAGTGTATGTACTAAGATGATTAGAGGTCTCCCTCTTATCCACCATGCCATAACTATAAGGATCGAAAGGTCACTACGTGCTTTTAAGAGTGCCTACCACGACTATTCATCTCTCACGCAAACCATCCTAGTCGAACTCGACATTCCTCAAGTACAAGCCCCAAAGGCCTAAACCAATATCTGACAGCACCCAAGGAATATCTCCTCCGAATTTAGACGATCTACGTGAGATGATATAAGCAAACTCGATAGCTATTCTCAAATCCCTACAAACCAAAAATAAACTGGTCGGACCACCAATTGGATTTGAGACTCTAGTGGGATCTTTCTACTATACAAGTACTATGGTGCAGAGACTCAACTATGGAAGTGGATATGAACAAATGCGAAGCGCTAAAACCAAAGGAAAGAGTACGAACAGCAAAACTAGACTCTTCCAACAGAACTTTACTACCTTTCTCCTAGGTACGCTTGGTGGCAAAAGTAGGTACTTGCCCTTCTGAAAATCTTGTCCTTTGCCCTTAATTACATGCCCTATTACACCATAGTAAAGATACTTCCTCTTTTCTTAGGTTTTATAATTCCTTCCTCCTTTGTGAGCTAAATCTACATCCATGAATTCCTCATCCTCTTCCGTGTGTAGTCATGTTGACAAATCTCTCGAAAGCTTCTTCCATCGTACAGAAAACCTTATAAGCTTGAAAGAAAACAGGCCGTAGGTGAAACAACTACGGCTATGGATGGAAGCCAGGCACTACTTCGCCCATCGGTGAGGTTACCTCCCAGAAAGCCAGGAGCCCAGAGACTCAAGAAAGAAGGAGACAAGAATTCAAACAGAGGAAGAGAAGATAGTGCGTATGGCTTTGGGGAATATGCCTTTTAAACAAATCTTTTCTCTTGAAAATGCTTCTTTTAAAACCGTTTCGAAAACAATTTTTCAAATCCTTTATCTGGTCTGGTAACCTTCAGCTCTGATACCACGTGTAACACCCCACATCCGTTAGTGTCACTCAAAAGGGAATGCACTAAGTTCTGTGGAGCATTTTAAGGTAAAAGATGCAGATGAATTACAAGACAGACAAAAATTAAAACAGCGGAAAATAAAACTTTGCTTTATTGATAAAATAGTTTGTACAACGATTTGTTTACAATATCAGAGTATCATCTGTCCTACGAAATAAAGAACCATAAAACAACATTTATATTACCCAATGTAGCAAGAGCCAGCCATAGCATCTGAAAAGAGAATCCAAGCAAAACTTCGACAAACCTTCAAGTTGGGAAAGAGTGACAGACCAACTTAACCTGAGCTATACTATTCCCTCCTTTACTACCTGGGGGGGGGGACGGAAGAAAAGAAGACGAAAGAAAAACAGAGTCAGACATAAAGCCTGAGTAAGTTCAATTACGTCTAGCATGTGAACATGGAAAAACAAAACGACAAGAATTAACTGAATACAAGATAACACCATGATGATAGGGTCCGCAAGATTAGACAAGATTAACACAAGATATGCTAAGACAAGATAAACTGGGTATGCTCTAATACTTCCGCCGCTTCGCTATTTTCTTGTTATACTGGTTTCTATATCTCTGCACCACCTAACTAGTGTCCCAACTAGTAATGATGATGTGATCCCAATCCCGGTAATTTTGGTTGCCTTCAGGCATACATTTATTATTTAATACCTAGATCTAATCTAGGGTTTTCGATTGAGTGCTTCCAAGATTCAACTAGCGTTTACACGACTTGTCTAATGCTTTACAGATTCAGGGTTTATGCCACCTAGGTCCACTAGGGATTACGCTACCTGTCGAACGATGCCCCTAGTCTAGGACACACTACCTAGAGTGGTATATGTTCCTAGACTTTCCCCCACGTATGTGTCGCGAATCGTTTATCGCTGTCTAGATGCACATGTCCTGAAATGTGCAACCCGAGTCCCGTGGCAGGGCTACTCCAGAAACACGGAACTCGGTCGGGAGCTTTTCAGATATCTGCCGGTGCAGATGCTAAGGTCTGTTTTTCTACCAGTGTTTATGGTCCCACGTGACCCCTCCCTCAACTAATGAAAGGCAATCCAAGAAAATCAAGCACGAGAACTATACTTTTGCCACCCTATGCCCTACTTTCCTATTGGCCAGCCACACCCATAACTAGATAGCAAGTATATGGTCTGTCGGGAGTTCTCTGCCTTTCCGCATACGTACAACGATTGACTAAAGATGGTAGGTTGACGACGAGTTGCTATCACAGGGCTACTGGTCTCGCCGAATCACGCTGATCCATCCTAGTCTTTAGGTTGCCTTGTATTACAACCAAGGCATACCCTTGGTTCTTTTACCGCAGACCTTAACCTCTGTGAGCCCAGGAGGATCATCTGCCACCTCACAGAGGGATACCAAGAGTACCCTCACGTCCCCTCGAAGCCTCGGGCTTCGTAACCCAATTCGTTGGAGCCTTCTTTTTAATCAGACGGATGTTCGCTCCTTCCCGTGTTATACTAAGAATTACTACTTAGTTTTGCTAATTAAGGTTTACCACTTAGTTTCCAGAATCGTTGTTTTCTTAACTAAGGTTTACTACTTAGCTCCTTTTAACTAAGGTTTACTACTTAGTTCTCTTTCTCGTAAATTTGGATTGGTTAAGTGTCATTAGTCAATTCAAGCTAACTTAACCCTCTTCATTTATCCTGTTAAACTGGTCAAGTGTTATCAGTAATTCATGTTGACTTAACCCTACCACAAACCAAGTTGTATTGGTTAAGTATTTCTTATTACTTAACCCTATTCATTCATCCTGTATTGGTTAAGTGTTCCTTTTTAACTTAACCTTGCCCATCTGTTTTAACTAACATTTTATTAATGGTTAAGTATTATCCCTTCATGTTTTAGACTTAACCCTATTCATTTATTACAATCTGATGGTTAAGTGTTCAAGTTTACTTAACCCTACGGTCTAGTCCAGCTAACATATCAAATTGGCTAAGTGTATTAAATTTTACTTAACCTCAACCTCTAGTCTAGTTAACATGTTAATTTGGCTAAGTGTATTAACTTTACTTAACCGCACCTTCTAGTCTAGTTAACATGTTAATTTGGATAAGTGTTTTCTTAGTTACTTACCCCTACAAATCTTGTCTTGTTACGATGTTAAGTTTGGTTAAGTGTTCCTATGGACTTAACCCTCCCATTCTAGCTTAACTGTGTTAAGTGTATGTATGAACCTAACCCCACCCATCGGTTTGGTTATCATGTTGAATTGGTTAAGTATCTTAGTTAACTTAACCCTACCATTCTTGTTCTAGCTTTAACTAAATAAATTAAAGTCGCGACCACTCACATTATACAGATATTGTTGCGATTACTGGATGTGCCGGTTGGTTCCGGGCAGGTTTACATCGCAACTCAGTCTAACCTCGGGTTAGGCATATTCGTGTTTTCTAAGTTCACAGGGTTTTGATTAATTTTCAAATCAGGTTTTGAAAGTAACCATCCCGTCCGTCGGATCAGTTAGGGACAGCCAGGGAGAGCAGGAAACTTGTATTTTCCAAACCCAAGCCTAGACACTATCCTCTCTGTCACCCTAGAACTTTCTGGTGTATGTATTATTAAAAGAGATGTCATTAATAAACCTTTCTTTTGTGTATATATAAATTATTAACAATTTATCCTCAAAGTTTAACCACTTATCCTTAAAGTCCATTTTCCCTTTTTAAATAAATTTGGCCTATACCATATACATTTTCCATGCCCGCTAATGGACTTATATTCTAGGCCCAAATCTTGATTTGCCTATCTTACAGTTTATAGCAATTTAGATCCAACATCCTCATTTACAGTTCATGCCAAAACTAGATTTTATATTCTAGTTTACTGTTTATGCCAAACTAGATTTCATTTTCTAGTTCACCGTTTATGCCCAAAACTTAATTTGCATACCAACTACCTACTTTATGGCCCATGTAACCATTTACCATTTACGCCCAATGTATGTAAATTATTCACAATTATGCTAATATACTTATCATGCTTAATTTAGCCACCCAATTCTGATTTAATATTCTAATTTCAGTTCATGTCAAAACTAGACTTGTTATTCTAATTTTCATTTTAATAGTCATGCAATAATGCATGTTCCCAAATTATGCCAATTTCCAAGTTTAGTCAATTTCATGTTTTTCCCAAAACGTATTCCCATCGTTCGTACAATCGTGATTCAACCTAGATTATAAATAAATCTAGATTCGTGGATAAAAGGGAATGAACCAAAATGCCATGAAAGAATAGACATAATAACTGGCATAAGATGATAATTCACAGGCATATAGATCTGGTAATATTACGACATGAGAGGGGTTGAATAGTATAGGTTCAAGAACATGGGTAGACCTAACTTAATAGGTAAATTCCCAAGATCAAGATCCAAGGATAACTAAGAATAGACTGAAATAGAAAGTCAAGCCTAGATCCAATATAATGCCAGTTTGGGGTACAACATGGTTTTGTAACTACAGTGTCATGGGCATAAATAATAATCTTATATCCATAGTCATAGGCAATAAATCCTCATAGTTAATGAATCACAGTCATAGGCGATGTTCATAGTCAAAGGAAAATAATTCTCACAGTCATGAGTCACAGTCATAGGCAATGTTCATAGGCAATGTTCATAGTCAAAAAGGCATATGGTTTTAAGGTTCATGGTTTCATAGTCACAGTCTTATTGGTCATCAAATCATAACAGTTCTTAATTAGGTCCAAAGATGTAAGCACTGATCCGAATAGAAAGATTTGGCATATTCTTTTATTCCTTTAATTTCATGTCACGAATAGAGAAAACGTTCAAATCTAAAAAGTAACCGACTTACAGAGATTATATTAGATTCGTAGAAAAACAGTCGTTGGAATCTTCACTTGAATCCTAGCTTGTTTTGAATCTCCTCTTGTCTTGACCAGCATTTCCTCGTCTTGATTTATTTTACATATTATTTTATTTATTATTTAATTTAGAGGAGGAGAAGAAGCCATGTCCACCAAGAATCTTTGCAGCATAAGGTTAGAGAAGAATTGTGAATAGTGAAGGAGACTAGGGGCTGTTTATATAGGATTAGGCGGACGAATCTAGGCAGAAAACGAGACCAGGTACATCAGAATGCACCCAGGCCCAAAAGTGGGTTTTGCACCTAGGTCGACTGCCCAGTCGACCTGGTCAGGGGGGTCGACTACCCAGTCGACTCCCCAGTCGACCAGGGTCCTGGGCGGGAATTTTCCCGCCCAGCCGGCTTCTGGGTTTTGAATTCGAATTCGAATTTCGAGCTGTTTTCGATTCTGAAAATTCCTGAAACTTCGGAGGGTCATATCTCCCTCATACGGACTCCGATTCTTGCAAACTCGGACTCGTTTCCAAGCAGAATTTAGAGATGAACGCAATGGCGCAACCCGTTTCCCTTGATTTTGATTTTAAAATTTAATTCTGCCTTGATTTTTGAATCTTAGTGTTATAAAATTACGGGGTGTTACAACTTCATTAGATCTATATAAAAAAAAAATCTTTTCTCAGCTGGGTTTAAGAATAGTGTTAATGAAGACACCATTCATGACAAACCCAAATCTCATTTGATATTAAATACAAGGCTCTGAATAGAAAATATATCGGCTTATATTCAATATCAAATTCTGAAACCAACAAATATCGCTTTAGAAATAACGATATAAAATATATCTTCCAAATTTCCTCCACAATATCCGTACAATCACGGACTCCAATATCGAAATATCCCGAAGATAATTTCGATACAAATCCATCCCAATTTATATATTGGAAATTCTGGTTACTTTTAAAAACCATTTCAAATCCAATTTGTTTATTTTAAAAATATTGAATTATAATTCTAGTTCAAAACTAGTTCATTTTGATAAAAATACATTTTTATCTTTTCAAAAATGGGAATTTTCATTCCAGTTCTTTCCAAATCATTTCTTATGATTTTACACAAATTATTGATATTTTTAATAATTTTATCAAGGCCCGCACAGTCGATTTCCATAAACGGCTATCGAACTGCACTTACATCGAACTTTTCCAAATTTGATTTGGACATAATTCCAAATACAACCGTTAGATTTCTAATTTCTCATATTCTTAGAAAGCTCTTTTCGATACGAACCCAACGGTTCTAGTTTTAGGAGAATCCGACGGTCGGATCTCCCGTAATATCCATTCGAAGTCAATGGTCGAAATTCGCGAACTGCCGCAGCGCGGCGCGTTCTATTCAGGCCATTATATATATATATATATATATCGGCGATTTTCTTTTAAAACATATTTTATAAATCGTTTTAAATTCGTTTTCAAAATGATTTCAACTTCATATTCAATTTCAAATCAAAATCGAATATTCCATATCATCGATATATAAATGATAGTATTTCCAAAACATTATATTTTGAAATCAATTCCTTTTCTTTATTCATTATAAAAATGAATAAAATCGATATAAATATCGTTCATGTCAAAATGGCGTCAATCTAATCAACACGGCTTTATATATTTAAATATTTTCTTGTCCATCCCAAATCGGACATCAAAATCAAATTTTGATCTTTTACTGAATATTATTTTAAAATATTCATCATTTTAAAATATTCGTTATTTTAAAATATTCATCATTTTAAAATATTCGTTATTTAAAATATTCATTATTTTCTGAAATGGAATCAATATAATTTGATTTATATGGATTTCATACACACACGTACACTACAACAATCAAACACAGTCAACCATCATCCAAAGTGCATTCTCCACTGCATAAGCATCAAATATAAATATTCAACACTTATAACAGCTTATCAATCTATCGATCGACATACAGCTAATTATTAGGATTAATGTATGTCTAATATCATCCCAATACCCATGTGGGGTTTAAACAATCAGACACAGATTTATTTGTGCAGTTGGGCGATGTGTAAAATTTATCGTCCCAATCAATATCAGTCAAATGTGTGTACGTAAACAAATCATTCAATTTTTTTATAATTATTTATTTATTTCATATACATGTTAAAAATTCTATTTTTAACGATAAAATATTTATTCCCATTTGTGAATATTTTATTTATCCATCCCACATCACAAACAATTTTCACAACAACATACAATCAAACAAACAAGTCGTCCATGGTCTTTGGACGACGGGTGCTGTTAAGCACCGTCTGCATCCTAGTATATATTTTAACATTAAATAAATATAAAAGTGAGAAGTTCTCACCTTTGGGTTCCACTCCTCCATTCTATTTCTGAACGGTATGGATTCCGTTTTGATTTCCGTTGTTACCATCGCTATCTTTTCCCGCTGTTACATTAAAAATCACATTTTTACAATGGCATTTCATATACAAAAATCATATATTTTTATCGCTTCTTTCTACATAAAAATTATATTTTTATAGTCCTACTTCTTATATAAAGATCGAATTTTTATTTCGCTTCATATATAATAAACATCGAATTTTTATTTAACATGGCTAAAAATTATATTTTTAACTTCGCTATGATATTATAAAAATCACTTTTTTTACAACGCCTTTACATATATAAAAATCATATTTTGCTACATATATAAAGATCAAATTTTTACTATCTATATAATATAAAAATCATCTTTTTACTATCTCTATAATATAAAAATCATATTTTTATTATCTCTATAATAAAAATCATATTTTTACTATCTCTATAATATAAAAATCGTATTTTTATATTGTTAAAAATCACTTCTTTATTTCGCTATCTTCATGATAAAAAACATATCTTTCCTATGAATAATAATCATATTTTTATATTATTAAAAATCGCATTTTTATATATTTTTATTCATAAAAACCATATAAATAAAAATGAAATCTTTATTCTAACTAAAAATCATTTCTTTATCATAAAAAAAATCTCATCTTTCCTATATGTTATTCCATTGTAAAAATTACATTTTCAAAGTTATATAAAACTGAAAATTAAAAACCAATGTAAATAAATAAAAAAATCAAAAAAATAAAAAACTTACAATTTGCGGACGGAGGAGGGGCTGAGGTGGCGCGCAAGGGAGTGCAGGCGGCTGTTGGCTCTTGGGGTCGGAGTGGGCCCCAATGCGGTGGTTTCAGGGGCTTGGAGGATGGAGGTTTCGATTTGAAGGGGGGAAGAGAAACGACAGAGGGAAAGGACGGGGTCAGGGTTGCTGGAGCTAATCAGGGGGACGCCACGGTGGAGCTCCGCCAGCGGAGGTGGGCACTGTTGCACGGTGGCGCGATCGGGAGTGGAGCGATCGAGATTTGTTTTTTCCTTTCTGATCCGATTGGAGAATGAATAGGGGTAGGGGTTGACTTGAAAAGGGGGAGAGAGAAAACTTTGGAGGGGTTTTTAATATATATTTAATTTATTTAAATTCCATATGGTAACTTTTTATCTCGGCCTCTAAACGAAACCCACCGACTGTCGCCCTTAGCTAATTACCCCCATTTTGAACACAATGGGATATGTATCGTAAGCTAGTTCGGCTATTTCGACCAGTTTCCATCAAATCAAAATACAAATCTATACATTGAATTTGAACGCTCATTTCAATTTACTGGGGTCACATACGAACCCCAAAAATTCCATAAAAATTATTTCTATCTTCATACTGACGATACGGTCCTAGAAAAACTAATTTCGTCAAATTTTGAGACTGTTTGAAAAATGGCCATTTTCTGGTCGATCGAAATTGACTGAAACTGTCAAAACACGTTTTCTTTTTCCACACTCACATATTGATTCAGAAAATTAAGAATTTTGGAATCTAATAATAACTTGACATCCCGGATCTAACAAAAGTGGTTTCGTCGAAAATCGAGGTCGTTTGCAAAATTTCCATTTTTAACGGCCAGAATTCCATAGCGACTATTCTGAATTTCCAACTGGGCATAACTTTTTATTCCCGCTATGAAATTTCAATTTTTTGGATTCTTTGGAAAGATATTCTCAAATAGATTCAATTATCTTTTGTTTTGCTAAAATCCGGTTTATTTTGAATCTTGTACATTCGTTTGAAATTTGAAATCGAATTTTCAAACTACCGCGCCATTTTCAACTCCTTTTATAATTATAAATAAATATTTATATTCTAACGTCGCTCTATATAAATATATACATTCTAATTCTATTCCAAAAAAATTCTTGTTGTTATAATTTAAAATAATTCATTTTAAATATTCAAAATTCATCAAAATTGTCAAAATAAAAATTTTAAATTGGTTTCGATTTTTCGGGTTATTACAATCTCCCCCACTTAAAATCTTTTCGTCCTCAAAAAGGAACGGAGCTGAAAGTTGTTTAACCAACTAACTCAACTTTCATTACTTTCTTTATGGCTTAAGTTCTTCAACTTTTCAGTTTCTAAGAACTTTTCAAATTCTTCAAAAATTTGGCTAACACCCTAAATTTTCGAAAAAATTCGCCATAACCTCCCCTGCACAGGAGCACCGGGAAAATCCCGAAATTGCCATACAAGCCTCTCCAATCCTAAAAGAAAAACAAACAGCCAAGCGGCTAGCCAATCGGCTCACAAAATCAACCAAAACCCAAGAAATACAGTAAATATGTACCTATTTGTCGGACAAACAATTTTATTCCTCTGCTCTAGCCTCTTTCAATGACCTGTTCAATGGATACACCTGTATATGCATGTTATTTCAAACAATTTCAATACTGTTCAATATTTGGTACCATTTGGCCTAAATATACCGTTCATTCACATAATGGTTTAAATAAATAATCACACAACACAATCATCAATCACTTGGTTGATTAGCTTTTCAAATTCATAACTTTGATACATAGTCCAAAAATCAGATTTTTGATGCCAAATCACAACAATAAGCCCTATCTAGTTTTGGTTCTCACACCAGTCAATTGGAAATATATAGAAACCCCACTTTCGAAACTCGAACACAAATGTTGATGATGCTCGAGCGATCATCAGAATCATCTCCGAGCAACTAGAGTGTTATTCTATATCTATCCAGTATATTAAAACTTCGAATATACGTTTGCAAGGCGTATACGCAAAATCTTTATATATTGGATTGTCCTAATCAATTTAAAATAAATATTCAAATATGTATAATACGATTGAAATTTTCAAAACAAAAATTGATTTTATTTTTATAAATATACTCTTCACACTCGTTCTAGGATACTACTGATCCCATCTCTAATGAGTCATTCTCATTGGATATTACTACTCCAATCTCTGATGAATTCTTCTGTATGGTTCTAATGTGCCTTGTTCTCGAGCTCTGTAAACCAGAGCTCTGGTACCACCAGAAGCTATCTGTGCTTTCCTTCGTGGGGAAGTTCGGGTCGCTTCATTAAGAATCCTGCAATTGATATTAAGCATAACCACAACTTACAATCTACAAGGTTTAACCATACTTATAATCGGATCTGAGGGTTATTAATAAATTCACAATACTTAAATGAACAGATCTGATAGGGAATAGGTATAAAAACATAGATCTAATTCAAATGAAATAGATAAGTTATTTTTAAAAATATTTAAATGAACCGTTTAGGCCTGCAATCCCAAATTCTTATAAATCTACAATTTATTTGGAAAGGGGAAAATTCCGTATCTGTAGAGATGTAAGAAAATAGGGAGAGAGGGAAGAATCTGATTTAGAGTGTCAATTTGCATTCTTTTCCATTAGATTTGCTAATCCTCTCAATTTCATATGAATTGGATTTGATTTGTTTGTATGAATATATTTTTATTTTAGAAATTAGGTTTGGAGAAGGAGGAAAATGGTAGAGCTCCAATGCCACTGTAGATTTACGTGGAAAAGGATGAAGCCTTACCCATTTATTTATAGGGGTGGAAATGGCCTAGGACCATTGGATTAGTTCTAAGTTATAACTGTCCATTCATTATATAAATATTATAACCTAACCTTACAAAAACCTAGTCATCACTGGGCAAACTGACACCGAGTAAGTTGACTGTGGCGGTCGACCGCCTAGGCCTTAGATGCCCAGGTTAGGTTAGTTAAATAAGGCAATATACAATTATAAATTCTGATTTATTTATTTTCCGCCCATTTTTGTATTTCGTCCGTAACTTTTTCACATGGACTCCATTTTCAAAACTCCAAACATGAAAGTTGACTAAAATTTCAAGACGAATGCATCGGCAATAGTTTTATGGTCAAATTCCATCGTTTGCAGAAATTCCTATTTTTGAATTCCTAATAATAAATTTATATTGCCAAAATTCCGAGTTGTTGCATTCTTCCTTCCTTAAAAGGAATTTCGCCCGAATTCTAACGCCTATAGTCCTATTCTACACAACCAATTTGTGTACATCCACTTTGCAATCATGTTTATATGTGCATGGTGTACATAATGCAATTCAACCATGAAATATGCATGCAAGATGATTCTAATCGGATCCTCCAACATGTTTGCATTAAATTTTTGAAATACTTTTGAAAACATGATGCGGAACATCCTAAATATACTGGCAGTTCTATGTGAATGCAAATTTTGAAAACTTCTTTGTAACAACCCGGAATTTTGGAACTAATTTAAAAAAAAAAGAATAAAAATAATAATTATGTGAATAAGTATTTATTTACATTTTTCTTATGTAAATAAAAAGAATCAATTTGTAAATAGTTATTATTAACATTTTCTTATGTAAATAATAAAAAGAAAGGTTAGAAAAGAACTAACATAAGATATTCTTTTTATGTTAAAAGGGAATATTAGAAAAGAATTAAAGAAATACAATTATTTACATTTGCTATGTAAATAGGATTTGCAAAGGAAATTGAAACCATTTATTTACAAATAGTGTAAATAAATATGAATAAGAAATTAGATACATTTATTTACAATTAATGTAAATGAATATAACAAAAGTAAAAGTAAAACATTTATTTACATTTAGGTAAATAAGTAAGAAAAAGATAAGAATATATTTATTTACATTTAGGTAAATAAATAGGATAAGTAAAAGAATGGAAGATATTTTAGAAATTAGATATTCTAAAATATGAAATGTTTTAAAATAATACTTTTAAGAGATAATTATAATTATAATTATTAATTGTACTTGGACACGAGGTTAGGTCGCATTTATGGCGGAAGTCTGCCCGGAACCAACCGGCATATCCAGCAGATATAAATGTTGGGCCTAATGCGAGAGGTCCAAGCGCGCAAATACGAATTGGGTCAAGACACGAGGTTAAGCCCAACCTGTGGTAGAAGTCTGCCCGGAACCAACCGGCATATCCAGCATCCACAAGTTGTAGGCCTAATGTGAGAGGTCTGGCCCGCTATTAAATAATAAAATGTAAAGATAAACATAATAAATGGATAAGGAAAATGAATTGGGCTATTCGGTCCATTTTAAAATAGTAACTCCATTTTAACCTGTATAAATTATGTTATATATTCTATAAAGGAAATCGAAGATGATTAATATTTTATTTAAGATTAAATGAAATACTCTGAAATAAATGATGTCTAATTATATATATTAAATGGGAAATTTATGAAATCTAAATTTGGGTTTATAGTGAATTATGTTTTAAATAACATTTATTCTTTAACCCAAATTTATGATAGAATTAATTCCCTAGAAATTGAATAATCATTTAGTAATGACTTTGGAAGATTAAAACTAAATAAAATTTTAATTAAATCTTTAATTTGATTGAAAAGGAATTAAGTAGTTAAGATCACTGAATTAAGAAAGTGATCGAAAATGGAAAATGAACCATAAAGCAATGAATATTTTCATGTTATAAATGAATAAATGAATGAAAACATGAAATGGTTATATTATTTATATATTTTATATAAATAAAAGTAATGAAACTTTTTATTTACATTTCATATGTAAATAAAAGAATGAAAATAAGAATGAATCTTTTATTTACATTTCGCATGTAAATAAAAGATAAAAATAAGAATGAAACTTTTATTTACTTTTCACATGTAAATAAAAAGATGAAAATAAGAAGGGAATTTTTATTTACATTTCACATGCGAATAAAAAGATATAAATATGAAATGAAACATGATTTAGAAGCATGAACCGCATATGAAAATTTAACATGTTTTAAAAAGCATGAAGTCGCATATGAAATGCATAATCAAGAAACCGCATATGAAATAAAAATTCATGTTTAGAGTAGTATTACTGCATATGAAATGAAAGGCAAATCTTGAGATAGCATTAATATATGTATGATATTCAAATATACTTAAGGTTTATGCTACCATATTAAAAATAAATATATTTTTAAGATCATGTTCATGAACATATTTTTGATGTCGTGTCTATATATTGAAATAAGGTCCTTTTTATTTGAAAAGAATTAAACGTTTAAAAGACTTTAATTGTATATATGTTGGCTTTAATGAAATGATATAAAATAAAATATCATTTTTATTTTGTATGATTGTTGAAATAAAAAGAATAAATTGTTGAATTATAAATTCTTTGACACGATTAATGAAATGACGATATATATACATGAAATGAATGGACGATATTTATATTTATAAAAGAATAAATAACGATATAGAATGGTTTGCAAATTTATATATGCGAGAATTATTTGGAAAGTCCGAGTTTACTCTCATTCCAAATAATGATATGACGTTCGAAGAGTTGAAGACGGTGATTGAAGACCGACGATCTTCACATCGAATGGGTGTGTTGCTATTGAGACCCATGATGGGAGTAGCTACCTTGAAGGGGCGACAGTAGTAGCCGTCCGGACGTAGTGTTGATTGCACGGATTTGACTTTCGCTCAGACCCAGGGCATAAGTTTATAAATGGAATGTATGTCTGACGTTGTAGTCCCTTATACTACATTCGTTGATCTCTCTTAATATATATCTGTTTGGTGGTTAACACCCTTCTCTGAGACGTACGAGCTTAGGGGTTATATATTGGTAGAAATCAATGGTATAGTATGGACTGACAATGTGGCATGCTAAGATGCATTGATCAAGGCTTTTGTTGAAAAGCAGGCCTTGTGGTTGATGATCAAAGCACGGCCTGTTTAGGCGTAGCTTTGTGTATAGCGTGACTTCGCGAGCCTCACACCCCGGTATGAGTCAAAAACGGGATACGGACTGCAGGGAGTGCACACGTTTCTTTCTAGCTAGAGTGGTGTCAGTGACCTACCAGCCCTGACATTTTACTTATGTGGATGATGGATTTTGAGGCGCCTCATTATTTTTATAGGCCGTTGGTGGTCATACTATAGGTCCAAAGGGACCGGGAAGCGTGTGTTCAGGCATAACTAATCCACTGCCCATAGGCGGGGACCGGCCCTGAAGATCCAAGGGTTCACTGCGGGGGATCCTGAGGCATTTGCTAGAGTGTCTCGGATCGGAGAGGAGCTTGCCCCTAGCCTCGACTCATGATGAAATCCAAATCTCCAATACGACCTTGCGGTTTTGATTGTAGAACTAGTATTGGCGACATGCTATATGGTAACCATGCCGTCTAGGATTGATACTTATGATTCAAATCTTTTTATTAAAACATAGATACACTTATAATAATATCAAATCCGTTTTATACGTATCAAGCATCTTTTGACCATTATAAGGTAAAACCCTATCCTCTGGTGTGCGTTGCATTGTGTGATGGGACCTGGGTCTTATAATGGTTTCATTTTTCCAAAAAGACATTGCGTTATTTCTCGATTTACTTTAGTTTATGCACCGACAATCCATTGGAATAAAACCCGTTCCGCATTAGCGGCGTGGTCCTTGGATTTGTCTTATTAGTTAAATTAGTTTAGAATTCTCACACCAGTCTCATGACTGACTCGTAGTTTGTTTCACTTTGCAAACTCGGGTGCCCTCTTTTCCACACGGGCAGTCGAGTAGCTTTTTGCAGATATCTCTCTCTTTAGCAGGATCCTGGATCGAAGCCTAAAGCTGTGTCCAGAGCTTAGAAGTCTTCCGCTGTTTAATGTATTAAATCTGTTGTAATTTATCTTCCGCTGTAGTTTACTTTATTTGTACTCTGATATTCTGTACTCTGATGTTATATTATTGTAATGTAATAAAAGTCTGCTGTTATTGTTCTGATGTATTGTATTCCCAAAGTTAACGTATGCGAGTTTTGAACGGTCTTGGTCGATTTTGTGATCGATTAAGGTCGGGCAAAATCCGTGTCGTTACAGGTGGTATCAGAGCTCAGGTTAGCTCAAATCTTTGGGGTACAACTCGTTAGAACTGAACAAAAGACTCATCAGAGAATTGGATTAGTAATGTCCAATAAGAATACTCATTAGAGATAGGATCAGCAGTATCCTAGAATGAGAAAACTCATTAGAGATGGGGTTAGTAATGCCCTAGAATGAGTTCAGAGTGATAAGCTTATGATTAGCGTATTTTTGATTATATAATCTATTTTTGAAAATATGATTTTTAAATATATAAAAGAGTATGTATATTTGATAAGTTAGTCAACAAATGAAATTAATAAGAGAAATTAAAATTTAGTTAGTTAATTAAACAACTTTTAGCCTAGTTCCTTTTCGAGGACGAAAAGATTTTAAGTGGGGGAGATTGTAACAACCCGGAATTTTGGAACTAATTTAAAAAAAAAGAATAAAAATAATAATTATGTGAATAAGTATTTATTTACATTTTTCTTATGTAAATAAAAAGAATCAATTTGTAAATAGTTATTATTAACATTTTCTTATGTAAATAATAAAAAGAAAGGTTAGAAAAGAACTAACATAAGATATTCTTTTTATGTTAAAAGGGAATATTAGAAAAGAATTAAAGAAATACAATTATTTACATTTGCTATGTAAATAGGATTTGCAAAGGAAATTGAAACCATTTATTTACAAATAGTGTAAATAAATATGAATAAGAAATTAGATACATTTATTTACAATTAATGTAAATGAATATAACAAAAGTAAAAGTAAAACATTTATTTACATTTAGGTAAATAAGTAAGAAAAAGATAAGAATATATTTATTTACATTTAGGTAAATAAATAGGATAAGTAAAAGAATGGAAGATATTTTAGAAATTAGATATTCTAAAATATGAAATGTTTTAAAATAATACTTTTAAGAGATAATTATAATTATAATTATTAATTGTACTTGGACACGAGGTTAGGTCGCATTTATGGCGGAAGTCTGCCCGGAACCAACCGGCATATCCAGCAGCCATAAATGTTGGGCCTAATGTGAGAGGTCCAAGCGCGCAAATACGAATTGGGTCAAGACACGAGGTTAAGCCCAACCTGTGGTAGAAGTCTGCCCGGAACCAACCGGCATATCCAGCATCCACAAGTTGTAGGCCTAATGTGAGAGGTCTGGCCCGCTATTAAATAATAAAATGTAAAGATAAACATAATAAATGGATAAGGAAAATGAATTGGGCTATTCAGTCCATTTTAAAATAGTAACTCCATTTTAACCTGTATAAATTATGTTATATATTCTATAAAGGAAATCGAAGATGATTAATATTTTATTTAAGATTAAATGAAATACTCTGAAATAAATGATGTCTAATTATATATATTAAATGGGAAATTTATGAAATCTAAATTTGGGTTTATAGTGAATTATGTTTTAAATAACATTTATTCTTTAACCCGAATTTATGATAGAATTAATTCCCTAGAAATTGAATAATCATTTAGTAATGACTTTGGAAGATTAAAACTAAATAAAATTTTAATTAAATCTTTAATTTGATTGAAAAGGAATTAAGTAGTTAAGATCACTGAATTAAGAAAGTGATCGAAAATGGAAAATGAACCATAAAGCAATGAATATTTTCATGTTATAAATGAATAAATGAATGAAAACATGAAATGGTTATATTATTTATATATTTTATATAAATAAAAGTAATGAAACTTTTTATTTACATTTCATATGTAAATAAAAGAATGAAAATAAGAATGAATCTTTTATTTACATTTCGCATGTAAATAAAAGATAAAAATAAGAATGAAACTTTTATTTACTTTTCACATGTAAATAAAAAGATGAAAATAAGAAGGGAATTTTTATTTACATTTCACATGCGAATAAAAAGATATAAATATGAAATGAAACATGATTTAGAAGCATGAACCGCATATAAAAATTTAACATGTTTTAAAAAGCATGAAGTCGCATATGAAATGCATAATCAAGAAACCGCATATGAAATAAAAATTCATGTTTAGAGTAGTATTACTGCATATGAAATGAAAGGCAAATCTTGAGATAGCATTAATATATGTATGATATTCAAACATACTTAAGGTTTATGCTACCATATTAAAAATAAATATATTTTTAAGATCATGTTCATGAACATATTTTTGATGTCGTGTCTATATATTGAAATAAGGTCCTTTTTATTTGAAAAGAATTAAACATTTAAAAGACTTTAATTGTATATATGTTGGCTTTAATGAAATGATATAAAATAAAATATCATTTTTATTTTGTATGATTGTTGAAATAAAAGGAATAAATTGTTGAATTATAAATTCTTTGACACGATTAATGAATGGACGATATATATATACATGAAATGAATGGACGATATTTATATTTATAAAAGAATAAATAACGATATAGAATGGTTTGCAAATTTATATATGCGAGAATTATTTGGAAAGTCCGAGTTTACTCTCATTCCAAATAATGATACGACGTTCGAAGAGTTGAAGACGGTGATTGAAGACCGACGATCTTCACATCGAATGGGTGTGTTGCTATTGAGACCCATGATGGGAGTAGCTACCTTGAAGGGGCGACAGTAGTAGCCGTCCGGACGTAGTGTTGATTGCACGGATTTGACTTTCGCTCAGACCCAGGGCATAAGTTTATAAATGGAATGTATGTCTGACATTGTAGTCCCTTATACTACATTCGTTGATCTCTCTTAATATATATCTGTTTGGTGGTTAACACCCTTCTCTGAGACGTACGAGCTTAGGGGTTATATATTGGTAGAAATCAATGGTATAGTATGGACTGACAATGTGGCATGCTAAGATGCATTGATCAAGGCTTTTGTTGAAAAGCAGGCCTTGTGGTTGATGATCAAAGCACGGCCTGTTTAGGCGTAGCTTTGTGTATAGCGTGACTTCGCGAGCCTCTCACCCCGGTATGAGTCAAAAACGGGATACGGACTGCAGGGAGTGCACACGTTTCTTTCTAGCTAGAGTGGTGTCAGTGACCTACCAGCCCTGACATTTTACTTATGTGGATGATGGATTTTGAGGCGCCTCGTTATTTTTATAGGCCGTTGGTGGTCATACTATAGGTCCAAAGGGACCGGGAAGCGTGTGTTCAGGCATAACTAATCCACTGCCCATAGGCGGGGACCGGCCCTGAAGATCCAAGGGTTCACTGCGGGGGATCCTGAGGCATTTGCTAGAGTGTCTCGGATCGGAGAGGAGCTTGCCCCTAGCCTCGACTCATGATGAAATCCAAATCTCCAATACGACCTTGCGGTTTTGATTGTAGAACTAGTATTGGCGACATGCTATATGGTAACCATGCCGTCTAGGATTGATACTTATGATTCAAATCTTTTTATTAAAACATAGATACACTAATAATAATATCAAATCCGTTTTATACGTATCAAGCATCTTTTGACCATTATAAGGTAAAACCCTATCCTCTGGTGTGCGTTGCATTGTGTGATGGGACCTGGGTCTTATAATGGTTTCATTTTTCCAAAAAGACATTGCGTTATTTCTCGATTTACTTTAGTTTATGCACCGACAATCCATTGGAATTAAACCCGTTCCGCATTAGCGGCGTGGTCCTTGGATTTGTCTTATTAGTTAAATTAGTTTAGAATTCTCACACCAATCCCATGACTGACTCGTAGTTTGTTTCACTTTGCAAACTCGGGTGCCCTCTTTTCCACACGGGCAGTCGAGTAGCTTTTTGCAGATATATCTCTCTTTAGCAGGATCCTGGATCGAAGCCTAAAGCTGTGTCCAGAGCTTAGAAGTCTTCCGCTGTTTAATGTATTAAATCTGTTGTAATTTATCTTCCGCTGTAGTTTACTTTATTTGTACTCTGATATTCTGTACTCTGATGTTATATTATTGTAATGTAATAAAAGTCTGCTGTTATTGTTCTGATGTATTGTATTCCCAAAGTTAACGTATGCGAGTTTTGAACGGTCTTGGTCGATTTTGTGATCGATTAAGGTCGGGCAAAATCTGTGTCGTTACAGGTGGTATCAGAGCTCAGGTTAGCTCAAATCTTTGGGGTACAACTCGTTAGAACTGAACAAAAGACTCATCAGAGAATTGGATTAGTAATGTCCAATAAGAATACTCATTAGAGATAGGATCAGCAGTATCCTAGAATGAGAAAACTCATTAGAGATGGGGTTAGTAATGCCCTAGAATGAGTTCAGAGTGATAAGCTTATGATTAGCGTATTTTTGATTATATAATCTATTTTTGAAAATATGATTTTTAAATATATAAAAGAGTATGTATATTTGATAAGTTAGTCAACAAATGAAATTAATAAGAGAAATTAAAATTTAGTTAGTTAATTAAACAACTTTTAGCCTAGTTCCTTTTCGAGGACGAAAAGATTTTAAGTGGGGGAGATTGTAACAACCCGGAATTTTGGAACTAATTTAAAAAAAAAGAATAAAAATAATAATTATGTGAATAAGTATTTATTTACATTTTTCTTATGTAAATAAAAAGAATCAATTTGTAAATAGTTATTATTAACATTTTCTTATGTAAATAATAAAAAGAAAGGTTAGAAAAGAACTAACATAAGATATTCTTTTTATGTTAAAAGGGAATATTAGAAAAGAATTAAAGAAATACAATTATTTACATTTGCTATGTAAATAGGATTTGCAAAGGAAATTGAAACCATTTATTTACAAATAGTGTAAATAAATATGAATAAGAAATTAGATACATTTATTTACAATTAATATAAATGAATATAACAAAAGTAAAAGTAAAACATTTATTTACATTTAGGTAAATAAGTAAGAAAAAGATAAGAATATATTTATTTACATTTAGGTAAATAAATAGGATAAGTAAAAGAATGGAAGATATTTTAGAAATTAGATATTCTAAAATATGAAATGTTTTAAAATAATACTTTTAAGAGATAATTATAATTATAATTATTAATTGTACTTGGACACGAGGTTAGGTCGCATTTATGGCGGAAGTCTGCCCGGAACCAACCGGCATATCCAGCAGCCACAAATGTTGGGCCTAATGCGAGAGGTCCAAGCGCGCAAATACGAATTGGGTCAAGACACGAGGTTAAGCCCAACCTGTGGTAGAAGTCTGCCCGGAACCAACCGGCATATCCAGCATCCATAAGTTGTAGGCCTAATGTGAGAGGTCTGGCCCGCTATTAAATAATAAAATGTAAAGATAAACATAATAAATGGATAAGGAAAATGAATTGGGCTATTCAGTCCATTTTAAAATAGTAACTCCATTTTAACCTGTATAAATTATGTTATATATTCTATAAAGGAAATCGAAGATGATTAATATTTTATTTAAGATTAAATGAAATACTCTGAAATAAATGATGTCTAATTATATATATTAAATGGGAAATTTATGAAATCTAAATTTGGGTTTATAGTGAATTATGTTTTAAATAACATTTATTCTTTAACCCGAATTTATGATAGAATTAATTCCCTAGAAATTGAATAATCATTTAGTAATGACTTTGGAAGATTAAAACTAAATAAAATTTTAATTAAATCTTTAATTTGATTGAAAAGGAATTAAGTAGTTAAGATCACTGAATTAAGAAAGTGATCGAAAATGGAAATTGAACCATAAAGCAATGAATATTTTCATGTTATAAATGAATGAAAACATGAAATGGTTATATTATTTATATATTTTATGTAAATAAAAGTAATGAAACTTTTTATTTACATTTCATATGTAAATAAAAGAATGAAAATAAGAATGAATCTTTTATTTACATTTCGCATGTAAATAAAAGATAAAAATAAGAATGAAACTTTTATTTACTTTTCACATGTAAATAAAAAGATGAAAATAAGAAGGAAATTTTTATTTACATTTCACATGCGAATAAAAAGATATAAATATGAAATGAAACATGATTTAGAAGCATGAACCGCATATGAAAATTTAACATGTTTTAAAAAGCATGAAGTCGCATATGAAATGCATAATCAAGAAACCGCATATGAAATAAAAATTCATGTTTAGAGTAGTATTACTGCATATGAAATGAAAGGCAAATCTTGAGATAGCATTAATATATGTATGATATTCAAACATACTTAAGGTTTATGCTACCATATTAAAAATAAATATATTTTTAAGATCATGTTCATGAACATATTTTTGATGTCGTGTCTATATATTGAAATAAGGTCCTTTTTATTTGAAAAGAATTAAACGTTTAAAAGACTTTAATTGTATATATGTTGGCTTTAATGAAATGATATAAAATAAAATATCATTTTTATTTTGTATGATTGTTGAAATAAAAAGAATAAATTGTTGAATTATAAATTCTTTGACACGATTAATGAATGGACGATATATATATACATGAAATGAATGGACGATATTTATATTTATAAAAGAATAAATAACGATATAGAATGGTTTGCAAATTTATATATGCGAGAATTATTTGGAAAGTCCGAGTTTACTCTCATTCCAAATAATGATACGACGTTCGAAGAGTTGAAGACGGTGATTGAAGACCGACGATCTTCACATCGAATGGGTGTGTTGCTATTGAGACCCATGATGGGAGTAGCTACCTTGAAGGGGCGACAGTAGTAGCCGTCCGGACGTAGTGTTGATTGCACGGATTTGACTTTCGCTCAGACCCAGGGCATAAGTTTATAAATGGAATGTATGTCTGACGTTGTAGTCCCTTATACTACATTCGTTGATCTCTCTTAATATATATCTGTTTGGTGGTTAACACCCTTCTCTGAGACGTACGAGCTTAGGGGTTATATATTGGTAGAAATCAATGGTATAGTATGGACTGACAATGTGGCATGCTAAGATGCATTGATCAAGGCTTTTGTTGAAAAGCAGGCCTTGTGGTTGATGATCAAAGCACGGCCTGTTTAGGCGTAGCTTTGTGTATAGCGTGACTTCGCGAGCCTCACACCCCGGTATGAGTCAAAAACGGGATACGGACTGCAGGGAGTGCACACGTTTCTTTCTAGCTAGAGTGGTGTCAGTGACCTACCAGCCCTGACATTTTACTTATGTGGATGATGGATTTTGAGGCGCCTCGTTATTTTTATAGGCCGTTGGTGGTCATACTATAGGTCCAAAGGGACCGGGAAGCGTGTGTTCAGGCATAACTAATCCACTGCCCATAGGCGGGGACCGGCCCTGAAGATCCAAGGGTTCACTGCGGGGGATCCTGAGGCATTTGCTAGAGTGTCTCGGATCGGAGAGGAGCTTGCCCCTAGCCTCGACTCATGATGGAATCCAAATCTCCAATACGACCTTGCGGTTTTGATTGTAGAACTAGTATTGGCGACATGCTATATGGTAACCATGCCGTCTAGGATTGTACTTATGATTCAAATCTTTTTATTAAAACATAGATACACTAATAATAATATCAAATCCGTTTTATACGTATCAAGCATCTTTTGACCATTATAAGGTAAAACCCTATCCTCTGGTGTGCGTTGCATTGTGTGATGGGACCTGGGTCTTATAATGGTTTCATTTTTCCAAAAAGACATTGCGTTATTTCTCGATTTACTTTAGTTTATGCACCGACAATCCATTGGAATAAAACCCGTTCCGCATTAGCGGCGTGGTCCTTGGATTTGTCTTATTAGTTAAATTAGTTTAGAATTCTCACACCAGTCCCATGACTGACTCGTAGTTTGTTTCACTTTGCAAACTCGGGTGCCCTCTTTTCCACACGAGCAGTCGAGTAGCTTTTTGCAGATATCTCTCTCTTTAGCAGGATCCTGGATCGAAGCCTAAAGCTGTGTCCAGAGCTTAGAAGTCTTCCGCTGTTTAATGTATTAAATCTGTTGTAATTTATCTTCCGCTGTAGTTTACTTTATTTGTACTCTGATATTCTGTACTCTGATGTTATATTATTGTAATGTAATAAAAGTCTGCTGTTATTGTTCTGATGTATTGTATTCCCAAAGTTAACGTATGCGAGTTTTGAACGGTCTTGGTCGATTTTGTGATCGATTAAGGTCGGGCAAAATCCGTGTTGTTACATTCTTTTCATCCATTACCCTCACACAATTACAAAAAAAAAGTGTGAAGCAATCAATTTTGCATCCAAAACGTCATGTAATCTAACCGTTTCCTATTTAATTTCTCCTAAACCAGAAAAAGGAAATCGAAGCGAAGTATTTTAACATTTTTCTCACTTACGAATCTTCCATCCCTGCCCTACAGTGGAATTTTCACCTCAGCTACCCAAAATACTCCAAAATTTCCCATCTTTAGACTGTAAAGAAGGCTTAAAACAAGCTCTAAAAATGTAAAACGAGTTAATTAATAGCTCGTGCTCATCATTGACAACGTATGGAAACAACGTTTCCAAGGCAAAAACATCCTTCTCCTTGTTACCGTTAATGTTTTTATCATATCATAGATCCTACTGCACTGCTAAAATGCGCACACAAAGAATCCAAAAATCTTCTTAATGTTGTCCATGTGACCAATATCGAAATTTTTCACAAAAAATAAATTTTAGCTTGAAAACTTGTCATGTCTATTTTGAATTCGTTTCAAAACCGTTGCATTTTCCTAAAAAAATAAGAAAATGGTAAAAAAAAAATCATTTTTCGAACAACATTTTCCAAAAACTTCAAAAAATGTATTTTGCGAAAACTTAAACGATCCAAGTCACGTGTTGGCGAAGAAAGAAGTCAGTCACGCAAAAATGCAAAAGATGAAATCACGCAAAAGATCAAAATAAATTTTAGTTTCAACAAGGAGTGGTTATTTTATTTATTTATATACCCGTGACGTTAGAACCTGTCCTTCACGAAAATTTACCCAACACAAAATTCTATTCTTTCCAATTATAGGACAAATACTAGTTTATAAACGAGATTTTATTTAAATAATCGTGCGTGAATGACCAAACATTTTTTTTTTCAACATAGAAATCTCATTACTAAAGTCGTGTGAATTTTCATTATTAGCAGTTACAAACACAACACTACAACAAAGAAAACGAAAAATGCTAGAAAGGAAAACACATGACACAAGGTACAACATGCACAAGGCATGTACTAACAACAACAACGACTATAACTACCCACTGTAGGCTTGTCTACCTCCGCGACTGGAGCCTGATCCATTACCATGTCCATGTCAAGAACGTAGTATAGCAGAGATGCATCCAATCTCATGCGCCTGTCGGCGCTGCTCGTCGCGAACCTCTTGGAGCTCGGCCTGCATAGCATGGATGGAAGTGAGCTATGGGCTCTCGTGACCGGGCTGTTGGGGCTACTGAGCTGGAGCGGATGGTGCGGGGGCAGCAACATCAGGCAGCTGAATGTCCATCTTCCGGAGAGCAGCGCGACTGATGACTATAGGGAAAATGGCGGTCTGCGCCTTCCTTTCTGGTGTCTCCTCATAAAGTCTCACCTGGAAGTGTCGGAAGACATGGGTGAGAAGATGATTATAGGAAAAATGACTATGTGGGATGCCGATGAAGGACTCGTGAAGATGGATCATAAGCACGTGCGCCCAATTAACGGCTATGCTGCAAAGGAGAGCATAGGTGGCGCGGTGAACAGAAGGATAAATCTTCTACAAGCTTCCCGTCTCCGAGATGAGGTTGTGCTGCATGATGTGCACAAATATGCGGGAAATGGGTCACAGATTGGCCATAGTCCAGGCTCTAGGCCCTCCAACAAAGATACGCTAAAGGATCTGATGGTCCTCCATCTCAATAGCATCAGGCTCAGCTTCGACCGTCGTACCCAAAATCTAGCCAAGTCAGCATCAGTTAAATCGATGTGGGTGCCTATGACCTCAGATATGATGACGTAGGACTCGTCATCGATCTCGGCATCCATTTGAGCATCGAACGGATGAACGCAATGCGGATACAGGTCATGCCCAAAAGTGTCGAAGCGCAGGAACGGTGCTAGGCTACGGCGACAAAAAGCTCCTCCAAACTAAATGAGGCGAAGTCGATGAACTTCACTGGTCGACCAATCTGGAACTCATAACTTGCTGTGGCTAAGTACTACTTAATTATCTCCTCATCGCGATCTAACCAAGCGGTTTCCTGAGGCGTGAGACCAGGGTGGTAGTTGCAAGGTGCCATGGAGGAATCGACGAAACGGGCAAGAGAAACTGCAAATCTATAGTATAATTGGGTAGTGGTATGCAAGAGAAGGATTTTGGTGGTAATTAGGGATGAAACGAAGCAGGGGTTGCTCAGATTGGAGATTGGGACGGAGGAACATTTGGGTATGGTGAAAATTTGGGGTTGGGGGAGAAAGAGTCGGTCGAACAATATATATATATATATATATATATATGTATATATATATATATATCGTTCAGTCAATTCTGGTCGTGTCAAGGTAACGTCAATAGGGGGAATCAGTCGACCTGGCCATAGGAGGGCGGTCGACCGCCGGTCTTAAAAAAGCGTGGTCGACGGCTCGCCCTTAAAAAAGTGCAGTCTGAACCTCGGCAAAGTTAGAAAAATTAAATTTAAAATTTTCTAATACGCCGGAAAAACTTGAATTCCTAACCAAATTCTCGTATAGATTTCCACCACTCATCGAGTCAAAAAAAAAGTTCCAACTACTTTCCCTGCCTCTGAAGTGACCCCTTAATTGAGCGGACTTAAAACAGGAAATCAGCTAGAAATCCAAAATAAAATATAAAACAGATTTTCCGTTTACTAACCAATAAAAACTAAGCGATTCAAATTCAAATACCCCAAAATAAGGATGGAGGATTTTCTTAGCCTTTTCAAAGAAAATTTTAAAACTTTTCAATAATGGAATTTATTATAAACTAATGGTTTAGTATTTATAAATCCATTTTATTATTATTATTTATATTTTAGTTTTATATTTCAAACTGGAAAACCTTTTCGTGTTAAAAAATATTGGAGCTTAAAAACAATTAATATTAATTTTGATAACGTTATTATAAATAGAGGAAAAGGGGTACTAAAAATCATAAGGAATATATATTTATTATTCTCAACTTTTATGGTCTATTCCTTGTCATTTCCAGTTCCATCTTTCCTACCAATCAGGCTATATTTATTAAAACTATTGAATGGCCCCAAAAATTTTAAAATACGAAAAAAATTAAAATTTTAAAAACCATATCTCTACAAAGTGGGCCTTTATAAAATCATTTTCCGAGAACGTATTTCATAACTCATTTTTATTTTTCCAAATTATTTTAAAAATAAAAAATTCCTCATATGCAAGGCCAAGAACTCAATTGAATGCTTCAATAAAGGTAGATTTGGATTTGTCGGTCGGTTCAGATAAGACTACTACAACAAGTTAAACTTAACCTCGTGTCTTAGTACATTTATGTTTATGCATTAGACCTCACATATTAAGCAGACCACATGTGGTTGTTGGATTTGTCAGTCGGTTCCGGGCAGGCTTATACCACAAGTTGAGCTTAACCTCGTATCTAAATGCGGTTATAATTCAAATTCCCTAATTTGGGGTTTATAACATTTATCCTAATTAAATTAGGAATTTTAACCATTTCCCTGTCATTTTCATTTTTCCCCAATCAATATTGGCTACAATTGTTATTCATTAATTTGTGGCCCTATTTATTGCAATTAATTATATTGATTGCTACAAATGGTCACTGCAAATATATTAATTCAATATGGATTACATTTACATATAATTCCATAATTGAACATTATCCAAACATTCAATACAATATATATTTTACCGTTTTATGCTAATTTGGATGGATTACATATATATATATATATATGTATGTATGTATGTTTTTGTGCATTCAACAACAGTTATTATTTTTATTATTATTATAACTTAAATCATTTGGTTTAATCAATAACCAAACATTCCTTTTTGCATTCAATCTTGCTGAAAGGTTCAAATCTTACAAAAATACTTTTACCCGTAATCATTGTAAATTGTGCCTAATTAATGGAATTAACATATTCCAAAATCACAAGAAATATATTTAAATGTGTAATTTGGAATAGTTGATGCAAATTACGCACAAATAATATATATTTATATTTATGCATGCGTTGGCACCACTTTCCCCTTTTTGATCTTTTTATCACACCACATATGATTTCAAAATAATGCCTTTTAATGCAAAAGGAGGAAAATGACATATTTACAACAATTAAGCAAAAACACAACAATATTGAATACAAACAGGTGTATTTCTTTTAATAATACAATCACACAATTTACCAATTTTACGTTTTTACCAAAGTTTCATTATTCAACACTAAACTAGAGATCTGGAATGTAACTACATCTAAATGGTGTTTAATGGGAATGATTTCTAGATCTACAATGCTATGCAATGTCCACAATACATTTTACAATACATTTCATAACATAACTGTAGGAATATGTGTAAACAAGTTTAAGAATCCTACAACTGATATTAAGCACAACCACAACTTACAATCCACAAGTTTTAACTGTACTTATAATCAGATCTGAGGGTTGTTAATAAATTCACAATACTTAAATGAACAAATCTAATAGGGAATAGGCATAAAAACATAGATCTAATTCAAACAAAATAGATGAGTTATTATAACTGTATTCATAAATTTCCTACTCACTTTATACCCTCCAAATCCAAAGTTTGAACCCTTTAGGCCTACAATCCCCAAATTCTTATAAATCTACAATTTATCTGGAAAGGGGAAAATTTCAAATCTGTAGAGATGTAAGAAAACAGAGAGAGGGGAGAATTTGATTTAGAGCATCAATTTGCATTTTTTGCATTAGATTTGCTAATCCTCTCAATTTCATACGAATTGGATTTGATTTGTTTGTATGATATATTTTTATTTTAGAAATTAGTTTTGGTGAAGGAGGAAAATGGAAAAGCTCCGCTGCCACTGCAGATTTATATGGAAAAGAATGAGGCCTTACCGCCTTTATTTATATGGGTGGAAATGGCCTAGGATCGTTGGATTAGTTTTAAGTATATCCATCCATTCTTTATATAAATATTATAACCTGACCTTACAAAAACCTAGCCGTCACTGGGTGAACAGACGCCCAGTAGGTCGACCTCTATGGTCGACCGTTGGGCCTCAGATGCCCATGTCGGCTTGGTTAAATAAGTTAATATGTAATTATAAATTCTGATTTATTTATTTTCCATCCATTTTCGTATTTCATCCATAATTTTTTCATACGGACTTCATTTGCGAAACTCCAAACATGAAAGTTGACTGGAATTCCAAGATGAACATATCAGTTAAAGTTTGCAGTTTCGATCATTTGAAGAAATTCCTATTTTTGAAATTCTAATAACAAATTTATATTGCCAAAATTCTGGGTTTTTACAAAGTCGTCCTATCCACATATAAGATTAGGCCTTAACCACTAGGCGTGCTCTGTACCCAACGATAAACTGTTAGGTTTTCCTTTTAGCCTTACTAAAAAAATTTAAACCCTTAAGAACTTTAATAAAATTACTTCGCTCGTAAGGACTTAGCCTGCGAAGTATAAAATACGGAATTGGAATTTTCAACTTTAAGGACTTGGTGAAGTAAGGACTTTTCTCACTAAGTATAAAAATCTGGTCACTAAGTAAGGACTTCTCTTGGGAAGGGACAGGTCATCTTGTTAGAACTTAGCAAGTTCTCTTTGTCTAGTAGAGGGTAAGGACTCTTCCTGTTTGGTTCTGGGTTGTTCTATCAGGACTTGGCTGGCAACTCATCGTTTTTCTAGTTAATCACAGATGGTCTTGTCAGGATTTGGAAAGATCATTCACTGTGGTTATGGATTGAAGTTGGGACTTAGCAGGGTATTTCATCTGGTTTTTGCAAGTATAGACTGTACCGCATGTGGTTATCCCAAGTTTTGAATTCCTCCGATTATCTAATTATCGGCTACTCTAGTTTTCTATATTTTGGGTTTCTTCGTTTTCTTAGATTTCTTGGGTATTCTAGTTTTATGGATTTCAGATACTCAGGTTCTGGCTATCTCTTATAATATGACCCTAAGAGATCATTGGGATTCTTTGGTTTTGGTTTTCTAGTTTTCCAACTAATGCAATCCGGCATGATCATGACCTTCTGGATTTCTGGTTTTCTAATTATATGGTCTGGTATGATCGTGACTTTTATTTTTCTAGTTTTCGGCTATTAGATTCCTATTCGGACGTTGCCCAGATCGTGACTTCTAGATTACTTGATTTCTATATTCTTCAAAACACATCTTCTAACAGAAATGTTTTGAGGGATAAGTGTCGACCTGCCTTTTTGAAAGGCATTCAAACAACGGTTTATGGCTATCAAAGTGCCCGAGGCTCGAGTATGAACTCTAGTCAGTTTGGAGCGATTTGGATGAAGTCGCGAAACTTAGGAAAAACTCAAAAATTTGGTTAAGTGTTTCGAGATCAGTACGACTCCTAGAAACACGTTTGGATCGGTGCAACTCACAAAGTCCATAAGGCGGCATATTTTGGCTAAGTATCCAGAGATCGGTATTCATGTTATCGATCCCAGGGTAAGTACTCTTGTCTCTGGGATTTTCATATCCCCAGCTCGACCCTGCAGGGGTCGGTATACACTCAAGTGGTTTTCAATAATTGGCTATCTACTTCGAGGTCGGTGCTAGTATATTTTGTATTCCAATGTACGAAATGGGGATACGAGTTGGTTTTGGCAAATTAGGTGAAGGTATAAGATTGACATCATGCATTTCGTATCCCCAATACATGGAACAGGGATACGAAGTTGGAAACTTCATGATGGAATGCTTCAAAGATGAAACATTGTTTTTTTGGTTAAGTACCCGGGTCGGTACCGACCCTAGGATTAGTACTGATCGTAGGGTACGACTTATTTGGGATACTAATTGCATATTTCTGTGCCTATATATATCCTGTTACTTGGTTAATTTCAGGATTCCTTTATCCATTTGTTGTTGCATTCAGGATACTTGGTTTTAGAGTATTTTAATGGCTTCCTTCATGGATTTAGACTTGTGAACTTCTCTTTAAAGATCTTCGCCAACATCTTGGCACTTGGCTTGCACTCTTAGTAGTTGGATTGGATTCTTTAACACATTTTGTAATAGCTTCATCATAGGAAGCTCTTTTGGAAATAGGAAGCTTTACCTTTGGACCTTTGGACTTGAGGAGAATTAGCAAGGACTTTGTTATTTCCGGCACATAGCTTTGTAAAACGATCGGATTGGAATTGGACAATTTTTTTAATTTTATAATAAGAATGAATAGATACCTTAAGTTATACATAGGCATTTTTGTCAAACCATTTAAATTCGGTGTTATTTACTTCTCAGTACTCTGTGTTTGGACTGTGATTGAATTTATTGCATTACCCGCTAATCATTGGGTGTTGACATGCATTGACCAATTCTCGACGTCAACAAATTCATATGAACAAAATCTTTTGACTTAGCATAACACATAGCTCTTTTAGACTTTAAGGATTAATGGACTTTCATAACATATCCGTACTATATTTATTCAATACTCATCGAATCAAATTACACTATGCACTATCAGTTAAATGAATTCATTAGTTCACTTAATGAATTGGGCCACACTCATTAAATTTTTTCTTAATTTATAGTTATTATGTGAGTGAAGCACTTTGATTTGAGATTATCTACTTTGCGTGGTCTTACCTCAGCTTTGAAGCATTCTCTATGTCCTGCACTGAAGCCGTATTCATGCGAAGTAGACTTAAACAGTCCAACGCAGAGCCATTATTTTTTAGAATAACTTGTAAGTAGTACAAATTCCTTGACAATGAGTCATTTTAGCACTTAGATTATTCATTTAAAAGTAATGCATTCCTATTTTTAATCAAGGACTTGAAGGGAACCCACATAAATCAATTCGAAGAGAAAATCCTTCAAAATAGAAGAAAATTAGATAACCAATCGAAATGATTTATGAGGGACAATTCACCAGGATCAACAATCGGAGCTGTTAGGCCATTTTTTGGGCTAGCTGCTGATTTGGTCAATTTTTTACATGGATGGTGAAGAGGATTTATAGAGCAGGAAGCATTGGTTCATTGATTTGTATGACATTTCATTTTGATGGAATGGCTCTTGGAATGAGAGATCTTTGGCAGTACAACAAAGAGTAAAGCTTTATGTGACGACTTTGAGACATGATGATGAGAAACGGTGGCTTTGGTGATGCGATAATTGCACTTCAAAACTTGTAGAATAGGGATTAGGGATGGACCTACAGGGATCACTAGTTAATGCTTTTGAGGTAGTAGGTAATTTTCTATGACTATTGAGGAATTTCGAGAGCAATCCAAAGTTCAACAACTCGACAATGGGAGTTTTTTAATGGATTAAAGAACTATATCTTGGATAAAAAAATTCATGGATGTGCAAAAGGGATCAGAAACGTTGTGCACTCGTAAATAAAAAGGTATATGAGTGTGATCAAAGTCCCTTGACATTAGGACCTGACTTATAAATTCCCCAAAGTCCATTGATGGTAGGACCTAGGTACATTGTAATACTAGAGTTTATTGATGTTAGTACCTGGTAGTTATATGACAGAGTTCATTGATGTTAAAGCATGTCTTAAGATAGATTATTAGATGGGTAGTCTAGTTCTTGGCCTATCAAGTGGTATAGATTCGAGTATTAAGAAACTAAGATATTAGGTAGTCTTCGATGAGGTTATACGAGTACAATATATCCAATGTAAGAAGTGAGTGAATGTGAGGATGAATGATAAAAGTGATATGTTTCCTTTAGTTGCTTGTCACCCTAGCGATGTCCTGCGACGTAGATACCATCGATGTAGATACCTCAACGCCCACCATTATTTTAATGTATAATATACCATGATGATTGCAATATAGAGTAGCATATATCATGTGTTATCTGCTAACTCTTCAGATGCGGAGACATGCCATATGTGATTCTATATGCCCTCCATTTCATATAATAGATTAACTTTTTTAGTATTTTGAGATTATTTATCCCTCACACTTGTTTTTTGACTAGAGGTTTTATGCTTTGCTTCTTATTATTAGATAGTTTTAAATGAGTAATTTATATAGTATGCATAAACAACACGTGGAGTCACGTAGACGAGATAACAGGAGGCAATACATTCTCGTTTTTACACTATGGTCATATATTTGCTTATTCCAGTGTGTGATACGGTGGAGCCTTAAAAGTGTTTGGCATACCACTATTAGAGAATATAGTTCATTATTTAAGTTTACCTATTAGTTGTATAAGCTATATTATGATTTTTTATAACTGTATGGATCCGTGAACTTTGGTTCTGTAGTTCGTAGAGTTACTACTGTCATACATTTTTTATATCTTTGATGATTACTATAATCATTTCATGTGATTTGAGATATACGACGGTTCTTTAATAGTATTATTTACTTTACAACCTTGATGTTTGCTCGACATCGAAAAGGTATCAATTATAATGTATTCTACATGTTTTTGTTTTTATTATGCATCGGTGATGTAAGGCGATTGTCGTAATTTTGGTTGTTGATCTATGCCTTACATCAAAGCTTTTAGTTTAGGTTGCCACACAAGCCTTACATTTACATTTTTAGCTTCGATTTCCACATAGACCTTATTACCACCCTTTCGCTATTTGGTTGTCACATAGGCTTGATACCTATGCTTTTAGTTTCAGTTTCCACACATGCCTTGCACCTCTTGAATTCCATACATAATCATTCTTTTTTTTTTTTGCTTTCCATTTAGTGGTTTACTAAGTTAACAACTCAACTAATAGTTTATACATTATTAATATTGAATATCATAAATGTGTCTAGCACCGATCTTAGTTACCTCAATACTTGACATTCATTACAATCCAAAATAATCATTCATTGTTATTTTCATTCTCTGTCGGAAGTTACGTGACCTTTGATAGCCACTACCGTCAGTTTTGTAGGACGAAACTCAGCTTCTGTTTAACTTTTGTCACTTATGAATTTTAATATTTAGAATTTTAAATTCCCTTCATCTTTGCGTAGTTCCTCCTTTAACTGTTGCACCCTTGGTCCACCTTTTTCCTTTGTGTACCCTTCTGGTTAATGGAATAAAGTGAACAACCCATAGCTTTCTTATTTAAGTCTAGTTACTTAGGTTTCTATTTGCTTCCTTTGGTTCGACAGACACAGGAATTGCATTCTGCATGTTTGACACTCACTTTGGACATGTAACTACCAATTCTTTCGATTTAGTCTTTCTAACTATTAACTATCATGTTCAGCATAAAATGTAACAACCCGCATTTTTACGTATCAGAAGATCATAAAATATTTTTTATTTTATTCCTGAGGGTTCGATCATTCTCATATTTTAATGTGTTGTTTATGGGGATGTGAGACAAGTCCATAATTTTTATTAATTTTGTTTGTGACCATTTTTCCCTTATCGGTCTTGTACAGGGTATAACTTTCGACTCGAATTGAATCAGGGGTTGTGACCTATGCGATTGGAAAATAAATGGTGTTTCCCTTTCCGTAGAGTGGTCACATTAAAGATTTGGCTCAGCTGTTTGGGAGGAATCGCTGTTTTAAGGTTTTACAATTGGTTGTTTAGGTTTTTAGAGCCTTGATGGGCTGATTTGGTGGGGCCCATTAGTGGGCTGGTGAGAGCCTATAAATAGGGGGAAGGAGGCATGGAGAATAATTTACTTTCTTCATTCTCTCATTTGGAGGAGCTTATGATCCTCGATTTCTTCATTTTCCTATAACTTTCCACCATTAAAATTCTAGATCTACATAAGAGAATAAAAGGTCTACAATATTTGAGGCTGGATCTATGCAAATCAAAGGGAGAGTTCATCAAATCAAAGAGTTTGGATCAAGATCTTCGCTGTTCGGAATCGTATTTCAATCATTTTGGGTGGTTTTGGAGAATTGGTGAGTGATATGCATCTCTCACGCAGATTCAATCAAGTACATGAGTTCTATGATCTTAATTTCATAAATTTCACGTCATTTTCCTTGAATCTACATCGTGGTAATCCTATTTTCATATGAATCGCCATAGGATCTAATTTAGCAACTTAAAACCATTAATTTCTATGCTATTTTCATATGTTTATGCAAGTCAGATCCATAATTTTAGTTCATATGTTCGTTTATCTTGATTTTGATGAATTTTACATAATTATTGATGAAATTGCCATTTTAAAGTTGTTGTTGGTTTCATAACATGTTTGCAGTTGAATTGGATGAGTTGATTTTGTCAAAATTGTTGTTTGACAAAGTTTTGGTCACTTTTGGAAGGTCCAGTCACTATTGGAAGGTCCGGGCACTTTTGGAAGGTCCAGTCACGTTTTGGAAGGTCTGGTCGATTTTGGAAGGTTCGATCCGATCACTATTAGAAGGTCTTATCACTTTTGGAAGGTCCGATCTGATCGCTTTTGGAAGGCCCGATACGATCGCTTTTGGAAGGTTCGATCCAATCACTTTCAGAAGATCCGTTCACTTTTGGAAGGTCTGATCCGATCCCTTTCTGAAGGTCCGATCTGATCACTTTTGGAAAGGTTTGATCGCTTTTTGGAAGGACCGATCGCTTTTTACAAGGTCCAATTGCTTTTTGGAAGGTCCGGTCGCTTTTGGGAAGGTCGGATCGCTTTTGGGAGGTCCGATCGCTTTCGGAAGGTCCGGTCGCTTTTGGACAGTCTGATCAGTATGGGAAGGTTCGATCGGTATTGGAAGGTCCAGACAGCATTGGAAGATCCGGTCGGTATAGAAGGATTCAGTCGAACGAACTTTGAAGCGAATTCAAGTAAGAATGTTGAGGTGATATGACATATTCGTTGTTTGTCGAAATGCAACGAATGTGAAGACAACTTGTGACACCCCATGTTCGTTAATGTCACTCATTAGGAGAATGCATTAAGTTTCATGAAGCGTTATAGGTAAACAGAAACATAAACATTACAAGACAGATATAAAATAGCAGCGAAATTAAAAACTTTATTAATCATAAAGTATCGTGGTTCAAAACATCATGTGTCTGAAAACACATAAACCCAGTACATCATTAAAATTTCTGTCTTGTACTTAAAATATCAGAGTACAATAGTAAAAGAAGCATAATCCCCAAAAGAAACAAATCCATAGTAGCAAAGATAAGAACTTGAGCAATACATCTAAGCAGCTCCAAGCAAGACGATAGCAAAATCTTGTTCAAGATTGAGTATTCTCGCCTTGAGAACCCGAGGGGGAACGAAAGAATACTTTTACCACAAGTTTAATCTAACCTCGGGTCTAAGCGCAGTTACAGTTTCTAATTACTGTAATCCTAGGCATTTACATTCTTAACCAATTATTCCTATGCCCTTACAGGTTTTCATGCCCCCTTCCTAAGTCATGTTCGTAATGAACCATATGCCCCAAATTAAGGTCTTTTAATCACAATTTTGGTTCATGCCCAAATCCATATTTTAATTCAAGTTATGCCTAAATCTCCGAATATAAGTTATGCTCCACTTTTAACGGATTAAACAGGCTTCACATATTCTTTACAGTTCCATTAACGTGTTTCACTTAATCTTAAATTAAGCCTGCAGATTTATATGTCCTAAACCACAAGTCATAATTTACTGTATAGATTATGCCCCAAATTTTTAGTCAAATTTCAAAATATAATTTATGCCCCCAGATTCCAAGCATGATTCAAATTATAGGTTATGACCCTAAATTACCATTTCCAATTATTCCCAATTTAACCTAATTTCGTTCGTACGCATATTTCAGCGATATTGGCCTAGGCTCGAAGGTAGCCTGGCTATCAAAATAAAAAGGGAATGAGAGAGAGAGAAGAACAGAATAGACATAAAACCAAAAGTAACAGAAATGGGCTATGATAGCAGAAACAGGCATGTAAGAACAGATCTGATGAGTAGAAATAGGCATACAAAACAGATCTGATTAATGTGTGCTAATAGAACTGATTATTCATAGTGAAATGATCATAAACAAGCATAATGAGATCTAATCAACAAATAATGGCAGATCTGACATGATAAACAGGTATAGGTTCAGATCTAGTTCATGGTCATGTCAGAATAACATAGATAAACAGGTTATAGCAGATCTGATATGATTCACATAGTCGCAGGCATAGATCCAAATTATACTCATGCCAAGTTATACTTTTTAAATATTTAGATCTAAAGTTAACATAGACTCACAATGTTTGGATGTAGAAAAATAGAAGTAAGAATTGCTGATGTTGAATCACAGATCTAAACTCTAGTTTACTGCTGAAGAAGAAAAGGTTTGATTCAATCTGGGCAGAGATAGCACCTAGTCCTTCATTATTTTTGGTGTGCAGAAACAAGAGAAATGGGGTCTTATTTATAGACTAAAGCCAACGAACCAGGTCAAGAAAGGAGTCCACATTCATCTAGAATAATCTGCCCAAATCTGTCGTAGGGGATCGACCCATGGGTCAACACCCCCTTGAGGGGTTGACACCCCCCTCAAGGGGTCGACACCCCTGAGCGGCAAAATTCCTGCCTCCACAATTCTATGCGATTTTGTATTTCTGGACCTGATTTTGAATTTCTGGACTTAATATATATATATATTCTTTTTGCGCATATACAAACTTCAAACCTTAATAACTTCTTCATACGGTGTTCGTTTACGCCAACCAGGTGTCTATTTTGACCAGAATTCCAAGACGAACGCAATGGCGCAATCCATTGCACTTATTTCTAAATATTAAATTAATTATTCTTTAATTTAGTGTCTTTAGTGTTGTTAAAACTACAGAGTGTTACATTCTCCCCTACTCAAAGGATTTCGTTTCCGAAATCTCCAAGTTAAGAAGAATGTCTATCCTAGCATCCACATCCATCTACTCATCCATCAATCACAGGCATCCATTGTCCTTAAAAGATTTCTAATGCTTATATGAACATATGCAAAGGTGTGTGTATATGTCCCAACACTAATGCGAAGATCAAGCGGACTACTGATTTAGTTGACCTCCTTAATGCAATGTATGTTAGTGTCATGAATCCAACATGTATGCAAATAATCCTATTATAACTTGTGAGTTCTATATGTGTGCACAATCATCCGTCCAAATGCAACATCCATACGATGATACGTTAAATTTCATCCATAAAAGAAGAAGAATGTACACATATCCATATGCAGTATGAGATGATTGAGCCGATCTAGTGCCTAATGTGTGTGTATATGCCTCCACAAGCAACCATTAGCAAACACTTGCATCCACTTGCATCCATCAAACATAACATGTCTCAAACACATGTTTACATCCATGGGTTCCCTACCTAAAGGTCGAAGATTCGATCGATAGGATGCAGACGAATGATAGAAATAAGTATGAATAAAAGCTTTGGAAAAGAAGTTAAGAATACACCCTTGAAAAGAAAAGGGTACGAAGCGTGAATCTTGTCTTCAGTCTTCCAAGTTGCATCCTTGTGGTCATCTCCCCACCAAATTTCCGTCAATTTGACCTCTTGGTTGCATAGCTTCTTAACCTCTGATCCAAGAATACGGGTAGGAACTCTTCTAACTGTTGCCTCCCATTCACCTCTACTTCCTCAAGCATGCTCGGCTCAACTACTTCTGTTGTATCGTGCCAACATTTCCACAATTTAATACCTAATAATCTCTCTGGTAGCTTTACCCTATAAGCCATTTGAACTCAATATCAGTTACTCCTTTTTCTGCATATGAATTCCGCTTGTCCTGAGTTATTTTCATGCGCCTGCGGATAAGATCAATCTTTTCTAAAGTTTCTCTAATCGTCTCAGGTCCATGTAGAAGCCTATCTCTGCTGCCTCAATTTGAGATCCGTTTTTTTTTAGAATAGATACCTATGGTCCATGTATAACTCGAACCTTTCTCCAAGCAGATACTGCCGCCAAGTCTTAAGTGTGAATACTATAGCAGCTAATTCCAAAACAAGGGTAGTTATTCTTATGAACTCTTAACTGTCTACTTCCATAACATATTACCCTTACCTCTTGCATCAGAACCACACCAAGCCCTATACCACATGCATTAGTGTATACTATGACCACCTTGTTCTCGTCAGGCAAGGTCAAGATGGGGCTGTTGTCAGAGCCCTATTCAATTGCTAAAAAAGCATCCACACGGTCTATACCTCAAGAACATGTCAGATCCTTCTTTGTTAGTTTGGCGAGTGAGGCTGATATCTTTGTGAAGTCCTTAATGAACTTCTTATAATAACCCGCTAATCCAAGAAAACTTCGGAAACACCCTAATCATCAGATTAACAAAATAGGCGGGTGTATTCGTCAACCCAAAAGACATAACGAGCCATAAAAAGGAATCATCTGGAGTCCAAAAAGCAGTCTTGTCTATACTGTCCTCGGCTACCCTCAGCTGATGAAACCTCGTGGCCAAGTCTAACTAAGAGAAAACTGATGCTCCAACAAGCTGGTCAAACATATCATCTATCCTTGGGAGTGGGTGCCTAT
This sequence comes from Allium sativum, assembly GCA_030737875.1. Lineage (NCBI taxonomy): Eukaryota > Viridiplantae > Streptophyta > Magnoliopsida > Asparagales > Amaryllidaceae > Allium > Allium sativum. Next base: position 158,501,449 of record CM060918.1, on the reverse strand, counting down.
TCTTCTTTGAGAGTTTATTCAACTCTCTATAATCCACATATAAGCGAAGAGAACGATCTGCCTTAGTTGTGAATACTACCGGGGCACCCCATTCAGATATGATTCACCTAATAAACCCTTTCTCAAGTAGCTTCTTTACTTGCTTACTAAGATCGCTACTTTCTCTTGGAGTCATATGGAGCATAGGCAATGCAATTGGCCTTGCATTGTCCACCAAGTATATACGAAAATCGATCTCGTGCCTCAGAGGTAAGCCCCGAACCTCCTCAAAAACACCAGAATACTCACGGACTGCTGGTACAGATTGCAGATCATCGATAGATGCGTCAAGTGACTCTAGGAAACTAAGCAAGACATACCCCTTAGGGCCACAAGAAATCTCGAGGGTCCTCCCATGGTAGGTCAGAAATCTAACAACCCTCCTCTCACAATCCAGAATGGCACCATACATGGCTAGCTAATCCATCTCTAGAATCAAACTATAACCTATAAAACAAGATACGTGTCGCACTCAAACTTGGCGCCTAACACAGATATCCTCACACCCGACAATTCACAAGCATATGAGCCGAGTCCCCAATGAAGTTTGAGGCAACAGCGGGATCCAAAACCATACTAGTACTAATGTGCAGAGACTCAACTATAGAATTAGATATAAATCAATGCGAAGCGCCAAAATCAAAAAGAGTCCTAACGGGATGATTGGAAAGAGAAATAAAAACTTTCCTACCTCTATCCAGTACAATGGATATGAAAGCGTACACCTGCCCTTCAAAAGATCCTGCCTTTTGGTCCTTTCCTTGCTTCTTCGGGCATTCCCCCTTTTAGTGTCCAACTTCGCCGGAAGCAAGTGTTCTTCCTTTTCTTCCGATCCTTGATCAAATGATCCACACACCCACAACTATGACATTTCCTCTTTCCTCGGGCTTTGTAATCTTTGGTCAAATGACCCCTACGTCTACAAACATGATATTTCTTCTTAGAGGAATCTTCTACTCGCGATGGTGGTGGAACAAAGGCTTTAGCTAGGGGAAGGACGTCTCCATGGCTCCCGGTTGGTGTCATAGCCTTAAGATACCTACGAAACCAATCCAGTACTTGAACGCCCTCAGGAATATTTGGTTCCCCATATATGCTAAAACGAAAAGGATGAAGGGATTCAAATAGAGAACCGAAAGATATACCCTATGGCTTTGGGGAATATGTTTTTCAAAACAGACGTTTTCTTTTGAAAATGCTTTCTTTTTGAAAATAATTTTCAAAAACTTTTATCTAATCTGGTAACCTTCAGATCAGATACCAAGTGTGAAACCCCACTTCCGTTAATGTCACTCATTAAGAGAATGCATTAAGTTTCGTGAAGTGTTATAGGTAAACAAAAACAGAAACATTACAAGACAGATATAAAATAGCATCGGAATTAAAAACTTATTAATCATAAAGCATCGTGGTTCAAAACATCATATGTATGAAAATACATAAACCCAGTACATCATTAAAGTTTATGTCTTGTACTTAAAACATCAGAGTACAATAGTAAAAGAAGCATAATCCCCAAAAGAAACATAACCATAGTAGCAAAGATGAGAACTTGAGAAATACATCTAAGTAGCTCCAAGCAAGACGATAGCAGAATCCTGATCAAGCTTGAGTATACCCACCTTGAGAACCTGAGGGGAACGGAAGAGAAAGAAGAGAAAATAAAATGGATCAGACATAAAGTCTGGCGAGTCCAGTTACTTTTAGTAAATAAATAAGTAAAAGTATCATGGTAGGCATATAAAATGGATGAGAAAGATATCACCATAAAAGGAAAGTATGACAAGGTAAACAGGATAAACATGATAGAATGTATACGCTTCCCTAATGATTACTTTGCACCAATACTAGTGTCTTATTAACAAGATGATCCCCAACTAGTATAAGATGGTAGACTTAGTTATACTTCCAGTGAGAGGTTTTCACCCCATACAATCAACAAGCAACCCAACATACCGGAGTTACCCCTAAGTTTATTAACGGGCTCCAAACATATCGACGTCTAAGTGTACCCTAGTTACTACCCTAATCGATTGGCTCCCTACTCCATAGATACATTTTGCTGGCCCACAGTAGGGTGTATCACTCCCCAAAGTGGCAACCCTTCGTTTTCAGGATACGCACAACCATATCTATAGGTATCGCGGCGTCTTATCCTCCTCTGTCGGACCCATGCACGCACATAACTCCGTTGGTCTGCGCCGCCCATACCGCCCCTTTCATTTGGATCTCTTACAATCAGTCCAGTAAGCGTGCCCCGACTCCGACCTAGTTCGGAGTACTCGTTTGATACCTAAATATGGATTACTAACTGAAACGGGTCTTACACGCAAGATGATGCAAGCTCTTCCCTTTGTCTTGCATCCCCACTACTAGGTTTTCTACATGTTATTCCTACCTATCAGTGCCACAAAATTGCATAACCCCACATGTTAAGTTTGTGGGCCTATATCTACAAGTATTACCCACCCACCCAAAATTTACTTAACCTACCCACTGTTTCAAACATGTTTATTTAACAGTTAAGTTTGTGGGCCTATATAAACAAATATTACCCATCGCCCCAAGATTTACTTAACCCTCCCATTGATTCAAGAAAGTTTACTTAACCCCTACTCAAGTTAACAAGTTCATGTAATCCTTATGGATTCAAACAGGTTAAGTATTACCAGTTAACAGGTTATCCTATTCACATTGACTTCTCTTCAAGTTGCCAAGTTCCCCTTGCTTATTAATTTTATATACATACAACTTAATCCATTTAAGTATTTTAATAAGCCCATCACATGTTATTCTCTAGATTGTGATTAAAGAAAGTAATCTACAATCCCCTTTATACTATTCATTTCCCGATTCCATAGTTACAATAACATGTTTTTACTTAATATGTAATTAAGTATACTTCATCTCAGTTCACCTGTTTTCTATTTAACATGTCACCACAGCTTGTCGTGTTTACTTATTGACTTAGTTTACTTAACTAAGGTTTACTAAAAAGCTTTCTTTTCTTTTATTATAACATATGTTATAATTTCCACTTGTCCCTAGGACAAGCCTACCTATTATACAACATTCTCATTCAAGTAATTAATTATAATAGGTTACTATCATTCTCCGTTTACTCCAATTCATTTCCATTAATCAGAATTAGTGCCATTTATTTTTATTCTTTTATATACATATGTTCTTATATATGTTTATGCACTAGACCTCTCACATTAAGTCTACAACTTGTGGATGCTGGATATGCCGGTTGGGTCCAGGCAGTCTTCTTCCATAAGTCGGAATTAACCTCGTGTCTTAGCACGTTACGTGTTTATGCACTTAGACCCTTCATATTAGATTCACCACTTGTGGTCCCCGGATATGCCGGGTGGTTCCGAGCAGACTTCTACCACAAGTGTAATCTAACCTCGTGTCTAAGCGCGATTACAGTTTCTAATTACTATAATCCTAGGCATTTCCATTCTTAACCAATTATTCATATGTCATTATAGGTTTTCATGCCCCCTTCCCAAGTCATGTTCGTAGTGAACCATATGCCCCAAATTAAGGTCTTTTAATTACAAATTTGGTTCATGCCCAAATCCACATTTTAATTAAAGTTAAGCCCAAATTTCCCAACATAAGTTATGCGTCACTTTTAATAGATTAAACAGGCTTCACATATTCTTTATAGTTCCATTAACATGTTTCACTTAATCTTAAATTAAGCCTGCAGATTTATATGTCCCAAACCCACAAGTCTTAATTTACCGTATAAATAATTCCCCAAATTTTTGGTCAAATTTCACAATATAGTTTATGCCCCCAGATTCCAATCATGATTCAAAGTACAGGTTATGCCCCTAAATTACCATTTCCAATCATTCCCAATTTAACCCAATTTCATTTGTACGCATATTTCAGCGATATTGGCCTAGGCTCGAAGGTAGCCTGACTATCAAAACAAAAAGGGAATGAGAGAAGAACAAGATAGGCAAAAAACCATAAGTAACAGAAATGGGCGTATGATAGCAGAAACAGGCATGTAAGAACAGATCTGATGAGCAGAAATAGGCATATAAAACAGATCTGATGAACATGTGATAATAGAACCAACTAGGCATAGTGACATGATCATAAACAGGCATGATGAGATCTAATCAACAAATAATGGCAGATCTGACATGATAAATAGGCATAAGTTCAGATCTAGTTCATAGCCATGTCAGAATAGAATAGATAAACAGGTTATAGCAAATCTGATATGATTCACATAGTCATAGGCATAGATCCAAATTATAGTCATGTCAAGTTTTACTTTTTAAATATTTATACCTAAAATTAACATAGACTCATAGTGTTTGGAAGCAGAAAAATAGAAGTAAGAATTGATGATGTTGAATCACAGATCTAAACTCTAATTTACTGCTGAAGAAGAAAAGGTTTGATTCAATCTGGGCAGAGACAACATCTAGTCCTCCATTATTTTTGGTGTGGAGAAACAAGAGAAATGGGGTATTATTTATAGCTTAAAGCCAACAAACCAGGTCAAGAAAGGAGTCCATCATTCAGTCAGAATAATCTGCCCAGATCTGTCGTAGGGGAGTCGACCCAGGGGTCGACACTCCTCCTTAAGGAGTCGACACCCCTGAGCGGGAAAATTCCTGCCTCCCCAATTTTGCGCGATTTTGAATATCTAGACCTGATTTTGCATTTCAGGACTTGATATATATATATATATATATTCTTATTGCGTGCATACAAACTTAATAACTTCTTCATACGTTGTCTGTTTACGCAAACCAGGTGTCTATTTTGACCGAGATTCTGAGACGAACGCAATGGTTTAGTCTATTTCACTTAATTCTAGATATTAAGTTAATTATTCTTTAATTTATCGTCTTTAGTGTTGTTAAAATTACCGGGAGTTACACAACTCAAGGGTGTTTTGAGTTTGTTGACAATGGTTAGATGGTCGTCGTCGATAACGACTACAGATACCGAAGACCGAGGAACTATCGTTGTCGTAGGTTCTAACGGACTCAAAGCGGAGGTATAATAGGGATACCTAAAAGACCGGTTGTATGGGCGAGTACCCTGGCCAGCTTGAATGAGCCTAGATATGTCGAATTGAATGACATATGGGTTTTTTTACTAGAACCGGGGTTTACCATTGGCCCTTTACGGACGACAAGGTTTTTGGCCGGTCATACAATCAACGATGGTTTCGAAGCAGGATTGGCGGTGATAGCCAAAGTCTGTCATGCATGTTGGATGTTTTGTTTATACCGTCTCATGTGGATTATCCGACATCGAAGGAGATGTTCCTTGGGTGCTTGTCCGATATTGGTTTAGGCCTTTGGGGTTGTGCTTAAGGGATGTTGAATTCGATTAGGATGGTTTACGTGATATATATAATTTGGATGCTATGAGTGCTATTGTTGGTTGCTTCTGACTGCCATGAATAAATGGTTGCTCTGGTTTTCATGGGTGAATGGTTGAACATTTGATGTAAAGGCTGTCACCATTCGATGTGGGGAAGATGGGAGTTGAGTTCTTCTTTGGTGTTGTGGGTACATTAGTCCATTTATTTACCCATTCTCATATATTTTATTGATGATGTTAGTTAGCTGTTTTATTTCTCACTAAGACTGTTGTCTGACTTAAGGTTTTATGTTTCCCTCTTAATACCTTGGGCTATTCATCCGATTGTTGGATCGGTAGACTAGGTGGCAGGTGGTAGCTTAGTGAAGACGTTGTTCCAGTTCAGAGGCGAGCTGGAGGCTGGCGCATTATCTTTCCTACTATATAGTATTTTGATTTCTGTTGTTCGTTATTCTTCTCTGAGTGCTATAGTAAAGCAAATTTGTATAAACACTATTTTTGTAATCCAATTGTATGGATATTGCTTTCTAGTTGTTAAGAAAGTTTAGTGTTTTCTGTTTCACTATTAATACCTGTTGTATATGATCTATTATATTTAATCCTTGCGCTGTGAGTTTTATGACATGTTCTGATTGGTTATCATACCTTGATGATCGTCCATAGCTACCTGGTACGTCTTTCAGCGCATTATTCCTCTTGTTTAGTGCAGGGGTTATGGGCGGTCGTCACATAAAATGTACCAAATACCTTTGGCTAGTGTTCACTACTTATTTATATTAATATGCCTTCTGACAATGGTTACATAGTTGATGAAGATATACCTACAAGATTCTTTAATGCAAAAATATCAGTAAATGTCAAAAAATTAAAAATCAAATATGTGCTTGACATTAATGGCAACAAATTTGTTGATAATAATAGTTTTTCAAGCAACGTTGTTCAGTATTTTCAAGATCTTTCTCACTTCAGTTGCATAACGTCAGAACTTCCACATATAACCCTAGGGAGAATAATCTATTATATAAGAAAGAAAATGTTTACACAGGATTTTACCTACATGAAATTCATAAGGTAGTTTTTAGTATAAAAGATGATAGCAATCCAACACCTGACGGTTTTGGTGCTAAACTTTTTAGGCAACACTGAATATAATTAAAGATTATCTTCTTCAAACATGTAAACACCCCACCTCCATTAAGGTCACTCACAAATGGAATGCATTAACTTTGGTGGAGAATTTTAGGTAAAAGGCACAGATAATTTACAAGACAGACATATAAACAGCGGAAAGCTGGAATTATTCATTAAATAGCGTGGTTCAGTCAAAACATTACAGGCATTGTCTCAAAACCCAACTTCTAAATTATTACAACAAAATATCTGTCCTGATTTAAATCTCCAAGTACATAAAGAAGCATAAAACAGAAGTAAAGCAACATAAATCCCCAATAAAAGTGTAACCACAGTTATAGCCCAAGAAAAGAGAATCCAAGCAACACATCTACTCTCTTCAAGCTTGAAAAGGTCTGCACTAAGCTGGAGTATTCCCTCCCTGCAGACCGGGAGGGGGGGGGGGGGACGGAAGAAAAGAAGGCGAAAGAAAACGGCTCAGACATAAGTCTGGTAAGTCCAGTGATTATTTAGCATGTAAACAGGAAAAAGGATCATGACATGAAGATATGAATAAACTGAACCTAGGACAATATCCTAGAAATAAGATAACACTAAATAAGGCAAGATAAATTGAATATACTATCGCACTCATTTCTATTTCTCTGCACATACTAACAAGTGTTTTCAACCAGCACCATGTGTTCATGATAAAATGATCCCTTTTTTTGATCGGCTTCTACTCGCATGCATTTATGACTTGTGCCATTCAACCTCGCCTGATTGTAGATACATGTGCTGGTCCCATCATGGGGTGTATCAATTCCTATGGTGGCAACCCGACGTAAATTCAAGATGCACAGTGTATATTACTGATGCCCAGTGCCTGATTTGTCCATGCCAGAGTACGTGCACATCCATACTCCGTCGGAACCTACACTACTGCACTACCCGCCGTTATTTTGACTGCTTATAATCAGCCCAGTAATCGTGTCCCACCCTGCCTAGTTCAGGGCTACATCTATGTGGGTTACTGCTGAAATGGGTCCCCGTTACTAGGGTTTCCTAATCAACATGTTAAAATGGTTAAGTGTTCTCAAATTAACCAAACCCTCACCCATCATTTATTTAACATGTTGTATTGGTTAAGTGTTGCCTTAATTTACTTAACCCTACCATTCTTAGCCTGCCTGTTTCTTAGCTTTAATTCATTCATTAAAGCACCAACCTCTCACATTAGATCTATATTGTTGCGGTCGCTCGATGTGCCGGGCGGTTCCGGGCAGTCTTACACCGCAACTCAATCTAACCTCGGGTTTTTGGGCTTAATACGCTAACCTCTCACATTAGATCTGTATTGTTACGGTTGCTGGATATGCCAGGCAATCTTACACTGTAACTCAATCTAACCTCGGGTTAGGCATATTCATCTTTTAATTAATTTACATATTTACCGTTTATGTTTATATGTAAATTATCCACCAATGTTGTCAACTCAAGTCATGTCCCATTTACCCTTCTAAATTTTGTTCATAATTCTTAGGTATACAAATTATACCATTTCATGCCATTAATCATTTACATGATTATAAGCCAACCTATGCCAATAGCATGTAATTTATTATTTTTCCCAACGTATCCTCCGTTATTCGTTCGCATAAATTACATAGAACGTTAGGCTCGCAAATTAGCCTAACGCATAAACAAAAGGGAAAAACAAAGGGACATGTAACATTCCAACGGCATAAAATAGTATAGATCAACTAAGAATGTGTGATATAAATTTGGCATAGTACTACACAAATTTAATTAAGCATGTAAATGTGAACTTGCATTTGAGCTGGATCAAATTAACATAGATCTAAACATATAAGCATGTAGATCTAGTTATATAAGCATATATGAACATGACTTAGCTTATGAACTTGCATATAACATATCATAAAAGAATCACCAAATTTATATACAACATGATAGGTTCATCACCAAATTTATATACAACATGATAGTTTCATCATCAAACTAATATACAACATGATAGATTCATTACCAAATTGATATACAACATGATAGGTTCATCACCAAACTAACATATAACATGATAAATTGTATCAATCACAATAGCCTCGTAGGCATAGGTAATTTCAGAATTGCTATAGGGATAAACATGAATCAAAATACGATTATATTACAACTAGGCATAGTTCTAGTTTCGCTTTATTACAAGTCATGACTTTTATTTGTTCAAATCTAAAGAATAACCGAACTTACAAACAAAAGAACAAATCTTATTTTCTAGGATCTAATTTCTGAAACTTAAAAACCTATCCTTTGATGTAGACTATTGATTCTCTAGTTTGTACTTGAATAGGGACTTCTAACTTGATTTCTAGTTTAGAGAAAAATGGAGGCTACGCTAGTTTGGCCATGGACAGCATGACGACTTCAGAGAGCAAGGTTATGTGGTTTTAGGGTTGAGGGTTGGGGTTGTTTATATAGAAGTTTAGATTAATGAGAGCCGTTAGATCAACCTAGGAGTAATCAAAGCCATCCAGACCAAACAGAGCCAACCGGAAGTCGCCACATATGCCCTAATGACTCAGAAAACGTCACTGGACAAAACAGCCCAGATCTGACCAAGGGGGTTGACACCCCAGTCAACACCCCTCTTGGGGGGTCGACATATATGTCGACCACCCCCGGGGGGAGTCGACCCCCCCGGGGGGAGTCGACCCCTATCGGCGGGAATTTTCCTGCCCAGCTGATTCTCAAAATTTTAAAATTCGAACTGCTTTTTGATTTAATTATTATTTATATTTAATTTCCGTTTAAACTTGAAATCTTTTGAACTCCATAACTTCTTCATACGGAGTCTGATTCACGCAAACTCGGACTCTATCTCAAGCAGAATTCCGAGACGAATGCAATGGCGAAACCCGTTCCTAATTTCCACTTTTAAAATTAAGTAATGTTCATAGAAAATACGGGGTGTTACATTCTCCCCTCCTTAAAGGATTTCGTCCCCGAAATCTTCAAGTCAAGAAGAATGTATATCCTACCATCCAACATCCATCTACTCAACCATTTAATCATAGGCATCCATTGTCCTTAAAAGGTATCTAATGCTTTTCATGAACATATGCATAATGTGTGTATATGTCCTTATCTAATGCAAAATCAGGTGGTCTACTGATTCAGTTGACCTCCTTAATGCAAATCATGATAGTGTCATGAATCCATTATGTATGCAATTATTCCTAATCGTACTTTATAACTTCTACATAAGTGCACAATCATTCATACAAGTGCAACATCCATATGAAAACACATCAAGTTCAAATCCATATACAAATACATATATGCATATGCAATATGAAAGTGACTGAGCCGATCTAGTACCTAATGTGTGTGTATATGCATCCACGAACAACCACTTACAACCATTAATCATAACATGTTTCAAATACATGTTTACATTCATTGATTTCTACCTAAAGATCAAGGATAGGACCGAGGAGATATACTTAAGAGATAGATACAAGTATGCATAAACTTATGGAAAAAGAGATCAAGGATGTACCCTCAAAAAGAAAAGGGTAGACTGCGCGTAACTTGTCCTCAGTCTCCCAAGTCGCGTCTTCCTCAGCATCACTCCATTGAACTTTAACAAGCTTGACTTTACGGTTGCGTAGCTTTTTGACTTCTGTCCCTAAGATACGAGTTGGAACTCTTCTCACCGTCGCTTCTCGCTCCACTTCTATTTCCTCTAGTATGCTTGGCTCCACAACTTCTGCCGACTCATGTAAGCACTTTCATAGATGAGAGACATGAAAAACATTATGAATTCCAGCCAATCTTTTGGGCAGCTCTACTTTATAAGCCATCTTCCCAATCCTTTCAATGATAGGAAATGGCTCTACAAATCTTGGTGCCAATTTTCCTGTAGACCCAAAGAGAACGAAATTCCTCAAAGGAGATACTTTAAAGAAAACCCTGTCTCCAACCTCAAACTCAAGGTCGGTCCTTCTTTATCAGCGTAGGACTTCTTCCTATCTTGTGTAGTCTTCATTCATCTTCTTATCAAGTCCACCTTCTCTGAGGTTTCTCTAATCATGTTCGGCCCAAGTACGAGCTTGTCTGTAAACTCCCACCGACAAGTTGGTGATCAGCATGGTCTTCCATATAAAGCCTCGAAGGGTGCCATGCCTATGGTGGCTTGGTAGCTATTGCTGTAGGCGAATTCCACCAAAGGAAGATGATCCTCCCATGTCCCTCCAAAATCAAGAATGCATAATCTCAAAAGAGCTTCTAGTACTATGTTCACCCTTTATGTATGACCATCGGTTTGAGGGTGATAGGCCGTGCTTAAGGATAGCTGTGTGCCTATGGCCTCTTGCAAACTCTTCCAAAACTCGCTCGTAAAGATAGGATCTCGATCACTTACTATGCTAGAGGGTATTTCATGCAGTCGAACCACCTCTTTAAGATAAATGGATGCTAATGATGAGGCAATCCTCCTACTCTTAACAGGTATAAAATGAGCGCTTTTAGCGAGCCTGCCCACTATTACCCAAATACTGGTATTGCCACCCATCAATAAAGTCCATCGAAATGCTATCCCATTTCCACTGTGGGACTTCTAGAGGATGAAGCAGACCACCAGGCTTCATCTGCTCCGCTTTGACTTGCTGGCATATCAAGCATTTAGAGACAAACTCGGCTACATCCTTCTTCATGTCATTCCAAAAGAAAACCCTTTTTATGTCGTTATACATCTTGTCCCAACCTGGATGTATGGTCATTTTAGAATGGTGTGCTTCTTCGAGAACGGTTTTCACCAAATCTCTTTCTTGTGGGGCGCATAGTTTTCCATCCCGTATCAACCAACCCTTGTCATCGATGGAGTATCTATTGAGGTGACTAGAAGTCTCACCTCTCATTAGCTTATCCATCACATCAACTAGCTGAGGGTCTTCACGTTGTGCGATTCCTATTGAGTCCAAAAGCGTAGGTCGCACCTCTAGTGTTACTAATAAGCCAGGTACAAACTCAAAGGAAGGTCTAGAGTCAAAGTTTGCTATGTACTCCAAGCTTTTCCTTTCTACAAAGAGAGGACTTAAGGTAAGCTTTTTCCTACTTAAGGCGTCCGCCACCACATTGCCCTTGCCAGGGGTATAAGCATTCTCAAAATCATATGAGGCAAGAAATTCCATCCACCTTTGTTGTCTCAAGTTAAGATTTTTCTATGAGAAAAGGTACTTTAACGATTTATGGTCAGTAAACAATTCAAACCTTTCTCCTAGTAGGTAATGATGCCATGACTTAAGAGCAAAAACAATGGCAGCTAGCTCCAAATCAAGAGTTGGGTAGTTCTTCTCATGTACCTTCAACTGCCTTCCCCCATAGCAAACTACTTTTCCCTCTTGCATCAAGACAGCGCCCAATCATGTCCTGCATGCGTCTGTGTATACAGTAAACATCTTACTCCCATCTGGCAATGTTAGAACTGTGGCTGATGTCAGAGCCCTTTTTAGTCGTTGGAAAGCAACATCGCAATCCAAATCCCAAGCAAAAGTTAGGTTCTTCTTCGTCAATCTTGTAAGAGGTGCTGAGATTTTCGCAAAGTCTTTAATGAACTTTCTGTAAAAGTCTGCTAGCCCGAGAAAACTTCGTACTTCGGTTGCATTCTGGGGGACCTACCAATCTTGCACCGCAACTACTTTTGCCGGATCCACAGCTATCCCCTCTTTGGACACCACATGTCCAAGAAACCTTACTTCTTCTCTCCAAAAATGGCATTTGGAGAATTTTGCTTTTAGCTGGTGTGCATAAAGAGTATCCATGACTTCCCTTAAATGCAAAGCATGCTCTTCCTCACTTTTCGAGAAGATCAAAATGTCGTCCACGAAGACCACAACAAATTTATTAAGGAACTCCCTGAACACCCGACTCATCAAGTCAACGAAATAAGCCGGTGTGTTTGTCAAGCCGAAAGACATGACAAGCCATTCAAAGAAACCATCCGGGGTCCTGAATGCGGTCTTATCAATGCTGTCCTCAGCCACTCTTAGCTGATGAAACCCGATAGCCAGATCTAGTTGGGAGAAAATCAATGCACCTACAAGCTGATCGAACAAGTCGTCTATTCTTGAAAGTGGGTGCCTATTCTTCTTGGTCAGCTTGTTTAGCTCCCTATAGTCAATGCATAGGAGAAGTGAACCATCTGCTTTGGTTGCAAACACCACTGGAGCACCCCATGCAGAAATACTCCGCCTTATAAATCCCTTTTCAAGCAACTCCTTAACTTGCTTGCTGAGCTCTTTCCTTTCCCTTGGAGCCATGTGTCTAACGGGTAGAGCAACGGGTTTTGCATTATCAACAAGGTATATGCGGAAGTCTATCTCTCGCTTCGGAGGTAAACCCTTCACCTCTTCAAAGACATCCGAGTATTCACGAACAACTCTAACAGATTTCATGTTTTCAACAGACGCATCAAGAGATTCTAGGTAGCTAAGCATAACAGAGTTCATGGGATTACAAGAGATTTCTAGAGTGTTACCGAGGCTATTCATAAGTCTAACTACTCTTTTTTAACAATCGAGGATGGCACCATTATTGGATAGTCAGTCCATGCCTAGAATCAAAACATAGCCCGTGAAGCCCAAAACATAGGCATTACATCTAAACCCAACGCCTAGTATAGAAATTTCCAAATCCAAACAAATCATTGATAAATAAGTCGAACCCCCAATTGGATTTGAAACAACCAAGAGATCCTCTACTATACTGGTGTCTAGGTGCAGAGATTCAACTAAAGCAGTATATATAAAAGAGTGCGATGCGCCAGAATCAAAGAGAGTACAAATAGGATGACCAAAAAGATGAACTAAACTCTCAACAGAAATATTTCTACCTCGCTCTTGCGGAGGTTCTATGAGAGTGTGAACCTGTCCTCCAGCAGTAGATCCAGTCCTCTGCCCTTTCCCTTGCTTTCTCAGGCAGTCCTTAGCCATCTGTCATGTCTCGCCGCATTGAAAACAACCACCCATCTTCCTCTTCTTCTTTCTGCAGTCCTTAATCAGATGTCCAGGTATGCCACAAAAATTACACTTCCTCTTATCACGGGGTTTGTTATTCTTCCCTCCCTTCTTGGAATCTGTCTTCTTGTTCTGTGATCCCTCTACTTTCATGTCTTGAGGTACTTCCACCTTTGTCTCTTTCTTGCCATTCTTGTCTTCCTCCTTTAACAGTGCCATGTCCACTAGTCTCTCATAAGTCGCACCCATAGGTATATGGGACATAGCTAGGCTGTGCAGTGGCTCGTTCAACCCCTTAACAAAACGGAGAGAGCCTTCTTATGTGGAATGTTCACTAACTCCAATCTGAATCTAGCCAGCTGGTTGAATTGGTTGACGTATTCCTTGACCGATAGGCTTCCCTGTTTGAGAGATAAGAACTTTTCCACCTGTAGGGTTCGTTCGGCTTGCGAGAGGAACTTCGTTTCAAACCTCATTCTAAAATCCTCCCGAGTTTCAACTGGTCTCTCAGCATTAGTAACTTCCCACCAATAAGAGGCCTCGTCCTTAAGTAACCATACAGCCAATTGTATCTTCTGCCTATCGTCCACTTCGAAGATAACAAACAAATCTTCTGTTTCCTTAAGCCAGTTTCTTGCTTCTACAAATGACTCAGTCCCATTAAAGTTATTTCCACTCATGGCTCGAAAGTCTCTATATATCTTCGCGAAAGCATTTGCACGAGGATGAGGAGGAGGAACAGCTGCAACCGGGGGAGGAAGAACGTCTGTTGGGCCTGCGTCATTAGCCCTAGCCTCCAGGTACCTTCTGAACTAACCAGGTACCGGTACGCCCTCAGGAAGATTAAGATCCCCAGATATGCTGAAACGAAAAGAAAAGGTTCAAAACAAAGGATAGAAAGATAGTGCATATGGCTTTGGGGACTATGCCTTTTTAAAATAAAACAACATTTTTCTTAAAAATGCTTCTTTAAACTTCTTTTTGAAAAATAATTTTCAAAATTTTTTATCTAATCTGGTAAACCATTGCTCTGATACCAAGTGTAAACACCTCACCTTCGTTAAGGTCACTCACAAAGGGAATGAATTAACTTTGGTGGAGCATTTTAGGTAAAAAAAACACAGATAATTTACAAGATAGACATATAAATAGCGAAAAACTGAATTTTTTTATTAAATAGCGTGGTTCAGTCAAAACATTACAAGCATTGTCTCAAAACCCAACTTCTAAATTATTATAACAAAACATCTGTCTTGATTTAAATCTCCAAGTACATAAAGAAGCATAAAACAAAAGTAAAGCAGCATAGATCCTCAATAAAAGTGTAACCACAGCCATAGCCCAATAAAAGAGAATCCAAGCAATACATCTACTCTCTTCAAGCTTGAAAATTCCCTCCCTGCGGACTTGAGGGGGGGAATGGAAGAAAAGAAGATGAAAGAAAATGGGTCAGACATAAGTCTGGTAAGTCCAGTAATTATTTAGCATGTAAACAGGAAAAAGGATCGTGACATGAATAAACTGAACCTAGGACAATACCCTAGAGATAACAATAAATAAGGTAAGATAAACTTAATATACCATCGCACTCATTTCTATTTCTCTGCACCTACTAACAAGTGCTTTCAACTAGTACCATGTGTTCACGATAAAGTGATCCCCTTTTTCGATCGGCTTCCACTCGCATGCATTTATGACTTGTGTCATTCGGCCCCGCTTTATTATAGATACCTGTGCTGGTCCCACCATGGGGTGTATCGATTCCTATGGTGGCAACCCGATACAAATTCAAGATGCACAGTATATACTAGTGATGCCCAGTGCCTGATTTGTCCATGCCGGAGTACATGCATGCCCATACTCCGTCAGAACCTACACTGCTGCACAACCCGCCGTTATTTTGACTACTTATAATCAGCCCAGTAATCGTGCCCCACCCTGATACATTTATGTGGGTTACTGCTGAAATGGGTCCCCGTTACCAGGGTTACCGAATCAACATGTTAAAATGGTTAAGTGTTCTCAAATTAACCTAACCCCCACCCATCAGTTTAGTTAACATGTTGTATTAGTTAAGTGTTGCCTTAATTTACTTAACCCTACCATTCTTAGCCTGCCTGTTTCTTAGCTTTAATTCATTCATTAAAGCACCAACCTCTCACATTAGATCTATATTGTTGCAGTCGCTGGATGTGCCGGGCGGTTCCGGGCAGTCTTACACTGCAATTCAATCTAACCTCGGGTTTTTGGGCTTAATGCGCTAACCTCTCACATTAGATCTGTATTGTTACGGTTGCTGGATATGCCGGGCGGTTCCAGGCAGTCTTACACCGTACCTCAATCTAACCTCGGGTTAGGCATATTCATCTTTTAATTAATTTACGTATTCACCATTTATGTTTATATGTAAATTATCCACCAATGTTGTCAACTCAAGTCATGTCCCATTTACCCTTCAAAATTTTGTCCATAATTCTTAGGTATACAAATTATACCATTTCATGCCATTAATCATTTTCATGATTATAAGCCTACCTATGCCAATAGCATGTAATTTATTATTTTTCCCAACGTATCCCCCGTTATTCGTTCGCATAAATTACATAGAACATTAGGCTCGCAAATTAGCCTAACTCATAAACAAAAGGGAAAAACAAAGGGACATGTAACATTCCAACGACATAAAACAGTATAGATCAACTAGGCATGTGTGATATAAATTTGGCATAGTACTATACAAATTTAATTAAGCATGTAAATGTGACTTGCATTTGAGCTGGATCAAATTAACATAGATCTAAACATATAAGCATGTAGATCTAGTCATATAAGCATATATGAACATGACTTAGCTTATGAACTTGCATATAACATATCATAAAAGAATCACCAAATTTATATACAACATGATAGGTTCATCACCAAATTTATATACAACATGATAGGTTCATCACCAAACTAATATACAACATGATAGGTTCATCACCAAATTGATATACAGCATGATAGGTTCATCACCAAACTAACATACAACATGATAAATTGTATCAATCACAATTGACTCGTAGGCATAGGTAATTTCAGAATTGCTATAGGGATAAACATGAATCAAAATACAATTATCTTACAACTAGGCACAGTTCTAGTTTCGCTTCATTACAATTCATGACTTTTATTTTTTCAAATCTAAAGAATAACTGAACTTGCAAACAAAAGAACAAATCTTGTTTTCTGGGATCTGATTTCTGAAACTGAAAAGCTATCCTTTGATGTAGACTATTGATTCTCTAGTTTGGACTTGATTAGCGACTTCTAACTTGATTTCTAGTTTAGAGAAAGAATGGAGGCTACGCTAGTTTGTCCATGGACATCATGACGGCTTCAGAGAGCAAGGTTATGTAGTTTTAGGGTTAGGGTTGTTTATATAGAAGTTTAGATTAATGAGAGCCATTAGATCAACCTAGGAGTAATCAGAGCCATCCAGACCAAACAGAGCCAACCGGAGGTCGCCACATATGCCCTAATGACTCAAAAAAACGTCAGTGGACAAAATAGCCCAGATTTGGTCGAGGGGGTCAACACTCCAGTCGACACTCGGGGGGGGGGGGGGGGTCGACACCTATGTCGACCCCCCCGGGAGTCGACCCCTATGGGCGGGAATTTTCCCGTCCGTATGATTGTCGGAATTTTAAAATTCGAACTGTTTTTGATTTAATTATTATTTATATTTAATTTCCGTTTAAACTTGAAATCTTCTGAACTCCATAACTTCTTCACACGGAGTCCGATTCATGCAAACTCGGACTCTATCTCAAGCAGAATTCGGAGACAAACGCAACGGCGAAACCCGTTTCCCCTAATGTCCACTTTTAAAATTAAGCATTCTTTAATTCATTACTTTAATGTTCAAAGAAAATACGGGGTGTTACAAAATAGCTAATGATGCATTTCACATTGGTAATTTTAAAAGAAATTAATCATACATTTATCACTTTAATTCCAAAGCATCAAAATGATAATGAGTCATATGAATATCACTTATATCATATTGCAATGTATTATATAATATTTTCAGTAACTTACTATAAAACAAAATCAAGCAGCTTCTTCCAGACCTTATATCTATAAATCAAAATGCACTTATTCCAAAAAGGATAAATGGTTGGAATTAATTTGTTACCATTTGAAATGACAAGAGATTTAGTAGGAAAAATTTATAAGAAATGTTCCATAAAATCAATTTATAACTAGCTTATGATAAAATATATAGAGAATTTGTCATTTATATTATGAAAAAAGATGGAATTTTCACTTGAATTCTGCAAATTTATCCATTAATGTACTCCTTCCTTTTAAGTCATCATAAATGGGATCTCTTATTGTTTTATCAAAAGCAATAAGGGATTGAGTTAAGGAGATCCTTTATATCGATATTTGTTTACCATAGTTGTAGGGTGTTTTAGTATTCTTATGGATTTGGAGTATATTTATGGAAGCCAAACTCCAATTTATAAACATTCTCCTATAATTTCCGATCTTATTTATGCATATGACCTTATGATTTTTTTAAAAATCAAATCACAAAGTGTCTATGCTGTAAAGTGTGTTTTGAAAACAAATTTACTGCTTGGTTGTATGTAAGTCAAGAGATTCAAAATTTTATTCCAACAAAGTAAATAAGCACGAATATTTCGTTAATAACTATATCAATATCAAAGCCTTTAATTTGCTAGCTAAATATCTAGGCCTCTAGTTCTCTAATAGGATAATAAATAGTAATGTTATCGAATATCATGTGGATAAAATTAAAGTAAAATCAATTGTCAAAAAATAGATTTCTATTCACATTTAGCAGAATAGAGATGGCATGTTCTTCTATCTTTACAATTTTTTTTTTATCACAATCATGCGAGATTCCTTTTTATATTATTGATAAAACTGGATCATTATGTGCTAATTTTATCTCAAATTATAAATATCATAGACTATCCTAGAATTAAATGTGTATGATTCAAGCTTGTGGAGGGTTGGATGCTCAAAGTAATAGAAATATACAAAACGATATGGCTTTGAAATTAATTTAGAATTTTTATAAGACAAGTCTTCATAGGCAAGATGGGTTAAAAGCATGTCTGTTAGCAATAACCATTTGTGGATTATAGATATAGATCATATACTTGGAAATAATACTTAAATCTAGATCGTATTGCAAGCAACTTCTAAACTGAAACATTGTTAATGACAATACAACAAGTCATGACTACGATCCATGGATTCTGGGAAATAATCTTATAATTTTGTTGGGTTGGCAATAAATGGTCACTTATGGTAGTCATAATTCCTTGGTTGGGGATATCAGTAGAGATGATCTATGGTTACATAACGTACAAGGTTTGCCTTCCATGATACATGATTCAATTAAAAAAGTCGAAAATCATAAAGACAAGTAGGAAGACTATTGGTTTTGGACTGGCACTAGCAATGGTGATTTTTATCTAAAATCAACATATAATGCAATTTAATCTTCTACCAACATATTAAAGTGACCTAAATTTCCTTGATAAAGGTTAAATGTTCAAAAATTCTCTTCCAATACCTTTTTGGCTTGTATGGATCATTTACAAACTTTAAAATTCACAGGTAAATGGAATAAAAATCTTGATCCTGCTTACAAACTTCATGAACAATACAACGAAAATAAAGATCATGTCTTTTTTAACTATGTGTACTCTTGCTTCATTGGGAAATTATCAGGAGGAAGATCAACATCAATTCTTGCAACAAATATATAATATATTATATTATTTAGATTTGATAAAACTCGATCAGAGCAATAATAAGCTATAAATCATTTTGAGAATTACTATTACCCACGACTGTGAATATGATTTCGGAAAGAAAGATGTCAAAGAATACATAGAAACACCTCGATTTCAAAAGAAATTAAAGCAAATCTGATTTGGATTGAGATTCCTTCTTTAATTCCAGTCTCATAGGTAGCTAGAAAAAGACCTTAAGCAAAATTGACTTTTGGATAGCGGTGGAAGGGAGTCCCAATTTGCAATGGACATGAATGATAAATATCCATCATATATAATTCTGAATTTCGATAGGTGGAGATAATGATAATGGGTCGAAGTTTACACATGATTATGTTTTGTCTCTTATTTACGTGTGTAAGATTTCGATATGGATGTTTAGTTGATCAAGGTGTGCTTCTTTTGTTTATAATTTGTTTTTGGGTGACATGTATTTATTTGTACACCTTGCCTTTGTATTTTATGCTTTTATTTTAGTTCGTAATAAGGTACAATTTATTTTGTTTCAAAAATAAAAAACAACCATTTACCCATTGACAAGAGTTATTTGCCTTTTGACTCTTCATTACAATCCATTGGACATGCCTAATTTATACCAAAAAGGATTTAATCTTTTCTTGGACAATGATAATATATATAAAAAAATTAATTTTTTTCTCTGCAGCTACCGCGGTTCTTCATTTCTATCCTTTTTCCACCCTCTACCGTCTTTGTTAATTCATACAAATTTATTTAGTTGCGGATGAAATCGTATATTCCAAAATCTATCTATAATAACATGTTTATCTATCATCGTTTAACTTCTCAGTTCTTAAATATTCTAGAACAATGAATACCGTTCAATGTGAACTTAGCAGGGGAGAATCAATAAAGAAATATGTATTAGAGAATATATTACTCAACTGTACTTTACTCGATGGAGTTTATAATTTCCATAACTTCAACATTTCTTTTTTTCTTGTTGTTGCGCTACAAACATCGCTGAAGGGCACAAACCTTCTATGTTATGTTTTGAGTGTAATCATTGAAATGGGAGTAGTTATTATTATTTCAACAGAATTACCGCTCCGATCTACTGTTACATTTCATTATAAATTAGTTAGTTTCAACGGTTGCATTTAAATTTTTATTATCTTACATTATCAATTAGGATTTTCCTAGTATTTCTTTTAGTGATTTTATCCATCCAAACACAATGAGTAATCAAGCATCACATCAATATTCACTTTTTTTTCGTAATTTTAAACTAATTAATTATTTATTTAGTAATTTATGAGGGTTATATACGCAAAGATCAATTCCTAACTATGACGTATAAGCCCCGTTGCTTCAATTAAATTATGCAGTCTGGAGTCCATGCCTACTTTGATATTTATTACCTTGTGGTAACATTAGCGTGACTTCTCAAATACTTATTGATAGAACCTAAGTTTACAATAAATAAGTTCGATCTATCAGGAGCCGTTCATTGGTTTTAATTGCTGAATAGACGGCAGATACGGTAAGCCGCTTAGAAAATAAGCTGCTTAGATTTAACGCTATACAGCTGGCATTAACGAAATTAATAGATGCGGAGAATCAGCTATAAAATCTCATCATGATTTTTCTAATTATTTCAAGGATTACTAGTCAAAGTATTTATTTAATCCATCGTTCTTCTCCCGATAAATTTTAATCAGTTGATTAGTTTCATCATCAATCTTTATTGTCAATAGTTTGATCTGGTGATGTCGTTCCAAACGGCAAGTGAAGTAAGTGCTTTTCTGAATTACTTTTCTTTGTTCTTGGATAGATGACATAGATTATATTTGCATTTAAGGTCATATCATTCGGATCGGGATTTTTTTCTGGATTAATGACATTGTTGCTATATTGTAGTTCGTGAATGTTAAATCCATGGTAAGTGGTTAGTAGCAGTAGTGAAAATTTATATAAAAATATTAATTTGTTGGAAATCCGATGATAATACGAACATCTTTGTTTGTGACGACGCAACATTTTATTATTATATAAGAACATATTCTTCTGTATATTTTTGAATCAAATCATTGTAAAAGTGGCGAATTGAGCATGATTATAATCCTCTTAGCCATTGGGTTTATGCTGTTGGAACTTAGCGCTCTTAACCGCTCAATAGTTAATCAGACTTGTTTGATATCGATTGAAAATAAATTAAAATAAATAAATAAGTTGATGTCCTGAGTTGCATTTAATAAAATTTCTTGACAAAGTTTGATATATTCCTTTTAAGGGTTTTACTCATCAGGCCTCTATTTCTGATCCTGTTATGAGAAAGGTGTGGCGATGGATATGTAAATAATATCTCTATTTTGTCGAATCAAAAAACACAAACTAACTTGCAGTTTTTTCAAAGTAAGTGCAAATTAAAGTATGTTTTTCAGATGTGGTTTTCAGATAGGTTTTCAAAAATTTGAAAAAACAATTTTTTTATTTATAAATAATAATAATAGTAATTCAAGTACAAATTTAGTAAATAGAGATACAAAGTTTTGACCTTTGGATCTTTTGAAGGTGGAATTCGGGGGGAGATCCAATGGTTAAGATCAATTGTGTCACTAATTGTGTCAACAATGTGTTTAAATAGACTTTCCCTTTTTACCATATAAAATTTTATAGAAACTTATATTTTTATAAAAAACTGCAAGTTCTCTTGCATTTTCTGTTTGAAAAGTGCAAGTTATCTTGCATTTTCTGGTATTTCAAAAATAGGAACCTAGTTTACACATCATTTTTGTAATGACTTTTCTTATAACAACATAAAAAATATGTACCTGTAAAAAAGTTTCTTGATCCTTTTATCTATTTATTTTTTATTTTATCATGATTTTTGAAAAACATTTGGAGGTAAAATTGTTTGTACGAAACATTTCTGAAACATCTCATATTGACTTCCTCTTAAGTGAAATGGTAGATCCACATATCAATCCTTTCTATTTTTAGCATATGTAATATCATATTAAATATGTTTCACCCCCTTTTTTTCCATCACACACACACACACACACACACACACACACATATCATTACAGTGTTTTCAATTCAAGTTTAAAGCACTTTTGAGTTGTTAGTTTGCTTTAATTCAATATTCATTGTGCATACATCTAGGGCCTGCTTTAAGATTGAGTCACCCCATTTTATATGTGAAGTGATGTGAAAAACTAGTAAATACAAAATGACCAATGTTGTTGTTGTTGTTGTTACCAGTGATAGTAGTGTGCTTGCAAATGGTCAATTTGTTCTTGCAGAAAGATGGTCACTTTGATGAATTTTATCTTCTTCTAGGTTCTAGCATTAAGTAGCTGGATTATTCTTGGTAACTTGCTATTGAAACGTGTCATCCAAATAGTTTCTTTGGATGCCAAAGAATATGCCATCAAGAGGACCTGAATTTGGACTTCACAAGTATCAATTCGAAGACTCACCACTAAGACAATTTTATATTTAAATGAAACAAGTTTATTTTGTAGATATCGAGGAAAATTGCATCAACTATACATGTACGCAAAAAAGAGTTCATAACCCGTATAAATAATTTGCGACCCACATTCCAATTACGTGTTATTAAACTAATATTGAAGTAATTAAATTATTATACTGGCCATACTAAAATCCAATGGTTAGGTTATATAAAAAGTATAACGCCATATATCTGCGGTTATTCTATATCTTTGTAAAGTAGAGCATGGAAAGTTGTAATATTCAAACTGGTTGCAGTTGTATGAAAATAACTGAAACTTATTATTTTGAAAATGTCCACCAGTTAACTTATTTATATGATGATGAAGTTGTATGATGACTTGCTCTATCTTTTGGCTAATCAATTTCAGTGTGTTTGGTTTGCATGCATGAAATACTTGATTGTGTGTATTATATGCATTAATGATTGGTTATCCAAAATAAACTGTGATGTGAATAACTAAGTTGCATATAAGAGTGTGTAACTATTGTAGTTGATGATTGGTCATCCAAAATAATAGGTTGAAATAGAATGGTCATGTACTGACTACTAACAAAATCGATCATTACAATTTTTTGTAGTGGTAGTACTGAGATTTGGAGAGAATGGTATATAACAGTTTGCTGCTGAAATTTTAGTTTTAAAAAAAATTGTTTTCCTTATTCCTTTGTTATTTGTTTCTTCTTTCGTCAAAATCGTCAAGGTCCTCAAAACTATACAAATATAAATCCTACCTCAAAATATGTCCAAAAATGAATGTAAGTCAATGAGTAAATTATTGATATGCTTTAGGATCTCACAAGGCTTGTTAGTATCAGTGGATAGTCTAAAATGTTTTTTGAATGAAGAAATGAGTTTACATCCCTATTGGTCAGTTCATATTTATTACAAAGTTGCCTAGCTTAGTAAAATAAATAAGTTTGAGCAACTTTAAAGTCAATAAGATATTTTAATCCTAAAAGGTTTTTGAGCTCAAATCTACCAGCGATGTTCATAAAGTGAGTCGATATATGCAATAAGTTATGAACATCATTCTTATTTTTTTTTAATCTAATTATCTGAATCTTGATTCAAATTCAATCTTTCCATTTACAATTCGATTTACAGTCCAATTCAGAATAATTTAAACCTGCAATTGGGAAAAGTCATTCAGTTTATAATGATAGACAATTTCAGTTTTAATTCAAACAAAATAAAGAAGAAACATGATGAAAAATTGAGTTTTAGCTTCATATTTAGATGTAACGTCAAAATCATTTTCAAAGTGTTTTCAAACCTTAAAATATGTATCCACTGAAGCAGCGGATTACGATTTAAATCACGGTTACATTCAATGTTTAAAATTTACGATTTATGATTCAGATAATAACAATCGTGATCAATCTACAAAGTAAACTTAATGCCAAAAAAGTTGATAATTTATTGTTGTGAATAAATTTAATATCAGTTTCTAAGGACTTGTCTACAGATAAAGAAAATCATCCACAACACACTTCACATTTCCTTAATCTGTAATTCACGAACAAGCTCATAAATACCTTTAACAGAGATTCATGATGTAACAGTAACATGAATTTTAGTATCTGATCTTTGCAACCATTGCAAGCTCATGCAATAGATGATACATAATGGACATATACCCAAGTGTGAAAAAGACGTAATCCCTTGATTTGTGTGCAACCTTTGGTCACTAAGTGTGCTTTATTATGTTCAATGAAGCTAGATTCGTAAAATTTAGTCTTTAAATATACAATGACAATCTGTAATATTTTATTGGAGAGTGCAACATCCATATTCTTTTATTGAAGCACAAACGGCTCAGTTGCCATGCATCTAATGAGGTGCGATGGCCAAGGTGTTTGTTAGGCATGAGTCACATTATCTGGAGTAGAGTTACGTAGATTAATAGAAGATTAATTCCACCAAATGAGATTTCAAAAATAGTTGTGATATGTATAGGAAATTGGTATCATGCAACAATATAAATTCTTTTTGGTATGTTGATGTTTTCAAAATCATTATTATAGAAAAATCTTAAAAGTTAGGTCCCATTTGGTTTGTCGTTTCTAGTTTTGTATTTTCGTCCAAACAAAAGTCCATCCATCCTTTGTAATACTGAAAAACAAACAATTTTGAAAAATGAGATTAATATGTATAATAGAACGTAAGTTTATTTGATTTTTTAGTGTTTTGGAAGATAACAAAAGCATGGAGAACTATCCAAGTCCTCCATTGATAGTTGGTCAATGCAATGCGCAGGAACTGTAATTTTTTTTTTTTTTTTTTTTTGGGTAATTCATAGTGCAAGTTGAAAACACAACTCAAAATACAATATAAAACCAAATGGACCATTATGATTTAAATCGTGTTTTCGATTGGATCTCTTCCATTCCAATTTTTATATACATTCAATTCAAAGTCAGTTAAAAGCGCAATTGCGAAAAATCATTCAGTCTATGTTTGTATATTTAGAATGCTTATTTGGATCAATGATACCAACTGCTGTATTTGTTAAACCCAATAAAAATGAAACGAGAGAAAAATCGCGTCTAAAGCTCAGGTGTAGAAGTTGAAACATCATAATCAACCTCTAAGTCTCCATTTTTTTAATATTAACATTTGGAATCTACATTTTACGACACTTTTTTTTTTTTTTTTTTGAATTTAAGTTTAAAATTTTCAATTTGAATATTTTTAAATACCTGGATCAGAACCACGTGTATACTCAATTTGGGGGGGAGGGGTATGGATGCTTTGTTCGGTGGTCATGCTTGCTCTAGACTCAATGAAACATGTGCACAAGTGGATGTACATGTATGTCAAACCTTAATAGTACTACAAGTACGGTGAACTTTTAATGACAATATTACAGAAAAAACAAGGAAAAATAACCAAGTCAAATGAAATTGCAGAGCAGACTCCATATATGGATGACGCTGGTGATGAAGTTGGTGGACATGCAAGTTTAGGATATATATGATACTTGGATAGTTGGATTGGTTTCATGGAGTTGATCCATATGCATTATAGTTATGCGATTTTTCTTTTTGTGCACTTGGGTTTGTTGGTTTGGTTAGATTTTTTTTTTTTTTAAGGATGATATGTATGAGTTATGTTGGTTATCAGGTGGAGTCAGTGTTTAAGAGTGGGGATCGATTTTGAAATGTTCTTACAGTGATTATAGAGTGAGGAATCAGGTGGTCCTCATTTGTCACAATAAAGTGAGTTAAAGGACAAGATTTGTTACTCATGAAAGAGGCTTATTTCTGAGAACGAATATGTCAGATGAATACTCCAACGGGATGAACTACTTTGACTTGGAATATCATGTTTGTTGGTTATGTTAGACATGACTTGCATTATATTAGAGTGAGTGCGTAAATTGGATTGTGAATAAGATATCCTAAAAAAGATGGACATATATATGAGATTGGTAGCACATAACAAAAAGATATTCATTTTGCTACAGTTAGTTTTCTGAAGTACTTATATGTGCTCTGGGAATGCAGGGATATTCAATCACAAAGTTGACACTAAAATGACTTTATTCAGCGATCTTGCATTTTTTTATACCAAATGAAGTGCTCGTATATTAGAGACATTGAAAATTTCAACAGGTTATGCATAGCACAAGCATTTAAAAACACCTAGAGACATTGAAAATTTCAACAGGTTATGCATAGCACAAGCATTTAAAAACACCTAAATATTTAATATCGGATTTCTTTTTTTCAGAGACATTATAAGGAAAATGATAGTTAATTTCATTTGTGGGTTGTTGATATGCATTTATGTCCAAAACTCAATTAGCAGTTGTGTTTTGCAAACATGAACATCGACGTACTTTTGGAATACTTCAATTTCAATGTTTGCATTCATTCACACAATTTTTCTTATTTTATTTTTAATTTTTTTGGCATACTAAATATCTGTTCATTTCATATTGAATAATGAGAATACAACATATATGGCAATAACTAATTTAGTATTGCCGCGGCATCTAACTTATATGCTAAAGTTTTGTTAATTTTTGTCATGTGAATAAATAACTGTAACTTGAAAGAATCACCACTTCTTTTTCTAACATGTAATATTAGTGGCAAGTATGGTATCATTGCCAACACAATCGGTGGAGTGTCATGAACTGAGGGAAGAGTGAACATGAGATATTTAGGTCTTCTATTATTTGAATCTATGTTGTATTAGGCAATAAGCAAGGTGAGACGGGTACTTTGTTACTCATATTTTCTATCAAAAGCAGTGCATGCCACCATGATCATCATCATATTCACAATTCTTTTAAGCTAAACAACCATCTGCTTGATAGTTTCTCATTTATTAACTAACAACCAGAGGGTAAAAGGAAATCAAATTACCAAATCCCGAAGTGCTTAAACTAAAAATCAAAGAATTCGGTCTTATAACTGTATTGATTTTTCATGCTGGAACAGCGAAACAGTTGCTTAACTGATTTTTTTTGTCATTTGTAGCATATTTAATAGTTAAGAATTATTTTCTACTACGTATTAGCATTTGAATCTCCAATGATAGATTTATTATCCCTAGAGTGCCGTGACATTTTCGTCAACAGAATTATGCTTTTGAAGGTATGTAATATATATTCTGAAATTGTAGTTAAATGCATTTTCTGGAATGAGCATAGCTGATGAAAGCAAGAAAGCTTTCATGACACTGAAGAGAAAGAAAATTCATCGATATATAATATTCAAGATTGATGAGAAGAAAAATGAGGTAGTTGTTGATAAGACGGGGAAATCGGGAGAGAACTATGACCAGTTTGCTGCTTCTTTGCCTGAAAATGATTGCCGATATGCTGTTTACGATTTTGATTTTGTAACTGAAGATAACTGCCAAAAGAGCAAGATATTCTTCATAGCTTGGTTCGTATTTTTTTCCTCCCTTTTTCTTCTTCTTTTTTTTCTTTTTCCTTTTTCCGATTCAGTGTTTATGAATAATTCATCACATCTTGTTCAAATCAATGCACCATTTATATTTACCAAGTTCTAACTTGGTCTTTGTCATGAAAAGGTAAATTAACACCCAACGTGAAATGTTTGGCCTTATACTTGTTTATGGATTATGTTATATTTTGTGATACTTGTGTTACTTTGTGCATGTAATGTGGAAAAGCTTAAGAGCTTGAAATGAAGTAAAATGATGCAAATAGTACAGTAGTAAAACAGATCATTATTTGACTTAAGAAATTTCACTGAAATATTTATGCAGATAACATTGTTGAAGTTGAACAAAACTGTATGCAAATCTGCTTAGTTAAGTCATCTATATTCAATTCTACCTAAATGTATTAATGACATGTCATAATATTTGGTTCTTGGCTCAAGTCAAATAAAATAACAAAGTGCTCATCAAGTTTCATTTAGCAGGCATGCTACTTAATTTTAATAGAACAGTAATTTTTATGTTTCAGGGGTTCACACCCATGACCTCTAAAACTTGTGTCTACAGCGCTATGATGCTACTAACTAGTTGAGCTAGTAGCTAGTGGTCCTTGACCTTTCCGTTCTTTTGTAAGTTAATGAATGACTGGTCCAATGTGTGTGAATGAAACAAAGCATTATGTGAGCTTCTAGTTTCACCAAGTTTATCTACAGTATAAGACGATTCAGGAAAACAAATGTTACAGGTAACCCAAAATGGAAATCTGGATTTTGCTACACCATGGCATTTTTAGTAACATCTTTGTAATTTCTCAAGTCATGTACAACCAAAACATAACTAAACTCTAGTCATCTGTTTAAGATTTTAAAGGTTTGAAAACTTGTGTTAGGATGAGCCTTTGTTTTGTATATATCATAATAACCATAATGAACTTATCAACATTCTTCGTTTGATTTTTCTTTGTGTAGGTCTCCATCGACTTCAAGAATTCGTTCGAGGATGCTGTATGCCACATCGAAGATCGGTTTCCAGCATGAGCTGGAAGGTGTTCACTATGTCATTCAGGCAACTGATTGCACTGAGATGGATTTGAGTACCATCAAGGAGCGTGCAAATTAAAACTTTGGATGAGTAAACTCTTTTTTATGTTAGCTTTAGAAAGTAAGATCAACTGATTTGGACTAATCGCAGTTTGGGTAGTCTATATGGACCGACAGGGGAAGCAAAAGCTCGTATATATATGGTCTGTAAGCCATTACTTCTCTAAGTCTAATTAGGTGAAGTTCGTTCCTGTATTGAATGCTATATAACCACAACAAGTGGTATTAATGAGTAAATTTAGCTATGTTCTTCAAATTTGAATTATGATGCCTGATTATATGTGTTATGGTAATGGTTACCGTTACTATTTGACAAATACCGTTATCATATCGTTTTTATTGATAAGTCAAAATTGGTTATCGTTACCGCTGCCGATCAACTGATATGTCGAAGACATACCGATAGTCTGGTGATCGTTACATTGATAATGGTAAATTACCATTTTTCATCAAAGTTTGTACTTTGATATGTATTTTTTACACAGTGCATCTTTATTATATTTTATTATATTGTATATGCAATGTGTGTTAGTAAAAGACATAAAAAAGGAAAAAAAAAGCGTGTTTTGAATTATTTCATTTGATTATTGAATTAAATTTAATCATTTATTTGGTTCTAAATGCATGTAATAAAGCATATCAGATAAATATACATATGTTTTAAATTGACTGGTAAAACTTTCGTTACTGCTGGTATTGAAGAAATGTTACCGATAATTTACCGTAGAAAATGAAAAATTTACCGTTACCATTCCATTTTAACTAGTATAATAATTTCAATCAAAAATGATTACTAATCAACCGGTAATGGTATGATAAATTTATCATTACCATAACAGCCCTTGTTGTATCATTGGGAGTAATTTCCTTGGCTTAACAAATATAGAAGCTTTTCACAAACTTTCTAGTAACGCCCTTTCTTGGTTACAAGAAATTTCATGGTTTGGAGTGGTTCAAAAGAGCCAGTAAGGTTTAACATGGCTGGTTGATGGTTTGAACTAGGAGTTCCAAACCGTCGTCCTTTTGCATATATGCTAGGGAAGTTTGATTATGCAAGTGATTCAAACGAACCGCCTGGTTATATTATTTTCTTTCGTCACTATTGGATTTTGATGAAATGTAATGTAAAAGAGACGATGTATTAATTCTCAGAAAAACTGTAAATTGAATTGAATCATAAACGGGAGAACTACGAAGTGTTATATACAGTGCTTGATGGGTTGTGAACACATAGGTCCAAACTAATGTAAGGCCGAAGCCGCTTGTAAACAAATAATGTATGCGGTGCGATGTTATTTTCTCTAACACCTCCCCACAAACCCAATTAGGGTTAGGGTTTGCTCTGGGGAAATACAGATTACGGCAATTTCTATTCGAAATTGCAGATACGACGACATAGACTCTAGAAGCTATCGTTGCAAGTGGTGATTGAGATACCCTTCAGCTTGCTCGAAGAGATTTCTGAGTAAATATGAATATGACTTTAGGTTTACTCAGGCAAGTAGACAACTGCTTGGGATCTGAGCTTTGTGTCGGCTTCATCGACGTTCAATTCATGCTTTAGCCTTGAAATTTTTTCCCTTGACAGTTGCTATGTGAATATGTCGGCTCTTTGGTAAGTAGAAGGTATGTATCCGATTTTAATCTTCCGTTGGATCACCCTTTCTCTGATAAAGTATAGATCTAACCCGACGTGTTTCGTTTTTGAGTGAAGAACTGGGTCAGTAGTGATTGAAATTGCACTCACATTATCACCATATTGTGGTTACCTTGTTAGGTTTGATTTTCAATTTGTCTAAAAGAGTCTCGATTCATATGATTTCTGCAGTTGTGCTTGCAGCACTTTTGAACTTTGCCTTTGTACTAGATCTATATATTGTATGTTTTTTCTTTTCACACCACGACACTGGGTTTTTACGGAGGTATACACAATGGCCAGTAGTAATTTTCTGTCATCCATGTTTGTTGTCCAATCTGCATGAGCATATGCATTGATATTGATATTTTTGCATGTCTTGAGTATGAGTCCCCGATTGATGGTTCCCTTTAGGTATCTAAGTACACTTTTGATTGCTTTCCAGTGTTCATATGTTTGGTTTGCATGTATTGACTTAGCTGATTAACACTGCAGAACCCATATGATGCTTCTGCACTATTTGTCATTAGAGATAGGCTCCCCCTTTCTTTTTGACAGATGTAAATTGCTAACCATTGGTGTTGGGAGACTATTAGCTTCTGTCATTTTGGCTTTTGGACAAGATTTTTGAAATGTATTTGCTCCGACTTAGATGCATTTCAAAGGTCATTGGTCTTTTGACTTCAATGCCAAGGAAGTAGTTCAATTTGCCAAGATCCTTGATAGAAAAAGCTTTGTCCAGTGTTTATATGATGTTCTCTATTTTTGTTTTGCTGCTTCCTGTAATTATAAAGTCATCAACATAAATAATATGTAGGTAGCAGCATTATCAGAGAATTTTGTAAATACAGAGTTGTCTGATTTGGTTGAGTTATATCCATGATTGGCAAGTGTTGATTTTAACTTGTCAAACCACACCCTTGGTGCTTGCTTTATCCCTTAAATGACCTTGTTGAAACTGTATATAAGTTTTTTTTGCCTTTCCAAATAAAACCTTCAGGCTGCTTCATGAATACTTCCTCCTGCAATTCGCCATTTAAAAAGGCATTATTAACATCAAGTTGTTTGATGTCCCAATTTTTGTATAAGGCAATTATTTGGATTATTCTTGTTGAGGAAGGTTTCACAACAAGTAAGAATGTTTCTGTGAAATCAAAGGATACTGTTGTGAATACCATTTTGCAACCAATCTTGCCTTATATGCAGAAATTGAGCCAACAACATTCCTTTTAAGTTTAAAAGTCCATTTGCAGTCAACTAAGTTTTTATGACATGGTAGATTCATAGAGTTCATGTCTTGTTTTAATACGAGCATTATACTCCTCTATCATAGCTGGCCTCCACTATGTGTGGTGGTTGACTTCTTGGAAGGATGTTGGATCACCTGGCATAGTATCAGTGTTGAATGCTTTTGGTTTAAATATCACACATTTGGCCCTTGTTAACATTGGGTGTCTGTTTGCATTTCCCTTAGTGGTAATGCCTTTATTGCTTTCACTTGTAGTGTTTTTGTCAGGTTCTGATGTTTGATTTTGATACATGTTTTCATGATCTTCTTGTGATGAGTTACTACTACTGCTTGGTGAGTTGTATTGCTCTTGACCTGGTCCACTGTTGGGCATGGTGCATTGAGAATGATCTATATCACCTGGCTTATCTTGTTGAGATGACACTTCCAGAATTACTTCATCGGGTATATCTAACCCAACATGTCTTGTATTTTGTACTTTGCTTGTGGTTTTAATTTCAGCTTTACTGAATGGGAACAACTTTTCATTGAACACCACAAGTCTAGTGATATATATATATATTCTTCCTATACCATCTAGACATATGTACCCTTTTTACTGGTGCAATAGCCTAGGAAGGTGCATGATGTGGATCAAAACTGTAATTTGTGTGTGTTGTAAGACCTTAGGTGCGGAAAACATTGATAATCAAAGACTTTTAGATGTTTATAATCAGGTTCAATATTGAATAAAATTTCTTAAGGACATTTAAACTCGAGCACTTTAGTGGGTAGTAGGTTAATCAGGTGAACAACAGTGTTAAATGCCCCTGGCCAGAATTTCAGTGGCATTGAGGCTTGAGCTAGTAGGGTTAAACCAGTCTCCACTATATTTCCATGTCTCCTTTCAATTAACCCCATTTTTCCTTAGAGTTATAGGGCCAAGTTGTTCTGTGTAGAATAACTTTTTTCTGAAAAAATTGTTTGTGGGGTAAAAAAAAAAAAAAAAAAAAAAAAAAAAATCTTTTCTGCCATCAGTTTGAAAGATTCTTACCTAATGGCCAGTTAGATTTTCTATTTCAGAAGTAAATCGTGTTACAATGTTGAAGGTTTTAGACTTAGATTTTAGTAAAAAGATCCACACAAATCGAGAATATGCATCAATGAAAGATATATGGTATCCATAACCATAGTCATATTGGATTGGGGAAGGATCCCACAAATCAGTGGCAATAAATTCTAATGGCTTAGTGTAGCAAATGTAAGAGTTAGGAAATGCTAACTTATGACTCTTCCCCATTTGAAAAAAGGTACAAACATAAGTAGTAAAGAAATGCTTAATCTGAATATTATTACTACTTATAACATGCTTTACAATCTTTATACTGGGCTGTCCCAATTTACTATGCCATAGATCAAATATTTTACTACACTCAGAATCTTTTTCAAGAGTTAATGCATAAGCACTATTAGTTTCAGTTTCTCTTGAATTTGCTACATCAAACTTATATAGCTTCTTACATTCTCTACCCTGCAACATAATATCCTGTGTTAGAATGTCTTTAACTATGCAAGTACTTGGGTAGAATTCAAAAAACACATTATTATCTTTTGTAAACTGGGAAACACTCATAAGATTCTTTTTGATTGATGGTACCCTTAGTAAGTTTTTGACGTACAAATTTTTGGATCCATCAAATTTAGCATTTCCTCTGTGTATTACATAATAACCCGGAAATTCTGGGCCAGTTTAAAATTTTTATTTTGGCAATTTTAGCGAATTTTGAATATTTAAAATGAATTATTTTAAATAATATCGACGGGAAAATTTATTTTGAATATATTTCGAACGTATATATTCATATGCGCAGTCGTTAGAATATATATAATTATATATAATTATAAATAGAATTGAAAAGGCGCGGTAGTTCGATAATTCGATTTCAAACTTCAATTGAACATACCGGGTGCAAAACAAACCGGATTTTAGTGAAACCAAAAACAATAGGATCTATTTGATAATATCTTTCCAACGAATCCGAAAAATTGAAATTTCATAGCGGGAATCAAAAGATATGTCCAGTTGAAAATTTTGAATAGTCGCTATGGAATTCAGGCCCTTAAAAATGGGAATTTTGCAAACAACCTCGGATTTCGACGAAACCACTTTTGTTGGGTCCGTGATGTCAAATTATTGTTAGATTCCAAATTTCATAATTTTTCGAATCAATATGTGAGCATGGCAAAGGAAAACGCGTTTGACCAGTTTCAGTTGATTTTAATCAACTGGAAATTGGCCATTTTTCCAACGGTCTCAGAATTCGACGAAACTAGTTTTGTTAGGACCGTATCGTCAATACGAAGCTAGAAAATATTTTTCTACAATTTATAGAGTTCGTATGTGACCCCGGTAAATAGAAATGCTC
Source organism: Allium sativum (assembly GCA_030737875.1). NCBI lineage: Eukaryota > Viridiplantae > Streptophyta > Magnoliopsida > Asparagales > Amaryllidaceae > Allium > Allium sativum. The sequence goes on along the minus strand of CM060918.1, from coordinate 158,467,286 downwards.
GTTTAAATTCAATATATAGAGTTATATGTTGATTTTGACGAAAACTGATCGAAACAGTCGAATCAGCGAACGATACATATCCCATTGTGTTCGAAATGGGGGTAAAACGCTATGGACGATAGGCGGTGGGCCTCGTTTCGAGGTCGAAATAAAAAGTCAACTTTTAGTAAATAAAATAATTAAATAAATAAAAAGAAAATATCCCCCCCTTCCTTTTCTCCTTAACCAGGCCCCCCTCCCCCACCGTTGAAATCATTTCAGAACGAAAAAAGAAAAAAAGAAAGAAAGGGAAAGATGGGGGGGACCCGCCGCCGCTCCCTCCCTCCCCCCGATTGATCGCCGCCGCCTCAGAGGAGGGGCGCCTCCTCCGAACCCACCCCCCCCTTCCACCTCGGCGACACAGACACCCCCCCCCTCTGCGCGCAACCACGAAGCCCCCCCTCATCCGCACCCTCCTCCGCCCCTTCTTCCTCCTCCGCCTCCCTTCTTCTCCTTCCGATCCTCTCCCCCTCCGACGAGCGCGCAACCGAACCCCCAGCAGCCCCTTTTTCTGAAATTCAAAAGTAAGCCTTCTTTACTTATTTAATTTTATTTTTCAGTTTTCTTTTATTTAAATTAGTATAGGAAAAAATCTGGTTTTATAAATTTTTTAAATTAGAAAGTTAGGATTTTTTTTAAATTAGAAAGTTAGGAATTTTTAAATTAGAAAGTTAGAATTTTCATAAAGGAAAAGTTAGGATTTTTAATAATAGAAAGGTCGAATTTTTAACAATGGAAAAACTATAATTTTTAACATTGAAAAGGCGTTATTTTTCATATTGAAAAGGCGATATTTTTCATATTGAAAAGGCGATATTTTTATACGATGAAGAATAAAATTTCTATGTCTACATTAGAGTAGTAGCGATAAAATTTCTATTTTTAAGAATTTAGGTTAACGATAGAAAAATTCGATTTTTATATATTGAATAGCATAGTAAAAATTCGATTTTTATATATTGAATAGCATAGTAAAAATTCGATTTTTATATATTGAATAGCATAGTAAAAATTCGATTTTTATATATTGAATAACATAGTGAAAATTCGATTTTTATATATTGAATAGCATAGTGAAAATTCGATTTTTATATATTGAATAGCATAGTGAAAATTCGATTTTTATATATTGAATAGCATAGTGAAAATTCGATTTTTATATATTGAATAGCATAGTGAAAATTCGATTTTTATATATTGAATAGCATAGTAAAAATTCGATTTTTATATATTGAATAGCAAAGTAAAAATTCGATTTTTATATATTGAATAACGAAGTAAAAATTCGATTTTTACATATGTAGAGAATACGGGCAACGAAGGTGACAAAAAGGCGAGAACGATGAAGATTTCTATCAATGAAGAGTCGTGGTATTGGATAGCTATCGGTGAGAATTTTTCACTCTTCAATTTCTTTTTCTAGTTATATATATATACATACTAGGATGCAGACGGTGTTTAGTAGCACCCGACACAATCGTCCACAGACCATGGACTTGTTTGTTTGGTTGTGTAATGTGTAGTTGGTTAGATTATTTGGTTTGAATCAAATTGTTGTAATAACAATGAAATGTTCTTCCGTCTGCGTTCTGATTTGTCTTGTCCTCACAGTAATTCGTTCTTTCTCATCTCTTCGGAGACCGGGGAAGTTCGGATCGTCACATTTGGTATCAGAGCTTTGGTTTACAGAGCTCGAGAACAAGACACATTAGAACCATACGAAAGAATTCATCAGATATTGGATTAGCAACATCCAATTAGAATGACTCGTTAGAGATAGGATCAGTAGTATCCTAGAACGAGTGTGAAGAGTATATTTTTCAAATGAAAACAATTTTGTTTTGAAAATTTAAATCAATTCTACGTATTTGATCATTTATTTATTTTGAATTTGGACAATCGAGTATATAAAGATTTTGCATATATGCGTCATGAACGTATATTCGAAGTTTTAATATACCAGATAGATATAGAACCGCACTCTAGTAGCCCAGAGATGTTCTAATGGTGGTTCGAAACATCATCAGCATTTATTTTCGAGTGACGAAGGTGTGATATCTATATATTTCCATTAGACTGGTGTGAGAACCAAAATATAGCTAGAATACATTGTTGTGATTTGGCATCAAAAATGTGATTTTTTGCATATATATCAAATTATGAATTTGAAACGTTAAATTCACTAATTGATTGATGTTTGGGTTGTTTGTTTATTTGTTTGACAATTTTGAACCATTAAGCCTAACTAAACCGAATATTGAACTATATTGAAAATTGGTCGCATTTGTTTGCATATACATGTACTTACATTGAACAGGTCATAGCAAGGAGGCTAGAGCAGAGAATAAAATTTGTTTGCCCGACAAATAGGTACATATTTACTATAATTTACTGTTTTGTTTGGGTGAGGATGATTTTATGAGCCTATTGGCTAGCCGCTTGGCTTTTTCTTTTTCTTTTTGAGATCAGAAGGCCTATATGGCAATTTCGGGATTTTCCCGTGGCTCCCGGTGCAGGGGAGGTTATGGCGAAATTTTTCGAAAATTTTGGGTGTTAGCCAAATTTTTGAAGAATTTGAAAATTCTCAGAAACTGAAAAGTTGGAGAATGGAAGCCAGATCGAACGTAGAGCTGATTAATCAAACCACTTTCGACTTTGTTCCTTTTCGGGGACGAAAAGTTTTAAGTGGGGGAGATTGTAATAACCCGGAAATTCTGGGCCAGTTTAAAATTTTTATTTTGGCAATTTTAGCGAATTTTGAATATTTAAAATGAATTATTTTAAATAATATCGACGGAAAAATTTATTTTGAATATATTTCGAACGTATATATTCGTATGTGCCGTCGTTAAAATATATATAATTATATATAATTATAAATAGAACTGAAAAGGCGCGGTAGTTCGATAATTCGATTTCAAACTTCAATTGAACATACCGGGTGCAAAACAAACCGGATTTTACTGAAACCAAAAACAATAGGATCTATTTGATAATATCTTTCCAACGAATCCGAAAAATTGAAATTTCATAGCGGGAATCAAAAGATATGTCCAGTTGAAAATTCTGAATAGTCGCTATGGAATTCAGGCCCTTAAAAATGGGAATTTTGCAAACGACCTCGGATTTCGACGAAACTACTTTTGTTGGGTCCGTGATGTCAAATTATTGTTAGATTCCAAATTTCATAATTTTTCGAATCAATATGTGAGCATGTCAAAGGAAAACGCGTTTGACCAGTTTCAGTTGATTTTAATCGACTGGAAATTGGCCATTTTTCCAATGGTCTCAGAATTCGACGAAACTAGTTTTGTTAGGACCGTATCGTCAATACGAAGCTAGAAAATATTTTTCTACAATTTATAGAGTTCGTATGTGACCCCGATAAATAGAAATGCTCGTTTAAATTCAATATATAGAGTTATATGTTGATTTTGACGAAAACTGATCGAACCAGTCGAATCAGCGAACGATACATATCCCATTGTGTTCGGAATGGGGGTAAAACACTATGGACGACAGGCGGTGGGCCTCGTTTCGAGGTCGAAATAAAAAGTCAACTTTTAGTAAATAAAATAATTAAATAAATAAAAAGAAAATATTTCCCCTTTCCTTTTCTCCTTAACCAGGCCCCCCCTCCGTTGAAATCATTTCAGAACGAAAAAAGAGAAAAAAAAGAAAAAAAAAGGGAAAGACGGTGGGGGGGGACCCGCCGCCGCCCCCCCGGATTGATCGCCGCCGCCTCAGAGGAGGGGCGCCTCCTCCGAACCCACCCCGCCTTCCACCTCGGCGACACAGACACCCCCCCTCTGCGCGCAACCGCGAAGCCCCCCTCATCCGCACCCTCCTCCGCCCCTTCTTCCTCCTCCGCCTCCCTTCTTCTCCTTCCGATCCTCTCCCCCTCCGACGAGCGCGCAACCGAACCCCAAGCAGCCCCTTTTTCTGAAATTCAAAAGTAAGCCTTCTTTACTTATTTAATTTTATTTTTCAGTTTTCTTTTATTTAAATTAGTATAGGAAAAAATCTGGTTTTATAAAATTTTTAAATTAGAAAGTTAGGATTTTTTTTTAAATTAGAAAGTTAGGAATTTTTAAATTAGAAAGTTAGAATTTTCATAAAGGAAAAGTTAGGATTTTTAATAATAGAAAGGTCGAATTTTTAACAATGGAAAAACTATAATTTTTAACATTGAAAGGGCGATATTTTTCATATTGAAAAGGCGATATTTTTCATATTGAAAAGGGCGATATTTTTATACGATGAAGAATAAAATTTCTATGTCTACATTAGAGTAGTAGCGATAAAATTTCTATTTTTAAGAATTGAGGTTAATGACAGAAAAATTTGATTTTTATATATTGAATAGCATAGTAAAAATTCGATTTTTATATACTGAATAGCATAGTAAAAATTCGATTTTTATATATTGAATAGCATAGTAAAAATTCGATTTTTATATATTGAATAGCATAGTGAAAATTCGAATTTTATATATTGAATAGCATAGTGAAAATTCGATTTTTATATATTGAATAGCATAGTGAAAATTCGATTTTTATATATTGAATAGCATAGTAAAAATTCGATTTTTATATATTGAATTGCAAAGTAAAAATTCGATTTTTATATATTGAATAGCGAAGTAAAAATTCGATTTTTACATATGTAGCGAATACGGGCAACGAAGGTGACAAAAAGGCGAGAACGATGAAGATTTCTATCAATGAAGAGTCGTGGTATTGGATAGCTATCGGTGAGAATTTCTCACTCTTGAATTTCTTTTTCTAGTTATATATTATATAATAGGATGCAGACGGTGTTTAGTAGCACCCGACACAATCGTCCACAGACCATGGACTTGTTTGTTTGCTTGTGTAGTTGGTTAGATTATTTGGTTTGAATCAAATTGTTGTAATAACAATGAAATGTTCTTCCGTCTGCGTTCTGATTTGTCTTGTCCTCGCAGTAATTCGTTCTTTCTCATCTCTTCGGAAACCGGGGAAGTTCGGGTCGTCACATGTTATGTGCACAAGTTTTCCATTCCCAACAAGTAAGTTCTGCGTACCTTTTTATTCTTTGTTCCCATGTTTAAGTTGTTGAGATTATTAGTCACATAGTTGGTAGCCCCTGAGATTGGGTACCAACAGTCATCACCGATGTTATCAACAGTTGCAGTTTCAGTGTTATTCACCTTTGACTGAATTTTTGCACTTTCTTTCTGAGTATTTACTATGTTAACATTTGATTTATTGGGTTGTTCAGATGGTGTATAGTTGGCATTAAATATGAAGTAGCATTTGCTGGCACTATAGCTAGTCTTTTCATTGATCTAGCACCTTAGTCTGTTATTGTTATTTCTTCCTCTTCCCCTGTAGGGTTGACTGCCTCTCTGAATAGTGGGTTGGCCTCTCTACCAATTACCCCTGCCTTTATTGAAGTTGGTGTGGTTGACTGACAATTCAGTATTGACACCCTTCTTGTGCTCTATTCTTCCTTCATGAGCTAACAAGGTGGAATAGACATATTATAGAGAGGATGTGGGGTCCATGGATGATTTTATGGCTATTACAACCTTGTAGTCATCATTTAAGCCACGGATTATAGATAGAATCTACTCCGACTCTGTTATTTTTGTCCTGTAGAGGCAATTGGTCACATTTTTTTTTACCTTGAGCAGATGTTCATTTATTGTTCACCCTTCTTTCCTTATATTTTGCAGTTGTCTTTTATAATACATGATTCTTGCTGAGGACTGAGAGGTAAAGTTTCTTTCAATAGTTGACTAAACTTCTTGCATTGTTTTACATCCAATTCGTTGTGGAAGAATTGCTGCGCTAATGGATGACATCATCCAAGAAGATATAAGGCTATCTTGCCTTTGATGAGCAACATAATCTTGATTTGGCATGAGTTTATCGTCCCTGTTTCTCACGAATCTTTATGGAATTATTTTCGTTCCTAGAACATAACCCTCTAAGCCGTAACCACTAACATAGGTTTCTATTTGTAATTTCCACAGCAGGTAGTTGGATTCATCGAGTTATATGGAGATTAATTGGCTTTGACGCTTAATGATTGCCTTCATTAGATCATCCACAGGATCTGTCTGAGTATGGGAAATTCTGGTTGAGGTAGATGCTGGACTGGAGAGGTCTCCTGTAACACCCTGAATTTTCCGTGTCTATTAAAAGAACGAATTAAAGAATAGTTAATTTTTAAAATGAGAATTAAGGGAAACGGTTACGCTATTACGTTCATCTCGAAATTCTGCTTGGAATAGAGTCCAAGTTTTCATAAATCAGACTTCGTACGAAGAAGTTATGGCCCTCAGAAGTTTCAGAAATTTATATAAATTAAATACAGTTCAGAGTTAAAATTCAAAATTCAAACGAAAGACGAGGAAGCGGGCTGGGCGGGATATTTCCCGCCCCAAGCCAGGTCGACCAGGGGGTCGACCTCACCTATACAGGTCGACCAGGGGGTCGACCTCACCTATACAGGTCGACCGGGGGGTCGACCTACCCCTCTCGCCCAGATCCAAAACTATGACGATTCTGACTTGTGGTTGAGTATTTTATGACCTATTGCTGAGTCACTAGGGCATAGGTGGAAATTCTGGATAACTTTATCTAGTCTGGACGGTTGTGATTGCTCCTGGAATGATCTAACGACTAGCATAAGATTAAACTTCTATAAAAGCAACCCTAGTCCTCAAACCCTAAATCACACAAATTCATTCCAAGGAGCCACCATGTTGTCCATGATCGTTCTAGCCTAGCCACCATTTCTTCTTCAATTAGAAAGCAAATTAGAAGCTATGAATCGAATCAAATCTAAATTAGGGAAATCGATAGTCTACTTCAAGGGGGAGCTATTCAGTTTCAGAAAACAGATTCCAGAAATGCAAGAATCATTCTCTTTTTGTAAGTTCAAGTTATTTTCAGATTTAAACACCTAATAGTGATTTTGGCATGTAATGAAATGGATCTAAGTCCATGCTTGATGATAAGACAAATCTTTTAGATTAATTCCTATCCTTCTATTGAATCAATGATTTACATGCCTAGGAAGTTACTATTCAATCATGCCTATCTTTGTTGGACATCTGATATATAATCCTTTTAGGTTCATGATGTTATTTATATCATATCTATTTATGTATGAGGTTATTTCTGTCAGTTTGTTTCAGATCTGTCTTTGTTATATCTCAACTCTAACAGATCTGTAATCCTCTTAGGTCCATAATATTATATTTGACAGATCTATCATTTTAATGCCTGTTTTATGCCTACTCTCGTTTATGTTCCTCTTCTTCCCCTTTATTTTATGAATCTAGATTAACCTCCAATCTAGACTGAACCTTATTATACGTGCGATTGGAATGCGGTGGTATTGGGGAATAGTCTATTTGGTAATGGTGGAACATAATATCGTAACTTATGATTTGGGGCATAATTGTCTTTGTTGCGAATTTGGGGTAATTGGGTATAACATGAAATTTACATTTATTTGGCATAATTTGGAACATGTATTATGGCATGACTGTTAAGGTGCAATTTGACATGAATTATGGAATATGTAATTTGACATATTGAACCTAGAATTGGCATGAACGACAAAGTATGAAATTTGGCATGAAAAACCTAGTTTTGGGCATAAACTGTAAATTGGAATACTAAATTTATTTTGGGCTTAACTATTGATTTGGAATGCCAAACATAATGCATAGTGATTTTGGGCATGACTATCATTGCAAGTTTGGGAAGATTGGGCCTGAACCTATTTTGAGTAATAACTTGTAATTGGCTTGATCGGGCATAACTTGAGAATTGGAACATGATTAGTTTTGGTAAATTTGGTAATTAGCATGAAAAATCTAGATTTGTGTATATATGGTAAATGTGTAAATTAAAGATGAACATGCCTAACCCGAGGTTAGATTGAGTTGTGGTGTAAAACTGCCCGGAATTTCCTGGCACATCGAGTAACCACAACAACGCCTATATAATGTGAGAAGTTAGTGCATCATGCCCAAGAAAAACCCGAGGTAAGATTGAGTTGTGGTGTAAAACTGCCCAGAACATCCAATAACCGCAACAACACATATCTAATGTGAGAGGTTGGTGCATTAATAAATCAATTAATGCTAATGAACAAGATGAATGACTAGGGTTAAGTTCATAGGAACACTTAACCAATATAACATGAATGACTAGGGTTAAGTTAATGAGAAACACTTAACCAATATAACAAGATGAATGACTAGGGTTAAGTTAATAGGAAACACTTAACCAGTATAACATGATGAATGGGTAGGGTTAAGTAATAAGAAACACTTAACCAATTTGACTTGATTTGTGGTAAGGTTAAGCTAAAACAAGAGGGCAACACTTAACCAATATAACTTGATTTGTGGTAAGGTTAAGTTTAAACAAGAGGGCAACACTTAACCAATATAACTTAATTTGTGGTCGGGTTAAGTTTACACAAGAAGGAAATACTTAACCAAAAGTAACATGACAAGTAGGTGGGTTAAGTAACTTGAATTGATTGATGACACTTAACCAATACAACATGATGAACACGCGGGGTTAAGTTAATAGGAAACACTTAACCAATCCAGCATGATAAGCGAGGAGGGTTAAGTTAATAAGAAACACTTAACCAACATGACATGATGAATGGGTGGGTTAAGTTAATATGAATGGACAACACTCAGCCAATATGGCATAATGTGCGGGAGGGTTAAGTACACATCAAGCAGGGTTGGTAATATTAGTAAATATAGGCCCACAAACTTAACCATTAAATAATCATGCTTGAATCAATGGGAGGGTTAAGTACATATCGGGTTGGTGGGTTATATTAGTAAATATAGGCCCTCAAACTTAACTAGAAGGAAACCCTAGTAACGGGGACCCATCACTACACCATAATAGCCATTTGGTAACCCTTTTTTTTTCAATTGTCAACACTTATTTCTGTTGCCGTGTAATAACCAAAATAAGCGTTGCAATGTTCAAAAAGTGTTGCCAAAAATACATTAATTCAATTTTTTTATTGCCAACCCATATAAGTGTTGGCAAGGCTGATTTGTTGGGGTAAAAAAGTAAACTTACATCTTATAACCCTATTTTCCTTTTGTTTTGATTTGGCCAACGCTTTCTTGGATGTCGGCCGCATATATCACATTCTCTTTCTCATCGAACTAACGAAAAAAAAAAATCGAATCGAGATCTTTCTCCAATCGAACTAAATGTCCAATCGTATTGAAATCCGCTCTCCAATCGGCTCGGATTGAAATCCACTCTCCAATCGGATCGAAATCTGCAAATCGAATTCAATTAGGGATCTCGCGATTCAGGTAAAAATTTCGATTTTCTTGTACTTATTAGATGATGTGTGTTGTGCTCTGTTCATGTATTTATTAGATGTTGTGCTCTATTCAGGTAAAAATTTCGATGTTGTGCTCTATTTACGTAATTGAAAACTGTAAAACTAGATCTTGTACATATGGCGTAGGATGATGAGTTGAACAAGTTTTTAGTTTATTTAACACCCTTAGTATGATGCTATCTTATGATTATTGTATCTATCAATCCCTTAAAAGTTCAGGGATGTCTAGTTGTTCCCTTCCATTTAGGAGGTTGGGATACGATGAGGGAACCCTCTATTTTGATTTTTGGGTTAACCTTTTTATTATGTTTGTCCATTTTGGTTGAATTTATCACATTAATTTAATTATTTCTAGATCTTTTTATATTACATTGTTGTTTGATAAATTATTTGCAAAATGTAGTTGCTTGTTTGCCAAGGACTACTTATTAATTTCGCGTCATGCTTATTTGAATTATTTCCTTATGTTAGAATTATGATTAACTTGATTGTTTGTTGTCAACTAGCTGATTTGATGTTTGCCTATTAATTCATATCCTGGTTGTTGGAATTAGTCCCTTTTAGTTAAATTGGTCGTTGTTAATTGTTTATTCAATATATTTATCTTGTTTGTTGTTTGTTTGTTTACTACGTTCGTTAATTTTATGATCAGATCTATATCTGTTACAGACTTTTAATTAAATTTACAGTGGAAATAAGAGGAATGATAGGGGACATACTAATTTATTCGTAGTGTGATAAGATAATTTCCTAAGCTAAGATTACATGTATTCAGAATGACTAAAGGATTCAAAGATGTTCCTTTAACTTGAGGGTATTAATTGGACAATTTTTTGTGATTAAAGAATTAATGTTTACCTTTGAGGAATCAAAATGACAGTTGGAGCGGTTTAAAACACATATATGTCTGATTATACATTTTTCAAACATTACCAGCTTCCATAATCTACGTTTTTTGGGGTTCGAAACTAATTTAAAAAGTGAGTTTGATGAAATCGAGATGCTATTTTTTGCTAAAAAGATTTTTCCTCAAACATAGATGGAAGCTTTGGTTTGGAAATAAAATGTGTTATTTTATGGAGCACTCCTCACTAGCGGATTTGTAACAAACCAGTAATTTCAATATATTAAAATATAAAATTTATAAATGATTTGATGTCATAAGTGAATGTTTATAATCTTAATTTGAATTTGAAACTTGAAACTTCGATTTACGTTGAAAGTGTGCATTTGAATTCTAATGAATAATTGAACTTATGTGTTGTTTGAAAAATAAATAACGTAAAACGGTAAGTAACATTTAATATTTATTCTTTGAGATAAACACAAATTGATAAATTAGAAAAATAAAAAATACTAAGTTTGAAATTTGAATACGTTACATAAAAGTAATCTAAACAATTTTGTAACGTAAACGTCTAAAATCGTCGCTTGGTTTAAATTGATTTACGTGATCGATACGGTGGTGATAGCCGATGTATTATTTTCACGTTAAAAATAGTAAAGTTGAATTAAGCTATGCAATTTAATATTTGAGATATGTCTAGCTAGCTATAGCGAAGGAATAAATTTTGTAATAAAATAAGTGAATTCGTTTCGATTCGTGTTAATTTAGTAAACATTTTAATATTTTTTCCTTTCACAAATTTCGGTAGTTTGATGTCCCGAATCTTTAATTTGATTCAAAAACGCGCAAAAACAGACAATTTTGTTTCCCTTGTTCCATGTCTTCGTTCTTCTTGTTGCATGTTAACCAACATCAATAGCAACAATTGTATTGTCCAGGAAGAAAAACTAGTTTCAATTAAATTTTAGAAAAACCATTTGGAAATTTATATAAATTGAATTGGACACTTGTAATTCAATTTAAATATAAACAAACACTTGTTCATATGTAAGTCTAACAGAGCACCACTTGTCCATCATTCTCTGTAAACTCCACCATGTTTTGAAATGGCAAAGAAGTGGTCATACACGTCCTTATTTCTCTGTTTATTTTCACGATCCTTTCTCTTCTTCCTTATCTTTTCTAATTCACTTGTTCGTTGAAACGGAGAAAATTTCGATCCACTTTGTACTCTATTAAAAGGAAAGGGTCTCACTCCTCTCTCTCTAAACAATTTGATCGTAAAAAAACAAAAAAGGAGAATCACCACCCAAAAAGGAATTACTGAGCCTTTCGGCTCAGTAATACTGAGCCGATATAGGCTCAGTATTACCGAGCCGATATAGGCTCAGTAATACTGAGCCGATGTGTAAGGCTCGGTATTACTGAGCCTTACACATCGGCTCAGTAAAACTGAGCTGATATAGGCTCAGTATTACCGAGCCTTTCGGCTCAGTAATACTGAGCCGATATAGGCTCAGTATTACCGAGCCGATATAGGCTCAGTAATACTGAGCTGATATAGTTTGAAGAGCGAAAAATGAGCCTGTGGCTCTATTTTTTCTGAGCCATTAGGCTCAGTTTTGCTGAGCCTGTGGCTCAGGAAATCTGAGCCTTACGGCTCAGCGAAAACTGAGCCTGTGGCTCTATTTTTTCTGAGCCATTAGGCTCAGTTTTGCTGAGCCACAAGGCCCAGTTTTGCTGAGCCACAGGCTCAGCGATTCTGAGCCACGGCTCAGCGATTCTGAGCCATTAGGCTCAGTTTTGCTGAGCCTGTGGCTCAGCGAAAACCGAGCCTGTGTGGCTCAGTTTTGCTGAGCCACAGGCTCAGCGATTTTGAGCCACGACTCAGCGATTCTGTGCCATTAGGCTCAGTTTTGCTGAGCCACAAGGCTCAGTTTTGCTGAGCCTGCGGCTCAGCAAATCTGAGCCACGGCTCAGCGAAAACTGAGCCTGTGGCTCTGTTTTTTCTGAGCCATTAGGCTCAGTTTTGCTGAGCCTGTGGCTCAGCGAAAACCGAGCCTGTGTGGCTCAGTTTTGCTGAGCCACAGGCTCAGCGATTCTGAGCCATGGCTCAGCGATTCTGAGCCCGTGGCTCAGCAAAACTGGGCCACGGCTCAGCGAAAACCGAGCCTGTGTGGCTCAGTTTTGCTGAGCCACAGGCTCAGCAAATCTGAGCAACGGCTCAGCGAAAACTGAGCCTGTGGCTCAGCTTTTTCTGAGCCATTAGGCTTAGTTTTGCTAAACCTTGTGGCTCAGCAAAACTGAGCCTTACGACTCAGTTTTTCTGAGCCCGTGGCTCAACAAAAACTGAGCCTATGGCTCAGTTTTGCTGAGCCTGTGGCTCAGTTTTTCTGAGCCGTATTATTGATCACTCCATGCCTGCAAGTTTATATTATTTTGTGCGAGATGTAAACTCATGTTTTTCTGTTTTTTAACAAGAAACTAAAATTTTCAATTTAATGTGATATTCAATTAATGCAGGCACTTCTAGAGGCAGCGGAAGAAAAGAGAAAATTGGATGGTAATTCTAGTGGCGCAGTAGATGATCTTGATAATGATCCAATTGCAGAAGTTTTTGGTTCCGACATGAAGAAAAATTATTGTCGAGCAATTAGTTCTACTTCTTCTTTAAAACAAGTAAAGGTGGCTCGAGCTGTAAAAGTTGTAGCTGATAAAAAACAAGCCGTGGATTTGTCCGTTTGGAAATTGGAGATAGAAAGGCAAGTAGCTACTCAAGTTGATAAGGCCATCAATTCAATTACTTCAACTTTTATGAAATTTATACCTAATTTGCAAGAAAAAATTATTGCAAGTCCTTCAAGTACTACTCCTCATACAGAAGGTGCTTCTAATTTAAGGGATCCTCCTATAATCAATAATGTAACCGTTACTCCAAATGTGTCACTTAATGATCTTCATTCTTCGACAATGGAAAAGAAATACGTAATGCTATTGTCCAATGATCTAGAGAAGGAGGTAGCAAGAGGTTATCTTGGAACACAAACAATTTGTCATTTTAGGAAAGTGGTACCGAATATAGAGAAAGTAATTTGGGTTGTTGAAGTTCTTGAACCGGATGCACCAATTTATGATGGTCCTCAAAATGGAATGTACAAGTTATGCGAATATTCAGATGGAGGCTTCGTTATATGGCCAGAGTTTCGTATTCGGTATTTGTAGGATCTAATTTATGTATTGAATTTAGCAAACTAATTATGTATTGAGTTTGACATCATAATTATGTATTGTGCTTGTTTATTGTTAACTGATATTCTATATCGCTATGTGATTATGAATGTTATCCATTAGTATGCATTGAGTTTAATATTAGTTTTTGGTTCATATTAAATATCGTCTATATTATCGTTATGTTGGTTATTAATTGACTATTAATGTTAGAATATGCAAGTTGTTAATACATATTTCTGTTTTTATTGAAATTTATATTTGTTGTGAATTACAATTTTGTAACATGTATAGGCGTTGCGAACAAATATATTGCAACATGTATAAGCGTCGCAAACATAAATCTACCAACGCTAATAAGCGTTGGTAGAGAAAATCTACCAACGCTTATAAGCGTTGCGACTTAAAATATACCAACGTTTATAAGCGTTGGGACAGAAAATATACCAACGCTTATAAGCGTTGGGACAGAAAATATACCAACGCTTATAAGCGTTGGCACAGAAAATCTACCAACGCTTATAAGCGTTGCTACTACATTGCCACGCCCCCGTAGCAACGCTAATAAGTGTTGCGGAAATTGTTTGCGACGGTTATACTCGTTGGCAATCGCCTGTTTTGGTGTAGTGCATTTCAGCAGTAACCCACATAGATGTATCATGATACCCTGAACTAGGCAGGGTGGGGCACGATTACTGGGCTGATTATAAGCGATCAAAACAGCGGCAGGGGGTACATTAGTGTAGGTTCCGACGATTTACGGGCGTGCACGTACTCCGGAGTGGGAAAAAGCAGGCATTGGGTACCAGTAGTTAAACACTTTGCATCTTGAATCGTGTCGGGTTGCTTTCATAAGGATTGATACACCTTATGGTGGGACCAACACAGAGTATCTACACGCAAGAGAGAGCCGATTGACACAGACACAAGAAAAGTTAATACAGTAGGGAGTCGATCGATAGGGTAGTAAGGGTACATCTAACATGTTCATGGCAATTAGGCAGATTAAGGTGGAATCCTCACGATAGATGTACACTTGAAGGCTACCACAATTACGGGGATTGGGATCACATTACAATATGATCATTTTATAGATTACTAGTTGGGACACTAGTTAGGGGGTGCAGAGATATAAAAATCGGAATAACAAGGTAGTAGCGAAGCAGAGAAAGAATAGAAACGCATTCAGTTTATCTTGCCTTATCATATCTATACTAATCGTATGTTATCTTGTTATCCTTGTTCTCACGGTATTGTCTTATATTCAGTTTATTTATGTCATGTTGCTTTTACCTATTTACATGCTGAAAGTCAATGAGCTTACCAGACTTATGTCTGAACTAGTTTGTTTTCGCCTCTTTTTCTTCCGTTCCCCCCTCAGGTTCACAGGGAGGAAATGTTACCACTTAGCTCAGTTTTCCTTCCAAGCTTGAAGATAGTCGATGTATTACTTTGGACTCTCTCTTCCACTGCTATGGCTGGTTCACGCTTTATTGGGGAATATCATTGTTATCTTTATGCTTCTTTTTACTTGGAAGTTTTTAAATCAAGACAGAAGTTCTATGTATTACTTTTAAGTATGATTGAGTAAATTGCTGTAAAAGCTTGACTGAATTAAGTTGTTTATAAAATAACTTTATTTTCCTCTGCTTTATTTGTCTGTCTTGTAATTTATCTGCATCTTTTACCTAAAGCGCTCCACCAAAGTTAAGGCATTCCCTTAGTGAGTGACCTTAACGGAGGTGGGGTGTTACACTTGGTATCAGAGCTGAAGGTTACCGGATTAGATAAAAGATTTGAAAAATTATTTTCAAAATGGTTTTAAAAGGAGCATTTTCAAAAGAAAAGTTTTGTTTTAAAGGCATATTCCCCAAAGCCATATGCACTATCTTTAGATCCTCTATTTGAATCCTTGTTTCCTTTTTTCCTGAGTCTCTGGGGCTCCTAGCTATCTGGGAGGTAACCTCATCGCGGCATGGTTCCGTAAGCTCGATGAGACTACGACACCTATCAAAGGGCGAAGAAGTGCCCAACCTCCATCCATAGTCGTAGTAGTTTCACCTACAGCTAATTCTCTTCCAAGATTTGTAGGGTTTCCCGTGCGATGGAGGCAACGTTCGAGAGACTTGTCAACAAGGTTCACAAAGGAGAAAAAGAGAAAAAAGCCAAAGGGGAAGAATCACAACAAGGGATTGGAATATAAGAAGGGTGGAGGAAATAATAGATCCCACAACAAGAGAAAGTATCTTTTCTGCGGTATAGCGGGTCATTTAATTATAGGAAGTAAAAGACAAGTGGTTGTTTTCAGTATGGTGAGGCAGGGCATCTTATCAAGGATTGCTCGGAGGACAAGGACAAGGACAAAGGACATGATTTTCAGGAAGGCAAGTGCATGCTTTCACCGCCAGCTTACCTGAGAGAAAGATAGTAAAGTTTAGTTTTTCTTTTTAATCATCCTGTTAGTACTCCTTTTGATTTCAGCGCTTCACATTCGCTTATACCTGCTTCTGTAGTTGAGTCTCTGCACCTTAGTACTAGTATAAAAGAAGATCCCATTATTGTCTCAAATCCGGTTGGTGGTTCGGCTCATTTATCTTTGGTTTGTAAGGAATTGAGAATATCTATATTAAGGATTGAGTTTAAGTGTAATGCTTATGTTTTTGGTTTCATTGGCTATGGTTTGATTCTAGACATGGATTGGTTAGCTAGTAATTGTGAAAGGAGGGTAGTTAGACTTTTTTTCTTGCCTCGGGAATACCCTCGAGATTTCGTGCGATCCTGAGGGGATCGGGTAGGCTTAGCTACCTAGAATCACTTGATGCATCTATCAATGATTTGCGATCCGTTAGAGTAGTCCATGAGTACGCAGATATTTTTAATTAGGTTAGGGATTTTCCCCCTAAAACTCGAGATAGACTTCCGCATATATCTAGTTGACAATGCAAAGCTAGTTATGCGGTCAACGATAGTTTTGGAGCAATATTGGCGAGGATATCCAGAGTCGATTAAGTGCTCAATTGTTTAGTTGTTTTGCTAGTATCATCTCACATAAATCATCCAAATTCGGAGGAGGTATTCCTTTTGTGCTTGTCTAATGTTGGTTTAGGCCTTTGGGGCTTGTACTTGAGGGATGTCGAGTTCGACTAGGATGGTTTACGTGAGAAATAAATGGTTGTGGAAGGCGCCCTAAGTAAGGCTGACCTTAAGAGAGGAAAAAAGTACATAGCAACCTTTAGCTTTAGACCCTCAGATTTGTGACATGATGGATAAGCTAAGTAGAGGAGATACCTCTAATCATCTTAGTATATACACTTGGTAACATGGTTAGCATATGTTTAATTTCAAAAGATAGTTCTGGGAATGTTAGCATGACACATCAGAAGTTGTAGTGCCGAGTATACTTGAAGGAGAAGAGGCGGAATGAGAGGCGACAGTGAAACGAGGCCCAACTTATATTTGGGAAATATAAATTAAGGAGCTACGCAATAGTGAAGTCAAGACAGTCAAAGCACAATGAAGCGAAACTCAAGAAGATGCAACTTAGAAGACTGAAGACTAGATACTCACATCATACCCTTTTGAAGGTATATCCTTGATCTCTCTTTTTTTGTAAAGTTTATTTGCATGCTAGTCTTTATCTTTTAAGTATATCCTCTCGGTTCTATTCCCGATCCTTATGTAGAAGCCAATGGATGTAAACATGTGTTTGAGACATGTTATGTTTGGTGGATGCAAGTGGTTGCAAGTGTTTGCTAGTGGTTGCTCGTGGATGCATATACGCACATTAGGTACTAGATCGGCCCAGTCACTTTCATATTGCATATGCATGAGTGAATTTTTATATATATGGATTGAAACTTGATGTGTTATCATATGGATGTTGCATTTGTATGAATGACTATGCACTCATGTAGAAGTTATAAAGTACAATTAGGAATAATTGCATACATGATGGAGTCATGGCACTAACATAATCCATAGTAAGGAGGTCAACTGAATCAGTAGACCGCTTGATTTTGCATTAGATAAGGACAGGTACACACACTATGCATATGATCATGAAAGCATTAGAAGTATTTTTAGGGACGATGGACGCCTGTGTTTGATGGTTGAGTAGATGGACGATTGGATGGTAGGATATACATTCTTCTTGACTTGAAGATTTCGGGGACGAAATCCTTTAAGGAGGGGAGAATGTAACACCCCGAATTTTCCGTGTCTATTAAAAGAACGAATTAAAGAATACTTAATTTTTAAAGTAAGAATTAAGGGAAATGCCATTACGTTCATCTCGAAATTCTGCTTGGAATAGAGTCCAAGTTTCCGTAAATCGGACTTCGTACGAAGAAGTTATGGCACTCAGAAGTTTCAGAAATTTATATAAATTAAATACAGTTCAGAGTTAAAATTCAAAATTCAAACGAAAGACGAGGAAGCGGGCTGGGCGGGATATTTCCCGCCCCAGGCCAGGTCGACCAGGGGGTCGACCTGGGGGTCAACCTACCCCCCTCGCCCAGATCCAAAACTGTGACGATTCTGACTTGCTGCTGAGTCTTTTATGACCTATTGCTGAGTCACCAGGGCATAGGTGGCAATTCTGGATAACTCTATCTAGTCTGGATGGTTGTAATTGCTCTTAGAATGATCTAACGGCTCACGTAAGATTAAACTTCTATAAAAGCAACCCTAGTCCTCAAACCCTAAATCACACAAATTCATTCCAAGGAGCCACCATGCTGTCCATGGTCGTTCTAGCCTAGCCACCATTTCTTCTTCAATTAGAAATCAAATTAGAAGCTACAAATCGAATTGAATCAAATCTAAATTAGGGAAATCGGTAGTCTACTTCAAGGGAGAGCTATTCAGTTTCAGAAAACAGATTCCAAAAATGCAAGAATCGTTCTCTTTTTGTAAGTTCAAGTTATTTTCAGATTTAAACACCTAATAGTGATTTTGGCATGTAATGAAATGGATTTATCCATGTTTGATGATAAGACAAATCTTTCAGATTAATTCCTATCTTTCTATTGAATCAATGATTTACATGCCTAGGAAATTACTATTCAATCATGCCTATCTTTGTTGTACATCTGATATATAATCCTTTTAGGTTCACGATGTTATTTATATCAGATCTATATGTCTATGAGGTTATTTATGTCAGTTTGTTTCAGATCTATCTTTGTTATATCTCAACTCTAACAGATATGTAATCCTCTTAGGTCCATAATATTATATTTGACAGATCTACCATTTTATGCCTACTCTCGTTTGTTTTCCTCTTCCTTCCCCTTTATTTTATGAATCTAGATTAACCTCAAATTTAGACTGAAACTTATTATATGTGAGATTGGAATGTGGTGGTATTGGGGAATAGTGTATTTGGTAATGGTGGAACATAATTTCGTAACTTATGATTTGGGGCATAATTGTCTTTGTTGCGAACTTGGGGTAATTGGGTATAACATGAAATTTACATTTATTTGGCATATTTCGTAACATGTATTATGGCATGACTGTTAAGGTGCAATTTGGGGCAATTTGACATGAATTATGGAATATGTAATTTGATATATTGAACCTAGAATTGGCATGAATGACAAAGTATGAAATTTGGCATGAAAAACCTAATTTTGGGCATAAACTGTAAATTGGAATATTAAATTTAGCTTGGGCTTAACTGTTGATTTGGGATGCCAAACATAATGCATTGTATTTTGGGCATGACTATTATTGCTAGTTTGGGAAGATTGGGCCTGAACCTATTTTGAGTAATAACTTGTAATTGGCTTGATCGGATATAACTTGAAATTGGGAACATGACTATTTTTTGTAAATTTGGTAATTAGCATGAAAAATCTAGATTTTGGTATATATGGTAAATGTGTAAATTGAAGATGAACATACCTAACCCGAGGTTATATTGAGTTGTGGTGTAAAACTGCCCGGAACCGCCCGACACATCCAGTAACCACAACAACACCTATCTAATGTGAGAGGTTAGTGCATCATGCTCAAGAAAAACCCAAGGTTAGATTGAGTTGTGGTGTAAAACTGTCCGGAACTGCCCAACACATCCAGTAACCGCAACAACACATATCTAATGTGAGAGGTTGGTGCATTAATAAATCAATTAATGCTAATGAACAAGATGAATGACTAGGGTTAAGTTCATAGGAACACTTAACCAATATAACATGAATGACTAAGGATAAGTTAATGAGAAACACTTAACCAATATAACAAGATGAATGACTAGGGTTAAGTTAATAGGAAATACTTAACCAGTATAGCATGATGAATGGGTAGGGTTAAGTAATAAGAAACACTTAACCAATATGACTTGATCTGTGGTAAGGTTAAGTTAAAACAAGAGGGCAACACTTAACCAATATAACTTGATTTGTGGTAAGGTTAAGTTAAAACAAGAGGGCAACACTTGACCAATATAACTTGATTTTTGGTAAGGTTAAATTAAAACAAGAGGGCAACACTTAATCAATATAACTTGATTTGTGGTAGGGTTAAGTTGACATAAGAAGGCAATACTTAACTAAAAGTAACATGACAAGTAGGTGAGTTAAGTAACTTGAATTGATTGATGACACTTAACCAATACAACATGATGAACACGCGGGGTTAAGTTAATAAGAAACACTTAACCAATCCAACATGATAAGTGAGGAGGGTTAAGTTAATAAGAAACACTTAACCAACATGACATGATGAATGGGTGGGTTAAGTTAACATGAATGGACAACACTTAACCAATGTGCCATAATGTGTGGGATGGTTAAGTACATATCAAGCTGGGTGGGTAATATTAGTAAATATAGACCCACAAACTTAACCATTAGACAAACATGCTTGAATTAGTGGGAGGGTAAAGTACATATCGGGTTGATGGGTGATATTAGTAAATATAGGCCCACAAACTTAACTAGTAGGAAACCCTAGTAACGAGGATCCATTTCAGTAGTAACCCACATAGATGTATCATGTTACCCTGAACTAGGCAGGGTGGGGCATGATTACTAGGCTGATTATAAGCGGCCAAAACAGTGGCAGGGGGGTTCGTCAGTGTAGGTTCCGATGGTTTACGGGCTTGCACGTACTCCAGAGTGGGGAAAAAACAGGCACTAAGTACCAGTAGTTATACACTATGCATCTTGAATTGTGTCGGGTTGCTATCATAAGGATTGATACACCTTATTATGGGACCAGCGCAGCGTATCTACACGCAAGAGAGGGCCGATTGACACAGATACAAGAAAAGTTAATACAGTAGGGAGCCGATCGATAGGGTAGTAAGGGTACATCTAACATGTTCATGGCAATTAGGCAGATTGAGGTGGAATCCTCATGATAGATGTACACCTGAAGGCTACCACAATTGCGGGGATTGGGATCACATTACAATATGATCATTTATAGATTACTAGTTGGGACACTAGTTAGGGGGTGCAGAGATATAAAAATCGGAATAACAAGGTAGTAGCGAAGCAGAGAAAGAATAGAAGCGCATTCAGTTTATCTGGCCTTATCATATCTATACTAATCATATGTTATCTTGTTATCCTTGTTCTCACGGTATTGTCTTATATTCAGTTTATTCATGTCATGTTGCTTTTACCTGTTTACATGCTGAAAGTCACTGAGCTTACTAGACTTAAGTCTGACCTAGTTTGTTTTCGCCTCTTTTTCTTTTGTTCCCCCCAAGGTTCACACGGAGGAAATGTTGCCACTTAGCTCAGTTTTCCTTCCAAGCTCGAAGATAGTTGATATATTGCTTTGGACTCTGTCTTCCACTGTTGTGGCTGGTTCATGTTTTATTGGGGAATATCATTGTTATCTTTATGCTTCTTTTTACTTGGAAGTTTTTAAATCAAGACAGAAGTTCTATGTATTTATTTTAAGTATGATTGAGTCAATTGTTGTAAAAGCTTGACTGAATTAAGTTGTTTATAAAATGACTTTATTTTCCGCTGCTTTATTTGTCTGTCTTGTAATTTATCTGCATCTTTTACCTAAAGCGCTCCACCGAAATTAAGGCGTTCCCTTTGTGAGTGACCTTAACGGAGGTGGTGTGTTACATCTCCTTGATTAGCCGTGATCAAGATTGGATGGAACAAATCAAGAACGAATGTTGCCTAGGTTCTTGAAGGGTAAACAAATACAAAACTGATAGGATACTGGTTCAGTAGTAAGCTGTAATGACCCACGAATTTTGATGACTAAATTATAAATTAAATTAAGATTTAATGATAAAATAAATATTTATATTTGGTTTTCAACTTTGAAATTGGACTTTTACTTGTTTTAAACATAGTATTTACTTTTACAATAAAGATGCTTGTGAATATAATCTCAATGTAACGTTCGCCAAAATTAACGCTTTTTGTATTTGTTAAACTCTAACTTGCCAACGATCAACTTTATCTTATTTAATTACAACTTTAAAATTCAACGTTAAATTTTGAATACACCAAAACCTCCTCTTCCTAATAGGGGCTATTTGGTTTTGGCTCTGCATCGACCAGCCTCTGATCGCTTGCGGCGTCTCGGCTCGCGCGAGCTGCTGCTTTGAGACCGAAACACCACCGCTTGCTCTCCATCTTAGTCAGATCTTACGACATCCCCTGTTCGAACCACGCTCAACACTTCTTCTTCCTCCGCTATTCGCTATGCGATTAGAGGTAAGTTTTCTTATGATTAAACTTCCTTCAAGTTCGCTACATCGATTCTCACTAAATATAATTGTTTGTTTGGCCATGCTATGTTGGGTTCCTTTTTCATTCGTGTCTCACCACTATAACAACACTGCTGTTTGACACTTCTGCATAGGTTTTTCTTCTTCTTTGGGTTAGCTTCTTAGTTGTTTAGTATTCCTTGACTTGAAATGTGTACTGTTAAAACTTATGGACCGTCATAGTTGTAAATTTCTATGTTCAAGTTGTAGCTTCGAGTTTTCACTAGGTAGAATTGGCCGATGGCTATCATCTTGCCCCGACTTGGGTTATGGCCTTTATCCTACTTCAGTTGGGCGTTACTGTAACCCCTCATGAACTTAAACTTGTTGCATGTTGTTGTGTTAGTCATTCTGGATAATATTATTGGTTATACTGCATGTATTTACTGTTCCATGTATGCCTTTACACCTTCAAACCGGTTACATATGTTAGCACCCCTTACTAGTTTTGCATATAGGTCTGCATTGACCAACAACTAGGCATTGTAGTGTATGAATACATATGGGTGGAAATTTTATACCTTGCTGCATAGTTCTATTAATACAAGTTTATAAGTCCTTTACATGTTACCTCCTGTTACTACTAGCCAAGTTTGTATCATATATGTTATATTGAAAAGTCCCTTTTCCAACGTCATGTTGAATCAACCACTTGGTTTCATATGTGAAATTTTTGTCTGCATTTGGTTATGGATTAAGTTTTCACCATATTTCATTCACATGTGCTCGGATTGTGAACTCCGCATACTACATTACTTCAAGGGCGGTTTCAAAATAAAGAAAGAAAATCATCCCTTAAAAAAAAAGGAAGCCAATTTTCTTTTTCCTTTTAAGCTCATGGTGGGTTCTGGTTGCATTCATGATGTCGACACTTTGTTGCGTGCCTCACTAGTCCAGCATATCCACCAGCTATACCTTCCTGAAATCAGCAAATTACTTATTTGACTATATAATACATGCGGGTCCTAAAATTTGACATGCATGTCTGTAAATTAAACCCAAAATGCCTTGTTATGATGTATGGTAAATGTCCTAGTTGCTAAAAGAAACATGTACACATCTGGCCACTTGGTTGCTGCATTTTTGCAAGTTTGTCACCCAATGATCACTTTATTGGGTTTTAGAGCAACTATATATATACACACACACACACACACACACACTGTTTACACTAGGTTGGACGTACCTGTCGAGAACCTGCATCCCATTTACATGCACCGCCACATACCTATTTATTTACTCATGCCTAGGATAAAAGATATGACCAATTATACACCATGTTGCATGAATCCTCCCATTTTTCAACTATAGTAATGCATGGCGTGCTATCTGTATACCCCTCACATATGGACTCGTTTGGGTTGACAGTATACTTCCATTTTTAACTTATGTTTGCCACTAATTTGCTAAGCATGTCACTTGCTCCTTCTGGCTATAAGTTGCATGATCTTATACATGTAGTTAAAAC
Organism: Allium sativum; assembly: GCA_030737875.1. NCBI lineage: Eukaryota > Viridiplantae > Streptophyta > Magnoliopsida > Asparagales > Amaryllidaceae > Allium > Allium sativum. Next base: position 158,443,559 of record CM060918.1, on the reverse strand, counting down.
CTGTAACACCCCGTATTTTCTGTGAACATTAAATTAACGAATCTAAGAACACTTAATTTTTAAAAGAAGAATTGGGTGAAATGGGTTAAAGCTAAGAATTAATTAAAGCTAAGAAACAGACAGGCTAAGAATGGTAGGGTTAAGTTAATTAAGGCAACACTTAACCAATATAACATGATGTGTGATAGGGTTAAGTAACACAAGAGAGCAACACTTAACCAATATAACATGATGTGTGATAGGGTTAAGTAACACAAGAGGGCAACACTTAACCAATGTAACATGACCAGTGGTAGGTTTAAGTTAACACTTAACCAATGAACGAGTGGAGTTAAGTTAATGGGAAACACTGAACCAATATAATATGATGAATGAACAGGGTTAAGTTAATAGAAAACACTTAACCAATTATAACATGATGAATGAGAAGGGTTAAGTTTATAAGAAACACTCAACCAACATGACATGGCATGTGGATGGGTTAAGTTAACTTGAATGGATGGATAATACTTAGCCAATTTGGGGGGTATACGAATAGACCCTAGAAAACCCTAGTAATGGGGACCCATTTCAGCAGTAACCCACATAGATGTATCACGGTACCCTGAAACTAGGCAGGGTGGGGGCACGATTACTGGGCTGATTATAAGCGGTCAAAATAGCAGCAAGGGGTGCAGCAGTGTAGTTTCGACGGAGTATGTGCATGCACGTGCTCCGGAGTGGAAAAGCAGGCACTGGGAATCAGTAGTATACACTGTGCATCTTGAATCGTGTCGAGTCGCTATCATTGGGATTGTTACACTTTATGGTGGGACCAGCACAGGGTTTCTACATGCAAGAGAGGGCGGATTGACATAGACACAAGGAAAAATTAATACAAGTAGGGAGCCGATCGATAGGGTAGTAAGGGTACATCTAACATCTTCAAGGCAATTGGCTGATTGAGGTAAGATCCTCATACTAGATGTACACCTGAAGGCTACCACAATTGCGGTGTTGGGATCACCTTATTTTATAACACAAGATACTAGTTGGGACTCTAATTGGGGATACAGATCCTTTTTCACAGGATACTAGTTGGGACACTAGTAGGGAATACAAATTGTTCTATAAAAGACACTAGTTGGGATGCTAGTTGGGTGGTGCAGAGAAAATAGGAAATCAGAGAAAGAACTGAAGTGCATTCAGTGTATCTTGCATTGTCATATCAAATGGCGCGGTGTAATCTTATAACAGTGCGGTAACATACGGTTGGTTGAGTTGGGTAATTCCTTGGGAGTCAATTTGATGTTGATTTCGGTCTTCGGGGTTGATACTCAGGGAGTTACTCTCTTAACCAAGGTGTCTTTGTAAAAAGTGTGGTGTAGGAAATATCTTAATAATCAAGAGCACAATCATCATATCCTGTTCATCTTGTGTACCTTGTCATATCTAACGATCATCATTTGTTTTCTTCTTATGCTTATTATCATGGTTATGTCTGGTATTTCAGTTTGTTCATGTCATGATCCTTTTACCTGTTTACATGCTGAATAATCACTGGACTTACCAAGCTTTATGTCTGACTCTGTTTTGTTTCGCTCTCTTTTCTTCCGTTCCCCCCGGTTCACAGGGAAGGAATATTACCACTTAGCTCAGTTTTCTTTCCAAGCTCGAAGATAAACGATGTATTGCTTTGGACTCTCTTTTCCACTACTATGGATGTCTCATGCTTTATTGGGGAATATCATTGTCATTTTATGCTTCTTTATTTTGTTAAACAAGATAGATGCTTTGTTGTAGTGGGCATTGGTGTTGGAAAACAATCATTGTACAAGCTGTTTTACCAAGCTGCTGTTCTTATCAATGAAGTAAAGTTTTATTTATTTTCCGCTATTTAAATTTTGTCTGTTTTGTAATTTACCTGTTCTATACACTTATGACGCTCCACTGAAGTTAATGCATTCCCTTTGTGGCTGACCTTAATAGAGGTGGGGTGTTACACGTGGTATCAGAGCTGAAGGTTACCAGAACAGATAAAAGATTTTTCAAAAGCATATTTTAAAAAGGGGTGTTTTCTAAAACATGTTTTAAAGAAACGTTTTTCAAGAGAAAAGTATTGTTTTTAAAGGGCATATTCCCTAAAGCCATGAGTACTATCTTTCAATTCTCTATTTGAATCTCTTCCTCCTTTCTTTTCGCCATAGTTTCGTAGGCATATGACACATGACGAGGGCGAAGTAGTGCCCAACCTCCATCTGTAGCCGCAGTAGTTTCACTTGCGACTAATTTTATTTCAAGCCTTGTAGGTTGCCGTGCGATGGTGGTAGTCTCGAGAAACTTGTCAACAAGCTACGCAAGGATAGCAAGGATAAAAATAAGGGAGTTTGGGCTAAGAAGCACAAGCCCAAGGATAGGAAGCTTGTTGATATGGCTTAAATTAGGCAGAAGGAGAAAGGTGAAAAGAAAGAGGCTAAAGTGGAAGAATCACAAACAAGGGATTGGAATATAAGAAGACTGGAAGAAATAATAGATCCCGCGACAAGAGGGAGTGTCTTTTCTGTGGTATAGCGGGTCATTTAATTGTAGGAAGAGGAAGACATGTGGTTGTTTCTAGTATGGTGGAGTACGAAATTTTATCAAGGATTGTCGAAGGACAAGGACAAGGGCAAAGGACATAATCTTATAGCGGGCAATTGCATGCTCTCACTGCTAGTGTACCTAAGAGAGGTAGGAATGTTTCTATTGAAAGTTTAGTTTTTCTTTTCAATCATCCTGTTAGAACTTTGTTCGATTCTAGTGCTTCACCTTCTTTTCTATCTGCTTCCGTAGTTAAGTCTCTGCACCTTAGTACTTGTATAATAGGAGATCCCATTATTGTCTCAAATCCAATTGGTGGTTCGGCTCATTTATCTATGACTTGTTTGGATTTGGGAATATATGTACTAAGCGTTGAGTTTAGATGTACTGCTTACGTTTTTGGTTTCATGGGCTATGGGTTGATTCTAGGGATGGATTGGTTATCCAGTAATGGTGCCATTCTCGATGGGGAAGGAGGGTAGTTAGACTTTTGACTCACCTCGGTAATACCCTCGAAAATCTCGTGTAACCCTAAGGGTTCTGTCATGCTTAGTTACTTAGAATCTCTTGATACATCTATTGATAATTTGCAATCTGTTCAAGTAGTCCATGAGTATCCCGATGTCTTTGATGAATTGAAGGGTTTACTCCCAAAACAAGAATTAGATTTCCGCATATACTTGGTTGATAACGCCAACCCAGTTGCATTAACCGTACGACACATGGCTCCAAGGGAAACGAAAGAGCTTAGCAAGCAAGTTAAAGAGTTACTTGAAAAAGGGTTCATAAGATGGAGAATTTTTGAATGGGGTGCTCCAGTAGTGTTCGCTACCAAGGCGGACGGTTCACTTCGCTTATGCGTAGATTATAGAGAATAAAACTAGCTGACTAAGAAAAATAGGCACCCACTTCCAAGAATAGATGATTTGTTTGACCAGCTTGTAGGTGCATCTGTTTTCTCCTAACTAGATTTGCCTACAGGGTTTCATCAGCTAAGAGAAGCCGAGGACAGTATAGACAAGACTGCTTTCAGGACCCCTAATGGTTTCTTTGAGTAGCTCGTCATGCCTCTCGGTTTGATGAATGCATCCGCTTATTTTATTGACTTGATGAGTAGGGTGTTTAGGGAGTTCCTTAATAAGTTTGTAGTAGTCTTCGTGGACGATATCTTGATTTTCTCAAAGAACGAGGAAGAACATGCTTTGCATTTAAGAGAAGTCATGGATACACTTCGAGCACATCAACTTAAGGCGAAGTTCTCCAAAATGTCATTTTTGGAGAGAAGTATGGTTTCTAGGATATGTAGTGTCCAAAGAAGGGATAACAGTAGATCCCGCAAAAGTAATTGCGATGCAAGACCGGAAGGTCCCAAGGAATGCAACAGAAGTAAGAAGCTTTCTTGGACTAGCGGGTTAATATAGGAAGTTCATTAAGAACTTTGCGAAGGTATTAATCCCACTTACTGGATTAACAAAGGAGAATCTAACCTTTGTTCGGGATATTGATTGTGATGTCGCTTTCCAATGATCGAAGAGGGCTCTTACAACGACCCCAGTTTTGACTTTTACCTAACGGTAGTAAAAAGTTTACGGTATACACGGATGCATGCAGCATGGGACTAGGCGCCATTTTGATGTGAAAAGGAAGGGTAAGGTCGTAGCAGATGCCTTAAGAAGAAAAAGGTTGACTTCAAGTCCTCTTTATGTGAAAAGGAAAAGTTCAGAATACATATCCACCTTTGATTTTAAAACCTTCGATTAAGTTAGTAGTTGGCATCGCTAGGAGTAAGACCTATGAGTTTAGATCAAATATGGACTTCACAAAGAAAAGATTCTCAGATAGTTGATGCAATGGATAAGTTAAGAAGAGACCTCTAATCACCTTAATAACTACATTTGGAAACATGGTTAGCATCAGTTTATTTTCAAGAGACAGTTCTTCCACATGGAATACCCTCTAGTGAATTTTGAAGACCCTTTGAGGAAATGTTATCATGACACAACAGAAGTTGTAGTCCCGAGTATACTAGAAGGAGAAGAGGTAATGGGTTCCAACTCACATTTTGGAAACAGAAGCTAAGAATCTACGAAATCGGGAAGTCAAGATAGTCAGAGCATAATGGGGTGAATCTCAAGAAGATGCAACTTAGAAGGCTGAAGACTAGATACGTGCATCATACCCTTTTTGGGGGTATATCTTTGATCTCTCTTTTTCCGTAAAGTTTATTTGCATGCTAGTCTTTGTCTTTTAAGTATATTCTCTCGGTCCTATCCTCAATCCTTAGGTAGAAGCCAATGGATGTAAACATGTGTTTGATACATGTTATGCTTTGTGGATGCAAGTGGGTGTAAGTGGTTGCTAGTGATTGCTCGTGGATGCATACACACACACACTAGGTACTAGATCGGCTCAGTCACTTTCATATTGCATATGCATATATGTATTAATATATGGATTGAAACTTGATGTGATATCATATGGATGATGTATTTGAATAGATGATTGTGCACCCATGTAGAAACTATAATTAGGAATAATTGCATACATGTTGGACTCATGGCACTAACATAATTCGCATTAAGGAGGTCAACTAAATCAGTTGACCACCTGATCTTTTGCATTAGTGTTGGGACATGTACACACACCCTTGCATATGTTCATAAAGCATTAGAAACCTTTTCAAGGACAATGGATGTCTTTGATTGATGGTAAAGTAGATGTATGATGGATGTTAGGATACATTCTTCTTAACTTAGAGATTTTGGGGACGAAATCCTTTAAGGAGGGGAGAATGTAACACCTCATATTTTCTATGAACATTAAATTAACGAATCTAAGAACACTTAATTTTTAAAAGAGTAATTGGGTGAAATGGGTTATGCCATTGCGGTTTGTCTCGGAATTCTGCTTGAGATAGAGTACGAGTTTGCATGAATCAGACACCATATGAAGAAGTTATGGAGTTCAGAAGTTTTCAAGTTTAAACAGTAATTAAATATAATAATAAATCAAATCAAAAAACAGTTCAAATTTCAAAATCTAGCAAGAACTGCCTGAGCGGGAAATTTCCTGCTCAGGGGTGTCGACCACCCCCAGTGGGAGTCGACATAGGTGTCGACCCCCCTGTAGGGGAGTCGTCATAGGTGTCGACCCCCCTGTAGGGAGTCGACCCCTCCCAGATCCAGCTCCTGTGATGAATTTTTGCAGCCCTATGATGATGTGGCCTTCTCTGATTGGCCAATGACTGATTTCTGAGGTATTAGGGCATATATGTCATGCTATGGTTGGCTGGATGACACATTTCTTTGATTTGATGGCTTTGATTCCCATAGACTAATCTAATGGCTAGAATTAAACCTAGACTTCTATATAATAACCCCAAATCTCAACCCTAGAACTCATTCTATGAAGCCGTCATGCTGTTCGTCTACGAACTGGCCTAGCCTCCATTCGTCTACCCCAAACCAGAGAATCAAATTCAAATTAGGAATCAATTAGAAGGACTAGAGAATCAAGCGTCTACATCAAAGGATAACTTTTCAAATTCAGAAATTAGATCCCAGAAATCAAGATCTGTCCTTTTTCTGTGAGTACAGTTATTGTTTAGATGTGAACACCTAATAAGAAAACATGACTGTAATAAGTGGATCTAGAACTATACCTAACTCTATTCGTGCCAATCCTTTTGTCAATTCTGAATTGCTTATGCCTATTGGACTATTGTGACTTACATAGTAAAACCTATCATGCCTATTGGAATATTGTGATTGACATAATGAAACCTAACATGTCTATGAGACTGTTGGATTGACAAAATGGAACCTATCATGCCTATGGAACTATTGTGATTGATTTATCATGTTGTACATCCTATGCCTATGAGACTATTGGACTGACACAATTGAACCTACCATGCTGTATATGCAAATTACGTGATAGGTTATGTTCATACATGCTTACATGTTTAGATCCAAGCTAGTACCCATGTTTAAGATCTATATAAGTTCATGTTTATACAATTAGATCTATGCTAGTTCACAAATTAATTGGATCTAATTTAAATGTAAGATCACGTTCATGTGCTTAATTAAGTTTATGTCGTTCTATCCCAAATTTATACTACGCAAGTTGATCTATATTGTTTAGGCCTATTAGAATGTTACATGTCCCTTTCTTTTCCCTTTTGTTTATAAGTTAGGCTAATTTGTGAGCCTAACGTTCTATGTGAATTATGCGAACAAATAACGGGGGAGACATTGGGAAAAAATATTAAACTACATGCTATTGGTATAAATTGGCTCATAGTCATGTAAATAATTAGTAGCATGAAATGGTAGAATCTGTATACCTAGAATTATGGACATAATTTAGAGGGTAATTGGGGAATGACTTGAATTGACAACACTTGTGGATAATTTACATATGAACATAAATTGTAAATACGTAAATTAATTAAAAAATGAATATGCCTAACCTGAGGTTAGATTGAGCTACGGTGTAAGACTGCCCGGAACCGCCCGGGACATCCAGCAACCGTAACAATATACATCTAATGTGAGAGATCAGCGCATTAAGCCCAAAAACCCGATGTTAGATTGAGTTGCGGTGTAAGACTGCCCGGAACCGCCCGACACATCCAGCGACCGCAACAATATAGATCTAATGTGAGAGGTTGATGCTTTAATGGATGAATTAAAGCTAAGTAACAGACAGGCTGAGAATGGTAGGGTTAAGTTTATTAAGACAACACTTATAACATGATGTGTGATAGGGTTAAGTAACACAAGAGAGCAACACTTAACCAATATAGCATGATGTGTGATAGGGTTACGTAACACAAGAGGGCAACACTTATCCAATGTAAAATGACCAGTGGTAGGGTTAAGTTAACACTTAACCAATGAATGAGTAGGGTTAAGTTTATGGGAAACACTTAACCAATATAATATGATGAATGAACAGGGTTAAGTTAATAGAAAACACTTAACCAATTATAACATGATGAATGAGAAGGGTTAAGTTAATAAGAAACACTTAACCAACATGACATGGCGTGTGGATGGGTTAAGTTAACTTGAATGGATAGATAACACTTAGCCAATTTAGGGGGTATACGAATAGACCCTAGAAAACCCTAGTAATTGGGACCCATTTCAACAGTAACCCACATAGATGTATCACGGCACCCTGAAACTAGGCAGGGTGGGGCACGATTACTGGGCTGATTATAAGCGGTCAAAATAGCGGCAAGGGGTGCAGCAGTGTAGTTCTGACGGAGTATGGGCGTGCACATGCTTCGAAGTGGAAAAACAGGCACTGGGCATCAGCAGTATACACTGTGCATCTTGAATCGTGTCGGGTCGCTATCATAGGGATTGATACACCTTATGGTGGGACCAGCACAGGGTATCTACATGCAAGAGAGGGCGGATTGACATAGACACAAGGAAAAATTAATACAAGTAGGGAGCCGATCGATAGGTTAGTAAGGGTACATCTAACATCTTCATGGAAATTAGGCTGATTGAGATAAGATCCTCATACTAGATGTACACCTGAAGGCTACCACAATTGCGGGGTTGGGATCACCTTATTTTATAACATAGGATACTAGTTGGGACACTAGAATGGGATACAGATCCTTTTTCACAAGATACTAGTTGGGACACTAGTAGGGAATACGAATCGTTCTATAAAAGATACTAGTTAGGATGCTAGTTGGGTGGTGCAGAGAAAATAGGAAATCAGAGAATGAACCGAAGCGCATTCAGGGTATCTTGCCTTGTCATATCAAATGGTGCGGTGTAATCTTGTAATAGTGCGGTAACATAAGGTTGGTTGAGTTGGGTAACTCCTTGGGGGGTCAATCTGATGTTGATTTCGGTCTTCGGGGTTGATACTCAGGGAGTTACTCTCTTAACCAAGGTGTCTTAGTAAACAGTGCGGTGTAGGGAATATCTTAATAATCAGGAGCACAATCATCATATCCTGTTCATCTTGTTTACCTTGTCATATCTAACGATCATCATTTGTTGTCTTGTTATGCTTATTATCATGGTTATGTCTGGTATTTCAGTTTGTTCATGTCATGATCCTTTTACCTGTTTACATGCTGAATAATCACTGGACTTATCAGGCTTTATGTCTGACTCTGTTTTGTTTCGTTCTCTTTTCTTCCGTTCCCCCCCAGGTTCACAGGGAGGGAATATTATCACTTAGCTTAGTTATCTTTTCAAGCTCGAAGATAGACAATGTATTGCTTTGGACTCTCTTTTCCACTGCTATGGCTGGTTCATGCTTTATTGGGGAATATCATTGTCGTTTTATGCTTCTTTATTTTGTTAAACAAGACAGATGCTTTGTTGTAATGGGTATTGGCGTTTTGGTGTTGGAAAACAATCTTTGTACAAGGTGTTTTTATCAATGAAGTAAAGTTTTATTTATTTTACACTATTTAAATTTTGTCTGTTTTGTAATTTACCTGTTCTATACGCTTATGACGCTCCACTGAAGTTAATGCATTCCCTTTGTGAGTGACTTAACGGAGGTGGGGTGTTACAAAACTGGTTAGTAAACATATTGGCTTGTATATAATAGCCTTGGAAACACTAGGCTAGGTTTGAAATAGTCATACATATCTTACTGCATGGATTTGTTTTTGCTTAACTGTGTCCCACTCAATATGCGCAAGTTTTCCCTTGGAAATTTCCGGGTTTGGAGTCATATTTTACTGTAATGACTTGTTAAAGGTTGGGACCACATAAGTTTGCCTTAGTTATGTTAGTATGTTATTTACATGCTTTGGTACAAACTTGTTTCTGGAAGGCTTTTGATTTAAATCCAGTAGCATGCATTGTTCCAAATTATCTACTGTTGAATTTTGAACATGTAAATTTTCATGTCATATCATTTGATGCATGCGGGAAGTATTTCGACGGTTCTTGATTAGATACTCGAATATATTTATAAATTACTAGGATTAACTAATTACATTTAGTGTTTATCGAAGTGTGCTTACTTGAAATAAGTTTAATCATGACTCGGGTGTTTGTGTATTTTGCATGGGACACTCGGGTCAGGCCCTAAGTGTTCCAAGTTATAGATACCAGCTCGCAAACTGGAGATGAACGTGAAGACGACACGTAGAGACGCATACGCGTACGCTAGCTCGACAACAAAAATCATAAAGTTTTATTCTTTGAAACTTATGTATAAATTTATATTTTACTTCCGCTGCACAAATGTTTGTAAAACTCTGATATATATGAGAAATTTTATTCCGCTGCAAATTGTATGCTGTGATTCTGCATTTATCACCGTTTAAACCGTGAAATCCAATAACATTATGTCGTTTTGGACGGCTCGAGTTGGTTTAAATAATGATTTGGAACGGGAAAAATGCCAGGTCGTTACAGTGTGGTATCAGAGCTTTGGTTTCATACAAAGCATGGCTTATATGGTTTAAAAACTCATTAGAGATAAGGTAGAAATACCTTAGAATGAGTAGAATTGATGCTAGAATCAGCGGAATTTAAAAAGTAAATCATTTTTGAAAGAGATCTTTGAAATAAATATTTTGAAGAAGATTTGAAAATAAAATTTTAAAGAAAATATTTTCGAAAAAGCTCGTTGCGGTAAAAACTTCTCGAAGTCGATCGTCGAGTGTTCGGTATATCAACGAAAAAAAAAGTGAATAAATGAATCGGTTTTCCAAACATTTTGAAATCTTCCAAATTATATTAAGGGATTTTGTAGAAGAGGAAAAAGAAAAGAAGAGATTTTGAAATAAAATATTTGAAGGAAAATATTATCGGAAATAAAAGTTCCTTTTCAAATTCTTACGTAAAAGCTTTTTATGGTTAAAATTTTGGAAATCCATCGTCAAGATGTTCGAAATTTTCTAAGAAGATAAGCAACTAATGAATACGGTTTCCAAGTATTTTTGAACTTTCAAGCGATTTTGAGAAGGATTTTTTGTAGAGAAAAATCAAGGCGAGTAATAAATATGGACTTTCGAGTGTACAATGAACCGTGATTAACGGTGTTCGACTTGAGAAAACGATAGTTGGGGGAGCTGAAATTGACTTGGATCGAATTGAAATAGGTATTAATTACTTTTATTATGCTATATATCTCTATTTTGTCTAAACTTTATTTTAGGTAATCTTGTTTTACCAATTATTACTCAAATTATTTCCCAAATTTATTCATTTTGTATACCTAGATTTCTACTTTTGTCTAAATTATTCATATGTCCATAATAAGTAGCCTTTGCCTTAACTATTTTAAATTGTATTTAGCTCTATTGTATTTGACAATTATATTGTAAATTTGGCATCTAGAACCTTTTACTTGACTCTTTTACAATAACACTTTTTGTATTTAACTTCCATATATTATTCTTTGTAATCACCCTAACATTCCAAATTTAATTTAATTTAATTACTTGTAGTATTCAATCTTATTTAACCTATTTATTTAATTAAATTTATTTCTTTGTAAACTGTTGTATTTTGTTCAAATTAATTTGACTATTTATTTAAACTACTTTTCTTAAATTACCTCGTACTTGACTATTTATTTTGGTTTTAATTTGCGAAGTTCTACCTTATTTTACTTGACTTGTTTATTCTAACTTATGTTACTTTAAAAGCTTTACTACTTTACTGTTTTACCAACATTATCTTTTACTTAACTATTCTATTTGGTTTGCAATATGTGAGGTCTTATCTATCTTTTACTTGGAACTATTTAACCCAACTTATTTTGGAAAAAAATATGAATTTTGATCCGGGAAATTATGGTGTATAAATTGAGTACGAAGACTCGATCGAATAACGGAATGCGTAAATCCAAATCAAATATGATGTTTTGATAACAAATTTGAGAACATGAATTTGGATTCGGAAAGATCACTTTAGAAATCAGAAATGACCTTTGGATCAAAATGAAAATTTCTAAGATATCGATATGAAGTTTTCAGGGCTTATATGACATATAAGGAAGCGATTAATTTGAAACTAGTGTTTTGGAAGTTAATGGATATGAACATGGAATCTTATACAAAGGAAGGTATATATATATATATATATACATATATATATATATATATATAAGAATGATGTATTTGAAAACATGATTTCGGGATCTTATGTCAATAGACACTTATGTAAGTGCGATATAGCGAAACATGAAATGAAGTACTATGTATATATTATCCTATGTTTTCAAAGTAAGATATGGGAAGTACCTTCTTGCGAATAATGAGCCTATTTGGTAGGTATTTCATGTGATGATTGGGTTGTCCGGACGTAAAATTTTGTATGTTCCCCTCGACTGCATAACGAAATTCGCAGGGCTGGGAGCGCCTACGGCGATAGATGTTTCTTGGGGGATCCAGGCGAAACCATTGTGTTTGCTGCGATTTATGGTCGATTTGTGATGGCGTAATCCGCAGGGATGGGAGTGCCTACTGGTACGGATGTTTCTTGGGGGATCTGGGCACAACCATTGTGTATCTGCAGTCCAACTTGAGATATAGGGCGTAAGGTGGCAGTGATTGCCTAACCTAGTTGCGTTCTTCGAGTATCTCAGGGTTATTTTAAGATGCCTTCTATTGATTTACTCATGATGAAATTTGTTGGGAAGCGACTTCCTATGGGTGCCGATGTTTCCTGGGAGACCCAGGCGTAACCATTGTGTATCTGCGATTCGTGAAGTAGTTTTAACAATTGGCATCAGTTGGAACTTCCAATATCTATTTTAAGAATTTTAAGTATTTTCACTGGGAGTTGAAACAAGTATATATTTAGTACTTGATGATTTTTAAACGTGCGTCGGTACCACGTATGGCTAAATTTCTTTAAGAACAGAGGTAGACTTGTTAGACTTCGAGTTATCAAGTATTTTCGAACTCTAACAAATCAACAACTTGAAATTAGAACTTGTACAACCTCAATGAATTAAGAAAGGGGATTTTTAAAATGGTTTCCAAGTCCACAGCTTTGAAATTTTATGCAAATTTTTTCCGCTTTATTATGACTAATTTTGAAAATCAAAATTTGAAATTAATCAAGTTGTATATAAATTTTGTAATCTGACCAAGGTGGATATTATAGCTAAACCCATCGTTGAGTGCTAAATAAATTAGAATAAATAATCGACTTGAATGTATGTTAAACATGAATAAAAATCACAGTTCACTTAAGAAATTAGAAGATAATTTCGATAATACTAACTAAAGTTAAGAAATTGTATAGAAGATAATTTGAATTATAACACATGTTCAAGCGGGGTAGAAGGCTGATTTTCGCCACTTGAAATAGCATGAATCAAATAGGAATTTCTGAACGTATAATCAGTTACAAATAAATTTTGGATTAAAATTTTTATTCGAGTATCACATGATTGAATTGCCGATATTTGTGTCTGTGACTTTCCTATCTTGGCCTCGGCAAATCATTTAAATTTGAACCATTGTTCTTGAGTAATGTCAATCATACCTTTGTATCTTATGAACTTGGTTAAGCATCTTGATTCGAACCAGTATACCTTTGGATAGGTATACTCGTTGAACTTCTACTTTTACTTAAGCACCTAAAATTTTGACTTGGTCCATAATGGTTCACCCATATGTCGTTGTCGAATGTAACCAAGATTGAATTCAAGACTAATAACTTTGTTTGGTCCAAGACATTATGATAATAGAACCTCAACAAATGAGCTTTTATCATAATTGAGAATGTTTGAAAAAAATAAGTGGATTTTTTAAAGGTTAATTTAGAGAAATTGGTTCTGAAAATTTTGAAATCAATGTTTTGAAATTAATATTTGGAACAATACTAGTTGAAACATGCACGTACTAAATCAGAGTGCGTAGCGGAAGTGTGATGGTATTTTGAACAGAAATGCTTTAAGAGGTTTTCCAACTAGTTGAATAATATAACCTTCTAAAACACGATTTGATCCTTGAAAGAAGAAAGGTTCCCTATTATTTTGAAAGGAAAGAATTTGGCTATTTGAATTGTATGTGAAATAAAAGATGTGGTAATTTATATAGCATTTTGATTTAATCTAATTTATTCCTTTCATTTAGCATATCATCTCACTAAACTATTATAATTCGCGTTTGCACTTAAAATCTATCCTTTTCAAGTTCTTTTACTTACATTGTTTTACTATTTTACTGTATTATCTATTCTCTACCAAGTTTTTCTAAATTGCCTATATTTAACCATTTTATTGTAACTTTTAAAGCTATTTTTAAGCTCTTTGAATTTCACCTTAACTAAACAACTTATTTTTCAAAATAACTTTACAATTTTAAACTACTTTCCCTAAGTTATTATATGCTGGGAACCTAATTTTCTTTTACACCATATAGTAAATTTCCTTAATTGATTTTATACAACATTTTAAGTTTGTCCATTTGGTCATATGATAAATTTTGCGTTAAGAACCTTTTGATAATTCTTCAAGCTTACTCAAAGTGATAAGTATTTAGTTTTAATAAATTCTATAAGTAAGATTTGTTTTACTTAATTAAAAATTCTACAACTCTCATTTTCGAGGACGAAAAGTTTTAAGTGGGGGAGGTTGTAACGGCCCACGAATTTTGACGATTAAATTATAAATTAAATTAAGATTTAATGTTAAAATAAATATTTATATTTGGTTTTCAACTTTGAAATTGGACTTTTACTTGTTTTAAACATAGTATTTACTTTTACAATAAAGATGCTTGTAAATATAATCTCAATGTAATGTTCACCAAAATTTATGCTTTTTGAATTTGTTAAAATCTAATTTGCCAACGATCAATTTTATCTTATTTAATTACAACTTTAAAATTCAACGTTAAATTTTGAATACAACAACAAATTCAAATAAGCTGAATTATGTTCATACTTTAATGTAAACACAACGTGTAATAAAAATGTGTCGTTGTAATTTGAGAACTGAAATAAATTTATTTTAAATATAGTTGAATATTTTAATTTAAACATTTAATTGAATTTGTTTTGTAAACCGTTATGTGAAAATTTATTTTTAACAGTAATAGCTGAATATATGGTAAATGTAATTAACAGACAGTAATGAATTATAAAATAAATATCACGTATTATTGCGCTAACGTTAAATTTATTTTAAGAATAGTAATGGTTGAATTTATAATGTGTTAAGGCAAGAAAACATCATTGTTCATCTCGGCTGTGCACCGTTCACTTGTAATGTTCGTTCGAACCATATACTGTGTCCGTAAATACAGCGTTCAAAACATTTCTTTACCGTTTAGCCACTGTTAAGTCAAAACCATATATGGTGGAATATTTGGGAGGTGGAAGCTTTTTACACTTGTCATTTGCCGCTCTATTATGTATTACACGTTGTTTCATTCTGCGTTCGTCACCTCCGTTGTATTATAAAATAAACGTACCTCTCCCTGTCTCATTCACTAGCAAATGCTCTCCACTCCAATTATTCGTTCAACAGCCGTATCCTTTTTTTCAAAATTTATTCTCCTCAAAACCGTGACCTTTCTTCAAATTCCCAAATCAATGGGTTCCTCACCTACCGCTGGAGTTGATCGTCGGAGCCGCGAGCAGGGCCTTTCACCTATAATCGGAACTGCGGCTACCATCAGCCTTCCCCTTTGCCACCAAATCAAGTCGCGTCGCCTCAATTCGAAGCCGCTCCTCTCACCAATGCCAAAACCTCCTCTTCCTGATAGGGGCTGTTTGCTTTTGGCTCCGCATCGACCAGCCTCTGATCGCTTGCAGCGCCTGGGCTCGCGCGAGCTGCTGCTTTGAGACCGAAATACCACCTCTTGCTCTCCATCTTAGTCAGACCTTACGACATCCCCTGTTCGAACCATACTCATCACTTCTTCCTCCGCTGTCAGCTACGTGATTAGAGGTAAGTTTTCTTACGATTAAACTCCCTTCAAGTTCACTACATCGATTCTCACTAAGTATAATTGTTTGTTTGGACATGCTATGTTGGGTTCCTTTTTCATTCGTGTCTCACCACTATGACAACACTGTTGTTTGACACTTCTGCATAGGTTTTTTCTTTTCTTTGGGTTAGCTTCTTAGTTATGTAGTATTCGTTGACTTGAAATGTGTACTGTTAAAACTTTGGGACCGTCATAGTTGTAAATTTCTATGTTCAAGTTGTAGCTTCGAGTTTTCACTAGGTAGAATTGGTCGATGGCTATCATCTTGCCCTTCCTTGGGTAATGGCCTTTATCCTCACTTCAGTTGGGCATTACTAGTTACTGTAACCCCTCATGAACTTAAGCTTGTTGCATGTTGTTGCGTTAGTCAGTCTGGATAATATTATTGGTTATACTGCATGTATTTCCTGTTGCATGTGTGTCTTTACACCTTCGAACCGACTACATATGTTAGCACCCCTTACTAGTTCTGCATGTAGGTCTGCATTGACCAACAACTAGGCGTTGCAGTGTATGAATACATATGGGTGGAAATTTTATACCTTGCTGCATAGTTCTTTTAATACAAGTTTATAAAAGTCCTTTAGATGTTACCTCCTGTTACTACTAGCTAGGTTTGTATCATATATGTTATGTTAAACCGTCCCTTTTCCAACGTCACGTTGAATCAGACACTTAGCTTCATACGTGAAATTTTTGTTTGCATTTGGTTATGGATTAAGTTTTCACCATATTTCATTCACATATGCTCGGATTGTGAACTCCGCATACTACATTACTTCAAGGGAGGTTTCAAAAGAAAGAAAAAAAAATCACCCTTTAAAAAAAAGGAAGCCAATTTTCTTGTTCCTTTTAAGTTCATGGTGGGTTCTGGTTGCATTCATGATGTCGGCACTTTGTTGCGCGCCTCACTGGTCCAGCATATCCACCAACTATGCTTTCCTGATATCAGCACATTACTTATTTGACTATATGATACATGTGGGTTCTAAAATTTGATATGTATGTCTGTAAACTAAACCCAAAATGCCTTGTTATGATGTAAGGTAAATGTCCTAGTTGCTAAAATAAATATATACACACCTGGCCACTTGGTTGTTGCATTTTCGCAAGTTTGTCACCCGGTGATCACTTTGTTAGGTCTTAGAGCAACTATATATATATATATATATACACACACACGCTATTTACACTATATTGGACGTACCTGTCAAGAACCTGCATCCCATTTACATGACCCGCCACCTACCTATTTATTTACTCATGCCTAGGATAAAAGATATGACCAATTATACCATGTTGCATGAATCCTTCCATTTTTCAACTATAGTAATTCATGGCATTCTATCTATATACCCCTCACATATGGACTCATTTGGGTTCACAGTATACTTCCATTGTTAACTTATGTTTGCCACTAATTTGCTAAGCATGTCACTTGCTCCTTGTGGCTATAAGTTGCATGATCTTATACATGTAGTTAAAACTGGTTAGTAAACATATTGGCTTGTATATAATAGCCTTGGAAACGCTAGGCTAGGTTTGAAATAGTCATACATATCTTACTGCATGGATTTGTTTTTGCTTAGCTGTGTCCCACTCAATATGCACAAGTTTTCCCTTGGAAATTTCCGGATTTGGAGTCATGTTTTACTATAATGACTTGTTAAAGGTTGGGACCATATAAGTTTGCCTTAGTTATGTTAGTATGTTATTTACGTCCTTTGGTACAAACTCATTTCTGGATGGCTTTTGATTTAAATCCAGTAGCATGCATTGTTCCAAATTATCTACTGTTGAATTTCAAACATGTAAATTTTCATGTCAAATTATTTGATGCATGCGGGAAGTATTTGATGGTTCTTGATTAGATACTCGAATATATTTATAAATTACCAGGATTAACTAATTACATTTAGTGTTTATCGAAAGTGTGCTAACTTGAAATAAGTTTAATCCTGACTCGGGTGTTTTGTGTATTTTGCATGGGATACTCGGGTTAGGCCCTAAGTGTTTCAGGTTATAGATATCAGCTCGCAAACTGGAGAGGAACGTGAAGACGACACGTAGAGACGCATACGCGCGCGCTAGCTCGACAACAAAATCGTAACGTTTTATTCTTTGAAACTTATGTATAAATTTATATTTTACTTCCGTTGTACAAATGTTTATACAACTCTGATATATATGAGAAATTTTATTCCACTGCAAATTGTATACTATAATTATGCATTTATTTCTTTTTAAACCACCTATCATTTTGGACGGTTCGAGTTGGTTTAAATACCGATTTGGAACGGGCAAATTGCCAGGTTGTTACATAAGCCGTGGTGGTTGATGATGAATCACCACCTCTTGGCATGACACTGGAACTGTTGTACTTGATCAAAAAGGGTGGCTAATAACACTGATGCAACTGGAAGGAGAAAAAAGTGATAAAGATATTTTAAATGACTCCTTTCTTGGACGGCATAGTGCTAGATGATGCACAAATCGGTCAGCAAGAATGAGAATCGGAAAATAACTCCCCAGATGATGAAATCACTCTGATGGGGAATGCCGCTAGGCATAAGGATCCGATACCATATTGGATTTTGATGAAACGTAATGCAAAAAAGACAATGTATTGATTTTCAGAAAAAATGTAAATTGGATTGAATCCTAAACAACAGAAGTACAAGGTATTATATACAATGCTCGATGGGTTGTGAACACACAGATCCAAATCAATGTAAGGTCGGAGCTGCTAGTAAATAAATAAAGCAAATAATGTATGCAGTGTGATGTTGTTTTCTCTAACAATCGCAAATTATTACTACTGGAGCGCGTTTAACATGTATCAAAACTCCTTTTGGATATCAACTTTCAAATGCTTGAGTGAACAGTTAGAAAACCAGAAAATATTGTAATAGGCAAGTTGAAATTGTGATAATTTAGCAGGAAACTTTGATATCGAGCATAAGCAAAATTTTAAGATCTATCAAAATAAGAAGCTAACCATTAATACATGCTAATCTGAATAAAATACGGGTACACGAGGATGATGATTGAGTGCTAAAATGTGGATTAAACATTAACTTTGTTTCTAACACTTCGAACAATATATTTTTCTTGGGCGTAGTCCTTACATTCAACATAAAGAAGATGAATAGGATATGCACTTAAATCTACGTTGGTTGGGAATGTTGAAACGGCTGAAAAAGGAAAAAATAAAAGAAAAGTTCTTTAGTGCAAGTCTTGACTTCGATCTATGAAAATTGAGTCAATCGTATGATTCTTGGATCTATTTAAAATTATATAAAAATAGTTACCTAGACCAATTTCAAGTTTTCTTTTACAACATAGTTTGTTTATTAATTAAGCTATCTATACTATATTATAATTACTGAGTTCGCAATCGAGCGCTCACACGCCTTCTCGCAATCTAAAGCTCAACCGTCTTCCCAATATATCTGAAAGTGCGTGCGTGTGCATGCTAAATATAATACACTCACAAGGATCGTATAAAATGGCAAACAATATTCGAGTATGAAGTAATAGATAATCACAGAACTAATAATATAGAAAAAGCAGTAAAAGGAAAAATCACACCAGGGATTTTTATACTGGTTCGGGGCACCGTCCTACGTCCAGTCCCAGACCTCTATCTGGATTTTCACTAACAACTACCTCGCTTCACCTGGAGGAACAGGTTCACAACACCTGAGCAGCCGAACGGGATTTCACACCTCTTACAACACGAGGACTTCACAACTTTGCCTCTAACAACATGGAGGACTTCAAATCAGACGATACAACAGTTGTTGACAATGTGTGTTCTTTACAACATGGATTTGTCACTTGTAGTACACCCTTCCTATAATCTTATCCTCAAGTATATAATGTGTATGTGAAGATTGAAGGAAGTATATTACTTATTGAATCAAGTGATATGAAATAATTTCAATGATTCAATAAGCAATTGAAATATTTGAGAGCTTTTAGAATGCAAGAGTATTTAGAAAGTAAGATCAGAGATTAGAGTAAGAATCGGTGATTTGAAAGTATGATTTCAAGTCTATTTATAGTGTAGAATAGTTGCATTCCTTCATGAAGAGTTTCTACAAAAGATTGCATCTGTTTCCATTGAAAATTGAAGAGAAAACTCTTGATGAATGGAAGCAACCCTTCAGAAAAAGCTTGCTGTTTCGGACCGGTCGACAGGTCAAAAATCACCGGTCGACTAGTTGAAAATAATTAAAATTGAAATTTCCAGAAAAATAGTCATTATGTGCAAAAACACATAAATCGGTCGACTGGTCCTTTTTGGGCGGTCGACCTTTTTAGTTTCTGTTTTAAAAACACAGCATAACCGGTCAACTGGTCCCTTTTTGGGCGGTCGACCGATTTATGGCTGTGGACCTCACTCTGCACTCTTTCGCGGTCGGAGCTGGGACCGTTTAGGCTTTTCTGTGACTTTTCAATTCCTCAAATATACAGATTTCATCAACGAAGATATGATATTGTTTTGTGCATTCGTGTTACACTTTGAGGATAGATTTTAACATATTTCTAACACGACTCAAAGTAAAAACCTTATCTCTATGAAATAATCTTCATTGCACCTTTAAATGTTGGCATCGATCAAAATCTTATCTCAACATTCTCCCCCTTTTTGATTGATGACAACACCTTGGATTTTCTTTCTAAAAATATAAAGGTCCCTTTGAATTTCTGCAACATTTGTTAGTTCAGAATATAAATAATCATACCTTTTGACTCCTGCATTAACAAACGTTAGCACACATATACTATTACCATGTTAACCACATAATTTTAAATGATAGCATATGTAACATGAATGATATGAATAATCATAAGAGAAAATATTTCTCCTCCTTTGTCATCAATTAAAAAAAATACCATAATAAGCACAGTAATCGAGAGTAGTAGAGAATACAAATAATTATAGCACCTTTAGGGGATACTGAATCATGTGATTTTTGATAAGCTGAGTTTTCAAAGATATTTAGAGATACCGAATAACCTTCTCTTTATTGTGGTGTACCTGCAAAAAATATAACATATATATTTTTGGTACTCACTTGCTTTGTTTGGGTCCATGGGTTAGATGGAAGGTAACCATACCCAAGAGGGTTTAATGGAACCTTTAAAGGTAAAATTTTCATTATTAACTACTGAATCAAAATAATCATCGATATATTTTTCTCTGTTTTTCCAACTTACAGGAACCCAGATACTTAAGTAATTTCTTGATATTCCTTTTCGTACTTCTATATTTACTATAAATATCGCTAGTCATAGAAGTATTCGAATTTCTATAATAATTGGGTCTTGGATGTGCATTAGTACTAGCAGTGATATTCTTATTGTACATAAAAGCATATCTAGTACTATTTCTATGATTGCTTTTATTATATCCTATACCATTTTTGTCATGTAAAGGTCGAGATCTAGATAAAATCATGTTTAAATCATTTTGACCTTTATTAAATTTCGCGAACTTATTTGTACATTTGATTCCACAGTCGCGATTGATATTTTCAAAAGAAACCTTGTTATTAATACCCTTATTTAATTCAGAATTCTTCCTTTTTAAAGTTCTATTCTCATTTTGGAGACAACTAATTTGAGATTCTGAATTATATAAAGATGATTGTAATTTTTCTTTTGAGTCAGAAATTTCATTTTGCAAGATATTACTATTCACCTTTAAGAACTCACATTCTTTAGATAATTCCAAATTCTTTTTAGTTAGAGCTCCATTCTCTTTTTCAAGAGACGAAATTAAAGAACTTGAATTATTTAAAGAATCTTCTAATGATTTATTTCTATTTTGCAAAAGATCGATTTCCATTAAAAGAACATTGTTTTTATCTTCTAGTCGTTCATTTTCTTTTTGAAGGAAATCTTTTTGAGAAACAAGCTTTTCTAAGGTATTTTCAAAACATTTGGCTTGTTTTGCTAAAAAATTGTTTTCTTCTTTTAATTTGGAAATTTCTTGCTCACAATTTTTAGACTTGGCTATAATTATTGCATTAAGTTTACCCAAACTTTTACAATCTTTCATCAATTTTTCATGGTCTAACAAAAGATCTTTATATAATGAATCTACACATACCAATTGTGATCTGACTTTAGCCATAAGACATTTGCTTCCTTGCTCTCTTGATTCTGCTTTGTTGCTCTTCCACTTTCTAATCCCTTGACTAGACTTCTTTATTGCCATTTGTTCTAGGATGTTGTTACGATCTCTGGAACACCAGGCTCTGATACCAATTGAAAGTGCGTGCGTGTGCGTGCTAAGTATAATACACTCACAAGGATTGTGTAATATGGCAAACAATATTCGAGTATGAAGTAATATATAATCACAGAACTAATAATATAGAAAAAGCAGCAAAAGGAAAAATCACACCAGGGATTTTTATACTGGTTCGGGGCACCATCCTACGTCCAGTCCCCGAGCTCTATCTGGATTTTCACTAACAACTACCTCGCTTTACCCGGAGGAACAGGTTCACAACACCCGAGCAGCCGAACATGATTTCACGCCTCTTATAACACGAGGACTTCACAACTTTGCCTCTCACAACACGGAGGACTTCAAATCAGACGAAACAACAGTTGTTGACAATGTGTGTTCTTTACAACACAGATTTGTCACTTGTAGTACACCCTTCCTATAATCTTATCCTCAAGTATATAATGTGTATGTGAAGATTGAAGGAAGTATATTACTTATTGAATCAAGAGATATGAAATAATTTCAATGTTTCAATAAGCAATTGAAATATTTGAGAGCTTTTAGATTGCAAGAGTATTTAGAAAGTAAGATCAGAAATTAGAACAAGAATCGGTGATTTGAAAGTATGATTTCAAGTCTATTTACAGTGTAGAATAGTTGCATTCCTTCATGAAGATTTTCTACAAAAGATTGCATCCGTTTCCATTGAAAATTGAAGAGAAAACTCTTGATGAATGGAAGCAACCCTTCAGGAAAAAAGCTTGCTGTTTTGGACCGGTCGACATGTCAAAAATCACCGGTCGACTAGTTGAAAATAATTAAAGTTGAAATTTCCAGAAAAATAGCCGTAGTGTGCAAAAACACATAAATCGGTCGACTGGTCCTTTTTGGGCGGTCGACCTTTTTAGTTTCTGTTTAAAAACACAACATAACCGGCCGACTGGTCCCTTTTTGGGTGGTCGACCGTTTTATGGCTGTGGACCAGAGGACCTCGGTCCACAGTCTATATCACTCTGCACTCTTTCGCGGTCGGAGCCGGGACCGTTTGGGCTTTTTCTGTGACTTTTAAATTCCTCAAATATACAAATTTCAGCAACGAAGATATGATATTGTTTTGTGCATTCGCGTTATACTTTTAAGGATAGATTTTAACATATTTCTAACACGACTCAAAGTAAAAACCTTATCTCTATGAAATAATCTTCATTTCACCTTTATATGTTGGCATCGATCAAAATCTTGTCTCAACATTATCCACGGTAGAAAAATAGTTGTTGCTTCCGCTTGAATAATCTACCTCTCAATCCTTATTTCAAACTCAAACAGCGTGTCTCTTTAATGTTTCCCTTCTGATATGCGAATCTATTTTCTTTTGTTTTCGAATTTGGCTTCAATCCTTTCCGTCCATGTTTCCCCCCTTCTTCTGACCTAGATGATTAACATCTCACTCCAATTGACGTTTATATGCTCTGACCTCCTTTTATCTAGCTGATTATCAACTTTCCCTACTGGCTTCCAATTGCGCGGAATCGGTTCATCAGAGGTTTACTGCACGATTGCTATCACTTCTTCCGATGTAAGCACCTTTTTACTACTTTTTTGCTGTGGTTTAGATTGGTTAGATTCCTTTTATCTCCATATTTTTCTTGGCTACGTTTGTCGATGGGGGTTCATGGCTTAGGGTTGTTGATTGGGATTGAAAAAAGGTATATTAGGAAATAATTAAATTCTAGAATTGTTTATGACATGGAAATTGAGTAATTATACACCATCTATTTCTTAATTCAGACGGGAAATGTGGATTGGCTGTAGTTGTTGTGATTGTCCATATAAAAGATCATTTAATTTTAGCCTTCCAGTTTTTTTGAAGTTTGTTGCATATTCATATTTGTTATCTAACTAATATTCAACAAAATTTTTGTAAACATTTGCCATAGAAGAGATCGATTTGGAGAATATTTGGATGTGAGCCATATTCAATCAAGACACAGTTGCTTAGCTTCTTAAAAATGGGACTGAGAAATGCACTTCTTTGTCTCAATTGACATAACTCATCATGTCGCTCACCCTTCTTGATCTTAAAATCAATAAGGTACTATAGTTCACTTAACTATAAATAGAAAGTGTTTTCATACAAATAAGGAATGGATAAAAAAATAAGTAGAGTCCAATTGTTATGTTTTTGAATTTTGATTTTCTTCGTCCTCAACATGGATCACAAGACATGATGCGAGTAGTAGATCAAATTTAAAACCCAAGTTATAACGATGATGGAGAAATGATTATATGTCACTGCATGCTTTTGCTATATGTAAACATAGAAAGCAAAGCAAATATATTTTGTTTACCATTTTTTAAGGGGTCACCTACTGATTGTACCTTACATGTATGTGACTCACGATATTTACAAATTGTAAACATATTTTATATTGACGTCAGAGAAGTACCATTCATTGTAGTGATTTTCAGTATTTAACACGGCATATAATCCTAATAAACTATGCAGCAGAGATCTACATGGTCCAAATAGTTGGTTGCAAGAAAAGTTTAACAACTCGGATTATCAAACTACGGACTAAATACTCAACGAAGGTTTGAAACTGGTATTCATTATTTGATCATTTATTTCAGCGATTAATAGGTTAATATAAGCTATATGGATTTTTGTTTTTTACCCTTTTCTAACTTTATATTAGCTGTTATTTACAGGTTATGGTGAGAATCATGCACTATTTATTGGAGACATATATCAAAAGCTCTTTCCGACAGCCGTCTACAGGTAGTACTCTCTTTAAGGATCCACTCCTTCGATTAGTATTTTATTTTTACACTATCGATTACAAAAAATTAGTATTTTATTTTAGTACATTATGGATTAATATTTTATTTTTATTTTAGCAATTTTTGTGCAAAAATCACTATTGGCGTCTATTGCTTTGATGCTTATATGTGCCACTTTAGATAAATAGAGCTGCCATTACCAAACCTATATTTTTTTGAAGTTCTGCACTAAAAAATTACTATAAACCACATAATAACTAGAGTGTCTAGGCGAATTCCTTCATTCTGCCTATTTTTATATTTTGAAAAGGCTGAATTTCTATTATAAGAGTAAAATCCTTTCCAACATTATATACTTTAAAATGTCAACAACTACAGCTGTCGCATGGTGATCATGTTTTCAAATACTCATGTATAGAGAATCTTTAGTGATAATGGTTACGGTAGCGATTTAGCTAAGTATATGAAAAAATTAATGTCAGTTCTTTTGTTACTTCAAAATTTCATAAACAATTTTTTTTTTTACATGATCAGGCACAAGAATTTCAGATTAATGATAAAATGCAAAAACTTAGCAAAATTGAAATAAAGAGAAGCTTTCCAAATCATAATCAACAATTGATGTAGTGATGAAGAATTAACAGAGGCAATATCCAATTTCAATTTATTATTGTGTAACATGCACATTTTTACTTTGAAAATTTACAATTATATTTTGCATTTCTAAAAAAATGTATAGTATTTATCCTCCTTTTTCAACAATAAACCAATATATTTCTATCTAGATTTACAATTTCTGGGAAACACTAATTTAATTTCCAACAGTACTGGGTAAATTCATATTTCAAAGCAGTATTCTGCAATTCCTTATTAGATTATACATCAGATATATTATTCGAACTAAATGCTTACAATCTGAACTTTTTATAATGTGCAGGCGTTCATTTGCAAGCACCACATTGACATAACTACTTAGCTGCTATCTTCTGTATATAAGAAATCAAGTCACAATATTGGAATTGAATACATATGTCTCTTTGTGAAATCTATTACTTATTTCTTGAATTGTAGTGAACATTTTTAGATGTAAGTTACTACTTTAAGCTTAGTCTTATAGATAATATCAGGCCTATTATTGTTATCTAACACTTCAATTTGTACAGTTTCAGTATATTTTGTCTGCAACATGCAAAAGCAAGATAGGTGGTCTCAGTTACGTGCAAACAAAGGTGCAGTTAATTTTTATTTTATTTTTAGTAGATTCCATTTGTTGATGCATCAATGGGTAGATTTCCATTTTCTTTTTAGGTCTGACTGTGAGTTTTCTATTACATATTATAGACTAGGCTTGAGATGCAGGTTTTGGACTTTTGTACGCTTATGCTGAGCCATTTGGCTTCTCTTCACCTATAATAAATTGTAATATTGCAATGTATCCTGCAGAATTGAACTGATATAGAGTTAGCAGTTTTATGCTCATTTAAAAACCATTCCTTTTTTTTGGTGTACTACTTAGTTCAAAAAATGATTATATGGAAGATCACAAATTCATCCAAATGGTCCGCTGTATAATTTGTCAAATGCAAGGGCACATTGATGGCTTAAATGCTTATGCTGTTTTTTATGTTATTTTTTTCATGCTGTTTTGACCTCCAATTAGTTTTCTTTTTCAAGTTACCAATGATTTAAATTGGTTGTACATTGTCGTTTGGATGTATTCAATATACTTTTTTGTCTTATATATCCTGTGGTAATTTTTGTGTGTACTTTTTTTTTGGAGGTTAGAAGCTATGCATGTTTAGTCTGTTGTTTGTTTAACAACTATTTTACAGGTTTTACTTCATCCATTAATAATAAAATATGTCAGTTGGGAAATTAGATCCATATGTTATATGGATTTAAAATATAGTTTTGAATTAGTTAAAAGTTTGGTAAAGATATCAAATGTTTCATAGGTTGCATTCTCATAATAATAATATCATACATGAACATAAAACAAAGGGTCATCTAAACACATTTCAATGCCAAAATACGTGCTTACGGTTCCCTTCTTTGCATAGTCTAGGGAGGAGGTATTTCTTTGTACTCTAATTGGTATATTAAGAAGAGTATCAATGGTTAAATTTATGATGGTCGATGGGCACAATTTAAGTAAAAACTATATTATTATTTTGGTTACTTGTGCTTTAGAAATAATAGTCTGAAAGTACGATAATTGTGGGTCATGATGATATAAACCGAAGATCACTATATTGTGGAATCATGAACATTGATGTACATAATGAAATTAGTATCAAGCACCAAAAAATGATCCAGTTATACTGATTGCCATGTTGCTTTTATTTGCAAACAGTTTAAAGTAACAAGATTGTGCATTTTCACCTTCACATAATACTCATGTGTAATACAATGGTAAATCATTCACATAGCAACTAAACTGAAGATAAGGCTGCAGATATTCTTATAGCATTTTTTTTGGAGATCTTCAATTCTTTTGGAGCACAAATATTTAGTTTTCATACACGTCAGGTTTGTAAAATTTCATTGATTTTCTTTTTTTTTTCTCTCCCATTTTTGTTCTCCATGCTTAATTTCAATTCGAGTTCCTGATAAGAGTCATCATTGTAAGTATTTTTATGGAACTATAAATGCATGTTAAAGGGACATGAAATGTTTACTTAGGATTTGTATAACTTCAAATTTAATAAACATGAATTGGCAATGAATGAGAATCATAATAATAGCTTGGCAAAGATTAAAGTTCATTATTATGTCAATGGCGTAAAAGCTGCAAATCAGGAAAAGTTTGTTAGTATAGGTTAGCTGCAAATTAATTACTTATATATGCAGGTTCAAATTAAAAATGAGCTAAATGCATGTGGTGCATTTGCATCAGCTTTGACTTGGCTACCATAAAAGACAATGTCCACGGTAGATATGGCCAATAAGAAGAGGACATCTTGGACCTGTCATATATGTTACTTACATAAGGTACTGAAGCTTCTCACCTTTTTGCTTCCTTTCTTCTTCGTAACTGTCATTTTATTAACTCCATCTTCAAGGATTCTATCAAATCCTCTTTCACCCATGTTGACGAGCCACTAAACATTATTATGGAATAAACCAAAACAGGTTAAAAGTACCAAGGTGACAGCGTCCACATGCTCCAGATCTATAAAAATAAGGTTATTGTCATGTTCCACAAAAGTTTCCTCTAAGTAGCATCATGTTTATTTTTATTGTTATCTACCACTAGCTGTCCAGGATGTTGTGAAGTTGGTTGAAAGTGGGTATGGATAATGGGGTGTGATGGTCCTGGCATATGAATTTGATATTGAGTGAATTGGAGCAGGATAAATAAGGAAGAAGATGAGAACTGCTTTTAGGTCCCTTAAAACTTGAACTTACATGTCTATATCCTTTCTATATCATCAATTATTTCACACATGGTTAATAATATTATTTTAGTTATATTTCCTGTAGAAAGTTCATCTTTTACAAGTAAGATCTACGACTATCGAGCAATATTATATAAAAAGAGGAATTGTGAGAAACGTTCAAACTTTAGACAATAGCAAGGATTATTGAAACACCCCACCTCCGTTAAGGTCACTCACAAAGGGAATGCCTTAACTTTGGTGGAGAGTTATAGGTACAAGACATAGAAAACTTTACAAGACATATAAATATAAGCAGCGAAATTCAAATATTTATTGCATATGTGGTTCAATACAAAAGCATTACATCAAATTGTCTCCAAATAACTTTCAAAACATTACAACATAATTTCTGTCTTGATTAGTTCAATAAAGATGCATAAACCATAAATAAAACTGCATAAATCCCCAAGGATAATGTCTAAGAGCCATAGCCAAGGTGAGAGAGTCCAAATCATACATCTACTTTCTTGAAGCTTGCAAAGAGTCTGACTAAGCTACACTATTCCCTCCCTGTGGACCTGGGGGGGGGGGGGGGGACCGAAGAAAAGAGGACGAAAGAAAACGGGTCAGACAATAAGTCTGGTAAGTTCGGTGATTACTAGTATTTAAATAAGGAAAGGGGGTCATAACAGTAATAACAGAACATAGGATAGTACCTAATATAAGATAAGAGGAACATGTGATTGCACTCATTACTATAGTCTCTGCACCTACTTAACCATTGGTTCAACCAGCCCTACGTGTTCATAACAAACGATCCCCTTAAAAATCGGCTCCTACTCGCATTATTCATATCCTGTATCATTCGGCCCCTCTTGACTGTAGATACCTGTGCTGGTCCCACCATGGGGTGTATCAGTCCCTCTGGTGGCAACCCGACACAATTCAAGATGCACAGTGTATACTATTGATGCCCAGCACCTGATTTTTCCACTTCGGAGTACGTGCACACCCATACTTCATCGGAACCTACACTGGCCCACCAACCGCCGAATTTTTGATCGCTTATAATCAGTCCAGTAATCGTGCCCCACCCTGCCTAGTTTCAGGGTACCATGATACATCTATGGGGGTTACTGCTGAAATGGGTCCCCTTTACTAGGGTTTTCTAATCAATATGGTTATTTGGTTAGCTTTAATTTATTAAAGCACCAACCACTCACATTAGACAGGTCTTGTTGTGGTCACTGGATGTGTCGGTCGGTTCCGGGCAGATTTACACCACAACTCAGTCTAACCTTGGGTTCTTTTTGGGCTTGATGCACTAACCACCCACATTAGACAGGTCTTGTTGTGGTCACTGGATATCCCGGTCGGTTTCGGGCAGATTTACACCACAACTCGGTCTAACCTCGAGTTAGGCATATTCGTCTTTTTCTAAATTCACATTTTTCTATATATGTCTAATTTCTTTATGTAAATTAAATTAAATTTAATCATGCCATAATTATCCTTTGATTATGCTCACCATAAATGGTATATCAAATATACCATTTTATGAACAAATCTATGCCATGAATTTTCATATTTTCCCATCGTTACCCTCGTGGAACGTACGCATGAATCACATAAAATGTTGGGCTAGTAAATTAGCCCAAACCCATAAACAAAAAGGGTAATAAACAAGGGACATGAAATAAACATAAAATAGCATACAT
This sequence comes from Allium sativum, assembly GCA_030737875.1. Lineage (NCBI taxonomy): Eukaryota > Viridiplantae > Streptophyta > Magnoliopsida > Asparagales > Amaryllidaceae > Allium > Allium sativum. The sequence goes on along the minus strand of CM060918.1, from coordinate 158,413,919 downwards.
TTCCACTTGTCATGTGTAACTTGGCACAGAAGTATCATTAACTTTAATTAAATGGATAAAGGTGAACTTGTGACTAAGTTGGGTCTAATTATCATGTAAACTTGACAAAGTTCTAGCATGGAGGTTTAACATATAATCACAGTTTCAACCCACAACTTGGCATATTAACTTATGTATGTCAAAACATAAGAAAGCTACTATAATCATTTTTAAATCGCAACTTAGCATATTAACTTATGTGTGTTAAGCATAAGAGAACTATTATCAACATATTCGAATCACAACTTAGCATGATGACTTATGTGTTTTAAACATAAGAGAGCTACTATAAACATATTCGAATCACAACTTAACATGATAACTTATGTGTGTTAAACATAAGAGGGCTGTTATAAACATATTCAAATCACAACTTAGCATGATACTTATGTGTTAAAACATAAGAGGACTACAATTCCAAATTTTACAACATAAATAGATTCAACCCAACATGAATATACATGAATGTTGATCTAACATATAAGCCTATGTTTAAATCATAAACTTGCAAGTAACTACCAAATTATAACATGACATGTTTCACCATTTAATTGGCATAATAAACCCATTACCCAATCATAATAGATTCCAATAACATACAATATGTTCATCACCATATGCATATAGACATGGTTAATTTCAACGGTACTTTAAGACAAACGAGAATCAAATCTTATACCTAAGCATCATTCTATATTCGAATTACAACATGTCATGATTCATTTGAAAGAACGATTAAATCTGCGTAATAACCAACTTACAAACTAAAAAGGAATTCTTTCTTTCTGAAATCTGAATTCTGAAATTGGTAAGCTCGCCTTTGATGTAGATCGTTGAATTTGATTATTTTTAATTTGATTTTTGATTCAGGTTCTTATCTTGTCTTTGAATTGGTGACGGCTACTCCAAGTTCGCTATTGACAACATGATAGTTCTAGGATTATTTTTGTGTGATTTTTAGGTTTGAGAATTGGGTTGTTTATATAGAATTTCAATTCAATTTGAGCCATCGAATGATCCTAGAGTTAACCACAACCATTCAGTCAAGATAGGGTGACACCTCAGCTCTAGTGACTCAGCACTGAGTCACAAAATCGTCACCTTTCAGATCTGCCCGGGGGGAAGGGGGGAGGGCAGGTCGACCCCCAGGTCGACCTGTAGGGGGGAGGTCGACACTAGGGTCGACCCCCTGGTCGACCTGGGTCTGGGCGGGAATTCAAGGCAAGGCGGCACTTGTCAATCATTTCCAAAATTCCAGTTTGACCGCTTTTGACTTTTGTTTTGAATTTGAATCTGTTTTCGAGCTATTTGAATTTTCTGGAAACTTCCGACAGCCATAACTTCTTCATACGAAGTCCAATTTACGCAAACTCGGACTCTATCTCAACCAGAATTCCGAGACGAACACAATGGCGTAACCCTTTTCACATTTTAAATTAATATTGTTTAATTCGTTACTATACCGTTAACAGAAAATACGGGGTGTTACACTTATGAAGATTCAAAAATATTGCAATAGCATTTGCCTTCAATGCCAACCGTGGATTCAGCAAGATAATAATCGTCTTAGGTATGCAAGATCATTTTTTGGTGGTCATATTTCCCTCTAGGATAATTTTTTTGTCACCTAAGATGTGAGTTGAACATATATCATTGTGATGTACTGGGAACTCTTATAGTGGCCTACAAACATAAAGTCATTCTAGAATTGGCTATCCAAAGATCATTGTCACATCTTTGGTGGCTTAATCGAATTATAGCTTTGGAGTATAAAACTAAATATAACAACTAAGTATTAAAAGAAAACAATTTATGAATTGGTCGTAATGTTGTTTTTGCGCTAATCTTGTGGTAATGAATAAACCCTCATGTGATTAATTGTTAATCAATATAATAAATCGAGTCCAATATGTAGTTATTTTAATGAATAGCCTTTAGAATTGTTTAGTACATATATAATTTGTTTATGACATCAAATGCAAAATGTTTGTATGAGTAAAATAATTGTTGGTGCCACTAATATAAACAATAAAATAATTTATGGTTCTTCAAAAAAAAAAACTATTTCCGTAAGGCTCAAGAGATAAAATGAGATAGTAACGGTATCACCTTGCTATTAGGAAGTAGTTAGAATTGGACAATGAGCTTACTTTAGTTTGTACTTGGTGTAGTATATTTGAGCGTTTTGCTCAAAATTTATAGGAAATTGGCTTTGAGGTAAAATTTTTAAGTATTAACTTTATTTATCCACATATATGATCTATTACCATTGATTATATTAACAAAAACTGATTCATCTTTGTTGAGTAATCATATAAGTACAATTTTGTCACTCTTTTGGCTGAATTTTTGTTACATTGTTGACATCAATTCTTTAATGATAATATTCTGCAGCAAACGTGTTTATGAATTATCGTTTGAGAGAGAGAGATGATTAATTGCAATGACAGGCTTAACTACAAACTATTACAATTCTATAATAGAGAGTGGATATATTGAAGAAAGCTAAGCCCAATAGTTGAGCAGCGTGTTGAAGCCATGTATTGAAAGGCTAACAGTTAGTGGTCATGTGTGAGAACAAGTGGCCGAGACAAGCAGTAAAGCTTTAGAGGCTGCTGCTGTGCAAGAAGTGGTATTCGTGATCTTCAAACCAAGGAAATGATATTGGTGAATATTAATCCGATAGTAGCAGTGATGCTAGGCAAAGTAGGATTGGAGGCAGCAAGTAGTAATGAAGAGACCCAAAGAACAGTGGATGAAAGTCGGAGGGAGGTCCAATGTTGTTGCATAGTGGGGTGTGCTGCATATACATGTTATTCTTCCTATCTGTTGTAGTTGTGATGCGAGATGTTCTATGTAATCGCAGTTTGCTCGGCTGAGTATGTCGGCTGCAATTGGAAAGCCTGTAGTATCACAGAGGCATGGCATTGTAAACTAATTTCTTCCCCTTTTCATCATAACCTGTATGATATTTTTACATTTTTTTTACTTCATCCGAGCACAGTATTATAATTATGTTCCACTAATTTTTTTTCAATGATCTGTTTAGTTGAATTCATTTATTTATTCAACATTGTAATGATTAATGGGTTATCATTTTTCCTATCATTTAAACACACCGACTCAAATAGGTATGTAGGTAGCATTCTCCTTGACGCTAAACCAAATAGTCAGTATTCACTCAACCTGTGTAGTGCACGACTTTCATCTTCTTTATATCCAATAAAGATATCTATACGTTGACAACTCACTACCTATAGCCTTTCGACTCATTTTTGGTTTTTTTTCTGTTTCTTTCATAAGGTTGGCATTTGATATGCATAATGTATCTTTCTTTTAACTTAATTAAGGAAGTGGGAGAAATACATGTCTTCCCGTGAGTTGCCTTGGATTTGTGAAAAGTTGGCAAGCTAAGGTGAACGCATCAGTCTGTATACAAGCAAGCATGCTACATGACTATCTACAACTCTAAAGCTAATATGAACGGTGTAAGGTGGTTGATAGACATGAAGAATGCATTCATAAGCCAGTACAAATGTAAAAGATATATAAATAGAATGGAATACCAAGTTAAAAAATGTTGTTTGTAAATCATATGAATTTACATGATTTGAAACATATTAATTTTTATGTTTTTTTCTAACATAATAGTTTGATATTTGAGAAGAAATTAGAGATTTGGAAAAAGTGGGATAATGGTTAGGGTTTCAGGAAAACCAAAAATTTATAGTGAAAATTACGTGTGTGTTTGGCTACAGTTGCTACAACAGTCCAAACAACCTCTTTTTATGTTAAATCGGATTTCGTCATTTCATACATCAAAATGTATGTTTTCGATATTTTTATACGCAATGGAATTATTGAAATTTACTAAAACTCAATTCAATTTTCTTACCATAACTTAGATTTTAAATTATCGTTTGCAATTAACGTCCATTTATTTTTAAATTTGCTTTTATCTTTTTATTTGATTCCAATTATATTAAAAACAAATGTTCAAATTTTATTTTATTAAAAATACCATTTTAGTTACCTTAAAACGCTTATTTTATTTATCGCAAAATGCGCGCATTTTCGATCAAATTTAATATTTCATTTTTAAGAATCAATATTTCAATATTTATATTATCAATCGATTTCACGTTACGTTCTGAGCAACTAAGTTCTTAAACAAACGATTATTTTGATTTTTTTTCATTCAAATTAGGTGTACGTGTTTTAATATATATTCAAAATAAATTTCATTCATTTTTATATCTCAAATAATTCTTATATCTTAAATTTTAAAGTAAAGTTCAGTTAAAAATGCTACTTAAAATCATTAAAGTTTTAGATTGTTATATTTTTTTAGGTAAATTTCCAGTAAGTAAAATTTTAAGATCCATCACTGATGTTTACATAGTCACAAGAAATTGATAAATTAAAAAATTACAGTCCATAAACATGGGATTCCATCTCCACATAGGTAAAAAATCTAAAAAAGCATGCGAACAAAGCAATATGACGAACTCTCTACTTGAATACATACGATCTAAATTTAGTTCTTTGGAAGGATTAATATCAACACGCATAGATGAGACGCATTTGGGCATATAAAATACAAAAAAATACATACACATAGTGATCCTTGGAAGAAGCCGACGACCGTTTCACCGCATAGATCACTATTGTCAATTATAACTTTTTCCACACTTGCGATCCATTAATATACATTGTATGAATTGTCATACTGATTTGTTTTTTTTAGTTAGAAACGGGCTATGTACATTGTATAGGTTGATATAATCAAAATTTAATTATCAAGGTGATATTCCAAAAGTAAAATGAACAAAAAATGAAAGATAATTACAAAAATATAGCTCGAGCCCGTGTGCAAAGCACGGGTTCGCACTTGTTCATATAAATGTAGTATTCGTCATAAACATTGGCTCCTTCTTCCTCCTAATTGTTGAATTCAATGTATCATTTTGTAACTGAATGCAATAGCTTACAAATTTATTTACTAGTCTTTGTTGTCAATTACGACAAAGCAAAAGAAGGGGCTGTATATATTGGATAATAGAAGTATCCTAACAAGGCTTTTATAGAGTACCATTGACTAATGAATTTGGTTAATCTTATGTGGTTTTAAAGATCCTCAATGACAAGGCATACAATGACAATGTTTGATAAGCAATGAGAGCAAATTAAATGATGTTATGAAATAAAATGAGATTGATTTTACAGTGTTTCGGTTGTGGACTTACATATACTATGGTTATTTTCATTTTAATAAGTTACGATTTGATTGCAATGTATAAAAAGAGAATAGCTAGGTAAAGAAGACATTAGGAATTTTATGCTGGTTAATCGTACTATAGTCCTGCACCCCACATGAAATTTTACTAATGACATGTTGACTTTAAATCACATGGTAAGATTACCTTCTACCCCCTTAACTTTAACTTGTGTAGTAAGAAACATCTACTGGAATAATCAAGCAACACACATACCTTTTGGAATTTTACCACATGTAACCAAAACACTTATCCTGACTTTAACCCAACAGCCAGACTTAGCCACTTAGGTAAGCAGAACATCTCTCCTTCCTCTAACTTAGGAGGCAAGTCAATATTCATTACGATCTCTTTTTACTATCACCTGAACGGTTAGGATTACCCTTTCTTATGTAAAAGCACTAGACTGTAACGATCAGGAATTTCATAAATTTTGTATTTAAATATCCAAAGTATTTAAATATTGGTTAAATGAAAATAATTGTGATTTTGTAATCCTATTAACCATTATTAATAACTAATGACAATAAACTTGTTTTTGAAATTTGTTTATAAAATAAAATTTTTGAAGAAATGTTGATAATGTAATTGATAATCTTTCTATCCATAAATGACTTTTTATTAAATAAAAGTAGTTTGAACTTCTTGTACATATCTTAAAAACAAATGAACATATAAATAACATGATAAAAAACTTAATAACAAAATTAATTGATTTAAGCAGGCTTCTAGAAGGAGACTGAAAAGAGAGATCCTAAGGCTAGATTTAAGGCATGGTAGGCGTAGGGAATAAAGGAGTATATGATCACACTAGAAGAAGAGATAGGATGTCCTTTAGACGACCATACAAGGAGGTATTTAAAGTTTTTTTTACACTTGTTTACATCCACATAAAACTCTCTTTTAGGTTATTTTTTCATTCCTCAAAGTTTTCAGGGAAATCTCTTAGATTATCACTCTATTTTCTATTCTTTTTTCTTCAAATCATCTCAAGTCCTCTTTAGACCTCACTAAAAAATTTATATCTTTACGAAACATGCTTTAGCTTCTAAAAGGTGGGAAAAAGTGGATGAATCCTGAGGTCATGGGCAATCTCAGGGGTTAGGGGGTGTTGGCTTAGCTTTGGAAGACAAAGGTTAGGAACAAGTGAAGTTTGATGATGGTAGGATGAGATTGTTTATTTTTAAGTGCATATATTTGTGTTTGGCTTGGTTTAAAAGTAAGTTTACTCACCATCAAAATAGTATATGTTGTACGAGCGCACATATTGTAACAACCCACTCGGAGTGGGCTTGAATTCCAACCTATAGTATGCCCATCGGAACTTAGAGCCACTCTAAACAGATCATTGGTTCCTAGAAGAAATTACATTTACATAGAAATAAGAAAGGAAACTAAACAAAATGGAAATCTCATGCAGCGGAAGGGATAAAATATAATATCAGAAATAGATATATCGTTGTTATAAAAATACCATAAATGTAACTTACAACATTATTTTAATTATCATTGGGATATCATAATAAATATTCCAATGATAAAATAACAACATAATACTACCATAAATAACAACAACAACAACAATAATAATAATAGATGGATCCTACAGCGTTAGGTTCCAATGACTTCATCTTTCATCATGAAATCCCACATTCTATCCTATAATTATATTACGAGGAGGGTGGTCAGAACATAAAGTCCTGGTGAATGAAAATCACATAATTAAGTTTAAGGGATAACTATTCTCTATATTTGGCAGTATTTAACGCTTCACGATAAGTCCACGCAATCATACACACAAAAAGCAAGAATATTAATAAATGAGGCGGATATTCGTACAACCATTTAAGACCTTCATTAACACTTTAGAGTGGATTCTTGATCACTTAAGACCCTACGTAGTGGGCATTCTTGGTCACTTATGGCCATATTCTAATTTATTTAGGGTGGACATCCCTACAGTCACTTAATACCCTATGGCGGACCCTTAACCACTTAAAACCCAGTTGTAACGTCAACATCATAAGTAACATCTCTCCTTGTAGGTCGAGAAATAGTAACAAGCACTTACTGCCAGGTTTGGGTCAGGAACTCAATTTTATTTGAAAAACTCTCATGGCGAACCTTCTGCTACTATCTAGTTGTTCCATGGTGAACTCCCAGCCACTTAATACTTCCCTTAGACGGTAGTTGCGTAGGCGATATATAATCTATCCTTAGCTTAGCCCTCAATAGCCTCTAGATGAGAAGTAGACATTACTTAAAAAACTACCCTGCTCATGTTATCGTCTATTAGGACCATTTAGTACCTTATACAAGAAAGGCAGACCCAACAACCATTTAAATCCTCGAAGGGTGGGTCCCATGACTTGGGTTCCTAACTAAGGAGTGAACCGTAGGAATGAACGTAGTCCTAACTGCTTAATAAAAAACAGGTAAGTCAGCTATGTAATAACTTTTTCCTAAGGCATGCCTACTTTACACACAATACACACACACCAGACATCTCACATTAGGCCGACCACTTGTAGATGCTGATTTTGATGAGCGGTTCTGAGCAGGCTTCTACTACAAGTTGTGTAACGATCTAGATTTTTGGTTGGTTTGTTTTAAACATTTAATATTGTTTTAAATGTTGAGTTGATAACATAAACGGATTTTTATATGGAATTTATTGATTAACAATCAACTATGATTTAATTTCGAGTATACCGAATTATCATAATACGAAAAACGAAATATAATTGAATTTGAAGTTAAAACTGAATCAAAATGATTCAGATGATCAATATAAATTTTATTTGAATATAAATGATAATAATAATTTATTATCGATGAAGTTGGTTGTTTTGAATTTAAATTATATTTGGTCAGTTTAATTTAATACATGAAAATAGTAAATTTACGAATGACCTCGATTTTCGATGAAATCAATTTTATTGGGTCTGGAACATCAAGCCATGGTAGTATGTAAACTTTCATTGCGACTGGAGCTCATATGTTGTTGTTTAAACATGAAATTTCAGGTGTAAGTTTTGTTAGAATATTATAATAACAGATCATGTATAAATTAATTTTTAATCTGTAGATAAGTATAAAATCATCTTAAAAATCAAATTGAATTAAATTCGAGATCAAATCAAAATTAATAATTGTGTCTTAAGCCACCCTACAAACGCTCGTTCGCCGACTTATAACCCTTTTTTCTTCTTTTGTAAATAAAATGCGACACTCCCCTGATTTCCTTTCCATTTTTCGTTCCTCAGAAAAATTTGAAAGCTTTGAATTGAAGAATGGCCTTTCCCATCTTTTCTTCATTCAATACCGATACCCTCTGTTTTCTCCTCCATTTATTTTTCCTTAGCAATACAATAAAATCCAAAAGCCATTCCTTTCTTATCTCCTCAGATTTAAACCATTTTCATATTAAAAAAAATCAAATTATAATTCAATTTTGAATCTAAGCCAAGGATTTCATGATCAACAAAGAGCGCACACGAAACCATGTTCATTGGCTTGTTTAGGTTCGCTTTCGAAGATCTGAGTGGTCACTAATTTATGGTTGAGGCCAGGATGATGCTATTCGAATTGTTTCATGAAACAAAATATGGATTTGGATTCAGTGTTTGGATTAGCACATGATTTTGGGAGTTTAAGGGAATTCTCTATGCAAAGTTGTCACACTCTTCCTATTGCAGTGTTCAAATGCGCAGGAGTCAGGGTCCTATAGGTGCGTGCGAGCAAATGATATCAGTGATGAAGGTGGCGATGCCTTCATGCCTACATTAATGATGGAATTTCTCAAGGGTCAATTGTTGAACTGGAGGTTCAGAGTATTACTGTTTCCATGTAGTTCAATGTCGAATAGGTTAGAGGATGATACAATAATAGTGGTGATAGGTCTCACCTGATGAAAGAAGTTGGCTGAGATGGCTATGGGTAAAGCCGAGAGTGATGTAGTAGTGACCTTTTGGTGGAGATTTCAGAGAGGTTGTTGGCAACTTCAGTTGTTGAGTTAGGTGGTCAACACTGGTGAATGGAGATGGTTGCAGTAAGGAGCAACAGTGATGTATAATAAGTGTTCGATGGAGTGCTGCAACATGTGGGTGTTGGATTCATTAATAAACGAAGTTTAAATATTTATATTTAAATTTAATTAAAACGAGCTTGTTGTAGCATGGTAGTTTGTAATTTGTTGTTTCGAACTTCAATTGAGTATATAAAACTCAATTTAAGTTGGAGTTCTTTGAAACAAGAATCATCCGGACCTATTGAGTAATAATTTTCTAATGAAGAGATTAATCTGGATTTCGTCTCATAGATTTTGAGTTATGTCAAAATCAATTTTCCATAAAACAGTGATATAATCATTTAGAAACCATAACGGTTTATTTAACTTTTAAAAAAGGATTTTAAGCAAATAAAACTTTGATTTCTCTTAGAAAAACCCAATTGAGTTATAAAATAAATATGAACTCAAGTGGAGTAAATGGGCTGATTTTTGAAACAAAAATAATAACCAGATTTTTGACTATTGAATAGAATTAACTAAGTAGAAGCATAATTAGTCAATCAAGTTTGAATTGAGTTTGACTTTGGATAAGTGAATGAGAATTGTGAATTTATATTCAAAATCAAATATAAAACTTGAGTTGGGAATGGAATTCAATTGATTTATAAGCAAATTATGTGTATATATATATAAATATGATATGTTCAAATAAAAAGATGATTAGGCAAAAGAGCTAATTAGGGAATAAATTAGCGAATTGAGTGAAAAACGATTGGATTGAGTAGAAATAAATTGGGAATGATTGGATATACATACATACATACATACACACACACACACACACACACATATATATATATATGTATATATATATATATATTAGTTAGGTATGGAATAAAGTGTATGAAGAGAAATAAATTGAATGCTCATCGAAAAGGTACATATTTAATTGAATATGAGATTTTATAAGCCGATTTGGTAAGTTGCTTGACTTTTTTATTTTTATTTTGAATGGAAAGGGCCCAGAGAGGTGATTTGTAGTTATACCGATTGAGCCATACAAAGGAGACGCTAGCAAAATTTCCCGGAAATTTAAGGAGATAGAAAAATATAAGACAACTAGATAACTAGAAATCGACTTATCAATTATATATGAAACTTAATAAGAGAATGAACTTATAATGGAATTTTATAATTAAAAAGGAAATTTATAAAATTTAATCTTGAGAGGTTGGAAGAAGAAACATATACAAGTTTAAAAGTGAATAATTGGCAGCAATTTGGGTTGTCTTAACGATGTTTTACGCAACATCCTTTTTAACCCAAGGAAATGTGATTTTGGTAATATAATAACAAATATTTCATAAGAATAGAAATAAAATGATTTTGTTGATAAGTAGTTAAGAATTGGAGTTAAGGAAAATAAAAATTGACTAGAGATTAGTCGAGTTGAATGGCTTCCTAAGTATCGATCTGATGTTGGTTTTGACCTTCGGGGTTGATACTTATGGAATTATTCTCTTACTAGTTTATAGTTAAGGACCGATGAATGTTAAAGGATTGTTATGTGTGAACGTGAATATATATGGAAATGTTTTCCGATGTTAATAACGTATATTTTCTAAATATAGAAAATAAGGACTTGCAAATATACGAAAATGTTTTTCGATGTTAAAAAGAGATATTTTCTGGAATATAGAAAATAAATAGTTATGATAGATGGAAATGTTTTTCCCAAGAATTGTGAGAGGTTAAATGGGTTTGGAGAAATATCTGGGTGAATATATTGAGAGGAAATTAGGAAAATGATAAATTAATAAGATATTAATTAAAAGGGCTTAGTACTATTTGGTGCTAAACAATAATATTTCCATTTGGAAATAAGATCTTTGGATGAATGTTTGTTTCTTGGATAGTTAAATAGCCGAGTACCGAAGAATTGGTTAATTTAATACCATCGTTGTCAATACGAAGAGATCGGTTGGATTTATTATTCGGAAACCACTCTGTATAGGCATAAGCATTGCGAGTCATATTATAATCGAAGATGTAGTAAAATGCAAGCGATGTTTTGTTAATCCTGGATAGAAATTGCCAAAGATGGATTGTTGAAATAATGCCTTTGGTTTTTCCAGTCCCATGACAACTTGTATGGACGAATGTCTGAAAAAGTACACCTAACAAATCATATACATTGATTTCTTCAAACGCATTCATGTGGTGGCAGAGGAATTCATTTCTCTTAGCTTTATGCCCATGATATTTTTATTGAAATCAATAAATGATTTGGCGGGTTTAACGATGTGGCATTCAAAGTGAATGATGCTATTATATTAAAAAGGTAAGACGTAGCCTCAAGCCTGATATCCAGGAAATGGTATAAAATTGGGCAGGTCGCATGGCTAAGTGGGTTGATCACATTAGGGTGTATTTTCACCTGATCTAGAGAAAATCCATTTGATTCTTTATTCTATTGCTGCTGTATGCTTCAGAATGGTTGTTGATCTCAATCATTGGTGATAATACATTGGGTACACTCAAGAGAAGTGAGTGGCCGCTTATATTTAGCTTGTGTTGTAAGTGTTCTCGTTGAACCTTGTGTATTCTGTAACGATACGGATTTCGTTCAGACCTAATCGATCCCTAAACCGATCAAGACCGCTCGAATCCCGCATACGCTAACTCTGGGTATACAACACATCATAACAAATAACAGAAGACTTTTATAAACATCATAATAATGTTACATCAGAGTACAAAATATCAGAGTATATCGAAATATAATACAGCAGAAAGCTAATTTACAATAAATGTAATACAGCGCAGCGGAAGCAAATAAAATAACACAGAGGAAGACTATCAATACTCTAGACACAGCTTTTCGCTTCAATCCAGAATCCTGCTTATATATCTACAAAATAAACTACTCGACTGCCCATGTAGAAAATAGGGGCACCCGAGTTCGCAAGGGAAAAGACAACTACGAGTCAGTCATGGGACTGGTATGAGAACTAAAACAGTTATTTAAAACTTAATAAATAATAAGGCAAATCACAGGACCACACCGCAAACGCGGAACGGGTTTACCCCCATGAATGTCAGTGTATAAACAACAATCAGTAATAGAGTTATGGATTTACTATGCATAAATCAACATGCAATATCCCAATCTACCCATTTGGATTAATCACTACACTTAGATTTTCCAAATCTAATTCAATTTACAGAAATTATTCCTTTGGACTATATTTCCTGATTTCTATTTCAAATCATTTGAAATACATATCTAACTTTTATATCAAAGTAGATTTCACTTCGGGATCTCTAATCAAATCGTTTGGAAATATGAATTCCAAAACATAACAATGCATACAAACAAGTATGCAACCAAATATTGGGAATCTTCCCTCAGACCGGGCAGTAAGCGCCCCTTCAACTCGATATATATATATATATATATATATATATATGTATGTATGTGTGTGTGCGCACCTCCCACGCATGGAGCAGGCAACACTGTTGACCACTTACCCTAAGGCACTGGATCCAGCCATACTTTTAGTCGCTATCGGGTCACCCGATCTCTAGCCACACACTAAGACATTTTTAATCCCGAAGTAGGAAAAAAAATCATTTCACAACACAATAATCACAAGTACTTTCAAACTATAGTACTTCACATCAGCAATTCACCCATATGATCAATCACTATTAATCACATAGTCTTTGAGCTCGTACGTCTCAAAGAAGGGTGTTAAGCAAGAGAATAAATTCTCCGCCACCATACAGATAAATCATTAATAGCAATTAATCGAATATGTGATGAACTACAATGTAAAACCATAACTCATTTTCAGATCATTTCGAAATCATCAGGTTTTAGCCCTTGAAATCCTTTCTGTTTTATAAAACATTTTTGTAAAACATTCCCGTCTAAAATCGGGAATACGTTTCTTTTCATTTAAAAAAATATCATTTCAAAATCATTCATTAAATTTGAAATGAAGACAACAACATCGCTGCACATCTCATAGTCAAATCGTGAAGTGTTTCACAAGATGTTAGAATACCAATATTTCTACTTAACCCAATGCTAAATGTAAAAGCATATCTTGCTCATAAACTGGTCGAGCACAATCCAAACAATCAATCAAACACAATCAATATCAGCAACCAAGTAAATTTGGTTTAATCACATCACGTGTTTAGGTAAATTCAATTACCATTTATTCATTCACAATCTAATTAAAGATTTATTAAAACTGCAATTGGTTTTAATCCCAAAAATCATTTCTTATTGATTGTTCAACTTTCTGGAAATTAATCCTGCTTTTACTCGGGTTAAAGAACTAATGTCATTTAAACACAGTTCACGACAAACCCAAAATCCAATTCAATATTAAATGCAAGGCTCTGAATAGAAAGTATATCGGCTTATATTCAATATCAAATTCTGGAACCAACAAATATCGTATTGGGGATAACGATATATATATCTTCCAAATTCCTCCACAATATCCATATAATCACGGAATCCAATATCGAAATATTCCGAAGATAATTTCGATTCAAATCCATTCCAATTCACATATTGGAAATTCTAGTTATTTTTAAAACCATTTCTAATCCAGTTTATTTATTTAAAAATTATTGGATTATTAGTCAGTTAATAACTAGTACAATTTGATAAAAATATATTTTTATCTTTACAAATGTGGAATTTTTCATCCTAATTCTTTCCAAACATATATTATGATTTTACACAAATTATCAATATTTTTAATAATTTTATCAAGGTACGTACAGTCGGTTTCCAATAGCGGCCACCGAACTGCACTTACAGCGACCTTTTCCTAATTTGATTTGGACATAATTCCAAATCCAACCGTTAGATTTCAAATCTCTTATATTCGTTGGAAAGCTCTTTTTGATATGAACCCAACGGTTTCGGTTTTAGGAAAATCCGACGGTTGGATCTCCCATAATGTCGATTCGAAGTCAACGGTCGAAATTCGCGAACGGTCTCTGTGCGGCGCGTTCTATTCAGGCCAATAATATATATAATATATATATATTATATATCTCATCGATTTCCACTTAAAACGTATTTTATAAATCGTTTTAAATTCGTATTAAAAACGATTTCAACTTCATATTCAATTTTTAAATCAAAATTGAATATTCCATACATATTTTTATTTTCCATTCCATATATATATATATTTATTTTCCATTCCATATATATATATATATATATATATTTATTTTCCATTCCATATATATATTCATATTTTTCATTCCATATATATTTATTTTCCATTCCACATCACATATATATTTCCAATATCGTATATATATATATATATTCCATATCGCATATATATTTATATTTTCCATTTCACATCACATATATATATTTTTATATTGTGTATATATATATATTCCATATATATTTATATTTTTCATTTCCCATCACATATATATTTTTATATCGTATATATATTTTTTATTTCACATCGTATTAATATATTTTTCACATCGTATAAATATATTTTTTCACATCGTATAAATATATTTTTCACATCGTATATACATTTTATTTCACATCGTATATATATAATTTATTATACAACATTTCACATCACAATCACAATACAATCAAATAAATCGTCCATGGTCTGTGGACGACGGGGAACTATTCATATATGCAGTAACAAAATAATTTAAATAACTGTATAAAAAATATCAATGAGAAATTCTCACTTTGATCGGTTTTAGAAAGCGTTCGAATAACGATTGTTTTCAATAAAATTAAACCCGACATTTGATTTTATCAAAAATCCAAACTGCTTCAGTCTCTGTTCTGGTTTACTCCATGTTGTAGTGTTCGTCGTTGCGAATCCAACGCGACTGAAATCACTGAATTCAGACCACACACGAATAAGATACAAGAGTTTATAGTTACACGATTTATAATTAAAATTAATTACTTTCATTATCCCCTTTTAATCGTTCTTCCTCCCAATTCCTTACTATTGCCAACGAACCCATTTACACATCAAGATATCCCCTTGCGCTGCCCTCTTCCTGATGCTGGATGTTGATCAACGGCCACCATCTCGTCGGCCTCGACGAGCTCCACCCACACACCTAACCATGCCACACACGATCAACCCAGGGGCAGCAATTTAGGTTTGAAAGTTGAGGCTTTACCATCCGATTTTGGTCAGCACGCGGATCTAAACTTCATCACTGCCATTGGTTTTCTAGAGCTCATGAAGGGCTTCAATTTTGTCTTTACGATTTCTGAGTATGAAGGCGTGGATTAGGAGAAAAACGAGGGAGATGGAGGGAATAAGGCTGTCATTGGTTTTCTTCTCTGAAATGGCGGCACGGAATCCTGGGTTGGACTAGTGTTTTGATAGAAAATAGGGTTATATATTAATATTATATTATTATTTTAATTCAAAAATAACTCTTTTAATTTCCTAGCTCCAAATCAAGCCCAATGATTATCGCCCCTAGCCAGATACCCCCATTCACAACACATTGGAATATGTTTCATTAGCCAATTTGACCATTTCAATCAGTTTCTGTCAAATTTAAAATATAAATTATTATATTTTAAATTCAAACGCACATTTTAATTTATCGGGGCCACATACTGATTCTAAAAATTCCGTAAAAATTATTTCTAGCTTCGTATTGACGATACGGTTCTAAAAAAAACTAATTTCGTCAAATTTGAAGACAGTTCGAAAAATGGCCATTTTTTGGTCGATCCAATTCAATGGAAATTGGTCAAACGCGTTTTCTTTTTCCACGCTCACATATTAATTTAGAAAATTATGAAAATTGGAATCTAGCAATAAATTAACATCCCAAATCCAACAAAAGTGGTTTCGTCCAAAATGGAGGTCGTTTGCAAAATGGCTATTTTTAAGGGTTTATATATATATATTAAAATATATATAAATTCCACATCGACTTTTCAGAAATTTAATCTGGACATAACTTTCAACTTATTAAACAAAATCTTAGTTTCTTACATCCGTTAGAAAGATATAAACAAACAGATTCAAATATTTCTTGTTTTGTCCAATTTCGACTTATATTGAATTCTGTATATTCAATTGAAATTTGAAATTGAATTTTCAACCTGCCGCACCATTTTAGGCTCGTGATATAATTAAAATAAATTCATTCGTTCAAACCTTGTCAAAAATAAATTTCTAGTCGTTATTATTTAGAATAATTCATAAATATTCTAAATTCATTAAAATCGCTGAAATAAAAATTTTAAATTGGTTTTGATTTTCCTGGTTGTTACAATTCCTATCTACAGATGCATTGTCGGAAGTTGGTCCCTTACCTTGCCGGTTGGAATTCATTCTCCAATAAGTGCCTGCGGTTTTGATTGTATACTATGTATGTGGAGTGTGAGATGCAAGTGTTCTGCTAGATTGCTATTTGTTTTAGACACTATTATAATATCAGAATAATAAGGTTTCAAAGAATGTTTTAGGTTATCGTATGGTAAAAACCAACTATGTTTATGTGTGGATGGGTCTTATGATTAACCTTTCTTTAAAAGGATTTTTAAAAAGTTAAACTAAGTGGTTGGAGTTTACTCACCCTAGTCCCATGACTGACCCATATTTTGTTTTACCCTAAACTCTTGGGTGCTCAAATATGTATAGGCAGTCAAGTAGTTCAGGTATTTACAAATACCCTTGGAGGAGCTAGGAGCTAGAGGCTTCAGTGTCAGATATTTACTATTTATGTTCCGATGTGTTGTATTATACTCTAATGATGATGATATGTATATACAGTTGCAAATTTTGTATTCCAAAAGTTGTTATATATTAAATATTTTATTCCATTGCGATTTGAGATTCTGTGTTGTTGTCTTTGTTTTTCTTCTATCTATTTCTTCTTTGTTCTTAATGATCTATATTTCTATGCAATTTGGGTTGGACGTGCGGTGTATTTATTCAACTCAAATAGTATGGAATTTTGGGCCATTAGAGTTGGTATCACAGCTTAAGCGAATACCGAGGCTTTGGTGGGAGTTTACTCATTAGAGATAGCTTTAGTAGTACCTTAGAATGAGTTTGAGTTTATATATACAAGAGTGCGTATTTACTAATTGATATAAAAACTGTTTTATATTGTGTTGATGGTTTAGTGAGTGGTTTACGAATTCTGGTCAATACAGAAAGTACAAACTATATCGATAGGCATTTCTAAACACTTGACCAGTGCAATTCGACATAATGTTGTTTTAAAGTGGCTAGATGAAATAATTTCACCCAAAATTCTATTTCGCTATGAAAGGAATAATTTATTGAAATTATTATAGTACATGGATGTGTTAGTTGTTATTATTATAATCAAATGAGACAATAAAATTGAATGGTTATATATAACCAAATATAATTTTTTATATGAATAAAATATACATATGAGATGAACTGGAATTGGATGCAAACTAGAATTTGGAATTTAAAAGCCCGGAAGGTTGGAAAAATATTTTTCTGAATGAGTATAAAGTAATATTGCATTATTTGAAGGATTTTAGAAAAAAAATCATTTTGAATTAAGTTTAAAAGTGATAAAGCACTAAACTCACTTCAGTCGCTGGAAAATAATTCTAATGATGACTGCAATATTATCAGTGTTCATTTTCGACTTTTAAGTGATGAATTGCTACCTTAGAAAAGTTTCTGTTGGAAATTTGTTTGAAAGGAAACAACTGGGTTGGAAATTAAAATATTTTGAATTTGAGATGGTTATAAATATATTAATATACTTATGTGATTTCAAAAGGACTTGAAATAAAACCCAAAATTAAATTTTGGAATTTAAATATAACTTAAACAAGTTAAATAGATTGAAATGGATAAATTGATTAGAATAAATTTGAATGGATTTGAATGCATATGAATGGAATATGAATTGGATGTGAATATATTGGTTGTAAATCACTCAAATTGAATGAATATGAGCATATATGTTATGCAATATGAATAAAATTAAAAATTAAAATTTTGGAATGGAACTAAAGTGTATAATTATAAGATGCTGAGTTTCAACATAAGAGGATTTTGAAAAATTAATGTGTTTGTAGCATTTTTGCTACCGTAGTAATTTCGGGGACAATATTCTTTAAAAGTGGGAGAATGTAACAGTATGGAGTTTATGTTGATTTACTTTAAACATTAGTATTGTTTTAAATGTTCAATTGATAATATAAATGGAATTTTATATGGAATATATCGATTAATAATCTATTACGATTTAGTTTTGAGTATATCGAATTATCGTAATACGAAAACGAAATATAATTGAATTCGAAGTTAAAACTAAATCGAAACGATTCAGATGATCAATATAAATTTTAGTTGGATATAAATAATAACAATAATAGTTTATTATCGATGAAGTTGGTTGTTTTGAATTTAAATTATATTTGATCGGTTTATTTTGATACATGAAAATAGTAAATTTATAAATGACCCCGGTTTTCGATGAAACAAATTTTATTGAGTCCAAAATGTTAAACCATAGCTATATGTTAATTTTCATTGCGACTGCAGCTCACATGTGTTTGTTTAAACATGAAACTTCAGGTGTAAGTTTTGTTACAATATTATAATAATAAATCATGTAAAAATAATTTTTTAATCTGTAGATAAGTATAAAATCACCTCAAAAATCAAATCGAATTAAATTCGAGATCAAATCGAAATTAATAATAATGTACTTAAGCCACCCTACTAATGTACGTTTGCCAACCTATAGCCCCTGTTTTTTCTTCTACAAATAAAACAAGACACTCCTCTGATTTCTTTTCCATTTCTCATTCCTTAGAAAAATTCGAAAGCTTCGAATCTAAGAACGACCTTTCCACTCTTTTCTTCATTCAAAACTGATACCCTCTACTTTCTCCTCCTTTTATCTTTCTCCGACAATGCTATAGAATCCAAAAGCATTCCATTTTTTATTTCCTCAGATTGAAACCATTTTTCGAAATGAAAAAGAAGAAATCAAATTAGAATTCGATTTCGAATCTAGGCCGATGGTTTCGTGATCAATAAAGAGCGCGAGCGAAACTATGTTCGACGGCTTGTTCAGGTTCACATTCGAAGATCTAGGTGGTTGCCGATTTATGGTTGAGGATATTCGAATCGGTTCATGAAACATAATATGGGTTTGGATTCAGAGTTTGAGTTAGCATATGGTTTTGGGAGTTTAGGGGAATTTTCTACACAAAATTGTCGCACTCTTTGTAACACCCGGTAAAGTTCATAAGTATCGATAATAAGTTGGATTAAATTAAGCAATTAAATCATAGGGCTGGAAAATGAGATTTTGCAGCTTTAGTAATTTGGCTACTAAACTCTTTTATTTTGATCCGTGGCAAAATTCTGAATCGTTTTCGTATATAATATGTTGAAAATGGTCAACGAATGAAGAAGTTTTTAACAAATGAATTTGTACAGTGTATGCAGAATATATATATATATATATATATATATAATTATGTGAATATTATATATATTGACCAAATAATAATTTAAAGTAAAACGAGGGAAATTCAAAATTTGAAATTGGAGATAAGATTTAAGGGACAACTTATATTGGTTATTTGGAACAGAATGAATCAAATTAAAAACGTAATTAATAAAATTAACAACTCGGCAAACAAGCCAAATTGGGCGTTCCAGCCCGAAGGGGTCAACCCCCCTCCAAATGGTGTCGACAGGTGGTCGACAACTAGGGGTCGACCCTCCGGTGGCTCAAACAGCCTAATAAGGCTATGTGATTAGGGTTTTCTAAGAGGTTGTGTATATATGGAAGCCTCGTGTTGACCTGCTTTTTAGTCAAAGCCGTCACACATGAAATCATTGATCAACAATACGCTCAAGTATCGGAAATACCATCAGAAGACAGGCCGCGATTTGGTCAAAGTCGCATCACAAATAAAGAAAGGCCCGAAACTCCTACCAAATGACCTTTTTTGGGACCAAAAATAGCAATTACAGGGCTAATCTCTGTAACTCTTGTAGATCTTTGAATTAGCTTCAGTTTGAGCTTTCGTTTGGCTAAAACGGACTTACGGTTTGAAAGTTATGCCCGTTTCCGTTAACGCATGCAGAACCGGAAACGTGGAATTTGGAAATTGGCTTGAACTCCCGGATCGGATCGGACCCGCTCCGACTCCTCTCTTCGAAGAAGCATAGCATTGGATGGTTTTGGTAGAGCTCTGACTCAGTTCGGATCGGGTGGAATGGAGCAATCCGACCCGCTTCGCATCGGATCCTCACAAGAGCACAAAGTCTTCGGGTTGAAGACACCAACTCGGTTCGGATCGGACAACCGAACCGACCCGCCTTACACACTGCACTGAAGTGCTTCCACTCTTCGGATCGAAGACACCAAATCGGTTCGAATCAGAAGTCCGAACCGACCCGCCTTGCACCAGATGTATAGCAACACGTCTCGCCTTCGGTTGGAATGCTCCGGATCGGTTCGGAAGGAAGAGGACCCGAACCGAACCGCTTCGACCTGCTGCTACACCTCAACTTTGACCTGTTCCCAAGGAGTAACTACCTCCTATTAATCCGGATCGACTTACACCTGTCCTAGCACGATATGAAGACCACATCTCCACTATCTCCGAGATGGCCTCTCCACATGCCACGTGCCCCTCCGAGCCGATCCGATTCAGGACTCCCAGCAGCTCCTCTACGCCTATAAATACACCACGAGATGGTCATTTCAAGGGACTTTTTTCCGGCACTAACACCTCCCGACCTCCATTACCAAGCATTCAAGGACTTTGGGTACTCCTCAACTCAATCAAACACGAGGCTATCGTGCATAAATTCAATCTCTTTTCTCCTCTTCTTCATTACAACACAAGGCTATTGTGTATAGTCGAATCTCACGGATTGTGAGACACCATTGTAATTGTAATTCCTCAGGATATGAGAAACTATAAAGTGGACGTAGGCTTGGCTTGAGCCGAACCACTATAAAAATCTCGTGTGTTCCCTATTTTTACTGCTTTTTATCTGTAATCTGTGATTTGTGAGGATTTCACATAGAGTTTGGGTGTTAGGCCCAAATTTCGGTCTAACATTTTGGCGCGCCAGGAAGGGGGGCACACGATACAACTTCTTCTACTAGCTTGAACGGAAGCGGATTATTTGGCTATTGGATCAATGGTCAAGCGAAAGAAAGACGGAACCTTCTCTCGTGCTGAGGATGTTGGCACTAAAGGCACAAGGAACGAGGCAAGCCAGGAGGCTTCCTCACATGAAAATCCATCAGCATACTTAACCAGAGATGAAATGGATGGCGTTCTCGCTGAATTGAGAACTCAAATGGCAAGGCAAGATGATCTCCTTCGCAAACAACAGGAGATGATCGACCACTTCTTCGCTCGGATGGAAGGTAGGCCGAGTGGAAACACACAACTCGCTGGAAATAGCACGGAAATGGCTCCAGCAGGAATAACAAACCGGATCGGTTTGGATCCGATCCGAACCGAGGGCCAAAATCTGAATCCAACACAGATGGAAATGGGGGGCAATCCTCACCGGATCGGTTCGGATCCGATCCGAACCGCCACTTTACATGAGCTTGGGGGCAACAGCCTCCCCTCTGGAAATCAAGACTTCGCTCCAGCACGACCTACCTCCGCACCGGTTCGGATCGGTAATCCCACACAGCTTCAGCATCAAGCTCCCCGGTTCGGAACAGGCGAACCTGATCGGATCGGTACATCCGACCCGAACCGTGCACCCCTCCATAAACCCCCTCGCTTCTCCGAGTCGCAGCAAGGGGGCACCTCCGAACCGAACCGGATGGCCTTCCAATCTCCCTATACCTCTCTGAACTCTTCTGGGCTCAACGCTGGGGGCACCAGCTCCGAACTAGGCAACTTGCAATAGCTCTTTGAAGGCGACCGGCTCGCCAATCTCATTGAACGCCTTTCGAGAGGCCGCACCTATCAAAACGACATGAATGATGTCAATCACAATCCATTCACACAGGAAATCAGGAATTCCCCCAATCCTCCAGATTTCAAACTTCCACATCTGGAACCCTAAAACGGCAGGGCAGATCCTACCGTGCACCTAATGCGCTATAAACGGCATATGGAAGTTCAATCGGCATCGGAAAACGTCATGGCAAAATGCTTTCCCCTCTTTTTGACTGATATTGCTGCTATGTGGTTTCGGCAGTTAGAATCTGAATCGATCAACAGCTGGAACATGTTGGTCGCTCGCTTCATTGAACAGTTTCGGGTCCACATCGCTCGACCCAAAAATGTCATGTCACTCACTACAATCAAGCAGAGGCCTAAAGAAACTCTACGGTCATTTCTGGAAAGGTTCAACGTTGCAGCAGCATCAGTTGATCGACCTGTGCCATCTATGGTATTGATGGCGGCAGTATCCGGCGTTCTAGACAACTCGGAGTTCAAAAAATCCTTGTACCGAGACCCACCAAGGAATCTCAGCGAATTCTATCTTGAATCGGATAGGTTTTTGCGTGAAGAAGACGCAACGTCCGAAAAGAAAATTCTCGATGTTAACATGCTCAAAGACGGAGAACCGTCTGATTCTGGTAAAGGCAAAGGAAAAGCTGCCGTCAAGAATGACCGCAACGCTCAGCCCCGGAGAGGGCCCAGATATGAAAAGTACACAGAAATCAATTCGTCACTAACCGACATCTACGTGAACACAAACGGTGACGTCTCCTATCCAAAGCCTCCCAGGAGGGAGCCATCGCAAAGAGAACGCGATTCTGGGAAATATTGCATATTTCACGATATGGACGGTCATGACACAAATGACTGTAGACACTTGCGAGATCTGATTGAGGAACGGGTTAGATGTGGAGAGCTACCCGAGTATGTGAAACAACCAGTAGCGCCTACACCTGCGCAACCCCCACCTGCTCCCCGGAGAGGGAATGACCCTGGAACGAGCTCCCATCGGCTCGTCATCAACTGATCTGGATTGGATCACTATGCATTTTCAGCATTTCTTAGGATTTAAGATATGTTTCTTTGCTTTCTTTAGGTTTTCCGATTGTCTAAATCGGAGTACACACGTTTGGGGTTAGGATTTAACTCCAAAGCGTGCGCTGCACTCGATAACAAACCAATCAGGATTTGCTTTGATTTTGTACTTTGAATTGAATAAGGAAGGACTTTCCGAGCATGGATTATGTTTGGCAATTAAAGTATCTTGTCAGGTTGTGGCAGGACTCTCAATCTCAACTAAAGTATGGCTTATACTTATCTCGGACCCCTAGGCATGGGTTATGCGTAGGGACAGACTGTTTTGTCAGGTTTTGGCAAGCATAGCTCTGTCCCGACATGAGTATGGATTGTACTCACTAGGATTCTTAAGTATGGACTACACTTTGGGACGGCTTACTGTTTTGTCAGGATTTGGCAAAGGAACTCAATAAAACTCGAGTATGGCTTATGCTCAGTTTGAACTTCTTGGTTTGGCTTGTACCCGGAAGGTTAGGTCCCTTGCCAGGTTTTGGCAGGATGATTCGAACATCCCTCGAGTATGGTTTATGCTCAAACAAACGCCCAAGCATGGTTTATGCTCAAAAGTGTAATTAGTTTTGTCAGGATTTGACACACCTTTCTGCTTTCTTTTATTCGTAGGTATGGGTTATACTTGCAGCTGGCAGGCCCGGCGTGGCCTTGGATTATCCAGAACACATCTTCCTTCAACCAACAAGATATGTTCTGGGGGGCAAAATATTGACCTGCTTTTTAGTCAAAGCCGTCACACATGAAATCATTGATCAACAATACGCTCAAGTATCGGAAATACCGTCAGAAGACAGGCCGCGATTTGGTCAAAGTCGCATCACAAATAAAGAAAGGCCCGGAACTCCTACCAAATGACCTTTTTTGGGCCCGAAAATAGCGATTACGGAGCTAAGCTCGGTAACTCTTGTAGATCTTTGAATTAGCTTCAGTTTGAGCTTTCGTTTGGCTAAAACGGACTTACGGTTTGAAAGTTATGCCCGTTTCCGTTAACGCATGCAGAACCGGAAACGTGGAATTTGGAAATTGGCTTGACCTCCCGGATCGGATCGGACCCGCTCCGACTCCTCTCTTCGAAGAAGCATAGCATTGGATGGTTTTGGTAGAGCTCTGACTCGGTTCAGATCGGGTGGAATGGAGCAATCCGACCCGCTTCGCATCGGATCCTCACAAGAGCACAAAGTCTTCGGGTTGAAGACACCAACTCGGTTCGGATCGGACAACCGAACCGACCCGCCTTACACACTGCACTGAAGTGCTTCCACTCTTCGGATCGAAGACACCAAATCGGTTCGGATCAGAAGTCCGAACCGACCCTCCTTGCACCAGATGTATAGCAACACGTCTCGCCTTCGGTTGGAATGCTCCGGATCGGTTTGGAAGGAAGAGGACCCGAACCGAACCGCTTCGACCTGCTGCTACACCTCAACTTTGACCTGTTCCCAAGGAGTAACTACCTCCTATTAATCCGGATCGGCTTACACCTGTCCTAGCACGATCTGAAGACCACATCTCCACTATCTCCGAGATGGCCTCTCCACATGCCACGTGCCCCTCCGATCCGATCCGATTCAGGACTCCCAGCAGCTCCTCTACGCCTATAAATACACCACGAGATGGTCATTTCAAGGGACTTTTTTCCGGCACTAACATCTCCCGACCTCCATTACCAAGCATTCAAGGACTTTGGGTACTCCTCAACTCAATCAAACACGAGGCTATCGTGCATAAATTCAATCTCTTTTCTCCTCTTCTTCATTACAACACAAGGCTATTGTGTATAATCGAATCTCACGGATTGTGAGACACCATTGTAATTGTAATTCCTCAGGATAGGAGAAACTATAAAGTGGACGTAGGCTTGGATTGAGCCAAACCACTATAAAAATCTCGTGTGTTCCCTGTTTTTACTGCTTTTTATCTGTAATCTGTGATTTGTGAGGATTTCACATAGAGTTTGTGTGTTAGGCCCAAATTTCGGTCTAACACCTCGGATTAAATTTTATTAATCCGACGACTCACACTTACACGAGGAAGTATAAATGACCCCTCAAACTCCACACTAGAAACCGTAATTATTCTAAATCTCTGCCTCCATGCTGCTGAATTCCATACAAAAATAAAGAGAAAAAAGGTGAAGGTTTCTTCTATCTTTCTAGCTCCATTCTATATCTCTCTATTTCAATTTATATAAGTTTAGTAATTTGAAATTTAGCGTAAACAATATATATAAGAATATAATATATGTTTTTTATATTTATATTGTTAGGAGACCAATCAGAGCTCTCTTAAATGTTGAAAACCTTCGCAGATCTTGAGATTTCTATCACATCTCCACTTGATTGGTGAGTGGAATCTAGTTTTTCTTAATGGCATATTCATATTATTACCAGTTTGCTATATGAATTTTTATGCTAGTGAAGATTTGGTTATGCGATAATATAACATGAAATCCCCAAATCTTCTACTTTGTAATCATGTAGGAAATTGTCATGTTGAATTGGTTTGTGGAATTGTGGTTTTTGTATTTGATTAAAGGTAAAAATGAGTATTGTATTATTATTTATATTTTATGCAATTCACCGTTATTATCATTTGATTTGGCCTAAAAAGGTTTGGATTTGAATTTGTTTCATAGTTGAATTAGGTTTGGATCCTAATTTGGGTGTAAACGCATTCATAAATTTGGAGTCAAATGTAAACATTTTTGTGTGTATAGCACCACAAAAAAGGGTGAATTTGGTGAAATGTAGATTGTAAACATACATGTGTGGATGTATGTAATGCTCCACTTTTAATTTAATATTGAAACCATTTCTGCATGCCTAGGACACATGTTGCAATTGTTATGTATATGTATGTTTTCCATTACTGCTATTTGCTATATGTTCATTATGCCATCATGTTATGATGTAGTGGTAAAATGCCATCATGTTATGTTGTAGCGGTAAAATATGGAAAAACCTAACTTGTATGCCTTAATTTGGATAAATGACAATTGTCATCCTGGTTAGAACGCTTCCCCATTATACAAATGTTACGGTAATTAGGCACTATTATTATATCATTTATTTAAACGTAATTAATGTCATCTTAGCGTAATAACTACATTTAGGTTAGAGTTTAAATTTGAAATGTCCTTTAACAAATATATAAATATATTTTTTGCTTGTGTGTGTATATTTAGAATGGCTTAAATATATATAAAAATAAATGACACATAGACACGATGTTAGTTGTCATTTGTGGTAAAAGCCTGCCCATAACCGATCGGCATATTCAACAACCACAAGTAGGCCCAACTAATGTGAACTGCCTAGGTGCCATGGGCCATTCATAAACTTAGTACACTAGACACGAGGTTAAACCGAATTGTAGTAGAAGCCTACCTGGAACCGACCGACATATCCAGCATCTACAAGTATATGGTCTAATGTGAGAGGTTTAGTGTTTGTGCATATATATATATAACTATATATAACTATATATACATATATATAACTATATATATATATATATATGTAAGTTGATGTGTGAAACAAATAGGCTTACTACGCCTTAAGAAGGACTTGAGTGGCTGACTCACTTTTTTTATTTAATTTGGATCTTAAGTGGCGAGGACTAGGATCCCTCCAAAGGTCTATTCCTTGAAGAGGAACCCAAGTCATGGGACCCACCCTTATTAGTATGAAGGTAATTCTTTTGGTCCTCCTTTAAATGTGGTTAGGCATAAAACGGTTCATGGAGTAGGGTAGTTCACGGGGATGTCTGCTTCCTCTAGAAGCTTGTAAGGGCTCAACCAGGGATAGTTTGGTAATTGAAGGGTATGTGGCCATTGCATGCTCACCAACTATCTAGGGGAAGTCTTAAGCGACATAGGTGTCATGTCGGGTAATATCAGTTAAGTAGTAACGTTCACAATACTACTTATCATATTATGAATGAGATAATAGATTTAAGGACGTTAACATACTAGGACGGGGTTCTTAAAGGGTTAGGGGTCCACCTTAGGGTCATAAGAGATTGTAAGAATCCACCTTTATAGGGCTATAAGTGACCGAGAATGCCATCTCATTGGGTCTTTACCCTAAAAACACTAATGGGCAATTGTAGCGACCTAAAAAATTGGACTCTTAAATTTAGATACTAATACATCCTTGTGTCCAAACTCAAGTATCGAAAACCCTGAAAGTTAGAAGAAAGAATTTAGAAGGTGAGATAAGAAATAAAGAAAGTTAAGAATAGAAGAATGAGAAGAAGAACAACACAACACAGAGTCTCGCATCGCAGTGGAACAAAATATAATATAGAAATAAAACTTTATAGAGAGCTTGAATATAAAACTTACGATCATTAGAGTACATCAATACATTTGGATGGTTATGAATACCTGTCTTCATATACAACACAGAGCGAAAACACAACTATACAATATCATACGTCTGAACTCTTCTAGCTCGTCTCTCCACTACATTTGATAACCTGAACCTGTACAATCCGGGTTAACCCGAGCATTACAAACGCCGGATCAGTCTAGTGAAACAGAGTGAGAAAAACTCCCTAAGTGTATGGGTAACATCCTAATTGATTTTAAAGTTAAAATCTTTTCGAAAGAAAGGATAATCGTAAGACCAAATCCACACATAAATATAAATAGTTTTTACCTTATGCTAACCCAAATCATTTTTGAAATCAATATCTTTTCTGATATTATAATAATGTCTAAATAAAAATAAATAACAATCCAGCAGAACACTTGCATCTCACGCTCTACAAATATAGTATACAATCAAAACCGCGGATGCTTATTGGAGAATGGATTTCCATGGCAAGGTATGGGCAACCACCTTTCCGATAATGTACCTCTAGAGATGAATACATTAGGGTTCAATAAGAACATCTTGCAACCTAGGCTAAATATGATTGACCCCTCATTTTCTCTTGAGAGTTATGAATATATCATCACCGGGGCCCGCCGAAAGCATACAAAAATAAAAGCGATAACCGAAGGCATTTGATTTCTCTAGATCAGGTAATGGTATACCCTAATGGGTGCAGCCCACATAGGCATGCGACCTACCCAATTTTTGTCATTTCCCGGTTGATGAGGCTTGAGGCTATACTTTACTGTTATAATTAGCACATCACATTTACTTCAAATGCCACATCGTCAAATCCGCCAAAACCACTAATTGACATCCACAACAATACTTTATGTGTTAGCTAAAAGAAGTTTCCTTCTCCGCCTCTACTCTTGGAACGGTTGAAGAAATCAATGTACGTGACCTTTATGGAAATACTTTGTGACATTCATCCATACACGTCACCCAAGAACAGGATGAACCGAAGACGCCGTCCTACTGCATCCTACGAATAACCCTGAGAATCAGTAGCTAGAAGTCCTTGCGAACCCATATATTCCAACCACGACAGAATCAAAATATATCTCTAGGGATCAGCCAGATATTGTAAGTAATTCTACCATTATATGAAGATCAACGGTCTTCAATTGCTCCATCTTGAATAGCATATTCCACATATTCGTATTTATTGGTCGGAATGGTTTTCGAATATAAATTCGATCCTGATCTTTCCGTACGAACAATCAAATGGGAAATTTTTGATAGTCAGTTATTTAACTATCAAATAAACAAACTAAATGGATCTACTGGTTGAGTACACATCATCACTTGGCCTTTTTAATCAAAAATAAGTTATTAATGGTTAATTAAGTCTTTCAACACGGTATTCACTTCTTATTTTAATATAAAAATATTCTCAAACCATTTTTCTCTTTAATATTAGAAAAATATCTTATAATCATATCAAATTTTCCATTTCAATATCGTTTCAAATCATTTGCTATGACATTTCTTATTATCTATAATCGGGCAATTAGTTCAACTTACCATTTGTAAAAACAATCGTTATGAAATATTCTTTGTTTCGTTATTTGAAACCAATAATTGTCACTTATCCTCTTACAAAAGACACATTCTAATTCTCATTTATTTCCTTTGAAAATATCGTCGTATTTTTGTAAAATCTCCTTTTTATTACCTTGATTATGAAAATATCATTTCACATTCTCTAGCCCAATTTATTTCCATTACTTTGGAAATATCAATATATATTTCTTTAAATTCTTTTATTTCCTATATCATGAAATCTCATTATATCTATCCTCAAATACTTCAAATAATGTCACATTATTATTTCTTACAATAAACCGCTTCTAACATCTTTACCATTACAACTCATATCATCCTTGATAATCCTGAAGTCGTTCAAGTTGGGGTATTTTAATTACCACTCAAACCTTGATCAATAACATTCTTATCTTAAGATAAATATGAATTGTAATTCCAAAAACCAATATTCATTATAATACCGACCAATACCTATTCACTATTTTATTAGAAATACGGTTTTATAAAACCTTCTTACTTTTGAAATCTCCCTTTTAAATATACTATTATTACCAAATTCATTGATTTATTAAATGATAAATAAAACATCAACTTTTAAACTTTAACCTTTTTAACTATTAATTTTTTTATCTGGATTCTTATTACAAATTATATAACCAAAACTTTTACCAAATTTAATTACAAGAATAATTTTTCCTAAACCTTTTAATTATTTCCTCTGGAAAATCTTATTTCAAATCCTATCCATTTCACCTAATGCCATCATTAGGTAACGTTAATTTAAAATTAACGCTTTAATTGCACATCTCTCTTTATAAATTTGTTTAAACAACTTTGGTTTAATACAAAACCCTTTTTCATCTCGATTCCCTTTTCTTAATTCAAATATTAAGTAATGTTTATTTTAAGCATATCTGATTCGCTTAAAATTCCATTTATAACTTACTTTGCCAAACTCGGTTTAAATATAAACTCCTTCATAAACTCCTTTTAAAATTCAATTATATTTCATTACTAACTTCAATTACTTACTTAAATAAACTTTATTCAAGAAGAAATTTCTTTAAATTATTATTAATTTACTTTATCATTATCTGGAATAAATATCCAATTTCCTTTTTAATTCTTATTAAGCTAAACATCATTCGCCAAATTATTCCATTAGATTTATCGGCACAAATTAATTTAATAATCAATTTCCATTAAAACAGTCAGCTTGGTGAACTTTAAAGCATGATTAATGTAGTAACCCGGAAAATCCGAACCAATTTAAATTTTTTATTTTGGCAATTTTAATGAATTTTGAATATTTAAAATGATTTATTTTAAATCATAATGACGAGAAATTTATTTCGAATAGAATTAGAACGTATACATTTATTTGAATCGACGTTAGAATATAAATATTTATTTTTAATTATAAAAGGAATTGAAAATTGCGCGGTAGTTTGAAAATTCAATTTCAAATTTCAAATGAATGTACAGGATTCAAAATAAACCAGATTTTGGCGAAACAAAAAATACGAGAATCTATTTGAGAATATCTTTCCAATGAATCCGAAAAATTAATATTTCATAACGGGAATAAAAAGTTATGCTCAGTTGAAAATCCAGAATAGTCGCTATGGAATTTTAACCCTTAAAAATGGAAATATTTCAAACGACCTCCGTTTTCGACGAAACCACTTTTGTTGGAATCGGGGTGTCAAGTTATTTCTAGATTCCAAAATACATAATTTTCTGAATCAATATGTGAGCGTGGCAAAAGAAAACGTGTTTTGGCAGTTTCAGTCAATTTGGATCGACCAGAAAGCCATTTTTCAAACGGTCTTTTGTAGGACCGTATCGTCAATACGATGTTAGGAAATATTTTTCGGAAATTTTTAGAGATGGTGTGTGGCCCCGGTAAATTGAAATGTGCGTTTAAATTTAAAATATATTGATTAATATTTTAAATTTAACGGAAACTATTCGTAACTGCCGAATTGGGTTACGAAACATATCCCACTGTGTTCGGAATGGGGGTAATTAGCTAGAGGCGACAGTCGTTAGCTCTCGTTTGGAGTTAGAAAGAAAAGCCAACTTTTTAAAAGAAAAATATGAATAAAATAATAAAATAAAATATAAATATTCCCTTAACCCTTACCCCCCATCAGTTTTCCCTCAATCAAAAAATCCCCAAACGAGATCGATTTCTCGATCCACCACCGCCCCCTCTACTACATCGCCGACGGCGAACTTCCCCGCCCTGGCCTCCACCGCGAAGGCCGGACCCCCCCTCTCTCGCTCCTCCTCCCTCCCTCTTCCTGCTCCATTAACCCCCGAACCCCTCTAGTCCCACCGCCACTCAGGAAAGCCACGTCGCCCCTCTACAGCAACCCCGATGCCACCACCAACCATTGCTCCGCCCTCTGCGCCACCTGAAGCCCCCTTCACCGCTGGCGAACGCGCATAAACCCCCCTCTCCTTCAAAGTCAACGTAAGTTTTTAAATTCAAGTTTTATTTATTTTCTTCGATTTAAAAACTGATTTTATATGCGTAGAGGATAAAGGAATGATTTTTATTAGTGGAAAGATTAGATTTTTGGTAAGGAAGAGATTTGGATTTCATAATATAAAAATATGATTTTTATATGTAGAGATTAGTAATAAAAATATAATTTTTATATATATAGTGAGGTAAAAATATAATTTGTATATATATAGTGAGGTAAGAATATAATTTTTATATATATAGTGAAGTAAAAATATAATTTTTATCATGGAAGTAGCGGCGTAAAGAAGTGATTTTTACATATGTAGTAGAGATATAAAAATACGATCTTTATATATAAAAATGTGAATTTTATATAGAAAATGGCGAGAGAGAAAAATATGATTTTTTTTATTATATGAATATCGATATAAAAATACAATTTTTAAATATATGAAGTAGAAATAAAAATATAATTTTTATGTACATGTAGTGATAATAAAAATGTGATTTTTTCTATGAACAGCGTGTAAAGGATTGCGTTAAATTTCGGGCAAATCCAAGCCATTCAGAAATTCAGAAATGATAATGGCGGAGTGGAAACCCAAGGTGAGAACTCCTCACTTTTATTTTATTTCTAGTTAAAATATATACTAGGATGCAGACGGTGCTTAGCAGCACCGACACCCGTCGTCCACAGACCATGGATGACTTGTTTGTCTGATTGACGTGTTGTGAAAATTTATTGTTGTGATATGGAATAGAATAAAATATTTTATCGTTAAAAATATTTTATAGTTAAAAATATAATTTTTAACATGTATATGAATAAAATAAATATTTATAAACAAATCGGACGATTTGTTTATGTACACACATTTGATTGATATTGATTGGGACGATAAATTTTACACATCGCCCAATTGCACAAATAAAACCCGTGTTTGATTGTTTGAAACCCCACACGGGTATAGGGGTGATATATGACATACACTAGTCCCAATAATTAGTTGTATGTCGATCGATTGATTGACAGGCTGTTATAAGCGTTAAATATTTATATTTAATGCTTATGCCGTGTAGAATGCACTTTGGATGATGGTTGACTGTGTTTGATTGTCGTCAGGTACATGTGTGTACGAAATCCATATAATCAACATCATATGGTAATTGACTGTGTCTGATTCCAATTCAGAAAGAATGAATATTTTGAAATAACAATATTTTAAAATAACGAATATTTTCAAATAATATTCAGAAAAGAATCAAAATATGATTTTTATGTCCGATTTGGGATGGACACGATATATTTAAATATATAAAGCCGTGTTGATTAGATTAACGCCATTTTGACGTAAACGATATTTATATCGATTTTATTCATTTCTACAATGAATATAGAAAAGGAATTGATTTCAAAATATAACATTTTGAAAATATTATCATTTATATATCGATGATATGGAATATTTAATTTTGATTAGAAATTGAATAAGGAGTTGAAATCGTTTTGGAATGAATTTAAAACTATTTATAAAATACGTTTTAAATGGAAATCGATGAAATATATATAATATATATTATATATATAATGGCCTGAATAGAATGTGCCACGCTGCGGCAGTTCGCGAATTTCGACCATTGACTTCAAACAGACATTACGGGAGATCCGACCGTCGGATTCTACTAAAATCGAAACCTCGGGTTCGTATCGAAAAGAGCTTTCTAATGAATATAATAAATTTGAAATATAATGGTTGGATTTGGAATTATGTCCAAATCAAATTTGGAAAAGGTCGCTATAAGTGTAGTTCGGTGGCCGTTTATGAAAATCGTCTGTATGGGCCTTCTTAAAATTATTAAAAATATCAATAATTAGTGTAAAATCATAAGTAATGATTTGGAAAGAATTGGGATGAAAAATTCCATATTTGAAAGATAAAAATAGACTTTTATCGAAATGAACTAGTTTTGAACTAGAATTATAATTCAATTATTTTTAAAAATAAATAAAGTGGTTTTGAAATGGTTTTAAAAATAACGAGAATTTTCAATATATGAATTGGAATGGATTTGAATCGAAATTGTTTTCGGAATATTTTGATTGTGGATTTCGTGATTATACGGATATTGTAGAGGAATTTGGAAGAAATATATATCGTTATTCTAATACGACATTTTTTGGTTTCAGAATTTGATATTGAATATAAGCCGATATATTTTCTATTCAGAGTCTTGTATTTAATATCGAATTGGATTTTGGGTTTGTCGTGAATGGTATCTTTAATGATACTGTTCTTAAACCCAAATGGAGTTAAGAAAAATAGAAACTGACTGGAGATTAGTTAAGTTGAATGGTTTCCGGGGTATTGATCTGATGTTGGTTTCAGCCTTCGTGGTTAATACTTAGGTGATTGTTCTCTTAAAAATTTACGTTCAGAGGCTAATGTGAATTTGATTTATTGTGAACTGTGTTTCTAATGACATTCGTTCTTTCACCCGATTTACAGTGAAATGTGATTTGGGATTTATAAATCTTTTTATTTAGATTTAACAGGAATTTTCGAAGGTAACGTTTTCCAATTTAATATATATTAAATTTGAATTGAATGGAATTCGATTAGATAATAATCGAAGTGAACTTCTATGGAGGAAGACTGTTAATACATATGGAATTTAAGAGGCGTTGCCGTTATTCCATTTATATTATTGGTCGGATATGGAAATTTATATCGATTATATATATATATCGATTTGTTTTTTATGAAGATTCCATAAATAATGGAATGTGGTTTGGGTTGTTGTGAATGGTATCTTTAATAATACTGTTCTTAGACCCCATGGAGTTAAGAAAATCAGAAACTAACTAGAGATTAGTTAAGTTGAATGGTTTCTTGGGTATTGATCTGATGTTGGTTTCGGCCATTGGGGTTAATACTTAGGGAATTGTTCACTTGCTAATTTATGGTTAAAAGCTGATAGAATGGAATGTGATTTTGGGTTTATCGTGAACCGTGTTTTAAATAACATTGGTTCTTTAACCCAGTTAAAAACAGGATATGGTTTCCCAAGTTAAAAGATCGTTAATATTGATTTTTGGGAAGATTAAAACCAAGTGGAGTTTTAATGCACCTTTAATTAGATTGAATGATATCCAAAGGAAGGCTAAAGAATAAATTTAAAGAATTTATCTTTGACAAAATTAATAGGAACCTTTCCCAAAGTATAAGAATATTTGAATAAAGGAATATTCTGGATTGGAATAAGGCGTATGTTGCGCTTTTGTAACACTTGTTTATTATATACGCGAGTTATTCGGAAAGACCGGGTTTATCCCATTCTGAATAACTGATTCGACGATGTGTCGAGGATGAAGACGGTGGTTGAAGACCGGAGGTCTTCACATCGTTTGGATGATTACTGATGTCTTAATTGGGTTGTACACCCATGTTGAGGTAATAAGTGGTGATCGTCCGGACGTACTTGGAGGTCGACCGGATATACGATGGCCTCTCCCCTGTATTGGACATATGGGGGAGGAATAAGTTGTCTTCGATGTCGTTCAGACCTAGAACGAACTTGTAAATGGATGTGTGTCTGACATTGGATTTCATTCTGTGTGATTGATAGACATTGGTTGCATAGCGTGAATTGCCTATGTGGCATGCTGAGATGCAAATGATCAAGGATTCCATTGAAAAGAAGAGTCTTGTGGTTGATGATTAAAGCATGGCCTTTGTGGCATAGCATTGTGTAGCATTAATTCGCGAGCCTCACACCCCAGTGTGGGCCAGAAACGGGAGAGGACATCAGGGAGGACATGCGTTTCTTTCTAGCTAGGAGTGGTGTTAGCATTTTGCACGCCCTGGCATTTTACTTATGTGGATGATGGATAGGAGGCGCCTCTGTTATATCGGTCGATCCGGGGCCGATTGAGTCATTTCGCTCATTTACGCTCCATAGGGCGGGGAAACGCAGTGTCCAGGCATTTTAATCCACATCGAGTGGACCGGCCCTGACGATCCAAGGGCCCACCTGAGTCAGGGTCCTGAGACATGGTAGGCTAGATTGTCTCCAAGAGGTAAGGACGATCCCTTTCCTTGGTTCATAGATGGAAATCCAACTTCCAATACGTGACATTTGCGGTTTTGATTGTAGAGCCTAGTATTGACAACATGATATATGGTACCCATGCCGTCTAGGATTGATACATTTATATTTGAAGTTGTTTTATACACTATGGACTTCTAATAGTATCAAATGATTTGATTTAACGTACCAAGCATGTTTGTCTATTATAAGGGAAAACCCTATCCCCCGGCTTGTGTTGCATTGTGTGATAGGACCATGTTATAGCTTCATTTTTCCAAAAAGCATTGCGCTGTTTTGTTATATGCACTGGCATTCTTGGGAGGAAACCCTTTCCGTGTTATACGGCGTGGTCCCTTGATATATCTGATTTAAAGTAAAGTTTTAAATAACTGTTATAGTTCTTACACAAGTCACATGACTGATCTGGAGTTTATTGTTTTAACCTAAACTCTGGGTGCCCCTATTTTCCACATGGGCAGCTAGTAGTTTTGGTTTTGCAGATTTATATTCACAGGATCCTGGTTTACAGCTGGAATGATATTCGGAAAGCTCTATATCTGTATATTCCTTTCAGTTGTGTTTTGTATTATTTTTCCGCTGCATTGTACCTTGTAAATATCTGATATTTAGTAAATGTGTAATATTTATTCATATTCTGTATATTCTTGTATTCTGATGAAATAGTTGTGATAATCAATGAAATGCTCTTCTGTTTGTGTTCTGATTTGTCTTGTCCTTAACTCAATCCGTGCTTTCCTTCACTGGTAAGTTCGGGTCGTTTCAATTAACTCGTTGATCAAGTCTAACTCGTCTTTTCATTTAAATTAATAAATAATATTATTAATCTAAATAATCTCATTTACTTCGATTATTATTAAATAAATGACAATCAATTTCAAAATAATCCCATTTTAATAGTTACTTAAAAATAATTACTATCAGTAATTAATTGTTACATTAATCCTTGCTCACTTGCTTATCCATCTTAGTAATATAAGAATTAGCTTTATAAATCATTTAATAATTAAGATGAGGTACGTGCTTCGCACACAACAGATTTTGGTACAAAAATAGTGATTAATGGTTAAAACATTCAATATATATGTGGTTGGTTTATTTCCTTTTTATAAAATTTATTTAAAATAATATATTTAAAAATCTATATTCAGTTATAAAATAAGTTCGATAACTTCATTCTCTGATGGTAAATCAATTTATAACACGATATATATAATTTATGTCATTTACTTCCACTTTCTTAACCAATTATACCGATTGGTTAATAACAAACAAATGGTGAATTTGGGTTCAACAATCAATAATCAATCATGATCCAATCAGATCAGTTAAACAGTCCATATAATATAACATAAAATAAAACATAAATTTGAGGAACCCAGTTGAATTCAATATGACAATTTATAATAAACATGAATAATTAATTTAATTGATAACGGTCAACTAACAATAATCCAATCATCCAATTCCATTTTAAACGTTTATATTATTATAAATTTAACCAATAAGGTAAGTTACCTTCATTGGAAACAATCATTAAAAATAACGATTTGGTTTCGAATAAATTAAACGAATGTTTAATTTAAATCCATTATATAAAAATATTCAGAATATATGCAAACAATCATCAAATCACTCAAAAATAGCAAACAAAGCACATAAATATTTAAACCCGACTTATATAAAATATATAAGTGGGAGAACTGAGTGAGTTTAACTCACCTTGATTTTATTCGTCGATTAAACGAGTTGTTTTAATAAAATCAAATAGGCGTTCAATTTTATTAAAATTTCTAGCTGCTTCCATCTCCGTCCAATTCAGCTTCAGAATGTACTGCTTTTTAATATGGTTACAACGCTTTTGGATTTGTTCAATCCTGACATTGTATGGACGAGATATAAATTTAATAGGTTAACTGTTTAAATGAAATTTATAAATCCTAAATCAAACTAGCTAGGTTAATCCAATTATTAACTTAACCTAACTAAATTAAAAAGCTTAACAAATAAAATAGGCCTAACTTCTTTTACTTAGTCTAATTTCATTAAATTATACTTATTTACGTTGAAGTAAACTTGCAGCCCCAAATTTTCTTCCTGCTCAATTAAATAGGCTGACCTATCCCCTTTTCTTTTTTTTTTCTTTTTTGAAAGGGCTAAAGCCCAAACTTCCCTATACCAGTCAAAGTCCCTGCATGGACATACTCCCTCCCCACCACGTCACATGCCCTTCACCCACTCCTACCCCTTCTGCTTCTTTTCTTTTCTCCATTCTGTCACTCCTCGCCTCTCCTTTTCTTTTCTATTTACTTTTTTTTATGTATACGGCCCACGTCCAAAATTCTAATGCCCCCACGTCAATATTCCTACTCCCCCATGCAGCATGCTTATCTTCCACACAGCTCCCCATCATATAGTACTTCAATCCTTTTTCACATATGCAACAAACAGGCCCAAGCTCTTGCCATTTCCCTTCGTCAATTGTTACTGCGTTCTCCCCATCTCCTCTTGATTTTCTCGCAACTAAAAATTCTTTATATATATATATATATAATGGTGGACCAAATCCCACCGCAGGACAACCCAAAATATTAACCCGCAAGCCTTATTCCTCTCCTTCTTCCCTATATTAAACCTGAAGCTTTCTTTTGTTTCTCCTGTGCACGAAAAATGTAACACCATGCTTTCCCTTATCAAACCATTGATTAAAATGCATCGAACCATTCCTCGTCAACTGCCCACTGGCCGACCACTCTTGCTTCAATTCCAGTGGCGTTGATCTCTGACCGACCAAAAAGAAAGTCCTCCCTGGTCCTAACAAAATTAACTCCAGAAATCGTGAAAAATTCCCCATTTGTGTGCCTTGCTTCGTTGATTGTTTCTCCGCTCTCAAATTCGCTCAACAATGCCTAAATATTGAGATAACCCTAAACTTAGTTTTTGACTTTCAGAGTGGGTCAGCGCCATTCAAAATTTTGAGACGATGGAGTTGTAGAGATGGATTTTAGGAGTTATTTGAAATGTATATCGTGATTTATAAGTGGGTATCCATGCTGAAATGATTTTTATAAATGTGGAATTTCCATTTTTAGAACACTGTAATCAAGCAAAAAAGATGAAATAGTTAACCTGTATATATAACACGAGAAGCGTGATCATCACGACAAACGTAATTTGGGACGCACGACATAAATTTGGGACGCACGCAAGAATTATGGCTGGTAGGTATAGCTGTGTGCTTTCTTTCCATTATAGTGATTGATTTCAATTTATGGTGTACAATTTCATGTGTTTTATTACGGAAGGCACAAACAATTTAAATATATGGTAGCTGTTTGAGTTTCCCTTTTCATTAGCTGGCATTGTAGGCTTGAGTGTACGTGAATCAGGGTAAGTAAATTAGGTCGTAGAAGGTATAGGTTACAATGTATTGTAGAGTTGAGTCTTCTGCGTTATAAAATATATATATACATATATTTTTAAAAAGAAAATACGAAATGTTACAAGATGGGATAGTGTATTGTAGCATATGCCACTAAAGATAGGTCTACCAATATAAATGAAGGGTATTTACTTCATTTAATTCTACCGTTTACTGTTGTTTACCGAGTAACATTAAATTCATACCGTTTACTGTTGTTTACTGAGTAATGTTAAATTCATACCGTTAAATTTATACCATTTACAAGATGGGATAGTGTAGTGTAGCGTATGGCATTTAATTCTATCGTTTACTGTTGTTTACCGAGTAACGTTAAATTCATACCGTCACATACAAACTCCAAACACAATGGAAATAGGCACACCGCTATGTCTTGACGTTCTGGTCCCAATGAGATTAATTTCGTCAAAAACTGGCTCTATATGCACAATGTCGCTATTTTGATTTCAATATATTCCTCGATTCACATTTAAATATCGTCCGCTGACAAAACAACTTCGTTTGGCTTCAAACTGGAAAATTAGCAATAATAAGCCATATGTATTTCAATAAAATCCGTTTCATCGAAAACGGAGGTTGTTTGAAAACAACTATTCCTAATGCTTATATAATATAAATAATTTATAAATTAAGTACAAAACAATTAAACTAAATTATAATTAATTATTATTATTGAATATATCCAAACAAAGTTATATACAGCTTCAAATATAACTCAATATGGAATTATAACTCAGTATTAATATTTTCAAGTTAAACGACGTCCAAATTATACAAAAATCCTTTTAAATAAATTAAATAAATGTTATAATTTATAAACGATTTCCATAGCAATTATTTTAAAATTTGATTTGGCCATAACTTACACCATACAAGCTGAAATCTCAATTATTCTCTTTCATTAGAAAATTCTAATCAATTAGATTCAAACATTTCTTGTTTTATAGAAATTTGACTTAAATTGGATTGTGTATATTCAATTGAAGTTTAATACTCAATATTACGAACTACCGAGCCGTTTTGAGTTTGATTTAATATAAATATAAAATTAAACATTCAATCGTCATTTAATTAACGAATTCAATATTAAAAATCCAATAATAATTCAAATATAATATTTAAAATAAGTTTAAATATTTGAACTTAAATGGTCAAAAAATCCGGGTCGTTACAGCGATTGACTTGGATATCCACCCCATTAGTTAGATATTTATGTTTGAGTGAATTCTTGAGTGCTGCAAAGACATACCTTGATATATGTAACCTGCTACAAATATGGGGTATGGACATTAAGTAACATTATATTTCAGTCACACAGAACTTTATGTTCTGACCCCATGTCCTTAACATCCAAACAGGTCAGTAGATAGGGAAAGTGTGATACCTCAGGTCTGTTAATGTCACTTATGAAGAGAATGCATTAAGTTTCGTGAAGCGTTATAGGTAAATAGAAGCAGAAACATTAATAAACAAATATAAAATAGCAGTGAAATTAAAAACTTTATTAATCATAAAGCATCATGGTTCAAAACATCATATGTCTAAAAAATACATAAACCCAGTACATCATCAAAAATTCTGTCTTGAACTTAAAACATCAGAGTACAAAAATAAAAGAAGCATAATTCACCTAATAAAAACATAGCATAGTAGATAAGAGCTCGAGCAATACATCTAAGCAACTCCAAGCAAGATGAAAGCAGAATTCTGGTCAAGCCTGAGTATTTCCACCCTGAGAACCTAGGGGGAAACAGAAGAGAAAGAAGAGGGAAAAAGTGGGTCAGACATAAAGTGTAACAACCCGTAAAATGCGAGCCAGTTTGAAAATTTTATTTTGGCAATTTTAGCGAATTTTGATTATTTAAAATGAATTATTTTAAATAATATCGACGTGAAATTTATTTTGAATATAATTCGAACGTATATATTACGCGTCGTCGTTAGAATATAAATAATTATATATAATTATAAAAGGAATTGAAAATGGCGCGGTAGTTCGAAAATTCGATTTCTAATTTCAAATGAATATACAGAATTCAATATAAGTCAGAATTGAACGAAACAAGAAATATTTGAATCTGTATAACTATATCTTTGTAACGAAGTTAACAAATTGAGATTTCATCTTAGGAATGATAAGATATGTCCAGTTTAAAATTAGAAATAGTCGCTGTGGAATTTATATATATTTTTATATATATAAGGCCCTTAAAAATGGACATTTTGCAAATGACCTCGGATTTCGACGAAACCAGTTTTGTTGGGTCCGTGATGCAAAGTTATTGCTAGGTTTCAAATTTCATAATTTTCTGAATTAATATGTGAGCGTGGCAAATGAAAACGCGTTTGACCAGTTTCAGTTGATTTTAATCGACTGGAAAATGACCATTTTTCAAACGATCTCAGAATTCGACGAAACTAGTTTTGTTAGGACCGTATCGTCAATACGAAGCTAGAAAATATTTTTCTGGAATTTTTCTAGTTAGTATGTGACCCCAGTAATTTGAAATGTACGTTTAAAATTCAATATAATGATTTAAATGTAAATTCAACAGAAACTGATTCAAATGATCGAACCAGCCTGCGATACATATCCCATTGTGTTCGGAATGGGGGTAAAACGCTAGGGGCGACAGTCGTTGGGTCTCGATTGGGGTTCGATAGCAAAAGCAACTTTTTGAAAATTAAAAGGAAATAAAATAATTAATTAATTAAATTATATATTCCTATAACTCTCTTCCCTCTTCTCTCTCTTCCTTTATTCAGTCAAACTAGGTCAAAAAAAAAAAAAAAAAAAAAAAAAAAAAAACCCGATGATCGACCTCGTCGTTCTCCTTAGCCGCCGCGCCTCCCTAGGCGGCGCTCCGCCTCCATCTTCCACCGCGCCCCCCTCGGGCGTCGATCGCCACCTCAGCCTCCCAAAACCCAATACGATTTCCGCCCTAAATTGAGTCGCCGTGGACCCCTGGCCCCACCGCCAATGCCCTAGACCTTCCCTCCGTCGCGCCGCCTTGCAGGCTCACCAGAGCCGCCCCCGCCAACTGCTCCGACCCCCTTTCGCCCCGTTTTCAAAATGAACTGTAAGTTTTTTTTTAATTTATTTATTTACTTTGTTCATTTATTTTATTTTATATGCAGGATTTGAAAACTGATTTTTTTTTATGTTTTTAAATTCTGATTTTAAATGATTTAAAACTAATTTTTTTTATAAAGGGGTTAAAACTGATTTCTATATAAATAAGTTGAAAACTGATTTCTATAGAAATTAAAAACAGATTTTTTGTTTAGAAATTAAAAACAGATTTTTTGTTTAGAAATTAAAAACAGATTTTTTGTTTAGAAATTAAAAACAGATTTTTTGTTTAGAAATTAAAAACAGATTTTTTGTTTAGAAATTAAAAACAGATTTTTTGAAAAGAATTAAAAACAGATCTTTTGAAAAGAATGTTAAAAACAGATTTTTTTTTTAAAGATATAAAAGCAGATTTTTTAAAAGGTATTGAAAACTGATTTCTTTAGAGATAAAAATCATATTTTTATATATTGGAAAGCAAAGTAAAAATTCGATTTTTATCTATTGAACTTTGAAATAAAAATTCGATTTTTATCTATTGAACTTTGAAATAAAAATTCGATTTTTATCTATTGAACTTTGAAATAAAAATTCGATTTTTATCTATTGAACTTTGAAATAAAAATTCGATTTTTATCTATTGAACTTTGAAATAAAAATTCGATTTTTTTTATCTATTGAACTTTGAAATAAAAATTCGATTTTTATCTATTGAACTTTGAAATAAAAATTCGATTTTTATCTATTGAACTTTGAAATAAAGATTCGATTTTTATCTATTGAACTTTGAAATAAAGATTCGATTTTTATCTATTGAACTTTGAAATAAAGATTCGATTTTTATCTATTGAACTTTGAAATAAAGATTCGATTTTTATCTATTGAACTTTGAAATAAAAATTCGATTTTTTTTATCTATTGAACTTTGAAATAAAAATTCGATTTTATATATATAGTGGCCTTGGGCAACGAAGGTGACAAAAAGGCGAAACGACGAAGACTTCTGCAAAAGAAGAGCCGTGGAGCTAGGATAGCTATATGTGAGAATTTCTCACCTTTCAATTTATTTTTCTAGTTATATATATATATACTAGGATGCAGACGGTGCTTATTAGAAGCACCCGACACCCGTCCACATACCATGGACTTGTTTGTTTGGATGTTTGGTGATTGATTGAGATATTGGTTTGAATGTGGTTTGTGGTGTGAAAAATCGAATCGATAAATTGGTTAGGATTAGACGTGCGCCGTTATAAGGCGTAGGAGTAAGGCTAGGTTAGACCCTTACTCCAAATTTTGTGGTTTACAAAATGAAATTGATTTGATTGATGAGTGAATGGCGTGGGCCTTCACTAGACCGGGGATAAGGCTAGGCCTTGTCCCGTTTCTAGTATCGTGCCGTTATGCCGCCGAAATTTTCTAAAAAAAGTTAGAAAAATAAAAATAGCATTTTATTTAACGAATGAACTGAATAGAAATTCATATGTTAAAATAAAATGTGTTATCGTTAAAAATATAATTTTTAACGTGAATGTGAATAAATAAATATTCATTTACAAACCAGACGGTTTGTTTATGTACACCTATTTGAATGACGTTGATTGGGTCGATAAATTTTACACATCGCCTAACTGCACAAATAAAATATGTGTTTGATTGTTTGAAACCCCACACGGGTGTTAGGATGAAATTTGAAGTTCACTCATCCTGATTGATTAAATATGTCGATCGATTGATTGACAAGCTGCTATAAGCGTTAAATGTCTATATTTGATGCTTATACAGTGTAGTGCACTTTGGTTGATGGTTGATTATTCATCGTTGTTGATATATACATGTGTTGTAGAAAATCCATATAATTAACATTATATGGTAATTGATTGGGCCTCATTCCAGTTTCGAAAAAAAAAAGAAATATTTGAAATAGAAATAATTGAAATAGAAATATTTGAAATAGAATATTTGAAAATAGAAATATGTGAAGCCGTGAGGGTTGGATTGACGCCATTTTGACGTGAACGATATTTATATCGATTTTATTCATTTTAAAATGAATATGGAAAAGTGATTTCGAAATGAATTGAATTGAAAACGATTTCGAAATGAATTGAATTGAAAACGATTTCGAAATGAATTGAATTGAAAACGATTTCGAAATAAATTGAATTGAAAACGATTTCGAAACGAATTGAATTGAAAACGATTTCGAAA
Source organism: Allium sativum (assembly GCA_030737875.1). Classification (NCBI taxonomy): domain Eukaryota; kingdom Viridiplantae; phylum Streptophyta; class Magnoliopsida; order Asparagales; family Amaryllidaceae; genus Allium; species Allium sativum. The sequence continues at coordinate 158,369,264 of CM060918.1, read as the reverse complement.
TGAATTGAATTGAAAACGATTTCGAAATGAATTGAATTGAAAACGAATTCGAAATGAATTGAATTGAAAACGATTTCGAAATGAATTGAATTGAAAGCGATTTCGAAATGAATTGAATTGAAAACGAATTCGAAATGAATTGAATTGAAAACGATTTCGAAATGAATTGAATTGAAAGTGATTTCGAAATGAATTGAATTGAAAACGAATTCAAAGTGAATTGAATTGAAAGTGATTTCGAAATGAATTGAATTGAAAGCGAATTCAAATTGAATTAAAAGCAAATTGAAATGAATTCAAATTGAATTGAAATTTGAATTGAATAGAAATGAACTTTAAAACGAATTTATAGAGAAGAATTCAATTTTGCTTTGAAGTGAGATGGAAGTTGAAATAGATTTTGAAACGATTTTAAAACTATTTATATAATTCGTTTTAAATAGAAATCGACGAAATATATATTATATATATTATATATATAATATAATGGCCTGAATAGAACGCGCCGCGCCGCGGCAGTTCGCGAATTTCGACCATTTATTTCAAACGGACATTACGGGAGATCCGACCGTCGGATTCTCCTAAAACCGGAACCATTGGGTTCGTATCGAAAAGAGCTTTCTAACGAATATTAGAAATTTGAAATCTAACGGTTGGATTTGGAATTATGTCCAAATCAAATTCGAAAAAGGTCGCTGTAAGTGCAGTTCGATGGCCATTGTTGGAAATCGACTGTACGGGCCTTGATAAAATTATTAAAAATAGTAATAATTTGTGTAAAATCATAAGAAATGATTTAGAAAGAATTGGGATGAAAAACTCCATATTTGAAAAGATAAAAGTAGATTTTTATCGAAATGAACTAGTTTTCAACTAGAATTATAATTCTATTTATTTTTAAATAAATAAATTGAATTCGAAAAGGGTTTTAAAAGTAACCAAAATTCCAATGATCGCATTGGAGTGGATTTGAATCGAAATTGTCTTCGGAATATTTCGATGTTGGAATTCGTGAGGATACAGGTGTTGTTATGGAAATTTGAAAGATATATATATTTATATCGTTATTTCCAATACGACATTTGTTAGTCGTAGAATTCGATATTGAATATAAGCCGATATATTTTCTATTTAGAGCCTTGTATTGAATATCGAATGTGATTTGGGTTTGTCGTGAATGGTGTCTTCACTAACACTGTTCTTGAACCCAGTTGAGAAAAGATTAAATCTTTTTATTTAGATTTAATGAAGTGTACCAATTAAATGATATTTAATTGGAATTGAATTGGTATTGATTTTTGGGTTTATCGTGAACAGTGTTTTAAATAACACTTGTTCTTTAACCCGATAATTAATGGAATGTGATTTTGGGTTTATCGTGAATCGTGTTTTAAATGACACTGATTCTTTAACCCAGATAAGGATTAAAACTAAGTGGAGTTTTAATGAATCTTTAATTAGATTGAAAAGATCGAGAATGGAGTATCACCAGTTTTGCTCCAGGCGATAGTTAAATCTTTAATTAGATTTGAACGTGAAATTTAGAAACTAACTGTCGGTTAGCCAAGCAGAATGGTTTTCTGGATATTGATCTGATGTTGGTTTCGGCCTTCGGGGTTAATATTTGGGGAATTATTCTCTTGATTAATTTACGGTTAGTGACTAATGAATTGGAATGAGGCGTATGTTGTGTTTGTGTAACACTTTTATAATATATACGCGAGTTATTCGGAAAGACCGGGTTTATCCCATTCTGAATAACTGATACGACGATAAGTCGAAGATGAAGACGATGGTCGAAGACCGGAAGTCTTCACGTCGTTTGGGTGATAACTGATGATCTTGATTGGGCTGTACACCCAAGAAGATGGAAACAGTTGGTGATCGTCCAGACGTACTTGGAGATCGATGGATATGCGGGGTACTAGGTGCCTCCGGTTTCGTTCAGACCCAAAACGGACTTGTAAATGGACTGTGTGTCTGACATCGGATTTCATTCTGTGTGACTGATATCGGTTGCATAGGATGGTTTGCCTGTGTGGCATGCTAAGATGCAAATGATCAAGGCTTCTGTTGAAAAGCAAAGTCTTGTGGTGATGATCAAAGCACGGCCTTTGTGGCGTAGCTTTGTGTAACGTTTACCTCGCGTGTTTCGCACCAGGTATGAACCAAAAACGGGAGACGGACCTCAGGGAGGACTTGCGTTTCTTTCTAGCTAGAAGTGGCGTCAGTGGTTTTTTTTACGCCCTGACGAGTTTGACTTATGTGGTTGTTGCTGTTGCGAGGCGCCTCGGTTATATCGGTTTCGGCCGATGCTTCTGGTCGGCTGACGGACCAGACTTACACCCCATAGGGTGGGGAAACGTAGTGTTCAGGCATTTTAATCCACATCGGTGGACCGGCCCTGTCGCTCCAAGGCTTGACTGAGTACTTGCCTGTGGCTCGGGCTAGAGAGTCACGAATCGGTTGAGGATCTTGCCCCTAGCCTCGGTTCATAGACGGAAATCCAATTTCCAAATACGTGATTTCGCGGTTTTAGTTGTAAACCTATATATGGTGACATAGTGGCATGGGACGCTCATGTCGCCTATGATTGATACTTATGATTTGAAGTTGTTTTATACACTATGCACTTATTATAGTATCAAATGATTTCTTTTAAACGTATCAAGCATTCTTTGACTGTTATAAGGGAAAACCCTATCCTCGACTGCGTTGCATTGTGTGATGGGACCTGGGTCTTATAACAGCTTCATCTTTCTTTATTTAGCATTGCGCTGTCGGTTTTATGCACCGGTACTCTTGGGAGGAAACCCGTTCCGTGTTATACGGCGTGGTCCCTTGATTTACCTTTGAAAATAAAGACTAATAACTGTTTTAGTTCTCACACCAGTCACATGACTGACCTGGAGTTTATTGTTTTAACCTAAACTCTGGGTGCCCTTATTTTCGACACGGGCAGCTAGTAGTTTTGGTTTTGCAGATTTATATTCACAGGATCCTGGTTTACAGCTGGAACGATATCCGGAAAGCTTTGTATCCGTATATCTCTTTCTAGTTGTGTATTGTATTATTTTCCGCTGCTATGTATTTAAATGTAATTTAAATCTCTGATATTTCTGTGTAATATTCATTTATACTCTGTATATTCTTGTAATCTGATGCATTGTTGTAATATGCAATGAAATGTTCTTCTGTATGCGTTTTGTTGTGGCTTGTTCTCGAACTATCCGACGCTTTCCTTTACGGGGAAGTTGCGGGTCTTCACAGTTGGTATCAGAGCTTTGGTTTACAAGGCTCAGAGAACAAGGCACATTAGAACCGTACGAAAGAATTCATCAGATATTGGATTAGTAATATCCAATTAGAATGACTCGTTAGGGATGGGATCAGTAGTATCCTAGAACGAGTGTGAAGAGTATATTTTGAAAATGAAAACCAATTTTGTTTTGAAAATTTAAATCACTTAATCGTATTCGATTATTTATTTATATTGATTAGGACAGTCCAATATATAAAGATTTTGCGTATGCGCCTAGCTAGCGTCTATTCGAAATTTTAAATATACTGGATAGATATAGAATTACACTCTAGTCGCCCGAGGATGATTCTGATGATTGTAGCTACATCATCAGAATTAGTATTCGAGTGTTGAAGGTGTGATATCTATATATTTCCTATTGACTGGTGTGAGAACCAAAATTAGATAGGGCCTATTGTTGTGATTTGGCATCAAAAATCTGATTTTTGACTATGTATCAAAATTATCAATTTGAAACTCTAATTCACTAATTGATTGATGTTTGTGTTGTTTGTTTATTTGTTTGCTAATTTTGAACCATTTAGCCTAATTGAATCAAATATTGAATTGTATTGAAATTTGGTCGCATCTGCTTGCATATACATATATTTACATTGAACAGGTCATAGCAAGGAGGCTAGAGCAGAGAATAAAATTTGTTTGCCCGACAAATAGGTACATGTTTACTACATAATTTCCTGTTTTGTTTGGGTGATGATGATTTTGTGAGCCTATTGGCTAGCCGCTTGGCTTTTTCTTTTTCTTTTTGAGATCTGAAGGACCGGGGAAGCTATTTGAAATTCCCCGATGCTCCCGGTGCAGGGGAGGTTATGGCGAAATTTTTCAAAAATTTAGGGTGTTAGCCAAATTTTTGAAATTTTAGAAATTCTCAGAAACTGAAAGGTTGGAGAATGGAAGCCAGATCGAACGTAGAGTTGATTAATCAAACCACTTTCGACTTTGTTCCTTTTCGGGGACGAAAAGTTTTAAGTGGGGGAGATTGTAACAACCCGTAAAATGCGAGCCAGTTTGAAAATTTTATTTTGGCAATTTTAGCGAATTTTGATTATTTAAAATGAATTATTTTAAATAATATCGACGTGAAATTTATTTTGAATATAATTCGAACGTATATATTACGCGTCGTCGTTAGAATATAAATAATTATATATAATTATAAAAGGAATTGAAAATGGCGCGGTAGTTCGAAAATTCGATTTCTAATTTCAAATGAATATACAGAATTCAATATAAGTCAGAATTGAACGAAACAAGAAATATTTGAATCTGTATAACTATATCTTTGTAACGAAGTTAACAAATTGAGATTTCATCTTAGGAATGATAAGATATGTCCAGTTTAAAATTAGAAATAGTCGCTGTGGAATTTATATATATTTTTATATATATAAGGCCCTTAAAAATGGACATTTTGCAAATGACCTCGGATTTCGACGAAACCAGTTTTGTTGGGTCCGTGATGCAAAGTTATTGCTAGGTTTCAAATTTCATAATTTTCTGAATTAATATGTGAGCGTGGCAAATGAAAACGCGTTTGACCAGTTTCAGTTGATTTTAATCGACTGGAAAATGACCATTTTTCAAACGATCTCAGAATTCGACGAAACTAGTTTTGTTAGGACCGTATCGTCAATACGAAGCTAGAAAATATTTTTCTGGAATTTTTCTAGTTAGTATGTGACCCCAGTAATTTGAAATGTACGTTTAAAATTCAATATAATGATTTAAATGTAAATTCAACAGAAACTGATTCAAATGATCGAACCAGCCTGCGATACATATCCCATTGTGTTCGGAATGGGGGTAAAACGCTAGGGGCGACAGTCGTTGGGTCTCGATTGGGGTTCGATAGCAAAAGCAACTTTTTGAAAATTAAAAGGAAATAAAATAATTAATTAATTAAATTATATATTCCTATAACTCTCTTCCCTCTTCTCTCTCTTCCTTTATTCAGTCAAACTAGGTCAAAAAAAAAAAAAAAAAAAAAAAAAAAAAAAACCCGATGATCGACCTCGTCGTTCTCCTTAGCCGCCGCGCCTCCCTAGGCGGCGCTCCGCCTCCATCTTCCACCGCGCCCCCCTCGGGCGTCGATCGCCACCTCAGCCTCCCAAAACCCAATACGATTTCCGCCCTAAATTGAGTCGCCGTGGACCCCTGGCCCCACCGCCAATGCCCTAGACCTTCCCTCCGTCGCGCCGCCTTGCAGGCTCACCAGAGCCGCCCCCGCCAACTGCTCCGACCCCCTTTCGCCCCGTTTTCAAAATGAACTGTAAGTTTTTTTTTAATTTATTTATTTACTTTGTTCATTTATTTTATTTTATATGCAGGATTTGAAAACTGATTTTTTTTTATGTTTTTAAATTCTGATTTTAAATGATTTAAAACTAATTTTTTTTATAAAGGGGTTAAAACTGATTTCTATATAAATAAGTTGAAAACTGATTTCTATAGAAATTAAAAACAGATTTTTTGTTTAGAAATTAAAAACAGATTTTTTGTTTAGAAATTAAAAACAGATTTTTTGTTTAGAAATTAAAAACAGATTTTTTGTTTAGAAATTAAAAACAGATTTTTTGAAAAGAATTAAAAACAGATCTTTTGAAAAGAATGTTAAAAACAGATTTTTTTTTTAAAGATATAAAAGCAGATTTTTTAAAAGGTATTGAAAACTGATTTCTTTAGAGATAAAAATCATATTTTTATATATTGGAAAGCAAAGTAAAAATTCGATTTTTATCTATTGAACTTTGAAATAAAAATTCGATTTTTATCTATTGAACTTTGAAATAAAAATTCGATTTTTATCTATTGAACTTTGAAATAAAAATTCGATTTTTATCTATTGAACTTTGAAATAAAAATTCGATTTTTATCTATTGAACTTTGAAATAAAAATTCGATTTTTTTTATCTATTGAACTTTGAAATAAAAATTCGATTTTTATCTATTGAACTTTGAAATAAAAATTCGATTTTTATCTATTGAACTTTGAAATAAAGATTTGATTTTTATCTATTGAACTTTGAAATAAAGATTCGATTTTTATCTATTGAACTTTGAAATAAAGATTCGATTTTTATCTATTGAACTTTGAAATAAAGATTCGATTTTTATCTATTGAACTTTGAAATAAAAATTCGATTTTTTTTATCTATTGAACTTTGAAATAAAAATTCGATTTTATATATATAGTGGCCTTGGGCAACGAAGGTGACAAAAAGGCGAAACGACGAAGACTTCTGCAAAAGAAGAGCCGTGGAGCTAGGATAGCTATATGTGAGAATTTCTCACCTTTCAATTTATTTTTCTAGTTATATATATATATACTAGGATGCAGACGGTGCTTATTAGAAGCACCCGACACCCGTCCACATACCATGGACTTGTTTGTTTGGATGTTTGGTGATTGATTGAGATATTGGTTTGAATGTGGTTTGTGGTGTGAAAAATCGAATCGATAAATTGGTTAGGATTAGACGTGCGCCGTTATAAGGCGTAGGAGTAAGGCTAGGTTAGACCCTTACTCCAAATTTTGTGGTTTACAAAATGAAATTGATTTGATTGATGAGTGAATGGCGTGGGCCTTCACTAGACCGGGGATAAGGCTAGGCCTTGTCCCGTTTCTAGTATCGTGCCGTTATGCCGCCGAAATTTTCTAAAAAAAGTTAGAAAAATAAAAATAGCATTTTATTTAACGAATGAACTGAATAGAAATTCATATGTTAAAATAAAATGTGTTATCGTTAAAAATATAATTTTTAACGTGAATGTGAATAAATAAATATTCATTTACAAACCAGACGGTTTGTTTATGTACACCTATTTGAATGACGTTGATTGGGTCGATAAATTTTACACATCGCCTAACTGCACAAATAAAATATGTGTTTGATTGTTTGAAACCCCACACGGGTGTTAGGATGAAATTTGAAGTTCACTCATCCTGATTGATTAAATATGTCGATCGATTGATTGACAAGCTGCTATAAGCGTTAAATGTCTATATTTGATGCTTATACAGTGTAGTGCACTTTGGTTGATGGTTGATTATTCATCGTTGTTGATATATACATGTGTTGTAGAAAATCCATATAATTAACATTATATGGTAATTGATTGGGCCTCATTCCAGTTTCGAAAAAAAAAGAAATATTTGAAATAGAAATAATTGAAATAGAAATATTTGAAATAGAATATTTGAAAATAGAAATATGTGAAGCCGTGAGGGTTGGATTGACGCCATTTTGACGTGAACGATATTTATATCGATTTTATTCATTTTAAAATGAATATGGAAAAGTGATTTCGAAATGAATTGAATTGAAAACGATTTCGAAATGAATTGAATTGAAAACGATTTCGAAATGAATTGAATTGAAAACGATTTCGAAATAAATTGAATTGAAAACGATTTCGAAACGAATTGAATTGAAAACGATTTCGAAATGAATTGAATTGAAAACGATTTCGAAATGAATTGAATTGAAAACGAATTCGAAATGAATTGAATTGAAAACGATTTCGAAATGAATTGAATTGAAAGCGATTTCGAAATGAATTGAATTGAAAACGAATTCGAAATGAATTGAATTGAAAACGATTTCGAAATGAATTGAATTGAAAGTGATTTCGAAATGAATTGAATTGAAAACGAATTCAAAGTGAATTGAATTGAAAGTGATTTCGAAATGAATTGAATTGAAAGCGAATTCAAATTGAATTAAAAGCAAATTGAAATGAATTCAAATTGAATTGAAATTTGAATTGAATAGAAATGAACTTTAAAACGAATTTATAGAGAAGAATTCAATTTTGCTTTGAAGTGAGATGGAAGTTGAAATAGATTTTGAAACGATTTTAAAACTATTTATATAATTCGTTTTAAATAGAAATCGACGAAATATATATTATATATATTATATATATAATATAATGGCCTGAATAGAACGCGCCGCGCCGCGGCAGTTCGCGAATTTCGACCATTTATTTCAAACGGACATTACGGGAGATCCGACCGTCGGATTCTCCTAAAACCGGAACCGTTGGGTTCGTATCGAAAAGAGCTTTCTAACGAATATTAGAAATTTGAAATCTAACGGTTGGATTTGGAATTATGTCCAAATCAAATTCGAAAAAGGTCGCTGTAAGTGCAGTTCGATGGCCATTGTTGGAAATCGACTGTACGGGCCTTGATAAAATTATTAAAAATAGTAATAATTTGTGTAAAATCATAAGAAATGATTTAGAAAGAATTGGGATGAAAAACTCCATATTTGAAAAGATAAAAGTAGATTTTTATCGAAATGAACTAGTTTTCAACTAGAATTATAATTCTATTTATTTTTAAATAAATAAATTGAATTCGAAAAGGGTTTTAAAAGTAACCAAAATTCCAATGATCGCATTGGAGTGGATTTGAATCGAAATTGTCTTCGGAATATTTCGATGTTGGAATTCGTGAGGATACAGGTGTTGTTATGGAAATTTGAAAGATATATATATTTATATCGTTATTTCCAATACGACATTTGTTAGTCGTAGAATTCGATATTGAATATAAGCCGATATATTTTCTATTTAGAGCCTTGTATTGAATATCGAATGTGATTTGGGTTTGTCGTGAATGGTGTCTTCACTAACACTGTTCTTGAACCCAGTTGAGAAAAGATTAAATCTTTTTATTTAGATTTAATGAAGTGTACCAATTAAATGATATTTAATTGGAATTGAATTGGTATTGATTTTTGGGTTTATCGTGAACAGTGTTTTAAATAACACTTGTTCTTTAACCCGATAATTAATGGAATGTGATTTTGGGTTTATCGTGAATCGTGTTTTAAATGACACTGATTCTTTAACCCAGATAAGGATTAAAACTAAGTGGAGTTTTAATGAATCTTTAATTAGATTGAAAAGATCGAGAATGGAGTATCACCAGTTTTGCTCCAGGCGATAGTTAAATCTTTAATTAGATTTGAACGTGAAATTTAGAAACTAACTGTCGGTTAGCCAAGCAGAATGGTTTTCTGGATATTGATCTGATGTTGGTTTCGGCCTTCGGGGTTAATATTTGGGGAATTATTCTCTTGATTAATTTACGGTTAGTGACTAATGAATTGGAATGAGGCGTATGTTGTGTTTGTGTAACACTTTTATAATATATACGCGAGTTATTCGGAAAGACCGGGTTTATCCCATTCTGAATAACTGATACGACGATAAGTCGAAGATGAAGACGATGGTCGAAGACCGGAAGTCTTCACGTCGTTTGGGTGATAACTGATGATCTTGATTGGGCTGTACACCCAAGAAGATGGAAACAGTTGGTGATCGTCCAGACGTACTTGGAGATCGATGGATATGCGGGGTACTAGGTGCCTCCGGTTTCGTTCAGACCCAGAACGGACTTGTAAATGGACTGTGTGTCTGACATCGGATTTCATTCTGTGTGACTGATATCGGTTGCATAGGATGGTTTGCCTGTGTGGCATGCTAAGATGCAAATGATCAAGGCTTCTGTTGAAAAGCAAAGTCTTGTGGTGATGATCAAAGCACGGCCTTTGTGGCGTAGCTTTGTGTAACGTTTACCTCGCGTGTTTCGCACCAGGTATGAACCAAAAACGGGAGACGGACCTCAGGGAGGACTTGCGTTTCTTTCTAGCTAGAAGTGGCGTCAGTGGTTTTTTTTACGCCCTGACGAGTTTGACTTATGTGGTTGTTGCTGTTGCGAGGCGCCTCGGTTATATCGGTTTCGGCCGATGCTTCTGGTCGGCTGACGGACCAGACTTACACCCCATAGGGTGGGGAAACGTAGTGTTCAGGCATTTTAATCCACATCGGTGGACCGGCCCTGTCGCTCCAAGGCTTGACTGAGTACTTGCCTGTGGCTCGGGCTAGAGAGTCACGAATCGGTTGAGGATCTTGCCCCTAGCCTCGGTTCATAGACGGAAATCCAATTTCCAAATACGTGATTTCGCGGTTTTAGTTGTAAACCTATATATGGTGACATAGTGGCATGGGACGCTCATGTCGCCTATGATTGATACTTATGATTTGAAGTTGTTTTATACACTATGCACTTATTATAGTATCAAATGATTTCTTTTAAACGTATCAAGCATTCTTTGACTGTTATAAGGGAAAACCCTATCCTCGACTGCGTTGCATTGTGTGATGGGACCTGGGTCTTATAACAGCTTCATCTTTCTTTATTTAGCATTGCGCTGTCGGTTTTATGCACCGGTACTCTTGGGAGGAAACCCGTTCCGTGTTATACGGCGTGGTCCCTTGATTTACCTTTGAAAATAAAGACTAATAACTGTTTTAGTTCTCACACCAGTCACATGACTGACCTGGAGTTTATTGTTTTAACCTAAACTCTGGGTGCCCTTATTTTCGACACGGGCAGCTAGTAGTTTTGGTTTTGCAGATTTATATTCACAGGATCCTGGTTTACAGCTGGAACGATATCCGGAAAGCTTTGTATCCGTATATCTCTTTCTAGTTGTGTATTGTATTATTTTCCGCTGCTATGTATTTAAATGTAATTTAAATCTCTGATATTTCTGTGTAATATTCATTTATACTCTGTATATTCTTGTAATCTGATGCATTGTTGTAATATGCAATGAAATGTTCTTCTGTATGCGTTTTGTTGTGGCTTGTTCTCGAACTATCCGACGCTTTCCTTTACGGGGAAGTTGCGGGTCTTCACATAAAGTCTGGTGAGTCCAGTTACTTTTAGCAAATAAATAAGTAAAAGTATCATGACAGGCATATAAAGTGGATAAGAAAGATAACATCATAAAAGGCAAGTATGACAAGGTAAACAAGATAAACATGATAGAATATATACGCTTCTCTAATGATTACTCTGCACCAACACTAGTATAACCAGAATGAGATGATCCCAACAATTGTAAGATGATAGACTTAGGTGTACTTCCAGTAAGAGGTTTTCACCCCATACAATCAACATGCAACCCTATGTTCTGGAGTCACCTCTGAGGGTAATAACATGCTCCTAACCATACCGGAGTCTAAGTGTACCCTAATTACTACCCTAATCGGTCGGCTCCCTACTCCGTAGATACACTGTGCTAGCCCCATAGTATGGTGTATCACTCCCTATAGTGGCAACCCTTCATTTCCTGGATGTGTACAACCATATCTACTGATGTCACATCGTCTTATTTTCGTGAGCAAGCGGAGTCATGCACGCACATGACCCCGATGGAACGCGCCGCCAGACACCGTCCCATCTTTTGGATCTCTTACAATCAGCCCAGTAAGCGTGCCCCAACTTCGACCTAGTTCGGAGTACTCGTTTGATACCTATATATGGTTTACTGACAGAAATGGGTCCCACATACAAGATGATGCAAGCTCTCCCTTTTGTCTTGCATCCCTACTACTAGGTTTTCCACAGATTATGCCTACCTACTAGTGTCATAAAATTGCATAATCCCAACAGGTTAAGTTTGTGGGCCTATATGTATATATATATATATAAATATTACCCACAAACCCCAGATATACTTAACCTACCCACTATTTCAAACAAGTTTACTTAACCCCTATTCAAGTTCATGTTCATACAATCCCTGGATTCAACCAGGTTAAGTATTCAACTTTATTGCCATATTCGTTTATGGTTATAATTGTGCTAGACCTCCCACATTAAGCTTACCACTTATGGATGTTGGATGTATTGGTCAGTTCCGAGGAGACTTCTTCCACAAGTCGGGCTTAACCTCGTGTCTTAGCACGTCTCGTGTTTGTGCACCTAGACCCATCACATTAGATTCACTACTTGTGGTCGCTGGATATGCCGCGTGGTTCCGAGCATACTTCCACCACAAGTGTAATCTAACCTCGTGTCCAGGCAAACTTACAGTTTCTAATTACTGTAATCCTAGGCATTTCCATTATTAATCAAATTTACCTATGCCGTTATAGGTTTTCATGCCCCTTTCCCAAGTTATGTTCATAATGAACCATATGCCCCAAATTAATATTATTATACTTTATTTAAGTTATCCCCAAATTCCCAATTACAAGCGTTTTCCACTCGTACCCAATCTAACATATTCGCATATTTTAGTGGCATGCCTAGGCTCGAAGGTAGCCTGGCTATATAAAAATTAAAAGGGAAAAAATAGAGGGAATAGAGCAAAGATGTTCATACTAACATGATGGTCATACAATGGCAGAAACAAGCATAAAACATGTAGTGGCATAATGACAAGGTAGGCATATAGGTAAGATCTAATGAACATATGATAATAGAACTGATTCTAACATAATAGGGATAGGCATGATGTGATCTAAACAATGATTTAGATGTCCAACTAATAACAGATCTGATTTGGCCATTGACATAACAGAATAGTTATAAGGTAATCTATACAGTGAATTAGACCTACAATCAATAGCAAATCTAACATGATAAAGGTTAAGATCTAAGTCATAGTCATGTCAGAATATCATAAATACACAAGTTATAACATATCTGATATGATTCAAGTAGTCACAGGCATAGATCTTAGTTATAGTCATATCAAGTTTAAATTCTAATTATTTAAATCTAAAAGTAACTTAAAACTCACAATGCTTGGATCTAGAAAAATAGGGAAGGGATTGCTAGCGTTGAATCACATATCTCTAAGCTTGAATAACTTGATTGCAGAAGAAGAAAAGACTTGATTTGATCTGGGCAGAGGCAGCATCTAGTTCTCCATTATTTTTGCCGTGCAAAAACATGAGAAATGAGGCCATATTTATAGTCGAACCCCAAACCCTAATCTGTCTAATCTACCGTAGAGGGGTCGACCCCCCTTATGGGGTCGACCCATGGGACGACACCCCACTTGAGGGGTCGACCCAAGGGTTGATACCCCCTTAAGGGGACGACACCCTTGAGCGGGATTTTTGACGCCCTCCCCAATTCTACGCGATTTTGAATTCTGGACCTAATTTTGAATTTCTGGACTTCATATATATATATATATATATATATTCTTCTTGCATGTATACAAAGTTCAAACCTTCATAACTTCTTCATACGGTGTCCGTTTTACGCAAACTAGTGTCTATTTTGACCAGAATTCCGAGACGAATGCGATGCGTAGTCTGTTTCCCTTAATTCTGAATATTAAATCAATTATTCTTTAATTTGTCCTCTTTAGTGTTGTTAAAATTACGTGGTGTTACATTCTCCCCTATTCAAAGGATTTTGTCCCTGAAATCTCCAAGTTAAGAAGAATGTATATCCTACCATCCATCACCCATCTACTCATCCACCAATCACAGCCATCCATAGTCCTTAAAGACTTCTAATGCTTATGTGAACATATGCAAAGATGTGTGTATTTGTCCCAATACTAATGCGAGTGGTCTACTGATTCAGTCGACCTCCTTAATGTAATGTATGTTAGTGCCATGAGTCCAACATGTATGCAATAATCCTATTATAACATGTAAGTTCTATATGTGTGCACAATCAGGCTCCAAATGCAACATCCATATGATGATACATCCATTTTCATCCATAAAAAAAAGCACACACATCCATATGAAGTATATGAGTGATGGAGCCGATTTAGTGCCTAATGTGTGTGTATATGCATCAACGAGCAACCACTAGCAAAGACTAGCATTTGTTGAATCAAGGAATTCATGGCATTTTGTTTAATGACAAGGAGAAGTTTCAAGATCGACAAAAAGAAGAGATTCAATGGCATTGAAAGTTAGAGGTTGATTATTTAGTAATTTAGTTGTGTTAAAAATGTTAAAATCTATCCTCAAATGATCATATACCTCAGTAGTTTGAATATATATATATGCATACATATGAATGCACATTCATTGTGCATAATGCCAGAAACCGGTCAACCGGTTTCAATACGTGCGGTCGACCGTTTCTGGGAAGAAATGCACAATGAACGTGCACACATGTATATAACATATATATATATTCAAATACCAGTCTGCTGGTTATTTTTTACCTATCGACTAGTCTTCGAACTGAAAGCAACTCTTCATACAGACATCTTCATTCATCAATGGTTGCTTCCTTTTCCTTTCATCAAAAATCATTTCTATTTAATAGTTCGCTTCACCAATGTTTGCAACTCTTTATCCTCTATAAATACAACATGAAATCATCAATTCCAAAAAATTATTTCTTTCTATCTATTCTATCTATTGCTGATTTCATTCTTGATCATTCAAAGCATTCAAAAGCTCAAAATCTTCTTATATTGCTGTTGAATCCTAGAATCTACATACTATTCTTTTGATTCAAACACGATATCATCTTCTAAATCTTCATGAATTCAAATTCTATTTGAGGATAAGATTATAGGAAGGTTGTACAAGAATTGACAAATTCGTTTTATTAAGAACACACATTGTCAAATTACAAGTCTACTCATCTTGTGTGATGTCCTCCGTGTTGTGAGAGGCAAAGTTGTGAAGTCCTCGTATTGTAAGAGGCGTGAAATCCCGTTCGGCTGCTCGGGTATTGTGAACCTTTTCCTACGGGTGAAGCGAGGTAGTTGATTAGTGAAAATCCAGAGAGAGGTCTTGGACTGGACGTAGGACGGTGCTTCGAACTATTGTATTAGACAAATAGTTGTGTGTTATTCCATATTACACGATCTGAGTGTACTATTACCTGACAAGTACATGCACTCACACTTTCAGTTGGTATCAGAGCGCAGTCATCTTATAACCGTAACACAGTTATTTGATATATTCTAGTAATATGGTAAATAACCCAAGTAGTAGCACTAACACCACTTACACTGAAGGTCAATCGACACAAAGACCTCCTTTCTTCAATGGTCTTAACTATAGCTATTGGGCAACACATATGTCATTTTACATGTAGTCAACTAATTATGATGCTTGGAATGCTACACAAAAAGAAATAGTGAATCCAACAACTGAGTTTTCAAAATGGACACCGGCTGAGAAAACGGCAGCAGCCGTAAATGCAAAAGCAATAAATATGTTGTTTTGTGCATTAAATCAAAATGAATATAACTGTGTTAGTATCTGTACAACTGTATATCAAATTTGGCAAACGCTAAAAACCACTCATGAAGGTACTAACAAGGTTAAACATGCAAAAATAGCATTGTTGAAAAGTCAATTTCAAAATTTCAAAATGAAGCCAAATGAAACAATCAATGAGATGTATTCGCGGTTTCAAACCATTCATCATGCACTTATCGGATTAGGACAAAAATATTCTGATCTCTTGATGTAGTTTCAACAGTCCTACATTCTCTAACTAATGAATGGGAAGGAAAAGTATTAGCAATAGAAGAAGCTAATGATCTTTCTATCATGAAGCCAGATGAATTGATAGGAAATCTTATATCCTATGAAGTTAACTTGCAGGCTAGAAAAGAACAAAAAGAAGAAAAGAAAAATGTAGCTTTTCATGCTGAAAAAGATGAAGACATCTCAGATTCCGAAGATGAGGATCTAGCGTTCATTGCAAAAGGATTCAAGAAATTCTTGAAGCAACGAAAAGCTAGACGATCCAAGAAAAAGAAGTTTAGTTCAAACAAACCATCATCATCAAATATAGAATGCTTCAATTGTCACAAAAAGGGACATATGCAAAAGGATTGTTCGGAGCAAAAGAAGAAGTTAGAAAATGAAAAATTCAAACATAAGAAGGAAAAGTCAAAGAAACGAGCATTCTCAGTGACATGGGATGATTCAGACTCATCTTCTTCTGATAGTGAAAGTGACTCAGACAATGAACAAGCTAATATATGTTTCATGGCGACAGAAGATGAGGTACAGATTCCTTCTTTTGAAGAAGTTCTTGATATACATGCTGAATTAATATTTAAATTTAAAGATATGAAACGACAATGTAAGCAAGCTCAAGCAGATTTATGTAGAGCAGAATTTGAATGAGATATGTTAAAAGATGAGAAGAAAATATTAGAAGAGCAACTTGAAAAGTTCAAGAATCATCATCTAATATTGATTCTCAATTATCTCTTTTAAGTCAAGAAATTGAAACTCAAAAAGAGAAAAATGATGCTCTTATTACTGAAAATCATGAGCTTAAGGCGAAAGTCAAAATTCTAGACCTAGAAAAATCTAGTTTACAAACTAAGTTAGACAACATCACTCAAAATGTTTCTAACTTCAACAAAGGTCGAGAAAATTTGACAAAAATTATTGAAAGTTCATAATCTGCTACGAATAAACAAGGTTTGGGATATAAGAAACAATATATCAAGAAACATCTTGGCAATAAAAGAAAAAGAAAAAAGAAAAAAGTACAAGAAACTGAAGCTAAGAAAAATCTTAGTTTATTATATTCCAAACCAAAACCGGTTGTGAAATTTCAAAAGAAAAATGTCAAGACTATCAAAATATAGGTTCCTAAAACAAATAACAATTTGATTAGGAACAAATACATTCAGAATTTTTTGAATAATATGCATCATAATTCCAATTATTTATATAAAGGGGATACCGGACCCGTTTGGGTTTGGACTCCTAAGACCTAAATCTTAGGTCCCTAGGAAAAGGTGGGTACCATGAACTTAATTTTATTTTTTGCAGGTCCCACTTAAGAAAAGAGGAAAGTGTATACTAAACAATGGTTGCTCGAAGCATACGACTGGAGACGAGAGCTTATTGGCAAATATCACTTATTCAGATGGTGGCTCCGTCACCTTTGGAGATAATTCAAAAGGCTATACCATTGGCAAAGGCGATGTGAGCAATTGCGAGCTTCGAAAAATCTCAGAAAACAGGAAAAACAAAGCTCAGACGATATGGTCAACCACCAGAAATCCACCAGTCGACCGGAAAAGTCTCTGGAAAACATATTTTTCATATACCGGTCGACCGGTATGAAGGTAACGATCGACCGTTTAAGTCTCTGGAAAAATATGCCTTTTCATCAACCAGTCGACTGGATAAATTTTCACCAGTCGACCGAAAATATTTCTGTTTGAAACCAATCGACCGGTGAAAACTAAACGGTCGACTGGTTACGTGACTTTTTGTTTTTTAAAATCCCAATCAAAACGTCGGTTCCATCAAACTCACACATTCACTTCCTTTTTATCTCTCTCATACTCTCAAATCCTTTGAAAACCAAAAAAATCCCCAAATTTCTTTCTCTTACATAATCAATGGCTCCACCACAAAAGAGATTAAAGAAATCAAGTTCTACTCAACTCCAACCTATTGATTCCAATATCAAACAATGGCTAATGGATCCAATAGCAGTGAGAAGATGGAATGCTATGAAAGATTAAATGATTCACAAAGGTTATTTCATCAATTTCTCTAATTTTATTCTCTACGATGTTAAAGAATTAGCAAAACAAGCTCGTATTCAAAATCTCCAAGACCATGATAAGAACAATGTGGAAATCAATCATCACATGATTAAGTTGTTCTATACTAATCTAAACTTGGAGAAGTTTAAACCTGAGAATGCTGTTCATTGTCTGTGGTCCATTGTTTGTGGTGAGCACATATTCATTTCAAAGGAGGTTCTTGGTTCGCCTAATAATGGAAGAAAGTTCTCTAGCGATTTCTGTACGGTTCATACTCGAGACAAGGTGAGTCATTTATTTATTGAAGACCATAAAGTCAGTACAAAAGCTATTAACCTACGGCCTACAGCTCGAATTTTACATCATGCTATTATGCACTCTTTATTAATGAGAGTTGGTAATTTCGATGCCGTCTATAAAGAGAATTTTAAGGCTTTGTACGCGATATATGAAGGCATAGAAATTAACTGGATAAGTATGATCTTTGATGAGATTTTTCTTGTAAACGATCATGCAAGACTACATTTATTCTACAATGAATATATCATGCGACTTCTACTCGATAGTGGTCTCAAGTCTCCCCAATCTAAAATCTCCAAACCAAAATATATCGACAAAGCAATGAGAAAGAGAATGAAGCTTCCTGAACCTTGTTTGAATATCATACCCTTCGAACAATATCAACAACAAGGTCCCCAAGAAAGCACTTCATCAAAAGCCTCCAAACCTAAACCAGAAGAGGTTAAACTCCTTCAACCATCCTCGTCGACTAAATATTCACTTGAACAAATTGCACGGAATCAATTCCTTCTTGAAGCAAGACTTAAGCGTACCGACAACAAAATCGAACGTTTAGATACAAAGCTTGACAAGAGCTTCTCAAAACTTAAGTCTTTTTTTGGTACTCTTTGGGATGCAATTTCATGTGCATCGTCATCCTCCTCTACTGTAACAACCCTGAATTTTGGGGTAAATTTAAAATTTTATTTTAACTAATTTTAATGGATTTTGATATTTAAAATAATTTATTTAAAATAATAATGATTAAAAATTTATTTAAATCGATGTTAGGATGAATAATTTAATTTTAATTATAAAAGGAGTAAGAAATAGCATGGTAGTTTAAAAAGTCAAACTTGAACTTCGACTGACCGTACAGGATACCAGATTTAACGGATTTTAGTGAAACCAAAAATATTAGAATCTCTTTTAAAATATCTTTCCAACGAATTCGAAAAATCGAAATTTTATAGCGAGAATCAAAAGTTATGCCCAGTTTAAATTTCATAATAGTCGCTATAGGATTTATATATATTTTTTAATATTAAAAATAGCCATTTTTCAAACGACCTCTGCTTTCAACGAGACTACTTTTGTTGGATTCAGAATGTCAAAAGTTTAAATTTTCATAATTTTTAGAATTAATTTGTGACCATGGCAAAAAGATTTCAGTTTGGTCAATTTCGGTCAATTTTAATCGACTTGAAAAAGGCATTTTCCAAATAGGCTCAGAATTGAACGAAATTAATCTTGTTAGGATCGTATCATCAAAACAAAGCCAAAAATAATTTTTCTGAGTTCATATGTGGCCTCGGTAAAATTAAAAAACATGTTCGAATTTAATATTAAAGATTTATTTTAAAATAAAAGAAACATGTTGTAAACTTCAGAATTAGACTTCGGCACTAGCGCCATTGCGTTTAGAAGACGTCAAAACATATTGTTCGACAGTCGTTGGGCTCCGTTTAGAGATCGGACGGAAAAACCCTAATTTTGGATTTAATTAAATAAATTAAAAAATAGAAAATACGCTCAAATACATGTATAAATACACGGATGAACAGTAGCTTCTTCTTCCCGTTCGTTTCACCGTCGCCTAACCCATTCCCATCAAATCTTCTTCCTTCGATTTCTCCTTCGTTCCTCAATGAAATTCTTCGCCATAGTACAACTTTCCAAAGAGATTTTCATGTTCTTCGATTCTAGACCAGAATCAAGGCCTCTCGTGGCCTGTAGCCGCTGCCCCAACCTCCCAAACCCCCCGCCGTCGCGCCTAATCCGGGCCCACCACGGCGAACCGCAAGCCCCCTTCTGCCGGAGATTTTAGCCCTCTCCTAGCTCTCCGACGCCACGCAATCGGTTCTGGAAACCATCAACTACATCTCATGATTTCTGGAATTAAAGATTTGAACTAATTGAAATTATAAAGGTATGAACATTTCAGATTTTGCGACGCTTTTATCTGTTACAGTAGCAGTTGTGTAAGGAAATTTGATAATTTGTTCATATGAACTTCAAAGAAAAAAAATCCAGATCCGAGAGAATCGTGACTTCAAATGCGACTTTTAAAAAAAAAGCAATTGGGACAAATTCTTATCCAATCAAGGTGAGATTCTATTTTAAATAATTAAATCAATTTAATTATTATTCTCTAGTTATTTAAATAAGTTGAATTGTCGTTGAACTAGATTTGCGATGTGATCATATTTTGAATGATTGATCCGTTGTTTTGTGCTATATGATGTTAGATCTGATAGTCAAAAATTTTGGATCAGTGTATGGTAGCAAATTAGAACCAATTATTTGTTTAAATATTTAGTCGTATCATGTTTGTGGTTATTCTGTGAATCATGAGAAAAATATCACCCTGTTGTATTTGGTTGGACAAGATTTCCTTTTTTTACTTTGATAAAATATTGTTATGTTGTTGATTACATTGAAATATAACGGTATGGTAAAAATTGGATTTTTATTAAAATCAAAAAGGACAAGATGACGGTATGGAAAAGATTTACTTTTTGTTAAAAGCAAAAAAGAATATGTTTTTGCATGAAAAATATAATTACATTTTTAAATGTAATTAAGGAAGAAGAATTTGCATTAAAAATAATATTGCAGTGTTATATGTAATTAAAGATTAAAGATGTACATTGTAAATAAAATTACATTTTTAAATGTAATTAAAGAATAAGGTTTTACATTGTAAATATAATTACATTTTTATATGTAATGAAAGAATAAGAATTTGCACAGTAAATAAAATTACATTTTTATGTGTAATTATAGTATAAAAATTTACATTGCAAATTAAAAAGCAAGATTTGACATGTAATATTAATTACATTTTTAATGTAATAAAAAGTAGAATTTGACGGTGTAATTAAAATTACATTTTTTATGTAACTTAAAAGGTAGGATTTTACATTGCAAATTAAAAGACAAAGTAAAAGATAAGAATTTTACATTGTAATGTTAATTACAGTTTCTTTATGTAATTAAAAGGTGATTTTTACATTGTAGTCAAAATTACATTTTTAGTATAATTAAAAGACAAGATTTTTACACCGTAATATTAATTACATTTTTATTGTAATTAAAAGAAGATTTTGGCATTGTAATAAAAATTACATTTTTAATGTAATTAAAAAGTTAAGATTTTTACACCGTAAGATCAATTACATTTTTATATGTAATTAAAGAATATGTTTTTGCATGAAAAATATAATTACATTTTTAAATGTAATTAAGGAAGAAGAATTTGCATTAAAAATAAAATTGCATTGTTATATGTAATTAAAGATTAAAGATGTACATTGTAAATAAAATTACATTTTTAAATGTAATTATAGAATAAGTTTTTACATTGTAAATATAATTACATTTTTATATTTAATGAAAGAATAAGAATTTGCATAGTAAATAAAATTACATTTTTATGTGTAATTATAGTATTGAAATTTACATTGCAAATTAAAAAGTAAGAAAAATACATTTATATGTAATTAGAATTATAGAACGATAAAATTACATTTTTCTGTAATTAAAAGTGGAAACTTAGATTTTCATTAGAAGAATAAAGGAGTGATATTTGCATTTTTATGTAAACAGATTTTCAATAAAAGAATTTAGATATGATATTTACCTTTTTAATGTAAATAGATTTTCAATAAAGGAAATTAGAAAGGAAATTTACATTTTTATGCAATGAAAGAGGAAAAATTACTTTTTAGGTAAATAAGCAATGAAAAGGAAAATTACATTCAAAATGTAAACTAGGATATAAAGGACATTTTGTTAGGAAATGTAAACTAGGATATAAAGGACATTTTTGTTAGAAATTGTAAATCAAAACAAAAAGTATAGAAATAAAGATTACATATTTATTGACCTTTTATATGCAATAAAAAGAAGTAGGGAATTAGGAAAGTTACATTTTTATATGTAATTAGAGAAATATAGAAACTTATATTTTTCAATGTAAATAAGGATGAAATAGAAATTATATTTATTTTTTTATATGTAAATAAAAGAATTTACATTTTTCAATGTAAATAAAAGAAATAAAATAATGATTAGGAATTCACATTTTCCAATGTAAATAGAATATGAAATAAAAATTACATTTTCAATATATAATAATATATTGAAACATAAGTTTACATTTATCAATATAAATAAAATAGGAATAGAAATTTACGTTTTTTTAATGTAAATAAAAGGATTAGAAATTTACATTTTAAGGAATGGGTTTCCATTAAATAGGAATAATGAAACCGAATATACATTTGGAGTAAACTGAAAGATGAAAGAAGAAAAAAAATACATTGTTGGATATAACATGTGTACGTGAATTATAATAAAAATAAACATTTTTGGGTGCAATGTTATAACTTGATATTATATACACAAATAGGGATAATCGATGTTAACAAAATATAGTGAAATGAAATGGATGACGGAATTATATATAAGTATATATATGTAAATTATAATAAAACGAATCGCACGCGGTAGTTCGCGATTCGATAATTGTAACTTTAAACAGTTATACCGAAATATCCGACCGTCGGATTTTCCTAAACCTGAAACCGTTAGGTTCGCCTTGGGAAGATCTTTCCAACGATATGAATTGTGTTAAAATCCAATGGTTAGATTTAGAGAAATGTGTAAAACAAAATTTGGGTGAGAACAGCGCCAAGGTCGCCTATTGACATGAATTAAATAAAATTTAATTATTCTTATATAAATAAAAATAGGGATTAATTGTTATAAATTAATATTAACGATAAGAAATGATTTGAAATGATATATATGCGAAAATCATTTGAAAGGTCCGAGTTCAATCTCATTTCAAATGATTATTCGTCGATCTAAGTCGAAGAGTTGAAGACGGTGAATGAAGACCAACGATCTTCACGTCGAATGGATGAGTTACCGTTAATGCCCATGATTGGAGTAGCTACCTTGAAGGGGCTACAATGGTGGCTGTCCAGACTACTTGTTGATTTGTTCAGATATGCGAGGAATAAAGTGCCTCCGGTTTTGTTCAGACCCAGAACGGACTTGTAAATGGATGCGTATCTGACGTTGGAATTTGTTTCATGTATTAAATTGATTTCTAATTTATATATAATTGTTAAGTGGTGGAGAATTTATTCTCTTGCTTAACACCCTCTTATATATTGATGGTTGTCGATCGCATGGCGTGAATTGTCAATGTGGCACGCCAAGATGCAAATGATCAAGGCTTTTGTTGAAAGGCAGGCATTGTGGTTGATGATCAAAGCACAGCTTGAATAAGCATAGCTTTGTGTATTACGTAGCTTCACGAGCCTCACAACCTGGTTGAGTCTAAAACGGAGCAAGGGAACGCAGGGAGAGCAACACATTTCTTTCTAGCTAGAAGTGGTGTTTGGGTTTTACACGGTCTGACATTTTACTTATGTGGATGACGGAATGAGGCGCCTCGGATATTAGGTCCTATAGGACCGGGAAACGTGTGTTCAGGAATTGCCAATCCGCAAAATCGTATGTGTGGACCGGCCCTGCAGGATCCAAGGGTTCACTGCGAGGAATCCTGAGACATTAGCTAGAGTGTCTCGAATCGGTAAGGAGATCGTTCCTAGCCTTGACTTATGATGGAAACCCAATTCCCAATACGACCCTACAGACTTGATTGTATTACTAGTATGGAGGCATAGTATATGGTAGCTATGCTTACAAGGATTGATACATTTAATTTGAAATGTTTTTGAAACATATATACACTAATAATAATATCAAATTCATTTTTATCGTACCAAGCATGTTTAATCATCATAAGGTAAAACTCTATCCTCTGGTTTGCGTTGCATTGTGTGATGGGACTTGAGTCTTATGATGATTCCATTTTTCTAAAAAGCATTGCGTTGTTTAACGATTTACTTTAGTTTATGCACCGGCAATCAACTGGAATAAAACCCGTTCCGCATTAGCGGCGTGGTCCTTGGATTTGCCTTATTGCTATTAGTTATATTAGTTAAGAATTCTCACACCAGTCCCATGACTAACTCGTAGTTTGTTTCACTTTGCAAACTCGGGTGCCATCTTTTCCACACGGGCAGTCAAGTAGCTTTTTGCAGATATTTATCTCTTGAGCAGGATTCTGGATCGAAGCCTAAAGCTGTGTCCAGAGCATAGAAGTCTTCCGCTGTTTATTATATTTAATTTATTGAAATTTATCTTCCGCTGTAATTTTATTCAATGTACTCTGATATTCTGTGCTCTGATGTAACATTATTATGATGTTTACAAAAGTCTGTTGTTGTTGTTCTGATATTGTTGTATTCCCAGAGTTAACATATTCGGGTTTTGAACGGTCTTAGTCGATTTTGCGATCGATTGGGTCCGGGCGAAACCCGAGCCGTTACATCTACTCACATACAAGACCCAGGAAAACGTCCAATGTCTCCTACTTTTACATGGTCATCTTCAGAGGAAGGCACAAGTTCTGGAGCAACTGTTGGACGTGGTCGTGGGGAAAGCGAGACTGAGGAAGAAGATGTTCAAGACGAAGGAGACAAGGAAGAAGAAGGAAACAAAGAAATAGATTGGGATACAACTGAATCCGATTCTCCACCTCAGTAGTTCTTTTCATCCACGTCTTTTGGTATTATATTTTTACTTACGCAAGACTTGACTCAGCACTTGTACATAAATAGTGTTGTATTTCATTTTGGGTTTGTACGTATTAACTCTTATATATATAACTTGTTTGTCTATGTCTAGTGTGTATTGTATGCTACAATCCTTGTGCATTTCATGCTTAAGTTATGGTATTTGTATGATATCTACTCCTTTTTGTCGATGACAAAGGGGGAGAAAAATGTTACCAACAATATGTTTTGCAGATTTGTTTAAAACATATTTCAAGGGGAGTATATATTCCGGGGGAGTTAGAAACTCTTTCAAAGCATGTTGTCATCAATCAAAAAGGGGGAGAATGTTGAATCAAGGAATTCATGGCATTTTGATTAATGACAAGGAGAAGTTTCAAGATCGACGAAAAGAAGAGATTCAATGGTATTAAAAGTTAGAGGTTGTTTATTTAGTAATTTAGTCGTGTTAAAAATGTTAAAATATATCCTTAAATAATCATATACCTCAGTAGTTTGAATATATATATATATATATATATATATATATGAATGCACATTCATTGTGCATAATGCCAAAAACCGGTCGACCGGTTTCAATACGTGCGGTCGACCGTTTCTGGGCAGAAATGCACAATGAACGTGCACATATGTATATAACGTATATATATATATATTCAAATACCAGTCTACTGGTTATTTTTTACCTGTCGACTGGTCTTCGAACTAAAAACAACTCTTCGTACGTACATCTTCATTCATCAATGGTTGCCTCCTTTTCCTTTCATCAAAAATCATTTCTATTCAATACTTCTCTTCACCAATGTTTGCAACTCTTTATCCTCTATAAATACAGCATGAAATCATCAATTCCAAAATATTAATTCCTTCTATCTATTATATCTATTACTGATTTCATTCTTGATCATTCAAAGCATTCAAAATCTCATAATCTTCTTATATCGCTGTTGAATCCTAGAATCTACATACTATTCTTTTAATTCTAACACGATATCATCTTCCAAATCTTCACGAATTCAAATTCTATTTGAGGATAAGATTATAGGAAGGTTGTACAAGAATTGACAAATTCGTGTTATTAAGAACACGCATTGTCAAATTACAAGTCTACTCATCTTGTGTGAAGTCCTCCGTGTTGTGAGAGGCAAAGTTGTGAAGTCCTCGTGTTGTAAGAGGCGTGAAATCCCGTTTGGCTGCTCGGGTATTGTGAACCTGTTCCTCTGGGTGAAGCAAGGTATTTGATTAGTGAAAATCCAAAGAGAGTTCTGGGACTGGACGTAGGACGGTGCTCTGAACCAGTATAAAAATCCCTGGTGTGATTTTCCTTTTACTGCATTTACATATCTGTGATACTGTTTCAGTGAGATCTTTCTATTTCATATTTATTTGCATAACTATTGTATTAGACAAATAGTTGTGTGTAATTCCATATTACACGATCCGAGTGTACTATTACCTGACAGGTACATGCACTCACACTTTCAGCATTCACTTGCATCCTTCAAACATAACATGTCACAAACACATGTTTACATCCATGGGTTTCCTACCTAAAGTTCGAAGATTCGATCGATAGGATATACTTCAAATGATAGAAACAAGTAAAAATAAAAGCTTTGGAAAGGAAGTTAAGAACATACCCTCGAAAAGAAAAGGGTACGAAGCGTGAATCTTGTCTTCGGTCTTCCAAATACATCCTCTGGGTTATCTCCCCATCGAACCTTCATCAACTTGACCTCTCTATTGCGTAGCTTCTTAATTTCTGATCCAAGAATACAGGTAGAAACTCATCTGATTGTCGCCTCCCATTCCACCTCTACTTCCTCGAAAATACTTGGCTCTGCTAATTCTGGGTTATCATGCAAGCACTTCCGCAAATGAGAAACATGGAAAACATCATAAACGCCGGATAACCTCTCTAGTAGCTTTACTCTATAGGCCATTTGGCCAATTCTTTCTGTTATGGGAAACGACCCAACAAATCTTGGCACCAATTTCCTTACAGATCTGATGTGAACCACATTCCTCAAAGGTGACACCTTAATAAAAACCATGTCTCCTACTTCAAATTCAATGTCGATCCTTCTCTTATATGCATAGGATTTCTGCCTATCTTGCGTAGTCTTCATTCGCCATCTAATAAGGTCAATCTTCTCGAATGTTTCTCTAACCAAATTTTGTCCAAGTAATAGTCTTTTTGTAAATTCCCACCAATAAGTTGGTGACCTACAGGATCGTCCGTATAATGCTTCGTAGGGTGCTATGCCAAAGCTAGCTCGATAATTGTTGTTGTAGGTGAACTCTACTAAAGGAAGATACTCTTCCCAAGTCCCTCCGAAGTCAAGGATACATCGCCTTAAAAAATCTTCAAGAATCCTATTTACCCCTTCTGTTTATCCACCGGTATGTGGGTGATAAGCGGTGCTCAAACACAACTATGTACCTAATGCTTGTTGCAAGGTCTTCCAAAATTCACTAGTGAAAATGGGGTCACAATCTATTACGATGCTGGAAGTTACTCCATGAAGACGGACTATCTCACGAACGTAAACTACCGCCAACCAAGCTGTTGTCCTCTTGCTCTTAACCGAAATGAAATGAGCGCTCTTAGTAAGTTTATCCACTAAAATCCAAATACTGGTGTTGCCTTTATTTTATCTTGGTAAACCATCTATGAAATCCATAGAGACGCTCTCCCACTTCCACTGTGGAACCTACAAAGGATGAAGTAAGCCACCGGGCTTCTTTTGCTTAGCTTTAAATTGCTGGCTAATTAAACATCGAGAAACAAACTCTGCCACATCTTTCTTTATCCCAGCCCAAAAGAAATCCCTCTTCATGTCTCTATACATCTTATCACCGCCTGGATGTATAGTCATCTTAGAATGATGGCCTTCTTCTAGGACTATCTTTAACAAACTCCCAATTGAACACAAAGTCTTCCATCTCATCGCAACCACCCTTTATCATCTATGGAATATCTATTGAGTTGACTAAAATTCCCCCCTTTACCGAGCCTTCCTAAGATGTCTAAAATCTGTGGATCCTCTCACCGCGAAGCTCCTATTTGGTCCATAAGAGTAGGTCGTATCTCTAGCGATGCAAACAAACTAGGTAAAAACTCGATGGAGGGTCTAAAGTCAAAAGTCGATATGAGCTCCAAGCTTTTCCTCTCCACAAACAGAGGACTTAAGGCCATCCTCTGCCTACTCAGTGCGTCTGACACCACATTACCCTTGCCCGGGGTATAAGCAATCTGGAAATCATAAGAAGCTAGGAACTCCATCCTCCTTTATTTCCTTAAATTAAGATCTTTCTGCGAGAACATGTACTTGAGAGATTTATGATCGGCGTGCAACTCGAACTTCTCTCCAAGCAAATAATGACGCCACGTCTTAAGCGCGAATACTATGGCAGCTAGCTCTATGTCGTGGGTAGGGTAGTTCTTCTCATGAACCGTTAGCCGTCTACCCCCATAACATACTACCTTTTCCACTTGCATCAGAACCGGACCAGGCCCTATACCACATGCGTCAGTGTATACTGTAAACACTTTATTCCCATCGGGTGAGGTCAAGACTGGGGCTATTGTCATAGCCCACTTCAGTCGTTGGAAAGCAATATCACAATCCATATCCTATGAAAACGTCAGATTCTTCTTTGTCAGCCTAGTTAGTGGGGCTCATATCTTTGCGAAGTCCTTAATGAACTTCCTATGATAGCCTCCCAATCCAAGAAAGCTTCTAACCTCCATTGCATTCTTTAGGATCTGCCAATCATAAACTGAAACCATTTTTGTAGTATCTACTGCTATCCCTTGTTTAGAAACAACGTGCCTTAGGAATCTCACCTCTTTTCTCCAAAAATGGCATTTGGAGAACTTTGCCTTAAGCTGATGCGCACGCAGAGTTTTCAAAACCTCCCTTATTTGTAAGGCATGCTCTTCCTCGCTCTTCGAGAAGATCAAGATATCATCAACAAAGACCACATCAAATTTATTTAGAAACTCCCGAAACACCCTATTCATCAGATTAACAAAATAGGCGGGTGCATTCGTCAACCCAAAAGGCATAACAAGTCATTCCAAGAAACCATCTAGAGTCCTAAAAGCGGTCTTATCTATACTATCCTCGACCACCCTCAACTGATGAAACCCTGTGGCCAAGTCTAACTGAGAGAATATTGATGCACCAACAAGCTGGTCAAACAGATCATCTATCCTCGGAGTGGGTGCCTGTTCTTCTTAGTGATTTTGTTTAACTCTCTATAGTCCACACATAAGCGAAGCAAACCTTCCGTCTTAGTTGAAAATACCACCAAAGCACCCTATTCAGATATGATTCGCCTAATAAACCCGTTTTCGAGTAGCTCCCCTACTTACTTACTAAGCTCCCTCCTTTCTCTTGGAGCCATAAGGCGCACAGATAATGCAATGGCTTGCATTGTCCACCAAATATATACGAAAATCGATCTCGTGCCTCGAAGGTAAGCCCCGTACCTCATCAAAAACATCAGGATAGTCACGAACTACTGGTAAAGATCGTAGATCATCGATAGATGCATCAAGAGACTCTAGGAAACTAAGCATAACAGATCCTTATAGGTCACAAGAAATATCGAGGGTGCTCCCATGGAAAGTCAATAGTCTAACGACCCTCCTCTCACAATCCAGAATGGAACCAAACATGGCTAGCCAATCCATCCCTAGAATCAAACCATAGCCCATAAAACTGAGTACATATGCGTCGCACTCAAATTCGATGCCTAACACAGATATTATTAAACCCCGACAAATCATGGACAAATGAGCCAAACCACCTAGAGGGTTTGAGATAACCATGGGATCCACTACCATACTAGTATTTAGGTGCAGAGACTCAACCACAGAACTAGATATATGTGAAGCGCCAGAATCAAAATAATTTCTAATAGAATGACTGGAAAGAGAAACCAAATCTTCCACGAAAACTTTCCTACCTCTATCTGGAGCAGTGGTTGCGAGAGCATGCATCGGCCCTCCAGAAGCTCATGCCCTTTAACCTTGTCCCTATTTCTTCGGGCACTCCTTAGCAAAGTGTTCAACCTATCCACAATTGGAGCAAGTATTCTTCCTTCTTTTGCAGTCCTTTACAAAGTGACCCTCGCGTCCACAACTATGACACTTCCTCTTATCCTTAGCCTTGTCATTCTTTCCACCCTTCTTCTGTTATTGTTGTTGTTGTCCTTTCTTGGTCTAGGCTCCTTAGCCTTAACTCACTTATTCTTTTTTTCCATCCTTGTACAACATGCTAACAAGTCTCTTGAAAGTTGCCTCCATCACACGAAAATCCTTACAATGTTTGAGAGAAAATTAGCCGTAGGCGAAAATACTATGGCTACAGATGGAGGTTGGGCACTTCTTTGCCCTTTGACAGGTGTCATAGTTTTAACTTGCCTATGGAACCATGATGCTGATTAACATGTAAAAGTGTTAATTTTTTATGCTTATAATTTATCTTTATTGTAAATAAATAACTTTTACATTGGGTATTTTCATAAATTTTCACATTTTGTTCATCAATTCTCATGCACCTCGAAAAGCAAAGATATTACACAAGAAGAAGACCAATTTTGAATATCTTATCCTATGTTGCCTTTGGAATCTGATAAACGTCCTTGTTTGGAAGAATTAATCACATGCGATCTTATCTTCCTTCAATTAATCACATGTCAAACAAGGAAGATATGGGAGGAATAATTGCTGATGGGAAGAATAATTGCTGATTGGAGGAATAATTGCTGATTGAAGGAATAAGTGCCGATTAATATAGGAGAAATAATTGCTAATTGGAGGAATAATTGCTAATTGGAGGAATAATTGCTGATTAATATAAGAGAAATAATTTCTATTAAAAGGGCCATATATGCATATATTGGATTAAGGTTTGAGGTTGGCATTTTATCTTATAAATACTGTTGTACTCTCATTGTAAAAAGGATATGGGAATCAATAAAGTCTTCTTTTTTTCTCTTTTCTGCGATTTCTTTACTTTTTCTTAGCAATTAGTGTTGGCTACACAATTAGATTTGGTAGAACACTATTTGTATTTTTCACTTATTTTCATTAGTGATTTACCGTCTGATTAGATTCAGCGGTAATCCTAATCTATTTTCTGTTTGTTATTTTACCTTGCAATTTTAATTTCTTCTTTTTATTGCTTTCTTAGGTCAAATCGGATTTTATTAGATTCAGATCTGATTCAAATTTTTATTTGCTTTTTAATTGAAAACTGTGATTTGATCGTCGGTTCAATTAGATTTGTTCCGAATCAAATTACAGTTTCAATTTTTATTGTTTTTCAGCCCAACTCCAAGCTTTGTCTAACTCGCCCAAGAAATTATCTAAATAATTTGATTTAATTTGCCTCTCTGTGATTTGACCTGTATATTACACGATCTGTGCACTTGCAGTAATTTAATTTAAAATTCGCACTTTTCTAGTTCATAGGAAAGCGACGATCAAGCTTTTGGCGTCATTGCCGGGGAGGTAAACACTGAATTTTATTATTTATTTAATTTCTGATTCGTGTTAGTTTTTATTTTATTTTACTTTCCTTTTGTTTTCTTGTATATAAAGAAAAAATTCCTAATTGGATTGATTTTGTATTATTCATTGATACTACAATATTCCAAGCAAGAGAAAAAAACTTGCCAAATTTTCTTGATTTTATTTTATTTCTTTCCCCTTTTCAATTTTTTTCCTTTTACAATTTTTTTCCCTCTTTATTTATTCCTTTTTCCATCTATTCCTTCTTTTCAATTTTCACTTTATTTTTATTGTTCATTGTTGTTGTACATTTATTTTGCCAAATTTTCTTTAATTTCTTTCCATATATTCCTTCTTTCCTTTTACTTCTTTCCAATTGTCAATACAACGGTTTTCATTCTTTTACAACAATAACAAAAAAAAAAAAAAAAAACAAATTCTCTTTTGAAATATTTCCCTTTTTTTGCCTTGTAATAAATTCTTTCTCGTGTAATTTGATTTCTTTCCGTTCTTTTCCTTCCCAACATTTACATAATTCCTTTTCACAAATTTCCAATAATAAAAAAAACGGCTTTCCTTTTTTTTTTTTTTCCTCTCTTGTAGAACTTCTTCTTCCTTGAGTTCTCTACCAAATTCCACATCTCTTCCTACTATTCTGCAAAACCAACGTCCTTCATCTCATCAAAACCCAATCTTCATCTTCACCAAAATAAACATTCGTCCTGAAACCCATACTCTCCACTGTCCTTAAACCCGTACAACAGATCCAAATCACAACTTCTGCCCCAACTTCTTCACGACAATAGTCTCCACTCCACAATCAAACAATCACCCACTCACAACCTATTCGCACCACACAAATCTCCCACATCAACTCACGCAATCACCTGAGCCTTAATTCCATACCCCCACACCAAAACACAAGCACCACTTTGCAAAAAAAAAAAAAAAACGCAGTCCATAAATTTTCATCTTCACAAGTCCACCGCTGCAAAAAAAAAGATCATTCAGACCATCCACGCACCTGAAATTCTTCATCACGCAACCTTCCACCGCAATCCAGACCATCTTTCCCACTTCCTCTCTCGCAAATCATACTCCTTCAACCCCAAAACCGTAGCCGATTCCAAAACCACTTTCGAACATCATAACCGAACTACTTTGAACCCAAATCAAACGTAAAAACCGCATCTCGCAAGCTCAGTGATATTTATTTTTTGTTTGGGGATTTTGTACAAAAAAGGGGGAAGCATGATTTTAGATTTGGGGGTTCGATTGTGTTCTGACTTGAGGAGATTGCGTAAGGAATAATTTAAACAGGAGCGGTTGTTTTAAGTTGAGAGGGGCATGAGTTTTATATTTGGAAGCTTAGGATTTTAGCATTGATTTGTGGCCCTTTTGTTTGTGATCTTTTGGGGAGGTTTGAGTGGTTGATTTATTTATTTTTTTAATTACAATTTGTGGTTGGTTTGTCTGTGAGTCTGGACTGAAATTTTGTTTTCTCTGATGCGGTTGATCATTTATCGTTGAGTACGTTGGTAGCGTTAGTGGACTATTTGTTAGTGAGCGCAACTTTTTTTTTATTCTAATCATGTTAAGCTTAGATTACTTCGATTCTTTATAAGTTGAGTTTGGTTTTTCATTTACTTAGACTACTTAGTTTTTAGGTCAGCTTTTGTTTTAGTTCAGATTCAGTTGTTGTTCCCCTTTCTTTTCTTTCTTTTCTTTTGTTTAATTGTTTACTGTTCTTTTCAAAAAAAAAAAGTAAGTTTTTAGTTTTTTTGGTTTAAATTTCTTTCTAAGTTAGTTTTCCTTGCCTTTTTTCTTTTAGTCTGGTCATTTTTAGTTTGGTTTTTGTTCTCCTTCTGACTTAGTTTTTATTTTTTGTTTTTGTTTTTGTCTATTTTATTTTCTTCATCCTAAAAAAGAGAAATAGCAAAAGTAAAATCTCAAAAATAAATCAAAGGCCAAAGTGAGGAACATAAGTTAAGCATCAAACAGGGAATTCAACGGTCAATCGATTTGCAAGCAGTGAAGTTTGAATTGTTCACACTACTCAAATTTTTTCTGGAAGGACTACCATACACCACTATAAAATTTTCTGAACTCTATAGGTGTTGCGGTTGTTAAAGAAAATATAGACATTGCTTGTAAAAAAAAAATTCTGCAGGGGCAGCAGCTTGCTTGTAAAATTTTAATTTCTGCAATTATTTGTTTTTGACTGTTGTTTTGGCTGCATTTTGAAATAAATCTAGTTACGAGCAAATCCCTAACAAACATAAGGTGAGGAAGTCATTACCTTTCCTTGGCTCCAAAAGAATTAAACTTTGTCATTTGCATAATCCCTGGACTTAAATAAAAAATTGATTAGACGTTGGCCTTAGGAGCAAAAACTCAAGCTCAATAGGACAAACAAATTGGGTTAAATAGCTTAGATTTAAAAATTTATTTTGCTGTGTGGAATTCGTTCTATTCCTTTTGTAGAGGACGGTGATACGTATTACATCAGGAATTTTTCGACATTCTAGAAAATTAACTTTTCAATCTATTTATTTAATTTGATTTGCAAAATATTTAACTACAAGAGTGTATTTTGTGAAATTGATCTTCTCAAGGATTTGATCGCGGATATATATTAGTTCAATTTATTGAACTTCTAGCAAAAGAGGTTGCATACTACCCATAAAACATTGGTCGTATCCCTTAGTATTTATACTATACATGAACGGCCATAAGACCCTCTTCCCCCTTCAAATCGAGATTGTCAATTAATAAGATACACTTGAGTTCGTTATTTATTTTGATTAGGAGCTTCTTGTATCAACCTTAAGTCTAGGATTTTCTTCGTTTGCATTTAACATCAATGAGTGAAAAAAGTGTTAGCCAGCACAATTCTCCTAGAGGTTCTCAAGTAAACCAAAACTTTCAAAACGAGATGGATCAAAATCAAACAAATCAAAACTTGCATAATCTCAATATGAATAGACCCTTATCTCTTCGTGATCGATGTTATCCAACTAGGACTGTTCAACCATCTGTCATCGTGTTCCCACCAGCTGAAGGAAACAATTTTGAGCTTAAACACTCTTTTATTCAAGGGGTACCCAAATTTACTGGGTCTGAAAATGCATATGAATTTCTAAGTGAATTTGAACTGTATGCGTCCACAACAAAAATGCAACAATTATCTAACGAATCAATCAAGCTAAGGCTACTTCCATTTGCACTACTTGAAAGCACTAAAAGATGGCTAAATTCTCTTCCAAGACATTCCATAAGAAGTTGGATGAATTTGTCACTATATTTTTGAAATTTTTTTCCCTTTCCATAAAACTCTCAAAATTCGAACCGAGATAAATCAATTTTGTCAAAATGAGAGGGAAACTTTTTCAAAATACTTTGAGAGATTCAACCAACTATTATATAGTTGTCCTCATCATGCATTTCCCAAAGATCACTTGTGTCAAATTGCATATGAAGGGCTAAACTATCAGACTAGAACTCAAATGGAATCAATGTGTAGAGGAGACTTTATGTCTAAGACGGCCGATGAAGCTTGGCAATTCTTAGAAGATTATTCTGAAAAGGACATGCAATGGGAGTCAATTCGTGTTCCCACTCGTACTTCTACTAGAGGAGTTCATGTCGTGGACCCAAGTCAAATCTCCTTAGAAAATAAAACTCCTCAAGCCGGAGAAGGGCTACCCCACTATTACTCTCAGGACCAAACTAATGCTATAGCTCAAGACAGTCCTTACTCATCCGCGTACAACCCTAGTTGGAGGAACCACCCGAACTTTTCATGGTCAAATCCTAATAATTCGGCAAACTGTAACGACCCAGAAAATCTGAACCAATTTAAAATTTTTAAATTGGCTAAAATAATGGATTTTAAATATTTAAAATAAATATTTTAAATAATGGAGATGAAAACTGAGTTTAAATCGACAATTGAAAACGAATATAATTAATTATAATTATATATAGAATTGAAAATGGCGCGGTAGTTCGATAATTCGATTTCAAACTTCAATTGAATATACCGGGTGCAAAACAATCCGGATTTTAGTGAAACCAAAAATATTTAAATATGTCCAGTTGAAAATTCTGAATAGTCGCTATGGAATTCAGGCCCTTAAAAATGGACATTTTGCAGATGACCTCGGATTTCGACGAAACCACTTTTGTTGGATCCGCAGTGTCAAGTTATTGCTAGATTTCAAATTTCATAATTTTTCGAATCAATATGTGAGCGTGGCAAAGGCAAACGCGTTTGACCAGTTTCTGTTGATTTTAATCGAATGGAAATTGACCATTTTTCAAACGGTCTCAGAATTCGTCGAAACTAGTTTTGTTAGGACCGTATCGTCAATACGAAGCTAGAAAATATTTTTCTGGAATTTTTCTAGTTAGTATGTGACCCCGGTAATTTGAAATGTGCGTTTAAAATTCAATATAATGATTTAAATGAAAATTCAAACGGAAACTGATTGTAACGATCAAATCAGCTTGCGATACATATCCCATTGTGTTCGGAATGGGGGTATAACGCTATGGACGACAGGCGGTGGGCCTCGTTTCGAGGTCGTATGTAAAAGTCAACCCTTTTGCAAAATTTAATAATTAAATAATAAAAAAAAAATATATTCCCTCCTATACCTCTGGCCCCCCCCACCGAATTCATTTATACAGAATAAAAAAAAATGAAAGAAAAACCCGTCGAAGACGGAAATCGAAACCTCCGAAGATCAGAGAAACCCCCCCCCCCCCCCCCCGCCTCCGCCTGTTCTTCCTCCAAGCCTACCGCTTCCACACCCCTCTCCCTCTGCCGCTTCGCAGGACCCACGAGCCTCCAGTAGCATCGCGACCCCCAATCGAAACCCTAGCGCGCCCCAAAGCATCGAGACGCCACCGCCTGCTCCGCCTCCTGCCGCGAGCCTGGCCGTCATTCCCCCCCTTCTTCTAATCACTGTAAGTATTTTATGGTATTTTATTTTTATTTTAATTCATTAAAAATAATTTCGATTTAGGTATAAAAACATATTTTTAAAAAAAGTTTAAAACAGAATTTTAAAAAGGTATTAAACTGATTTTGTTTTAAAAGAAAAACTGATATTTTTAAATATTAAAAACTGAATGTATAAGAATTTTTAAAACTGGATTTTTATAAAACGATTTTTAAAACTGATTTTATGAGATTTTTAAAACTGATTTTCAAAGCATTTTTAAAACTGATTTTAAAGATTTTAAAACTGAAATTTTTAAAAAGAGAAAAACTGTTTTTCTTTTTTTTCAAAGATTTTAAAACTGAATTTTTAAAAGAGATAAAAACTGAATTTTATAAAAATAAAAACTGATTTTGAAATAAAAATCAGATTTGTAGCGAAGTAAAAAAAAATCATATTTTTATTTAGTGAAAGTCGAAGTAAAAATCATATTTTTATATATTGAATAGCATCATAAAAATTCGATTTTTACATGTGTAGAGAATACGGGCGAAAGCGACAAAAAGGCGAAGATTTCTATAAAGGAAGTGTCGTGCAGTTGGATAGCTATTTGTGAGATTTCTGATTTAAAATTTATATATATATATGTGTGAAGTAAAAGTGAATTGCTATATATATATATATATATATATATATATATATATATATATACGCCCCTCGTCCACAAACCATGGACGATATTTATTGGTTGAAATTGTTGTGAAAATTTGATTGATAGCGAATGATTGTTTGGGATTGTTTGTGATTGATATTGGTTGATGGTGGTTGAAAAATACCCATTTGTGGTTGTGAAATATTTGGTTGAAACCACATAGGATTAGTTTGTGGAAATGGAATAAATATATACATGCCGCCTACGTGCGAACTAGATGCATGATCCCCATTGTCAAAAACCGCGAGGTTTTAAGGTAGAGCGAGGAGCCGTACTAGGGACGGTCCCGGTGTAACTACCCTGCCGTTATGCTGCCGAAATTTTGAATAATATTTGTGTGTTTGAATTATTTTCATATGCTTAAACTATATTTATTCATTGTATAGAAAACATTCATGTGTTGAATTGATATTCATTCGTTGTTTAGAAATTCATGTGTAGAATGGTATTCATATTTTGAAATTAATTGTTCGATAATAAAAATCACATTTTTATCTATATATAGAAACTATAGAAAACATTCATGTGTTGAATGGATATTCATTCGTTGTTTAGAAATTCATGTGTTGAATGGTATTCATATTTTGAAATAAATTATTCGATAATAAAAATCACATTTTTATCTATATATAAAAACTATTGAAAACATTCATGTGTTGAATTGATATTCATTCGTTGTTTAGAAATTCATGTGTTGAATGGTATTCATATTTTGAAATAAATTGTTTGATAATAAAAATCACCTTTTATCGACTATATGAACTATATAGGAAAATAGTGTTTTGAAATAAATCGTCTTACAATAAAAATCGCATTTTTATTGTATGCATAAATCGTTGAAATGTGAATTGTTAAAAATAGCCACTTGTTCAAAATAAACATATATGAGTTGAAATATTCATTAATTAGCTAATGAAATGATTTGCACCTATTTATGTGACATTAGAATGAATGGTGTTTTTAAACCAAATAGAAATCAAATATGAAGTTGAATAGAAAATGAAAAATGATATGGACTGTATATATATGTACATGCATATTCATTGAACAGGTTATAGCAAAGGGGCTAGAGAAGAGGAATAAAATTTGTGCCCGACAAATAGGTACACATTTACTGATTTGTTTGGGTGATGATTTTGAGCCTGTTGGCTAGCCGCTTGGCTTTTTCTTTTTCTTTTTGAGATTAGAAGGACCGGGACGCTATTTGCGATTTCCCGACGCTCCCGGTGCAGGGGAGGTTATGGCGAAATTTTTCCAAAATTTAAGGTGTTAGAAATTTTTTTTGAAGTGAAAACGATATTGAAATTGTTGAATGAACTATATTTATATAAATATATAAATATAAATAAAATTAAAACGAAACGAAGCCGTGCAGTTCGTATTTTGAAACCGTGATTTCAAACGACTAGTGCGGGAAATCCGACCATCGGATTTTCCCGAAATCTCAACCGTCGGGTTCGCCTTGGAATAATCTTTCCAACGGCACCAACCTTGTAAAAATCCAACGCTTGGATTGTCTGGAATGTTTAATTCAAATCTGAAGAAAAACAGCGCCAGAAACGATTATATTTATTTATATATATAAATATAATTATATTTAATCGAATAACGACGCTGCAGTTCGTATTTTGAAATCGAAACTTCAAACGATTGTACCGGGAGATCCGACCGTCGGATTTTCCCGAAACTGGAACCGTTGGATTCGTTTTGAAAAGACCTTTCTAATGATGTAAATTTTGTGAAGATCCAACGGTTAGATTTTCAGATATGTGTAAATCAAATCTGAAGAAAAACAGCGCCACGGCCGCCTTATGGCCCGAAGCGTCGTTTTGAATAAAATGGCTATTTTAAAATAAATAAAAATAGCGATAAATAGTTATAAATTATCATAAGCGATATGGAATGGAAATAAACTGAATTTGCTTGATTTGTGTGGCTTTTGATGGTGGAATGTGTTTGGTGTGAAAATTACATTAAGGAACACAATTGGTGTCGTCGAATAATTTAACCATTGAAATAAATCGATTTGAAATTCTAGATATACGTGAATTATTTGGAAAGGCCGAGTTAATTCTCATTTCGAATAATCGACCGACGACTGAAATTCGAAGATGAAGACGATGGTCGAAGACCGGAGATCTTCACCTCGTTTGGATGGTAACCGAGGTCCTGATTGGGAGGCATCCCGAAATATGGATAATGAGTGGTGATCGTTCAGACGTGAGTGGTGATCGAAGGGTTTGCGAGGTATTTAGTGCCTCCGGTTTCGTTCAGACCCAGAACGGACTTGTAAATGGACTGTGTGTCCGACATTGGAATTTGCCCTGTGTGATTGATAGCCATCGGTTGCACGGTGTGAATTGCCTGTGTGGCATGCTAAGATGCAGTGATCAGGGCTTCTGTTGAAAAGCAAAGTCTTGTGGTGATGATCAAAGCACCGCCTGTGTGGCGTAGCTTTGTGTATAACGTGAATTCGCGAGCCTCACACCCCGGTATGAACCTAAAACGGGAGAAGGACATCAGGGGGGACGTGCGTTTTCTTTCTAGCTAGGGTGGTGTCAGTGACCTACCAGCCCTGACATTTATATACTTTTCACCTATGTGGTTGTTGCTGTTGCGAGGCGCCTCGGTTTGATCGGACGATCCGGGTCCGATGGAGTCATTCGTTGGCTCATTTACACCCCAAAGGGTGGAGAAACGCATTGTTCAGGCATTATAATCCACTTCGTGTGGACCGGCCCTGACGATCCAGGGTATGGTTGCGGCTGTACCTGAGACTCGGGCTAGACAGTCTCGAATTCGGTAAGGACTATCTTTTGCCTTGCTTCATGACGGAAATCCAATTTCCAAATACGACATCGTGCGGTTTTGATTGTATACCTATATATGGCGACATAGTGGTATGGGGCATTAATGTCGTCTATGATTGATAGTTATGATTTGAAATTGTTTTTAGAACACATAAACACTAGCAATAATATCAAATGCCTTTGTTTTATTCGTATCAATCATATTTTGGCCATTATAAGGTAAAACTCTATCCTCCGGTTTGCGTTGCATTGTGTGATGGGAACTGAGTCTTATAATGGCTTCATTTTTATAAAAAGCATAGCGATGTTTAAAAGAAAGAGTTGTTTTAAAGCACTGGCAATCCAATGGAGTAAACCCGTTCCACGAAAGTGGCGTGGTCCTGTGATTAGCCAATTATATATGTGTTGAGTGGATTTCTCATACCAGTCCCATGACTGACTCGTAGTTTGTTTCACTCTCAAACTCGGGTGCCCCTTTTTCCACGGGCAGCCTTGTATTCAGGTTTAGCTGGTTCTTTTTCTGGATAGCTGGAGCTGAAGATGGATTCTATCATTTATTTCTTTTTATGCTGTTCAGCTCCTATTGTACATATTTTGTTTATTTCCGCTGTAGACATTTATGTATAGCTGAACTGTATTTGTACTAAGTAAGATCCTGTATACTGTGTAACTCTGATGATTACTTTTATCCAGTATATTTTGTTGTTCATATCTGGTGTATTTATTTAATTCTGTTCTGCTATTATATGTTTCTGTGTTATATTCCAAAGATAACCTTGTTTCCGTGAGAACGGGAAATCGGGTCGTCTCAACGTGGTTCCCATCTCACATGCAACCCTTTATTCCAAATCTGAATTACCAAGCTCCATCTCCCAATTCTCAAACCTCTCAAGCTGCACCTCAATCCAAACAACCTTATAGGCACCCCAATTTTCAGTCATCAACCCAATCCTCTCATTCTTCTCAATCGTCACAAGAAATTGTGCGTTTAGAGAAACAAATGAACTCTTATGAAGCTAAAATGAACTCACAAGACACTAAAATGGACCAAATGATGAATATGATGAAGGAACTAATGAAAAATAATGATAAAGGAAAGTTGCCTAGTCAACCCGAGGTGAATCCAAAATATAACTCTCGTGCTTTAAATTCCTGTGAGGATGAAAACTACAATCCGATCAATGTTGTTACAACCCTTCGATCTGAAAAGGGGATTGATAATAATGTTGGCAACCTTAACAAACCTTCGAACTCAGTCCAAATACAAAAGCTTGTTGATCACTTAATAACTACAAATGCCAGTTCTTCTAAATCTCCATCTTCCCTAAATGTTGGCAATCCCAACAGTTCTCCTAGTATCGGCAAACCCGACTCACCTTCTGAAATCAATGTTAGCAATACCAATATTTCATCTTCTACACCCTTACCACCTTCTTCTTACATGGCTAAATCTTCTTCGTCGAATGATGAAACTAATCATAGAGTCGAAAACCCCATAGCTCCATTTCCCCATAGACTCAATAATAAGAAGAAAGCAGCAAATTTCGATAAAAATTTGGAAATTTTCAAGCAAGTTCGTGTGAACATTCCTCTTTTAGACACTATTGAATAAACACCTCAATATGATAAATGTCTTAGGGAATTGTGTACACAAAAACGTGCAACTAACGTCCCAAATACCGCCTTTCGGACTGCGAATACAAGCTCTATTCTTTCGAATCCTTCCCCAGTCAAGTACAAAGACCCTGGCTGCCCCACAACTGATTGCAAAATAGGAAATACTCACATCTCTCGTGCGCTACTCGATCTTGGTGCTAGTGTCAATCTTCTTCCTTATACCGTTTATCGCCAACTTGGATTAGGGGAGATTAAACCAACAAACATCACTCTTCAGCTAGCTGACCGATCTGTCAAAAAGCCATTGGGAATAATCGAAGACGTCTTAGTACAGATCGAGCAGTTTTACTTCCCTGTCGATTTCATCGTTCTAGAGACCGAGCCTGTCTCAAATCCCAATGTTCAAATCCCGTTGATATTAGGATGCCCCTTCTTAGCAACCTCAAATGCTATCATTAATTGTAGGAACAGTCAACTTCGACTTTCCTTCGAGCACCTAAACATTGAGCTGAACATCTTTAATCTCAACAAACAACCCAATGATTTTGAGATTAATGAAACTGACATGATTCAAACCACCATTGATGAGTCCTTTAATGGCACTTCTGAAACCTTGAAAATGTGTCTTGACCATTTCGACTCCGATTTCGATGAACTCGAATACATTTCTGAACTGAATGAATTTCTTGACTCCAATCCTTCATCATCTGAATCTAACCAAGGAATGTTGACAAACACAAACATCCTAAGTTAGACCTCAAACCCTTGCCACAAGACCTTAAGTATGCTTACCTAGACTCCTTAGAAACTCTTCCCATAATCTTGGCCTCTGATCTTACTGAGGACCAGGAAGAAAAACTCTTGGAAATTTTGTGGGAAAATAAGGACACTTTAGGGTGGGAACTGAGCGATATAAAAGGAATTATCCCATCAATTGTGGAACATCGCATATATTTAGTTGATGAGGCTAAACCCACCCGTGAGGCTCAAAGGAGATTACACCCAAACATGAGAGAAGTGGACAAGGAAGAGATAATCAAATGTCTAGACAATAACATACTTATCCCATCTCTGATAGTACTTGGGTGAGTCCAGTACAAGCAGTACCAAAGAAGTCGGGAGTCACAGTGATCAAAAATGAAAGCAATGAGCTCGTACCAACAAAAATCAAAACAAAATGGCGTGTGTGTATCGACTATAGAAATCTCAACTCAGCCACACGAAAAGACCATTTTCCCTTGCCTTTTATTGACCAAATGCTCGAACGCTAAGCAAGACATGAGTACTATTGTTTTCTCGATGGATACTCTGGCTATAACCAAATCCCTGTTGCTTTAGAGGATTAACATAAGACCACCTTTACTTGTCCCTTTGGAACATTTGCTTATCGTCGCATGCCTTTTGGTCTTTGTAATGCCCCCGCGACTTTCCAAAGGGGTACGATGAGTATTTTCTCTGATATGGTGGAAGAATTCTTGGAAATATTTATGGATGATTTTTCAATCTACGGATCATCTTTTTCCCAATGTCTCACTCATCTAGAACTCATTCTAAAACGTTGTAAGGAGAAATCACTCGTGCTTAATTGGGAAAAATGTCATTTCATGGTAAAAAGGGGGATAGTTCTAGGTCATGTCGTCTCAAAAGATGTCCTTGAAGTTGATAAATCCAAAATCGATTTGATTGCTAATCTACCTCCTCCTAAGTCTGTTAAGGATGTTCGTTCATTTCTTGGCCATGCAGGATTCTATAGAAGATTCATTAAGGATTTCTCAAAAATTTCAAAACCTCTCTCAAACTTACTTACCAAAGACGTCAAGTTTGAATTTTTTAATGATTGCAAAACATCTTTCGAAACTCTTAAGTCAATCTTGACCACAACTTCCATCATTCAACCCCCTGATTGGACTCAACCCTTCGAACTTATGTGTGACGCTTCTGATTTTGCGATTGGAGCCATCTTGGGTCAGCGAATCAATAAACTCCCTCGAGTTATTTATTATGCTAGCAAAACCTTAAGCGAGGCCCAATTGAATTACTCTACTACTGAAAAGGAATTTTTGGCAGTTTTCTTCGCTGTTGAGAAATTCAGACCATATCTCATAGGATCCAAAGTCATAGTTTACACTGACCATGCTGCCTTACGATATTTGCTTTCTAAAAAGTATGCCAAGGCCCGTTTGATTCGTTGGATCCTTCTTCAAGAATTTGACATAGAAATACGAGATAAAAAGGGTTCTGAGAATGTTGTAGCTGATCATCTCTCACGAATTGTGCATGAAAATGTTGATGACACCCAAATCGATGACTATTTTCCCGATGAACAAATCCTTTCCATCTCTAACACCCCTTGGTACGTTGACATTGTGAATTTTCTTGTCATGCAACAAACACCCGCTGAATGGTCGAAACAAGATAGGCAAAAATTCCTTTCTAAAGTTCGAAACTTCTATTGGGACGACCCATATCTTTTCAAATATTGCCCAGACCAGATCATTCGAAGGTGTGTACCCGATCATGAACACCAAAGTATTCTCTCTTTCTCACATGACTACGCTTGTGGCGGTCATTTTGAAGCAAGAAAAACTGCTGCAAAATTATTGCAAAGCTGTTTTTATTGGCCTATACTCTTCTGTGACACTTTTCGAATTCTGCTCTAAATGCGATCGATGTCAAAGAATGGGTCGAATTACTAAGCGAAACATGATGCCTCTCAACCCCATTTTCGTGAATGAGTTATTCGATATTTGGGGCATCGATTTCATTGGACCATTCCCTAACTCATTTGGGAATCTTTACATCTTGCTTGCGGTAGACTATGTCTCAAAATGGGTTGAAGCCACTACAACCAGAACCAACGATAACAAGGTTGTTATCAAATTCCTTAAAGAAAACATCTTTTCACACTTTGGCATACCTTGAGCTATCATTAACGATAATGACACTCTCTTCTGTAATCGTGCTTTTGAATCCTTGCTCAAGAAATATTCAATAACACACAAGCTGTCAACCCCTTACCATCCATAAACTAGTGGACAAGTAGAAGTTTCCAATAGACAAATCAAACAAAATCTTGAGAAAGCTGTGAATTCCAACAGAAAAGATTGGTCCTTTAAACTGATTGATGCACTTTGGGCATTTCGCACTGCTTACAACACCAATCTAGGGATGTCACCATATCGGTTAGTCTTTGGAAAGGCCTGTCACTTACCTCTTGAGTTGGAGCACCGTGCTCTTTGGGCAATTAA
Organism: Allium sativum; assembly: GCA_030737875.1. Lineage (NCBI taxonomy): Eukaryota > Viridiplantae > Streptophyta > Magnoliopsida > Asparagales > Amaryllidaceae > Allium > Allium sativum. The sequence continues at coordinate 158,324,821 of CM060918.1, read as the reverse complement.
ACTTTTGAATTTTGACTTAGAAACGGCCGGTTCACATAAGAAGTTACAGATTTCAGAGTTAGAGGAATTAAGGAATGAAGCGTATGAAAATGCAAAAATCTATAAAGAAAGGACAAAAGCCCAACATGAAAAAAACATACTTCGCAAGGAATTCAACGTAGGTCAAAAAGTTCTTTTATACGACTCTAGACTTCATTTGTTTCCAGGAAAACTTAGATCTCGATGGACCGGACCATATGTTATGAAAACAGTATACCTTCATGGAGCAGTTGAAATTGAAAACCCTAAAGATGGAAAAATCTTCAAATTAAATGGCCAACGACTGAAACCAATTTTGGAATTCGAGCAAAACGATGACGATCCTTATCGATCTTCATGAGCCCGATCATCCACTGTGAAATCAGGTGGTACACGTTTTTTTCTTTTAGTTGTCCTAATTTTTTTCCCCTTCCATTTTTATTTGCATACCTTAGACAGTTGGGCACTATCTCAATCTAGTGTGGGGGAGTCAAGTCTGCATCACATCTTTATATATATATATATATATATTAAAAAAAACACACACACACTCACACAGACATGACTTATTTTAGAGTGATACCACGAAATAAGTTTTCAACTTTTAGTCATTTGATGGTATTTTTTTCTCTCAATTTAGATCAAATAAGAAATGTAATGAAAAGTTGATTTTTGAAGGATTATAGTGTAACCGGTATATAGGAGATTCTTAGGTGATGGCCATGAAGTTTATTCTAAATTGTAGTCTTTGTTTAATAAAGTGGAGGACTTAAAATACTTATATTAGCTGTTCGAATCTTTAAAACTAAGTTGTGTTAAGTTGAATTCGCATAACTCTCTTTTGTGCTTATATTTTCAATAATAATAATAGTAATCCAAGGGTATCCAACATTGCTTGTATATCTAGCGTTGGTGTGCAAACCCGCCAAGCTCTATCCAACTTGTTGTTGACAAAGTCAGCGTTGGAATATCTTGGTCTCATTTTATGAGATTGGACACCTAAGGATTACCGACACATTGTTGACAAAGTCAAAGTCGGTCTGCACAATCCGCCAAGCTCTTTACCCACTCTCCGTTAGTCCGCAAGGCAGTGCATTGGTGGTAAACCTTGGTCTTCTAAGTTAGGTGTATGTACTCTCATTGTAAAAAGGATCCGGGAATCAGTAAAGTTTTCTCTATTTTCTATTTTCTGCTTTTTTATTCTCATGACAAGTGGTGTTGTCTAGTTAATTAGATTTTGCTAGAACACAATTGTTATTGCAATTTTATTTTCCTGTTAATTTATTTCTATTTTGCAAGTCTATTTCCAGCAATCTGTTTATTTCCTAATCATTGAATTGATTATAGATTTGATTATATTCGAATCTGTTGTGAATTCAATCGCAATTATAATTTGTTTTATTGATAATTGTAATTTGGTCGTTGATTCAATTAGTTTTGTTTTGAACCAAGTTGCAATTTCAATTTTAATCACCCTCCAATTTTGTCTAACTCGCCCAAGGAATATATAAATAACAAAATTTAATTTATCCTCCCTGTGTTCGTCCTGCATACTACATACCTGTACGCTTGCATAATTTATTACAATATCGCGCTTTTTTTAGCGTCGATCAGATGCCATGAGGATACCCTTCGGAAAGAATCAGTTCCCTAGACATGCTGAAAAGAAAAGGCAAAGGGACTCAAGCGCTCTCATATACGTATACTACCTCTCCCCGATGTCTTCCCCTAGGTTAACTACACAACCTAGGCTCTGATACCTAGTGTGACGGCCCGCCTCGCACCAGCCGACATTTCTACGAAATGCGTTGTGCCATTGTCCAACTAGCACGGGACAGTCGTCAAAAGAAAGGGATTTGAAACTATAAATCATCAAGTCATGTAGTATGTCTCACAGCGCATGGAATAAAATATAATAATAACGTAACTTGACATAAAACAGATGAGACAGTGCATGAGCTGAAAACTAAACCATCATAGCAGCGGAATCCAAAATACAGCTTATGTTCCAAACCCTCATTATTACAACTTCAAAATACTGTCTCTAAAGCAAAATAGAAAAGGTACACTACTAATGCCCAAAGCAGTGACCAACAACAACACAGGGAGAACATATGTAAATAGTACGTGGATGCGTCCTGCTCATCTCCGGACAGCTACTCGTACATAACCACCTAGACTATCTCTAGTCTGCTCGTTTAGGAGCACTCAGAGTAATAAGAAGAGACATAAGACTCTGGGTAAGACAAAAGTATGGTGTGAGCGATAACAGCAAAGTAAAACAATAACGGGTATAAATAATCATACCTGAACATAGACCTGCAACCAGGATTACAGTACTCTAAGGTAACACTAACATAAAGTGCAAAAATGGGAGTGTGTGTGTCATGGTGATAGCAAACATCAAACATAGCAATCATCCTCACGTCTCTCACTCAGTGCGTAAAGCATACGATATCCACCTCTTTGATCACCAAATCTATTGGGGCCATGACGACAACTCCGTACAACTATTGCTATAACCACTTTTCCCTTTTGAGGCCATGACGACAACTCCGTACAACATAACTCTGACCCCACTGCACTAGTCCATAGTCAATAACCCTAACGGGATAACCAGCCCAAACTTCCTTGGCTCTGGTTCGTCTACATGTCCCCTCTCTTTAATGGTGAACCAAAGTTATGGGTATCGATAACCCCTTTGCACACGTCCCGCAGCAAAGCCCAACTCATGAAGTTAACTCGTTGGTTCCCATCTGGATCCAGAGTAAGAACTTTCCTTTTGGACTTCCTTTGCATCTCGGGTTTTGGTCGAATTGGAATTGGTCTTCAAAAGAGTTCATGATCATCGTCGCTTCGTCACCCCGATTCAGTTCGGTCATCCTTGGTTCAGTTTGGATCATCAAGTCGGGTCGGCTCGGTGTCATGATGGCTTGGTTCCATGCGTCACATCGGTTCGGTTCAGCATGCTCGGTTCGGTTCGGGGTCCTATGCCCGGGTAGGCATATCTGATCCGATCCCCTACCTTAATTCGATCCAGTTGGTCTTCCTTGTTTCTCTTGCCTTTGTGTGCTGCTGAAGATGCCACCACTCTAGTTCGGTTCGGTTATCCGATTTGATTCTATCCTCTTTATCCAATCCAGATCTCTGCAGCATTTCCAGCAAAATTGTTTCGTCCATTCTCGCCATAGGGCAGCGTTTTCAACCATTCCAACTTTACTAAACAATCATAAAACATCACAAACAACAGTAAAAACATATGGGTTCAATCAAAAAGATCAAAACATCAAGCATATAGGTTATTTTAAATCAGACATGCCTAAAACCATGATTTTCCCCTTAACCGTGTTTAACTATATCTAATAATTGGATTAGAAAACTTAATCCAGATTAATCCAATTTTTAACCAATAAAATAAAATAATATTTCAGAATTTATGCATATTTTTCCATATTTTTTCGAGTCTTAATTTCGCTAATTATCATCACTAATCACCCATAATTAGCGTAATTAGTGAATAAAAGTGCAAATCACTCACCTTAGCCCAAATGAATCTCAGATCTGAAACCTCCACTGATTTGGATCGAATTCCAATGTGTTCCAGTAGCTCTATTTCAATTTTGATGCCGATCCGCCTTAATTTGATGTAGTTTTGCTTAATTTGTGATTAGAAAGTTATTAAAGGGTGATTTGGAAAATAAAGGCCATTACTAGGGTTAGAGAAATGTTTGTGGCAGCTGAAAAAGTGAAAAGGAATGTTTCTCTAAACCCTTTCAGCCCTCCCATAATCCTAATCCCGAAATGGGTTATGAGTTTAGCTGCTAACCATCCGGTTAAGCCCAATTATGTTGTTTTTCATCTTCCAAACCTTATTTCAGACATATCTCCCAAACGGTAAGTCTGTTTGACTAATGTGACCACTCTGTGGAAAGATAAACCCTCATCCAAATCAAATGGAAGTGGTTTCAGATCAAAACTCCTTAGCAATCAAAAGTTATAAGCGAAGCAAGATTTTCCAGGGGCAAAATGGTCATTTAAAATTTGGAAAAAATCGTGAACATGGGAAATGACCCCAATAGTTGTTTCCCAAAGTTACACAACCATACGACTTCGTATGAAAATAAAATAAATACTCTACAATCCTCCGATACGTAGAATGTGGGTCGTTACAAGAAATGGAAGATAGTATGAAGTTGACACATCCAGAACTCTTTGAGTGGCATGTCCCATATATCGTATCCTACTTGTAACACTTTGTCTTGTGCTATTTGACTTCCGCACGTTAGGATAGGATTTTTGATTGCATGGAGGTTGGATGCTAGATTGCATATTTGCCGCTTGTGGATGGTAGGCATGTGGAACACCTTGATTTCTCTTGTTTGCTTGGGATTTTGGGGGTGATATTCCTAAAGGGGGAGAATGTAACGACCTTTATTTTACATATCGACCAATCGTTAAATAATTATATTTTATTCCATAGTGGTCGGATCATTCTCAGATTTTAATATGGTATTCATGGGGATGTGAGGCATGCCCGTGATTTTTATCGAATTCAGATATGACAACTTTTCCCTTAAGTTTACTTTTTGGGCCATATCTTTTGATAGGGATCAAATCAGGTGCTGAGATCGATTTCATTAGACCGGAATGGTTGTTTACGATTCTGTAGGGTGGTTACATAAAGGATTTGGTTAGCGGTTTAGGAGGAATCGTTGTTTTAAGTTTCAGCTTGTGTTTAGGTAGACTGGTCAGCACCTAATGGGCTGGTTAACCAAGCCCATTAGACCAAGGCTAGTGGATTTAAATAGTGGAACATGGGAAGAGAATTAAGGCTACTCTCTTCATTCTAAACTTCTGATTAGGCGTGATTCTCCAGGTTCAACCTGAAACTCTTTCTCTCTATTTTCTTTAATCAAATTCATAATAGATTGCATCTAAAAGATTTATCATCATCAGGGAAGAGTACACCATCATCAAAGAGGATTAGATCACATCATATTGCATCAAATTCATGGGGTTTTAATGCTGTCCAGATCTAATCTCATTGAATCTTACATCAAATCAAGCATTAGGTGAGTGATAGATATCTATTACACGGATGCTATGGATTGTGTGGGTAAATTGGGATCATATTCATATGTTTCATATTAAAATCACTTTTGATCTGGTCATATATGTTTAACTTAGACCTAGAAACCCTAGGAAACCTAATTTGATCAAATTAACCAGGTAATTAATAAGTTAGTTAAGATTATTCAAATGTTCAGATCCAAATCATGCCAGATCCCACTTTTATGATATGTTTATGCTATGTTTATGAATTGTTATCATTGTTGTATAGATTGATGTTTGTTTTGATTGAATTAATTGCATTGCTTGAGTTGTATGTTAGATTGTTTGCCGTAGAACCATAGGATTGAAGAACAGAGCAAATCAGAGGTTCAAATGATCGAATTCAAACGAAACTTGGCGGAGGCGCTCTGGAAGATGAGAAGATAGGGCACGAAAATTTTCATGCCCATATTCACTATGTGAGCCCTTGAAGATCGACACCAATCGATGAGGAAGAGTCGGAGGCCCTCGATTTTTATGGTGTGGCATTGTGGCGATGAACAGAAGCTATATGCAAATTTTCATGTCATTCGGATTTGATTTGTGATGGGTCGAAGGTCAATTTCTCGAGACGTGAATGGACCGACAGAAGCTTCAAAAAAGAGCATTGAAAGGATTGGAGATCGGCCCAGAGGAAAATGCTCGAGGCCAGGATAATCATGGGCCAACCACTTAGCCAATTTTGGCTAAGTGGGAGGGTTGACACTGACCCATGAGGGTTGACCAAGGGGAAGTGAAATTTTGGGGGCTTGGTTGTCTTGGCTTCCTGAGGTTGCTGGTGAAGTTTGGATTGAAATAGACTTCAGATGATTGATGTAAAACTCAAAGATGGATGGTGCTTCGATTGTAAAGTTGCGATGGGCTGGTTGGAGCGAGACTGATGTGAAACTGGTCGTGATTCGATATACGATCCAGTACAATGATAGATTGACAGATTATGGGTTGATTATGGATGATAATGGAACAACTCGAGAATTGGGTTGAGTCGCCAAAGTGAAAGGCTTGACAAATCTGATGTGCCAAGGAATCTTTGGTTATCGAAGTGTTCTCACGGACTCAAAACAAGGATGTCACGGGGACGCCTATTTGGATCAGATTAGAGAGATCCTGTACCATGGGAAGTCATGATGGGTCTAGTTATCGAGAATGGAAAATACAAACATACGAATCACGATGTCCTGTGGTAGTCTGGCTAGAACTTGGGTTTTTCATTAGCCCTTTTGATTGGTGAAATGCAACTTCTATAATCAATGGATTCACGACCGTAGACTATGATAGCTAGGATATTGGATGCTATGGATGTTGTGATTGATTCTATGTGCTTTCTTTTCTATTTTCTCTGGGTAGGCTATAACCATTGTTTGATGAAGAGAAGCGGGATCAGGGTTGTTCTTTCTATTTATAATATGACATGAGATAGATAGTTTTCACATGTTAACTTGATGGTTGTTGGGCAGATCAGATGGTTGATCTGACTATACTCATATTATCTGGTGTAACTGTTTGTTACATATTTTTGTCACTCATTAAGGCTATTGTTTGACTCTAGGGTTTATGTTTTTCTATTATTACCTTGGGTTGTTCACCAATTTGATGGTGGGAAGAATAAGTAGCAGGTGACAGGTTTGATGCCGGTGTTGCTATTCAGTGACGAGCAGGAGGCTGGCGTATTATTATTGTCTACTATTCAGCTAATTATTTCTATTTCTACTTTATGTTGATGTTATTATGACTCTAAGAGATGTAGTGAGGCTTATTGTATTTAGAGTTTCTTTAACGAGAAGTATTGTACCCAAGATTCTATGGTTTTAATGAAGATTTGATTCTCTGTTTAGTCGTGCTTCAGTACTATATCCTGTTGTATATTTTATTATTATATATTATCCATGTGTTGTCAGTTATATGATAGGTGTTGTTTTCAAATTATTCTACCTTGATGATCATCCTGTATTGGCTTGGCATGTAGTACAACGCAATTGTACTTAGTTTTGTGTAGGAGGTACGTGGCAGTTGTCACATGGGAGGTAAAAACATAAAGTCCTCATGAATGAAAATCACATAAGTTTAATGGATGACTGTTCTCTATATTTTGCAGTAGTAAATTCTTCACGATATGTCCACGCAATCATATACACAAAATGCAAGCATACTAATTAATGAGATGGATGTTCGTATAGTCACTTAAGACCTTCATTAACACTTTATAGTGGATCCTTGACCACTTAAGACCCTACAAGGTGGGCATTCTTGGTCACCTAAGGCCATATTCTAATTTATTTAGGGTAGACATCCCTACAGTCACCTTACACCTTATGGTGGACTCTTAATCACTTAATACCTCATTCTAATGTCAATGTCATAAATAATATAACTCATTGTAGGTCGAGAAATTGTAACAACCACTTACTACCAGGTTTGGGTCAGGAACTCAATTTCATTTAGGAAACCCTTAGGGTGAACCTTCTTGTTACTATCTAGCTATTCATATGGGTGAACTCCTAGTTAAATAGTGTTTCCCTTAGATGGCGGTTCCTTAGGCCACGTATAATCCGTCCCCAGTTCGGCCCTCACAAGCCCTGTAACACTCCATATTTTAATACAAATTAATTATATAAAGAGGATAATAGAATGAATATTTCTTAATTAAATATTCAGAATTAGGAAAAAATCACTTAACCATTGCGTCCGTTAAGAAATTTCGGTTCGGATAGACTCTTGGCTTTCATAAATCGGACTAAATTTGAAGGAGTTATGGACATAAGAAGAATGCATTAATATATATATATATTATTTAATTAAAATAAATGCAGTAGGAAGTAACGATCAGTGGGCGACCCAGCCTGACCGGGTCGACTCATGGGTCGACCCATGTCTAAGGCAGGTCGACCCAAGGGTCAACACAAGTAAAGGTGGGTCAACACAAGTAAAGGTGGGTCTACCCACCTACACACAGTAACAGGTTCCTGAGGCTGTATCTGGACTGTTTTCTTTTCTAGATGTGTTTGCTAACTCAACAATAGGTGGACTGTTGGTATTATAAACCTAAAATCTAAGGGTTATGGACTATGCTAGGTTCTATAAATAGGCTAGCAGCCTCATTGTTTTCTGCACACAAACAATTCTTCATTTTTTCTTCCTCCAAGCTATATTCTAAATAAAAGCATGAAGATGCTGAGATGTTGCCTAAATATAGATTAGAGAGAACAATTCTAATTCTTCTACAACAAATCTAAAAGAGGACTTTCTTCAACATCATCATATAAAAGAGATATATTTTTGAACTTCAATCCAACCACTGTGAGTTCTTGTCATTTTCAGATTTGATAATTAAATAATATTTTGACAATAAATAAATTTGATTCTGAGAATATGCAGTAACTATATGTCCATATGTCATTGTTTTATTGTTAATTATCCATTTATTTTTCAGTTGATTATTATTACATGCATATACTATTATCCTTTTTTTTGTCTTTGATTTATTTACAGTCTTATGCCTATTTTATTCAGTTTATGTGTTTGTGAATTAGATCTACAATTTTCTCCTTTTTCTTTATATTTTGCGTTGTACCTAGGCTATCTAATGCCTAGGCTATTCACATTCAAATTGCTTAAATTGTATTAATTGGGAATAACATAAAATGACAGTAAAAGAAGAATTAGGCATATTGAGACATGAAATCCAATGACTGTAAAGTTGGGATAATATGCAAAACATGTTAATCTGATAAGGTTAAGCTTAATTTAATAATTAAGTAGAACATGTTGGTAGTATCAGATGTAATATAGTAAAATAGGCAACTTAAAATACATATACATCTAAGCAGGTTCTTGTTTATAGAAGGGGTTGTACACAAAATAACATTTATAGGAAATGTTAATTACAACATGCTTGTTAAGAGACTTAAATCTTCTATGTCACTACTTATTAATTAATAAGCTAAGAGGTCCCACGTCTTGTTGTTGGTATCCGATTTTGGGACTCTTAAAATCCTAGTTTGGGGGCACAAGCCTAGGGGGAGGCTTGTGTCAATCTTGTTGTGTGAAACCCATATCATATAGTATCCCTGTTAGTATCTTAGAGAGGGAACTCACACTAGGCTGGGACCATGGAATGCTTTACTGATTTTGATTGTAAGAGGTTCAAGGTGGAAGGTGGGCATAAGCGTGTTCTGGCTGAGTCATGAGCGTGCATGAGTCCGATTAGGGGAAACAAAGACGTTGTAACACAAACAAATAGGTATGTGTCTTATAGTTGACGGGTTAGGTGTTGATACCCCCTACTGCCATAGCTGGCACATGATATTTGTGTAGTAGGGAGCCGATCGCATGGGTAGTAATTAGGGTAACACCTATTCTTGTTAATTCCAGTAAGTGGTGTAGTAATTTTATTATTGGGATATGAATGAGAAGCGTACACGATCTTTAACTTATCTTATTATCTCGTTATCATGTTACCTCGTACCTGTCCATGTTACTATAGTTTCATTTTCAGCATTATTTATCTGTCTTGGTACTTTCTATCTTATCCTATTGCTGAAAATCACTGGAATTCGCCAGACTTTATGTCTGACCTATTTTGTTTCCTTTCTCTCTTTTCCTTTCCTCCTTCGGGTTCTCAGAGTGGTGGCGGGCAGTAGTTGAAACCGTTACTTTTTTCTTGGGCTTGGATTTCTTTTGACTCGATATACGGATTTGACTTTTGTTCTACCTTATTATGGCTTTTGAGGAGGCATATGATTTTATAGTTTTGTACTCTGATGTTTTGTGTTATGAGACAGATCGTTATTACTATAATTTTTGGTATTTGAATGTGTAATGGTGATTAATGATAATAAAAGTTTTTCTGCTGCATATTTACTTTATGTCTTGTGAATTTTGTTACCTTATACCTTTAGCGCTTCATAGAGCTTAATGCATCCTCATATGGGTGACATTAAGGGAGTAAGGGGGGTCACATTTGGTATCAGAGCCCAAGGTTACAAGATCGGAGGAAAATAATAATTTTTTGAAATATATTTTTCAAACCAGAAGTTTTTCATATAAAACCAATTTTTTAAAAACATATCCCCTCAAGTCATCTAACAATATTCCTTCGACCTCTTTTTGAATCTTTTTTTGTCCCTTTTCAGCATGTCTGGGGCTCCTAATTTCCCCGAGTGCATTCCCATTCCAACATAGTTTCGTAGATATGTAGAAGCTATGACACCTGTTGGAGAGCAAGAAAATGTCCCTCCCTAACTCAGTAGCTCCACCTCCTCATGTAGTCAACTTTTCTGAGCTTTGTAAGAATTTCTGCGCAATGTGAGGCAAGCCATTTCGTGGTACTGAGAGTTTTGTGGAGGCACACAATTGGCTTAGGGAGGCGAAGAATGTATACAAATTTTTAGAGCTCAATGATAGGAGGAAAATCAGTTAGCTGCTTGGCAACTAAAGGATGAAGCTTCGTATCAGTAGGAGGTTTTTAGGCCGCACAGATGGTGGCTACATGGGATGAATTTAAGACTAGATTCAAGGTGAAATTCTTATCGCAAGCAGAGGAAGGAATGAAAATGGAGAGATTTCTGAAATTAAACAAGGAAGCATGACAATAGTATGTTAACAACTTTAATCAACTAGCAAGATTTGGGTTGGAATTGGTAAACACTCCTTATATAAAGGCTATGAGGTTTTCGCGAAAGGATTGAACCAACCGCTCCAAGATTTAGCACTGACGTATGTACCGATGGGAGCAACTTTCGAAAGGCTTGTTGACATGGCTTTGATGCACGAGGATGGTAAAAAGGGAAAAGAAAGAGATTAGGGCTTAGGAGGAGAAACCAATGGCTGAGAAAAAGAAGTGGTGGCCCAAAAAGGGCGTAGCTAAGAAAGGAGGAAAACCCGATAAGGCTCAGATCATGACAGAGGTCAAATGCCATGGTTGTGGGGCTTTGGAGAACCTTGTGAGAGAATGTAAGAAAACGATGAATGATTTCTTCACTTGTGGTCAAGTTGGACATTTCAAAGGCCAATGCCCTAACAGGCAAGGGCAGAAGGCTGGAACACCTAGAGGGAAAGTTAATTCTCTAGAGATTGGTGGACCGGATCATGGTAGGATGGTAACTGTAGAAGGTTTGATTTCTCTTTAAGACTATCCTATTAGAACTCTCTTTGATTTCAGTGCTTCTCATTCATTCATATCCAACTTTGTGGTAGATAATCTGCACCTAGATACTAGTATTGTTTGTGATCCTATTATAATCTCAAACCCTATAAGAAAAGGACTCATTTATCTATGATATGTAAGGGTTTAAGAATTTCTATTTTGGGCGACACATATTTCCTTGGCTTTATGGGTTATAGATTGATCCTAGGAATGGTTGGCTAGCCTTGCATGGTGCCATTCTTGATTGTGAGAGGAGAGTTGTTAGAATTCTAACATGCCGAGGTAGAATTCTCGAAATTTCTTGTGAATGGGTGTCAGTTTTTCTCATTTTCCTGTATTCTCTTGATGCTTCTGTTGATGATCTTCGATCCATACCCATAGTTAGTAGTTTTTCGGACATGTTTGATGAGGTTAGGGGATTACCTCTAAGGCGTGAGATAGATTTTCGGATTTAATTAGTGGAGAATGCGAAGCCAGTCTCTTTACCAGTACGCCACATGGCTCCTAAGCAAAGGAGGGAGATAAGCAAACAAGTAGGTTATTGGAGAAGGAATTCATTAGCCAGATAATTTCTGAGTGGGTAGTTCCAGTCGTTTATGCGATAGAGGTAAGGAGTTTTCTTTGATTCGCGGGTTTTTATAGAAAGTTCGTAAAGGACATTCCACACTTATCAGCTCCGTTCACCCATCTGATGAAGAAGAACTTGGCCTTCGCTTGGAGAATTGATTGCAAGGATGCATTCCAGTGATTGAAGAGGGCACTGACATCAGCCCATATTCCGACTCTTCTCGGTGGTAGCAAGGTGTTTACGGTCCACACAGATGCTTGTGGCATGGGAGTAGGTGTTGTGTTGATGCAAGAGGGTACGTGATCTGCTATGGAAGTAGGCAATTGAGAGTGCAAGAGAAGAACTACACCACCAATAACTTGGGTTTGGTTGCAACACTGTTCACCCTTAACTCTTGGTGACACTAGATACTTAGGGAGAGATTTGAGCTCTACACGGATCATAAGTGTAACAACAAGGAATTTCGCTCGATCTGACTCAGTCGCTAAACTGATCTAGACCTTTCGAAACGCCTGATTGTTTTGAGAACACGACAAAATAGAACACAAACAGAAGAACATTTCATTGTATATTATAACAATTCCATCAGAATACAAGAATATACAGAGTATGAATTAATATTACACAGAAAGTTTCAGAGATTTAAATTACATTTAAATACATCGCAGCGGAAAAATAATATAAATCACAACTGAAAATAATGCACGGATACAGAGCTTTCCGAACATCGTTCCAGCTGTAAATCAGGATCCTGTGAATATAAATCTGCAAAACCAAAACTACTAGCTGCCCGTGTGGAAAATAGGGGCACCCAGAGTGTATGTTAAAAACAATAAACTCCAGGTCAGTCATGTGACTGGTGTGAGAACTAAAATAGTTATTAATCTTTGTTTTTAAAGTTAGGTAAATCAAGGGACCACGCCGTATAACACGGAACGGGTTTCCTCCCAAGAATACCAGTGCAGAAAACAAACAGCGCAATGCTAAATAAAGAACAATGAAGCTATTATAAGACCCAGGTCCCATCACACAATGCAACGCAAGCCGGAGGATAGGGTTTTCCCTTATAATAGCCAAATATGCTTGATACACGAAATTTCATCTTATATTATTACTATAAGTGAAGAAAACAACTTCAAATATGAATATATCAATCATAGACGGCATGGGTACCATATATCATGTCGCCAATACTAGGCTCTACAATCAAAACCGCAAAATATCATATTTGGAAATTGGATTTCCATCATGGTGGCTCCTGATTCGAAAGATCGATCACATAGTGCCATCTCAACGGCTTACGTCTCAGCTAGAGAAAACACCGTAATGCACATCCGCACTTTTGGGAAATCGAGTATCACTGCGGCTTACGTCCCGGCGAGAGAAAACACCGCTTACCCTATCCCTCTGAGCACTAAGCTCAATCTCGGTCGACCGAATCCACGACACCACGAAGGTGCCCATCCACGAAAAAGCATACTGATCAAACCATCAGTTTACCACCATACCGGGGTGTGAGGCTCGCGAATCAACGCTATACACAAAACCGTGCTATATTAAAGCTGCGCTTTGATCATCATCCACCAAACTTTGATTTTCAACCAAAGTCTGGATCACTGCATCTCAGCATGCCACACTATCAATCCATATCGTACCACTGATTTCTGCCAATATATAACCTCTGAGCTCGTATGTCTCAGAGAAGGGCGTTAAGCAAAAGAATAAATTACCTCCGCCAAACAGATATATATTTAGCAGAGACCAACGAATACAATATAAAGGAATACAATGTCAGACACACCATCCATTTACAAGTCTGTTCTGGGTCTGAACGAAACCGGAGGCACTTTCCTCGCATATCCATCGACTTCCAAGCACGTCCGGACGGCTACCACTTCAGCCCCCTTCAAGGTAGCTACTCCCATCGTGAGCATCAGTAGCACCCACCCATTCGATGTGAAGATCGTCGGTCTTGCACCGTCTTCAATCTCTTCGACTCATCGTCGAATCAGTTATCCAGAATGGGTTATACCCGGACTTTCTGAATAACTCACGTATCTTAATCAACAAGTGCTATACAACACAATATACGCCTCATTCCAATTCAGAACATTCTTTTATTCAGATATTCACACTCCTAGGGAAAGGTTCCCATTAATTTTATCAAAGATAAATTCTTTTAAATTTATTCTTTAATCTTCCTTTGGATATCATTTCAAACCATATTATGGTTTTCCAAACTAGTCGGGATTAGCGAACCACACCGAAGTAATTATTTATTTTATTTCCCAATCCCAACCTATTTATCCCATGGAGCAAAACTGTTATTACCCCATAACTAACACCACAGTGTTATCGGTAAATTTAATTACTATTTCACGTTCAAATCTATTTAAAGATTTAACTATCGCTAGGAGCAAAACTGGTGATACTCCCCTTTCGATCATTTCCAAATTTTGATGATTTAAATTACCAATTCTCATTTCAATCTAATTTAAGATTCATTAAAACTCCTTTTATTGGGTTAAAGAACTGATGTCATTTAAAACACAGTTCACGATAAACCCAAATCACATTCTATTTCAATTCCAATAAAATATATTAGAAATTCTGGTTATTTAAAACCCATTTCAAATTCAATTTATTTCAAAAATAAATTGGTTTTAATTCTAGTTCAAAACTAGTTCATTTCGATAAAAATCTATTTTTATCTTTTCAAATATGGAGTTTTTCATCCCAGTTTTTCCCAAATCATTTCTTTTGATTTTACACAAATTATAGATATTTTTAATTATTTTATCAAGGCCCGTACAGTCGGTTTTCAATAACTGCCACTGAACTGCACTTACAGCGACCTTTTCCATATTTGATTTGGACATAATTCCAAATCCAACCGTTAGATTTCGAATTTCTAATATTCATCGGAAAGCTCTTTTCGATACGAACCCAACGGTTCCGGTTTTAGGAGAATCCGACGGTCGGATCTCCCGTAATGTCCGTTCGAAGTCAATGGTCGAAATTCGCAAACTGCCGCGGCGCGGCGCGTTCTATTCAGGCCATTATATTATATATATAATATATATTTCGTCGATTTCTATTTAAATCAATTTCTATTCAATTTAATTCGATTTCAATTTCTATTCAATTTAATTCGATTTCAATTTCTATTCAATTCGAATTCGATTTATATTCTATTCAATTCGAATTCATTTTATATTCAATTCAATTCGAATTCACTTTATATTCAATTCAATTCGAATTCGCTTTATATTCAATTCAATTCGAATTCGTTTTATATTCAATTCAATTCGAATTCGTTTTATATTCAATTCTATTCGAATTCAATTTCAATTCTCTTCCTATTCAAATTCAATTTCTATTCGAATTCATAAAAACGAATATAATCGATATAAATATTGTTCGCGTCAAAATAGCGCATCTCTAATCAACACGGCTTTATATATTTCAATAATTCCGTTATTCTATTCAACAAACGAATATTTATTTTTATCAATACATGACTAATCTCAACGAATGAGTACTGTCCACGTGTGACTATTTTTGTTATTTAATATATTTTATGAAAATTAAGGTATCTATCGTTTGATATTAAATCAGACTCCAACCGTAAATTAGTGAGAGAACGATTCCCTGAATATTAACCCCGAAGGCCGAAACCAACATCAGATTAATATCCAGGAGACCACTCATCTCATCTATTTTCCAGTTAGTTTCTAATTTTATATATGATAAAGATGTAAATTCTATTGTTAAAATATTTCGTTCAACACATGACTAATCTCAACGGATGAGTACAGTCAACACATGAACCTTTACTTTATAATATTCTTTATTTTCTAAATTGGAATGAGGCCCAATCAATTACCATATAGCGTTAACTATATGGATTCCATACAACACGTGTATATAATAGCAACGATAAATAATCAACCATCATCCAAAGTGCACTACACTGTATAAGCATCAAATACGGATACCTAACGCTTATAACATCTTGTCAATCAATCGATTGACATACAACTAATTATTGGGATTAGTGTATATCATATATTATCCCAATACCCGTGTGGGGTTTCAAACAATCAAACACAGATTTTATTTGTGCAGTTGGGCGATGTGTAAAATTTATCGTCCCGATCAATGTCCTTCAAATAGGTGTACATAAACAAACCATCCGGTTTGTAAATGAATATTTATTTATTCACATTCACGTTAAAAAATAAATTTTTAACGATAAAATATTTTATTTTAACACATGAATTTTTATTCAGTTCATTTACAAAATAAAATGATATTTTTATTTTTCTAACTTATTTTAGAAAATTTCGGCGGCATAACGGCACGATACTAGAAATGGGACAAGGCCTAGCCTTATCCCCGGTCTAATAATGGCCCACGCCATACACATATCAATCAAACCAATTCAATTTCACCAAACAACCAAATTCAAATAAAATAATCTAACCAACTACACAACCAAACAAACAAGTCCATGGTTTGTGGACGATGGTGTCGGGTGCTACTAAACACCGTCTGCATCCTAGTATATATTTCTAACTAGAAATTTGAAATAAAAGTGAGGAGTTCTCACCAAAGCTATCCCAACTCCACGACACTTCATATGTGGAAAATCTTCGTCGTGCTCGCCCTTGTTACTTTCGTCTTCCATATTCGCTACACATATAAAAAATCACATTTTTATATTCGCTTCTTCATTATAAAAATCAAATTTTTATCTTCATTACCTTACAAAAATCATGTTTTTCTCTCGCCATTCTCTATATAAAGATTTCGCCTTTTCAAATATAAAGATTTCGCCTTTTCAAATATAACAAAAATCAGATTTCTATTTCGCTACATATATAAAAATCGAATTTTCATCCTTCCTATGTTATAAAAATTATATTTTTAACCTTTCTATATTTTTATATGAACAAAGACCATATTTTCCTCTAACTAAAAATCAAAGCTTTACAGTGTTAAAAATTCTATCTTTACATTTTTAAAATTTTTATCTTTACATTTTTAAAATTTTTATCTTTACATATTTAAAAAATTTATCTTTACATTTTTTCAATATGCATAAAAATTACCTTTTCATGCTATGTTAATATATATATAAAATAATGCCAATTTATTTAAAACCATACTATTTTAAATAAATCTCAGATTTAAACAGTACAATGTAAATTAACTTCAGATTTATATAAATTGAATAAACTAAATTAAAATTAAAAGTAAAAACTTACATCTCAAAAAAATTGGGAAGAGGGGCTGCGTCTGAGGTGAAAAAAGGGGAGGAAAGGTGCTTGCTGACCTGAAGGTGGCTCGTTGGAGTCAGGGTCAGGCCATGGTGGCCACTGCGGTGCTGTAGGTGGCGGATTAGGTGAAGAAGGGGTTTTGATTTTTGGGCGCTGGAGCGAGAGGGTTTCGGAGGGGGTAGGCGCAGGGCTGGTGGTTTCAGGGGTCTCGACGATGATGGGGATGGAGAAGCAGGGGTCCTCGAACTCGCGGGTTCAGGGAGGGCTCAACTCTCGAGCTGGGCGACGAAAACTGAGGAGAGGAGGGAGGCGAGGCGGAGTGAGGAGGTGGAGGCGCACAGGCGGTGGTGCGACGGCGATCCTCGTGGACGGCGACGGGGTTAGGCAATTTCGGTTTTGGGTTTTTTTTCTCTTTCTGGTTTGGGAAAAACGAACGGGGGAGATAATAAAGGGGTGGGTTTTGTTTTTATAATTATTTTAATTTAATCTAATTTTCCAAAGAGGTTGACTTTTTCCTCGAACTCGAAATCCAACCCAACGACTATCGTCCCTAGCGTATTACCCCCATTCCGGAAACAATGGGATATGTATCGTAACCCAACTCGGCTGTTACGATCAGTTTTTGTTAAATTTACAATATAAATCAGTATATATTCAATTTGAACGCACATTTCAATTTACCGGGGCCACATATGAACCTCGAAAATTACAGAAAAATTTTCTCTGACTTCGTATTGACGATACGGTCCTAACAAAACTAATTTCGTCGAACTCTAAGATCGTTTGAAAAATGGCGATTTTTCAGTCGATTAAATTCAACTGAAACTGGCCAAACACGTTTTCCTTCACCACGCTCACATATTGATTCGAAAAATTACGAAATTTGAAACCTAGCAATAATTTGACATCACGGATCCAACAAAAGTGGTTTCGTAGAAATCCGAGGTCGCTTGCAAAATTTCCATTTTTAAGGGCCAGAATTCCATAGCGACTATTCTGAATTTTCAACTGGACATATCTTTTGATTCCCTCTATGAAATTTCAATTTCCCGGATTCGTTGGAAAGACATTATCAATTAGATTCAAATATTTTTGGTTTCACTAAAATCCGGTTTATTTTGAATCCTGTACATTCAATTGAAGTTTGAAATCGAATTATCGAACTACCGCGCCATTTTCAATTCCTTTTATATTTATAAATTATTATTTATAATCTAACGACGATCTATATGGTATATACGTTCGAATTCCATTCAAAATAAAGTTTTCGTCGAAATTATTTAAAATATTATATTTTAAATATTCAAATTCAGCTAAAATTGCTAATATAAAAATTTCAAACTGGCTCGCATTTTCCGGGTTGTTACAATAAGTCGCTTAAATATTTGTTCTCGTAGAAGGATCTCAACTTAAGGCAACAACAATGGATGGAGTTTGCTGCGTCCTACGATTTTGTGATTGCTTATGCCCTAGGCAAGGGTAATGTAGTTGCAGACGCGTTGAGTAGGCAGAGTATGACCGTGAGCCCTCTATTCGTAGAGAGGCAAGCTTGGATTTTATCTCGACCTTTGATTTTAGGCCATCTACAGATTTAACATTTGGTTTGTTGGCGTCATTGGAGATTTGCTGAGAGAAGTTCTAAAGGATGCTCATCCCTCTTCGATGACTATCCATCTGGGCATTAACAAGATGTACCAAGACATGAAGCGAGGTTTTCATTGGACAGGCATGAAGAAAGATGTGGTATAGTTCGTGGCGCGATGTTTGACTTGTCAACAAGTCAAGGTTGAACAAAAGAACCCTAGTGGATTGCTTCAGCCCTTGGATATCCCACAATGGAAATGGGTGAGTGTTTTTATGGACTTTATCGATGGACTTCCCCAACCAAGGAAGGGTAACACAAGCAAATGGGTGATAGTAGACAAACTTACTAAGAACACTCATTTTATCCGAGCCAAGGGCAAAAGGATATCAATTTGGCAAGCATCTGTATACCTTAAAGATATCGTCTAACTTCGTAGGGCACCTTCCAGTATAGTAAGTGACCATGATCCCATATTTACTACCAAATTTTGGAGGAGCTTGCAAGAGGCCCTAGGTACACTGTTAAGACTTAGCACAACTTATCACCCTCAATCCGACGAACAGGCTGAGAGGGTTAATAGAGTTCTCCAGGATATACTAAGACTGTGTATACTAGATTTCAGAGGAACTTAGGAGAAGCATCTCACATTGGTTGAGTTCGACTATAATAATAGTTACCAATCAAGCATAGGGATGGAGCCCTTTGAAGAAATATATGGATGACCGTGCAAATCACTAACGTGTTGGTGGGAGTCTACGGAAAGACTTCTACTTGGGTCGGGGACAATGAGAGATACTTCTAAGAAGATAGACCTTATTCGAAGAATGATAAAAGCAACTCAAGATAGGCAAAAGTCATGTGTTGATAAGAGAAGGACTGATTTGGAATTCGAGGTAGGAGATATAGTCTTCATCAAAGTATGACCTTTAAGGAACATTGTTCGATTTGGCTCGATAGGGAAATTGGCACCAACGTTCGTAGGACCATTTCCCATAGTTGAGGATAGACCAAATGACCTATAGAGTTAGACAATCAGAGAGGCTGGCGGGAGTTCAAGATGTGTTCCATGTTTTCCATTTGAGGAAATGTATACATGATTCAACAGAGAAAGTATAACCAGGTACACTTGAGGATATTGATGCCGAGAAAGAGGCATCAGTTCTGAAAGTTCCTACTCTTGTTCTTGAATCAGAAGCTAAGAGGCTACTCAACAAAGAGATCAAGTTAGTGAAGGTGCAATGGGGGGAAACCGAGACGACACAACATGGGAATCCGAAGAAAAGATTCATGCTTCTTAACCTTTTGTCTTTGTGGGTACATTCTTAATTTCCTTTCTAGCTTTTGAATTTGAACTTTATTAATCCCTATCGTTTGGATCATCGATCCTTAGTTAGAAACCTATGTTTGGAAACATGTGTTTGAGCTCAAGCACTTGCATATTACATATGGATGTGTGCATTTTAGATTTTCAATGGATGAAAATGGTTGAATCATCACATGGATGTTGCATTTTGGTGAATGGTTGTGCACACATATAGAACCTATATGTATTATTAGGATTATTTGCATATATATTGGATAAATGGCACAGACATACATTGTATTAAGGAGGTCAACCTAATCAGTCGACTGCCTGATTTTTGCATAAATTTAAGGACATATACACAACACCCTCGCATATGTTCATACCAAGCATTATAAATTTTAAGGACAATGGATGCCTGTGGATGATGGATGAGTAGATGAGTGTAGGTTTTAAGTAATAACATTCTTCTTAACTTAGAGATTTCAGGGACGAAATCCATTAAGTATAGGAGAATGTAACACCCCATATTTTAATACATGGTAATTATATAAATAGGATAACAAAATGAATATTTCTTAATTAATATTCAAAATTAGGTAAAACAGACTTCACTGTTGCGTCTGTTATGAAATTTTGGTTCAGATAGACTCTTAGTTTAGGTAAACTGAATTAAATATGAAGGTGTTATAGATTTACGAAGAATGCACTAAAATATATAAAGATTGTATATGTATAATTAAAAAAAGCGCAGCAAGGAGTAATGGTCAGTGGACGACCCAGCCTGATCGGGTCGACCCATGAGTCAACCCATGTCTAAGGCAGATTGACTAAGGGGTCGACATAGGTAAAGGTAGGTCGACCTACCTACGTACAGGAACAGGTTCCCAAGGCTGTATCTGGACTGTTTTCTTTCTAGATGCGTTCGATGACTCAGCAATAGGTAGATGGTTGGATTTATAAGCATAAAATCTAAAGGTTAAGGATTATCCTAGGTAATCTATAAATAGGCTAGCAGCCTCATTGTTTTCTACACACAAATCATTCTTCATTTCTTCTTCCTCCAAGCTATATTCTAAATAAAAATATGAAGATGTTGTGATATTTCCTAAACATATATTAGAGAGGACAATCCTAATTCTTCTACAATAAATCTAAAAGAGGACTTTCTTAAACAACAACATATAAAACTGATTATTTTGAACTTCAATCCAACCATATTGTGTTCTTGTCATTTTCAGATTTGGTAATTTAACAGTATTCTGATAGTAAATAAATCTGAATCTGAGAATATACAGTAACTATATGTTCAGATGTCATTGTTTTACTGTAAATTATTCATTTAATTTTCAATTGATTACTGTTACATGTATATCTTTTTATCCCTTTCCCGTTTTAGGTTTATTTACAGTTTTATGCCTATTTTATTCGGTTTATGTATTTGTGAATTAGATCTACATTTTTCTCCTTTTTCTTTGTATTTTGCATTGTACCTAAGCTATATAATGCCTGACTATTTGCGTTCGAATTGCGTAAATTGGATTAATTAGGAATAACTTACAATGACAGTAAAAAGGAGAATAAGGAACACCGAAACATGAAATCCAATGACAGTAAAATTTGGATAATATGCAAAACATGTAACAGGCAACTTAATATACATATACATCAGGGCAGGTGCTTATTTGGGGAAGGGATTGCACACAGAATAACATTTGCAGGAAATTTCATTTACAACCATGCTTATTAGTAGACTTAAACCTGCTAAGTTATTACTTGTTAATTAATAAGCTAAAGGATCACACGTCTTATTGTTGGTATCCAGTTTTGGGACTCTTAAAATCCTAGTTTTGGGACACAAGCTTAGGGGGTGGCTTGTGTCAATCTTGTTGTGTGGAACCCGTATTAGTCACTATCTCTATTGGTATCTTAGAGAGGGACCTCGCACTAGATAGGAGCCAGGCACGCTTTACTGATCTGGATTTTAAGAGGTTCAAGGCAAAAGGTGGGTATGCGTGCATTTCGACGGAGTCATTAGCATGCATGGGTTCAATTAGGTGAAACTAAGATGTTGTAACACCAACATATAGGTCTATATCTTATAGTTGACGGGTTAGGGATTGATACCCCCTACTACCATAGCTGGCACAGGATATTTATGTAGTAGGGAGCCGATCGCATGGGTAGTAATTAAGGTAACACCAGTCTTGTTAATTCCAGCAAATGGTGCAGTAATTTTATTCTTGGGATATGATCGAGAAGTGTATACTATCTTTAACTTATCTTATTATCTCGTTATCATGTTAGCTCGTACCTGTCTATTTTATTGTAGTTTCATTTTCAGCATTATTTATCCATCCTGATTATTACTGTCTTATCTTATTGCTGAGGATCACTGGAACTCGCCAAACTTTGTGTCTGACCTATTTTGTTTCCTTTTTCTCCCTTCCTTCCCCCTTTAGGTTCTCAGAGTGGTGGCGGACAGTAGCTGAGACCGTGACTTTATGCCTGGACTTGGATTTCTTTCGACTTGATGTACTACTTTGACTTTTGTTTTGCCTTGTTATGGCTTTTGCGGTAGGATATGATTTTACAATTTTGTACTCTGATGTTTTGCGTTATGAGATAGATGGTTATTACTATTGTTTTTGGTATTTTAAATTGTAATGATGAAATGGTGATTTATGATAATAAAAAAAATTCGCTGCATATTAACCTTTTGTCTTGTGAATCTTAGTTACTATTTACCTATTGCGCTTCACAGAACTTAATGCATCATCGTATGAGTGGCAGTAAGGGATGTAGGGTGTAACAAGCCCCTAGATAAGAAGAGGATGTTACTTGGAGAATTTCCCTACTCACGTTATCGTTTATTAGGACCATTTACTACATTATATGATAAAGGAAGACCCAACAAACATTTAAATCCTTGAAGGGCGAGTCCCATGACTTGGGTTATGAACCAAGGAGTGAACCATAGGAACGAAGTCCTAACCATTTAATACCTAATAAGAGGTAGATCAGCCACTTAATGCCTTTTTCCCAAGGCAGGCCTACTTTACGCACAATGCACACACTAGATATCTCACATTAGGCCAACCACTTGTAGATGTTGGATTTGCTGGGCGGTTTCGGGCATTCTTCTACTACAAGTTGGGCTTAACCTGATATCTTAATGTGCTAATTTAAATGGCCTATGACACCAAGAATTCTCATTTTAACCAGACTTACTTGTAGATGTTGGATATGCTTGCTAGTTCCGGGGAGGATTCTACTACAAGTAACGGTTAACCTCGTGTCTGAGTGTCATTAATTCTAATTAAGCTATTAACTAACACATTTATATTACATAAATTACATTATTAATATATAGAAATAAATAAACGTAAATTTAACGGTTGAGGTTAAACGTTCCTACTTTGTTGTAATGTCAATCCCCAATCAAATAAAAGGTGTACAAGTTGTTTACCATATTCCTTTCAATCATGGCATAAATATGCATATTAACATATAATAATTAAAAATGGGAAAAACAGCAATATTAACATAAAACTTGCAATCTAGGTCTAATTTGATTATCCCAGCTGTAAACGATAAACAAAAGTGCTATATATCCAATATACATATATAATTCCTATTTGGGATTAGATTCACTTTTTATATATGTTTGTATGTAAAACATTAATACTTGAATATTTTGTAAATAATACGTCCAAATACTCTATTTAGAAAAATAGAGATAAACCTATTCAGATCTACAATCTATCCAAGTCTTAAACTTTTACAACAAAACTGCACAAATGAATTTACACAATAATGAAATAAGATAAATCTGACCAACATGAAGAATTACACAACGACATATTTCTCTTTTATTATTTCAATAATCCAAATACACATATACAAATAGATTGATCATTGTCGCAAAAACAATAAAACATAGGGAATTTGAGGGTGCTTAATATGATATTTTATTAAAAATCCAAATTCCCTTAGGCATATGGATCCAAATTTACATTATAAATTAAAGATAATAGAAAGCTTATTTTATTTCTGCTCATTGTGCTAAGAATCAAGAGATTAGAGTCTTAATATAAAATTTTGAATTCTAGAATATAAATGTAAATCTAATCCTTGATCAAATTAGAGAAGAAAAGGAATATTGATTTAAGGTTTATAAGAAAAACCTAAACTTCTCGCTGGAATTCTAATAGCAGAATGTAGGCATGAAGATGAGATAGTTGGGGTTTAAGAGGGGCTAGGTAGGTGGTATATATAATTGCAAGTGTTAATAAGGACCGTAGGATTCATAAGATTTAGTCCTGGTTTTCGATTTATCCATATATATATATATATATATATATAGGACACTTAAAACTCAAGCAAATACAAACCAAATTCCCCTTACTGATTAATTGATCGAGCGATCATTTTTTTTATAGGGAAATGAGTGATCCTTCCATGGGGAGAGCACTCATGTAATTTTATCCACACTTGAAAAAGAGTGCTATCAACAGGCCTGACAGATAGCAAAGCCCACCCCTTACAATGAAAAAAGAAAAAAAAAACATAAGAAAAGAGTGCAAATATAAAGCATACATAATACATTAAACACAATACCTAAAACTAGAGTCCAAAAAAAGAAAATACTATCCTAAACCTGAACTGCATAAAAAAGCTCACAATGGTCGAATAATATAAACAAATACTTTAATAAAAATTAAAAGACAACACAGATAGAACTTGAGACAACAGACAGATAGAGAAAACACAATATGGTATATCATATAGAAACAGATAGATATAATCATACCAGAAAACATATACAGCAACAATTAATATATATATATAACACATATAAAAATAGAAAAATAAAACCATATCAGAAAACGTATACAATAATTAATATTCTGTACAGGTGCTTACCTTGCTAATCTTTCAGCATCATAACATCTAAAGGATTTGGTGTAAATATAGTGTTGTCTTACTAAATCACCAATCGGTTTATTGATTAATTAAGACGTTTATTTATTGATTGTTTTCCTTTATTTGTTCATTCTTGTCCCCTTCTATGTGTAAATATATACACACAAATTTGAATTTCATGGAATATTATTTTTAGCCATTAATAGATATTTATATTCCATGTATTTTGTTATTTTATTTGAATTTCAAACACTGTTTACAAATTATTTACGTACAACTTAATTTAAATGTAACTTCTTCATACGGACTCCAATTCTGACATATTATATATGAAAATGGATTAGAATCTTATCACTAACACAATTGTGTTATTTTTGTGGCCTAATTCCTAATTATCCCAAATCTCATTTTCGTCCTGTTAATATTTTATTGTTTGTTTTAATTTATTATTATTTATTGCTATTTTTTTCAATTAAATTATCTTATGTCTAATTAAGTATATTTTTATGGTGTATGTAACAACCCACGTCCGTTAATGTCACTCACTAAGGGAATGCATTAAATTATGTGAAGTGTTATAGGTAATCAGACACAGAATAATTACAAGACAGATATAAATAAGATAGCAGTGGAGATTTAAATTTTTATTTCAATATAAATTAAAATACCATGGTCCACATTACCATAAGTCACAAAAACCATTACAATAAAATAAATGCTTTCTTGCATCATCAGAGTACATAAGAATATAAAAACATAATTCCCCAATTGAAAGAGTTAAGCCAAAGTAGAGATAAGAACTAGAGCCATACTTCAGAAGCAGCTCCTAACAAGGTGATATCTGTGTCTTGACTAAGCCTGAGTGTTTCCTCCCTGAGAACCAAGGGGATGGAAGAAAGAAGGAGAAACAAAAGGGTCAGACATAAAGTCTGGCGAGTCTAGTTACTTTTAGCCAGTAAATAAATAAAACTAACATTATAGGCATATAAAGGGATAAGAGAGATCAAAACATAAATGGCAGGTGTAACGGGGTAGATAGGATAAGGTGTATATGCTTCTAATGATTACTCTGCACTGTCACTAATATATCTATAAAGAGATGGTCTCTTCAAATATAAGGTGGTAGACTGAGACGACCCGAAATCCCGTTCTCATGGAAACAGGTTTATCTTTGGAATATAACACAAAAACAGATAATAGCAGAACAAAATTAAATAAATACACCAGATAATGAACAATAGAATATACTGGATAAAAGTAATCATCAGAGTTACATAGTATACAGGATCTTACTTAGTACAAATACAGTTCAGCTATACATAAATGTCTACAGCGGAAATAAACAAAATATGTACAATAAGAGCTGAACAGCATAAAAAGAAATAAATGATAGAATCCATCTTCAGCTCCAGCTATCCAGAAAGAACCAGCTAAACCTGAATACAAGGCTGGCCGTGTAGAAAAAGGGGCACCCGAGTTTGAAAGTGAAACAAACTACGAGTCAGTCATGGGACTGGTATGAGAAATCCACTCAACACATATATAATTGGCTAATCACAGGACCACGCCACTTTCGTAACGGGTTTACTCCATTGGATTGCCAGTGCTTTAAAACAAATATTTCTTTTAAACATCGCTATGCTTTTTATAAAAATGAAGCCGTTATAAGACTCAGTTCCCATCACACAATGCAACGCAAACCGGAGGATAGAGTTTTTACCTTATAACGGCCAAGATATGCTTGATACGAATAAAACAAAGGCATTTGATATTATTACTAGTGTTTATATGTTTTGAAAACAATTTCAAATCATAACTATCAATCATAGACGACATGAGCGTCCCATGCCACTATGTCGCCAAATATATATATACAATTGAAACCGCACGATGTCGTATTTGGAAATTGGATTTCCGTCATGAACCAAGGCAAAAGATAGTCCTTACCGAATTCGAGACAATCTAGCCCATGTCTCAGGTACAGCCGCAACCATACCCTGGATCGTCAGGGCCGGTCCACACGAAGTGGATTATAATGCCTGAACAATGCGTTTCTCCACCCTTTGGGGTGTAAATGAGCCAACGAATGACTCCATCGGACCCGGATCGTCCGATCAAACCGAGGCGCCTCGCAACAGCAACAACCACATAGGTGAAAAGTATATAAATGTCAGGGCTGGTAGGTCACTGACACCACCCTATCTAGAAAGAAAACGCACGTCCCCCCTGAGGTCCTTCTCCCGTTTATGGTTCATACCGGGGTGTGAGGCTCGCGAATTTACGTTATACACAAAGCTACGCCACACAGGCGGTGCTTTGATCATCACCACAAGACTTTGCTTTTCAACAGAAGCCCTGATCTCTGCATCTTAGCATGCCACACAGAATAAATCCAATGTCAGACACACAGTCCATTTACAAGTCCGTTCTGGGTCTGAACGAAACTGGAGGCACTAAATACCTCGCAAACCCATCGATCACCACGTACGTCTGAACGATCACCACTCATTATCCATATTTCGGGATGCCTCCCAATCAGGACCTCGGTTACCATCCAAACGAGGTGAAGATCTCCGGTCTTCGACCACCGTCTTCACCTTCGACTTTAAATCGTCGGTCGATTATTTGAAATGAGAATTAACTCGGCCTTTTCAAATAATTCTCGTATATTTAGAATTTCAAATCAATTTATCTCAATGGTTAAATTATTTGACAACATCAATTTTGTTCTTTAATGTAATTTTCACACCAAACACATTCAACCATCAAAAGCCACATAAATCGAGCAAATTCAGTTTATTTCCATTCCATATCGCTTATGATATTTTATAACTATTTATCGCTATTTTTATTTATTTTAAAATAGCTAATTTATTCAAAACGACGCTTCGGGCCATAAAACGGCCGTGGCGCTGTTTTTCTTCAGATTTGATTTACACATATCTGAAAATCCAACCGTTGGATCTTCCCAAAATTTACATCATTAGAAAGGTCTTTTCAAAACGAATCCAACGGTTCCAGTTTCGGGAAAATCCGACGGTCGGATCTCCCGGTACAATCGTTTGAAGTTTCGATTTCAAAATACGAACTGCAGCGTCGTTATTCGATTAAATATAATTATATTTATATATATATAAAAATATAATCGTTTCTGGCGCTGTTTTTCTTCATATTTGAATTAAACATTCCAGACAATCCAACCGTTGGATTTTTACAAGGTTGGTGCCGTTGGGAAGATATTTCCAAGGCGTACCCGACGGTTGAGGTTTCGGGAAAATCCAATGGTCGGATTTCCCGTACTAGTTGTTTGAAATCATGGTTTCAAAATACGAACTGCACGGCTTCGTTTCGTTTTAATTTTATTTATATTTATATATTTATATAAATATAGTTCATTCAATGATTTCCATATCGTTTTCACTTCAAATATTTCACTAACGCCTTAAAATTTTGGAAAATTTCGCCATAACCTCCCCTGCACCGGGAGCATCGGGAAATCGCAAATAGCTTTCCCGGTCCTTCTAATCTCAAAAAGAAAAAGAAAAAGCCAAGCGGCTAGCCAACAGGCTCATAAAATCATCACCCAAACAAAACAGTAAATGTGTACCTATTTGTCGGGCACAAAATTTTATTCCTCTTCTCTAGCCCCTTTGCTATAACCTGTTCAATGAATATGCATGTACATATATATACAGTTCTTATCATTTATCATTTTCTATTCAACTTCATATTTGATTTCTATTTGGTTTAAAAACACCATTCATTCAAATGTTACATAAATAGGTGCAAATCATTTCATTAGCTAATTAATGAATATTTCAACTCATATATGTTTATTTTGAACAAGTGGCTATTTTTAACACTTCACATTTCAACGATTTATGCATACAATAAAAATGTGATTTTTATTGTAAAACAATTCATTTCAAAACACTATTTTTCTATATAGTTCATGTTGGTGATAAAAATGGGATTTTTATCATAAAACAATTTCTTTTAAAACGAGATTATTTTACACAGTTCATATAGTCTATAAAAGGTGATTTTTATTATCAAACAATTTATTTCAAAATATGAATACCATTCAACACATGAATTTCTAATCAACGAATGAATATCAATTCAACACATGAATGTTTTCTATAGTTTCTATATATAGATAAAAATGTGATTTTTATTATCAAACAATTTATTTCAAAATATGAATACCATTCAACACATGAATTTCTAATCAACGAATGAATATCAATTCAACACATGAGTGTTTTCTATAGTTTCTATATATAGATAAAAATGTGATTTTTATTATCAAACAATTTATTTCAAAATATGAATACCATTCAACACATGAATTTCTAATCAACGAATGAATATCAATTCAACACATGAATGTTTTCTATAGTTTCTATATATAGATAAAAATGCGATTTTTATTATCAAACAATTTATTTCAAAATATGAATACCATTCAACACATGAATTTCTAATCAACGAATGAATATCAATTCAACACATGAATGTTTTCTATAGTTTCTATATATAGATAAAAATGTGATTTTTATTATCAAACAATTTATTTAAAAATATGAATACCATTCAACACATGAATTTCTAATCAACGAATGAATATCAATTCAACACATGAATGTTTTCTATAGTTTCTATATATAGATAAAAATGTGATTTTTACATTTTAAAACGCGAATACCATTCAACACATGAATTTCTAATCAACGAATGAATATCAATTCAACACATGAAGGTTTTCTATTCAATGAATAAATATAGTTTAAGCATATGAAAATAATTCAAACACACGAATATTATTCAAAATTTCGGCAGCATAACGGCAGGGTAGTTAAAACCGGGACCGTCCCTAGTACGGCTCCTCGCTCTACCTTAAAACCTCGCGGTTTTTGACAATGGGGATCATGCATCTAGTTCGCACGCAGACGGCATGTATATATTTATTTCATTTCCACAAACTAATCCTATGTGGTTTCAACCAAATATTTCTCAACCACAAAGGGGTATTTTTCAACCACAATCAACCAATATCAATCACAAACAATCCCAAACAATCATTCGCTATCAATCAATTTTCACAACAATTTCAACCAATAAATATCGTCCATGGTTTGTGGACGAGGGGCGTATATATATATTTATATATAGCAATTCACTTTTATTTCAACACATATATATATACAGAAAAAGAAATTGAAGAGTGAGAAATTCTCACCAATAGCTATCTAATACTACGACTCTTCCTTTATAGAAATCTTCGCCAATCTCGCCTTTCGTCGCTTTCGTTGCTCGTATTCTCTACATATGTAAAAATCGAATTTTTACTATGTTATTCAATATATAAAAATCGAATTTTGACTTCACTATTCAATATATAAAGATCATATTTTAAAAATAAAGATTATATTTTTAATATTCCTATGATGTAAAAATTATATTTTTATTGCTTTAAAAATATAAGAATCATATCTTACTTCTTCTACTTAATAAAAATTCCGTCTTTTCTATTTTAAAAATATGATCTTTTCTATTCTAAAAAAAATGTGATCTTTTTCTATTTAAAGTTTAAATCTTTTTCTTTTAAAGTTTAAATCTTTTCCTTTTAAAGTTTAAATCTTTTTAAAACCAGTTTAAAAATCCTTTTGAAATTCTTTTGAAAATCAGTTTTTAAATTCTTTTAAAAAATCAGTTTTAAAATCCTTTAAAATTCAGTTTTAAATCCTTTTAAATTTCAGTTTTTATAACCTTTTTAAAATCAGTTTTAAACCCTTTTAAAATTCAGTTTTAAATCCTTTTAAAATTCAGTTTTAAATCCTTTTAAAATTCAGTTTTAAATCCTTTTAAAATTCAGTTTTAAAGAATTAAAATAAAAAAATAAAAATAAAATAAAATACTTACTGTATCTCGAAGAAGGGGGGGTCGTCTTCGTCGGAGCTGGCTTCTAGGGGGGCGGCGGAGGCGGGGTGCTCGCGAATTCAGGGAGGGCTCGTTCCTCGAGCGGGGCGACAGAAATTGAGGAGAGAGGGGCACAGGTCGGAGGTGGCGCTGAGCGATGCCAGGGAGGCGGAGTTTGGGCGTCGGCGGCGTTTGCTTTAGGGGGGCGGTCGATAGTTTTTAGGGGTTTTTTTTTCTTTTATTTTTCGTTTGAAATTGAAATGAACGGGGGGGGGGGGGGGGGGCAGAACGACAGATAAAGGGAGGGAGATATTATTTTATATTTTTTTTATTAATTAAATTAATTGCATAAAGTTGACTTTTACCCACGAACTCGAAACGAGGCCCACCGCCTGTCGTCCATAGCGTTTAACCCCCATTCCGAACACAATGGGATATGTATCGCAAGCTGATTTGATCATTTCGATCAGTTTCCGTTAAAATCAACATATAACTCTATATATTGAATTTGAACGCGCATTTCAATTTACTGGGGTCACATACCAACTAGAAAAATTCTCGAAAAATATTTTCTAGCTTCGTATTGACGATACGGTCCTAACAAAACTAGTTTCGTCAAATTCTGAGACCGTTTGAAAAATGGCCAATTTCCAGTCGATTAAAATCAACTAAAACTGGTCAAACGCGTTTTCCTTTGCCACGCTCACATATTGATTCGAAAAATTATGAAATTTGAAACCTAGCAATAATTTGACATCACGGATCCAACAAAAGTGGTTTCGTCGAAATCCGAGGTCATTTGCAAAATGTCCATTTTTAAGGGCCTGAATTCCATAGCGACTATTCAGAATTTTCAACTGGACATATCTTTTGATTCCCGCTATCAAATTTCGATTGGTCAGATTCGTTGGAAATATATTATCAATTAGATTCCATTATTTTTGGTTTCACTAAAATCCGGATTGTTTTGCATCCGGTATATTCAATTGAAGTTTGAAATCGAATTATCGAACTACCGCGCCATTTTCAATTCTATATATAATTAATTATATTCGTTTTCAAATGTCGATTCAAACTCAGTTTTCATCGCCATTATTTAAAATATTTATTTTAAATATTTAAAATCCATTATTTTAGCCAATTTAAAAATTATAAATTGGTTCAGATTTTCTGGGTCGTTACAATCTCCCTCACTTAAAACTTTTCGTCCCCGAAAAGGAATAAAGTCGAAAGTAGTTTGATAAATCTACAATCACACAACACAACAACCAATCTAATTGTTTTAGCCTTCAAAAATATACTAATCAAATCCTATACCCTTTAAAAATCATTCAGACTATATAATTAAAAGTGCACATCCATGAAAAGAAAATAACAATAGAGTAGAGAATTATGTGGTAATGCAAAGTATGGTAAATGTACCTGGCACCGGAGTCAATCAGAGATATCTACTCGGCATCTGGGATAAGCTTTCTGAATGCTCTCCTCAGTTTCCCAAGTACAATCTCGCGGATCTCCACTCCATTGCACTTTGACTAAGTGAACCTTCTTGTTTCTCAGCTCTTTGGTTTCTTTGCCGATAATCTTTAGCGGCTCTCGCGTCACAGCTAATTCTGGAGTAATTTCAATATCCTGCTGAGCTGCTTCTTCCACGATCAAGTCTGGATCATGAACGTGCTTTCGAAGTTGAGATATATGAAATACATCATGAACTCCAGGCAACCAGTCTGGCAATTTAACTTTATATGCGAGAGTCCCAATCCGTTCCAGAATAGGAAACGGACCTATGAATTTGGGCGCTAACTTTCCAGTTTTACCGAACCGGATAACTCCTCTCATCGGCGATACTTTCAAATACACATAGTCGCCAACTTCAAAGGATATATCTCTTCTTCTTCTATCGGCATAGCTCTTTTATCGGCTTTGAGCGGCGAGTAATCGCTTCTTAACAAAATCGACTTTGTCGGCAGCTTCTCGGATCATATCAGGACCCAACACAAGTCTATTTCCAGGCTCGACCCAACAAGCAGGAGATCGGCACGGTCTACCGTACAATGCTTCGAATGGCGACATTGTCAGACTCGCCTGGTAGCTGTTGTTATAAGAGAATTCAGCCAAATGCAGATGGTCTTCCCATGATCCACCGAGATCTAGAACACAAGCCCGCAATAGATCTTCTAAAATGCGATTCACCCTCTCAGTTTGACCGTCTGTCTGAGGATGATAAGCGGTGCTCAAGTTCAACTTCGTTCCCGGCTCGACTTGAAATGCTTCCCAGAATTTGCTAGTGAAGATTGTATCTCTATCACTTACTATACTGAGCGGCACTCCATGCAGTCTAACTATTTCCCTGAAGTATATCTGTGCCAGACTCTGTGCGGTTCTATTTGATCTGACAGGTATGAAATGGGCGGTCTTCATGAAGCGATCTATGATCACCCAAATACTATCATTTCCTTTTCTGGTTCTGGGCAAACCATCAATGAAATCCATTGAAATATGTTCCCACTTCCAACCAGGAACTTCTAGTGGTTGTAACAATCCAGCCAATTTCTGTTGGTCGCTTTTGACTAGCTGGCAAGTAGGGCATCGACTAACATATATCGAGATGTCTCTTTTTAACGACTTCCACCAGAATGTGCATTTGATATCGTTATACATTTTATTCACACCTGGATGGATACTGAGCTTAGATTTGTGACATTCATCCAGTACATCCCTTCTGAGTTCAGGAATATCTGGAACGCAAATTCGCCCTTCTAACCTCAGAATCCCTTCGCTGTCTAGCTGGAAATCCGAAGCATTGCCTTCACGAATTCGCTGACTTATTCCTTTGATAAATTGGTCGTCTTCTTGGAGAGCCGATATCTTATCAATCAACGAAGTCGCAATGATGAAACTGGCGATCATCTCATTTTTTCGGCTTAACGCATCGGCCACGACATTGGCTTTCCCTGGAGTGTATAGAATTTCAAAATCATAAGCTGCAAGAAACTCCAGCCAACGTTGCTGCCTCAAGTTCAAGTCCTTCTGAGTGAACAGATACTTTAACGACTGGTGATCTGTAAACAGTTCAAATCTCTCACCCAGAAGATAGTGTCTCCAAATTTTCAAAGCGAACACGATAGCCAATAACTCAAGATCATGAGTTATGTAGTTCTTCTCGTGTGGTTTCAGTTGACGGCTAGCATAAGCAATTACTTGGCCTCTTTGCATTAACACTGCACCAAGGCCTTCTCTAGAAGCATCAGTCCAGACTTTTAAATCTTGGTTGCCATCAATGATGGTTAACACTGGAGCTGTCGTCAATCTTAACTTTAGTTCTTCAAAAGCCTCCTCACTTTTTGGAGTCCATTTGAATTTAGAGTGCTTCTTTGTAAGCTTCGTTAAGTGACCAGATATCTTCGAAAAGTCTTTAACGAACTTCCGATAATAGCTAGCCAATCCGAGAAAACTGCGGACTTCTGTGGGGGTGCTGGGCTGTTTCCAATTTTGAATAGCCGTGATTTTGCTTGGATCCACAGCGATTCCTTCTTTCGATACAACATGGCCCAGAAATTTCACTTCATCTTGCCAGAATATACATTTGGAAAACTTGGCTTTCAATACATTCCTTCTGAGGATTTCTAGAACCTGTTCCAGATGCTTTTCATGTTCGGCCTTTGATTTAGAGAAGATTAGAATATCGTCAATGAAAACCAGAACAAACTTATTCAAAACTCCTCTGAACACTCTATTCATTAGATCGACGAAGTAAGCTGGAGCGTTACATAAGCCGAACGACATTACTAACCACTCGTAGAATAAGTCGGGGCCTCTGAACGCTGTCATTGGAACACACTCTTCGGCAATTCGAAGTTGATGGAAACCTGTAGCTAGGTCCATTCGTGAGAATACTTGTGCTCCATTTAATCGATCTAACAAATCATCTATTCGTGACAATGGATATTTGTTCTTTATTGTCTGCTTGTTCAGATCACGATAGTCCACGCATAGCCGTAGAGTACCGTCAGATTTTGGGACAAATACCACTGCTGCACCCCAATCAGAGAAACTAGGCCTTATCAGACCTTTCCATACTAGCTGTCGTGTTTGATTGTCTAATTCCTCCTTCTCTTTCAAGGACATTCTTCGAATAGCGTGAACTACCGGCCTTGCATTCGGAATCAAAGCAATCTTGAAATCTATTTCTCTCTGCGGAGGTAAGCGAACAACTTCTTCGAACACATCCGCATAGTTCTTGACGACAGGAATGTCTTTGATGAGGTCGGGAATATTCTCTGCGACTTCAGGAACATTTTCAATTTGGGCTGGAGAAACATTCAAAGCTGCCCAGAAGTCTTTTCTATTAGCATTCTGACCTTCACAGGGAATGGTTATATAATCGCCTGATTTAATCCTCGCCTTTACGACTCTGTCGGCGCATTTAACTTCAGCTTCATATTTGGTCAACCAATCTAACCCCAAGATAAGATCAAACTCTTTAAAATTCATGACGACGGCGATGGTAGAAAACCGATAACGAGAGAAAGAAACCGGCACTCCACAAACCCAACTGAGATCAATGGAACCCCCAACCGGATTCTGGACAGTCATTGGTTCCTTGAGCTTCTTCAAATTCAAATCCAGTTTCTTAGCTGCATCTTTGGCAATGAAACTTCGTGACGCGCCTGTGTCAAACAGTACTTTGACTGGGATGTCTTTGACAGTCAGTGTGCCTTCTAATACATCTGGCCTTTCCTGAATAGCCGATGGCTCAGAAGCTTCTGCTACCTAATTTACTTGAGCTTCTTTGGTTGTTTTCAACAGCCGGCAATCTTGCTTTACATGACCAAATCGATGGCATTGATTGCATCTTTTACTTTCCTGGAGCTTCCTGCCGGATTTAGACCCATCATTCTTTTGTTTCTTCGAGGATTTACAATTTCCTTGCAAATGCCCTTTCTTATGGCAGTTATTGCATATGGCAGTCGTTGCTGGTTCTTTTTTGGATCTGGCCCTTTTTCGATTGACTTTGGGCTCCTTACCGACTTCAGACATTGTACTGGCCTTAAGACGATCAGTTTCAGACTCAATTCTATTACTAGAGCTGACTTCCTCCTCGTACTGTAGCATACCTTTCTTATCTAGATCTTCATATTGATAAGCCATATAAATCATTTCTGAAAAAGGAAGCTTCACATGCCCCAATACTTTATTCTGGTATTTCCTTTGAAGCCCGTGAATAAATCTCATATTTTTCCTCTTCGGATTTTGAATTAGATGAGGAGCAAAGTGAGAAAGTTCATTAAATTTCTTATGATATTCGGGAATGGTCATATCACCTTGTATCAAATAAGAAAATTCATCATATAATCTCTCGGTCGCTTCGGGAGGAGTAAATCTTTCTAAGAAAATCACTTTGAATCTGTCCCAGGTGATATCACCTTCTGGATTATTCTCCATAACCGAATCCCACCAGAACAAAGCTTCATCTTTGAGAGCCCAGGAGGCTAGTAATCTTTTCTGATCGTCCCTAAGCTTTAAACCATCAAAGATCTTCTCAGCCGAACGAATCCAAGCTTGTGTCTTCATAATTGTTTCCTCACCAGAGAACGGTATTCCACCCATATTTCGATATTTGGTTAATAGGGCCTCAATATCCGGTTCTGCATTCCTTCTGCTTCTGACACTCATTTTTCTAGTACTTCTGCAAATGGCAGATCAAGTGTCAGGTCACAGAAAAGGTATTTTAAAATATAGAAACACATACTTCAAATGTAAATGTGTCTATCAAGGTGTAATTTCATTCTGCTTTACTCATACTAGGATATTACTGATCCTATCTGTATAGAGTTACCCGTCCTAGAACACTACTGGTTCTATTTCTGACGAGTTCGTTCAAATGTTATATTCCAGAACTAAGCTTAACCAAAGCTCTGATACCACGTTGAGACGACCCGAAATCCCGTTCTCACGGAAACAGGGTTATCTTTGGAATATAACACAGAAACAGATAATAGCAGAACAAAATTAAATAAATACACCAGATAATGAACAATAGAATATACTGGATAAAAGTAATCATCAGAGTTACACAGTATACAGGATCTTACTTAGTACAAATACAGTTCAGCTATACATAAATGTCTACAGCGGAAATAAACAAAATATGTACAATAGGAGTTGAACAGCATAAAAAGAAATAAATGATAGAATCCATCTTCAGCTCCAGCTATCCAGAAAGAACCAGCTAAACCTGAATACAAGGCTGCCCGTGTAGAAAAAGGGGCACCCGAGTTTGAAAGTGAAACAAACTACGAGTCAGTCATGGGACTGGTATGAGAAATCCACTCAACACATATATAATTGGCTAATCACAGGACCACGCCACTTTCGTGGAACGGGTTTACTCCATTGGATTGCCAGTGCTTTAAAACAAATCTTTCTTTTAAACATCGCTATGCTTTTTATAAAAATGAAGCCGTTATAAGACTCAGTTCCCATCACACAATGCAACGCAAACCGGAGGATAGAGTTTTTACCTTATAACGGCCAAGATATGCTTGATACGAATAAAACAAAGGCATTTGATATTATTACTAGTGTTTATATGTTTTGAAAACAATTTCAAATCATAACTATCAATCATAGACGACATGAGCGTCCCATGCCACTATGTCGCCATATATATATATATATATACAATTGAAACCGCACGATGTCGTATTTGGAAATTGGATTTCCGTCATGAACCAAGGCAAAAGATAGTCCTTACCGAATTCGAGACAATCTAGCCCATGTCTCAGGTAAAGCCGCAACCATACCCTGGATCGTCAGGGCCGGTCCACACGAAGTGGATTATAATGCCTGAACAATGCGTTTCTCCACCCTTTGGGGTGTAAATGAGCCAACGAATGACTCCATCGGACCCGGATCGTCCGATCAAACCGAGGCGCCTCGCAGCAGCAACAACCACATAGGTGAAAAGTATATAAATGTCAGGGCTGGTAGGTCACTGACACCACCCTAGCTAGAAAGAAAACGCACGTCCCCCCTGAGGTCCTTCTCCCGTTTCTGGTTCATACCGGGGTGTGAGGCTCGCGAATTTACGTTATACACAAAGTTATGCCACACAGGCGGTGCTTTGATCATCACCACAATACTTTGCTTTTCAACAGAAGCCCTGATCTCTGCATCTTAGCATGCCACACAGAATAAATCCAATGTCAGACACACAGTCCATTTACAAGTCCGTTCTGGGTCTGAACGAAACCGGAGGCAATAAATACCTCGCAAACCCATCGATCACCACGTACGTCTGAACGATCACCACTCATTATCCATATTTCGGGATGCCTCCCAATCAGGACCTCGGTTACCATCCAAACGAGGTGAAGATCTCCGGTCTTCGACCACCGTCTTCACCTTCGACTTTAAATCGTCGGTCGATTATTTGAAATGAGAATTAACTCGGCCTTTTCAAATAATTCTCGTATATTTAGAATTTCAAATCAATTTATCTCAATGGTTAAATTATTTGACAACATCAATTTTGTTCTTTAATGTAATTTTCATACCAAACACATTCAACCATCAAAAGCCACATAAATCGAGCAAATTCAGTTTATTTCCATTCCATATCGCTTATGATATTTTATAACTATTTATCGCTATTTTTATTTATTTTAAAATAGCTAATTTATTCAAAACGACGCTTCGGGCCATAAAACGGCCGTGGCGCTGTTTTTCTTCAGATTTGATTTACACATATCTGAAAATCCAACCGTTGGATCTTCCAAAAATTTACATCATTAGAAAGGTCTTTTCAAAACGAATCCAACGGTTCCAGTTTCGGGAAAATCCGACGGTCGGATCTCCCGGTACAATCGTTTGAAGTTTCGATTTCAAAATACGAACTGCAGCGTCGTTATTCGATTAAATATAATTATATTTATATATATATATAAATATAATCGTTTCTGGCGCTGTTTTTCTTCAGATTTGAATT
The DNA here is from genome assembly GCA_030737875.1 of Allium sativum. Lineage (NCBI taxonomy): Eukaryota > Viridiplantae > Streptophyta > Magnoliopsida > Asparagales > Amaryllidaceae > Allium > Allium sativum. The sequence continues at coordinate 158,285,970 of CM060918.1, read as the reverse complement.
AAACATTCCAGACAATCCAACCGTTGGATTTTTACAAGGTTGGTGCCGTTGGGAAGATATTTCCAAGGCGTACCCAACGGTTGAGGTTTCGGGAAAATCCAATGGTCGGATTTCCCGTACTAGTTGTTTGAAATCATGGTTTCAAAATACGAACTGCACGGCTTCGTTTCGTTTTAATTTTATTTATATTTATATATTTATATAAATATAGTTCATTCAATGATTTCCATATCGTTTTCACTTCAAATATTTCACTAACGCCTTAAAATTTTGGAAAATTTCGCCATAACCTCCCCTGCACCGAGAGCATCGGGAAATCGCAAATAGCTTTCCCGGTCCTTCTAATCTCAAAAAGAAAAAGAAAAAGCCAAGCGGCTAGCCAACAGGCTCATAAAATCATCACCCAAACAAAACAGTAAATGTGTACCTATTTGTCGGGCACAAAATTTTATTCCTCTTCTCTAGCCCCTTTGCTATAACTTGTTCAATGAATATGCATGGACATATATATACAGTTCTTATCATTTATCATTTTCTATTCAACTTCATATTTGATTTCTATTTGGTTTAAAAACACCGTTCATTCTAATGTTACATAAATAGGTGCAAATCATTTCATTAGCTAATTAATGAATATTTCAACTCATATATGTTTATTTTGAACAAGTGGCTATTTTTAACACTTCACATTTCAACGATTTATGCATACAATAAAAATGTGATTTTTATTGTAAAACAATTCATTTCAAAACACTATTTTTCTATATAGTTCATGTTGGTGATAAAAATGGGATTTTTATCATAAAACAATTTCTTTTAAAACGAGATTATTTTACACAGTTCATATAGTCTATAAAAGGTGATTTTTATTATCAAACAATTTATTTCAAAATATGAATACCATTCAACACATGAATTTCTAATCAACGAATGAATATCAATTCAACACATGAATGTTTTCTATAGTTTCTATATATAGATAAAAATGTGATTTTTATTATCAAACAATTTATTTCAAAATATGAATACCATTCAACACATGAATTTCTAATCAACGAATGAATATCAATTCAACACATGAATGTTTTCTATAGTTTCTATATATAGATAAAAATGTGATTTTTATTATCAAACAATTTATTTCAAAATATGAATACCATTCAACACATGAATTTCTAATCAACGAATGAATATCAATTCAACACATGAATGTTTTCTATAGTTTCTATATATAGATAAAAATGCGATTTTTATTATCAAACAATTTATTTCAAAATATGAATACCATTCAACACATGAATTTCTAATCAACGAATGAATATCAATTCAACACATGAATGTTTTCTATAGTTTCTATATATAGATAAAAATGTGATTTTTATTATCAAACAATTTATTTCAAAATATGAATACCATTCAACACATGAATTTCTAATCAACGAATGAATATCAATTCAACACATGAATGTTTTCTATAGTTTCTATATATAGATAAAAGGTGATTTTTACATTTTAAAACGCGAATACCATTCAACACATGAATTTCTAATCAACGAATGAATATCAATTCAACACATGAAGGTTTTCTATTCAATGAATAAATATAGTTTAAGCATATGAAAATAATTCAAACACACGAATATTATTCAAAATTTCGGCAGCATAACGGCAGGGTAGTTAAAACCGGGACCGTCCCTAGTACGGCTCCTCGCTCTACCTTAAAACCTCGCGGTTTTTGACAATGGGGATCATGCATCTAGTTCGCACGCAGGCGGCATGTATATATTTATTTCATTTCCACAAACTAATCCTATGTGGTTTCAACCAAATATTTCTCAACCACAAAGGGGTATTTTTCAACCACAATCAACCAATATCAATCACAAACAATCCCAAACAATCATTCGCTATCAATCAATTTTCACAACAATTTCAACCAATAAATATCGTCCATGGTTTGTGGACGAGGGGCGTATATATATATTTATATATAGCAATTCACTTTTATTTCAACACACATATATATATATAGAAAAAGAAATTGAAGAGTGAGAAATTCTCACCAATAGCTATCCAATACTATGACTCTTCCTTTATAGAAATCTTCGCCAATCTCGCCTTTCGTCGCTTTCGTTGCCCGTATTCTCTACATATGTAAAAATCGAATTTTTACTATGTTATTCAATATATAAAAATCGAATTTTGACTTCACTATTCAATATATAAAGATCATATTTTAAAAATAAAGATTATATTTTTAATATTCCTATGATGTAAAAATTATATTTTTATTGCTTTAAAAATATAAGAATCATATCTTACTTCTTCTACTTAATAAAAATTCCGTCTTTTCTATTTTAAAAATATGATCTTTTCTATTCTAAAAAAAATGTGAACTTTTTCTATTTAAAGTTTAAATCTTTTTCTTTTAAAGTTTAAATCTTTTCCTTTTAAAGTTTAAATCTTTTTAAAACCAGTTTAAAAATCCTTTTGAAATTCTTTTGAAAATCAGTTTTTAAATTCTTTTAAAAAATCAGTTTTAAAATCCTTTAAAATTCAGTTTTAAATCCTTTTAAAATTCAGTTTTTATAACCTTTTTAAAATCAGTTTTAAACCCTTTTAAAATTCAGTTTTAAATCCTTTTAAAATTCAGTTTTAAATCCTTTTAAAATTCAGTTTTAAAGAATTAAAATGAAAAAATAAAAATAAAATAAAATACTTACTGTATCTCGAAGTAGGGGGGTGTCGTCTTCGTCGGAGCTGGCTTCTAGGGGGGCGGCGGAGGCGGGGTGCTCGCGAATTCAGGGAGGGCTCGTTCCTCGAGCGGGGCGACAGAAATTGAGGAGAGAGGGGCACAGGTCGGAGGTGGCACTGAGCGATGCCAGGGAGGCGGAGTTTGGGCGTCGGCGGCGTTCGCTTTAGGGGGGCGGTCGATAGTTTTTAGGGTTTTTTATTTCTTTTATTTTTCGTTTGAAATTGAAATGAACGGGGGGGGGGGGGGAGGCCAGAACTACAGATAAAGGGAGGGAGATATTATTTTTTATTTTTTTATTAATTAAATTAATTGCATAAAGTTGACTTTTACCCACGACCTCGAAACGAGGCCCACCGCCTGTCGTCCATAGCGTTTAACCCCCATTCCGAACACAATGGGATATGTATCGCAAGCTGATTTGATCATTTCGATCAGTTTCCGTTAAAATCAACATATAACTCTATATATTGAATTTGAACGCGCATTTCAATTTACTGGGGTCACATACTAACTAGAAAAATTCTCGAAAAATATTTTCTAGCTTCGTATTGACGATACGGTCCTAACAAAACTAGTTTCGTCAAATTCTGAGACCGTTTGAAAAATGGCCAATTTCTAGTCGATTAAAATCAACTGAAACCGGTCAAACGCGTTTTCCTTTGCCACGCTCACATATTGATTCGAAAAATTATGAAATTTGAAACCTAGCAATAATTTGACATCACAGATCCAACAAAAGTGGTTTCGTCGAAATCCGAGGTCATTTGCAAAATGTCCATTTTTAAGGGCCTGAATTCCATAGCGACTATTCAGAATTTTCAACTGGACATATCTTTTGATTCCCGCTATCAAATTTCGATTGGTCAGATTCGTTGGAAAGATATTATCAATTAGATTCCATTATTTTTGGTTTTACTAAAATCCGGATTGTTTTGCATCCGGTATATTCAATTGAAGTTTGAAATCGAATTATCGAACTACCGCGCCATTTTCAATTCTATATATAATTATAATTAATTATATTCGTTTTCAAATGTCGATTCAAACTCAGTTTTCATCGCCATTATTTAAAATATTTATTTTAAATATTTAAAATCCATTATTTTAGCCAATTTAAAAATTTTAAATTGGTTCAGATTTTCTGGGTCGTTACATAGACTTAGGTATACGTCCAAATATATCATAACTACTACCCTGATCGATTGGGTCCCTAACCCTCATAGATACCTTATGTTGGCCATACAGTAGGAGGTCTCACTTCCTAAAGTGGCAACCCCTCGTCATAATAATGTGCACAACCATATCTACAGGTGTCACTGGCGTCTTATCCCCCTCTGCCCGGCTTACGCACGCACATGGCCCGGTCTGTTTGCGCCGCCCACACCGTCCTCCATGTTTGGATCTCTTACAATCAGTTAGTAAGTGTGCCCCTTCTCCGCCTAGTACGAAGTACTTTGTTTGATACCTATTCCGGGTTACTGACTGAAATGGGTCCCACACAATATGATACAAGCTCTCCCCTTGTCTTGTATCCCCCACTAGGTTTTCACTATGTATACCACTAGGTGTCTTTAATTACATAGTCTTATTTATTTTTACCGCTTATACTTACCTATAGGTGTCTTTAGTACATAACCCCTAATCTTCCAACTGGTTATGCTTACCTATAGGTGTCTTTAATTACATAACCCTATCACTTCTACAAGTTATGTTTACCCTAAAAGGTGTCTTAAATTACATAACTTTATTATTTCCACCGATTATGTATACCACTAGGTGTCTTTAATTACATAACCTTAACAGGTTAAGTTTGTGAGCCTATATGTGAATATTTTCCATCCCCTCTTCAGATTTACTTAACCCACCCCTTAACCATGTTTACTTAACCCCCAACTTAAATTTAAGTTCATACAATCCCTATGGATTAACTTAGGTTAAGTAGTCCAATTCTTTACCATGTCCATTTATGGTTTCATAATGGGCCAAACCTCCTACATTAGGCCTACAACATGTGGATGCTAGATATGCCGATCGGCTCCGAGCAGACTTATTCCACAGTTGAGACTAACCTCGTGTCATATCCCAATTCGTATTTACGTACTTAGACCCGCATTAGGTTCAACATTAGTGGCTGCTGGATATGCCGGTCGGGTTTGGGCAGACTTCCACCACTAATGCAACCTAACCTCGTGTCATAAGTACAATTACAATTCCATATTGTAATTGCTAGTCATTCCATTTTTAATTAATTAATCGATTAATTAATCCTTTCCTTTTATAGGTGTCAATACCTAGTTTACCCAATAATTTGAATTACATGTCATAAATGTTCATATTCAAATTATGCCATTTTTAACACTTTTCCCCCATTCCTTAACTAGCGCCCTCACAAAATTGGCAACATGCCTAGGCTAGACAATACCCTAGTCATAAATGATAATAGGGAAAATAATGGGAATATAACTAAAATGATCATCTTGGCATAAACATAAACTTGTATGATAATAAGGTGAACATACATACTGGCATGGACATCAAATTGTCATCATAACAAGGTGATAACTTAGATCACATAAAATAGATCTAACATGATAACATAAGGTGACAATTTAGATCACATAAAATAGATCTAACATGATAACCTAAGGTGATAATTTAGATCACATAAAATAGATCTAACGTGATAACGTAAGGTGACTATTTAGATCACATAAAATAGATCTAACATGATAACATAAGGTGACAATTTAGATCATATAAAATAGATCTAACATGATAACATAAGGTGACAATTTAGATCACATAAAGTAGATTTAACATGATAACGTAAGGTGACAATTTAGATCTATCTAACAGTTTCAATGTCCACATAAATTAGATCTACTAATTTAGAAATAGATCTACACATCATATCATGTCACAAAAGCTGCAATTAAGATAAAGGTTTAGATCCAATTCTAACTAATTCAAGGTGACATATGTTCATGATTTACATAAATTATTAGATCTATCCAATGATATAATTGTCCAAATTAACAGATCTATATTAACCATAATATAGTTACAAACCAAGATCCACAATAGAACAATCACAATTGAATTGGATCTAGAGAAATAGATCTATCATAACATAGCATAAGATCTAGCAATAACATAGATTCAAGGTTTACAATGTATCCAAATCACAGTCTTTCATGATTCACTATTATTTATCTAAACCTAAAAGCAACTAGAACTCACTGTGATTGGATTGCTAATATGATAGAAAAGAGACTGGTGCTGAGTCTATGCTTGAATCTCAGAATTTGTTATGCTTTAGTTGATAGAAGAAGATGAGAGACCCTAGTTCAGTTCAGACTCCGGAAGAGTTTGGCCGCCATGACTTCTAATGGAGAAATATGTGAAATGACCATATATTTATAGCTGCAGAACCATCTGGAACCGACTGCTACATAAGCCCTAGGGTAAAATCAGGTCGCGGGTCGCCTCCACTTGAGAAAAGACACGAATACCCAAAAACAATTTTAGGCGCACTTTACAGGTACGCTAGTGCAAAATTGCCTTGGCACACTTGGCAAGTGCGCCAGTTATACCCGGTTTTGATTTTCCACTTTTTATCATTCGTAGCTTCTTCATATGTTATCCGTTTTACCCAAATTAGATGCCTATCCTGACTAGAATTTCGAGACGGATGTAATGACATAGTCAGTTTCCCTTAATATTAAATTAATTATTCTTTAATTTATCCTCTTTAATGTTAACACAATTACGGGGTGTTAGAGTGTATTACACACATATTTGTTGTTGTTAATAATGTAAAGTTATATATAGAACAATGCATATTATAACCTTTGGACCTCTCCTTGTTTTGGGAAGAAAGTGAAAATACTAGATGTAGTACAATATCTCTATTAATCCTCTAAAACTTTTATCAGTTCCATGAATTGTTGTTTACATATTTGATATTGTTCTATGTGAAATTGAAGCGTGCTGTGTATATTTAAAGCAAAATAGTCATTATAAACACAGTTTAAAATATCCGACATTTAACATTTGTTAAAATGACTGAATGTGAAAATATATCTTTTAATCGTGGTCAAAAATCCCGGTGGTGTTTTGGACAGTGAAGTATTGGCTTGGAAACTGGTATAACTTGTATAAAAAAGCAGCAAAAGTTATAGCAAAATAGTTGTTATGTTAGCACTTTGTAAAAGACATTGTTTTGGAAATTTCTAACAACATCGGAAAGATATCCATAGGGGTTTCTTTATGCTTTTGGTAAATAAAATACAAGTACTTACTAATGTAAAAATAACAAGTAAGGCATACAACTAGTTAAAGAAAAAATAAAAATTAAAAGACTATTATATAAATACTTAGGAAAATAACTAGTTTTCGTGATTTCTCCGAATTAATTAAAGGAAAATTTTAATGGTTTCTTTTAATAATTTTAAGTACTCTAAGTATACCAAAATTGTAAAAAAAAAAAATAGATCAAAAATCATTTATTTAAGTATCCTTAACAAGTCTCAAAATTCATGCAATTGCCCGACTAAGTCATGACAATAACAACAGTTAACGACATCATTTTAAGAGTGCCATCTTTACTACTGTACCATTTTCAAATTATTCCGAAAATGCTGAGTTTTTATTTGAATGTTCAAATTATGTGAAAATGTCATTTAAGTTATGTATATCTCTGTAATCTTCGTTAGGCTGTTTTCTAACTTAATATTACAATGTTTTAAAAAAATCATGTTTAAATATAATTTTTTATAACTAACTTTGAATTTTTAATGTAAAAGGCTTTTAAAATAAAAAAGAACTTATCTATTCTTCTATACTTATTTCCAAAAAATTTATATTTACGTATTATATATGTAACTATAACTTATTTTGTGGGTGGTTTAAAAGTGTTTTAACGTAACTATTTTAAAAAGTAAGTTAACTATTTTATAAAAGTAGTAAAATAAATTTTGGATTTTAACTTTTGATTTAAAATAAATGGTTTTGTGAATTTAATTAAAAATACACTACCTTATCTATAGTTGTGAATATGTTTAGATATTTAAATGAATGTCTAAAAGTTAATGATTGTGTAACTCACCGTTCTGCAAAATCGGAACCGCAAATCTATGGATGTGGCAGTCATCTCTAGTGTCAGCTTTTGTTGATAGAAAACCAGATGTTAATAAACAATAACATTAGAAAACGTGGGAATATAAAAAGCTTTACAAAACATTAAATTCCCTTTATACATCCTTTTATTATAACTCGTTCAGAGAAATTATAAGCTATTACAAAATAAAGTCTAAGGGCAACATATAATGATGCCCCATGGTTGATCAGAATTTAATTACATTAGCAATTACAACTTTTTCAATATATACATCAAAATAATAACTAAATAACGGCACTGCTAAATAGCTATAGCCCCATGTTTGCCTCTGAAAGTTTATTCGACAAAGCGCTTGAAAGGTTCTGATCCTCGGCCTACTCAAATTAGAATCTGAGAGTTAAAGCGGAAAACAAAAACTTCAGGTCAATCAACAGACTGGGGTGAATAATACTCCTTTATACCAAACATATAGATATTGTTAATGTGCCTTTTTACCAAAAGGCCATCATAACTCATATTTCTATCAATTGAGGAATTCAAGATTTGAGTACATTCTTTCGTGTAGTCTATTTGTTTGGATAGGATGCTAACATTCACGAGATCTTGGATATCACATAATAGGAGCATTAGTTCGATCTGCATCTCAGGACGATTCGACTCAAATATTGATTTTCCAGCTTTAAAACTAAAGGTCCATTTTGGATCGAACAATTGTAACACCCTATAATTTCAACAACATTAAAGAGGATAAATTAATTAATAATTAATTAATAATTAATTTAATAATCAGAATTAAGGGAAATGGACTTTGAAATTGCGTTCGTCTCGAAATTCTATTCAAGATAGACATTTGGTTTGCGAAAAACGGACAACGTTTTAGGAAGTTATGAAGGTTTGAAATTTAAATACGCGCAAGATAATTATATATATATATATATGTGTGTGTGTATATATATAGGGATCAGGAATTCAAAATTTCAGTTCAAATTTCGAAAATCCCGTAAGCAGCAAAATTCCCGCCCCAGGGGTGTCGACCCCATAGTAGGGGGGTCGACCCCATACTAGGGGTGTCGACCCCATTAGGGGGGTTCGACCCCGGGGTCGACCCTACAAAGGGGGGTCGACCCCCCTAGGGCTGAGGTGGCAGTCGATTTTTGGGGGGGGGGCTGCCAGCTATAAATAAAGGTCCATTTCTCTTGTTTTCTTCATTGGAAATCAATGGAAGCCAAATGCTGCCGGTGCCTGAACTCAAACGAATCCTTTTCTTCAACAACAATCAACTAGAGCCAATCAGTTAGAGATTCACACATAGATCTGAGAATCAACACCAACAATTTCTCTTCTATCTTATAAAATCCAAACACTATGAGTTTAGTTACTTTTAGATTTAAATGATTAAAATTAAAACGTGATAAGACTGTGACTTGGATCTGCTCTAAATTGTGAATCTATGATATTCTTATATCTTAACCTTTATCATGTTAGATCTACTTTTATAGATATAATACCCTTGTGGTTAATTTATCATGTCACATTTGTGGATCTTAACCTTTATCTATGGTTGTGGCTAATTTGGATTAGCCATTATTTAGATAATTAAAACCTTGTTTAGATCTAATTCTCCATCTAGATCATATTGTACCTATCATGTGGTGGTTAATTTAGATCTGTCATTAATTGGACATGTGAATCCTTATTTAGATCTATTCATGCCTATTTGGACATCCTTATTATGTTAGATCTAATTTTATCATTACCTGTTCACTAGATCTGTTTTCATGTCCACCTTATTGCTATGCCAATTACATGCCTATGTCCGTGTATATATATATATATATATATTCCAGTTATGTTAGAATAATCACTATTGTCATCTTCCCATCACCTTTTTCTTTTATTGCTTATAGCCAAGCTACTTTACTTTCTAGCCTAGGCATATCGCCAAATATATGCAAATGTGTTAGATAGGGAACGTGGGAAAACATTAGAATTGGCATAATTTGAATAATGAATATGATTTTAGACATATAGTTCACTATGATGATAATTGGTTAAATGGGCATGAACACCTATAACAACATAGGTGAAAATTGGATAATAATGAAATGCCTAGAATTACAATAATTAGAAACTATAACTACACTTATGACACGAGGTTAGATTGCATTTGTGGTGGAAGTCTGCCTGGACCCGATCGACATATCCAGCAAATGCAAATGTTGAATCTAATGTGAGGGGTCTAAGTGCACAACTACGAGATGGGCTAAGACACGAGGTTAGGCCCAACTTGTGGAAGAATCATGCCCAGACCAGACTGACATATCCAACATCCACAAGTTATAGGCCTAATGTGGGAGGTCTAGCCCATTATAACCATAAAAGGACATGGTACTTAACCTAGTCGAATCCATAGGAATTGTGTGAACATGAATATGAATAGTGGTTAAGTAAACTTGGTTGAACAATGGGAGGGTTAAGTTAAGTATATCTGAGATGGGTGGGTAATATTTAAATATTGGCCCACAAGACTTAACCAATTGGGGGTTATGTATTAAAGACACCTATAGGTAAGCATAACCGGTAGAAAGATTGGGGTTATATAATTAAAGACACCTTTTAGGGTAAATATAACCTGTGGAAAACCTAGTGGGGGATACAAGACAAAGGGGATAAATTGTATAATATTATGTGGGACCCGTTTCAGTTAGTAACCCGAAGTAGGTATCAAATAATGTACTCTGAATTAGGTCGGAGAAGGGACACGCTTACTGAATTAATTGTAAGAGATCCAAATGTGGAGGACGGTGTGGGTGGCGCAAACCGACCGGGTCATGTTCGTGCATGGGCCGGGTAGAGGGGGATAAGGCGACCATGACACTTGTAGATATGGGGCTGAGCATATCAACGAAGGGTTGCCACTTTAGGACGTGATACATCCTACGGTGGGGCCGGTATAGAGTATCTATGTGGATTAGGGAGCCGATAGATTAGGGTAGTAGTTAGGTTACATTTGGACGTATGCCTTAGCCTACCACCTTATAGTGGAAGGGATCATCTCATTCTAGTTATACTAGTAATAGTGTAGGGCAATCGTTAGGGAATCGTATACACTCTATCATGTTACTGTTATTTATTTACTTACTAAAAGTAACAGGACTTGCCAGACTTAATGTCTGACCCTTTTTTTCCTCTTCTTTCTTCCGTTTCCCCTTCCCTCCGGTTCTCAGGGCGGGAACACTCAGGCTTGACCATGATTCTGCTTTTATCTTGCTAGGACCTGCTCTTGAAGTAGTGCTCAAGTTCTTATCTCTACTATGGCTTTGTCTATTTTTTGGGGAATTGTGCTTTTTATGTATTTTCTGTACTCTAATGATACAAGATGGAAGTTTTACATTATTGTAATGGGTTTTATGTAGTTTCAGACTTGTGATATTTTGGACCCCGATGTTATGATTTATGTTGAAATAAAAATTTGAATTCCGCTGTTGCTTTTATATTTGTCTTGTAATGTTTCTGTTTCTGTTTACCTATAATGCTTCTCGAAACTTAATGCATTCTCTTAATGAGTGACATTAACGGACGTGGGGTGTCACACTTGGTATTAGAGCTGAAGATTACCAGATTAGATAAAAGTTTTTGAAAACTATTTTCAAAAAGATTTTAAAAGTAAGCATTTTCAAAAGAAAAGTCTGTTTTCAAAAAAAATCCCCAAAAAGCCATAAGTAATATCTTTCGATCCCTTTGTCTGAATCTTTTTCCTTTTCTTATTCAGCATGTCTGGGGAACCTAATATTCCAGAGGGCATTACGATACCAGGCTGGTTCCGTAGGTATCCGGAGGCCACGGCGCCTGCCGAAGACCAAGGAAATGTTCCTCCCCCAGCTGCACCCATTGTTCCTCCTCCTCCACGTGCAGACATCTTTTCCAAGATCTGCAAAGATTTCCGTGCTATCGGAGGAAATCCATTCCATGGAACGCGACATTCGTAGAGGCAAGGAATTGGATCAAGGAGACTGAGAACTTGTTCGTAATCTTTGAAGTGGAAGATTGAAGGAAGATTCAGATGGCTGCCTGTTGCTGAAAGATGAAGCTTCGGTTTGGTGGGAAGTAACCCAAGCAGGCCGTCCGGTGGAAACTTGGGATGATTTTAGATAGATGTTTGAAATGAAGTTTCTTTCCTAAGCTAAGAAAAGCATGCAAATGGAGAGGTTCTTAGCACTCAAACAAGAAAACTTGACTGTTAATGAATATGTGAACAAATTCAACCAGCTAGCAAGATTTGGACTGGAACTGTGGATCCTCCACATAAGAAGGCTTTGCGGTTTGTTAAAGGGCTAAACGAACCCCTTCATGGGTTAGACATGTTACATTTTCCAATGGGAGCTACCTTTGAAAGGCTTGTTGATATGGCCTTGATGCATGAGGAAGACAAGGGAAAAAAGAAGGAGGTTAAAGCTGAGGAAACAACGCAAAACAAGAAGATTTGGCCCAAGAAGGGACAACAACAACAACAGCTACAGAAGAGGGGAGGAAAGAATGACAAGGGTAAGGATAAGAGGAAGTGTCACAGTTATGGACGTGAGGGTCACTTAGTGAAGGACTGCAAAAGAAGGAAGAATTCTTACTTCAATTGTGGAGAGGACAGACACTTTGCTAGGGAGTGCCCGAAGAAACAGGGGCAAGGTCGAAGGGCAGGAACTTCTGGAGGGCAGGTGCATGCTCTCGCGGTCAGTGCTCCTAATATAGGTAGAATTTTTTTTGGGAAGGTTTAATTTCTCTTTCAAATCATCCTATTAGAACATTTTTTATTCTGGCGCTTCACATTCATTTATATCTAGTTCTGTGGTTGAATATCTATACTTAAATACTAGTATGGTAATGGATCCCATTATTTTCTCAAACCACATTGGTGGTTCAACTCATTTGTTTATGATTTGTCGGGGTTTGAGGATATCTATCTTAGGCACCGAGTTTGAGTGCGACAATATGTGCTCGGGTTTATGGGCTATGGGTTGATTCTAGGGATGGATTAGCTAACCATGTATGGTGCCATTTTAGATTGCGAGAAGAAGGTCGTTAGAATTTTGACTTACCATGAGAGGACCCTCGAGATTTCTTGTGACCCCCAAGGGTCGGTTATGCTTAGTTTCCTAGAGTCTCTTGATGCATCTATCGATGAACTACAATCTGTTCTAGTTGTCCGAGATTATTCTGATGTTTTGATGAGGTACGGGGTTTACCTTCGAGGAACAAGATCAATTTTTGTATATATTTGGTGGAAAATGTAAAACCATTTGCATTACCAATGTGCCATATGGCTCCGAGGGAAAGGAGGGAGCTGAGTAAGCAAGCAAGGGAGATACTTGAGAAAGGATTTATAAGACAAAGCATATCTGAATGGGGTGCACTAGTTGTATTCGCAACTAAGGTGGATGGTTCGCTTTGGTGTGTGTGGGCTATAGAGAGTTGAACAAACTCAATAAGAACAGGCACCTACTTCCGAGGATAGACGACTTGTTTGACCAGCTTGTTGGTGCCTCGGTGTTCTCTCAATTAGACTTAGCCACCGGTTTTCATCAATTGAGGGTGGCTAAAGACAGTATAGATAAGACCGCTTTTAGGACTCCAGATGGTTTTGTTGAATGGCTAGTTATGCCTTTTGGGTTGACAAATTGACCCACTTATTTTGTTGATCTGATGAGTAAGGTGTTTCCGGAGTTTCTAAATAAATTTGTCGTAGTCTTTGTTGATGATATCTTGATCTTCTCCAAAAGCAAAGAAGAGCATGCCCAATATTTGAGAGAAGTTTTGTAAGCTCTCCGTGCGCATCAACTTAAGGCAAAATTCTCCAAATGCCATTTTTGGAGAAAAGAGGTGAGATTCTTAGGGCATGTAGTCTCCAAAGAAGGGACAGCTGTAGATCCCGCAAAGGTAGTTGCAGTGCAAGATTGGAAAATTCCGAAAAATGCAACAGAGGTGAGAAGCTTTCTTGGATCGGCAGGTTATTATAGGAAGTTCATTACGGACTTCGCAAAGATATCTGCCCCTCTCACCAGGCTGACAAAGAAAAACTTGGCATTTTCATGGGATATAGATTGTGATACTGCTTTCCAACGTTTGAAGAGGGATCTGACAACAGCCCCAGTCTTGACCTTGCCTGATGGGAGCAAAGTATTTACGCTTTACACTGATGCATGTGGCATTGGGATTGGTGCGGTTCTGATGTAAGAAGGTGCTATGGGGGTATACAGTTGAGAGTTGATGAGAAGAACTACCCTACCCATGATTTAGAGCTAGCTGCCATAATATTCGCGCTTAAGACGTGGCGTCATTATTTACTTGGAGAGAAGTTCGAATTAAACACCGATCATAATCCCTCAAGTGCCTATTCTCGCAAAAGGATCTTGATTTAAGGCAACAAAGGTGGATGGAGTTCCTAGCTTCATATGATTTTGAAATCGCTTATAGCCCTGGAAAGCGTAATGTGGTGGCCAACCCACTAAGTAGGCAGAGGATGGCCTTAAGTCCTCTATTTATGGAAAGGAGGAGCTTGGAGTTCATATCAACTTTTGACTTTAGACCCTCCATCGAGATTTTCCCTGATTTATTTGCATCGCTAGAATACAACTAACTCTTATGGATCGATAGGAGCTTCGCAGCAAGGTGACCCACAGATTTTAGACATCATGGATAAGCTCAGAAAAGGGGAGACTTCTAGCCACCTCAGTAGATATTCCATAGATGAAAAAGGGTGGTTGCGACGAGATGGAAGGCTTTATGTTCATCAAACTGGAAGCTTGATAAAGATAGTCCTAGAAGAAGCCCACCATTCTAAAATTACTATTCATCCAGGTGGTGATAAGATGTACAGAGACATGAAGAGGGTTTTCTTTTGGGCTGGGACGAAGAAAGATTTGGCTGAGTTTGTTTCTCAATGTTCGGTTTTTCAGCAAGTCAAAGCTGAGCAAAAGAAGCCCGGTGGTCTACTTCATCCTTTGGAGGTTCCATGGTGGAAGTGGGAGAGCGTCTCCATGGATTTCATAGATGGTTTTCCTAGATCAAAGAAAGGCAACACCAATATGTGAGTTGTGGTGGATAGACTTACTAAGAGCGCTCATTTCATTCCAGTTAAGTGTTAGAGGACGGCATCATGGTTGGCAGCATTTTATGTTTGTGAGATAGTCCGTCTTCATGGAGTACCTTCCCGCATCATAAGCGATCATGACCCCATCTTCACCAGTGAATTTTGGAGGAGTTTGCAAGAAGCATTAGGTACACAGTTGTGTTTGAGCACCACTTATCATCCTCAGACCGATGGTAAGATGGAGAGGGTGAACAGAGTTCTTCATGATCTTTTAAGGTTGTATATCTTGGACTTCAGAGGGACTTGGGAAGAGCGTCTTCCTTTAGCAGAGTTTGCCAACAACAACAATTATTAAGCTGGCATTGGTATGACACCCTTCAAAGCATTATATGGACGACCCTGTAGATCACCAACTTTTAGTGGGAATCTACAGAAAGATTATTACTTGGACTAGATATGGTTAGGGAAACATCAAAGAAGATTGACATTATTCGATGACGAATGAAGACAGCTCAAGAAAGGTAGAAATCCTATGCGGACAAGAGAAGGACTGACATCGAATTTGAAGTGGGAGACTTAGTTTTTATTAAAGTATCACCTCTGAGGAATGTGGTTCGCTTCGAATATGTAGGGAAGTTAGCACCCAGATTTGTGGAACCATTTCCCATAACCTAAAGTATCGGCCGAATGGCCTATAGAGTAAAACTGCTAGAAAATCTACCTGGCATTCAAGATGTTTTCCATGTTTCCCATCTGCGAAAGTGCTTGCATGATACCACGGAATTTGTTGAGCCAAATATATTGGAGGAAGTAGAAGTGGAGCGGGAGGCGATGGTCAGACGAGTCTTTACACGTAGTCTAGGATCAGATGTTAAGAAGCTACGCAATAAAGAAATCAAGCTGATAAATGCTTAATGGGGAGATAACCCAGAGGATGCGACTTGGGAGACTGAGGACAAGATTTGTGCTTTGTACCCTATCTTTTTCAAGGGTATGTCCTTAACTCCTTTTCCAAAGTTTTATCTATTCTTGTTTCTACCATTTGAGTATGTCCTATCAATAGTATTTTCGATCCTTAGATAGGAATCCTACGGATGTAAACATGTGTTTGAGACATGTTATGTTTGATGGATGCAAGTAGATGCAAGTGTTTGCTAGTAGTTTCCTATGGATACATATACACACACATTATACACTAGATTGGGTCAATCACTCTCATACTGCATATGGATGTGTGTGCATTTTTCTTTTCTTTTAGCAGGCAAAAATAGATGTACTAGCATATGGATGTTGCATTTGGATGAATGAGTGTGCACACATATAAAACTTACATGTTATAATAGGATTATTTGCATACACATTGGATTCATGGCACTAATATACATTGCATCGAGGAGGTCGATTGGATTAATAGACCGCCTAATCTTCGCATTAGTATTGGGACATATACACACACCTTTGCATATGTTCATATAAGCATTAGAAGTCTTTAAGGACAATGGATGCATGTGATTGTTGGATGAGTAGATGGGTGATGGATGGTAGGATATGCACTCTACTTAACTTAGGGATTTCGGGGACGAAATCCTTTAAGTATAGGAGAATAGAACACCCCGTAATTTCAACAACATCAAAGAGGATAAATTAAATAATAGTTAATTTAATAATCAAAATTAAGGGAAACGAACTATGCCATTGCGTCCGTCTCGAAATTCTGGTCAAGATAGACATTTGGTTTGCGTAAAACGGACAACGTATGAAGAAGTTATGAAGGTTTGAAGTTTGTATACGCGCAGGATATATATATATATATAGACCAGGAATTCAAAATTTCAGTTCAAATTTCGAAAATCCCGTGGGCGGTAAAATTCCCGCCCCACGGGTGTCGACCCCATAGTATGGGTGTCGACCCCATAAGTGGGGAGGTCGGCCCTGGGGTCGACCCTATAAAGGGGGGGTTCAACCCCCCTAGGGCTGAGGTAGCAGTCGATTTCTGGGGGGGGGGGCTGGCAGTTATAAATAAAGATCCGTTTCTCTTGTTTTCTTCACTGGAAATCAATGGAAGCCAAGTGCAGCCGGTGCCTGAACTGAAACGAATCCTTTTCTTCAACAACAATCAACTAGAGCCAATCAGTTAGAGATTCACGTATAGAACTGAGATTCAACACCAACAATTTCTCTTCTATCTTCTAAAATCAAAACAATGTGAGTTTAGTTACTTTCAGATTTAAAGGATTAAAAGTAAAACGTGATAAGACTGTGACTTGGATCTATTATAAATTGTGAAACTATGATATTCTAGGATCTTTACCTTTATCATATTAGATCAACTTTTATAGATCTAATTTGCTTGTGGTTAATTTATCACGTTAATTTGTGGATCTTAACCTTTATCTATGGTTGTGGCTAATTTGGATTTGTCATTATTTAGACAGTTAAAACCTTGTTTAGATCTAATTCTCCATCTAGATCATCTTGTACGTATCATGTTGTGGATAATTTAGATCTATCATTAATTGGACATGTGAATCCTTATTTAGATCTATTCATGCTCATTAGAACATTCTTATTATGTTAGATCTAGTTTTATCATCACCTTTTAACTAGATCTGTTTCCATGTCCACCTTATTGCTATGCCAATTACATGTCTATGTCAATATATATACATATATATATATATATATTCCAGTTATGTTAGAATAGTCACTGTTATCATCTTCCTATCACCTTTCCCTTTTATTGCTTATGGCCAAGCTACTTTCTAGCCTAGGCATGCCGCCAAATATACGCGAATGCATTAGTTAGGGAACGGGGGAAACATTAGAGTTGGCATAACTTGAATAATGAATATGAATTTAGACATATAGTTCACTATCGGTATAATTGGGTAAACGGGCGTGAACACTTATAATGGCATAGGTGAAAAATTGGATAATAATGAAATGCTTATGATTACAGTAATTAGAAACTGTAACTTCACTTATGACAAGAGGTTAGATTGCATTTGTGGTGGAAGTCTGCCCAGACCTGATCGGCATATCTAGCAACCGCAAATGTTGAATCTAATGTGAGGGGTCTAAGTGCACAAATACGATAGGGCTAAGACATGAGGTTAGGCCCAACTTATGGATGAAGTCTGCCCGGACCCGACCAACATATCCAGCATCCACAAGTTGTAGGCCTAATGTGGGAGGTCTAGCCTATTATAACCATAAATGGACATGGTAACGAATTGGAATACTTTACCTAGTCGAATCCATAGGGATTGCATGAACATGGTTACATGAACATGAATAGGGATTAAGTAAACTTGGTTGAACAATGGGAGGGTAATATTTAAATATAGGCCCACAAGACTTAACCAATTGGGGGTTATGTATTAAAGACACTTATAGGTAAGCATAATCGGTAGAAAGATTGGGGTTATATAATTAAAGACACCTTTTAGGGTAAATATAACCTGTGGAAAACCTAATGGGGGATACAAGAAAAAGGGGAGAGCTTATATCATATTGTGTGGGACCCGTTTCAGTCAGTAACCCGGAGTAGGTATCAAACAATGTACTCTGAACTATGTCGGAGAAGGGGCACGCTTACTGAACTGATTTTAAGAGATCCAAACATGGAGGACGGTGTGGGCGGCGGAAATCGACCTAGTCATGTGTGTGGATGGGCCGGGCAGTGGGGGATAAGACGACCGTGACACTTATAGATATGGGACTGGGCATATGAGCAAAGGGTTGCCACTTTAGGACGTATTACATCCTACGGTGGGGCTGACACAGAGTATCTACGCTGATTAGAGAGCCAATCGATTAGGGTAGTAGTTAGTGCACATTTGGACATATGCCTAAGTCCCACCTTATAGTGGAAGGGATCATCTCATTCTTTTTATACTAATAATAGTGCAGAGTAATCATTAGGGAAGCGTATACACTCTATCATGTTACCTTGTCATTCTTACCTTTTGTGACGTCATCTTTCTTATCCACTTTATATGCTTGTCATGCTACTTTTATTTACTTAGTAAAAGTAACTGGACTCACCAGACTTTATGTCTAAACTTTTTTGTTTACTCTTCATTCTTTCGTTTTCTCCCTAGGTTCTGTAACGACCTGTGTTCTACGAATCAAAGGATCGTAGAATACATATTTTATCCACATTCGAAGTCATATGGTCGTGTAACTTTGGTGAACGACAATTGGGGTCATTTCCCATGTTCACAATTTTTGTCGAATTTTAAATGACTATTTTCCCCTAGCGAGTTTTGTTTTGCCTATAACTTTTGATTGGTAAGGAGTTTTGACCTAAAAGCACCTCCATTGGATTTGGATGATGGTTTACCTTTTCGTAGAGTGGTCACATTAATCAAACGACTTACCGTTTGGGAGATATGGCCAAAACAACATTTGAAAGGTGAAAAACTGCTTAAGCGAAATTAATAGGATAATTAGTGGATAGGCCCCTAACCCATTTCGGGACTAGGGTTATGGCGAGGCTGAAATGAGTTGGGAAACCACCTCATTTCATTTTCTTAGCCACCACTTTCATTTGCTCAAACCTAGTAATGGCCTCCACCTTCTAAACTACCTCCTAATCACTTTCTAACCCAATATTATGCTAATCAACATCAAATCAAGGCAAATTAACATCAAATTGGAGGTAGAGCTGCTGGAATACATTGGGATCCATGCCAAACCAGTTAGAGTTTCAGATCCGAAATTTATTTGTGGCTAAGGTGAGTTTTTTTGCATGTTTTAACACTAATTAGGGGAGATTTGTCACAATTAGCGAAATTATGACTTGGAAAAATATGTAAAATTCTAAAATATTATTGTATGTTACTGTTAAAAGTTTGGGTTAATTTGGATTAAGTATGCTAAACCAGTGGTTAAACATGGTTACGGGGATTAAGGGGAAAATCATGGATTCTGGGTATGTCTGATCTAAATAACCTATATGCTTGATGTTTTGACCTTGTTGATTGACTACACATGTTGTTACTACTGTTTGGAATGCTTTATGATTGTTTAGTAAAATTAGAATGCTTGAAAACGCCGTCGTATGGCGAGAACGGACGATGCAAGGTTGTTGGAAAATCTACAGTGTTCCAGGTGGATCGGATGGGGCCGAATCAAACAGGCATAGCCGAATCGACCTGGAGCTTGAGCATAGGTAAGCATGGAAAAAAGGAAGGCCACTTGCGTTGGGTTGGAGATTGGATTGAACCGAAGCTTGGCATGGGATCGGATCGGATCAGCTGGAGGAAAAGAGGACCGAATCGAACCCAGACAGAAGGACCGAACCAAACCTAGATAGAAGGAACAAACCAAGACTGGAGCACCGAACCGAAGCGAGGGAAGGAGGTCGAGCCGAACCAAACATGGTGCTTAAGCACTATACCCGAACCGAACCAGAGGTCCGAACAGAACCGGATGTGTGTTTCTATTTCTATGCGACGACTCTTCTGAAGACCGACTCCAATTCAACCAAAACCCGAGATGCAAAGGAAGTCCAAGTGGGAAGTTATTACTCAGGATCTAGATGGGAACCAACGAGTTAACTTCATGAGTTGGACTTTGCTGCGGGACGTGTGCAAGGTTATCGATATCCATAACTTTGGTTCAACAATGAGAGACAGTTTAGTGGCTATGGATTAGCGCAATGAAATCATTAAGACTTCCAAGGGCAAGTGATCGTATTATGACTATGGATCAGTGCAATGGGGCCATCAGGACTCCCAAGGGAAAGGTGATCATAGTAAGGGATTAGTGGCTATGGAGCAGTGCAATGGGGTCACTAAGACCCCAAGGGCAAAGTGGTCGTAGCAAAAGAATTTTGTGATCAAAGTAGTGGCCGTAGCTTTCCAATACACGTAATCACTACCGTTGAACTTGGGTGGCCTGGCAATACATTGTCCCTCAGAAAAAGCATTATTCATTGATGTCATGTCTTTAAAGTTAAATAAACACCTACTCTGATACAAATTGTATGATCAATAATAACCCTAAAGGGGGTGAATAGAGTTTAACAGAAATAAAAACAATCACAGAGTAATGAAAAATTGCATTAAAGGAAAATCACACACGGAGATACCCAGCTTCGGCAAATTGTGCCTACTGCTGCCTTTCTAAGATTTCTACTAGGAGTTACAAACAGATCCCGCTTACAATCCTATGTAAACTCGCAACATCTTCTCCTGTCCTAACCCTAAGCTCAAAATCCTAGACTGGCCTGTGCACCCTAGACCAGATTTTCCCAGACTACAGACTAGTAATCTGTAAACCCTATCTTTAACTGAAACTAGAAAAGCAAGGATTGATGTTTGAAAGAAAATTACAAACAAAATACGAAAGAAAAAAAACAAGCAAGGTCCTTAAACAAAAAAAACCCTTTGTATTCTTCACTTAAAATCAGGCCATCCCCTTTTGTTTCTACACTTAAAATCAGATCGTCCACTTTTGTTTCTCCAGAGAAAACATGGCGGCGACTAGGGTTTCCTCAATCTGAAATCTTTAAAGCTTTGATTCTATTCTAGTTGATTTGCGATGCTTCCCAGCTTGACTCTGAATGTCTCTATCCTCCGATCCAACACTGTAAGCTCTATGATTTAAACGTAGGGTTTTAGTTGATTTTGAATGAGTTTGATGCCCATGCCGATGAGGAAATAGTGTGCTTATATAGGGTTTTTGAAACCCTTGCTCTCTGATTTCAAATCAATGACTTGCTCGATTTGGTAGAATGAATATTTGGAAGGATTTTGAATTGGTTTCTAATACCTGATTTTGAATCAGTCATTTTGAGAAAGATTTTGAAAGGGCGTTTACTTGTTTCTCAAAACATTTCTGTAAATTCGATTTTGAAAAATAGTGCGTGATGGATCTGGACACAATAATTAGTCTTTCATGAACATGGTTCGATTCATTTCCATTTTTTTTAAAAAAATTAGCACTTGTATATGCTTGCCGAGATTGATCTTGCCTTGTCACCATGCCGTATATGAATTGATACCAGAATTTCCAAAAAAAATGCCATTGATTTTTTACAAAACTTTCTCGGCATTTAACTACATGTTCAATTCAGGAAATATTAAAAACCTTACCGGAAAATGTTTGGGGATTTGTTTCTTTTGGTCCACATGTGTGATTACACATCATATTTTTCTTTCATTGTAAAAACAGATTTGTCTTAGCATAAAAAAATATTCTTCTTTCCAAACAATGATTTCATCATGTAATTCTGGAACTGTTTTCTTGAATTTCAAATTCCACATTTAACACATTTGGCTTGATCATTTGGTAACATGTTTCTAAACCATGTTGAAACTTTTGTTTGTGATTACCCATGTTGTATATATTTCAAACTGAAATGTACCCATGCATTTGTTCATTGTGATGCTTCCTTGATTTGAATATAAACCACCATCCATGTTGTATGTCGCTGTGTATCACCACGATGTCTTTATGTAGCTGCACCATCCTTGTGTCTTGACTTGCTTGACCTATATGTGTACCATAAGCATTAGACTTAAGCATTTGTGACCACTCTGTTGCATGTTGTTTGTGCATTACTGAAAACTGAAGTACTTGTGAATTCTTGTCCATATTGCCTTGATCTATTTAGAGCAGGAAACTTGTGCACTGTGTTATCTAGCTCACATATGTTCACTTGTACACTTTGGCATCTTCGCTTCACTGTTTTTTAAGTTGAAACTGCTCTTCACATTGTTGCACCATATGCTCACATGTTTTAACCATTATGCTTTATTGTTTGAGCTACATTACACCCATGCATGTACACTATTTGTAGATGATGCTCAGCCCTGTACTGTGTATGCTGCATTATTGATCTGTCATGATTTCCAGCTTGTGTTTGCTGATATGAAAGTTTGCACTTCCATTTCTCTATTGATTTTTGTCTTGTCTTGTATGTATGTGTAACCTATAGTAGACATTAGCAGACTAATTGTACTATGTTGGGGCTGGTCAGAATTAGCTGAATTTGATGTTGGTTCTGATCAACAAACCAGAAAGGTTAAGTCGAGGTTGATCAAGTCAGAAAGATGATGAGAGAAACACACAGAGAATCCGAGGCAAATAAAAATTATAAAATGAAATTTTATTTGTTTAGTGTCAATTTTTAGTTCCAGTCTACTGTGTGTGTTTCTTTTCTGTGGTAGGTTTCAGGATGATGCAAAAGGAGCAAATCAGAATGCATAGTCAGTAAGAGAGTTGAGTGTGAGAGGAAGATGTAAAAGAGAAGATATGTAGTGAGGTTCATTTGTATTTGTATTTTGTATAGTAGAGAGTTCAAAAGAAAAATGTACTGTTTGGATTATGAAATAAAAATATGATTTTCTGACTAATAACTGCTTGTGTAGATTTTCAATTTCTGTATAGAAGCACTATTATACAAAAAATATTTTTATTTCAGTATGATGTGAAAGACAGTGAACAGTACAATTTTAAACACATTAATAAAATATGTTTGTTATCATCAAACGAAAAATCACAGATTCAACAATCTCCCCCTTTTGATGACGACAAACATACTTGAGATTTTGAATACAGCAGAATGTGTTTGAATATGAACTCCCCCTATATATGTGCTCTCCCTATAATTGTGAACAGACATAAATAAAAATTTGAAAAAAATAGAAAACAATTAAACACTTAGCATTAATGGTAAAATAAAATCTATAGATGTCTGTATACGTATCAAAATCTTAACTCTTCTCCCCCTTTGTAATCATCAAAAGATGAACAGGGCTGGACATTTACAAAGGAATTGGACCATAGTAAGAGATCAAGTCATTTGACAGAACCAGAAACCACAAACCATAATCAATCAAACAAAAAATCATAATAATCTGTAAGATAGGAATACATTTCACAATTTAGAAGATGGAACGGAAAGTTAGTTAACATATACCAGGGAGGATTTTATATATTATTATATCTATATACACATTTTTTTAATTATATATATATATATATCTCAAGGGCACACTAACCACGCATAACTAGAGCTTGAATTTTCAAATGAGATTAGTCGCAGCATGAAATTGAATAAGTAATCTCATAACCATGTTTGACCAGAGCTTGGATTTTTAAATGAGGCCAGAGAAATACTTATTATTATTGTTATTATTATTATATATATACAAAATCCCCTTAATATAAAAAAACAATAATGGATGATAGAAGGGTGACAGAGATAGAGATGGATGTGAAAAGAATTCCAAAATTACTCATATTATAAAATATATTCAATCAAATCAGGCTTAGAGAGAAGCTTTCATCCATCTCATATTCTGAAATCTAACACATTCATAATTTTATTATAAATGTCCAAAATAAACTCTTCTTTTCTTGATGATTTGAATATTGGATTAATTTGCCAGAAAATGAAATCAATAACATAACATCTTAAGAAAAAATTTACCCAAAAATGCAGAGAGATTAATTAATTTCTATAATCCCCAAATCCAATCGTAATCTGCAAAATCTATCTTTAGGAAGGAGTTTAGTAAAAATATCCGCAAGTTGAAATTCAGTTGGAATAAATTCAATACAAATGTCCTCACTAGCAATATGATCTCTAATGAAATGGTATCTCACATCAATGTGTTTTGTGCGTGAATGATGTACAGGGTTATTTGATAGATCTGTTACACTCTTACTGTCACATTTCAAAGGAACTTGTTTATAGAATAGGCCAAAGTCAGATAGAGTTTGCATCATCCATAAAATATGTGCACAACAACTTCTAATTGCAATATATTCAGCTTCAGTGGTAGATAATGCAACACAATTTTGTTTATGACTTGACCACGAAACAAGAGAATGTCCTAGCATGAAACAAGTTCCACTAGTGCTCTTCCTATCAGTGAGTGAACCAGCATAATCAGCATCAGTAAAACCAACTAAATCAAAATTATCACAAGATGGATACCACAAGCCAAGTTTTGGCGTGTGCAACAAATACCTCGTAATTCGTTTTGTGGCTTTTAAATAAGATTCTTTTGGATTAGATTGAAAACGTGCACATAAACAGACAGAAAACATAATATCGGGTCTAGAAGCAGAGTGATAGAGAAGTGAACCGATTATACCGCGTTATTTATTCTGATCAACAGCAACACCTTTTTCATCTTTGTCAAGCCTAGTTGTTGGGCTCATTGGTGTTCTCATTCGTTTTGCATCTTCGACACCAAATTTCTTCAACAGCTCCATTACGTACTTCGTCTGAGAAATGAAGATTCCTTTGTTGCTCTGTTTGATTTGAAATCCAAAAAAGTATTTTAGCTCTCTAGCCATGCTCATCTCAAATTTTTCCTACATGACTTTTTCAAATTTCTCACACAAAATATCATTAGTAGCACCATAAATGATATCATCAACATAAATCTGAACAACCAAGAAATCATTACCATCATGTAAAAGAAATAGAGTAGTATCAGCACATCCCTTTTTAAAAACATTTTCCAAAAGATATGAACAGATACAGTCATACCAAGCTCGAGGAGCCTGCTTAAGACCGTATAATGCTTTTTCTAGTTTGTACACATGATTTGGAAATTCATGATTCTCAAAACCAGGGGGTTGTTCAATAAAAACTTCTTCTTTCAGCTCACCATTCAAAAAGGCACTCTTAATATCCATTTGTTTAAGTTTAAAACCTTTAAAACATGCAAACTTAGCAAAATTCTAATTACTTCTAACCTAGCAACTGGAGCAAATGTTTCATCAAAATCAATTCCTTCAATTTGATTGTATCCCTTAGCAACCAACCTAGCTTTGTTTTTAATTACATTTCCAGATTCGTCAAGTTTATTTTTAAACACCCATTTTGTTCCAACAACTGGATAGTCTTTTGGCCTAGGTACCAAATTCCAGACTTTATTCCTCTCAAACTGGTTAAGTTCCTCTTGCATAGCTGAAAACCAAGATTCATCATTAAGAGCAATATCATATGAACTTGGTTCAATTTCAGAAATAAAAGCACTGTGAATACAGAAAGTACCAACATTTTTATTGAGAGAGGAACGGGTGCGAACCCCAGCTGTTGGACTTCCAATAACCAAATCTGGAAGATGGTTGGGTTTGAATTTAACCTCTTTGCTTCATCTATTACTTATGCGACTTCTTTGTTGTTTGCCTCAACTTTTTTGCCTTTTTTTTGTCATCTTGCACATCACCTTCATCTTTATCATTTTCAGAGACTATCTCCAAGTCTGATTCATTGAACTTCACATTAATGGTCTCCACAATTGTTCTTGATTGCTTATTGAAGATTCTGTAAGCTTTGCTCCTTGAAGAATAACCCATGAAAATCCCATCAACTGTTTTTGGTTCAAACTTTCCAAGCCGATCTCCTATGTTCAGAATATAACAAGGGAATCCGAAAACTCTAAAATATGAGATGTTAGGCTTTTTGTCAGACCACAGTTCATATGACGTTTTATTAAGTATTGGTTTTATCATGACTCTATTCATTACATAATATGAAGTATTAACTACCTCAGCCCAGAAGGTTTGAGATAATTTATATTCACGTAACATAGATCTAGCTATCTCTAGCAATGTACGATTTTTCCTTTCGACTACCCAATTTTGTTGAGGTGTTCGAGGAGTGGAAAATTCATGTTTAAAACTATTTTTTCATAGAATTTATCAAAATCTAAATTTCCAAACTCACCTCCATGACCACTTCTCAAAGTTTTAATTGAAACACCTTTTTCATTTTGAACAAGTTTTGAAAACTTTGAAAAATAATCAAATGTTTCAGACTTTTTGGCTAGATAATAAACCCATGTAAATCTAGTGTAATCATCAACCAATACATAACAATAACTTTTACCATTTAAGCTAGCAGTATCAGTTGGTCCAAACAAATCCATATGAATCAATTCAAGAACATGTAAAGTACTAACAACATTTTTTGGATGGAATGATGAACGACTAAGTTTGGCCATGGAACAAGGCTTACACACTTTGTTATTTTTAAATTTCTGATGAGGTAAACCTCTGACAAGCTCATTTGTTTCTAGTTTTTCAAGGAGATACATATGAGCATGTGCTAGCCTTCTATGCCATAAAACTACCTCTTCTTCAGTGGCAACCAAACATCTAGAAACAGTTACATCATCAAAAGAGAGTGTGTAAATATTTCCTTTTCTTTTGCCAGTAAAAACAACTTTTCCAGTGGGTGTATCAATGATCTTGCAAATCTCACTATCAAAAACTACATTCATTCCTTTGTCACGCAGTTGGCTTATAGAAATAAGATTGTGAAACAAATTATCAACATATAAGACATCCGCTAAGGCAAAAATGTTGTTACCTACTTTTCCCTTACCAATAATCTTACATTTGCTGTTGTCACCCAATGTCACACTCCCACCTTTATATCTTTCTAGGCTAAGGAACAATCTCTTGTCTCCTGTCATATGTCTGGAGCAACCTGAATCCAAATACCATTTTTGTTGCTCCTTAGCCCGCCAAAATACCTACAAAAGAAGAGAGAAAGATGACCTAGAGATGTTCCTAGATCCAAAAATATCAGTGACTGAAGTACGATGAAAGCAAGAATCTTTTGGAACCCACATTTATTTTGTTCTCTTATTTATGTTCCAAAAATTATGGTAATTGTGTGCCAAGTGTTTAGGAATCCAAACTCTAATGGATTTTCTGATTTTATTCCTATTCTTGCAATTTTCAAAATTATGGCCAATTTCCCCACACTTTACACACTTAGGAAAGATGCTTTTACCTTTTGCATTGTCGATCACTGCCACATCATTTCGTACTTTACCAAAGCCTAGTCCTTTTCCATTGTTAGCAAACAATTGGTTTCCTAGCAAAATTTTGAAGGATGTTTGTCCAATTGCAAACTTATTTAAGGTGACTTAAAGATTCTGGACTTTGGTTCTTAGTGTTGTATTTTCGTCCACAAGTGAAGTGCATCTTTTAATAAAATTCTCTCTCTTAATCTCATCGGTTCTTTCAAAGTCAAATTTTCTTTTTCAAGATTTTCAATGGTGGACTTGAGAGTCGATAGTTCTAATTTTTTTGCTTTAAGTTTTTCTACTTTTGCTTCTAGTGTATCAATGATTTCAGAAAGATGTTTACACATTAAAAACAAATCATCATAACTGTATACCTCAGTCGATTCATATTTATCATCTTCTCAATCTGATTTTTTCATGAAGCATAGGTAACTTTCTTCCTCGCTGCTATCTGAGACTTCTTCTCCTTCCTCGTCATCCCAAGTTATAGAGAAAGATTTCTTTTTCTTCTTGTTTCTTTTGTGCTGAAGAAAGGGACAGTCTGGTTTTAGATGTCTAGGCTTCTGGTAGTTATAGCAAAGTGGTTCCTCATCTGAATTATCAGAGTTCTTCAGCTTGTTGGATTTTGGTTTGTTTCTTCGAGGTTTGAATTTGCTCCACTTTGCGATTTGTCTGACGGCCATTGCAAGCTGTTCGATGGGGTCTTCGCCATCGTTATTGACATTATTGGACAAAGCAATTGACTTCTTCTTCAGATCAGAGTTATTCTGATCTTCTCATGATTTTATTTCCATTTCATACGTCATTAGATTTCCAACAAGCTCCTCCATGCTCAGCTTACTCAGATCCTTTGATTCTTGAATAGCTGTGACTTTTGCCTCGAAATTCATTGGCAGAACACGCAAAATCTTCCTCACAAGTTCAACTTCCGTAAAAACCTTTCAAGGGCTCTAGCATTGTACACTAGCACAGAGAAACGTCCATACATGTCCTTGATACTCTCATCCTTCTGCATAGAGAAGTTTTCATACTCATTGCTGAATAGAGAAAGACGAGATTCTTTCACTTCAGATGTTCCTTCGTGAGTGACCTCCAGTATATGCCAGATTTCCTTAGCTGTTTTACAATGAGAAATTCGGTTATATTCAGTTTTATCTAAAGCACAAATCAAAGTATTCATGGCTTTGGAATCAATAGAGTACAATTTCTTATCGTTTGCATCCCACTTATCTTTTGGTTTAAGCATTTCAATTTCGTTAACAATTAGAGTGGGTGGTTTATAACCAGTTTCAATTATATCCATGACATCATAGTCAACAGACACAAGATAGATTTTCATTCTAGCTTTCCAATACGTGTAATCACTACCGTTGAACATGGGTGGCCTGGCAATAGATTGTCCCTCAGAAAAAGCATTATTAATTGATGTCATGTCCCTAGAGTTAAATAAACACCTGCTCTGATACCAATTGTAGGATCAATATTAACCTTAGA
The DNA here is from genome assembly GCA_030737875.1 of Allium sativum. Classification (NCBI taxonomy): domain Eukaryota; kingdom Viridiplantae; phylum Streptophyta; class Magnoliopsida; order Asparagales; family Amaryllidaceae; genus Allium; species Allium sativum. The sequence goes on along the minus strand of CM060918.1, from coordinate 158,256,727 downwards.
GGGTGGGTGAATAGGGTTTAACAGAAATAAAAACAATCACAGAGTAATGAAAAATTGTAGTAAAGGAAAATCACACACAGAGATACCCAACTTCGGCAAATTGTGCCTACTGCTGCCTTTCTAAGATTTCTACTAGGAGTTACAAACAGATCCCGCTTACAATCCTATGTAAACTCGCACGCCTGCTCCTGTCCTAACCATAAGCTCAAAATCCTAGATTCGCCTGTGTGCCCTAGACCAGATTTTCCTAGACTACAGACCAGTAATTTGTAAACCCTGTCTTTAATTGAAACTAGAAAAGCAAGGATTGATGTTTGAAAGAAAATTATAAACAAAATACAAAAGAAAAAAAACAAGCAAAAGTCCTTAAACAAAAAAAACCCTTTTCTATTCTTCACTTAAAATCAGGCCATCCCCTTTTGTTTCTCCACTTAGAATTAGATCGTCCACTTTCGTTTCTCTAGAGAAAATATGGCGGTGGCTAGGGTTTCCTCAATCTGAAATCTTCAAAGCTTTGATTCTGTTCCAGTTGATTTGCGATGCTTCCCAGCTTGACTCTGAATGTCTTTGTCCTCCGATCCAACACTGTAAGCTCTCTGATTTAACTGTAGGGTTTTAGTTGATTTTGAATGAGTTCGATGCCCATGCCGATGAGGAAATAGTGTGCTTATATAGGGTTTTTGAAACCCTTGCTCTCTGATTTTAAATCAGTGACTTGCTTGATTTGGTTTGATGAATATTTGGAAGGATTTTGAATTGGTTTCTAATCCCTGATTTTGAATCAGTCATTTTGAGAAAGATTTTGAAAGGGCGTTTACTTGTTTCTCAAAACATTTCTGTAAATTCGATTTTGAAAAGTAGTGCGTGATGGATCTAGAGACAAAAATTAGTCTTTCATGAACATGGTTCGGTTCATCTCCATTTAAAAAAAATCAGCACTTGTATATGCTTTCCAAGATTGATCTTGCCTTGTCACCATGCCATATATGAATTGATACCAGAATTTCCAAAAAAAATGCCTTTGATTTTTTACAAAACTTTTTCGACATTTAACTGCATGTTCAATTCGGGAAATATTAAAAAAACCTATATGAAAATGTTTGTGGATTTGTTTCTTTTGGTCCACATGTATGATTACATATCACATTTTTCTTTCATTGTAAAAAAAGATTCAAAAATGGCTAACGAGCCCAAACCTCGCACCCTGATGGACTTAATTCTTCCCGATAGAGTTTCTGCCACTTCTTGCATTCAGTTACCCAATCCAGTGGGTAACCACTTTGAAATCTGATCGAGTCAGATAAACATCCTTCCCAAATTCGGAAATTTTTCTCATGATGAACCATATAGTTTCTTAATAAAATTTGAATATGCTTGCACAACCTTTAAATTACAAAAGTTATGTGAGGATGGTATTAAACTTCGTTTAATACCATTTGCACTAACTAACTTCGCAGAAAAATGGTTTTGCAGCTTGCCCCCAAATTCGATTGAAAAATGGGATGAATTTATAGCAGTTTTCCTTAAAAAGTTCTACCCTCCAGAAAAAACAGCTAGAGTCAGAAATGAAATCACCAATTTCCACTAAAAAGAGGGTGAATCTTTTTGGCAATTCTTCGAAAGATTTAAAGAACTGTTGTTAAGTTGTCCCCATCATGGTTATGAAACGTGGTTGTTATCTTAAACTGTGTACGATGGACTTGATAATAGTTCTAGGCAAATGTTAGAGTCCATGTGTTAGGGCAATTTTCTAAAATAGACGGACGTAGAAGCTTGGAAATTTCTGGATGAATTAGCAGAAAAATCAAAACAATGGGAACGAACCAATGAAAAATCTCTTTATTCGCGATCCAGTAGTAACTCTGTCGAATCCTCTTCTTCTTCTTCTTCTAATACTCTTGTTGATGCCATCCTGAATGTTATTAGAACACACACTCAGTCTTATAACGTTTCCCAAGCTATGTGTCACATATGTCTTGACACTATTCCCATGGCTGATGACTGTCCCCAGTCCCTTGAGTAAGTAAACGCTTTCGACAGACCCAACAATCACCCAAATCTTTCTTATATTCGAATAACCCTCTGAAGAACAGACCTTCGAATCGAGCATTTCTGAACAATGTTGTGAACCCTCCCCTTAGGCAAAATCAGTACACTTCGAACCTGGCGCCTTTCCACAATCAAACGGTTGCACCCCAATATGAAAAACGCCTTTCTACAATTAAGGGGAATTTATCTGAGGTGAGCAGCTTATTAGCACAAATGACTAAGCAAAGTGTTGAAAATCAAAACAAGTTAGACAACTCCTTGCAATCATATACGAAAAACACGAATCATTAAATGAGTGAACTTCAAAAACAAATGTCTCAACTTAACGCTAGATTAAGTGAAAGGGAAAAGGGTACATTTCCAAGTCAACCCATTCAAAACCCTAGAGGAAAAAATTCAAACCCCAACCAAATTCATAGCATTCAAGATTCAAATGTTAGTCACTTGAATGTGGTCACGACTCTTAGATCCAGCAAAAAGATTAACAACCATGTGTTCAACCCAAATGATTTACCGGACGATCTTCCAAACCTTACCGATAATTCGATAAACTCAGATCGAAAAATTGAGCCAATTTCTGACAAGGACCATCCTCAAACTCAAGTAGCCCAACCTACTGAGTTGTCTGCTCCATTTCCTCATAAACTCCGACCTAGGAAAAAGACGGATCAGCTAGAAAAGATCCTTGAAATATTTAAGCAAGTTAAAGTGAACATTCCTTTTTTAGATATTATACAACAAGTTCCACAATACGCAAAATTTCTAAAAGGTTTGTGCACTCAAAAACGTCATACACATGTACCTAAGAAAGTGTTTCTGGCGGCAACTCTAAACATGGTCTTGTCCCAATCAATGCTAGTAAAATACAAAGATCCTGGTTGCCCCACAATATCATGTACTATTGGGGACAAGAAAATCGATAGATGCATGCTAGACTTAGGCGCAAGTGTTAACTTGCAACCATATTCCGTCCATCACCAATTAGGGCTAGGAGAACTGAAACCCACTAAGGTGGCCTTTTAGCTTGCTGACCGTTCAATTAAGAAGCCTATAGGAGAAATCGAGGATGTATTGATCAAAATAGGCGAATTTATTTTTCCAATTGATTTCATTGCCCTAAAAACTCAACAGGTAAGCAATCCTGCAAACCAGATCCCTTTTATTCTAGGACGACCCTTCTTAGCAACCTTTAATGCGCTTATCAACTGCAGAAATGGGTCCATGAAACTTTCTTTCGGTAACATGACTGTTGAGCTAAACATCTTTAGAACCAAAAACTCTCCTAACTCTTACATGGATCAGTTTTCTGAAATTCATTCAGTCCACGACAATGAACCCGAGCTCGACCATCTGAATAACGAAATTGAATCGAATTACGAAACCTTGTTTCAAGATATTCCAGAAAATGTCTCTGATTTGATTCCTCTCGAGCCGCTCACAATGGAGTCTGTCCCTCAACCAGTTTCTTCAACCGAGTCATCCCCAAAATTTGAACTCAAAGTGCTGCCCAGTCATCTTAAATACGCTTACTTAGGAGACAATGAAACTTTTCCTGTCATTATCGCTTCTGACCTTACTTTAGAGCAGGAACAATTGCTCCTTCCCATCCTTCAGAAAAATAAGGAAGCAATTGGTTGGTCCATGGCTGATATCAAGGGATTAGTCCTTCGATAGTCTAACATCAAATCCACCTTATAGATGATGCCAAACCCACTCGTGATCCCCAGCTTCGACTAAACCCCATCATGAAAGAAGCAGTTCGTGCTGAAATCCTTAAATGTCTTGACAATGGAATCATCTACCCAATTTCCGATAGTCAATCGGTTAGTCCGATTCATGTCATACCTAAGAAATCAGGGATTACCGTGATCCAAAATGAAGATAACGAGCTTATCCTAACCCGCACCCAGACTGGTTGGCGTTTTTGCATTGACTATAGGAAACTTAACGCTGCAACACGTAGGGATCATTTCCCTTTGCCATTTATTGATCAAATGTTAGAACGACTAGCCGGTCGCGAGTACACTGTTTCCTTAATGGGTACTTGGGCTATAATCAAATCCCTATCGCTTTGGATGACCAAGAGAAAACCACTTTCACTTGTCTTTCCGGTACATTTGCGTACCATCGTATACCTTTTGGTCTTTGTAACACACCTGCAACCTTCTAGAGGTGCATGATTAGCATTTTTTCTAATATGATCGAGCAATTTTTGGAAGTTTTTATGGATGATTTCTCCATCTTTGGGGACTCTTATACTGAATGTTTACATCACCTGGATCTTGTTCTTAACCGTTGCAAAGATAAACACTTAACGCTTAATTAGGAAAAGTGTCACTTTATGGTCAAATATGGCATTGTTTTAGGACATGTCATCTCTAATAAAGGAATTGAAGTAGACAAAGCTAACATTGAGGTTATCTCGAATCCTCCGATTCCCAATTCCATTAAGGACATCCGATTCTTTTTAGGTCATGTTGGCTTTTACCGTCGCTTTATAAAGGATTTCAGCAAAATCACTCGACCTTTGACCAGTCTTCTTGGTAAGGATGCTCCTTTCGACTTCAATTCTGATTGCATTTCATCTTTTGAGCATCTTAAAAATGAACTTGTCTCTGCCCTGATCATCTGCTCTCCTAATTGGAAGCTGCCTTTTGAAATCATGTGTGACGCCTCGAATTTCACTGTTGGCGCTGTCTTAGGACAACGTATCGATAAGATTCTTCATGTCATTTACTATGCGAGTAAGACTTTGAACGACGCTCAAATCAATTATACGACCACTGAAAAGGAACTCTTGGCAGTCGTTTTCACTCTAGAAAAATTCAGACGTTACCTAGTTGGCTCACACATCACTGTTCATACTGAGCATTCCGCACTTAGGTATCTTTTCTCTAAAAAGGATTCTAAGGCTCGTCTCATTCGTTGGATCCTTCTACTTCAAGAATTTCACCTTACCATTAAGGATAAAAAAGGATTTGACAATGTTATTGCCGACCACTTGTCTCGTCTTCCAAATGCCCCGTCTTCTTCTCTTCCGATCAACGAGAACTTCCCGGATGAACAACTCTTTTCGTTGTCCACTGATCCTTGGTCCGCTGACATTGTCAACTACTTAGTCACCAAGCAGACTCCTTCTTTTTGGTCTAAGCTGGATAAACACAAATTCTTTTCCCAAGTGAAACATTTTTATTGGGATAACCCTTATCTTTTCAAGTATTTTCCAACCAAATCATCTGAAGGTGTGTTCCCGACACCAAAACTCGCAGTGTCCTCTCTTTCTGTCACGACCAAGCCTGTGATGGTCACTTCGGTCCCAAAAAGACAGCCGAAAAGGTTCTCCAATCGGGTTTCTACTGGCCCATTGTAACAACCCGTAAAATGCGAGCCAGTTTGAAATTTTTATTTTAGCAATTTTAACGAATTTTGATTATTTAAAATGAATTATTTTAAATAATATCGGCGAGAAATTTATTTTGAATATAATTCGAACGTATATATTATACGCGTCGTCGTTAGAATATAAATATTTATATATAATTATAAATAGAATTGAAAATGGCGCGGTAGTTCGATAATTCGATTTCAAACTTCAATTGAATGTACCGGGTGCAAAACAATCCGGATTGTAGTGAAACCAAAAATAATGGAATCTAATAGTGAATATCTTTCCAACGAATCCGAAAAATCAAGATTTCATAACGTGAATCAAAAGATATGTCCAGTTGAAAATTCTGAATAGTCGCTATGGAATTCAGGCCCTTAAAAATGGACATTTTGCAAATGACCTCGGATTTCGACGAAACCAGTTTTGTTGGGTCCGCAGTGTCAAGTTATTGCTAGGTTTTAAATTTCATAATTTTTCGAATCCATATGTGAGCGTGGCAAAGGAAAACGCGTTTGACCAGTTTCAGTTGATTTTAATCGACTGGAAATTGGCCATTTTTCTAACGATCTCAGAATTCGACGAAACTAGTTTTGATAGGACCGTATCGTCAATACGAAGCTAGAAAATATTTTTCTGGAATTTTTCTAGTTAGTATGTGGCCCCGGTAATTTGAAATGTACGTTTAAAATTCAATATAATGATTTAAATGTAAATTTAACGGAAACTGTTTGTAACGATCAAATCAGCTTGCGATACATATCCCATTGTGTTCGGAATGGGGGTAAAACGCTATGGGCGGCAGGCGGTGGGCCTCGTTTCGAGGTCGGATGTTAAAGTCAACCTTTATAAATAAATAAATAAATAAATAAATAAATAAATAAAATAATATTCTTCCCCCCCCCCCTTTTCTTCTGCGAGGCCCCCCCCCCCCCCCCGTTATTTTCAATTCAGAAAAAAACGAAATAAAAAAAAAAAAAAAAAAGAACTCTCGACGCGCCCTCGCTCCCCAAGGCGGCGCCGCCCACGCCTGCTCCGCCTGCCACCTCGCGCCACCTCTAGGCGGATCCGCCCTCCCCCTCCCTCCATCCACCTCGCGGCAGTCTCCCCTTCCCCTTCGCCTCCTCCTCGCCAGCGAGCCCCACAGCGCGCCAACTGGATGTATGCGCTGACCGTTCTTCAGTGCATGGGTAGAGCATTCGGAGGCGATGCGAGAGGTGGTATTCGATCTAACCCGAGCTCCTTATAGAGCGCGAGATTTGGAGCCCTAGCATGTCAGTTTGGGTTCATTTTCTCGATGAAGAGCTGAAGCGTGTTACAGAGAAAGGTTTCAACTTTTTCTTCCTTTTATTTTAGATAGCTTATAATTTTAAAATCTGAAATTTTATATAAATTATAATTTTAAAATCTGAAATTTTATATAAATTATAATTTTAAAATCTGAAATTTTATATAAATTATAATTTTAAAATCTGAAATTCTTATATATGTACTGTGTTAAAATGAAATATGGAATTTTATATAGAATGTTTGAAATAAAAGTAAAATTTGCATTACTTATAAAATAAAAATCTTTGTTTTTGAAAAGAATAAAATTTGCATGGCTTAGGAAATATAAACTTGAAGTGTTTTAAAATATAATTTTGAATTGATTTTAAATATAAAAATTAGCGAAGTTAAAAAAAGGAATTTTTATATATTGAACTTCGAGTTAAAAAAAGGAATTTTTATATATTGAACTTCGAGTTAAAAAAAGGAATTTTTATATATTGAACTTCGAGTTAAAAAAAAGGGAATTTTTATATATGGAACTTCGATAGAAAAATAGCATTTTTATATATGGAACTTCGAATTAAAAATAGCATTTTTATATATGGAACTTCGAATTAAAAATAGCATTTTTATATATGGAACTTCGATAGAAAAATAGCATTTTTATATATGGAACTTCGATAGAAAAATAGCATTTTTATATATGGAACTTCGATAGGAAAAATAGGATTTTTATATATTGAACTTCGAACTAAAAATTCGATTTTTATATATTGAACTTTGAACTAAAAATTCGATTTTTATATATTGAACTTTGAACTAAAAATTCGATTTTTATATATTGAACTTCGAACTAAAAATTCGATTTTTATATATTGAACTTCGAACTAAAAATTCGATTTTTATATATTGAACTTTGAACTAAAAATTCGATTTTTATATATTGAACTTCGAACTAAAAATTCGATTTTTATATATTGAACTTCGAACTAAAAATTCGATTTTTATATATTGAACTTTGAACTAAAAATTCGATTTTTATATATTGAACTTTGAACTAAAAATTCGATTTTTATATATTGAACTTTGAACTAAAAATTCGATTTTTATATATTGAACTTTGAACTAAAAATTCGATTTTTATATATTGAACTTCGAACTAAAAATTCGATTTTTATATATTGAACTTCGAACTAAAAATTCGATTTTTATATATTGAACTTTGAACTAAAAATTCGATTTTTATATATTGAACTTTGAACTAAAAATTCGATTTTTATATATTGAACTTTGAACTAAAAATTCGATTTTTATATATTGAACTTTGAACTAAAAATTCGATTTTTATATATTGAACTTTGTACTAAAAATTCGATTTTTATCTATTGAACTTTGGAATAAAGATTCGATTTTTATCTATTGAACTTTGGAATAAAGATTCGATTTTTATCTATTGAACTTTGGAATAAAGATTCGATTTTTATCTATTGAACTTTGAAATAAAGATTCGATTTTTATCTATTGAACTTTGAAATAAAGATTCGATTTTTATCTATTGAACTTTGAAATAAAAATTCGATTTTTATCTATTGAACTACGAAGTAAAAATTCGATTTTTACATAGGTAATGAAAGCGGGCGACAAAGGTAACAAAAAGGCGAGAGCGACGAAGAATTCTGCAAAAGAAGAGTCAAGGAGCTAGGATAGCTATAGGTGAGAATTTCTCACCTTTCAATTTATTTTTCTAGTTATATATATATATACTAGGATGCAGACGGTGCTTAGTAGCACCCGACACCCGTCCACAGACCATGGACTTGTTTGTTTGGTTGTGAAATTGGTTAGATTAGTTGATTGAAATTGAATTGTTTGGTGATTTTGATTGATGTGTGAATGGCGTGGGCCTTCACTAGACCGGGGATAAGGCTAGGCCTTGTCCCGTTTCTAGTATCGTGCCGTTATGCCGCCGAAATTTTCTAAAATATGTTAGAAAAATAAAAATATCATTTTATTTAGAAAATGAATTGAATAGAAATTCATATGTTGAAATAAAATGTTTTGTCATTAAAAATATAATTTTTAACGTGAATATGAATATAGTGAAAGTGAATAAATAAATATTCATTTACAAACCAGACGGTTTGTTTATGTACACTTATTTGAAGGACATTGATTGGGTCGATAAATTTTACACATCGCCCAACTGCACGAATAAAAATATGTGTTTGATTGTTTGAAACCCCACACGGGTGTTGGGATGAAATTTGAAGTTCACTCATCCCGATTGATTAAATATGTCGATCGATTGATTGACAGGCTGTTATAAGCGTTAGATATCTATATTTGATGCTTATCCAGTGTAGTGCACTCTGGTTGATGGTTGATTATTTTTCAATGCTATTATACATGTGTTGTAGGAAAACCCATATAATTAACTTTATATGGTAATTGATTGGGCCTCATTCCAGTTTTAAAATAGAAATATTTGAAAAAGAAATATTTGAAATAGAATATTTGAAAATAGAACTTTATGAAGCCGTGTTGATTAGATTGACGCCATTTTGACGTGAACGATATTTATATCGATTTTATCGATTTTGAATTGAATTGAAAACGATTTCGAAATGAATTGAATTGAAAACGATTTCGAAATGAATTGAATTGAATATGAATTCAAATTGAATTGAAATTTGAATTGAACAGAAATGAATTTTGAAACGAATTTATAAAGAAGAATTCAATTTTGCTTTGAATTGAAATGGAAGTTGAAATAGATTTTGAAATGAATTTAAAACTGTTTATATAATTCGTTTTTAAATAGAAATCGACGAAATATATATTATATATATTATATATATAATATAATGGCCTGAATAGAACGCGCCGCGCCGCGGCAGTTCATGAATTTCGACCATTTATTTCAAACGGACATTACGGGAGATCCGACCGTCGGATTCTCCTAAAACCGGAACCGTTGGGTTCGTATCGAAGAGAGCTTTCTAACGAATATTAGAAATTTGAAATCTAACGGTTGGATTTGGAATTATGTCCAAATCAAATTCGAAAAAGGTCGCTGTAAGTGCAGTTCGATGGCCATTGATGGAAATCGACTGTACGGGCCTTGATAAAATTATTAAAAATAGTAATAATTTGTGTAAAATCATAAGAAATGATTTAGAAAGAATTGGGATGAAAAACTCCATAGTTGAAAAGATAAAAATAGGTTTTTATCGAAATGAACTAGTTTTGAACTAGAATTATAATTCTATTTATTTTTGAATAAATAAATTGAATTCGAAAAGGGTTTTGAAAATAACCAAAATTTCCAATGATTGCATTGGAGTGGATTTGAATCGAAATTGTCTTCGGAATATTTCGATGTTGGAATTCGTGATTATACAGGTGTTGTTATGGAAATTTGAAAGATATATATTTATATCGTTATTTCCAATACGACATTTGTTAGTCGTAGAATTCGATATTGAATATAAGCCGATATATTTTCTATTCAGAGCCTTGTATTGAATATCGAATGTGATTTGGGTTTGTCGTGAATGGTGTCTTCACTAACACTGTTCTTGAACCCAGTTGAGAAAAGATTAAATCTTTTTATTTAGATTTAATGAAGTGTGCCAATTAAACGATATTTAATTGGAATTGAATTGGTATTGATTTTTGGGTTTATCGTGAGCAGTGTTTTAAATAACACTTGTTCTTTAACCCGATAATTAATGGAATGTGATTTGGGTTTGTCGTGAATGGTGTCTTCACTAACACTGTTCTTGAACCCAATTGAGAAATGATTAAATCTTTTTATTTAGATTTAATGAAGTGCACCAATTAAATAATATTTAATTGGAATTGAATCGATATTGATTTTTGGGTTTGTCGTGAACAGTGTTTTAAACAACACTCGTTCTTTAACCTGATAATTAATGAATGTGATTTTGGGTTTATCGTGAACTGTGTTTTTAAATGACACGGATTCTTTAACCCAGTCGAAGATTAAAACTAAGTGGAGTTTTAATGAATCTTTAATTAGATTTGAACGTGAAATTTAGAAACTAACTGTCGGTTAGCCAAGCAGAATGGTTTTCTGGATATTGATCTGATGTTGGTTTCGGCCTTCGGGGTTAATGTTTGGGGAATTATTCTCTTGATTAATTTACGGTTAGTGACTAATGAATTGGAATGAGGCGTATGTTGTGTTTGTGTAACACTTTTAGAATATATACGCGAGTTATTCGGAAAGACCGGGTTTATCCCATTCTGAATAACTGATACGACGATAAGTCGAAGATGAAGACGATGGTCGAAGACCGGAGGTCTTCACGTCGTTTGGGTGATAACTGATGATCTTGATTGGGCTGTACACCCAAGAAGATGGAAACAGTTAGTGATCGTCCAGACGTACTTGGAGATCGATGGATATGCGGGGTACTAGGTGCCTCCGGTTTCGTTCAGACCCAGAACGGACTTGTAAATGGACTGTGTGTCTGACATCGGATTTCATTCTGTGTGACTGATATCGGTTGCATAGGATGGTTTGCCTGTGTGGCATGCTAAGATGCAAATGATCAAGGCTTCTGTTGAAAAGCAAAGTCTTGTGGTGATGATCAAAGCACGGCCTTTGTGGCGTAGCTTTGTGTAACGTTTACCTCGCGTGTTTCACACCAGGTATGAACCAAAAACGGGAGACGGACCTCAGGGAGGACTTGCGTTTCTTTCTAGCTAGAAGTGGCGTCAGTGGTTTTACACGCCCTGACGAGTTTGACTTATGTGGTTGTTGCTGTTGCGAGGCGCCTCGGTTATATCGGTTTCGGCCGAATGCATTCTGGTCGGCTGACGGACCAGACTTACACCCCATAGGGTGGGGAGACGTATTGTTCAGGCATAATAATCCACTCCGTGTGGACCGGCCCTGACGATCCAAGGGTCACTCGAGCTCTGATCCTGAGGGGCGGGCTAGAGCGTCTCGAATCGGTTGAGGACTATCTTTTGCCTCGGTTCATAGATGGAAATCCAATTTCCAAATACGTGACATTTGCGGTTTTATTTGTAAACCTATATATGGCGACATGATATATGGTACCCATGCCGCCTATGATTGATACTTATGATTTGAAGTGTTTTATACACTATGCACTTATAATAGTATCAAATGATTTGTTTTAAACGTATCAAGCATTCTTTGGCTGTTATAAGGGAAAACCCTATCCTCGACTGCGTTGCATTGTGTGATGGGACCTGGGTCTTATAACAGCTTCATTTTTCTTTATTTAGCATTGCGCTGTTTGTTTTATGCACTGGTATTCTTGGGAGGAAACCCGTTCCGTGTTATACGGCGTGGTCCCTTGATTTACCTAACTTTAAAATAAAGATTAACTGTTTTAGTTCTCACACCAGTCACATGACTGACCTGGAGTTTATTGTTTTAACCTAAACTCTGGGTGCCCTTATTTTCGACACGGGCAGCTAGTAGTTTGGTTTTGCAGATTTATATTCACAGGATCCTGGTTTACAGCTGGAATGATATCCGGAAAGCTTTGTATCCGTATATCTCTTCTAGTTGTTTATTGTATTATTTTCCGCTGCTATGTATTTAAATGTAATTTAAATCTCTGATAATTCTGTGTAATATTCTTTTATACTCTGTATATTCTTGTAATCTGATGCATTGTTGTAATATACAATGAAATGTTCTTCTGTATGCGTTCTGTTGTGGTTTGTTCTCGAATTATCCGACGCTTTCCTTTACGGGGAAGTTGCGGGTCTTCACAGTTGGTATCAGAGCTTTGGTTTACAAAGCTAGAGAACAAGGCACATTAGAAACATACGAAAGAATTCATCAGATATTGGATTAGCAATATCCAATGGGAATGACTCGTTAGAGATAGGATCAGTAGTATCCTAGAACGAGTGTGAAGAGTATATTTTTAAAATGAAAACAAATTTTTGTTTTGAAAATATAAATCAATTATTCGTATTTGATTATCTATTTATTTTGAATATGGACATTCCAATATATAAAGATTTTGCATATACGCGTCATGAACGTATATTCGAAGTTTTAATATACTGGATAGATATAGGACCGCACTCTAGTAGCCCGGAGATGTTCTGATGGTGGTTCGAAACATCATCAGCATTTATTTTCGAGTGACGAAGGTGTGATACCTATATATTTCCATTAGACTGGTGTGAGAACCAAACCTATATATATAGCTAGGACACATTGTTGTGAATTGACATCGAGAACATGATTTTAGTATATGTATCAAATTATGAATTTGAAACTTTAAATTCACTAATTGATTGATGTTTGTGTTGTTTGTTCATTTGTTTGCTAATTTTGAACCGTTTAGCCTAATTATATCAAATATTGAACGATATTGAAAATTGGTCGCATCTGCTTGCATATACATATATATCATTGAACAGGTCATAGCAAGGAGGCTAGAGCCAGAGAATAAAATTTGTTTGCCCGACAAATAGGTACATGTTTACTAAATAATTTCCTGTTTTGTTTGGGTGATGATGATTTTGTGAGCCTATTGGCTAGCCGCTTGGCTTTTTCTTTTTCTTTTTGAGATCTGAAGGACCGGGAACGCTATTTGCAATTTCCCGATGCTCCCATTGCAGGGGAGGTTATGGCGAAATTTTTCAAAAATTTAGGGTGTTAGCCAAATTTTTAAGATTTTGGAAATTCTCAGAAACTAAAGAGTTGGAGAATGGAAGTCAGATCGAGCGTAGAGTTGAATGATCAAACCACTTTCGACTTTGTTCCTTTTCGGGGACGAAAAGTTTTAAGTGGGGGAGATTGTAACAACCCGTAAAATGCGAGCCAGTTTGAAATTTTTATTTTAGCAATTTTAACGAATTTTGATTATTTAAAATGAATTATTTTAAATAATATCGGCGAGAAATTTATTTTGAATATAATTCGAACGTATATATTATACGCGTCGTCGTTAGAATATAAATATTTATATATAATTATAAATAGAATTGAAAATGGCGCGGTAGTTCGATAATTCGATTTCAAACTTCAATTGAATGTACCGGGTGCAAAACAATCCGGATTGTAGTGAAACCAAAAATAATGGAATCTAATAGTGAATATCTTTCCAACGAATCCGAAAAATCAAGATTTCATAACGTGAATCAAAAGATATGTCCAGTTGAAAATTCTGAATAGTCGCTATGGAATTCAGGCCCTTAAAAATGGACATTTTGCAAATGACCTCGGATTTCGACGAAACCAGTTTTGTTGGGTCCGCAGTGTCAAGTTATTGCTAGGTTTTAAATTTCATAATTTTTCGAATCCATATGTGAGCGTGGCAAAGGAAAACGCGTTTGACCAGTTTCAGTTGATTTTAATCGACTGGAAATTGGCCATTTTTCTAACGATCTCAGAATTCGACGAAACTAGTTTTGATAGGACCGTATCGTCAATACGAAGCTAGAAAATATTTTTCTGGAATTTTTCTAGTTAGTATGTGGCCCCGGTAATTTGAAATGTACGTTTAAAATTCAATATAATGATTTAAATGTAAATTTAACGGAAACTGTTTGTAACGATCAAATCAGCTTGCGATACATATCCCATTGTGTTCGGAATGGGGGTAAAACGCTATGGGCGGCAGGCGGTGGGCCTCGTTTCGAGGTCGGATGTTAAAGTCAACCTTTATAAATAAATAAATAAATAAATAAATAAATAAATAAAATAATATTCTTCCCCCCCCCCTTTTCTTCTGCGAGGCCCCCCCCCCCCCCCCCGTTATTTTCAATTCAGAAAAAAACGAAATAAAAAAAAAAAAAAAAAAAAAAGAACTCTCGACGCGCCCTCGCTCCCCAAGGCGGCGCCGCCCACGCCTGCTCCGCCTGCCACCTCGCGCCACCTCTAGGCGGATCCGCCCTCCCCCTCCCTCCATCCACCTCGCGGCAGTCTCCCCTTCCCCTTCGCCTCCTCCTCGCCAGCGAGCCCCACAGCGCGCCAACTGGATGTATGCGCTGACCGTTCTTCAGTGCATGGGTAGAGCATTCGGAGGCGATGCGAGAGGTGGTATTCGATCTAACCCGAGCTCCTTATAGAGCGCGAGATTTGGAGCCCTAGCATGTCAGTTTGGGTTCATTTTCTCGATGAAGAGCTGAAGCGTGTTACAGAGAAAGGTTTCAACTTTTTCTTCCTTTTATTTTAGATAGCTTATAATTTTAAAATCTGAAATTTTATATAAATTATAATTTTAAAATCTGAAATTTTATATAAATTATAATTTTAAAATCTGAAATTTTATATAAATTATAATTTTAAAATCTGAAATTCTTATATATGTACTGTGTTAAAATGAAATATGGAATTTTATATAGAATGTTTGAAATAAAAGTAAAATTTGCATTACTTATAAAATAAAAATCTTTGTTTTTGAAAAGAATAAAATTTGCATGGCTTAGGAAATATAAACTTGAAGTGTTTTAAAATATAATTTTGAATTGATTTTAAATATAAAAATTAGCGAAGTTAAAAAAAGGAATTTTTATATATTGAACTTCGAGTTAAAAAAAGGAATTTTTATATATTGAACTTCGAGTTAAAAAAAGGAATTTTTATATATTGAACTTCGAGTTAAAAAAAAGGGAATTTTTATATATGGAACTTCGATAGAAAAATAGCATTTTTATATATGGAACTTCGAATTAAAAATAGCATTTTTATATATGGAACTTCGAATTAAAAATAGCATTTTTATATATGGAACTTCGATAGAAAAATAGCATTTTTATATATGGAACTTCGATAGAAAAATAGCATTTTTATATATGGAACTTCGATAGGAAAAATAGGATTTTTATATATTGAACTTCGAACTAAAAATTCGATTTTTATATATTGAACTTCGAACTAAAAATTCGATTTTTATATATTGAACTTCGAACTAAAAATTCGATTTTTATATATTGAACTTCGAACTAAAAATTCGATTTTTATATATTGAACTTCGAACTAAAAATTCGATTTTTATATATTGAACTTTGAACTAAAAATTCGATTTTTATATATTGAACTTCGAACTAAAAATTCGATTTTTATATATTGAACTTCGAACTAAAAATTCGATTTTTATATATTGAACTTTGAACTAAAAATTCGATTTTTATATATTGAACTTTGAACTAAAAATTCGATTTTTATATATTGAACTTTGAACTAAAAATTCGATTTTTATATATTGAACTTCGAACTAAAAATTCGATTTTTATATATTGAACTTCGAACTAAAAATTCGATTTTTATATATTGAACTTCGAACTAAAAATTCGATTTTTATATATTGAACTTTGAACTAAAAATTCGATTTTTATATATTGAACTTTGAACTAAAAATTCGATTTTTATATATTGAACTTTGAACTAAAAATTCGATTTTTATATATTGAACTTTGTACTAAAAATTCGATTTTTATCTATTGAACTTTGGAATAAAGATTCGATTTTTATCTATTGAACTTTGGAATAAAGATTCGATTTTTATCTATTGAACTTTGGAATAAAGATTCGATTTTTATCTATTGAACTTTGAAATAAAGATTCGATTTTTATCTATTGAACTTTGAAATAAAGATTCGATTTTTATCTATTGAACTTTGAAATAAAAATTCGATTTTTATCTATTGAACTACGAAGTAAAAATTCGATTTTTACATAGGTAATGAAAGCGGGCGACAAAGGTAACAAAAAGGCGAGAGCGACGAAGAATTCTGCAAAAGAAGAGTCAAGGAGCTAGGATAGCTATAGGTGAGAATTTCTCACCTTTCAATTTATTTTTCTAGTTATATATATATATACTAGGATGCAGACGGTGCTTAGTAGCACCCGACACCCGTCCACAGACCATGGACTTGTTTGTTTGGTTGTGAAATTGGTTAGATTAGTTGATTGAAATTGAATTGTTTGGTGATTTTGATTGATGTGTGAATGGCGTGGGCCTTCACTAGACCGGGGATAAGGCTAGGCCTTGTCCCGTTTCTAGTATCGTGCCGTTATGCCGCCGAAATTTTCTAAAATATGTTAGAAAAATAAAAATATCATTTTATTTAGAAAATGAATTGAATAGAAATTCATATGTTGAAATAAAATGTTTTGTCGTTAAAAATATAATTTTTAACGTGAATATGAATATAGTGAAAGTGAATAAATAAATATTCATTTACAAACCAGACGGTTTGTTTATGTACACTTATTTGAAGGACATTGATTGGGTCGATAAATTTTACACATCGCCCAACTGCACGAATAAAAATATGTGTTTGATTGTTTGAAACCCCACACGGGTGTTGGGATGAAATTTGAAGTTCACTCATCCCGATTGATTAAATATGTCGATCGATTGATTGACAGGCTGTTATAAGCGTTAGATATCTATATTTGATGCTTATCCAGTGTAGTGCACTCTGGTTGATGGTTGATTATTTTTCAATGCTATTATACATGTGTTGTAGGAAAACCCATATAATTAACTTTATATGGTAATTGATTGGGCCTCATTCCAGTTTTAAAATAGAAATATTTGAAAAAGAAATATTTGAAATAGAATATTTGAAAATAGAACTTTATGAAGCCGTGTTGATTAGATTGACGCCATTTTGACGTGAACGATATTTATATCGATTTTATCGATTTTGAATTGAATTGAAAACGATTTCGAAATGAATTGAATTGAAAACGATTTCGAAATGAATTGAATTGAATATGAATTCAAATTGAATTGAAATTTGAATTGAACAGAAATGAATTTTGAAACGAATTTATAAAGAAGAATTCAATTTTGCTTTGAATTGAAATGGAAGTTGAAATAGATTTTGAAATGAATTTAAAACTGTTTATATAATTCGTTTTTAAATAGAAATCGACGAAATATATATTATATATATTATATATATAATATAATGGCCTGAATAGAACGCGCCGCGCCGCGGCAGTTCATGAATTTCGACCATTTATTTCAAACGGACATTACGGGAGATCCGACCGTCGGATTCTCCTAAAACCGGAACCGTTGGGTTCGTATCGAAGAGAGCTTTCTAACGAATATTAGAAATTTGAAATCTAACGGTTGGATTTGGAATTATGTCCAAATCAAATTCGAAAAAGGTCGCTGTAAGTGCAGTTCGATGGCCATTGATGGAAATCGACTGTACGGGCCTTGATAAAATTATTAAAAATAGTAATAATTTGTGTAAAATCATAAGAAATGATTTAGAAAGAATTGGGATGAAAAACTCCATAGTTGAAAAGATAAAAATAGGTTTTTATCGAAATGAACTAGTTTTGAACTAGAATTATAATTCTATTTATTTTTGAATAAATAAATTGAATTCGAAAAGGGTTTTGAAAATAACCAAAATTTCCAATGATTGCATTGGAGTGGATTTGAATCGAAATTGTCTTCGGAATATTTCGATGTTGGAATTCGTGATTATACAGGTGTTGTTATGGAAATTTGAAAGATATATATTTATATCGTTATTTCCAATACGACATTTGTTAGTCGTAGAATTCGATATTGAATATAAGCCGATATATTTTCTATTCAGAGCCTTGTATTGAATATCGAATGTGATTTGGGTTTGTCGTGAATGGTGTCTTCACTAACACTGTTCTTGAACCCAGTTGAGAAAAGATTAAATCTTTTTATTTAGATTTAATGAAGTGTGCCAATTAAACGATATTTAATTGGAATTGAATTGGTATTGATTTTTGGGTTTATCGTGAGCAGTGTTTTAAATAACACTTGTTCTTTAACCCGATAATTAATGGAATGTGATTTGGGTTTGTCGTGAATGGTGTCTTCACTAACACTGTTCTTGAACCCAATTGAGAAATGATTAAATCTTTTTATTTAGATTTAATGAAGTGCACCAATTAAATAATATTTAATTGGAATTGAATCGATATTGATTTTTGGGTTTGTCGTGAACAGTGTTTTAAACAACACTCGTTCTTTAACCTGATAATTAATGAATGTGATTTTGGGTTTATCGTGAACTGTGTTTTTAAATGACACGGATTCTTTAACCCAGTCGAAGATTAAAACTAAGTGGAGTTTTAATGAATCTTTAATTAGATTTGAACGTGAAATTTAGAAACTAACTGTCGGTTAGCCAAGCAGAATGGTTTTCTGGATATTGATCTGATGTTGGTTTCGGCCTTCGGGGTTAATGTTTGGGGAATTATTCTCTTGATTAATTTACGGTTAGTGACTAATGAATTGGAATGAGGCGTATGTTGTGTTTGTGTAACACTTTTAGAATATATACGCGAGTTATTCGGAAAGACCGGGTTTATCCCATTCTGAATAACTGATACGACGATAAGTCGAAGATGAAGACGATGGTCGAAGACCGGAGGTCTTCACGTCGTTTGGGTGATAACTGATGATCTTGATTGGGCTGTACACCCAAGAAGATGGAAACAGTTAGTGATCGTCCAGACGTACTTGGAGATCGATGGATATGCGGGGTACTAGGTGCCTCCGGTTTCGTTCAGACCCAGAACGGACTTGTAAATGGACTGTGTGTCTGACATCGGATTTCATTCTGTGTGACTGATATCGGTTGCATAGGATGGTTTGCCTGTGTGGCATGCTAAGATGCAAATGATCAAGGCTTCTGTTGAAAAGCAAAGTCTTGTGGTGATGATCAAAGCACGGCCTTTGTGGCGTAGCTTTGTGTAACGTTTACCTCGCGTGTTTCACACCAGGTATGAACCAAAAACGGGAGACGGACCTCAGGGAGGACTTGCGTTTCTTTCTAGCTAGAAGTGGCGTCAGTGGTTTTACACGCCCTGACGAGTTTGACTTATGTGGTTGTTGCTGTTGCGAGGCGCCTCGGTTATATCGGTTTCGGCCGAATGCATTCTGGTCGGCTGACGGACCAGACTTACACCCCATAGGGTGGGGAGACGTATTGTTCAGGCATAATAATCCACTCCGTGTGGACCGGCCCTGACGATCCAAGGGTCACTCGAGCTCTGATCCTGAGGGGCGGGCTAGAGCGTCTCGAATCGGTTGAGGACTATCTTTTGCCTCGGTTCATAGATGGAAATCCAATTTCCAAATACGTGACATTTGCGGTTTTATTTGTAAACCTATATATGGCGACATGATATATGGTACCCATGCCGCCTATGATTGATACTTATGATTTGAAGTGTTTTATACACTATGCACTTATAATAGTATCAAATGATTTGTTTTAAACGTATCAAGCATTCTTTGGCTGTTATAAGGGAAAACCCTATCCTCGACTGCGTTGCATTGTGTGATGGGACCTGGGTCTTATAACAGCTTCATTTTTCTTTATTTAGCATTGCGCTGTTTGTTTTATGCACTGGTATTCTTGGGAGGAAACCCGTTCCGTGTTATACGGCGTGGTCCCTTGATTTACCTAACTTTAAAATAAAGATTAACTGTTTTAGTTCTCACACCAGTCACATGACTGACCTGGAGTTTATTGTTTTAACCTAAACTCTGGGTGCCCTTATTTTCGACACGGGCAGCTAGTAGTTTGGTTTTGCAGATTTATATTCACAGGATCCTGGTTTACAGCTGGAATGATATCCGGAAAGCTTTGTATCCGTATATCTCTTCTAGTTGTTTATTGTATTATTTTCCGCTGCTATGTATTTAAATGTAATTTAAATCTCTGATAATTCTGTGTAATATTCTTTTATACTCTGTATATTCTTGTAATCTGATGCATTGTTGTAATATACAATGAAATGTTCTTCTGTATGCGTTCTGTTGTGGTTTGTTCTCGAATTATCCGACGCTTTCCTTTACGGGGAAGTTGCGGGTCTTCACACCCAACCTTTTCAAAGACGCATACGAATTTTGCAAAACTTGTGATCGATGTCAATTCTTAGGGAAAATTTCTAAATGGAATATGATGCCCATAAACCCCATTCAAGAAGTCGAAGTTTTTGATGTTTGGGGTATAGACTTCATGGGAACCTTCCCTAGTTCTTTTGGGAACCTTTATATTCTCTTAGCCGTTGACTATGTTTCTAAATGGGTCGAATCTTTTCCATGCAAAACAAATGATAACAAGGTTGTTGTGCGTTTCTTAAAAGAAAACATCTTTTCTCTGTTTGGCACACCACGCACAATAATCAGCGACAACGGAACACACTTCTGTAATCGTTCGTTTGAAGCTCTCATGACAAATTATTCGATAACCCACAAGTTATCCACTCCTTACCATCCTCAAACTTGTGGGCAAGTTGAAGTATCGAATAGGAAGATCAAACAAATCCTTGAGAAAACTGTGAGTCGAAATCGTAAAGGTTGGTCCCAAAATTTAACCGACGCTCATTGGGCTTACCACACCGCTTTCAAAACAAACTTAGGTATGTCCCCTTATCGGTTGATTTTTGGTAAGCCATGTCACTTGCCAGTTGAACTCGAACATTGGGCGTTATGGGCAATAAAGACTTTAAGTCTTGACTTAGAACAATTAGGTGAACTTAGGAAACTTCAGCTTAATGAACTTGATGAAATTCGAAATGATGCTTATGAAGATGAACAAATTTACAAGGACAAAACGAAAGTTTTTCATGATAAATCAATTTTATGAAAAACTTTCATACAAGGTCAAAAAGTTTCGTTATATGACTCAAGATTGCATTTATTTCCGGGTTAGTTAAAATCTAGATGGATAGGACCTTACACTGTACAGACTGTTTTTCCGTATGGTGCGGTAGAAATTGAAAATCCACTTGATGGATCATCCTATAAGATCAACGGTCAATGCCTTAAACCTTACTTGGAACCAATACATAACCAAGAGGAAGAGCTCATGGTCCCCCATGAGCTAAATTACATTCGGTAAGACGCACTAACCCTCTATTGTACATATGTAAATATTCTGTTATTTTAATTTTCCTTTCACTAAGATATGCCTAATTAAGACTGTGAGGACACAGTCACACTCAAGTGTGGGGGGGGGGGGAACTTACATTACATCAGCAATCAAATTTTATGAAGTAGGCCATTCATTGAACAAGGATTAACTTAAATTCATAAAAAACACCTTGGTTCTTGTTTGATAAGTTGAATTGTTGGGCGATCGTAATGAACATTATTTATTCATTGAGCTGTAATGTGTCTTTTTAAGATGCTAGCTTGAGGCTATGCAGACGTTAGTCGTGTTTTGGAGTAAGCGTATCAACCTTTGTTATACATTGTAACACCTCGAATTTTCTATTAACACTAAAGTTGCTAAAAATATTAATAAGTGTGTAAGAGAGGGGATGTATCTAATATGAATATAAAAATATTAATAAGTGTGTAAGAGAGGGGATGTATCTAATATTAATATAAAAATATTAATAAGTGTGTGAGAGAGGGGATGTATCTAATATGTATATAAAAACAATAATAAGTAAAGGGGGATGTATCTAATATGTACATTGTAGAAAATATATATATATTTATGACATGAATAGAAGTTTATTAATATGCTGAGTGTTTGCTGAGTCACTTCTGACTCATTGCTGAGTCAACAAGATAAACCCCATCTTGTCTGAACGGCTGCGGTTATTTCTAGGTTAAATCTAATGGCCTAAATGAATTCTAAAATCTATAAATAAGAGGGTAGACCCTAGACCTAAATCACTTGTAAAATTAGAGAAGCTACCGTCATGCTGCTGCCATGGAGTTCAGCATAGCCGTCACAAACTAAGAAGAGGAAGCCTAATCATCTACAACTAAATCTACACAAATCAAATCAAAAGATCTCTCTTTTTCTAATTCTTTTCTTTTGTTGGTGAGTATGATGATTCTCACAAGACTATTACAAACTAATTTGACTCAGTTATGAATGGATCACAAGAAAGTGATGTGATTTGTAATTGTAAATTCTATATATTGTGGATCTCTTATTATGTTATTATGTTGTCGTATGATGTAAATTATATATGCTATGTCATGCTATGTTGTAAATTCTCTTATGCTATGTCGTGCTATGTTGAGAATCATGTCAAGCTATGTTATACTATCATACTATGCAATGTTATAAATCATGCTATATTATGTTGAAAAATCATGTTGTTGGATCATGCTTAAAGTTATGTTTTTTTTCTCTTAATTTAAATGGATCTTGTTTATGGGAATTTGCCTATTAGGTTAGGTGTACCCATAAACTTGAAACTATAATTAAATAAAACTTGATTATGGGAATTTGCCTATTGAGTTAGGTGTACCCATATAAAACCATGTTGTTAAAAAAATTAGATGATGTTGATTCACACATGTTCATATGTAAGTTTATGAAAATTGATTGAGATCATATTAGGTGAATTTTGAACAAGTTGACACCTTTAGATCCATGACATGTATAATCTATGCAAGTTGGACATATGCAAGTTTCACCCCTTATTATGATTCATTTGGTCACATATACATGTTGTTATTATGATAATCTCTTTTATGCTATGAGTTAGGCTATTCGAGTCTAACATATATTTTGCGAATAAACGTTCAAACGTGGGGTAGGGGTAATATTAGGAATTAATAAATTGGGTGCAATTTTGTAAGATGTTGCATACCATGAATGAATGTCCATAATTGAGTCAATTATGGACATTGTTAAAAATTGGAAGTAATTAATAATTCAAGTAGGGAATTATTAAAATTGGGGGAAAGTGGATTATTATTAATAATCAATGCTTAGGACACGAGGTTGGACCCGTTTGTGATGTAAACCTGCCCGGACCCGCCCGGCAAATCCAGTAGTCACAAATGTCGGCCCAATGTGAGAGGTCCTAGGCCCAAACTAAAGCATAACAGTTGTAAAGACACGAGGTTAGACTCTTTTATGGTGTAAGACTGCCCGGACCCGCCCGGCAAATCCAGCTGCCATAAATGCCAGTCTAATGTGAGAGGTCTTTATGAGGTTATGGCCTTAATGAACTAAGAAATACTTAACCAGATAATCATGTAAGGTGGGACATGGGGGTTAAGTAGGTGCCTTGGGTGGCATGAGGAATCTGGTGGTTGCCTTTAGAGGCATTTGAAATACGATTAGACTTAACCAAACACACATGTAAATGAACATGACTAAGTGGGTTAAGTGGGATGGACTAATGGGGACAAGCTTAGGTGGAATGCTTGTGGTAAATAGTGGGGGCCCATTTCAACCAGTATCCCAAAACGTATCTTTGTGGGCTCGACCCAAGTCGAGGACGGGACACGCATACTGGGTTTGACTATAAGAGGCCAAAACAGGGAGCGGTGGCAACGCAAGTCCAACGGGTTTCATATGCGTGTGTGGACCCGGGCTGGTAGGTAAGACGTTGTTGTATCGTGTAGGTATAAGCCGTGCATGTCCGTTGTATCAGGTTGCCACTTTAGGGGAGTGATACACCCCACTGTGGGGCCAGCATGGGTATCTACGAGTTAGGGAGCCGATCGAATAATGGGAAGTAGGGTACACCTAGTGGAGATAGGGGCAGGCAGCACCTATGTAGTCAGCTAGGGGTACGTAAAGCCATTGGGAAAGTTTCAAAGTGAAGCTAAGTGGGATGAATCTTTAGGGTGACTGGTGTGGTGCAGTATAGTGTTTATCCTTTAGTATTTAGGAGCGCCTATAACGTTGCCTTTAGCGATTGTCTATGTCCTTAATCTGCTCTTCATAGACATTTTCTTGTTTTCCGGCTTATGCCTTAGTCCAGTTATTTTGGTAATAGTATTGTAGAATTATCATATTCACCAGACTTTATGTCTGACCCCCTCTTTTCCATCCTTTTTCTCCCTTCAGGTCCGCAGGTTGGGCCAAGTTCTAGTGGAATCTAGTTGGATCGTTTATCTTCTGGAAAGCTTGGACTGCTGAAGTAAAGTCCAGCTTGTTATCTTTCTTTTTAATGGCTATTCATGTAATGGGATTATGTACTTGTTTTATCAAGATAGATATTGTACTTGACATTGAATATGGTGTTATGATGTAATCAAACATGTTTTGACTTCTGCTACAACGAAATAAAGTTTTTGAATTTCCAAGTACTATTTTATATCTGTCTTGTTGTAATTTTACTGTTCTATATTCACTTAAAACCTCCATGGAAGTTAATGCATTCCCTTTGTGAGTGACATTAATGGACGTGGGGTGTTACACGTGGTATCAGAGCATAAGGTTACCAGAACAGATAAAAATTTATTTTTTTTTAGAAAAATATTTTTTTTTCTAAAGTATTTTTGGAAGAAGTGCTTTCAAAAAAAAAACATGTTATTTAAAGAGAGTTTTTATGAAAAACATAATCCCAAATAGCCATATCCTTATCTTTATCTTTCGAATTCTCCATTTTGAATCTTTCCTTTTTCGTTTCAGCATGGATGAAGATCTTAATCTCCCAGAAGGTGTGACGATTCCAGGGTGGTTTAGGAGATACTTGGAGGCTAGGGCCACCACTGCAGGCCCAGCGGATACTCCTCCACCCCTAGTTGCACCCATTCCTCCTCCTCCTCCTCCTCGTGTTGACACTTTTGCAAAGACGTGCAAGGAATTCAAGGCTATAGGAGGAAAAACTTTTCAAGGGACTGAGACGTTTGTGGAGGCCAGAGATTGGCTTAAGGAGACTGAGGAATTGTTGGATATCTTTGAAGTGGAAGATGGGAGGAAAGTCCGTTTAGCTGCTTGGTTAATGAAGGGAGAGGCCTCGTTTTGGTGGGAGGTCACTAACGGGGAACGTCCAGTTGATTCATGGGCGGATTTCAGACGAAGGTTTGAGGCAAAGTTTCTTTCAAGGGCAGAGGAGAACTTAAATATGGAAAAATTCCTGGCACTAAAGCAAGGGAGCTCATCAGTAAAGGAATATGTCAATAAATTTAATCAGTTAGCAAGGTTTGGCTTGGAGTTGGTGAACACGCCAGAGAAGAAAGCTTTGAGGTTCGTTAGAGGCTTGAATGAACCGTTGCAAGGGTTGGCTATGACCCACATCCCTATGGGAGCCACCTTTGAAAAGCTAGTAGAAATGGCACTTATGCATGAGGATAAGGCAGTTGAAAAGAAAGGGGATCAGAAGAAACCCCAACAGCAAAATAAGAAGGGTGGTAAAAACAATAATGGCAAAGGGAAGAAGAAATGCTTCAATTGTGGGACGCCTGGCCATCTCAGCAAAGATTGTAGAAAGAAAAAGAAGACTGGTTGTTTTCACTGTGGAGATGCGGGACATTTAGTGAAGGACTGTCCAAAGAAGGGGCAGAGGGCAGGGTCTACCTCGGGAGGACAGGTGCAGGCTCTTATGGCACCAGGGCAGGCAAGGGGGCAAGTTCAGGCTATTGCGGCCCCACCGCTGCAAGAAAGAAGTAGAACAATTTCTGTTGAAAGCTTAGTTTTTCTATTTGATCATCCTGTCCGTACCTTATTCGATTCTGGCGCATCTCATTCGTTTATCTCTGCATCATTAGTTGAATCACTGCACTTGAACACCAGTTTAGTAGAGGATCCCTTGGTCGTTTCAAATCCAATTGGGGGTTCGGCTCATTTCACCATGATATGTTTGGATTTGAAAATCTCTATACTTAGCGTTGAATTTAGATGTGATGCTTATGTATTGGGCTTCACGGGCTATGGGCTAATTTTAGGAATGGATTGGTTGTCTAGAAATAGGGCCATTCTTGATTGTGAAAGGAGAGTAGTTAGGCTTGTGACTCGCCTTGGTAATGCTCTCGACATCTTTTGTAATCCCATAAATTCCGTTATGCTAAGTTATCTTGAATCGCTTGACGCGTCTGTAGAGAACCTGCGATCGGTAGAAGTGGTCCGGGAATATCCGGATGTGTTTGAGGAGGTGAAGGGCTTACCTCCAAAGCGGGAGATAGACTTTCGAATTTATCTTGTGGATAATGCTAAACCCGTATCTTTGCCAGTGCGCCACATGGCTCCTCGTGAAAGGAGGGAACTCAATAAGCAAGTAAAGGAGTTGCTTGAGAAGGGGTTCATAAGACGTAGTATATCGGAGTGGGGTGCTCCAGTAGTTTTTGCCACAAAGGCGGATGGGTCTCTTAGACTTTGTATGGACTATAGAGAACTAAACAAGCTTACTAAAAAGAACCGACACCCACTGCCGAGGATTGACGATCTCTTTGATCAGTTAGTTGGCGCCTCAGTGTTTTCGCAGTTGGACTTAGCCACTGGCTTTCATCAACTGAGAGTGGCTGAGGATAGTATAGATAAGACTGCTTTTAGGACTCCTGACGGATTCTATGAATGGCTAGTGATGCCCTTTGGTTTGACAAACGCCCCTGCATATTTTGTTGATTTGATGAGTAGGGTGTTTAGGGAATACCTTAACAAATTCGTGGTAGTCTTTGTGGATGACATCTTAGTCTTTTCTAAGAATAAAGAAGAGCACTCCCTACATCTTAGGGAAGTGTTGGAAACCCTTCGAGCGCATAACCTTAAGGCAAAATTTTCTAAGTGTCACTTCTGGAGGAAGGAAGTACGGTTCTTAGGGCACGTGGTTTCCAAAGAAGGGATAGCAGTGGATCCCGCAAAGGTGGTGGCCATCCAAGATTGGAAGGTCTCTAAAAATGCAACCGAAGTAAGAAGTTTCTTGGGGTTGGCTGGCTATTATAGGAAGTTTATCAAAGACTTCGCAAAAATATCAGCTCCATTAACACGGTTAACGAAGAAGAACCTGGTTTTTACGTGGGACAAAGATTGCGATGATGTGTTCCAACGTTTAAAGAGAGCCTTAACTTCAGCCCCAGTCTTAGTGCTGCCAGACGGGAATAAACCGTTTACCATCTATACTGATGCTTGTGGGACGGGACTTGGCGCGGTCCTCATGCAAGAGGGAAGAGTAATAGCCTATGGTGGAAGGCAGTTGAGGGTTCATGAAAAGAATTACCCCACGCATGACTTAGAGCTAGCCGCAATTGTTTTCGCGCTTAAGTCTTGGCGTCACTATCTTCTTGGTGAGAAATTCGAACTGTTCACTGACCACAAATCATTAAAATACTTATTCTCTCAGAAGGATTTGAATTTAAGGCAGCAACGGTGGATGGAATTCTTAGCCTCCTACGATTTTGAAATAGCATATGCCCCGGGCAAGGGTAACGTGGTGGCAGACGCCTTAAGTAGGAAAAGGTTGTCCTTGAGTCCGTTGTTTGTTGAACGACAAAGCTTAAAATTCATCTCTATGTTTGACTTTAGACCCTCCGTTGACTTAGTACCCGGTCTGTTAGCATCCTTGGAGGTTAGACCTACACTTCTAGGACGGGTTGGTGAGGCACAGCGAGACGACCCACAGTTGGTTGAGATAGTAGAAAAGCTCAAAGGGGGGGAGTCGTCAAGCCATCTTCGTAGGTATACCCTAGACGATAAGGGTTGGTTACGAAGGGATAATAGACTTTGTGTACCACAAGACGAAGACTTAAGGAAGGCCATTCTTGATGATGCTCATCGCTCAAAAATGACCATTCATCCCGGCGGGGATAAGATGTACAAAGATATGAAGCGGGTTTTCTTTTGGGCCGGTATGAAAAAGGATGTGGCCGAGTACGTCGCTAGATGCTTGGTGTGCCAACGAGTTAAAGCAGAACAAAAGAAACCCGGTGGGTTGCTTCACCCATTAGAAGTTCCACTATGGAAATGGGAAAGCATCTCAATGGATTTTGTGGATGGATTACCAAGATCAAGGAAGGGTAACACGGGGATTTGGGTTATAGTAGATAGACTTACTAAAAGCGCCCATTTTATTCCCGTGAAAAGTAAGAGGACTGCTCCGTGGTTGGCTTCTGTATACATTAAGGAGATAGTTCGTTTGCACGGTATTTCTTCTAGTATAGTAAGCGACCGTGACCCCATCTTTACTAGTGAATTTTGGAAGAGTTTACAAGAGGTGGTAGGGACTCAGCTATGTTTGAGCACCGCATATCATCCTCAGACAGACGGCCAGACCGAGAGGGTGAATCGCATTCTAGAGGATCTTTTAAGGCTTTGTATCCTAGACTTTGGGGGTACATGGGAAGAGCACCTTCCGTTAGTAGAATTCGCATATAATAATAGCTCTCAGTCTAGTATTGGCATGGCACCTTTCGAAGCTCTTTATGGAAGGCCTTGCCGTTCGCCTACATGTTGGTGGGAATCTACCGATAAAATCCTACTTGGGCCCGATATGGTTAGGGAAACCTCGGAGAAGATTGAGTTGATTCGAAGGAGGATGAAAGCAGCACAAGATAGGCAAAAATCGTATGCTGATAAGAGGAGGACAGATCTTGAGTTTGACATTGGGGACATGGTTTTTATCAAAGTATCTCCGTTACAGAATGTTGTTCGCTTTGGGTCCATGGGGAAATTAGCACCAAGGTTTGTAGGGCTGTTTCCTGTAAAAGACAAGATTGGGAAGATGGCATATAGGGTGGAGTTGCCTGAGAAACTTAGTGGAGTACACGATGTATTCCATGTATCACATTTGAGGAAGTGTTTGCACAAGACCGCGGAGGTGGTAGAGCCGAGCTTGCTTAAAGAGGTGGAAATAGAGCGTGATGCAACAATTAGACGAGCTCCTACATACATTCTTGGGTCGGAGATCAAAAAGTTGAGGAATCGAGAGGTCAGACTGGTTAAAGTGCAATGGGGAGATGATGAGAGCAACGCAACTTGGGAGACAGAAGAGAAGATGCGTTCGTTGTATCCTTTTCTTTTTGAGGGTATGTCTTTTAATTTCTCCTTTATCGCTTAGCTTATCTTATCTTATCTTTAGTATGTCCTCTCATTAGTATCTTTGACCTTTAGTTAGGATAATCCTATGGTTGAAACACGTGTTTGAGACATGTTATGTATGATGGATGCAAAATGGATGCAAGTGTTTGCTAGTGGTTGCTCGTGGATGCATATATACACACACTTTAGGCACTAGATCGGCTCAGTCACTTCATGTTGCATATTGCATATATATGGATGTATTTAGTATAATGGATGTATAATGGTTGTACCATCATATGGATGCTGCATTCGGTTGAATGGGTGTGCACGCATATAGAAGTAGTATGTAAGCAATTAGGATCTTTTGCATACATAATGGATTCATGACACTTACATAATTTGCATTAAGGAGGTCAACTGAATCAGTAGACCGCCTGATTTCGCATTAGGTAAGGACATGTACACACACTTGCGTATGATCAAAAAGCATTAGAAGTCTTTTAAGGACAATGGATGCCTGTGTATGATGGATGAGTAGATGGACGTTTGGATGGTAGGATATACATTCTTCCAGACTTGAAGATTTCGGGGACGAAATCCTAAAAGGAGGGGAGAATGTAACACCCCGAATTTTCTATTAACACTAAAGTTGCTAAAAATATTAATAAGTGTGTAAGAGAGGGGATGTATCTAATATGAATATAAAAATATTAATAAGTGTGTAAGAGAGGGGATGTATCTAATATTAATATAAAAATATTAATAAGTGTGTGAGAGAGGGGATGTATCTAATATGTATATAAAAACAATAATAAGTAAAGGGGGATGTATCTAATATGTACATTGTAGAAAATATATATATATTTATGACATGAATAGAAGTTTATTAATATGCTGAGTGTTTGCTGAGTCACTTCTGACTCATTGCTGAGTCAACAAGATAAACCCCATCTTGTCTGAACGGCTGCGGTTATTTCTAGGTTAAATCTAATGGCCTAAATGAATTCTAAAATCTATAAATAAGAGGGTAGACCCTAGACCTAAATCACTTGTAAAATTAGAGAAGCTACCGTCATGCTGCTGCCATGGAGTTCAGCATAGCCGTCACAAACTAAGAAGAGGAAGCCTAATCATCTACAACTAAATCTACACAAATCAAATCAAAAGATCTCTCTTTCTCTAATTCTTTTCTTTTGTTGGTGAGTATGATGATTCTCACAAGACTATTACAAACTAATTTGACTCAGTTATGAATGGATCACAAGAAAGTGATGTGATTTGTAATTGTAAATTCTATATATTGTGGATCTCTTATTATGTTATTATGTTGTCGTATGATGTAAATTATATATGCTATGTCATGCTATGTTGTAAATTCTCTTATGCTATGTCGTGCTATGTTGAGAATCATGTCAAGCTATGTTATACTATCATACTATGCCATGTTATAAATCATGCTATATTATGTTGAAAAATCATGTTGTTGGATCATGCTTAAAGTTATGTTTTTTTTTTCTCTTAATTTAAATGGATCTTGTTTATGGGAATTTGCCTATTAGGTTAGGTGTACCCATAAACTTGAAACTATAATTAAATAAAACTTGATTATGGGAATTTGCCTATTGAGTTAGGTGTACCCATATAAAACCATGTTGTTAAAAAAATTAGATGATGTTGATTCACACATGTTCATATGTAAGTTTATGAAAATTGATTGAGATCATATTAGGTGAATTTTGAACAAGTTGACACCTTTAGATCCATGACATGTATAATCTATGCAAGTTGGACATATGCAAGTTTCACCCCTTATTATGATTCATTTGGTCACATATACATGTTGTTATTATGATAATCTCTTTTATGCTATGAGTTAGGCTATTCGAGTCTAACATATATTTTGCGAATAAACGTTCAAACGTGGGGTAGGGGTAATATTAGGAATTAATAAATTGGGTGCAATTTTGTAAGATGTTGTATACCATGAATGAATGTCCATAATTGAGTCAATTATGGACATTGTTAAAAATTGGAAGTAATTAATAATTCAAGTAGGGAATTATTAAAATTGGGGGAAAGTGGATTATTATTAATAATCAATGCTTAGGACACGAGGTTGGACCCGTTTGTGATGTAAACCTGCCCGGACCCGCCCGGCAAATCCAGTAGTCACAAATGTCGGCCCAATGTGAGAGGTCCTAGGCCCAAACTAAAGCATAACAGTTGTAAAGACACGAGGTTAGACTCTTTTATGGTGTAAGACTGCCCGGACCCGCCCGGCAAATCCAGCTGCCATAAATGCCAGTCTAATTTGAGAGGTCTTTATGAGGTTATGGCCTTAATGAACTAAGAAATACTTAACCAGATAATCATGTAAGGTGGGACATGGGGGTTAAGTAGGTGCCTTGGGTGGCATGAGGAATCTGGTGGTTGCCTTTAGAGGCATTTGAAATACGATTAGACTTAACCAAACACACATGTAAATGAACATGACTAAGTGGGTTAAGTGGGATGGACTAATGGGGACAAGCTTAGGTGGAATACTTGTGGTAAATAGTGGGGGCCCATTTCAACCAGTATCCCAAAACGTATCTTTGTGGGCTCGACCCAAGTCGAGGACGGGACACGCATACTGGGTTTGACTATAAGAGGCCAAAACAGGGAGCGATGGCAACGCAAGTCCAACGGGTTTCATATGCGTGTGTGGACCCGGGCTGGTAGGTAAGACGTTGTTGCATCGTGTAGGTATAAGCCGTGCATGTCCGTTGTATCAGGTTGCCACTTTAGGGGAGTGATACACCCCACTGTGGGGCCAGCACGGGTATCTACGAGTTAGGGAGCCGATCGAATAATGGGAAGTAGGGTACACCTAGTGGAGATAGGGGCAGGCGGCACCTATGTAGTCAGCTAGGGGTACGTAAAGCCATTGGGAAAGTTTCTAAGTGAAGCTAAGTGGGATGAATCTTTAGGGTGACTGGTGTGGTGCAGTATAGTGTTTATCCTTTAGTATTTAGGAGCGCCTATAACGTTGCCTTTAGCGATTGTCTATGTCCTTAATCTGCTCTTCATAGACATTTTCTTGTTTTCCAGCTTATGCCTTAGTCCAGTTATTTTGGTAATAGTATTGTAGAATTATCATATTCACCAGACTTTATGTCTGACCCCCTCTTTTCCATCCTTTTTCTCCCTTCAGGTCCGCAGGTTGGGCCAAGTTCTAGTGGAATCTAGTTGGATCGCTTATCTTCTGGAAAGCTTGGACTGCTGAAGTAAAGTCCAGCTTGTTATCTTTCTTTTTAATGGCTATTCATGTAATGGGATTATGTACTTGTTTTATCAAGATAGATATTGTACTTGACATTGAATATGGTGTTATGATGTAATCAAACATGTTTTGACTTCTGCTACAACGAAATAAAGTTTTTGAATTTCCAAGTACTATTTTATATCTGTCTTGTTGTAATTTTACTGTTTTATATTCACTTAAAACCTCCATGGAAGTTAATGCATTCCCTTTGTGAGTGACATTAATGGACGTGGGGTGTTACATACATGTTAGAATGTGCAAGAAAAAATAATAATAAAAAATCACGAAATAAAAAGATTTTGCACCTACATTGTAACAACCCAGAATTTGGGGCCAATTTAAAATTTTCATTTTAGAGATTTTAAGGGTGTTTAAATATTTGAAATAAATTATTTTAAATAATAACGACTATAATTTTTTTTTAATTGAATTGAATACGAATATATTTAATTTAATTATAAAAGAAATTAGAAATAGCACGGTAGTTTGAAAAGTCAAATCTGAACTTTGACTGACGGTACAGGATGCAGAATAAATCGGATTTTGGTGAAACCAAAAATATTAGAATCTATTTAAAAATACCTTTCCAACGAATCCGAAAAATCAAAATTTCAAAGCGGAAATTAAAAGTTATGGCTGGTTGAAATTTCAGAATAGTCGTTGTAGAATTTCTGTATATATTTTAATATTAAAAATAGCTATTTTTCAAACGACCTCTATTTTCGACGAAACCACTTTTGTTGGATTCAGAATGTCAAATTATTTATAAGTTTAATTTTTCATAATTTTTATAATTAATTTGTGACTGTGGCAAAAAGATTTCAGTTTGGTCAATATCGGTCAATTTTAATCGACTTGAAAAAGGCCATTTTTCAAACAGCCATAGAATTCGATGAAATTAATTTTGTTAGGACCGTATCGTCATCACGAAGCCAAAAATATTTTTTCTGGATTTTTCTGAGTTCGTATGTGACCCCGATAGATTAAAAAGAACATTCGAATTAGTATTGAAAAGATTTATTTTTAAAATAAAAGAAACATACTGTAAACTTCAGAATTGGACTTCGGCGCTAGCACCATTGCATTTAGAAGACATCAAAACCTATTGCTCAACAGTCGTTGGGCTCCGTTTGGAGATCGGATGGAAAAACCCTAATTTCTAGAATTATTTAAATTAAAAATAAAAAGAAAATACCCTAGAATACAGTATAAATATGGGCTATAGTAGCTTCTTCTTCCCCGTTCGTTTACAGCTGCCGAAACCCATAACTCCTCAAATTTTCAAACTACGATTCCTCCCTCGTTTCTCAACGAAATTCTTCGCTGTAGCCCAACTTTTGAAGAGATTTTCGTGCACTTCGATTCCATACCGAAATCACCACCCCTCGTCGCCTGTAGCCGCCGCCCCGACCCCACAAAGACCGCCGCCGCCGCAGCTAACCGGGCCCACCACAGGCAAACGCACCCCACCCCCTTCCCAGCACCGACTCCCCTCTCCAAGCTCTTCAATCTCCAACAAACCGTTCTGAAAACCATCAACTACATCTTCTGATTTCTGAAATTAAAGTTTTGAACAAAATAC
Organism: Allium sativum; assembly: GCA_030737875.1. NCBI lineage: Eukaryota > Viridiplantae > Streptophyta > Magnoliopsida > Asparagales > Amaryllidaceae > Allium > Allium sativum. The sequence goes on along the minus strand of CM060918.1, from coordinate 158,222,428 downwards.
AAAGGTTTGAACATTTCAGATTTGCCACGCTTAATTCTGTCACAGCAGCAGTTGTAAAAAGTCATTGTTATTCAAAAATTGATAATTAATTCATACGAACTCCAAACTGGAAAATTTCAGATCCAACGGAACTGTGAAGTCGTATAGAGGTTGCTGAAATTGATTGGAACGATTTCTGAATTTATTTGGATTTTTAATTCTTCTTAAAGCAAGGTGAGATTCTGATTTATATAATTAAATCAATTTAATCATTATTTTTATAGTTATTTAATATTTGAATTGTTACCAAATTAGATATGCTAATTAGAACGAATCATTTTATTATAGATCTGTTAGTTTGTGATGTATAAGTATAGATCTGTTAGTTAGAATTATAGATCTGTATGTGATGAATAATTAGAATGAATCATTTTGTTATATATTTATTTGGATCATTCTTATCAATGCTTTGGTGAATCATGAATAACAAAAGTTCGCCTTGTTCATGTTATTGAATCGAATTAGGACATTCCATTCAATATAAGTATATCACTTTGTTTGATGACTTGTGTAAATAGAGAAATTGTAAGTGTTTTAATCAAAGACATGAAAACATTAAATTACACAATCCTATTGTTAATAATGTAAATAAGGATAAAAGAAAATTAACATTTTCCTTAATCTAAAAAAAAGGAAACTTACATTTTTCTTAATGTGAATTAAAAAGAAGATTTCGTCATTAAAAAGATTAATTACATTTTAATGTAATGGTAAGATAATATTTTGTCATGAAAATAAAAATAACTTTTTATATGTAACTTAGGGAAGAGAATTTGCATTGTAAGGAAATTTACATTTTTACATGTAAATAAAAAGTAGAAATTTGCATTGTAAGGAAATTTACATTTTTACATGTAAATAAAAAGTAGAAATTTGCATTGTAAGGAAATTTACATTTTTACATGTAAATAAAAAGTAAAAATTTGCATTGTAACGAAATTTTCATTTTTACATGTAAATAAAAACTAGAAATTTGCATTGTAATGAAATTTACATTTTTACATGTAAATAAAAACTAGAAATTTGCATTGTAATGAAATTTACATTTTTACATGTAAATAAAAAGTAGAAATTTGCATTGTAATGAAACTTACATTTTACATGTAAATAGAGAATAGGATTTACATGTAAATAAAATTACATTTTTATATGTAGTTTAAGAAAATGAATTTGCATTATAATTAAAATAACACTTTTATTATGTAATTAAAGAGAATTTACATTGTAAATTGAAGGTACACTTTTATTTGTAAATTAAGAGACAAATTAAAAGACAAAAATTTACACTGTTAGGAGAATTACATGTTTAATGTAATTTAAGAAGAAGTATTTACATTATATTGAAAATTTAACAGGGAATGTTAATTACATTTTAATGTAATTACAAAGGGGATTTTACAGTGTAATTTAAAAAATGAAACTTACATTTCTAATGTAAATAAAAGAATATACGAATGTATTTAAAAATGCTGAAATGTTAACTTCATGTTTAAATGAATTAAAATTGAATGGAGATCGGTAGCTGTTTAGCTCGTTGTTAAATCGTACGTCATTATTATGGTTGGACGATTATATTTATATAGATAAATATAATTAATATTTAACGAATCGAGCGCAGTAGTTCGCGTTTTGAAATCGTACATTTAAACGATTATACCAAAGGATCCGACTGTCGAAATTTCCCAAAACTGAAATCATTAGGACCGTCTTTGGAAGATCTTTCCAACGATATAAACTATGTTAAGATCCAATGGTTAGATTTTGAGAAATGTGAAAATCTAAATTTGTTGAAAGCAGTGCCAGGGTCGCCATTGACCCGAAGCGTCGTTAAATAAAGATTTAACTATTTTAAATAATTGAAATAGGAATTAATCGTTATAAAATAATTTGGACGATAAAGAAGGATTTTCATTATATATATATACGAGGATTATTTGGAAAGTCCGAGTTACTCTCATTCCAAATAATCAAAACGACGTAAAGAATCGAAGTATGAAGATGGTGTATAAAGACCGTAAATCTTCCATCGAGAGGACAACGATCGAGGCCCTGATTTAACTTGCTCCCAATTCAAGGGTCATGGTCATTGCCCAAACGAACATGTTGATTGCACGGATTTGGCTTTCGCTCTGACCCAGAGCATAAGCTTACAAATGGAATGTGCATCCGACATTGTACTTCTTTATATTGTATTTATTAATTTTCTGTCGAATGTATGAATGATTGGTGGCGGAGGATTTATTCTCTTGCTTAACACCCTTTTGTATATTTCGGCAAAGGATTGGTTGTGTGATATGGAGTGACAGTGTGGCATGCTAAGATGCAATGATCAAGGTTTCTTGTTGAAAAGCAGAACCTTGTGGTGATGATCAAAGAACAGCTTGAATAAGCATAGCTTTGAGTATTACGTAGCTTCACGAGCCTCACAACCCGATGGAGTCTAAAACGGGAGAAGGGAACGCAGGGAGAGCAGCACGTTTCTTTCTAGTTAGAAGTAGTGTCAGTGCTTAAACTGGCTGATGTTTTACTTATGTGGATGATGGAATGAGGCGCCTCGGATCATAGGTCCTATAGGATCGGGAAACGTGTGTTCAGGAATAACTAATCCACAAAGCTGTATATGTGGACCGGCCCTCCAGGATCCAAGGGTTCACTGTGGGGGATCCTGATACATTAGCTAGAGTGTCTCGAATTGGTAAGGTGCCCCTCCCTAGCCTTGACTCATGATGAAAACCAAATTCCAAATATGACCCTACGAATTTGATTGTATTACTAGTATGGAGGCATAGTAGTATGGGGTACTATGTTTCCTAGGATTGATACATTTATTTTGAAATGTTTTTATATACACTAATAATAATATTAGATTCGTATTTATCGTATTTAGCATGTTTGGTCATCATAAGGTAAAACTCTATCCTCTGGTTTGTGTTGCATTGTGTGATGGGACTTGAGTCTTATGGTGATTCCATTTTTCCAAAAGCATTGCGTTGTTTTACATTTTACTTATTTACTTGTTCAATCACTTTAAATTATGCACGGCAATCCATTGAAATAAAACGCGTTCCGCATTAGCAGCGTGGTCTTTGGATTTGCCTTATTACTAGTAGTTAAATTAGTTAAGAATTCTCACACCCGTCTCATGACTGGCTTGTAGTTTATTTTCACCTTTGCAAACTCGGGTGCCCTCTTTTCCACACGGTCAGCCAAGTAACAAGTCTAGCTTTCTATGGAGTTGCTATCTTGGAGCTGCTTATCTATCTTGGAGCTGCTTATTTGGAGGTGCTTATGTTGGACCACGAAGACTATCTATCATTTATCTTTTATTTGCGATTTATCTTTAGAACTTGAGACATCTGGACTTATTTTGTTTCCAGTTGTTCTAATTTGGAAGTTGGAACTTATTTCCTTTTTGCTGAAAACTTGATCAAATAAGTTAGTACTCTGTGATTGTGGTATTCTGTGTTTGATGACATTCATATTCCACTGCTATGATGTTATTATTCTATGGTTTTCCTTTGCTATGTTGTATCTGTGATCTGTATTGTTATATTTATGTTGTATTCCAAATGATTATTCCTTACTTTCATCCCATGGAAGTTTGTGGTCGTCACATACATTTGTAGGATTTTCTGAGTTCGTTTCATGCATAATATTTTTCTCACTCAATTTTTTTCAAACTAGTAAGTTCTAAAGTCCACTTGGCCCAATTAAGGAGAAATGACTCATTGTAGTGTTCTTCTTGATACCCCACATTATTCAAACCCAAGTTTTAGTCGATTTACATCCATGTTTCGACAAGTTTTTCTTATATTGGTATAGTATAGAACCTTGTACTGATTTATTTTCAAAGGTTCAAAAATGTCACTTTTTATACCAATATTACACTACCCACTCCGTACTTGTTTTAAGGTAGGATAACCATATACCACATCTTATTTTATATGGGTTATCTATCTTACAAAATTTTGCTTATCATTCGTTTCAGATTTTTATATAATGTCAATCCAGACTTGTGTGTTGAATTAGGGTTATAGAAGTAGAGTAACTAGGGCACAAAACTTTCCTTTCATGAAGTGTTGGTTATGACTCGCTTAGTAGAGGAGGAATCAAATGAAATAATTTACGGTATCATTCCATTCCATCTCCATTCATCATTCATCATGCAAAAAAAAGGATGCAATAAAGAGAAAAGCTCCAAGAATAAAATAGTCATTCATCATTATTGACTATATTGCATTCATTTCCATTCCATCCACATCCATCATACCGTACTTAGAAGCGAGGATTGTAGTTGAGAAGATGAAAGGAAACAAAAATGTTCATATGTGCTTTAGCATTACTTTATCTTTTGTAGCTTGAAGTTCAATTATTACACTTGCCCTCCTATCTATAATATTTTTAGAACTTACAAAATTTTCCTTCATCTATGCATAACTCACATCCAATACAGTACAGTTACATTGGTGCAAGATTATTCAAAAAAAAAAAGAGAGAGAGAATAAATGATTGGGTGCACATTGTCGATGTGTAGAACTTTGGTTGACACCACGCTCTTAACCTTCAAGACAATTACAGTATTATCAAGGAATTATGATTCAGCTTGAAATTTTTTATTCATTTTTGCACCAATTGTGGGATGGGCAATTTGGAGCTAAACCGTTATTGTTGAAGTTAGATGAAATCCTTGGAATGTGAAAGACCTTAAATATATTGTTTGATTAATCCGCGTACATAAGATGCTTTGGATTTTGTGGGTAGTATCCGCTGAAAACCCTCACGAGACAACACTCATCGTACTAGGGACACCTAGGGGTATAACGGCTTGTTGCATATGCTAAATGCAATCGTATTTCCTACGAAAGTGTGACATATCTTAGTTTAGCTTATTCGAGGACGAATAAAAAGATAAGTGTGGGGGTATTTGATATACACGTAATTGTGTACATTTTATCCTCTTATTTATCTTAGTTTATATTTAAACTAATTGATACTATGTATTTATAGTTGTGTTTTCAGATTATTTATGATGAATGGATTAATGCACTTAATTGTTGAAAAGCTTGAAGAATTGGTGTATGAAGAGTGTTGATTCTGAGAGTTAGATTAAAGCTTGAAGAAATATTATTGTTCAACCGCCTTCTGCCACATATTTTAATAATCAAATGCCTTTTCATAAAGATAGCTTGTTGCAGATGTTATGGAGTTCCTATTCTTGCTCAAACAATTGAAATTGATGTCATTTGATGTCCGCAAGCTATGCCAATTGCAAATCCATTCACATTGCGTTCACATTGGCTCACTTACAAAGCCTCTCACTCTACAGCTGCGTTCACACTGGCTTATGTGTTATTTGGGCTAAATCTTTAGTCCCACATTGTGTAATTAGCCTCTATGTCTTGGCCAAAGCAACTATAAATACATTGTATCTCCTTCATATAAAAACACATTGGGTTTTATTCTGTAATTCTCTTCTTGGAATAAAATCATTCTTCCTCTGTTATATTTAGTTTTAGTTTTATTTATGTTCATGCTATTTAGATTCTTTTTCTCTTCTTCTTTAGCTATGTTTAGCTAATTCCCTTTGATTAGGGGGTGATGACAATAAGAGATATGATTCAACATGAATCACATAGCCTATAGATGAGGACTTTATACATGTAGATCTGGATCTGAATCAAGGGTTAGATCTGTACCTTCATATTCTGTGTCGTTTAAGAGCTATGCTCCTTCACAGGGTATATTCGTGTTTGATCTAACAACTATCAGATTTAGATCTAATTTTAGGGTTTTAGAAATTAATTAGTGAATCTGTCCTGATAGCCTATGGTTGTTTATGAGCTCAGCTCCTGCATAGGCTATGCTTGTCATTATTTACTTATTTATGATAGAAACATGAATTAGATCTATATTTATTTGTTGGCTATTGATGAGTATGAATCCAATCTATGTCATTACCCCCTAATTGCTTTCTCTTATTATATAAATCTCTATTTTTATTTAATTGCTTTTATTTTCTGTGTTTTCAATCAATCAAATCCTGGAACAACTTGATTGGATTTATTAATTAAATTATTTTTTGGTTCCAGAGTTCAACACCCTCTACAATGATCCTTGTTGTTTAGGAAAGCCGAACGGATCTTATAGTTGTTTACAATTGTTTGATTTGTTCGTAAACAATAAAGATTTAATTTTTAATCGTATAAAGATTTGATTTTTAATCATATAAAGGCATGATTTTTAATAATATAAAGAAATTATTTTTAATAATATAAAGACATGATTTTTAATAATATAAAGACGTGATTTTTAATAATATAAAGACGTGATTTTTAATAATATAAAGATTTGATTTTTAATCATATAAAGACATGATTTTTAATAATATAAAGACATGATTTTTAATAATAAAAAGACATGATTTTTAATAATATAATAATTTGTTTTTTATAATATAAGTTGCATTATAAAAAGATTTTTATTATATGAATAACATTGTAAAAATATGAATTTTTATATATAATAATATAGCATTATAAAAATATGCTTTTTAAATATAAGGACATCAAATAAAAACTTGATTTATATATATATATATATATATAGTGATGACAAAAAATTGATTTTTATATATGATAGCGCTATAGAAATTTGATTTTTATATATATGATAACGCTATAAAAATTTGATTTTTATATTTATGGAATAGTATAAAATTTTTATTTTTAGTGATTTAAAAATATGTTTTTTAGTGATGTAAAAATATGATTTTTATCGTATAAAGGAAATATTTTTAGTAAGTTAAAGATATGATTTTTAACTAGTGTTTGACATGAAAATATTTTTTAAAAGATAAAAATATGATTTTTAGCTTGTGTATACTATTTATAAAATGGTTATACAAAGGAAAATTGGTTGTTAGTTAAAAATCTGATTTTTAACATATGTATGTTATTTATAAAATAGACATGCTGGATTTCTGGAAAGATTTAAAATTGACAATCAAAGATTGGTGAAATGGAATACAAAGGTGAGAACTCCTTCTCACTCTACTTATTTTACAATAGAAAAATATTCTAGAATGCAGACGGGGCTTAAAAGCCCCCGACACTATTTATTGTACAACCCGTGTAGTTTGATTTGAATTATATGGAGTTCAACACTCGAATTCACACAATCACATAAATTAAAAGCGAAGTATGGATATTACCAACACACGGATTTCATACTCCGCGAATAGCCACTTATGGCGCCGTAAATGGCATTGGGGTAGTTGAGTATTTATTTATTTGGATGTTCTGCGTGATTTGATTATGGTTGTGAAAATTGATTTCTTGTTTGGATTTGATTTGGATGTGAATTGGATTGAAATTGGTTTGTATATGGCGCGAGCCAGTATTAGGCGAGGGATAAGGCTAGACCTTATTCCAGTTCTAGTATCGTGTCATTATGCTGCCGAAATTTTCTAAAAAGTGTTATAAAATTGTAGTTAGTAGAAAATATTATTTTTAGCTTATAACTGCGATAAATAAAATAGTTATTGGGTACTTAAACATAAGTTTACACATCCATTTACAAGACAACTTGTTTATGCTTGCCTTTTTTTGTGATATCGATTGGGACGATAATTTTTACACATCACCCAAGTGCACAAATAATAATTATTATTTCATGGTTGAAACCCCACACAGGTATTGGGATGATATTTAACGTAAACTAATCCCATTGTTTAGTTGTACGTCAATCGATTGGTTGACAGACTGTTGTAAGCGTTAATTATTTATATTTAACGCTTATGCAGTTGTGTAATGCACTCTGGATGATGGTTGGTTGTATATCATTATGGTTGTGTATATGTGCGTATGAAATCCATATAAATAACATTATATGGTAATTGGCCGTGTCTGATTCCAGTTCAGAAAATAATGAATACTTTAGAATAACGAATATTTTAAAATAATATTCTGTAAAGGATTGAAATATGATTTTGATGTCCAATTTGGGATAGACACAAAAATATTGAAATGTTGAAGCCATATTGATTAGATTTGCGCCATTGTAACGCAAACTATATTTATATCGATTTTGTTTATTTTTATAATGAATATCGAAAAGAAAATGATTTCAAAGTCTGATATTTTGAAAATATTATCATTTATATATTGTAATGATAAGGAGTATTCAATTTTGGTTTAAAATTGAAAATGAAGTTAGAATTGTTTTAAAACAAATTTATAAACGGTTTATAAAGTGAGTTTTAAATAGAAATCGCCGAAATATATAATATATGTATTATGTATATTTATCGGCCTGAGTAGAACGTGCCCACCGTAATCGTTTGCGAGTTTCGACCATCGACTTCGAACTGACATCACGGGAGATCCGACTGTCGAATTCTCCTAAAACCAGAACCGTTGGGTTCATATTGAAAAGAGCTTTCCAAGAATATAAGAGATTTGAAATCTAACGGTTGGATTTGGAATTATGTCCAAATCAAGTTTGGAAAAGGTCGTTGTAAGTGCAATTCGATGACCGTTTATGGAAATTGATTGAAAGGGCCTTAATAAAATTATTAAAAATATTAACAATTTACGTAAAATCATAATAAATGATTTGGAAAGATTTGGAATGAAAAATTCCATATTTTAAAAGATAAAAATATATTTTTATCGAAATGAACTAGTTGTTAACTAGAAATCCAATTATTTTTAAATAAATAAATTGATTGAGAATGGGTTTTAATATAACTAGAATTTCCAATATATGAATTGGAGTGGATTTGAGTGGAAATCATCTTCGGAATATTTCGATGTTGGATTCCATGATTATACGGATATTGTTGAGGAATTCGGAAGATATACATATATATATCGTTATTTCCAAAATGATATTTGTTAGTTTCAGAATTTGATATTGAATATAAGCTGATATAATTTCTGTTCAGAGCCTTGTATTTGATATCAAATGGGATTTTGGGTTTGTCGTGAACGGTGTCTTAAATAACACTGTTCTTAAACCCAGTAGAGAAAAGAATAAATCGTAATTTAAGATTTATTGAAGTTTTCCACTTAATTAATATTTAATTGGAATTAAGTAATAGAATAGGATTATTGGGTTTATTGTGAACTGTGTTATTAATGACATTCATTCTTTAACCCAATTAATAGTGAAATGTGATTTGGAATTTATATATCTTTTTATTAAGATTTAAAGGAAATTTTCCAAAGTAAAGTTTTCAAATTTAATATAATAAATTGGAATGGAATGGAATTCGATTTGATAATAATCAAAGTGAGCTTCTACGGAGGAAGACTATTAATATATATGGAATTTAAAAGGTTTTGTCATTATTCCATTTACATTATTAGTCGGATACGAAAATTGATATCAATTATATACTGATCTATTTTCCAGTATTCCATAATTAATGGAATGCGATTTTGGGTTTATCGTGAACCGTGTTTTAAATGACATTGGTTCTTTGGCCCAATCAAAGATATGATTTCATGTCTAACATTGTATTTCAAATAGTATTTGTTGATCTCTGCTAAATATATATTTGTTTGGTGGCGGAGAATTTATTCTCTTGCTTAACACCCTTCTCTGAGACGTACGAGCTCAGAGGTTACATATCGGCAGAAATCAGTGGTACGGTGTAGATTGTCAATGTGGCATGTTTGATTTCCCAAAGTTAAAAAATCATTAATATTTATTTTTTGGAAGATAAACTAAGTGGAGTTTTAATGAATCTTTAATTAGATTGGAATGGTGATATAATAATTTAAGTTATCAAATTTGTGAAATGATCAAGAATGGAGTACCACCAGTTTTACTCCAGGTGATAGCTAAATCTTTAATTAGATTTGAATGTGGAATGGTAATTAAATTTACCGATAACACCATGGTGTTAGATATGGAGTATTACCAGTTTTGCTCCATGGGCTGAATAGGTCGGGATTAGGAAATATAACAAATGATTACTTCAGTAAGGTGCGCTAATCCTGACTAGTTTGGATATACCTTAATTTGGTTTGAATTGACATCCAAAGGAGGATTAAAGAATAAATTTAAAGAATTTATCTTTGATAAAATTAATGGGAACCTTTCCCTAAGGATGCGAATATTTGAATAAAAGAATATTCAGAATTGGAATGAGGCGTAAGTTGTGTTTTTATAGCACTTGGTTATAAAATACGTGAATTATTCGAATAGGCCGGGTTTTTACCCATTCTGAATAATTGATTCGACGAAAAGTCGAAGATGAAGACGATGGTTGAAGACCGAAGGTGTAATGACCCAAAATTCCGGTCCAATTTGAGCTGACCAAAAACACAAGTTCAACCCCAAATTAAACTGAAAATCAGGAAATTAATAGAAAGAAAATAGAGGGTGAGGCAAGATAAGATAGAAAATTAGAATAGAAGAAGAAGAACACAACATCAGAGTAACACGAATCTCACAGCGGAACGAACAACGTATAATAGATATAACATAACTTGAAATATACATCTGTACTTGAATATACATCATTATCAAAGTACAACACTTACAACACAGCGGAAATAACTATAGCTATATAATCCTGAAGCCTCCTGCTCCAGCTCTTCAAGTGTATCTGTAAAATCCCGACTACTTGACTGCCCGTACAAATTTAGGCACCCAAGAGTTTAGGGAAACAAAACAAAATAAACTCCGGGTCGGTCATGGGACTGGTGTGAGTAAAACAGTTTAAAACAGTTCAAGCAGGTAATTGATATCTCATAAGACCACGCCGTATAACGGAACGGGTTTTTCCCTTATGAGAATCTAAATTATCTTTATATCAAAAACCCTTTTGATATTATAATAATGTCTATCAACCACAATATAATAATCATCTAGCAGAAATGCTTTCATCTCACGTTCTACATATATAGTATATAATCAAAACCGCAAGCACGTATTGGGTAATGGATTTCCAACTATGACAAGGTATGGAACCACCTTTCGCTAGTGTACCTCTAGAGAGGAATACACTGGATTCAACAAGAATATCTTGCAACCCGGCCACACATGACCGACCACTCATTTCGCTTGAGTGTGTCGAATGTATATCACCAACGGTTGGGATCAGCAACCGTTTCCCGAATGGGACAACATCAACAATAGATTTTTAGAAGTAAATGAAACTCTAGATCAGGTGATTATACACCCTACTTCGGTGCGACCGACTTAGCCATGTTGCCTGCCCGATTTCTGTCATTTACCGGATGTGAGGCTAGAAGCTACGCTTTATCATCACACCAGATTCACTTTGAATGCCACATCATCAAATCCATCAAATCACTGATTGACGTCCTCAACCATACATTATGTGTTAGCTAAAAGAAGTTTCCTTCTCCGCTTCCACTCTTGGTACGGTTGGAGAAATCAATATACGTGATCGTCTGGAAATACTCTGTCAGACATTCATCCATACAAGTCACCTAGGAATAGGATGAACCGAAGGCACTATTCTGTAAACTGGATAGCCCTTGCATAACTCCGTCTTCAATTTCCTTTGGCATATATGATTCGCAATGCTTAAGCCAATACAGAATGGCTCTTTGGATAATAATCCAACCGGTCTCTCCACATTAACAACGTTAAAATGGTCAAAACTTCGATAGTCTGTGATTTAACTATTGAATAAAACAGGTGTGCAAACAACGATATTATTTCCAAATGGAAATTTATATCGATCAAACATCATTCAACATTTATCTCTTTATTTCATTAATTTACTTATCTCTTGTTTCCCTATATTCAATATTTCTTATTTTATAAATTTGGAAAATATACGTTATTAACAATGGAAAACATTTCCATTTCTTGTTTTCTTTATTAGAAAACATTTCTGCTTTCTTATTTGGAAAACATTTCCTAAGCTTCTTCATTGGACTTAGACAGATGTTTAAACAAACCATCGCGATGCCAACTCAAACCATTTCCTTTAATTACTAAATTCACTTAACTATCCTTTACTATCGAACCTTAACCATTCCTTAGTTAAAAATGAAGTCAATCAAGTTGGGGTAATACTACCTCTCAGACCTTAATTGAACAACGTTTCTTACCTTGAAATAGGCAAAGTTCACTTTAAATTTCTTTAACTAACTTCCTCACTTAACCTTTCTTTCGAATAACTATATTCGATTGACTCTTTTCACTTAACTCTATTCGATTTACTCTATTTGATTTACTCTATTCACTTAACTCCTGTCGAATAAACTATATTCCATAACTCCTCTAACTCCATTTGAATCATTCTAATTGGTTTAACTCTTCTAACTCTATTCGAATAAACTATATTCGATTAACTAACTCTATTTGAATAAACTATATTCGATTAACTAACTCTATTCGAATAAACTATATTCGATAACTCTATTTAACTCTTCTTTGAATAATTAATATTCGATAACTCCTTTAATTCCATTTAACTCTATTCGAATAACTAATATTCGATAACTCTATTTATCTCTTCTTCTAATAACTAATATTCGATAACTCCTTTTACTTTATTCGAATTACTAATATTCAACTCAATTGATTCTATTCGAATAAACTATATTCGATTAACTCCTTTATTTTAACTCTATTCGAATAAACTATATTCGATTAACTAACTTTTGAATACCATATTCGATCACTTTATTGATTTATAAAGATTTCCCTTTTTATAACGTTTATCCATTTAAGAAAGATTTCCTTTTAACAACATTTATTCATTTATAAAGATTTACTTTTAGTAACGGTTCTTCACTTCATAAATGATTTCCTTTATCTTTCTACTTATAAGTGCTTTACAAATATCTCCTATTCGATTTCATTTGTAAAGGTTTTACAAATATTTCTCTTTCTATTTGATTTGTAAAGGTTTTACAAATATTTCTCTTTCTATTTGATTTGTAAAGGTTTTACAAATATTTCTCTTTCTATTCTATTTGCAAATGGTTTGCAAATAATTCCTTTAGGGTTTTATTTCTAAGTATTTTCTATTCATAAAAAATCCATTTATAAATAAATTTCTATTTATAAATATTCTCTTTTATAAAATCCTCTGATTTTATAAATAATCTATTTTCAATATTCATTTTGAAAATTCTCTTTTCACCATTTCGGTATGTTATGGTATTCAACATATCAAATCACGATGATCAGTATCGTCCAAACACATATAATCGACAACAGATTATATATCACATCATATATCACAATATATGAAAAACAGTAAAATAAATGTTGAGCAATCCCGTTGGGTTCCTCCAACCTGTTTCCCTGCATCACAGATGTTAAACAATATAGATAACATCACTTTCACTTCCATATGATATATTCTGTTAAACAGAATCAAATATAGAAATTCAACTAACTGACTAGCAGTTCAATCAAACAGTCAACACACAGTCAATCAGCCAATATTTAACAGTCCTAAAAATACAACATGAAAATATAAACTGTTCAGAATTAGTGAGATTTACTCACTTTGGCAGTTCATCGTTAAATAACGATAAACTTTTGTTTGATTCAGATCAAACAATTTATTTTGCCATAAATTTAAACGAGCTCCAATCCACTCCTAGTCAGTTCCATTGGGTAGTGTCCGTCCATATAATCCTAACGGATCCTGTTTTGTCCAATTTTGATATCGTATGAGGAAGTTATTACGATTTCAAGTGCCAAACAGTATTTAAATTAAAACTAACCCAAATAAATCAATAGTGGGCCTTACCCATTATAACATCGGCCCAAATTCCTCACACCCGTTCTCTACCTATAGTACTTCTTCCTCACGAAGCCAACTCCAGTTTGAACACCATTTCTGAATCTTCAAACCTCGCCCGCTCCTCTATTACACAATGAAATTCAAAACTAAAATCACCTTCTAACACCTCTTCCAAATCTCTTCACTTTCATCACCGAAATTATAAACTCAAACTTGGAAATTTAAACACGTCGACAGCAGTTTCCCACGCTGCCTTCCTGTAAACCACCGAACTCTTTAATCATCATTCACCCCAAATTTCAGCCTACAAGTGCTTCTGCTACCCACGAACTCAAATATACACTCGAGAACTCAACCTAATGCTTCACGAACCCAAACCGTCAAACCCTAGGTACCACGTGATTTAAAACCCATCGAACAGAAGACGTCGATCCCCAACAATTGCACCTCAGGTTGAAGAGAATGCCATGGAGATTTCAATTAAACAAGTTTGGAGATTTATCGGATTTTTATTGGATTGTATTTGATTTTAGAAGATCGAATAAATTGTTGGAGAAGAAAAAACGGAAGCGGCGCATTTTTTTCTTACTGTTGACTTCTGAGGAATTTTAGTTTAGGGTTTAGTTTAAGTGAGATATTTATATGATTTTTATGTTAATTTTCAATTCGAATTTTATATTTATTTTTAAGTCATCGCTATCTGTATTTGTCCTCTAAAATTCGTACAACCACATATAATACCGAAAAATCACGAAACTGGACATGCAGCTACAGTTCGACATTACGGTCCCAATGAATCTGGTTTCGTCGAACTCCGACTTCGTTTGCTCACCCAGCATATTTTTAAAGGTCCAATTATCGACTGTTTTTCACATTAAAATCGCCCACGGCCACACACTGACTTTAAATATCACGGAAATCGAAATCTAACAACAATTTGACATTATGGATCCAACAAAATTTATTTCGTCGAATTCCGACTTCGTTTGCAAAAGAGGCTATTTTTAAAGCTCTAATAACCCTTTTAAAAATATAAATATATTTAAATAAAATTAATTTTAATATTTAAAAATAAATATTATCGTCTATATTCACAGTGGAATACAATACAGTTCAGAAAACCCTACATGAATTTACAACTCGATATTACATCGTCAGAGTTATATCGATGTTTGATTTCTATTTAAATCCTTATATAAAATATAATTAAATCGTTATGGTCAGGGCGCTGCATTACTGGGAATTTGATTTGGACATAACTCAAAATCTACACAACGAAATCCTGATTTTTCTCTTCCACTAGAAAGATATACCCCACCAGCTCCTAACGTTTCTTGTTTCACAGAAATCCAATTTAAAACGAACCCTATATATCCAGTTGAAGTTCAAATCGCCAAATAGCGAACTACCGCGTCGTTACGCGCTCTATTTTAATTAAATTATAATTCTACGTTCAAACTGACGTCGCTTGAATATATTCGTTATTCAAATTCAATCCAAGCCGAATTAAATATCACAGATGATCCAGTTCACACCATATCGCCATTTCAGCCAATTCTGATTATTTCAGAATTAAATATATTATTTAATTTATTATTTTAATTAAATATTCACCATTATTTAATTCCATGACCATTAAATTCTCTAAACCACCATTTATATAATTAAATAAATTAATCATAATACCTCTGCCAATGCGGGTCATTACAATCTTCCCCACTTAAAATAATTTCGTCCTCGAAATTGCTAAGGTAGAGAACGACCCTATCTACTGGTTAGAACATATTTGTTCACTTCTTAACTTCAGTTCCAACTGAACCAATCTAATTTCAATTAAATTATTGATTAATTCTTATCAACGAAATTTTTTCAAAAATCTTAAAAATTTTCTAACGCCTTAACTCTTCGAGAAATTTCGCCAGCACCTCCTTTGTACTGGTTAATAGCTCAAACTCCAACCTGCCTCTCTGGGCTATCTCCATCCCAAAAGAAAATCAAACAGCCCAGGGGCTTGCCAATTCGGCTCATAAATCTTATATCCAATAGAAATATAAACTTGTACCTTTTGTCGGCATATCAACTCTATCACTTCCATATGCTATCAACTCAGCACATACCAATGTTATCCAAATCAAATTCCAATCTGCTTTTATCCACAACACAACCATTCGATTATATCCGAGCCAAATATCATTTCAACTCGAGTTTCTTCTCGATTCCCAACTCTTAACTTGATTATCACATTACCCATCAAATTTGAATCTCACAATCCAATTTGTCTTGATATCATTCTAATTCAATCTCAGTTACCACTTTACTGGCTTTACTTTAATTCAAATTTGATTTCACAAATTTCTGTTAAATTTGTTTTTAATTCAAACAGTCTTTCCCTGGGAGTTTTTAAACAGTTTACTCTTTTCAAAAATCAAATTTTCCTTTTGAACATGTCACTGAGCCCTTAATTAATATTCCATTAGTTAAATCACTTCTCTATTTCTTTATCAATATTTGTTAACCCAATATTTTCAATAACCATATTGGCCTTTTTCGTTATTTGGAAAACATTTCTGAATATCGCCTTCCTTTATTTCTAAATTTTAGAAAATATATGTTATTTATAATTGGAAATATTCCAATTACTTATCTCTTTTCTGATCTCGTCTATTTCTATACTAAGGAAATATTCTTTATTATATTTCCAAGCTTGCACTTATTTGGGTTAAAATGGATGTTGTGTAAAACATCGTTACGACAACCCAAATACTATATTCAACTAACTCTTATTCAACATTGATCTTCGAGCCTGAAATCTTACTATTTATTTGTTAATAATGAAATCAATCAAGTTGGGGTATAACTACGTCTCAGACCTTGACTGAATAACATTTATAACGTCAAAACAGATATGACTACTTACTCGAATAATCAATACCATACAACTAATTCTTCACTTTTCATCACGTATACGTTTTCTCTTTCTATTCTTACGAGATTTTATTCTAGACTTCCTTTTTGATTATACTATTCTATTTCTAAGTTCGTTTCCTTATCGACTTCTATATATATTGATATATAGATTTCTAGTTATCAAACTTCTTAAAAATACTCTAACTCCTTAAATTTTCGGAAAAATTCGCCATAACCTCCTTTGTACCGGGAGCATTGGGATATTTCAAATAGCCTCCCATGGCCCTCACCAATCCAAAAGAAAAAGAAAAAGCCAAGTGGCTAGCCGATACGGTGCATAAAGTCTCATATATGAATTAAATACATACCTTTTCGTCGAGCATTTTATTTATATATCTTCATACCTTATCCATACCTATCTCATGTATATTTATACCTGCCCAATCTATTTTAACAATACTTGATCGTTTTAACTCAATTCGTTAATTAATTTGTTAATCAACTCTTTAGTCTATTTCACTTCTATATTTGAACATGACATGTTCAAATATATTTTAACTTGCTTATTAACTAATTTGAATCCAGATTTCAAATTTAAGTTCTATATTCGATTTCGAATATCCATTTACAAATCCAATTCACCTTTCAAATTTCAACTTCAAATTCAAAACTCGATTAACTAATTCCTCTTTGACTTAGTTAATTCTATTCAATTTTTATATCACTTCTATTATTCAAATCTATTTCACTTTTATTATTCAAATTCTATATATCAAATTTTATTCAAATTCTATATTATAAATCCCATTTGAATTTCTATATTCAAATTCCATATATTCAAATTCTATAGTTTAAATTCCATTTGAATTCTACATATTCAAATTCCATTTGAATTTCTATATTCAAACTCTATTTCAATTCCATTGAATTTCATATATTCAAACTCCCTTTGAATTTCTATATTCAATTTCTATTTCAAACTTTCTTTATTCATTCTTTATTATAAATCCCATTTTGAAATTCAACACAACTTGTCTTTCCCAAAACAAATTCAAAACAGTATCTCTGGTAGTAATTTGTCACTTACAACTCGAAAATTAATACTGATGATGCAGCTGTCATCATCAGAATCTATTTTCCAAGGATCGAAGTGAGTTCAATACTATAAAACCATTTCTAAACATTTCCACTTTGAAATTCATTTCAAAACATAATTCACATTGCTTGTAAAACAATTTAAAATCTCCCAGGATCTCAAATTTTCCTTATTTTTAATCCAAATCCATTTACAAACACTTATCCAATTCTCCAGAGTTTTAACTCAATTTTTGGTTAAAATTTCAGATTTAACTCATCTGATTTCATGTATTTCACTTATATGAATTCTGATTGGTTATTTACATAACCATTTAATTTATAATCTAGCTCGATTATAATAACAACCAATATATCCATTATATTATAATTTTGATATATATATCTTCTCTATATCAAGATATACTTTGAGTAAACTTATTTTAATTTTCTCTCTTTTCAAAACATATCGTAACGACCCATCGTATTCAAGTGTTTAGTAACTCCTACCGATACAGTGGATCAAACTGATCGACCAGAACCCATAAACAACTCAACCAATGAATCTCCACAATATAAAACAATTTTTATATCAATAACAAATACGCTCACTCGTATATATACACTCAAACTCAATCTAGGGTATTACTAACCCTATCTCTACTGAGTCACGCCACAGAGCCAAGGTAATTCACTTAATTTAAGCTCTGATACCAACTGTAATGACCCAAAATTCCGGTCCAATTTGAGCTAACCAAAAACACAAGTCCAACCCCAAATCAAACTGAAAATCAGGAAATTAATATAAAGAAAACAGAGGGTGAGGCAAGATAAGATAGAAAACTAGAATAGAAGAAGAACACAACATCAGAGTAGCACGAATCTCACAGCGGAACGAACAACGTATAATAGATATAACATAACTTGAAATATACATCTGTACTTGAATATACATCATTATCATCGTACAACACTTACAAAACAGCGGAAATAACTATAGCTATATAATCTTGAAGCCTCCCGCTCCAGCTCTTCAAGTGTATTTGTAAAATCCCGACTACTTGACTGCCCGTACAAATTTAGGCACCCAAGAGTTTAGGGAAATAAAACAAAATAAACTCCGGGTCAGTCATGGGACTGGTGTGAGTAAAACAGTTTAAAACAGTTCAAGCAGGTAATTGATATCTCATAAGACCACGCCGTATAACGGAACGGGTTTTTCCCTTATGAGAATCCAAATTATCTTTATATCAAAAACCCTTTTGATATTATAATAATGTCTATCAACCACAATATAATAATCATCTAGCAGAAACGCTTTCATCTCATGTTCTACATATACAGTATACAATCAAAACCGCAAGCACGTATTGGGTAATGGATTTCCAACTATGACAAGGTATGGAACCACCTTTCGCTAGTGTACCTCTAGAGAGGAATACACTGGATTCAACAAGAATATCTTGCAACCCGGCCACACATGACCGACCACTCATTTCGCTTAAGTGTGTCGAATGTATATCACCAACGGTTGGGATCAGCAACCGTTTCCCGAATGGGACAGCATCAACAATAGATTTTTAGAAGTAAATGAAACTCTAGATCAGGTGATTATACACCATACTTCGGTGCGACCGACTTAGCTATGCTGCCTGCCCGATTTCTGTCATTTACCGGATGTGAGGCTAGAAGCTACGCTTTATCATCACACCAGATTCACTTTGAATGCCACATCATCAATTCCATCAAATCACCGATTGACGCCCTCAACCTTTCATTATGTGTTAGCTAAAAGAAGTTTCCTTCTACGCTTCCACTCTTGGTACGGTTGGAGAAATCAATATACGTTATCGCCTGGAAATACTCTGTCAGACATTCATCCATACAAGTCGCCCAGGAACAGGATGAACCGAAGGCACTATTCTGTAAACAGGATAGCTCTTGCATAACTCCGTCTTTAATTTCCTTTGGCATATATGATTCGCAACGCTTATGCCAATACAGAGTGGTTCTTTGGATAATAATCCAACCGGTCTCTCCACATTAACAACGTTAAAATGGTCAAAATTTCGATAGTCTGTGATTTAACTATCGAAGAAAACAGGTGTGCAAACAACGATATTATTTCGAAATGGAAATTTATATCGATCAAACATCATTCAACATTTATCTCTTTATTTCATTAATTTACTTATCTCCTGTTTCCCTATATTCAATATTTCTTATTTTCTAAATTTGGAAAATATACGTTATTAACAATGGAAAACATTTCCATTTCTTGTTTTCTTTATTAGAAAACATTTCTGGTTTCTTATTTGGAAAACATTTCCAAAGCTTCTTCATTGGACTTAGACAGATGTTTAAACAAACCATCGCGATGCCAACTCAAACCATTTCCTTTATTTACTAAATTAACTTAACCATCCTTTACTATCGAACCTTAACCATTCCTTAGTTACACTACAACAAAACAGTCATTTTACAACGGGCAAAAACCGTTGTAATATGAATTTCACAACGGGTATATGCCCGTCTTAATATGACCCGTCGTAATAGCTCCTGACTATTTGACAACAGGCAATGACTGTTGTAAAAGACTGTTGTAATAACTTGCTCTGTCACGTGCAATGACTCTATGACAATGGTAATTAACCCATTGTAATAGCTAATAAATTACAAGCGGCCTTTGCCCGTTGTAATACAGTATATTACAACGGTTTTTGTCCGTTGTAATAGCAAATTTAAATATAACTGCTACGATATACATCCATAATAATAATGAATATTTTAACATGCAATAAATACTGTAATGCAACAATCAAAATCACATAATAACACATACTAAAAGACTGAAGCAAGAATCATATAATTCCAACACTTTCCAAAAAGTTCGATAAGTTTATACTCCAAAAGACTAGATAAGTTTACATTCCAAAAGGTTAGATAAGTTATGTCGACATAGTTCCAACATAAATTACATAACTAGTTTCATAAGTACCAAAACTAGACCAAGGAAATGTAATCTTTGTGCCACGCGACGGCAGATCCAACGGCATGTTGATCTTCAGTCTGCATATATTTACTAGCACGGTGTGACTGCAAAAAAAGAAAAAAGAAGTTACCAAATGTAGAGAGAATATATTATTATACACCATTCAAAACTTATTATACAACATTTAAGTCTTTGCATTGTTGTAACCTTACAGCCTTTGGTTCCATAGTCTTCCTACTTCAGTTTAGACACAGTTTAGACACCACCATATCCACAGTTTGCAGTTGTATTTAAGTAAAAATATTTGTATTTGTAACTGATATTATATACGAATTTCTATTTCTACAATTATATGGCCAAAGGAAGAATTAATTACATAATAAATAGGCTTCTATTGAAAGTCCAAATATATGCAGATGTAGACTGGAACTAAGTTCACCTTTGAAAAACCATTGTGAATCTTTTATCTAAAATGTATTTAAAAACTCAGCTTAGAGCAGGTGGGAGATAAAGATGTAAGTTTAGGATGTAAGTTTAGAGCATATGAAAAACATATGACATTTTAGCATGTAAGTTTAGAGCAGGTGGGAGATAAAGATGTATCAGTCGCACAGTGAAATAAAACAAAAGCATGAGCCATATTTTTTTAATATAAACATATGAATTGTATCTCCACCGCATTTTTGGTTTATTTTTGCACATTTTGTATGTAAATTACATATAAAACATATGAACTGTAAGCAAGTGGGATATGTAAGTTGCCTCATGTAGATAAGTGAAAATGCTTGAGCGAACTAAGTTCAAGTAGGATACCCCGCTGGAAGTGACTGTGTGAAAAATGATAAACGAAATGCTATAATGCCTTGGATTTATTAACGAAATAAAAATATATTAACATGTCATTCTTTAACTCTTCTTCTTACTCATTTTGTTCACCTCCCTGGCTATCTTACTTTTCCTTTTGTGCTTTTACATAGCTTTTGAAATCAGAATGGATTAGAAAGCTGCTTTGCTTTAGAAATATTTTTATGTTATTCGTTTAACTTCCAAGTTACTGAATTGGGTCTAAAGAGATAAAGAAACTCTAATCGTTTGTAGTAATCCAGTAGAGCTGCATATATAATCAAATATAAACATGGCAAGACTACATTATCAGTCAAAATACAGCACCTGCCATATAGTCATTTGTTTCATCTAAATTTACATCATCTTTAAAAAATAAAAATAAAATAAGGGTTGTCTTACACCACCAAGTTAAGGTATTCATAGTAACAGTAAAAGGGAAGAAAAAAAGAAAAACAGACTCATTTCCCTCATGCTATAAATATCACCAAACTAAATAATTGCTATTTATTAATTCTTGTATAATATCATGGCATGGGCAAATATAAATTTGAAGGAATCACTTTTTCTTTGCTTCTACCTTCGTTTTTCCTTTTTACAGGAAAAAAAATAACAAGAAGTGGACAGAGGGGTTAAATGCATGCAAAAAAGCCAGTAGTATAGGAAAAAAACAAATTAATAATTGTAGTTGCTGGGGCCATTCATGAGGGAAGCGAAAGAAACCAAAAGAAATTTGGGGCAAGATACACAAACAAATAGCCGAGTCTAAAAGTGTAGGCAAATTGTTATGTTTATTTGGACAGGAACTGAATGAGAGACCCAAGAGCTCTTTGTTCTACTTGTATAAAGTCAATAGAAACAGAGATGGATGTTCACACACATGGTCACTCTTTATTTTCTTGAATGTATTTTTTGTTTTCCTTTCTTTTTTAATACCCTTCTTATCAATTACAAAATAAGGCATTGTGCCTAAGCTACTTGTCATGTAAAAAACAAAATGATTGAAATATAAGAAAAATAAAGTGACTTCCATCAAAACCAAGCTACTTGTCATGTAAAAAACAAAATGATTGTTAAGCCGGACTATGCCCATTTTATCTTAAGATTTCAAATATGATATGAGAGATTAATCTGGGAGTTCCAACAATTTTCTATGTATATTATATTAAAATAATGCCATCAACCATCTACTTACATTTTGGTATCATAGGTTTTTTAAGATTTAAATCTATTCATATGAATGTTAACGAACAAAATGAAGAGATTTTATACCTGAACTGTCAGTACTGGTTACCCTTGGAACACTGAGGAATACAAAGAATAAAGAATACAAGACCACATATATGATAACCGCTATAATAAAATAAAATAAAAACATTATGGTAGTTGTTTTCACCACAAAATAAAATAAAATAAAAGGGGAAATCTGTTTTCACCTCAAATTCATTACGGTAGCTGCACAGATACAAAATCATTCAGGTAGTTGTTGTCCATTAGGAACTCCTGACCTCCAATTTAATTACACGGTGATGAATAGGAAAATTTAATGCAAAAATGAAAAAAACCAAATTAGAAATATTCTAAAGAATTGGGATGTGATACAAAAGACAACAAATCAAAGAACTAAACAAAGACTATAGACAAAACAAACATAAAAAACGAAAACAAAATTTTTAGGATATAGGCCGCCTCCCATTGAACGTAATTGATAATACAATCGACCGTGACAAAGATTTCATTTTCCCTTTTAACAAATTTAGCTAGTTTTACAGACATCGGTAGATCAAAGAACAAAAGGAAAAAACAACTCACTTGCGGCTACCGCTTTGCGAACACCAATTTCTTTGAGCAGACCTTCGATCATCGCACAAAAGTTGAGATTGGCTATAAGGGCAGACCTTCGATCAATGTTCGTCAGACACAAATCGAGTAGACCTTCAAATAGGTGATAGGTATGAAAGCTACGAAATGAGGTAGAATAGGAAACCCTAAATTATTGACGATGAGGACGAGAAATTAGAGATAAACGGTTGGAGATGGTTTAGATGGTTAAACGGGCTCAACCCGTCTAAACTGATGTTTGTAAATGGGCTAGATGGATTTATCCAATTAACCCATCTATTTTGTTGGGTCTAACCCAATCCGTTTAGCACTTGGTTAAATGGGCTGGGTAAATGGGCTAGGTTTGATTTTGACAGCCCTAAATCCAACAATGGAGGTGAGTGCAGGGAACGAGTGATAGCATCAACTTTAAGGGGTAACTAGCATACAAAGTGTATACACCAAGAAATTAGCGCCAGGAAAGTAAACTGGCACATATCCAAGTTCAAGTAGATAGGTTCAAGTTTGCATGGCCAATACTATAGGTATATGTACACCTACTATATATATATACATACACATATATAATTTAAGTGTGAAACAAAGCAACATGCACAATAGTATTTGCAAGTATGCAGGCAATAACCACACATACGAAAACAACCCAGCATTTTCAAGTATGCATGTAAGTTATCAAGGCGAGGTAACAACACAGGAAAACAACCCAGTATTGCCAAGTATGCAGGCTAGTTATCAAGCTAACAACACAGGAAACTTGTAGAACAACAATAAACCATATATCCGAAAATAACCCAGTATTTAACTATTCTATTTAGTTAAATTCTGAGGCCAAAATACTTGAATCAAATATTTATCGTGAGCTAATACTCACCTTAAACAACGGAAGTAGGCGCAGGAAACTCGGCGGCAACGGCTGCGACATGCGGTGCTTCAGGCGCTAGGTTTCCAACCCAGTCGGAACCTTGTTCCTTCTTCATGCGTCCCGGCTCTAACGCGGAGGGAGGAAGAAGATCGAGATCGTTGGTTTGTCGAGGTCAACTGTAACAACCCGAAAAATCAGGACCAATTTAAAATTTTATTTTAGAAATTTTAAAGGATTTTTAAGTATTTAAAATTATTTATTTTAAATAATAATGATTAAAAATTTATTTTAATTGAAGTTAAAACGAATAAATTTACATTTAATGTAATGAAGGTAAACAAAATCTGTCATAGGAAACATCATTACAAAAACTTTATCTTTAATGAAATGGATAGATTTACAAAATTGTACATGTTATGAAATGAAACATGATTTTACATTAAACTTTATTTTTAATAAAATGATCATTTCTAAATAAAAATGTATTCACATTGACTTTACATTTTTAATGTTAATAAGACATTAAAAAGAATCATTTTCATGTTAAATTATTTTCACATTGGAATTCATATTTCCAATGTAAGAGAATCATTATAAAATGAATTGAAACTAAAGCATGTATTTTATTTGCCATTTGTTACTATAAAAAGAATGGAATAAAAAGAATGTCTTTTTATTGTCACTTGTTTTACAATAATAATAAAAAAAACTTGTTTTACATTAAATTTATATTTTAATGTTAAGAATGTACATAAGAATTTGTTCATATTAGGAAAAAAACATTTCACATTAAATTTACATTTTTAGGTAATATAAAAAGATTATATTTTAAATGTGCAATATGTAATATGATTCATTTAATAAAAAAATGGGATGCTTGATTGACAAATATGTTAACATTAAAAATGTCTTAGGAACTTTAGTGACATTTATTAATTTATTGATTGAAAATAATGTGTGGGTTATAAATGAAATAAATTCTAACAATATATATATATATATATTAATATATATCTATGTATGTATGTATATATATATGTACATATCTTTGGGTGTCCTCTTAAATATTTCCCATGTCAACTCAAATTTAACTTTTAGAAATTCAAAATGTAGACTATATGTTCATTAACAAACAACATTAATCTAGCATTAACCCTTTCCATGTTATTCTCTCTCTCTCTCTTTCATTGTCATCTACTTTTGAAATTGGAATAATAATAAAAAAAAAGGAATAAATGTGTCATTATAACGTGTAATCAAAAGGGGATTTAAGGAGGTATTTATAAAACACTATCAAAGCATAAAAACGTATTTATTCGTAATACACATGCATGGTTTCTGGAATAAAAACAAAACTTTGCCCCACTGTCAAATTTGAAACTGCCTTGTTGGTTACATGCTGGAAATGGTTGATATACATACTCGTCAAATAATGGGCTTGCTGAATTTTTTTGCATAATAATAATAAATGTTACAGAAAGATAGATAATTGATATGTTTTCCTATTTTGGTTTCATAACTTAAAATTATATATATATATATATATATATATATGAGCTGTGATATGTTTAAAAATGGTCTTAATCTACTATAGGTAAAATTTAGTTAAATATGGAATACATTCTTGAGTATATAAGTTGTTACATAATAGCTTTATATTAAAAACAAATATACACACTATTTAATAGGAGAGATGTAAATGTTAAATTTGGACGATTTAAAAATATCCAAATATATTAAGGAATAAGGATGTATGGATTTAATTGTAAAATTAGAAGTAAAGTATTATAAAAATGCTTTTGTCCTTTTCCCAAATCTCTAATCCACTAACATAGCCAGCCGCCATCCTCATGGTTCAATGGCCATGAAGCTCTGGTTTTCTTCCACCAATTTCTTCAAATCCACTTTAAATTAAAATATACTTCTAATACAAAGATTATAGAGCATGGCTCCACCGAGCTTCACCATCTTCTAGGCGAAAGTAGAGAGAAGGATGGAAGAAATGGGTTCGGTGTAGTGGCATACAGGAAGAAGAGGCCGTTCCTTTTAAAAGTAATTAAGGAATTTCATTTTTTTTATTAATTATTTTAATTACGTCGATAAATGTTTGTAACGCCTTAACTTGGTCATGCGAGATCGGAATTGAGCAAACTCAGTTGCGTTGCGATCGTGGCGTCAAGCACTACACAACAGAATAGACCGGATCTGAAAAGAAGCAAATCAAAATGCAGAGAAAATTCAGTTCTGAACTGAACAGATATTAAAATGATGGTGAGATTTCTATTTTTAATTATTTTAAAATTTAATTATTATTTTTCGCTGATTTGAATCCATGTAGATACTTTAATATAATCAGATCTGTTGTGATGTTTGGAATTGTTGATTATATTGTGATGTGAATTTGGTTGATTTTTGATGATTGATTGTGATTGGAACGAAATTAGTTGATATTGTAGCATTAGATATGAAATCATATATATTTAAAAACATTGTTATGAAAAATGCTTATATGTTGAGATTCATATTTTTAATGTTAATGAATAGTAAAATTGACCCTTGATAAACATGAAATGTATTCACTTTGAAGTTTACATTATATATTGTAGATGAAACATGAAAAAACAAATGTTATGAAGAATGTCTTATACATTGAAGATTTACCTTTTAATGTTAATGAGCATTTAAAATGTTCATTAATGTAATCAAAGAATAAAAGAATTATATTTTTGTAATCAAAGAAAATGAAAGATTATATTTTATATGTAATTAAAGAGGAAAATGAAAGATTACATTTTATATGTAATTAAAGATGAATATGAAAGATTACACTTTTATGTAATTAAAGAAGATAGAAAAGTTACTTTTTTTTACAATGTAATAAAAGAGAATAGAAGAGTTACATTTTATATAATGTAATACAAGGATGGAAAAACTACATTTTTAATTAAAATGTGATATTTAGGATAGTAATTACATTTTTATGTAAAATGTGTCATTCTGTCATTTATGTTATATTGGAACATTTTGTCATTAATGTTATATTAAAACAAAATGTGTCATTTTGTCATTAATGTTATATCAGAACATATTTGTCATTTATCTTATGATAGAAAACAAATTTGTCATTAGTATTATATTAGAACAAAATTTGTCATTAATGTTATGTTAGAGTCACGCCATGTTAGAATAAAGATATCATTTTGTTTTAAAATGTCACGTTAGAAATACAATAACATATGAAACATAGAATTGTTAGACGATAAAATAATCTTTTTATCGTAACATATGAAACATAGAATTTTTAGAATTGTCAGACGATAAGAATAATCTTTTATCGTAACATGTGAAAAATATACATTGTATAAAAAAAATGTTGAAACATAAAAAGAGTTCATTTTTATGTAAAGTATGAAATGAAAAAAATATACATTGTATATATAAAAATGTTGGAAAAAAAATTTCACTTTTATGTAAAGTAGGCTTTGTGAAAAATATACATTGTCTAAATAAAAATGCCCTTTTGTTGAGGTTAGAATGGTTTAATTATAATAGAAATGTTTATTTAGTTTAAACATGACATTTTTTGCTAGAAGTGTTCTATTAGATTTAAAGCTTACATTTTGCTAGCATATGTCATGTTTGTTAAATTAGAAACTTGTTATGATGAATAAATTCTCTTTTATTTTGTCATTAGAAATGCAAAACTTGTTATGACAAATAAATTCTCTTTCATTTTGTCATCAGAAATATAGAAATGTTATGCTTGTCATTGGAAACATTGAACATGTTGAGAAAATAAAATATTCTTTTGTTGTATGCATATGACATGTAAAAATATGTGATGACAATAAAAAATTCCTTTTTTTTATTGTATATGTAGAATATGAAACGTGATCAAACCAAATACGTTTATTTAAATTTTCTTATGTAAATAGAAAGAATAGAATTTAGAAATATATTTATTTACATTTTCTTATGTAAATAAAAAGAATAAAATTTAGAAATACGTTTATTTACATTTTCTTATGTAAATAAAAAGAATAGAATTTAGAAACACATTTATTTACATTTTCTTATGTAAATAAAAAGAATAAAATTTGAAAATACACTTATTTACATTTTCTTATGTAAATAAAAAGAATAGAATTTAGAAATACATTTATTTACATTTTCTATAGTAAGTAAAAATACAAATTATGTGAATCACTTTTACTTACATTTTCAATTGTAAATAAAAAGATCAAATTATGTGAACCCTTTTTATTTACATTTCCTATTATAAGTAAAAAGAAGTAATTATGTGAGTTTACTATTTTGTTTAAATAAGAATATGACATATTTTTGTTTGAATTTATGTGCAAATAAAGCATAGAAAGAAGATTACACATTTTATTTATCATTGTTTTCTTAAATAAAAGTAAAATATTAAAAAGGACATTTTATTTATCATTGTTTTCTTAAATAAAAGGACAAGATTTAAAAGAACATTGTTTTGTCCAATAAAAAGACAAATACATGAAATACATTTTTTTTTGTGTTTTATGTACAAATAAAAGAACAAGATTAGAAATACACTTTTATTTACATTGTATTTGTTGAAATAGAATTGTTAACAAAATGAGTATATCACTTTTACACATCTTTGTTGAAACAGAATTTATATGCAAATATAACAATCACTTTTATTTGCATAATATGCAGTAGAATTTATATGCAAATGTAAAATCCAACTTTTATTTGAAACCTTGCATTAGAGTTTATATTCTAATATACAAATTGTATTATTGGTCCAAACAATATACACTGAAATGTAATTGTTAAGAAATTTCATACAAATAAAATATAATGAAATTTATATTTTATTTGCCATCCGCAATAAAGCTATATAAATAAATTACTGTTTATGTAACTTTAGAAGTATATAGAGAAATCATACGAGAAAAATACATTTTTACTCGATATAAGTGACATGTTTAGTGAAATTGAAATTGGTTAAACCTATTAACCAATTATGTATTTATTTATTTATATGAACTGTTGTTGGCTGAAAACCCCACACGGGTATTGGGACGATATTTGACTGACACAATTCCCAATGTTTAATTATATGTCTATTGATTGATCGACAGGCTGCGATGAGCGTTATTGTTTTATTTTAATGCTCACACAGTTGACATTGTCACTCTGGTCGTTAATGGATGGATTGAGGATTATTTCCTGTTATTACCCTATACATGAAATGTATGAAACCCATATGACCCAAATTATATGGTGCATGGTTGAGTCGCATTCCAATGCAGAATCTCTTTTTAAATAAAGAATTTTTATATATAATAAAAGGATTTTTGTAAAATAAAAGATTTTGTATTATAAAGAATATTTTACATAAATAATATTTTATTGATTATTTTAAATATTTTTAGGATAAATCTTTTATTTAAGATCATTAGATCTTAACAATTATGTTTGGTGATTGATATGTAGATTGGATTTGCAGTGGACGATGTTTTAAATAACGTTTATCATTTAATCCAATTTACATTGAAATTATTATTTGAAATTTATAAATCTATTTTATAAATTAAATCAAAATTGGAATATTAATAAATCTTTTTAGAAAGATTAAAATGTAATTTATTTTATTTTTGATAAAATTAATGAGAATCTTTTAATATAAATAATATTTTTATTTAAAAAAGAATGTTCAGTGTAACAACCCGTATTTTTAATAACCTGTTATAACATAATCGAGGCAGAATTTAATTCTAAAATCTGAAACAAGGGAGACGGGCTGTGCCATTGCGTTCGTCTCGGAAAAATACGCGAAATAGAGTCCGAGTTTTCGAAAATCGGAGTCCGTATGACCCGATTAAGGCCCAATGAAGTTTTCAGAAAATTTCAAGTTCAAAACAGATTTCGAATTTCGGGTTCAAAATTCGAAAAACGGTCAGATTGGGCTAGGCGGGAAAATTCCCGCCAGAGCACCCAAGTCGACAGCCCTGTCGACTTGGGAGTCGACTTGGTTGGACCCAAGTCGACAGCCCTGTCGACTTGGCTGTCGACTTGGTTCAGCCGGGCAGTTTTGCCTGGTGCACCATTATGGGGTCTTGGTTAGGTTTTGGGGCCAGATTCGGTTTTGAGGGCTGAGATTGGAACTAGGGTTTAATCCTAAGGCTAAAACTAATCCTAATCTCTATAAATAAGACCCTAACCTAACCCTAAATCATCATTATTCATTCATACAACTAAACTATGGCAAAATCATTCCTCTCATGGCCTCCACTCTCTTCATAAAATTCCTAAATAAATTTCTATGAGAGATTTTCCATGCATACAAGTGTTTTCAAGCTTGTATGAGCATCATTAGCTTGCATTCAAGTCAAATTTCTATATTTGCATCATAAAGCAAGAGTTTTGATCATTTTGGCTCAAGGGTTTTTCTATTGGAGCTTTCATATTGGGTTTATTTGATTGCATAAGGGCTTTGTCTCAATCTTATATTTGCTTATACTCATTTGAGTCTTCATAAGCATTGTAAGCCCTTTTACCTTCTTTTTTAAACTCTAAAGTTAATGAATGATGCAAGTTGTGTTTGATCATTATGATATGCAAGTTTATCATGTTATGTTATGCAAGTATGCCATGTTATGATATGCAAGTTTACCATGTTATGCTATGCAAGTTTGCCATGTTATGATATGCAAGTTTATCATGTTATGTTATGCAAGTATGCCATGTTATGATATGCAAGTTTACCATGTTATGATATGCAAGTTTGCCATATGATATGCAAGTTATGTTATGCAAGTTTGGGTTGATCATTTTGCTCATGTTATCATGTTATGCAAGCTTATCTTGGGTTTATGAGCTTAAAGCTTCAAGCTTTATGCTAAAGGTTGCATTTTTGGCAACATGTAAGTTATCATATCCCTTATGATAACTTGCATGTGAGGCTAAATGCGAACTTATGGCAACTTCTACATGTCATTTATCACCATGTATCACTTATATGCTAAGTTTGGTTTTATGCATACTTTTGAGGCCTAATGATGCAATATGCAAGTATATGAACATATGTACATTTCATATGCCACCATGTTAAACTTGTGGCTTCAACACCATTTGTCATCTTTATGCCAAGTTCCCTCTTTCTATCCTTTATGCGCTATTGCGATTATGTAAGCGATGGGATTGCGTTTGGGGTTGGGTAAACTTAAAAGACATGAAAACATAAGATTGGGAATTTACCTATTAAGTTAGGTCTACCCATTGGGAATTTACCTATTAAGTTAGGTCTACCCAAATTCTTGAAAACTTGTAATATGTTTTGGAAACATGATGGACATGACACTTAGAAAATATAAGTGTGACCAACTCGAGGTTGGGTTGAGTTTGTAGCGTAAAACTACCCGGAACCGACCGGCTTAACTAGTTGCTACAAACAATAGGACCCAATGTGAGAAGTTGGTCATGTTGTACCTTGAACCCGAGGTTAGACCAAGTTGTGGTGTAAAGCTACCCGGACCCGCCCGGCTTAACTAGTAACCACAACAAGGTCTAATGTGAGAGGTTAAGGCAC
Source organism: Allium sativum (assembly GCA_030737875.1). Taxonomy (NCBI): domain Eukaryota; kingdom Viridiplantae; phylum Streptophyta; class Magnoliopsida; order Asparagales; family Amaryllidaceae; genus Allium; species Allium sativum. Next base: position 158,190,543 of record CM060918.1, on the reverse strand, counting down.
ATTAAATTAGTTAATGCCTCATGATTAGGGTTAAGTCATGGTCCACTTAATACTTAACCAATTTGGGCTTGGTGGATTAATCGGGGTTAAGTCGTGAACCCATCGTTACACTTAACCAAGTTAATCCATGATTAGTAAAAGGGTTAAACCGTACTTAACCCACTAGAAAATCCTAGCAATGGGGGTCCACTCCAGTAGTAATCCCAAGTTTGTATCATTAAGACCCTAGGGACTAGGCTAGGGTGGGGCACGATTACTGGACTGGTATAAGTGACCAAAACGACGGTCGAGTGGTACGCCGATGTAGTTCCGGACGGACTATGGTCGTGCACGTAGTCCGTATTTGGAGAAGTCAAGCATGGGTACCAGTAGATCGAGACCGTGCACTCATGTTTATGGTGTCCAGGGGTTGACACCCTAGGGCTTGATACACCCGAAGGGTGGACCCGGCACAGTCCGACTACAATTATGTTTGGGCCGTATTGACACCAACACGTGACGAGTTAGGCTTAGGGAGCCGATCGATTAGACCGTTTGGTTGGACCTCGTATTAGGGTCATTTCATGTTATTGGGTCAAAGCTTGGGCCAAGGGATCAATACTTGTCTATTCAAGTCATGTTAGTTTGCTAGTACACCTGTGGTGCAAAACCTTAATCCTGATTATGCGATGACACCCTTTATCTATCATGCCAGTATGTAGTTATCCTTATGTTCATCTCAGCTTTCATCATGACAGTTAACTTTATTAGTTTATAGACTGATGGTAGTAGGGCTTACTCAGTCTTTTTGACTGACCTGTTTTCCTTCGCTTCTTTTCTTCCGTTTCACCCCCCCCAAGTTCTCAGGGTGGGAACATTGGAGCTTAGCTTGGATTTCTGATCGCTTGCTTGTGGGATTTTAGCTCATGTACGGTCTTGACATGAAGCTAGCTATGGTTATCACTTATTTTGGGGATAGTACTTATGTATTTCAGTTTTTTTCAGAGATGTTGTTTTTATCTAGACTTGTGTATTTGGAAAGTTGACATCATGTTGTACCAGACTTGTTTTGAAATAGTTTGAAATCTTCCGCTGTTTTACTTATCTTATTTACTCTGTTTACATATATACATATGTTCTTATTCTGCCTTGATATATCATTATGCATGTTTACCCGGTACAAACGCCCCTCCAAAGTCAGAGTGCTTGCAAGAGCCACCCTGACGGAGGTGGGGTGTTACATTTGGTATCAGAGCATATGGTTTATGAGAAGGAACAAAAAGGTTTTTGAAACTTTTGGAAAACTATTTTCAAAACCAAGTATAAAGTATTTTCCAAAGAAAAGTCTAGTTTATTTTAAAGGCTATTCCCCAAAAAGCCATTAGCAAAAAAAAAATTCCTTCGTTTTTCTCCATTCTGAATCTATCTTTTTTCTTCGTTTTCAGTATGGCCGATAACTTTGCTATTCCGGAGGGAGTACACGTACCTGGTTGGTATAGGAGACTTTTGGAGGCTAGGGCGACCGAAGCCGGCCCCGCAAATGTTACTCCTCCTCCGGTGGCTAATGTTTCTCCTCCTCCTCCCATAGCTGATGTTCCTCCTCCCCCTCAACCTCCACCAGCGGATTTTTCGGAAACTTGTAAGGACTTTAAGACGATGGGTGGCAAGAATTTCATTGGAACGGAGACTTTTGTAGAGGCAAGGAATTGGTTGAAAGAAACCGAAGATCTTTTCGCCATCTTTGACATAGATGACTGTAGGAAGGTTTTATTGGCAGTGTGGTTGCTAAAGGAAGAAGCTGCACGTTGGTGGGTGGTCACCACCGCTACTAGGCCAATTGAGACTTGGGATGACTTTAGGGGAAAGTTTGGACTAAGGTTCCTATCACTAAAGCAAGGGGACATGACTATTAGGGAATACATAGATAAGTTTAATCAACTGGCTCGGGTCGGTTTAGACTTGGTTAACACAGCTCAGAAGAAGGCCCTATACTTTGCTCTAGGATTAAACGAGCCATTACATGGTTTAGCCATGTCTCATATACCCTTGGGGGCAACTTTCGGGAGTTTGGTGAATATGGCCCTACTCAATGAAGAGAATAGGAGTGACAAGAAGGAGGTCAAGATGAATGAGTCTCAAAACAAGGAAACGGAGCCCAAAAAGGAAATGAAAAAGAAGGAGGAGAAGTCTGAAGATAAGAAGGAAAAGAAGTGCTTTACTTGTGGAAGCTTGACTCATCTAAACAAGGATTGCAGAAAGAGGAAGGGCACTTGCTTTGACTGTGGAGAAATTGGACACTTCACTAGGGACTGCCCGAAGAAGGGAGGGCCTACGTCGGAAGGAACGGTGAATTCCGGGAAGCAAGGCAAGAACTCCAAAAACCGCAAGAACAAGAGTCAAGGCAACAAGGGGAACAATAGCAAGGGCAATAACGACAAGAGGAAGTGTCATTATTGCGGTTCAGTTGGGCATCTTATTAAGGATTGTAGGAAGAGAAAAAGGAAGAGTGGTGAATGCTTTCATTGTGGTGAGTTTGGACATTTCAGCAAAGATTGCCCGAAGAAGCAAGGGCAAGGTCAGACTCAGTGTGCAAGACCATCTGGAGGGCGAGTTTATCCCCTCAACATCGTTCTTTCAGCTCATGATCGAGGTAGTGTTTCTGTTGAAAGTCTTGTTTACATTTTTGATTTTCCTGTTTGTACTTTGTTTGATTCTGGCACATCGCATAGTTTATTTCATCTGATCTAGTTGAAAGTTTGCACCTAAGTACTAGTCTAGTTAATGATCCCGTGTGTGTTTCAAATCCAATTGGGGTTTCCGCCCATTTGTCTATTATCTACGTGGATTTGAAAATCTCTATCTTTAGTGTAGATTTCTCGTGTGATGCTTATATTCTCGGTTTCATGGGGTATGGGTTGATTTTGGGCATGGATTGATTGTCCAGTTTTGGAGCCATCCTTGATTTTTGAGCATAGGGTTGTGAGGCTCATGACTCGCCTCGGTAATACCCTAAAAATTTCTTGTAACCCTATGGGTCCCGTCACGTTGTGTTATCTTGAATCCCTCAACTCGTCTATCGATAGTTTGCAATCTATGAGGTGGTCCGAGAATATCCTGATATCTTGGGTGAAGTGAAGGGGTTACCCCTAAACACGAGATAGATTTTCGCATTTATCTGGTTGATAATGCCAAGCCAGTTACGTGGCCGGTTAGGCACATGGTCCTGCAAGATGAGAGTTAAGAAAGCAAGTCAAGGAGTTGCTTGAGAAGAACTTCCTACAATGAAGCATTTCCGAGGAGGGTGCTCTAGTAGTATTCGCTAGTAATGTGGACAGTTCGCTTCGCCCGTATGTTAATTATCGTGAGTAGAACAAGAAGAATATACAACCATTACCAAGGATCGATGATTTGTTTGATCAGCTTGTAGGAACATCTGTTTTCTCTTGATCTTGCTACTGGATTCCATCAGCTCAGAGTAGCTGAGGATAGTATAGACAAAACTGCGTTCAGAACTGCAGATGGATTCTTAGAATGGCTAGTCATGCCATTCGGTTTGACTAATGCACCCGCCTACTTCGTGGACTTGATGAGTAGGGTGCCTAGGGAGTTCCTGAACAAGTTTGTGGTAGTCTTTGTAGATGATATCCTGACTTTCTTAAAGAACGAGGAAGAACATGCTAGACATCTCAAGGAGGTGATGGATGCGCTTAGAGCCCATCAGTTGAAAGCCAAGTCCTCCAAATGTTATTTTGGAGAAAAGAAGTTAGATTTCTTGGGCAAGCACTGAATCTAAGTACGGCCTATCATTCGCAGGCGGATGGTTCATTTCGTTCAAGCATGAGTTATAGAAAATCACGTTAGTAAGAGCAATTGGCAACGAGGGTTGGTATTTTCAAGAAAAGTTCTGCTGCGTGGAATACTTTATAGTAAGTAAACGAGATCCAGGATTCACAAGTGAATTTTGGAGAGCTTGCATGAAACCATGAGGTCATAGTTATGTTTAAGCCAAGAATGATAGAAGAGTAAGTGAAAAAGGAAGACGAGAGGCGACAATGAAATGGGTTCCAACTCATATTTGGAAATAAGAGTTAAGAAGCCAAGGAATCATGAAGTAAAAGACGGTCAAAGCACAGTGGAGTTAAACTCAAGGAAACGTGACTTAGAAGATTGAAGGCTGGATACGCGCATCATATCTTTTTTTTAATTATGAGTATATCCTTGATCCTTGTTTTCCTGTGGAGCTTACTCACATGTTATCTTTTACGTATATCCTCTCGGTCCCATACTCGATCCCATTTCTGTTGTAAACTCCATAAGGGGGTATGACTCATCGGTTAGTAATGCATGTCAGGGTTTGAAGGGGTCCGTTAGGTTGACTAAACCTTTTGGGCTTTTATAGGATATGGGTTGGGTTAGGAAGGGATTTCTTGTAATCCGAAAAGAGTATATCTTGCTTATCTTCCCGATCTCTTTGTAGCATATCTTTCTTTTGCTATCCATGTTTGTCTGGTTTATCTTGTTATTCCGTTAATCTTGTCATGAGAACCTTAGGTAGAAACCCTTTGGATGAAACATGTGTTTGAAACATGTTATGCTAGATGTTTGCAAGTGGTTGCAAGTGTTTGCAAGTGGTTACTCGTGGATGCATTATACACATTAAGCACTAGATCGGCTCACACACTCCTCATATTGCATACGCATGAGTGTTTATGCTTATTCATGGATGAATATGTTGTGCTATCACATGGACTTTGCATATGGATGTATGTTATATGCACACATATAGATGTTATACATTATGTTAGGAATTGCATACATATGGATTCATTTCACTAACATAATTTGCATTGATGATATTTTCATTAGATAAGTACATATACACACACCTTTGCATATGTTCATACAACATTTAGAATCTAGTAAGGACAATGATTGCTCATGGATGATGTATTGAGTAGATGGATGTTGGATGGTAGGATACGTTCTTCCTAACTTGAAGATTTCGGGGACGAAATCCTTTAAGGAGGGGAGAATGTAACAACCCGTATTTTTAATAACCTATTATAACAGAATCGAGGCAGAATTTAATTCTAAAATCTGAAACAAGGGAAATGGGCTGTGCCATTGCGTTCGTCTCGGAAAAATACGCGAAATAGAGTCCGAGTTTTCGAAAATCGGAGTCTGTATGACCCGATTAAGGCCCAATGAAGTTTTCAGAAAATTTCAAGTTCAAAACAGATTTCGAATTTCGGGTTCAAAATTCGAAAAACGGTAAGATTGGGCTAGGCGGGAAAATTCCCGCCAGAGCACCCAAGTCGACAGTCCTGTCGACTTGGGAGTCGACTTGGTTGGACCCAAGTCGACAGCCCTGTCGACTTGGCTGTCGACTTGGTTCAGCCGGGCAGTTTTGCCTGGTGCACCATTCTGGGGTCTTGGTTAGGTTTTGGGGCCAGATTCGGTTTTGAGGGCTGAGATTGGAACTAGGGTTTAATCCTAAGGCTAAAACTAATCCTAATCTCTATAAATAAGACCCTAACCTAACCCTAAATCATCATTATTCATTCATACAACTAAACTATGGCAAAATCATTCCTCTCATGGCCTCCACTCTCTTCATAAAATTCCTAAATAAATTTCTATGAGAGATTTTCCATGCATACAAGTGTTTTCAAGCTTGTATGAGCATCATTAGCTTGCATTCAAGTCAAATTTCTATATTTGCATCATAAAGCAAGAGTTTTGATCATTTTGGCTCAAGGGTTTTTCTATTGGAGCTTTCATATTGGGTTTATTTGATTGCATAAGGGCTTTGTCTCAATCTTATATTTGCTTATACTCATTTGAGTCTTCATAAGCATTGTAATCCCTTTTACCTTCTTTTTTAAACTCTAAAGTTAATGAATGATGCAAGTTGTGTTTGATCATTATGATATGCAAGTTTATCATGTTATGTCATGCAAGTATGCCATGTTATGGTATGCAAGTTTACCATGTTATGCTATGCAAGTTTGCCATGTTATGATATGCAAGTTTATCATGTTATGTTATGCAAGTATGCCATGTTATGATATGCAAGTTTACCATGTTATGATATGCAAGTTTGCCATATGATATGCAAGTTATGTTATGCAAGTTTGGGTTGATCATTTTGCTCATGTTATCATGTTATGCAAGCTTATCTTGGATTTATGAGCTTAAAGCTTCAAGCTTTATGCTAAAGGTTGCATTTTGGCAACATGTAAGTTATCATATCCCTTATGATAACTTGCATGTGAGGCTAAATGCGAACTTATGGCAACTTCTACATGTCATTTATCACCATGTATCACTTATATGCTAAGTTTGGTTTTATGCATACTTTTGAGGCCTAATGATGCAATATGCAAGTATATGAACATATGTACATTTCATATGCCACCATGTTAAACTTGTGGCTTCAACACCATTTGTCATCTTTATGCCAAGTTCCCTCTTTCTATCCTTTATGCGCTATTGCGATTATGTAAGCGATGGGATTGCGTTTGGGGTTGGGTAAACTTATAAGACATGAAAACATAAGATTGGGAATTTACCTATTAAGTTAGGTCTACCCATTGGGAATTTACCTATTAAGTTAGGTCTACCCAAATTCTTGAAAACTTGTAATATGTTTTGGAAACATGATGGACATGACACTTAGAAAATATAAGTGTGACCAACTCGAGGTTAGGTTGAGTTTGTAGCGTAAAACTACCCGGAACCGACCGGCTTAACTAGTTGCTACAAACTATAGGACCCAATGTGAGAAGTTGGTCATGTTGTACCTTGAACCCGAGGTTAGACCAAGTTGTGGTGTAAAGCTACCCGGACCCGCCCGGCTTAACTAGTAACCACAACAAGGTCTAATGTGAGAGGTTAAGGCACATTAAATTAGTTAATGCCTCATGATTAGGGTTAAGTCATGGTCCACTTAATACTTAACCAATTTGGGCTTGGTGGATTAATCGGGGTTAAGTCGTGAACCCATCGTTACACTTAACCAAGTTAATCCATGATTAGTAAAAGGGTTAAACCGTACTTAACCCACTAGAAAATCCTAGCAATGGGGGTCCACTCCAGCAGTAATCCCAAGTTTGTATCATTAAGACCCTAGGGACTAGGCTAGGGTGGGGCACGATTACTGGACTGGTATAAGTGACCAAAACGACGGTCGAGTGGTACGCCGATGTAGTTCCGGACGGACTATGGTCGTGCACGTAGTCCGTATTTGGAGAAGTCAAGCATGGGTACCAGTAGATCGAGACTGTGCATTCATGTTTATGGTGTCCAGGGGTTGACACCCTAGGGCTTGATACACCCGAAGGGTGGACCCGGCACAGTCCGACTACAATTATGTTTGGGCCGTATTGACACCAACACGTGACGAGTTAGGCTTAGGGAGCCGATCGATTAGACCGTTTGGTTGGACCTCGTATTAGGGTCATTTCATGTTATTGGGTCAAAGCTTGGGCCAAGGGATCAATACTTGTTTATTCAAGTCATGTTAGTTTGCTAGTACACCTGTGGTGCAAAACCTTAATCCTGATTATGCGATGACACCCTTTATCTATCATGCCAGTATGTAGTTATCCTTATGTTCATCTCAGCTTTCATCATGACAGTTAACTTTATTAGTTTATAGACCGATGGTAGTAGGGCTTACTCAGTCTTTTTGACTGACCTGTTTTCCTTCGCTTCTTTTCTTCCGTTTCACCCCCCCCCCCCCAGGTTCTCAGGGTGGGAACATTGGAACTTAGCTTGGATTTCTGATCGCTTGCTTGTGGGATTTTAGCTCTTGTACGGTCTTGACATGAAGCTAGCTATGGTTATCACTTATTTTGGGGATAGTACTTATGTATTTTAGTTTTTTTCAGAGATGTTGTTTTTATCTAGACTTGTGTATTTGGAAAGTTGACATCATGTTGTACCAGACTTGTTTTGAAATAGTTTGAAATCTTTCGCTGTTTTACTTATCTTATTTACTCTGTTTACATATATACATATGTTCTTGTTCTGCCTTGATATATCATTATGCATGTTTACCCGGTACAAACGCCCCTCCAAAGTCAGAGTGCTTGCAAGAGCCACCCTGGCGGAGGTGGGGTGTTACATTCAGAGTTGGAATGTGGCGTATGGTTGGTTTTAATTACGAATACGCGAGTTATTCAGGAAGACCGGGTCTAACCCATTCTGAATAATCATCACGACGATCAAGAGTCGAAGGTGAAGACGGTGACTGAAGACCTGAGAACTTCACATCGTTTGGTTGATGATGACCGATATCTTGAATTGGGACTGATCCCCCAAGGCAAGGTAAAAAGTGATGATCTTCCAGACGTACTGGAGATCGACGGATACGTTGTTTCGTTCAGACCCAGAACGGACCTGTAAATGGATAGCATGCCTGACATTGAAATTTATTTCATGTAATTAAATTGGTTTTTATTTAATATATAAATGCATGGTGGCGGAGGATTTATTCTCTTGCTCAACACCCTTTTGTATGTTAAATAATTACCAATCGCATGATATGAGTTGTTGATGTGGTATGCCAAGTTGCACTTGATCAAGGCTTATTGTTGTAAAGCAGAGCCTTGTGGGATGATCAAAGCATAGTCTATTTAGGCATAGCTTTGTGTAACATGACTTCGCGAGCCTCACATCCCGGTAGAGTCTAAAACGGGAGAAGGGAACGCAGGGAGTGCACACGTTTCTCTCTAGCTAGAGTGGTGCCAGGGACCTACCAGCACTGGCATTTATTCATTGTGGTTGTTGGATTTTTCGAGGCCTCGGTTTATGCGGTCGCCACTGGCCGTATTATAGGTCCAAAAGGACCGGGGAGCGTGTGTTCAGGAATTGCCAATCCATTAAGCGTTAACGTATGGACCGGCCCTGCAGGATCCAAGGGTTGGACAGAGTACCAATCCTGGGGCATTTGCTAGAGTGTCTCGAATCGGTAAGGATCTCCTCCCTAGCCTTGACTCAGATGGAAACCCAAATTTCCAATACGACATCACACAGTTTTGATTGTATACCTATATATGGCGACGTAGTGGGATGGGGCACTCATGCCGTCTAGGATTAATACATTTACTTTGATGTATTTCAAATTGGTTGCACACTATTATTATATAATACCGTGTTTATCGTATCAAGCATCTTTTGATCATTATAAGGTAAAACCCTATCCTCCGGTTTGCGTTGCATTGTGTGATGGGACTTGGGTCTTATAATGGTTTCATTTTTCTAAAAAGCATTGCGTTGTTTTGACGATTTACTTTAGTCATGCACTGGCAATCTATAGGAGAAACCCGTTCCGTGAAAGTGGCGTGGTCCTGTGATTAGCCTTATTATATTATATAGGTTAAGTAGAATTCTCACACCAGTCCCATGACTGACCTGTAGTTTGTCCACTGGCAAACTCGGGTTCCCATATTTTCCACATGGGCAGTCGGGTAGCTATTTTTGCAGATATATTAAACAGGATTCTGGGTTGAAGCTTAAAGTTGTGTCCAGAGATAGAGAGTCTTCCGCTGTGTTCTTCCGTTGCAGTACATTACATTTTTTGTATTTATCTTCCGCTGTAATTATATTCCAATGTACTCTGATATGTATATTCTGTACTCTGATGTAACATTTATTATAGTGTTATAAAAGTCTTCTGTTACCTGTTGTAATGTGTTGTATGCCCAAAGTTAAAGTATTCGTAGATTTTCACTTTTTGGGTCAGACCTGTGTGGTTTATGGTCAATCCAAAGGGCGGGAATTTGCGGGTCTTTACAGTTCGTATCAGAGCTCTGGTTAGTTCAAATCTTTGGGGTACAACTTGTTAGAACTGAACAAAAGACTCATCAGAGATTGGATTAGTAATGTCCAATAAGAATACTCATTAGAGATAGGATCAGCAGTATCCTAGAATGAGTGAACTCGTTAGAGATGGGGTTAGTAATGCCCTAGAACGAGTTAAGAGTTACGAATTTATAATTAACGTATTTTTGATATTTATAATCTATTCTTCGAAATGTGATTTTTATATATATATAAAGTTATATATGTTTTGAAAGGATAATCAACCATTAAAATTTAAAATTAAGATTGTTAATTTTACAATTTTTAGCTATGTTCCTTTTCGAGGACGAAAAGTTTTTAAGTGGGGTCGATTGTAACAACCCGAAAAATCAGGACCAATTTAAAATTTTATTTTAGAAATTTTAAAGGATTTTTAAGTATTTAAAATTATTTATTTTAAATAATAATGATTAAAAATTTATTTTAATTGAAGTTAAAACGAATAAATTTACATTTAATGTAATGAAGGTAAACAAAATCTGTCATAGGAAACATCATTACAAAAACTTTATCTTTAATGAAATGGATAGATTTACAAAATTGTACATGTTATGAAATGAAACATGTTTTTACATTAAACTTTATTTTTAATAAAATGAGCATTTCTAAATAAAAATGTATTCACATTGACTTTACATTTTTAATGTTAATAAGACATTAAAAAGAATCATTTTCATGTTAAATTATTTTCACATTGGAATTCATATTTCCAATGTAAGAGAATCATTATAAAATGAATTGAAACTAAAGCATGTATTTTATTTGCCATTTGTTACTATAAAAAGAATGAAATAAAAAGAATGTCTTTTTATTGTCACTTGTTTTACAATAATAATAAAAAAAAACTTGTTTTACATTAAATTTATATTTTAATGTTAAGAATGTACATAAGAATTTGTTCATATTAGGAAAAACACATTTCACATTAAATTTACATTTTTAGGTAATATAAAAAGATTATATTTTAAATGTGCAATATGTAATATGATTCATTTAATAAAAAAAATGGGATGCTTGATTGACAAATATGTTAACATTAAAAATGTCTTAGGAACTTTAGTGACATTTATTAATTTATTGATTGAAAATAATGTGTGGGTTATAAATGAAATAAATTCTAACAATATATATATATATTAATATATATCTATGTATGTATGTATATATATATGTACATATCTTTGGGTGTCCTCTTAAATATTTCCCATGTCAACTCAAATTTAACTTTTAGAAATTCAAAATGTAGACTATATGTTCATTAACAAACAACATTAATCTAGCATTAACCCTTTCCATGTTATTCTCTCTCTCTCTCTTTCATTGTCATCTACTTTTGAAATTGGAATAATAATAAAAAAAAAAAGGAATAAATGTGTCATTATAACGTGTAATCAAAAGGGGATTTAAGGAGGTATTTATAAAACACTATCAAAGCATAAAAACGTATTTATTCGTAATACACATGCATGGTTTCTGGAATAAAAACAAAACTTTGCCCCACTGTCAAATTTGAAACTGCCTTGTTGGTTACATGCTGGAAATGGTTGATATACATACTCGTCAAATAATGGGCTTGCTGAATTTTTTTGCATAATAATAATAAATGTTACAGAAAGATAGATAATTGATATGTTTTCCTATTTTGGTTTCATAACTTAAAATTATATATATATATATATATATATATATATATATGAGCTGTGATATGTTTAAAAATGGTCTTAATCTACTATAGGTAAAATTTATTTAAATATGGAATACATTCTTGAGTATATAAGTTGTTACATAATAGCTTTATATTAAAAACAAATATACACACTATTTAATAGGAGAGATGTAAATGTTAAATTTGGACGATTTAAAAATATCCAAATATATTAAGGAATAAGGATGTATGGATTTAATTGTAAAATTAGAAGTAAAGTATTATAAAAATGCTTTTGTCCTTTTCCCAAATCTCTAATCCACTAACATAGCCAGCCGCCATCCTCATGGTTCAATGGCCATGAAGCTCCGGTTTTCTTCCACCAATTTCTTCAAATCCACTTTAAATTAAAATATACTTCTAATACAAAGATTATAGAGCATGGCTCCACCGAGCTTCACCATCTTCTAGGCGCAAGTAGAGAGAAGGATGGAAGAAATGGGTTCGGTGTAGTAGCATACATGAAGAAGAGGCCGTTCCTTTTAAAAGTAATTAAGGAATTTCATTTTTTTTTATTAATTATTTTAATTACGTCGATAAATGTTTGTAACGCCTTAACTTGGTCATGCGAGATCGGAATTGAGCAAACTCAGTTGCGTTGCGATCGTGGCGTCAAGCACTACACAACAGAATAGACCGGATCTGAAAAGAAGAAAATCAAAATGCAGAGAAAATTCAGTTCTGAACTGAACAGATATTTAAATGATCGTGAGATTTCTATTTTTAATTATTTTAAAATTTAATTATTATTTTTCGCTGATTTGAATCCATGTAGATACTTTAATATAATCAGATCTGTTGTGATGTTTGGAATTGTTGATTATATTGTGATGTGAATTTGGTTGATTTTTGATGATTGATTGTGTTTGGAACGAAATTAGTTGATATTGTAGCATTAGATATGAAATCATATATATATAAAAACATTGTTATGAAAAATGCTTATATGTTGAGATTCATATTTTTAATGTTAATGAATAGTAAAATTGACCCTTGATAAATATGAAATGTATTCACTTTGAAGTTTACATTTTATATTGTAGATGAAACATGAAAAAACAAATGTTATGAAGAATGTCTTATACATTGAAGATTTACCTTTTAATGTTAATGAGCATTTAAAATGTTCATTACTGTAATCAAAGAATAAAAGAATTATATTTTTGTAATCAAAGAAAATGAAAGATTATATTTTATATGTAATTAAAGTGGAAAATGAAAGATTACATTTTATATGTAATTAAAGATGAATATGAAAGATTACACTTTTATGTAATTAAAGAAGATAGAAAAGTTACTTTTTTTTACAATGTAATAAAAGAGAATAGAAGAGTTACATTTTATATAATGTAATACAAGGATGGAAAAACTACATTTTTAATTAAAATGTGATATTTAGGATAGTAATTATATTTTTATGTAAAATGTGTCATTCTGTCATTTATGTTATATTGGAACATTTTGTCATTAATGTTATGTTAAAACAAAATGTGTCATTTTGTCATTAATGTTATATCAGAACATATTTGTCATTTATGTTATGATAGAAAACAAATTTGTCATTAGTATTATATTAGAATAAAATTTGTCATTAATGTTATGTTAGAGTCACGCCATGTTAGAATAAAGATATCATTTTGTTTTAAAATGTCACGTTAGAAATACAATAACATATGAAACATAGAATTGTTAGAATTGTTAGACGATAAAATAATCTTTTTATCATAACATATGAAACATAGAATTTTTAGAATTGTCAGACGATAAGAATAATCTTTTATCATAACATGTGAAAAATATACATTGTATAAAAAAAATGTTGAAACATAAAAAGAGTTCATTTTTATGTAAAGTATGAAATGAAAAAAATATACATTGTATATATAAAAATGTTGGAATTTTTTTTTTTCACTTTTATGTAAAGTAGGCTTTGTGAAAAATATACATTGTCTAAATAAAAATGCCCTTTTGTTGAGGTTAGAATGGTTTAATTATAATAGAAATGTTTATTTAGTTTAAACATGACATTTTTTGCTAGAAGTGTTCTATTAGATTTAAAGCTTACATTTTGCTAGCATATGTCATGTTTGTTAAATTAGAAACTTGTTATGACGAATAAATTCTCTTTTATTTTGTCATTAGAAATGCAAAACTTGTTATGACAAATAAATTCTCTTTCATTTTGTCATCAGAAATATAAAAATGTTATGCTTGTCATTAGAAACATTGAACATGTTGAGAAAATAAATTATTCTTTTGTTGTATGCATATGACATGTAAAAATATGTGATGACAATAAAAAAATCCTTTTTTTTATTGTATATGTAGAATATGAAATGTGATCAAACCAAATACGTTTATTTACATTTTCTTATGTAAATAGAAAGAATAGAATTTAGAAATATATTTATTTACATTTTCTTATGTAAATAAAAAGAATAAAATTTAGAAATACGTTTATTTACATTTTCTTATGTAAATAAAAAGAATAGAATTTAGAAACACATTTATTTACATTTTCTTATGTAAATAAAAAGAATAAAATTTGAAAATACACTTATTTACATTTTCTTATGTAAATAAAAAGAATAGAATTTAGAAATACATTTATTTACATTTTCTATAGTAAGTAAAAATACAAATTATGTGAATCACTTTTACTTACATTTTCAATTGTAAATAAAAAGATCAAATTATGTGAACCCTTTTTATTTACATTTCCTATTAGAAGTAAAAAGAAGTAATTATGTGAGTTTACTATTTTGTTTAAATAAGAATATGACATATTTTTGTTTGAATTTATGTGCAAATAAAGCATAGAAAGAAGATTACACATTTTATTTATCATTGTTTTGTTAAATAAAAGTAAAATATTAAAAAGGACATTTTATTTATCATTGTTTTCTTAAATAAAAGGACAAGATTTAAAAGAACATTGTTTTGTCCAATAAAAAGACAAATACATGAAATACATTTTTTTTTGTGTTTTATGTACAAATAAAAGTACAAGATTAGAAATACACTTTTATTTACATTGTATTTGTTGAAATAGAATTGTTAACAAAATGAGTATATCACTTTTACACATCTTTGTTGAAACAGAATTTATATGCAAATATAACAATCACTTTTATTTGCATAATATGCAGTAGAATTTATACGCAAATATAAAATCCAACTTTTATTTGAAACCTTGCATTAGAGTTTATATTCTAATATACAAATTATATTGTTGGTCCAAACAATATACACTGAAATGTAATTGTTAAGAATTTTCATACAAATAAAATATAATGAAATTTATATTTTATTTGTCATCCGCAATAAAGCTATATAAATAAATTACTGTTTATGTAACTTTAGAAGTATATAGAGAAATCATACGAGAAAAATACATTTTTACTCGATATAAGTGACATGTTTAGTGAAATTGAAATTGGTTAAACCTATTAACCAATTATGTATTTATTTATTTATATGAACTGTTGTTGGCTGAAAACCCCACACGGGTATTGGGACGATATTTGACTGACACAAATCCCATTGTTTAATTATATGTCTATCAATTGATCGACAGGCTGCAATGAGCGTTATTGTTTTATTTTAATGCTCACACAGTTGACATTGTCACTCTGGTCGTTAATGGATGGATTGAGGATTATTTCCTGTTATTACCCTATACATGAAATGTATGAAACCCATATGACCCAAATTATATGGTGCATGGTTGAGTCGCATTCCAATGCATAATCTCTTTTTAAATAAAGAATTTTTATATATAATAAAAGGATTTTTGTAAAATAAAAGATTTTGTATTATAAAGAATATTTTACATAAATAATATTTTATTGATTATTTTAAATATTTTTAGGATAAATCTTTTATTTAAGATCATTAGATCTTAACAATTATGTTTGGTGATTGATATGTAGATTGGATTTGCAGTGGACGATGTTTTAAATAACGTTTATCCTTTAATCCAATTTACATTGAAATTATTATTTGAAATTTATAAATCTATTTTATAAATTAAATCAAAATTGGAATATTAATAAATCTTTTTAGAAAGATTAAAATGTAATTTATTTTATTTTTGATAAAATTAATGAGAATCTTTTAATATAAATAATATTTTTATTTAAAAAAGAATGTTCAGAGTTGGAATGTGGCGTATGGTTGGTTTTAATTACGAATACGCGCGTTATTCAGGAAAACCGGGTCTAACCCATTCTGAATAATCATCACGACGATCAAGAGTCGAAGGTGAAGACGGTGACCGAAGACCTGAGAACTTCACATCGTTTGGTTGATGATGACCGATATCTTGAATTGGGACTGATCCCCCAAGGCAAGGTAAAAAGTGATGATCTTCCAGACGTACTGGAGATCGACGGATACGTTGTTTCGTTCAGACCCAGAACGGACTTGTAAATGGATAGCATGCCTGACATTGAAATTTATTTCATGTAATTAAATTGGTTTTTATTTAATATATAAATGCATGGTGGCGGAGGATTTATTCTCTTGCTTAACACCCTTTTGTATGTTAAATAATTACCAATCGCATGATATGAGTTGTTGATGTGGTATGCCAAGTTGCACTTGATCAAGGCTTATTGTTGCAAAGCAGAGCCTTGTGGGATGATCAAAGCATAGTCTATTTAGGCATAGCTTTGTGTAACGTGACTTCGCGAGCCTCACATCCCGGTAGAGTCTAAAACGGGAGAAGGGAACGCAGGGAGTGCACACGTTTCTCTCTAGCTAGAGTGGTGCCAGGGACCTACCAGCGCTGGCATTTATTCATTGTGGTTGTTGGATTTTTCGAGGCCTCGGTTTATGCGATCGCCACTGGCTGTATTATAGGTCCAAAAGGACCGGGGAGCGTGTGTTCAGGAATTGCCAATCCATTAAGCGTTAACGTATGGACCGGCCCTGCAGGATCCAAGGGTTGGACAGAGTACCAATCCTGGGGCATTTGCTAGAGTGTCTCGAATCGGTAAGGATCTCCTCCCTAGCCTTGACTCAGATGGAAACCCAAATTTCCAATACGACATCACACGGTTTTGATTGTATACCTATATATGGCGACATAGTGGGATAGGGCACTCATGCCGTCTAGGATTAATACATTTACTTTGATGTATTTCAAATTGGTTGCACACTATTATTATATAATACTGTGTTTATCGTATCAAGCATCTTTTGATCATTATAAGGTAAAACCCTATCCTCCGGTTTGCGTTGCATTGTGTGATGGGACTTGGGTCTTATAATGGTTTCATTTTTCTAAAAAGCATTGCGTTATTTTTACGATTTACTTTAGTCATGCACTGGCAATCTATAGGAGAAACCCGTTCTGCGAAAGTGGCGTGGTCCTGTGATTAGCCTTATTATATTATATAGGTTAAGTAGAATTCTCACACCAGTCCCATGACTGACCTGTAGTTTGTCCACTGGCAAACTCGGGTTCCCATATTTTCCACACGGGCAGTCGGGTAGCTATTTTTGCAGATATATTAAACAGAATTCTGGGTTGAAGCTTAAAGCTGTGTCCAGAGATAGAGAGTCTTCCGCTGTGTTCTTCCGTTGCAGTACATTACATTTTTTGTATTTATCTTCCGCTGTAATTATATTCCAATGTACTCTGATATGTATATTCTGTACTCTGATGTAACATTTATTATAGTGTTATAAAAGTCTTCTGTTACCTGTTGTAATGTGTTGTATGCCCAAAGTTAAAGTATTCGTAGATTTTCACTTTTTGGGTCAGACCTGTGTGGTTTATGGTCGATCCAAAGGGCGGGAATTTTTGGGTCTTTACATCAACGGCTACAGGTAGCAGATCGGGGTGACATCGGCGGACTGATTCAAGACAGCGACTTTGGGCTTTGGGGCTTCGGGCACCGGTGATGATCGGAAGGAACAGGGAGTCGAACTGGAGGCGTGCATGGAAGTAGTACACGGTGGTTCAACGGGTTTGGGTGGCGGCGATCGAAAGTGGCGGATGCTATTTCGGGTGGAGCGATTTGATTAGAGGCAGAAATTGGTGATGGTGTGAGGCAACTCTTCAAGATGGCTGCGATTTCAAGGCAGGAGTAGGCGGGGGTGAGATAGTTGATGGATAGAGACGGACGACGGAAGAAGGACCGTCATCGGTGGTGAACGATTTTCGATTTGGAGATAAATCGATTTGGACATTAAAAGTTTGGGGAAAAATATATAAAGAGAAAAGAAGGGAACGCTGGAGACTTAAAAGAAAAGACATGTCATGGTAGACACGGTACAAACGGATGAAGGGGCACGTGTGATATTTTCACCAACAAATGAACAAGTGGCCAATTCAATTAAAAATTAAATTAAAGGAGTATATACCATATGTGTACAACAAAAATGAGAGATCCAATACATTTCAAATACCATCTTATATTATTATTATTATTATTTTACACCAAATTCAAATCAAAATAAATTTTCAAACAAATATATATACATATATATAACAATTAGTTTAAAATATCACAAATGTTAAATTTAACAAAATATTTAAATCGAATGTAAAAGAAAAAAATAAATTTATACTTACAAAATCGATTAAGAGACAAAATAAAATAGACTAGATTTTCAAATTTATACTCACATATCAAGTATAAACATAAATTTCCAACACTAAACTAAATTAGCGCTTAAATTTTAAATGTCAAAATTCCTGATTCGTTACAGCATACATACAAAACCATATCGTGGAAGTGGAATAATCTTGCACGAACCCCTGGCTTTGCCGAAACCATAATAGAAACATTTTGTGTGAAATATAATTAAGAAGAAGGTGTGTTTCTACCACTATGGCGTCAAATCAACATTTCACAGTGATGCAATTTTAAATCATACCACCGTATAAGAATTTCA
The DNA here is from genome assembly GCA_030737875.1 of Allium sativum. NCBI lineage: Eukaryota > Viridiplantae > Streptophyta > Magnoliopsida > Asparagales > Amaryllidaceae > Allium > Allium sativum. The sequence goes on along the minus strand of CM060918.1, from coordinate 158,172,086 downwards.
GATTACACTGAAGCGACTAAGGATCACACCAACGCAAAAGAAAATCCCCAAATTTACAGTAGAGTTATGGATCACACCAACTTTAAATTAAATCCACAAATTACACTGAAGCAATATAAGTACACGTCAGTGGAAAAAAAAATTCCACACTCTCTCTATTGTCTGCTTCGGCGCTACCGGGATATTGGTCGAAGTTGAACTGTAATTTAATGTATAAACAATACTTTCCCTTAAAATAATGAACTGTAATTTGAATTCGTATTTAGTATTCTCTAATAAGTTACAACATTAAAAAGAGGTGCCACAAAAGTAACATGAACTAAATTTATTTTTAATCTGTGTTCTATGGACAGTTTCATCAATGAATATAATTTAAAAAGTATATGCAGTTTCAGTAAAATCAGCATGACAGTATCAAGTGCTTACTTCTCAGTATTAAAACTCCTAACATTTAGCAAAATAGTCTGAAAAAAAGAAAAATGGGTTACCAAATTTATCCATGGAAATACCTAATTGTGTACAGGAACTACTGCAACAATACCTAGGGTTCTTGCACTGGACAATGAAAAGGGAATTCATCTTACACAGTTTCAAATGCAAATCCAAACAACTGTTGAAATCCAACAATAAAGGCAGTCACCAAAAGATAGGAATGCAGTCCTAAAACAGCCACAAAACGACCAAAACAAAGTCTAATACTTGAAATAATTTTGATCGTAAGTTAAACTTACCCTTAATCGCGGACGAACCAGGTATGGAGGAGATCGGTATGACCGTTGGTGATGGTTGGTGCACATATTTCTAGAGCGACGGTTTTGATGGCATGGAGTTCGTATTCCAGCAAGGCGGTGAGGTATTAGGTTGGTTGGCTTTGGCAGTGGAGGGCGGAGCTTGCCAGATAGGAGGCGGAGGAATGGCAGTTTCCACTGGGGGCGATGGATTTAGGAGGAGGGTGAAGCAGCAGACCTTGATATCGAATTTGGGGATTTGGGGGTTTTGCTAGCTAATGCCCGAAAAATGAAAAGGAAGCGCCAATATACGGTGCCTCCAAGGAAAATAAAACGGAGCGTGCCAGGTTATAAATTTTACTTTTCGTTTCTAAATTTTATCAAAATTTCGAATTGTTGTTCAAAATTATATGAATATATGAAAATTTATTATGGAAAAAAAAGTTGGAATATTAACGGTTAAATGTATATAATAATTTTTAATTTCAAAATTACAAATTCTAACATTTTTCATTAATAAATTATAAATATAAATAAATTCACTAATAAGTTGTCATATATAATTATTAATTAGAAATAACATTTACAAATGATTATTTAATTATTAATAATTTATTATCGGTTATTAAATAATGCTACCATTTATAAATTATTTAAGTGTTGAATTATTAAGGAATTAAGTCTAGTTAATTTTTTATTATTACTTAATACTTATTTAGGGCCGGCCCTGGAAGTTCTAGCACCCAAAGCAAAAAATGAAAATAAGGCCCTTGTATTGGAACTAATGTATTACATCAAAGTAATTTATACTATTTAGAAAAAAAAAATCTTTATTTGTAACAAATGTATAAAATTAAAATCAACCTTAAATTAAGTGATCTTTAAGGGTACCACCGATACCGTCGAATGATTATTATTTTTTTGCTGTGTTCGGCGGTATATCACTAACAAAACATTGTTCGGGCGGCGGTACCATAATACTCTTTAGCACCAAGCGTGGTGCCCTTAGCACCACAGTAAATTATTACATAACTACTAATCTAAAATTAGAAATTAAATTTTAGTCACTGTTCACAAAATAGATTAAATTTTACATTGTAAATTATTATTCACAAAAGATAGATGATGACATGTTGCGTTTCATTGTACAAACTACTGAAGAACAAATTCCCATAATTTAATGTATAAAGCATACAACATTCAAGTTAGTACCTTCAACTTAAATAGTGAAATTGAATTGGCATGTTTAGTGTTTCTTTTATGCCTTTCATGTTGTTGACTATTGAGAGATCCAAAGACCCGAGAGCTGCAAGTTGAAGACGGAAATTCGCTTAGAGCCGCCGTCGTCAAGTACTTTCATGCGTTATATGTAAATCACGATTTTTTTCTTTCTGCTGTGTGAATCGTATGAGAATGGTGCCCTAGCGGATTTGGGGCCCTAAGCGGTGGCTTCTACCGCTTTGGGGAAGGGTCGGGCCTGTACTTATCATCTCTTGCAAACATGTTGGAACTTTGCTGCAAAATAGCTTCGATAAATATTGTCGGTATTCTACCTGGATTTGCAGCGGAAAATAACGACAAAAATTTTCTACCGGTAATTTGACACCATTTGCAACAGCTTAGTGAGGGAGAACAGAAGACGACAGTAATAAATAAAATTTTCTAATTAATAACTATTACAGTATTCAATAGCAATTTATTTATAAATTATATATTTAGTATTAATTTATTTATTATTGATTATTAATTTATTAACTAATTACTGAGTATTAATTACTTAATATTACTTACTAATAAGTGGAAATTAAAATTAAACTTATCGGAATACTGATTATATATAATAATCAGTAATTAGAGATTATTTATTAAAAATCATTAATTAATATAAGTTATAAATGATTAATATAGTATTATTTATGCGATTACTTATCAAATATTAATAAACAATATAATATAATTAACGAATAAACTATTACAATGGATATTTTGTGAACGTTGACATATATTGCAACGGGCATGAAATGGCCGTTGTAATAACATTATATTGCAACGAGCACTCATTACACGTTGTAAAAAGAGCATTGTAAAGGATATCTATTACAACTGTCAAGAAACGACCGTTGTAATAGGATTCTATTACAACGGGCTGTCTATGCCGGTTGTAAAAAAGGTGTTGTACAGACATCTATTACAACGGTCAGGAAAATGACCGTTGTAATAATATTCTATTACAACGGGAAACAATTGCCCGTTGTAAAATTAACGTTGTAATAGGGTATTTTTGTTGTAGTGTTAAAAATGAAGTCAATCAAGTTGGGGTAATACTACCTCTCAGACCTTAACTGAACAACGTTTCTTACCTTGAAATAAGCAAAGTTCACTTTAAATTTCTTTAACTAACTTCCTTACTTAACCTTTCTTTCGAATAACTATATTCGATTGATTCTTTTCACCTAACTCTATTCGATTTACTCTATTTAATTTACTATATTCACTTAACTCCTGTCGAATAAACTATATTTGATAACTCCTCTAACTATATTCGAATAATTCTAACTGGTTTAACTCTTCTAACTCTATTCAAATAAACTATATTCGATTAACTAACTCTATTCGAATAAACTATATTCGATTAACTAACTCTATTCGAATAAACTGTACTCGATAACTCTATTTAACTCTTCTTCGAATAACTAATATTCGATAACTCCTTTATTTCCATTTAACTCTATACGAATAACTAATATTTGATAACTCTATTTAACTCTTCATCGAATAACTAATATTCGATAACTCCTTTTACTTTATTTGAATTACTAATATTCGATTAACTCAATTGATTCTATTCGAATATACTATATTCGATTAACTCCTTTATTTTAACTCTATTCGAATAAACTATATTCGATTAACTAACTTTCGAATACCATATTCGATCACTTTATTAATTTATAAATATTTCCCTTTTTATAACGTTTATCCATTTTAGAAAGATTTCCTTTTAACAACGTTTATTCATTTATAAAGATTTACTTTTAGTAACGGTTCTTCACTTCATAAATGATTTCCTTTATCTTTCTATTTATAAGTGCTTTACAAATATCTCTTATTCGATTTCATTTGTAAAGGTTTTACAAATATTTCTCTTTCTATTTGATTTGTAAAGGTTTTACAAATATTTCTCTTTCTATTTGCTTTGTAAATGTTTTACAAATATTTCTCTTTCTATTCTATTTGCAAATGGTTTGCAAATAATTCCTTTAGGGTTTTATTTCTAAGTATTTTCTATTTATAAAAAATCCATTTATAAATAAATTTCTATTTATAAATATTCTATTTATAAATATTCTCTTTTATAAAATCCTCATATTTTACAAATAATCTATTTTCAATATTCATTTTGAAAATTCCCTTTTCACCATTTCGGTATGTTATGGTATTCAACATATCAAATCACGATGATCAGTAACGTCCAAACACATATAATCGACAACAGATTATATATCACATCATATATCACAATATATGAAAAACAGTAAAATAAATGTTGAGGAACCCCGTTGGGTTCCTCCAACCTGTTTCCCTGCATCACAGATGTTAAACAATATAGATAACATCACTTTCAGTTCCATATGATATATTTTGTTAAACAGAATTAAATATAGAAATTCAACTAACTGACTAGCAGTTCAATCAAACAGTCATCACACAGTCAATCAGCCAATATTTAACAGTCCTAAAAATACAACATGAAAATGTAAACTGTTCAGAATTAGTGAGATTTACTCACTTTGGCGGTTCATCGTTAAATAACGATAAACTATTGTTTGATTCAGATCAAAAAATTTATTTCGCCATAAATTCAAACGAGCTCCAATTCACTCCTAGTCATTTCCATTGGGTAGTGTCCGTCCATATGATCCTAACGGATCATGTTTTGTCTAATTTCGATATCATATGAGGAAGTTATTATGATTTCAAGTGCCATACAGTATTTAAATTAAAACTAACCTAAATAAATCAATAGTGGGCCTTACCCATTATAACATCGGCCCAAATTCCTCACACCCGTTCTCTACCTACAGTACTTCTTCCTCACGAAGCCAACTCCAGTTCGAACGCCATTTCTGAATCTTCAAACCTCGCCCGCTCCTCTATTACACAATGAAATTCAAAACTTAAATCACCTTCTAACTCCTCTTCCAAATATCTTCACTTTCATCACCGAAATTATAAACTCAAACTTGGAAATTAAACCCGTCGACACCAGTTTCCCACGCTGCCTTCCAGTAAACCACCGAACTCTTTAATCATCATTCACCCCAAATTTCAGCCTACAAGTGCTACTACTACCCACGAACTCAAATATACACTCGAGAACTCAACCCAATGCTTTACGAACCCAAACCGTCAAACCCTAGGTACTGCGTGATTTAAAACCCATCGAATAGAAGACGTCAATCCCCAATAATTGCACCTCAGGTTGAAGAGAATGCCATTGAGATTTCAATTAAACAAGTTTGGAGATTTATAGGATTTTTATTGGATTGTATTTGATTTTAGAAGATCGAATAAGTTATTGGAGAAGCAAAAATGGAAGCGGCGCATTTTTTTCTTACTGTTGACTTCTGAGGAATTTTAGTTTAGGGTTTAGTTTAAGTGAGGTATTTATATGATTTTTATATTAATTTTTAATTTGAATTTTATATTTATTTTTAAGTCATCGCTATCAGTATTTATCCTCTAAAATTCGTACGACCACATATAATACCCAAAAATCACGAAACTGGACATACAGCTACAGTTCGACATTACGGTCCCAATGAATCTAGTTTCGTCGAATTCCGACTTTGTTTGCTCACACAGCGTATTTTTAAAGGTCCAATTATCGACTGTTTTTCACATTAAAATCGCCCACGGCCACACACTGACTTCAAATATCACGGAAATTTAAATCTAACAACTATTTGACATTGTGAATCCAACAAAATTAGTCTCGTTGAATTCCGACTTCGTTTGCAAAAGTGACTATTTTTAAAGCTCTAATAACCCATTTAAATATATAAATATATTTAAATAAAATTAAATTTAATATTTAAAAATAAATATTATCGTCTATATTCATAGTGGAATACAATACAGTTCAGAAAACCTTATATGAATTTACATCTCGATATTACATCGTCAGAGTTATATCGATGTTCGATTTCTATTTAAATCCTTATATAAAATATAATTAAATCGTTATGGTCAGGGCGCTGCATTTCTGAGAATTTGATTTGGACATAACTCAAAATCTACCCAACCAAATCCTGATTTTTCTCTTCCACTAGAATGATATACCCCACCGGCTCCTAACGTTTCTTGATTCACAGAAATCCGATTTAAAACGAACCCTGTATATCCAGTTGAATTTCAAATCGCCAAATAGCGAACTACCACGTCGTTACGCGCTCTATTTTAATTAAATTATAATTCTACGTTCAAACTGCGTCAATTGAATATGTTCGTTATTCAAATTCAATCCCAAGCCGAATTAAATATCACAGATGATCCAGTTCACACCATATCGCCATTTCAGCCAATTCTGATTATTTCAGAATTAAATACATTATTTAATTTATTATTTTAATTAAATATTCACCATTATTTAATTCCACGACCATTAAATTCTCTAAACCACCATTTATATAATTAAATAAATTAATCATAATACCTCTGCCAATGCGAGTCATTACAGAAGGTCTTCACATCGTTTGGATGATTAATGATGTCTTGATTAGGCTATACACCCAAGACAATGTAATAAGTGGTGCTCTTCCAGACGTACTTGGAAATCGACTGAATATTCGTGGACCTCTCTCCTGTGTTGGACATATGGGACGAGGAATAAGGTGCCTCCGGTTTCGTTCAGACCCAGAACGAACTAGTAAATGGATGTATTCTGACATTGGATTTTATTCTATATTGATTGATCCCTATTAAATATATATCTGTTTGGTGGCGGAGAATTTATTCTCTTGCTTAACGCTCTTCTCTAAGACGTATGAGCTTAGAGGTTATATATCGATAGACATTAGTCGCATGGCATGAATTGCCTGTATGGGAGGCTGAGATGCAAATGATCAAGGCTTCTGTTGAAAAGCAAAGACTTGTGGTTGATGATCAAAGCACGGCTTTAAATAGCATAGCTTTGTGTATAGCATTAATTCGCAAGCCTCACACCTCGGTATGAGTCAAAAACGGGATCGGACTGCAGGGAGTGCACGACGTTTCTTTCTAGCTATGGATGATGTCATGGCAAGGAGCCTAAACATTTATATTTTTATTACCTATGTGGATAGCCGATGGATAGGTCCGATAGGACCGGGAGATGTGTGTTTAGGAATAATTAATCCACTAACGTAAGTGTGGACCGGCCCTGAAGCATCCAAGGGTTCACTGCGGAGGATCCTGAAGCATTTGAGAAAGTGTCTTGAATCGGTGAGGATCAGTCCCTGGCCTCGACTCGTATATGGAATCCAATTTCCAATACATGACATTTCGGTTTTGATTATAAACCTATATGGCGACATAGTAGCATAGGATACTATGCCGTCTATGATTGATACATTTATATTTGAAGTTGTTTAATTCACTATGCACTTATAATATTATCAAATTGATTTGTTTTAAAACATACCAAGCATATTTGGCTATTATAAGGGAATCTCTATCCTCCGGCTTGCGTTGCATTGTGTGATGGGACCTAAGTCTTATAATAGCTTTGTTTTTCCAAAAAAAAATGCGGTGTTTGTTTTTTGCACTGGTATTCTTGGGAGAAAACCCGTTCTGTGTTATACGGCGTGGTCTCTTGATTTACTTTATTTTTAAAGTAAAGATTTAATAATTGTTTTAGTTCTCACACCAATCACATGATTGACCTGGAGTTTATTATTTTAACCTAAAATCTGGGTGACCCTATTTTCCACACGGGCAGCTAGTAGTTTTGGTATCGCAGATACTATATTCACAGTGTCCTGGATTCACACCTGGAACTATACTCAGAAAGTTCCATATCCGTGTATTTCTTTCAATTATGTTATGTATTATTTTCCCGCTTCAATGTATTTAAATGTAATTTAAATCTCTGATATTTTTATGATGTATATTATTTATTCATACTCTGTTATATTCTTGTACCCTGATGTAAATGGTTGTAACAGCAACGAAATGGTCTTCTTTTTGTGTTCTGATTTGTCGTGTTCTCAATCAATCCGGGCTTTCCCGTACGGGCGAATTTGGGCCGTAAAAGTTTGGTATAAGAGCTTTGGTTTACAAAGCTCGAGAACAAGGCACATTAGAACCAAACGAAAGAATTCATCAGAGATTAGATTAGTAATATCCAATAAGAATGACTCGTTAGAGATGGGATCAGTAGTATCCTAGAACGAGTGTAAAGAGTGTTGTTTTTAAAAATAAAAATGAAAACAAATTTAGTTTTGAAAGTTATAACTTATTATAAGTATGTGAATATTTCATTTTAAATTGATTTGGACTATCGAGTATATGGAGATTTTAATATATGTCTGATCCACATGTATTTGAAATCTCAAATATACTGGATGGATATAGAATCACACTCTGGTCGTGCGGAGATGATTCTAATGATGAGGCCCCATCATCAGTGTTTATGTTCGAGTTTTGAAAGTGGGATATCAATATATTTCCAATTGACTGGTGTGAGAACCAAAATTTAGTTCGGGTTATTGTTGTGGTTTGACACACAAAACATGATTTTTGAGTATATAAAAATTGTAAATTTGAAAAGATAATCAACTAATAGATTGTTGGTTGTGCTGTTTGATTATTAGTCTGATTAATAAAAATATATTGGAACCATAAAACCAATAAGAGAAATGAAAAGTAAATTTAGCCAAATGGAATCAAATATTGAACTGAATTGGAAATTGATTGGAATTACATACATGTACATATATATGTATGAACAGGTCATAGCATGGAAGCTGAGAAGAGAAATAAAATTGTATGCCCAACAAATAGGTACATGTTTAATGTATTTTTTGGGTTTTGATGATTTTCTAAGCCGATTGGCTAACCGCTTGGCTTTTTCTTTTTCTTTTGGATTGGTGAGGGCCCAGTGAGGCAAGTTGCGGTTATAAAGGTCTCCCCGTACAAAGGAGGTTAGGCAAAAAAAATCAAATATTTAGGGTGTTAGCCCAATTTTTGAGAAATTTGAAAATTCTTAGAAATTGAAAAGTTGAAGAATGGAAGCCAGAATGAAAGTTGAGTTGGTTAGTTAAACAACTTTCAGCCCCGTTCCTTTTCGAGGGCGAAAAGATTTTAAGTGGGGAAGATTGTAACAACCCGGATTTTCAGAACCAATTTAAAATTTTTATTTTGCAATTTTAATGGATTTTGAATATTTAAAATGATTTATTTTAAATAATGACTAAAAATTTATTTTAATCGAAGTTAGAACGAATAAATTTATTTTAATTATACAACTTGCACGGTAGTTCGAAAATTCGATTTTAAATTCCAACTGAACGTATAAGATTCAAAATAAATTGGATTTCAGTAGAACTAGAAATATTTGAATCTGTTTAACTATATCTTTCTAACAAATGTGAAAAATCCAGATTTTAAAATGGGAATAAAAAGTTATGTCCATTTTAAAATTCAGAATAGTCGTTATGGAATTTATATATATTTTATATAATATATAGCCCTTAAAAATAGCCATTTTGCAAACGACCTCCATTTTCGACGAAACTACTTTTGTTGGATCAAAAATGTCAAATTATTTTTAGATTCCAATTTTCATAATTTTTGGAATTAATATGCGGGCATGGTGAATTTAAACGCGTTTGGTAATTTCAGTTTGAATTTAATCAACCAGAAAATGACCGTTTTTCAAACAATCTCCAAATTTGACAAAATTAGTTTTATTTGGACCGTATCGTCAAAACATAGCTAGATTTATTTTTCTGGAATTTTTGGAGCCAATATGTGGCCCGGTAAATTAAAATGTACGTAGAAATCAATTTTGAACGTTAAATTAATTTATATTTTAATTTCACCGAAAACTGAACGAAACAGTCGAATTGGCATACAGGATAGATCCCATTGTGTCCAGAATGAGGCATTTGGTTAAGAACGACCGTCGTTGGGTCTCATTTGGAGTTTGAATATAAGTCAACCTTTTTGAAAATTAAATTAAAATAAAAAAGAATATAAAACCTTTATCACTTAACACCCCCTCATTTCATTTTCTTCGATCAAATTGTTTTCCCCCTTTTAGAAAAAAAAACTGATGCCCCCTCCCACCTGTTGCCACCGCGCCCCCACCCTATCGTTGTCGCCCTTCACCGCCGCCACAGTCGAGAAGAAGGGCTTGTCGCCTCCGCTACAGTCGTGAAGAGCCCATCGCTGCTCGAGTCGAGCATTCCAGGAATGATGAAAGGTGATTTCTAATTTAGAAAACCATTAGTTTAAAAATCAAATTTTTATATAGAAAACATTGTTTTAAAAACGTAATTTTTATTATGAGATAGTTTATGTATGAAGATTTGATTTTTAATCATATAAAGATTTGATTTTTAACCATGTAAAGATTTGATTTTTAATCGTATAAAGACATGATTTTTAATAATATAAAGACATGATTTTTAATCATACAAAGACATGATTTTTAATCATATAAAGATATGATTTTTAATAATATAAAGACATGATTTTTAATAATATAAATACATGATTTTTAACAATATAAAGACATGATTTTTAATAATATAAAGACATGATTTTTAATAATATAAAATTATGATTTTTATTATATAAGTTGCATTATAAAAAGATTTTTATTATATGAATAGCGTTGTAAAAATATGATATTATACATATATATATATATAATAATATAGCGTTATAAAAGTATGATTTTTATATATAAGGACATCAAATGAAAACTTGATATATATATATATAGTAATGACAAAAATTTGATTTTTATATATATGATAGTGCAATAGAAATTTGATTTATATATATATGATAGCGTAATAAAAATTTATTTTTATATATATGGAATAGTATAAAATATAATTTTTAGTGATATAAAAATATAATTTGTAGTGATATAAAAATATGATTTTTAGTGATGTAAAAATATGATTTTTTATCGTATAAAGGAAATATTTTTAGTAAGTTAAAAATATGATTTTTAACTAGTGTATGATATGAAAATATTTTTAGAAAGATAATTATATGATTTTTAGCTTATGTATACTATTTATAAAATGGTCATACAAAGGAAAATTGGTTGTTAGTTAAAAATCTGATTTTTAACGTATGTACATTATTTATAAAATAGACATGCTGGATTTCTGGAAAGATTCAAAATTGACAATCAAAGATTGGCAGAGTGGAAACCAAAGATGAGAACTCTTTCTCACTCTGTTTATTTTACAATAAAAATATATTCTAGGATGCAGACAGGGCTTAAAAGCCCCCGACACTATTTATTGTATAAACCGTGTTGTTTGATTTGAATTATATAGAGTTCAACACTCGAATTCGCATAATCATATAAATTGAAAGCGATGTATGGATATTACCGACACACGGATCTCATACTCCGTGAATAGCCACTTATGGCGTCGTAAATGGCACTGGGGTAGTTGAGTATTTATTTATTTGGATGTTCTACGTGATTGGATTATGGTTGTGAAAATTGATTTATTATCTGGGTTTGATTTTGATGTGAATTGGATTGAAATTTGTTTGTATATGGCGTGAGCCAGTATTAGGCGAGGGATAAGGCTAGACTTATTTCGGTTCTAGTATCGTGTCGCTATGCTGTCGAAACTTTGTAAAAATTGTTAGAAAATTTTATTTAGTAGAAAATATTATTTTTAGCTTATAACTGCGATAAATAAAATAATTAACGGGTAGTTAAAAATAAGTTTACACATCCATTTACAAGTCGGACGACTTGTTTATGCTCGGCTATTTTTGTGATATCGATTGGGACGATAATTTTTTCACATCGCCCAAGTGCACAAATAATAATAATTATTTCATGGTTGAAACCCCACACGGGTATTGGGATGATATTTGACATATACTAATCCCAATTGTTTAGTTGTATGTCAATTGATTGGTTGACTGGCTGTTGTAAGCATTAATTATTTATATTTAATGCTTATGCAGTAGTGTAATGCACTCTAGATGATGGTTGATTGTATATCATTATGGTTGTGTACATGTGTGTATGAAATCCATATAAATAACATTACATGGTAATTGACCGTGTCTGATTCTAATTTAGAAAATAATGAATATTTTAAAATAACAAATATTTTAAAATAATATTCTGTAAAGGATTGAAATATGATTTTGATGTCCAATTTGGGATGAACACGAAAATATTGAAATGTTGAAGCCATGTTGATTACATTTGCGCCATTTTAATGCAAACAATATTTATATCGATTTTATTCGTTTTTATAATGAATATTGAGAAGAAAATGATTTCAGAATATGATATTTTGAATATATTATCATTTATATATTATAATGATAAGAATCATTCAATTTTGGTTTAAAATTGAAAATGAAGTTAGAATCGTTTTAAAACGAATTTATAAACGATTTATAAAATACGTTTTAAATAGAAATCGACTAAATATTTATAATATATATTATATATATTTAGTAGCCTGAATAGAACGCGTCGCGCCGAGACCGTTCGCGAATTTTGACCATTGACTCCGAATTGACATTACGGGAGATCCGACCATTGGATTCTCCTAAAACCAGAATCGTTGGGTTCATATCAAAAAGAGCTTTCCAACGAATATAAGAGATTTGAAATCTAACGGTTGGATTTGGAATTATGTCCAAATCAAATTTGGAAAAGGTCGTTGTAAGTGCAGTTCGATGACCGTTTATGGAAATCGACTGAAAGGACATTAATAAAATTATTAAAAATATTAATAATTTGTGCAAAATCATAATAAATGATTTGGAAAGAATTGGGATGAAAAATTCCACATTTTAAAAGATGAAAATATATTTTTATCGAAATGAACTAGTTGTTAACTAGAAGTATAATCCAATTATTTTTAAATAAATAAATTGGATTGAGAATGGGTTTTAATATAACCAGAATTTCCAATATATGAATTGAAGTAGATTTGAATGGAAGTCATCTTCGGAATATTTCGATGTTGGATTCCATGATTATATGGATATGTTGAGGAATTTGGAAGATATGTATATATCGTTTTTCCCAAACTGATATTTGTTGGTTTCAGAATTTGATATTGAATATAAGCCGATATAATTTCTATTCAGAGCCTTGCATTTGATATCAAATGGGATTTTGGGTTTTCATGAATGGTCTTTTAAATAACATTGTTCTTAAACCCAGTTGAGAAAAGAATAAATCATTAATTTAAGTTTTAGTAAAGTTTTCCAATTAATTAATATTTAATTGGAATTGAATAAAAGAATTGGAATATTGGGTTTATTGTGAACTGTGTTTTTACTGACATTCGTTCTTTAACCCAATTAACAGTGAAATGTGATTTGGAATTTATAAATCTTTTTATTAAGATTTAAAGGAAAATTTCCAAAGTAAAGTTTACAATTTAATACAATAAATTAGAATGAAATGGAATTCGATTTGATAATAATCGAAGTGAGATTCTATAGAGGAAGACTGTTAATATATATGGAATTTAAAAGGCTTTGTCGTAATTCCTTTTATATTATTAGTCGGATACAGAAATTGATATCGATTATATATTGATCTGTTTTCCGTGAAGATTCCATAATTAAGGGAATGTGATTTTGGGTTTATTGTGAACTGGGATTTAAATGACATTGGTTATTTAACCCAAATAAAGACAACATTTCATGTCTAACATTCCATTTCGAACTGCATTTGTTGATCTCTGCTAAATAAATATCTGTTTATTGGCGGAGAATTTATTCTCTTTCTTAACACCCTTCTCTGAGACGTACGAGCTCAAAGGTTATATATCGGCAGAAATCAGTGGTACGGTGTAGATTGTCAATGTGGCATGTTTGTTTTCGCAAAGTTAAATAATCATTAATATTGATTTTTGGGAATGTTAAAACTAAGTGGGGTTTTAGTGAATCTTTAAATAGATTAGAATGGGGATATGATAATTTAAATTACCTAATTTGTGAAATGATTGAGAATGGAGTACCACAGGCGATAGTTAAATCTTTAATTAGATTTGAATGTGAAATAGTAATTAAATTTACCGATAACACCGTGATGTTAGATATGGAGTATTACCAGTTTTTCTCCATAGGTTGAATAGGTTGGGATTGGGAAATATAACAAATGATTACTTCGGTAAGGTGCGCTAATCCCGACTAGTTCGGATAAACCTTAATTTGGTTTAAATTGATATCCAAAGGAATATTAATGGGAACCTTTCCCTAAAAATGTGGATATATGAATAAAAGAATATTCAGAATTGGAATGAGGCGTATGTTGTGTTTTTATAGCACTCGATTATAAAATACGTGAATTATTCGGAAAGGCCAGGTTTATACCCATTCCGAATAATTGATACAACGACAAGTCAACGTTGAAGACGGTTGTTGAAGACCGGAGGTCTTAACATCGTTTGGATGACTACTGATGTCTTGATTGGGTTGTACACCCAAGACAAGGTAATAAGTGGCGATCGTCCAGACGTACCTGGAGATCGACGGGATATGCGAGGACCTCTCTCCTATATTGGATATATGTGATGAGGAATAAGGTGCCTCCGGTTTCGTTCAGACCTAGAACGAACTAGTAAATGGATGTGTGTCTGACATTGGATTTTATTCTGTGTTGATTGATCTATAATAAATATATTTCTGTTCGGTGGCGAAAAATTTATTCTCTTGCTTAACACATTTCTCTAAGACTTACGAGCTTAGAGGTTATATATCGATAGACATCAGTCGCATGGCATGAATTGCCTGTATGCATGCTGAGATGCAAATGATCAAGGCATCTGTTGAAAAGCAGAGTCTTGTGGTTGATGATCAAAACACGGCTTTCAATAGCATAGCTTTGTGTATAGTGTTAATTCGCGAGCCTCACACCTCGATATGAGTCAAAAACGGGATTGGACTTCAGGGAGTGCACGACTTTTCTTTCTATCTATGGGGTGGTGTCATGGTATGGAGCCCAGACATTTATATTTTTATTACCTATGTGGATGATGGATTGCAGGGCCTCTCGGATATATCGGTTACTACAGAGCCGATGGATAGATCTGATAGGACCTTGAAACATGTGTTCAGGAATAATTAATCCACTAACATAAGTGTGGACCGGCCCTGAAACATCCAAGGGTTCACTAGGGGGGATCCTGAGGCATTTTCAAGAGTGTCTCGAATTAGTGAGGATCCATCCCTAGCCTAGACTCGTAAATGGAATCCAATTTCCAATACGTGACATTTCAGGTTTGATTGTAAACCTATATGGCGACATAGTAGCATGGGATACTATGTCATCTATTAATGATACGTTTATATTCGAAGCTGTTTGATACGCTATTCATTTATAGTAATATCAAAATGATTTGTTTCAAAATGCAATAAGCATGTTTGGCTATTATAAGCGAAAACTCTATCCTTGCAATGTGTGATGGGACCTGAGTCTTATAATAGCTTCATTTTTCCAAAAAGCATTGCACTATTTGTTTTATGCACTGGCATTCTTGGGCGAAAACCCGTTCCGTGTTATACAGCGTGGTCCCTTGATTTACTTTATTTTTAAAGTAAAGATTTAGTAACTGTTTTAGTTCTCACACCAGTCACATAACTGGCCTGGAGTTTATTGTTTTAACCTAAACTCTGGGTGCCCCTATTTTCCACACGGGCAGCTAGTAGTTTTGGTTTTACAGATATTATATTCACAGGGTCCTGGATTCACAGCTGGAACTATACTCGGAAAGCTCCATATCCGTGTATTTCTTTCAGTTGTATTATGTATTATTTTTCCACTGCTATGTATTTAAATGTAATTTAAATCTTGTATATTTTTATGATGTATATTATTTATTCATACTCTGTTATATTCTTGTACCATTATGTAAACTATTGTAACACCCGTGAAATGTTGTTCTGTTTGTGTTCTGATTTATTGTGTTCTCAACTCAATCCGGGCTTTCCAGTAAGGGCGAGTCTGGGTCATAAAAATTCGTCACTGTTTCAATTTCTATTATTCTTTTTATGATAACAAAATGGAGAGAATGGTCAAGATTTTGATTGATGAGTATTTATTTCAAAAATATTTTAAGATTGGAAATTAAATATCTTGGGGGCAGAATGGTCAATTGAACTTCATTATCCATATTTTCCACATATATAGGGGGAGTTCAGTTGTAGGGGAGCATACAAATGGTGGGAAATATATTTCACGTTCAAACGCGTTTAACACATTCAAAATCTTATATATGTTTGTCATCATCAAAAGGGGAGATTGTTGGTTACAACAATGTGTTGTATGATTTTTGTTTGATGATAACAAACATGTAATATTATTTAAATGTGTTTGTAATTGTACTATTTTATATTTCATCTCATAGAAATAAATATTTATTGAATAATATAGTATTATATACAATTCACAGTATATTTATTCAATTAAATATTTTATTTGAAAATCTGAAATAGTACAACGTTCTAACTCCACTATTGTATATTTGCAGTTATAAAATTTCACATGATATTGTACTTGTATATAAGCTGAATACGAAAAAAAATTGTTTGAACACAATAAAATTATATTTCATTTCAATTAAATTTGTTTATTACAAATATCAGTACAATTTTTCCATTCTGTACATTTGTTCCTCACTACAACTCTCATCACTCTAGTATACAGTCATTGCCTCACTATATATTCACTCAGTCACTCGTATACAATTTACACTCAGTTATACAGTTGCAGTTACATTCACTGACACTGATACAGTCTTCTTGTGCTCCAATCCAGTCCAGTCATCTCCTTACCTGTCATAAAAACACACACACAGTAAATTGGAACAAGAATAAAATTAAATACAAGAAAATTTAAATTTATTTCAATTTTTATTTACCTCAGATTTTTGGTATGTCTCATCATTTTTTCTAGACTTGGTGCTCACATCTGTTTAAGTGTATAGAGAAGAAACCAGTATTGCAACTGAGGAGCAGCCTCGTGGACCAACTCGACTCAGTGCATGGCAAACACAAATGGATTAGCACAAATGTCCCGAGCCACACACCCACATATACATATACAAAATTGTGTGTGTATATATATATGCATGTATATATGGATGGCATGGTCGAGCCAAAGTGCAAACAAGAAATGGCACTTGTGATGCTGCAAAGTGCATCAAGTCAGTATGGTATGGTCAACCCGGATCAACAAAGCCAAATCGATTCAATTTCCAACATGCAAATAAGTTAATCAGTATAAAGCATTTCAGGACAATCGATTTTATCCAATTTTAACAAGGATGGAGCAATGCATAAGCAAGAAAACAACATGCCAAAAGGGTATAGTATGGAACAGACACAAACACAATCTGGACACAAACAAAAAGCAAAGGACTAGCATAAGCATCAAGTACAAGAGCAGTTAGCATATTACAAAAGTGGTACAAACCTCATCCATACAGGAAATGGCTCAACATCAAAATGCAAACAAGCATCTAGTGCAAACAGTTTGAAATACATATGGGATGAACAAAACTTGAAAGCACAGTTGCAAGCAAACGGATAGGGTGCACAGCAAAATGGTAGTATATTAAGAGTACAGGAAGGAGCATGTTCAAGTGTACATAGGTGAAAATGCTACATCCAAAAATGGTCGAGCAAGAGTCAACTTAAAATGGTTTTGCTCAGGTGCCATGTTCACAAGGATAAAGAAGTTTGATTTCAAGTCCAAGCAAGTAATACAAAGATACACAGATGATCAAGTATAATATCATAAAGCAAGTACCAGGCTTAAAAGAGGATCAAATATATTATATGTTCTTATCAGCATCACTTACAAAAATAAAATGTCAAGTACAGTATCAGCTGTGATACACGCAAGTATGAAGACTTGAACATCAACCAAACACAAGAGTAGGGTCTGTTCAAAAACTCAAGAGTAGCATTTATTCTTATATAAGTATTCAAGACTAGTTGCTAGAGCTTAAGCAAAGTTGGTACATAATGCTTAACCATTCACAAGTTCAAATTTAGTATCAGTTCTTAAGGAATTAAAGATTTCAAATGAGGTATCAAAAAGTCAATTCGAATTTATTGGCAAAGTATAATTTTGAAAGGAACAACCAGAAATGAATTTCAAAGATCCATAAATCAAGCCATACACTCGAAGTACAAAAAGTTTGAAGATTTCAAACCCAATTTTAATTCCAGAATTTATGAAACAACCCAGAAAATCAGAACCAATTCAAAAATTTTATTTTGGCTATTTTATCGAATTTTGAGTAGTTAAATTAATTTATTTTAAATAATAATGAATAGAAATTTATTTAAATCGAAGTTTGAATGAATATATTTATTTTAATTTTAAAAGGAGTTAGAAATAACGCGGTAGTTTGAAAACTTGAATTTGAACTTTGATTGAATGTACAGGATTCAAAATGAATCGAATTTTAGTGAAACCAAAAATATTTAAATTCGTTTAAATATATCTTTCCAACGAATCTGAAAAATTGATAATTCATAGCGGGAACAAAACGTTATGGTCACTTGAATATTCAGAATAGTCTCTATGGAATTTAATATAATATATAGCCCGTATAAATAGCCATTTTGCAAACGACCTCCGTTTTCGACGAAACCATTCTGGTCGGATCTGGAATGTCTAATTATTGCAAGATTCCAATTTTCATAATTTTTGGAATTGGTATGTGAGCGTGGAAAAAGAAAATTGTTTTGTAAATTTCAGTCAATTTGGATCGACCAGAAAATGGCCATTTTTTCAAACGGTCTCCAAATTCGACGAAATTAATTTTGTTAGGATCGTATCATCAAAACATAGCTAGATTTATTTTTGGGGAATTTTTGGAATCAGTATGTGGCCCTGGTAAACTAAAATGTACATTTAAATTAAATAATTAAATGTTTTATATTTTAATTTAAAGAAAAATAGATTGAAACGATCAAATGGACTGATGAGACCTAGTCCATTATGTCTGGAATAGGGGTATTTAGCTGGGGGCAACAGTCATTGGGTTCGGTTTGGAGTTTAGATTATTAAACAAATATTTTATGAAATAAATAATAAATAAATTAATTAAAAAGGGTATAAAAATGATTTCAAAAACCCTAGTCGTCCTCATCATATACGGCCGCCACCCTATCCTTTAATGGCCATGAACCTCCCAATTTCGATCCTCATCTAGTATCAAATCAATCAAGATTAAATCGAGGTTCCTAAGCGAAAATTATAGAGATTTTTAATCTCTTCAAATCCATATAGTTGAGATTGGTTTTTATGAAACAAATTGTGAGAATTTATGGCTCCAACTTATTGCGTTCGAGCCCGATTTTCAAACAGGAGAGAGGTGCGGGTTTCACCCTTCTTGGTGTGCCAGTGGAGGAGGCCAAGGCGGTTGGAGGTGCAGTCGTTGATCATCTTCCGACGGCTTCTTGGAGCGTGCGTGAGAAACCCTAGGGATTGGAGTCGGGTTCGACGAGGCCTTGAAGATTACTGAATATAAAGGTAGGGAGGAGGACTAATTATAATTAATTAAATTATATTTTCTTAATTAAGTAATTAATTATTTAAAACCTTGTATCTTATCCAAATCAAAATAGAATTTGACGATTTTTTAAGCGTTGGATTCCTCTAGACGAACTCTACATTTCAGAAGAGACCGCAGAATTTTCGGAGCATTCTACAATTTTAGAAGAAATAAACAGCAATGTGAGATTTTTGAATCCAAAATAAACAAATAAAATTATATTACGTAGCACACAGAGTTTAGAAACTGCCGATACCATCATCCACAGACCATGGATGACTTGATTGTATTGTGGTGTGAAATTGGTTGATTTTTGGTGATTGATTGTGATTGAGACGAAATTGATCGTGTTTGTGGAAATTTCAATTATTTAGAAAAAAAATGTATTAGGAAAAATAAAACCGTTGTATCGCCACGAGGCCTAATTAGCGTGAGGAGCCGTACTAGGGACGGTGCTAGTTTTAATTATGCTGCTGAAATTTTCTGAAATATTTGTGTGTTGTGAAATATTCATGTTATGATATAAAATTGGTTGAACAATAAAGATTAGATTTTTATTATATAAATTAAAAATGATCATTATTTTGAATTAAATTGTTTAACAATAAAAGTTACAATTTTTATTATAAATAAGAAAAGCGAAAAATGGTCATTATTTTGAATTAAATTATTTAACAATAAAAAGTTACATTTATGTTGTAAATGAGAAAACCTAAAAAATGATTCATTGTTTAGATAAAAAGGTAAACAATATATCATTTTTATTGTATATAGGAGATTGAACATCATTTGAATAGAAAATATTTTAATAATAAAAAATCTCATTTTTATTGTATATACAAAATATATGGAAATAAACGTTAGTTGAATAGAAAAGTTGTTTAACAATAAAAAAGGTTGTTCAACAATAAAAATATATTTATTTGATTTTATATATATAGAATGATCATTATATGTTGGCATAAAAATTTACATTTTTATTGTAGGTTAAAAATGGTCATTTGTTGAAATTAAAAATGTTTTTACATTGAAATTTACATATTCATGTAAATGAAATCGTTAGAAAAAGATTCATTGGGTAATAAAAAAATGTTTTTAAAAGATTCTTATTTGACAAGAATAGTTCAACATTAAGAAGATTACTATTTTTATGTAATATAAGAATATTACTATTTTTATGGAATATAAAATGACTACATTTTTATGTAATGTGAAAAGACTACATTTTCTTTGTAACGTAGAAAAGATTTCATTTTCTTTGTAATATAAAAAAGATTACATTTTTATGTAATGTAAAAAAAGATTACATTTTTATGTAATATAAAAAATTACATTTTTATACAATGTAAAAAGATTACATTTTTATGTAATACAAAAGAATTATATTTTTATGCAATATACAAATATTATATTTATATGCAATATAAAAAGATTATATTCTTATGCAACATTTGTTTGATGTAAAGAAGTTAACAATAAAAAGATTACATTTATATTATAAATGTGCAATATGTAAATGATTCAATGAAAAGATTCATTGTTTAACGTTATAATTCACATTTTTAATGTGAATGATTTAATGAAAAGATCCATTGTTTAAAAAAATGAGTTAACATAGAATTTACATTTTATTGTAAATGAATAACTAGAAATAATCCATTGTTTGATAAAATGAATTGACATAAAAATTTACATTTTCATGTAAGAATGAATTATTTATAAAGACCCTAGAAACGAAAAATATGTTAACATTGAAAATTACATTATTAATGTAAAGATGATTCATAGGGAAAAGATTCAAGACTGAAAAATATGTTAGCATTAAAAATTTACATTTTAATGTAAGAAGAAAAATCATCATCTGGTAAATATGTTTTTGTTAAATCAAAAACATTAATCGTTGACATACTAGCAAAGTTAGAAAAAGAGCCATGTGCAAAAAAAAAAAAAAAAAAAAAAAATTCGTTACATAAAATATTCTTTTTAACATGTGTATAAAGTGTAGAAAATTATTTAAAGAATAAACAATTTAGAATCGTTGAACGCATATATATATATATATATATGTATATATATATATATATAAATTAAAAGAAAACGAATAGCGCTGCTATAGTTAGCGATTTGGAATCGTAACTTCAAACGATTATACCGAGAGATCCGACCATCGGATTTTCCTAAAACTGGAACCATTGGGTTTGCTTTGAAAAGATCTTTCCAATGATATAAAATTTGCAAAGTTCCAATGGTTACATTTTGAGAAATATGTAAATCAAATTTTGATGAAAACAGCGCCAGGGCCGCGTAATGACCTGAAGCGTCGTTTAATTAAAAATGGCTATTTTTTATATAAATAAAAATAGCAATTAATCATTATAAAATATTATAAATGATATGGAATGAAAAGAAATGATTTGAATTATATATATTCGGAAATTATTTGTAAAGGCCGAGTTAAATCTCATTTTAAATAATTATACGATGATTGGAAGTTGAAGATATTGAAGACGGTGGTTGAAGACCGACGATTTTCACATCGAATGGATGACTATTGATGCCCTAGATTGGTTAGCTCCTAGGAAGGGGTTACAGTGGTAGTTGTCCGGACATACTTGTTGATTGCCCGAATATGCGAGAGCCTATCTTCTGTATTGGACATATGGAACGAGGAATAAGGTGTCTCCGGTTTCGTTCAGACCCAGATGGACTTGTGAATGGATGTATGTCTGACATTGGATTTTATTCCGTGCTGATCGATTTCTATTAAATATATATCAGCTTGGTGGTGGAGAATTTATTCTCTTGCTTAACACCCTTCGCTGAGACGTACGAGCTCAGAGGTTATATATTGGTAGACATCAGTTGCATGGCGTGAATTGTCAGTGTGGCATGCCAAGATGCCAATGATCAAGGCTTATTGTTGAAAAGGAGAGCCTTGTGGTTGATGATCAAAGCATAGCTTTATTTCGCATAGCTTCGTATAGAGTGTTATTTCGCGAGCCTCACACCCCGGTTTGAACCAGAAACGGAAGAGGATGGCAGTGAGGACATACGTTTCTTTCTAGCTAGATGTAGTTTCATGGTATGGAGCCCAAACATTTTTACTTATGTGGATGATGGAATGTGGCGTCTCGGTTTTGAGTCCCTAGTGGCTTTATATTTATGCTCCATAGGGAGGGGAAACATATTGTTTAGGAATAACTAATCCACTAAAGTATTTGTGGACCGCCCTTGCTGCTCCTAGGTGCATTTGCGGCTGTGTCCTAAGGCTCGGGCTAGAGAGTCTCGAATTCGGTAAGGACGATCCCTTGCCTTGGTTCATGATGGAAATCCAACTTCCAATACGCCCCATGTGGTTTTGATTGTAAACCTATATTTGGTGACATAGTATATGGTAGCTATGTCGTTTATGATTGATATATTATGATTGAAATGTTTTTAAAACATATATACACTAATAACAATATCAAATCCGTTTTATCGTACCAAGCATTTTTGACCATTATAACGTAAAACTTTATCCTCCGGTTTGCGTTGCATTGTGTGATGGGACTTTAGTCTGATAATGGTTCATTTTTCTAAAAATCAATCCGTTGTTTAACGATTTGCTTTATTTATGTACTGGCAATCCAATGGAGTAAACCCGTTCCATGTTAGCGGCGTGGTCCTGTGATTTGCCTTATTATTAAATAGGTTATATAAGATTTCTCATACCAGTCCCTTGACTGACTCGTACTTTGTTTCACTTTGCAAACTCGGGTGCCCTCTTTTCCACACGGGCAGCCTTGTATACAGGTTTTAGCAGACTTCTTCTGCATAGCTATGGAGCTGAAGATAGATCTTATCATTTATATTATGTTGTTCAAACTTCATTTAGTATATTATGTTTGATTCCGTTGTAGACATTTTATATTAAATTGAAATCTGTATTATGTACTAAGTATGATCCTATTATGATGTGTAACTCTGATGATATATTATTCCCAATGTAATTTGATGTACATTTTCTGCTGTAATTCTATATTTCTGTTCTGTTGTTATTATCTATACGTTATATTCCAATGATTATCCTTGCTTTCGTACTACGGGAGTTTGGGGTCATCACAATTTACTTCACAAATTAGTTCCAAAAATTAAGGGAGTAACTCAAAGTCGTGTATCTCAAAAGCCCCAAAATTCACGAATATATTCAAGACTAAGTATAATATGAAATTAGGGCATATATCAGATTTTTTATCCTATAAATACATCAATTCAACACAAGCTTTGGGTATCGAAATCCAATACAATCAATTCAAAGAATTCAAGTGAAATTCGAATAACTCACAATTTTCTAGGGTTTCGATCAAGAGATAGTTCAAGCCAATCGACATAAGAAAGCCACAAAAACTCAAGCCTTTAGAGATCAATATCCAGAGTTTTTTATCACATCATCGATTCAATTTGAGGATTTGAAGAAAACCCTGAAGTTGCCATTTTTTCCATAGAGAAAAGTGAACGGGACAAAGGAAACAAGGGTTCACCATTTACAAAGTGCCCAGTCAAATTTTATTTCTTTTATTTTGGGGATACCGTTTCATACCATCAAGCCCCTTTTTATTTCCTTTTATTTCTGAATCTCGTTATATATATATATATATATTTACAAATCATTCAAATAATGTTACACTGTTATTTTTTCCAAAATAATTTACTCTAACATTTCACCATTACAACTAATATCATCCTTCGATAATCCTGAAGTTGTTCCAGTTAAGGTATTTTAATTACCTCTCAGACCTTGATCAACAACGTTCTTATCTTAAGATAAATATCAGTTGCAATACAAAATCCGATAATTATTTTACATATCACAACAAATCCCATTTTAGTTCCATCTTGATGAAATATCATCTCTTCTTTAAAATAGCATTTCTATATCGCATCTTTATAACTAATCTCGTTTAATTACTCTAATTCAAACTTGGGTATACATTTGAATTCCCATTTAATATCTCTACTTGTTCCTAACCGTAAATCAAACATAAAATAATTCCCTAAATATTAACCTCGAAGGCCGAAACCAACATTAGATCAATATTCAGAAAATCAGTTATCCTAACTGATTCCCAATTAAGTTCAAATTCTTAAATTTCCAATCATGCCTTTCACTTTATTCAAATGTCACTTCTAATAACTTGGTCCATTTATATATTCAATAATACTTGGTTTTTAACAACGTATAACTTGGATTCATAGATTCCAATTAAATGCAATTCAGTTAGAATCAAGTTAAAACTTCGATTTCACATAAATATTAAATCGCTTTATTAACTATCAACACGGTTTTAAATTTCTCAAACTTTCCTTACTATATTTCCCATTCCAAATTATCACTTCGATTATTAACAAATGACAAATAATCAAATTTCAACATTTATTAAAATAAAACAAGGTTTCTTAACCATTAACTACACCCTCTAAATTAATGAACTAATTTAATAAACAATTTTATTTAACGTCGTTAACTTGTTCAACTCTAAACATGATTAACCTGTTAATCAATCATTATTGATCTTACCATTTAAATTATTTAGTAATTAATTAATCTAAATATTCTATTCACTTTGATTTTCATTAAATCAATATCAATATAAACCCATTACGTTAATTATGGTTACTTAGATTAGCTAAATAAGATCGGTTTATAATCACTTGATAAGCACGTGCTTCGCGCACGGTAGATTTTGATACCAAAACGCTGATTTGTGGTTAAACCAATTAATGTGTATATATGGTTGGATTTTTATTCTTTTTAAAACTTCATTTAAAATAATATATTTAAAAATATATAATCGATTGTAAAATAAATTCCATATCTTCATTTCTAGCGATTCACCTGACGGTGAATCGATTTTTGTAAAACGGTGTATATCTGGGCCATCTGCTATTTATTCCGCAATCTATATATATATATATTTATATATATATATATATATATATATATATATATATATATATTAATTCAAAGCTCAACCACAATCAACAACCAACAGGGTTTTAAAGTCAATGGGTTTTAAACAATTCATATAAAATATGAAATAACAACACACTAAATATTTGAGGAATCCAGTTTGATTCCTCCTACCTGTCCTTCCCTGCATCATAGATTAGCATATAATTTATAACAGCATATGATTTTAATTTGAATATATTAGCCGACGATAATATAATTCACATCAATCATATAAATCAGCCTTGGGCATTCAAGGCATCCAATCAACCAATTATCAATGATTTAATCTAATTATATGAATTTAGCAAATCCTAGTATTTCAGAAATGTGTGAGAATTAACCAACCTTTTATCTTCGATTTACAGTTCACGCGTTGCCCTGTTTAAATTTATACCAGTGTCTAGAATTAAACGGAAAGTCCTATTGCTCCCGTCCCTTTCTAAATCAGCACAACAGCGTAATGATTTCCACTGTGATTCCAACACGCCTGGTTTTACTGAATTCTGATTACAACCGATCGAGATATCAATGTTACAAGAATTAACGTACATTCTATAAACTAGTTAACCATTTATTTATTTATTAAATCATTACCTTCATTACCAATAACAGTTTAATCCACGTCATCTGCCCATAACGTGGTTTCCATGGTTCCTCTAGTTTGAACCCGATACCAAAATTTCTTCTACACATAAATGAAATTTCCATCTCCATTTGATACCCTTGCCACACCATTTTAAATGGCCTGGTCCTATCTCCACTTTATCCATCCCTTCATATGTGTTTCCCCCTTTTTAGTTTGCTAATACTTCTTTGTTCATTTTTAAAAACTTAAAACTGATGTCAGATCAAACGTCGGCCACATGCCTCCTTCTTATATTACTTTGATAACCAGGGCATGACTCATACATGCACGTTCCCCAACCACTACGATTTCCTCAATATCTGTTAGCGTGTGAGAAAATAAATTGCCATTATAAGTTTTAGTTAGATTGATTAAACGATCATAACTAATATTTTATTATCCTAACCACCATATCAATACCTTATGCCACATTGAATTACGTATTCATTACCTTCCCTATCCCATCAATGCGCAGGCCTCGGCAAAGAGAAAGAAACACGCGAGTTCTTCACTGTTCGCTGCCAACTTTCAGATCAACGTAAACAACTCGCCCTCCCCTATATCCTCTCACCTGTAACTATACACGTCCTCAGCCTCAATGCCCTTGCTGCCTTCACGCAAGCAGTGGACCCACCGTACCTCCCATGCCAAGCTCCTGTACATTTTGAGACAGAAAGCTTCATTCCAGTCAGCACCGTGATAAACCACCTCCTTCTATCCACCACTGTTCTTGCCACATCCGACGACAACTCCACAAAACCCGATTCCCATTCGCAGTTGCCAGCGCCGGAACCCATCGCCCTTTCCCTTTTCCTTTTTCATGTTAATGCGCAAAACGTCCCCTTTAGATTTCGCAACCTCCTTAAACAACGCCACCCTTTCTCAAGCTCAAAACGAACTCCCTCCGACACCCAGCACAAGCCTTACCGCCAGAAAAAAGAAAAGAAGACAACAACTGCGAAATGAGTGATCACACTAACTCTCGAGCTAAACTGGGTTTGGCAACCCATCATCATCGTTGTTGATTTGTATTCGTTTTGTGAAAGCATGAGCGAGATGTGAAAACCCGTAACTTCCCCGGTAAGGAAAGCGCGGATAGTTCGAGGACAAGCCACAACAGAACGTAGACGGAAGAACATTTCATTGTATATCACAACAATGCATCAAATTACAAGAATATACAGAGTATAAATGAATATTACATAGAAATATCAGAGATTTAAATTACATTTAAATACATAGCAGCGGAAAATGATACAATACACAACTAGAAGAGATATACGGATACAAAGCTTTCCGGATATCGTTCCAGCTGTAAACCAGGATCCTATGAATATAAATCTGCAAAACCAAAACTACTAGCTGCCCGTGTCAAAATAAGGGCACCCAGAGTTTAGGTCAAAACAATAAACTCCAGGTCAGTCATGGGACTGGTGTGAGAACTAAAACAGTTATTAATCTTTATTTTAAAGTTAGGTAAATCAAGGGACCACGCCGTATAACACGGAACGGGTTTCCTCCCAAGAATTCCAGTGCAGAACAAAAAACAGCGCAATGCTAAATAAAGAAAAATGAAGCTATTATAAGACCCACTTCCCATCACACAATGCAACGCAAGCCAGAGGATAGGGTTTTTACCTTATAATAGCCAAGAATGCTTGATACGTTTAAAACAAATCATTTGATACTATTATAAGTGTATAGTGTATAAAACAACTTCAAATCATAAGCGGCATAAGCGGCCCATCCCACTATGCCGCCATACTAGGCTCTACAAATAAAACCGCAAATGTCACGTATTTGGAAATTGGATTTCCATCTATGAACCGAGGCCAGGGATCGTCCTCTACCGATTCGAGACGCTCTAGCCCGTGTCTCAGGAACAGCCGCAACTGCCCCTTGGATCGTCAGGGCCGGTCCACCGATGTGGATTATTATGCCTGAACAATACGTCTCCCCGCCCTTTGGGGCGTCAATGAGCCAAAAAATGACTCCATCGGACCCGGATCGTCCGATCAAACCGAGGCGCCTCGCAACAGCAACAACCACACAGGTGAAAAGTATATAAATGTCAGGGCTAGTAGGTCACTGACACCAAACGCATGCCCTCCCTGATGTCCTCTCTCGTTTCTGGTTCACAACCGGGGTGCGAGGCTCGCGAATTCACGTTACACAAAGTTGTGCCACACAGGCTGTGCTTTGATCATCACCACAAGACTTTGCTTTTCAACAGAAGCCTTGATCATTTGCATCTTAGCATGCCACATAGACAAACCACTCTATGCAACTGGTATCAGTCACAAAGAATGAAATCCGATGTCAGACACACAGTCCATTTACAAGTCCGTTCTGGGTCTGAACGAAACCGGAGGCACCTAGTACCTCGCATATCCATCGATATCCAAGTGCGTCTGGACGATCACCAACTGATTCCATCTTCTTGGGTGTACAGCCCAATCAAGATCATCAGTAATCACCCAAACGACGTGAAGACCTCCGGTCTTCGACCATCGTCTTCATCTTTGACTTATCGTCGTATCAGTTATTCAGAATGGGATAAACCCGGTCTTTCTGAATAACCCGCGTATATATTATAAAAGTGTTACACCAACACAACATACGCCTCATTCCAATTCATCAGTCACTAACCGTAAATTAACCAGAGAATAATTCCCCAAATATTAACCCCGAAGGCCGAAACCAACATCAGATCAATATCCAGAAAACCATTCTGCTTGGCTAACCGACAGTTAGTTTCTAAATTTCACATTCATAGGGAATGGTTCCCATTAATTTTATCAAAGATAAATCATTAAAATTTATTCTTTAATCTTCTTTTGAATTTCGATTTAACTAGTCGGGATTAGCGAACCACACCAAAGTAATCATTTATTTTATTTTCCAATCCCAACCTATTCATCCCATGAAGTAAAACTGGTAATACTTCATATCTGACACCTCAGTATTATCGGTAAATTCAATTACCATTTCACATTCAATCTAATTAAAGATTTAACTATCGCTTGGAGCAAAACTGGTGATACTCCATTCTCGATCTTTTCAATCTAATTAAAGATTCATTAAAACTCCACTTAGTTTTAATCATTAACTGGGTTAAAGAATCAGTGTCATTTAAAACACGGTTCACGATAAGCCCAAAATCACATTCCATTAATTATCGGGTTAAAGGACGAGTGTTATTTAAAACACTGTCCACGATAAACCCAAAAATCAATATCAATTCAATTAAATATTATTTAATTGGTACACTTCATTAAATCTAAATAAAAAGATTTAATCTTTTCTCAACTGGGTTCAAGAACAGTGTTAATGAAGACACAATTCACGACAAACCCAAATCACATTTGATATTAAACACAAGGCTCTGAATAGAAAATATACCGGCTTATATTCGATATCAAATTCTACGACTAACAAATATCGTATTGGAAATAACGATATATATATATATATATATATATGTATATCTTTCAAATTCCCCTAACAATATCTGTATCATCACGAAATCCAACATCGAAATAATCCAAAGACAATTTTGATTTAATTCCATTCCAATATAATTATTGGAAATTCTGGTTATTTTCAAAACCATTTCTAATCCAGTTTATTTATTTTAAAAATAAATAGAATTATAATTCTAGTTCAAAACTAGGTCATTTCGATAAAAATCTATTTTTATCTTTTCAAATATGGAGGTTTTCATTCCGATTTTTCCCAAATCATTTCTTATGATTTTACATAAATTATTACTATTTTTAATAATTTTACCCAGGCCCGTACAGTCGATTTCCATCAATGGCCATCGAACTGCACTTACAGCGACCTTTTTCAAATTTGATTTGGACATAATTCCAAATCCAACCGTTAGATTTTGAATTTCTAATATTCATTAGAAAGCTCTTTTCGATACGAACCCAACGGTTTCGGTTTTAGGAGAATCCGACGGTCGGATCTCCCGCAATGTCCGTTCGAAGTCAATTTTCGAAATTCATGAACTGCCGCGGCGCGGCGCGTTCTATTCAGGCCATTATATATATTATATATATATTTCGTCGATTACCTTTTTAAAACGAATTTTATAAATAGTTTCAAATTTGTTTCAAAAACATTTCAACTTCCATTTCAATTCAAATCAAAATCAAAATTTTCTTATAAATTCATTTTAAAATTCATTGCTATTCAATTCAAATTTCAATTCATTTTTTAATTTATTTCAATTCGTTTTCAATTCAATTTGAATTCGTTTTCAATTCAATTCGAATTGGTTTTCAATTCAATTCGATTCAAATTGTTTTTCTATCCGATTCAATTCAAATTGGTTTTCTATTCGATTCAATTCAAATTGGTTTTCTATTCGATTCAATTCAAATTGGTTTTCTATTCGATTCAATTCAAATTGGTTTTCTATTCGATTCAATTCAAATTGGTTTTCTATTCGATTCAATTCAAATTGGTTTTGAATTTCAATTCTTTTCAAAATATTAGATTTTAAAATCAATTTCGATATTCATTATAAAATGAATCAAATTGATATAAATATCGTTCACGTCAAAATGGCGTCAATCTAATCAACACGGCTTCATATATTTCTGTTTTCAAATATTCTATTTCAAATATTTCTTTTTCAAATATTTCTTTTCAAATATTTCTATTCAAATTTTTCTATTATCGAAATGTTTCGTTCAACACATGACTAATCTCAACGGATGAGTACTGTCAACACATGAACCTTTATTTTATATTGATAAAGATGTAAATTTTATTATTAAAATATTTCGTTCAACAAATGACTAATCTCAACGGATGAGTACTGTCAACACATGAACCTTTGTTTTATATTGATAAAGATGTAAATTTTATTATTAAAATATTTCGTTCAACACATGACTAATCTCAACGGATGAGTACTGTCAACACATGAACCTTTATTTCATAATATTCTTTATTTTTCAAATTGGAATGAGGCCCAATCAATTACCATATAGCGTTAACTATATGGATTCCATACCACACATGCATATAACAGCAACGATAAATAATCAACCATCATCCAAAGTGCACTACACTGTATAAGCATCAAATATAGATATCTAACGCTTATAACAGCCTGTCAATCAATCGATCGACATACAACTAATTATTGGGATTAGTGTATGCCACATTTTATCCCAATACCCGTGTGGGGTTTTCAAACAATCAAACACAGATTTTATTTGTGCAGTTGGGCGATGTGTAAAATTTATCGACCCAATCAATATCAGTCAAATCAGTGTATATAAACAAATCGGCCGATTTGTTTATAGATATTTATTTATTCACTTTCACGTTAAAAATTATATTTTTAACGACCAAAATATTTTATTCAAACTATGAATATTCTATTCGGTTCATTTATTCAATAAAATGATATTTTTATTTCTCTAACGTATTTCAGAAAATTTCGGCGGCATAACGGCACGATACTAGAAACGGGACAAGGCCTAGCCTTATCCCCGGTCTAGAGAAGGCCCACGCCATTCACACATCAATCAAATCCATTCAATTCACCAAACAATTCAATTCAAACCAAATAATCTAACCAACTACACAACCAAACAAACAAGTCCATGGTCTGTGGACGATTGTGTCGGGTGCTATTAAACACCGTCTGCATCCTAGTATATATATATATATGTATATATATATAACTAGAAAATGAAATTGAAAGGTGAGAAATTCTCACCAATAGCTATCCTAACTCCACGACACTTCTTAGGTAGAAATCTTCGCCGTTCTTGACTCTTGTCACTTTCTTTGCCCGTATTCTCTACAGATGTAAAAATCAAATTTTTACTTCGCTATCCAATTTATAAAAATCGAATTTTTACTTCGCTATTCAATATATAAAAATCGAATTTTTACTTCGCTATTCAATATATAAAAATCGAATTTTTACTTCGCTATTCAATATATAAAAATCATCTTTTTACTTCGCTATTCAATATATAAGAATCGAATTTTTACTTCGCTATTCAATATATAAAAATCATCTTTTTAATATCCACTCTATATGGATAAAAATCACCTTTTTATACTGCTACTATATAGGTAAAAACTCTATTTTTATACTGCTACTATATAGATAAAAATTCTATTTTTCTTTCGCCTTTTCTATTTTAAAAATCTACTCTTCTATTTTAAAAATCTTAACTTTCTCATATTCAAAAAATCTGATCTTTTTCTATTCAAAAATCTGATCTTTTTCTATTCAAAAAATATGATCTTTTTCTATTCAAAAATCTGATCTTTATAAAACAAAAGAAATCATAACTTCTTACTTTCAAATCTTGTATATTTTTATCTCAAAGTTTTATATTTTAAAAGAACACATTTTTATTTATAGAAACCCTATTTTTATTCAACTCTATATGTATTTTCAGATTTTATCATAATGTTATACATATTAAAATTAAAAAGAAATAGAAATAATAATAAAAAAAATTTATTACCTTCTCCTTCCTCGCATTAATTCCTGGACAGCGAGACCCATAACTCGACCATGATTTCCGTCGTTGCTCACGCCAGGGGACTGTGAAGACCCGCAACTTCCCCGTAAAGGAAAGCGTCGGATAGTTCGAGAACAAGCCACAACAGAATGCATATAAAAGAACATTTCATTGTATATTACAACGATGCATCAGATTACAAGAATATGCAGAGTATAAAAGAATATTACACAGAAATATCAGAGATTTAAATTACATTTAAATACATCGCAGCGGAAAATAATACAATACACAACTAGAAGAAGATATACGGATACAAAGCTTTCCGGATATCGTTCCAGCTGTAAACCAGGATCCTGTGAATATAAATCTGCAAAACCAAAACTACTAGCTGCCCGTGTCAAAATAAGGGCACCCAGAGTTTAGGTTAAAACAATAAACTCCAGGTCAGTCATGTGACTGGTGTGAGAACTAAAATAGTTATTATTCTTTATTTTAAAAGTTAGGTAAATCAAGGGACCACGCCGTATAACACGGAACGGGTTTCCTCCCAAGAATACCAGTGCATAAAACAGCAGCGCAATGCTAAATAAAGAAAGATGAAGCTGTTATAAGACCCAGTTCCTATCACACAATGCAACGCAAACCGGGGGATAGGGTTTTCCCTTATAACAGCCAAAGAATGCTTGATACGTTTAAAACAAATCATTTGATACTATAATAAGTGCATAGTGTATAAAACAACTTCAAATCATAAGTATCAATCATAGGCAGCATAAGCGCCCCATCCCACTATGTCGCCATATATAGGATATACAATCAAAACCGCAGAGTCTCGTATTTGGAAATTGGATTTCCATCTATGAACCGAGGCAAAAGATAGTCCTCAATCGATTCGAGACTGCCTAGCCCCAGCCTCAGGATCAGAGCTCGAGTGACCCTAGGAGCGACAGGGCCGGTCCACCGCTGTGGATTAAAATGCCTGAACACTACGTTTCCCCGCCCTTTGGGGCGTAAATGAGCCACTAAATGACTCCATCGGTTCGAGAACGACCGATCAATCCGAGGCGCCTCGCAACAGCAACAACCACATAAGTCAAACTCGTCAGGGCGTGTAAAACCACTGACGCCACTTCTAACTAGGAAGAAACGCAGGCCCTCCCTGAGGTCCTTTCTCCCGTTTTTGGTTCATACCGGGTGTGAAACTCGCGAAGTAAACGTTACACAAAGCTACGCCACAAAGGCCGTGCTTTGATCATCACCACAAGACTTTGCTTTTCAACAGAAGCCTTGATCATTTGCATCTTAGCATGCCACACAGGCAAACCACTCTATGCAACCGATATCAGTCACACAGAATGAAATCCAATGTCAGACACACAGTCCATTTACAAGTCCGTTCTGGGCCTGAACGAAACCGGAGGCACCTAGTACCCCGCATATCCATCGATCTCCAAGTACGTCTGGACGATCACTAACTGTTTCCATCTTCTTGGGTGTACAGCCCAATCAAGATCATCAGTTATCACCCAAACGACGTGAAGACCTCCGGTCTTCGACCATCGTCTTCATCTTCGACTTATCGTCGTATCAGTTATTCAGAATGGGATAAACCCGGTCTTTCCGAATAACTCGCGTATATTTTAAATAAGTGTTACACAAACACAACATACGCCTCATTCCAATTCATTAGTCACTAACCGTAAATTAATCAAGAGAATAATTCCCCAAATATTAACCCCGAAGGCCGAAACCAACATCAGATCAATATCCAGAAAACCATTCTGCTTGGCTAACCGACAGTTAGTTTCTAAATTTCACGTTCAAATCCAATTAAAGATTTAACTATCGCCTGGAGCAAAAACTGGTGATACTCCATTCTCGATCTTTTCAATCTAATTAAAGATTCATTAAAACTCCACTTAGTTTTAATCTTTTGACTGGGTTAAAGAATCAGTGTCATTTAAAAACACGGTTCACGATAAACCCAAAATCACATTCATTAATCGTCGGGTTAAAGAACGAGTGTTATTTAAAACACTGTCCACGATAAACCCAAAAATCAATATCGATTCAATTCCAATTAAATGTTATTTAATTGGTACACTTCATTAAATCTGAATAAAAAGATTTAATCTTTTCTCACTTGGGTTCAAGAAGAGTGTTAGTGAAGACACCATTCACGACAAACCCAAATCACGTTCATTAATTATCGGGTTAAAGAACAAGTGTTATTTAAAACACTGTTCACGATAAACCCAAAAATCAATATCAATTCAATTCCAATTAAATGTTATTTAATTGGTACACTTCATTAAATCTAAATAAAAAGATTTAATCATTTCTCAACTGGGTTCAAGAACAGTGTTAATGAAGACACCATTCACGACAAACCCAAATCACATTCGATATTCAATACAAGGCTCTGAATAGAAAATATATCGGCTTATATTCAATATCGAATTCTACGACTAACAAATGTCGTATTGGAAATAACGATATACATATATATCTTTCAAATTTCCATAACAACACCTGTATAATCACGAATTCCAACATCGAAATATTCCGAAGACAATTTCGATTCAAATCCACTCCAATGCAATCATTGGAATTTTGGTTACTTTTAAAACCCTTTTCGAATTCAATTTATTTATTTAAAAATAAATAGAATTATAATTCTAGTTCAAAACTAGTTCATTTCGATAAAAACCTATTTTTATCTTTTCAAATATGGAGTTTTTCATCCCAATTCTTTCTAAATCATTTCTTATGATTTTACACAAATTATTACTATTTTTAATAATTTTATCAAGGCCCGTACAGTCGATTTCCATCAATGGCCATCGAACTGCACTTACAGCGACCTTTTTCGAATTTGATTTGGACATAATTCCAAATCCAACCGTTAGATTTCAAATTTCTAACATTCATTAGAAAGCTCTTTTCGATACGAACCCAACGGTTCCGGTTTTAGGAGAATCCGACGGTCGGATCTCCCGCAATGTCCGTTTGAAATAAATGGTCGAAATTCACGAACTGCCGCGGCGCGGCGCGTTCTATTTAGGCCATTATATTATATATATAATATATAATATATACTTCGTCGATTCTTATTTAAAACGAATTATATAAATAGTTTTAAAATCGTTTCAAAACCTATTTCAACTTCCATTTCAATTCAAAGCAAAATTGAATCCTTCCTTATAAATCCGTTTTAAAATTCATTTCAATTCAATTCAAATTTCAATTCAATTCAAATTTCAATTCAATTTGAATTCATTTTCAATTCAATTCATTTCGAAATCGTTTTCAATTCAATTCATTTCGAATTCGTTTTCAATTCAATTCATTTCGAATTCGTTTTCAATTCAATTCATTTCGAATTCGTTTTCAATTCAATTCATTTCGAATTCGTTTTCAATTCAATTCATTTCGAAATCGTTTTCAATTCAATTCATTTCGAAATCGTTTTCAATTCAATTCATTTCGAAATCGTTTTCAATTCAATTCATTTCGAAATATTTGATTTCAAAATTACTTTTCAATATCCATTTCAAAAGGAATAAAATCGATAAAAATATCGTTCACGTCAAAATGGCGCATCTAATCAACACGGCTTCATATATTGAAATTTTCAAATATTCCATTTCGAATATTTCTATTTCAAATATTTCTTATTATAAAAATATTCTTTATTTTCACGATTGGAATGAGGCCCAATCAATTACCATATAAAGTTAATTATATGGATTTTCATACAACACATGTATATAATAACATTGAAAATAATCAACCATCAACCAAAGTGCACTACACTGTAAAGGCATCAAATATAGATATTCAACGCCTATAACAGCCTGTCAATCAATCGATCGACATATTCAATCAATCAGGATGAGTGAACTTCAAATTTCATCCCAACACCCGTGTGGGGTTTCAAACAATCAAACACAGATTTTATTTGTGCAGTTGGGCGATGTGTAAAATTTATCGACCCAATCAATATCAGTCAAATCAGTGTATATGCAAACAAATCGGCCGATTTGTTTATAACTATTCATTTATTCACATTCACGTTAAAATTTATATTTTTAACGATAAAACATTTTATTTCAACCTATGAATTTCTATTCAATTCATTTACACAATAAAATGATATTTTTATTTTCTAACATATTTTAGAAAATTTCGGCGGCATAACGGCACGATACTCGAAACGGGACAAGGCCTAGCCTTATCCCCGGTCTAGTGAAGGCCCACGCCATTCACACATCAATCAAATCAATTTCATCTCACCAAAACAATCGAATCCAAATCAAATAATCTAACCAACTACACAACCAATCAAACAAGTCCATGGTTTGTGGACGGGTGTCGGGTGCTTCTAATAAGCACCGTCTGCATCCTAGTATATATATATAACTAGAAAAATTAAATTGAAAGGTGAGAAATTCTCACCAATAGCTATCCTAGCTCCACGGCTCTACATTTGCAGAAGTCTTCGTCTTTTCGCCTTTTTGTCACCTTCGTTGCTGCTTTCACTACAAATGTAAAAATCGAATTTTTACTATGTTATTCAATATATAAAAATCGAATTTTTATTTCAAAGTTCTTTATATAAAAATCGAATTTTTATTTCAAAGTTCTTTATATAAAAATCAAATTTTTATTTCAAAGTTCTTTATATAAAAATCGAATTTTTATTTCAAAGTTCTTTATATAAAAATCGAATTTTTATTTACGCTACTATATAAAAAGATTTCGCCTTTATAAAAACGTGGACTTTGCTTTTTCAAATTTAAAGATTTCATCTTTATAAAAATCTCATTTTTATTTTTCTACATATATAAAGGTGACATTTTTAATATCCCGATCATGTAAAAATTATATTTTTAACTCTCTACACCCATAAAAATCACATTTTTACCCTTCTACTATATGAAAGATTATATTTTTAATACTTTAAAAATATAAAAATCATATTTTTATTACTTTAAAAATATAAAAATCATGTCTTGCTCCTTTTACATAATAAATATCCCGTCTTTTCTCCTTTTAAAAGTATGATTTTTATTTTCATTTTAAATCAGTTTTTAAAAATCATTTTAAATTAGTTTTTAAAATCATTTATAAATTTCAGTTTTAAAATCTAAAATAATAAAAAAAATCAGTTTTTACAATGCTTTAAAATCAGTTTTTAAAAATGGTTTAAAATCAGTTTTTAAAAATGGTTTAAAATCAGTTTTTAAAAATATTTTATAATCAGTTTTTAAAAATATTTAAAATCAGGTTTTAAAAATATTTAAAATCAGGTTTTATAAAATAAATAAATAAAAAAAATAAATAAATACTTACTGCGTGAGAGAGAGAAGGGGGGGGGACGTTGCCGGAGGTGGCGGTTGGTGCCGGGGCGCAGCGTGGTGGGGTGGCGGGCCATCGCGAGGAGGTGGGGGGGCTGGCGGCCTTCAATTCGTCGGCGGTCGTCACGGTGGGGGGAGGCTCTGGCGTTTGCGTCTTCGATTCGAAGGGAGGAAGGAGATGAGCGCGAGGGGAGAGGAAGGCGCGAGGTCAGGAGGTCGGAGGGGGTGCGCCTGCCCTAGGCGGCGGCGAGGTCCTCCAGGTGGGGCGACTGGTCATCGAGGGTTCACTCCTTTTTTTTTTTTCCTTTTTTTTTTTTTTTCTTTTTTTTTTCGATTCGATTTAAATGAAAATTAGGGGGGGGGGCCAGAGATAAAGGAAAGGGGATTTCCCTTTTTTTTTATTTTATTTTATTATTATTTAATTCAACCTAAAGTTGACTTTTTCATAAGACCTCGAAACGAGGCCCACCGCCTGTCGCCCATAGCGTTTCACCCCCATTCCGAACACAATGGGATATGTACCGCAAGCTGAATCGACCGTTTCGATCAGTTTCCTTTTAATTTACATTTAAATCACTATATTGAATTTTAAACGTACATTTCAAATTACCGGGGTCACATACTAACTAGAAAAATTCCAGAAAAATATTTTCTAGCTTCGTATTGACGATACGGTCCTAACAAAACTAGTTTCGTCGAATTCTGAGACCGTTAGAAAAATGGCCAATTTCCAGTCGATTAAAATCAACTGAAATGGTCAAAACACGTTTTCCTATGCCACGCTCACATATTGATTCGAAAAATTATGAAATTTGGAATCTAGCAATAACTTAACATCACGGACCCAACGAAAGTGGTTTCGTCGAAATCCGAGCTCGTTTGCAAAATGTCCATTTTTAAGGGTCTGAATTCCATAGCGACTATTCAGAAATTTCAACTGGACATATCTTTTGATTCCTGATATGAAATCTTGATTTTTCGGATTCGTTAGAAAGATATTCACTATTAGATTCCATTATTTTTGGTTTCACTAAAATCCGGATTGTTTTGCACCCGGTACATTCAATTGAAGTTTGAAATCGAATTATCGAACTACCGCGCCATTTTCAATTCTATTTATAATTATATATAATTATTTATATTCTAACGACGGCGTATATAATATATACGTCGAATTCCATTTGAATTAAATTTTCTCGTCGTTATTATTTAAAATAATTCATTTTAAATAATCAAAACTCGCTAAAATGGCCAAAATAAAAATTTCAAACTGGCTCACATTTTACGGGTTGTTACAATCTCCCCCACTTAAAACTTTTCGTCCCCGAAAAGGAACAAAGTCGAAAGTGGTTTGATTATTCAGCTCTACGATCGATCAGGCTTCCATTCTCCAACTCTTTAGTTTCTGAGAATTTTCAAAATTTCAAAAATTTGGCTAACTCCCTAAATTTTTGAAAAATTTCGCCATAACCTCCCCTGCAATGGGAGCATCGGGAAATTGCAAATAGCGTTCCCGGTCCTTCAGATCTCAAAAAGAAAAAGAAAAAGCCAAGCGGCTAGCCAATAGGCTCACAAAATCATCATCACCCAAACAAAACAGGAAATTATGTAGTAAACATGTACCTATTTGTCGGGCAAACAAATTTTATTCTCTGCTCTAGCCTCCTTGCTATGACCTGTTCAATATAAGTATATGTATATGCAAGCAAACGCGACCAATTTTCAATACAATCAATATTTGGTTAAATTAGGCATAAATGGTTAAAAATTAGCAAACAACTAAACAAACAACACAAACATCAATCAATTAGTGAATTTAACGTTTCAAATTCATAATTTGATATATATACAAAAATCATGTTTTTGATGCCAAATCACAACGATGTATTCTAGCTATATATAAGTTTTGGGTTCTCACACCAGCCTAATGGAAATATATAGAGAATCACACCTTCGAGACACGAACATAAATACTGATGATGTCATGACAATCATCAGTACCATCTTCGGGCGACTAGAGTGTGATGCTATATCTATCCAATATATTAAAATTTCGAATACACGCGGATCAGACGTATACGCAAAATCTATATATACTGGATTGTCCACATCAATATAAATGGATAATCAAATACGAATAATTGATTTAAATTTTCAAAACAAAAGTTTGTTTTCATTAGAAAAATATACTCTTCACACCCGTTCTAGGATACTACTGATCCTATCTCTAACGAGTCATTCTCATTGGATATTGCTAATCCAATATCTGATGAACTCTTTCGTATGTTTCTAATGTGCCTTGTTCTCTGCTTTGTAAACCAAAGCTCTGATACCAAATGTGAAGACCCGCAACTTCCCCGTAAAGGAAAGCGTCGGATAGTTCGAGAACAAGCCACAACAGAATGCATATAAAAGAACATTTCATTGTATATTACAACGATGCATCAGATTACAAGAATATGCAGAGTATAAAAGAATATTACACAGAAATATCAGAGATTTAAATTACATTTAAATACATCGCAGCGGAAAATAATACAATACACAACTAGAAGAAGATATACGGATACAAAGCTTTCCGGATATCGTTCCAGCTGTAAACCAGGATCCTGTGAATATAAATCTGCAAAACCAAAACTACTAGCTGCCCGTGTCAAAATAAGGGCACCCAGAGTTTAGGTTAAAACAATAAACTCCAGGTCAGTCATGTGACTGGTGTGAGAACTAAAATAGTTATTATTCTTTATTTTAAAAGTTAGGTAAATCAAGGGACCACGCCGTATAACACGGAACGGGTTTCCTCCCAAGAATACCAGTGCATAAAACAGCAGCGCAATGCTAAATAAAGAAAGATGAAGCTGTTATAAGACCCAGTTCCTATCACACAATGCAACGCAAACCGGGGGATAGGGTTTTCCCTTATAACAGCCAAAGAATGCTTGATACGTTTAAAACAAATCATTTGATACTATAATAAGTGCATAGTGTATAAAACAACTTCAAATCATAAGTATCAATCATAGGCAGCATAAGCGCCCCATCCCACTATGTCGCCATATATAGGATATACAATCAAAACCGCAGAGTCTCGTATTTGGAAATTGGATTTCCATCTATGAACCGAGGCAAAAGATAGTCCTCAATCGATTCGAGACTGCCTAGCCCCAGCCTCAGGATCAGAGCTCGAGTGACCCTAGGAGCGACAGGGCCGGTCCACCGCTGTGGATTAAAATGCCTGAACACTACGTTTCCCCGCCCTTTGGGGCGTAAATGAGCCACTAAATGACTCCATCGGTTCGAGAACGACCGATCAATCCGAGGCGCCTCGCAACAGCAACAACCACATAAGTCAAACTCGTCAGGGCGTGTAAAACCACTGACGCCACTTCTAACTAGGAAGAAACGCAGGCCCTCCCTGAGGTCCTTTCTCCCGTTTTTGGTTCATACCGGGTGTGAAACTCGCGAAGTAAACGTTACACAAAGCTACGCCACAAAGGCCGTGCTTTGATCATCACCACAAGACTTTGCTTTTCAACAGAAGCCTTGATCATTTGCATCTTAGCATGCCACACAGGCAAACCACTCTATGCAACCGATATCAGTCACACAGAATGAAATCCAATGTCAGACACACAGTCCATTTACAAGTCCGTTCTGGGCCTGAACGAAACCGGAGGCACCTAGTACCCCGCATATCCATCGATCTCCAAGTACGTCTGGACGATCACTAACTGTTTCCATCTTCTTGGGTGTACAGCCCAATCAAGATCATCAGTTATCACCCAAACGACGTGAAGACCTCCGGTCTTCGACCATCGTCTTCATCTTCGACTTATCGTCGTATCAGTTATTCAGAATGGGATAAACCCGGTCTTTCCGAATAACTCGCGTATATTTTAAATAAGTGTTACACAAACACAACATACGCCTCATTCCAATTCATTAGTCACTAACCGTAAATTAATCAAGAGAATAATTCCCCAAATATTAACCCCGAAGGCCGAAACCAACATCAGATCAATATCCAGAAAACCATTCTGCTTGGCTAACCGACAGTTAGTTTCTAAATTTCACGTTCAAATCCAATTAAAGATTTAACTATCGCCTGGAGCAAAAACTGGTGATACTCCATTCTCGATCTTTTCAATCTAATTAAAGATTCATTAAAACTCCACTTAGTTTTAATCTTTTGACTGGGTTAAAGAATCAGTGTCATTTAAAAACACGGTTCACGATAAACCCAAAATCACATTCATTAATCGTCGGGTTAAAGAACGAGTGTTATTTAAAACACTGTCCACGATAAACCCAAAAATCAATATCGATTCAATTCCAATTAAATGTTATTTAATTGGTACACTTCATTAAATCTGAATAAAAAGATTTAATCTTTTCTCACTTGGGTTCAAGAAGAGTGTTAGTGAAGACACCATTCACGACAAACCCAAATCACGTTCATTAATTATCGGGTTAAAGAACAAGTGTTATTTAAAACACTGTTCACGATAAACCCAAAAATCAATATCAATTCAATTCCAATTAAATGTTATTTAATTGGTACACTTCATTAAATCTAAATAAAAAGATTTAATCATTTCTCAACTGGGTTCAAGAACAGTGTTAATGAAGACACCATTCACGACAAACCCAAATCACATTCGATATTCAATACAAGGCTCTGAATAGAAAATATATCGGCTTATATTCAATATCGAATTCTACGACTAACAAATGTCGTATTGGAAATAACGATATACATATATATCTTTCAAATTTCCATAACAACACCTGTATAATCACGAATTCCAACATCGAAATATTCCGAAGACAATTTCGATTCAAATCCACTCCAATGCAATCATTGGAATTTTGGTTACTTTTAAAACCCTTTTCGAATTCAATTTATTTATTTAAAAATAAATAGAATTATAATTCTAGTTCAAAACTAGTTCATTTCGATAAAAACCTATTTTTATCTTTTCAAATATGGAGTTTTTCATCCCAATTCTTTCTAAATCATTTCTTATGATTTTACACAAATTATTACTATTTTTAATAATTTTATCAAGGCCCGTACAGTCGATTTCCATCAATGGCCATCGAACTGCACTTACAGCGACCTTTTTCGAATTTGATTTGGACATAATTCCAAATCCAACCGTTAGATTTCAAATTTCTAACATTCATTAGAAAGCTCTTTTCGATACGAACCCAACGGTTCCGGTTTTAGGAGAATCCGACGGTCGGATCTCCCGCAATGTCCGTTTGAAATAAATGGTCGAAATTCACGAACTGCCGCGGCGCGGCGCGTTCTATTTAGGCCATTATATTATATATATAATATATAATATATACTTCGTCGATTCTTATTTAAAACGAATTATATAAATAGTTTTAAAATCGTTTCAAAACCTATTTCAACTTCCATTTCAATTCAAAGCAAAATTGAATCCTTCCTTATAAATCCGTTTTAAAATTCATTTCAATTCAATTCAAATTTCAATTCAATTCAAATTTCAATTCAATTTGAATTCATTTTCAATTCAATTCATTTCGAAATCGTTTTCAATTCAATTCATTTCGAATTCGTTTTCAATTCAATTCATTTCGAATTCGTTTTCAATTCAATTCATTTCGAATTCGTTTTCAATTCAATTCATTTCGAATTCGTTTTCAATTCAATTCATTTCGAAATCGTTTTCAATTCAATTCATTTCGAAATCGTTTTCAATTCAATTCATTTCGAAATCGTTTTCAATTCAATTCATTTCGAAATATTTGATTTCAAAATTACTTTTCAATATCCATTTCAAAAGGAATAAAATCGATAAAAATATCGTTCACGTCAAAATGGCGCATCTAATCAACACGGCTTCATATATTGAAATTTTCAAATATTCCATTTCGAATATTTCTATTTCAAATATTTCTTATTATAAAAATATTCTTTATTTTCACGATTGGAATGAGGCCCAATCAATTACCATATAAAGTTAATTATATGGATTTTCATACAACACATGTATATAATAACATTGAAAATAATCAACCATCAACCAAAGTGCACTACACTGTAAAGGCATCAAATATAGATATTCAACGCCTATAACAGCCTGTCAATCAATCGATCGACATATTCAATC
Organism: Allium sativum; assembly: GCA_030737875.1. Taxonomy (NCBI): domain Eukaryota; kingdom Viridiplantae; phylum Streptophyta; class Magnoliopsida; order Asparagales; family Amaryllidaceae; genus Allium; species Allium sativum. The sequence goes on along the minus strand of CM060918.1, from coordinate 158,127,935 downwards.
AATCAGGATGAGTGAACTTCAAATTTCATCCCAACACCCGTGTGGGGTTTCAAACAATCAAACACAGATTTTATTTGTGCAGTTGGGCGATGTGTAAAATTTATCGACCCAATCAATATCAGTCAAATCAGTGTATATGCAAACAAATCGGCCGATTTGTTTATAACTATTCATTTATTCACATTCACGTTAAAATTTATATTTTTAACGATAAAACATTTTATTTCAACCTATGAATTTCTATTCAATTCATTTACACAATAAAATGATATTTTTATTTTCTAACATATTTTAGAAAATTTCGGCGGCATAACGGCACGATACTCGAAACGGGACAAGGCCTAGCCTTATCCCCGGTCTAGTGAAGGCCCACGCCATTCACACATCAATCAAATCAATTTCATCTCACCAAAACAATCGAATCCAAATCAAATAATCTAACCAACTACACAACCAATCAAACAAGTCCATGGTTTGTGGACGGGTGTCGGGTGCTTCTAATAAGCACCGTCTGCATCCTAGTATATATATATAACTAGAAAAATTAAATTGAAAGGTGAGAAATTCTCACCAATAGCTATCCTAGCTCCACGGCTCTACATTTGCAGAAGTCTTCGTCTTTTCGCCTTTTTGTCACCTTCGTTGCTGCTTTCACTACAAATGTAAAAATCGAATTTTTACTATGTTATTCAATATATAAAAATCGAATTTTTATTTCAAAGTTCTTTATATAAAAATCGAATTTTTATTTCAAAGTTCTTTATATAAAAATCGAATTTTTATTTCAAAGTTCTTTATATAAAAATCGAATTTTTATTTCAAAGTTCTTTATATAAAAATCGAATTTTTATTTACGCTACTATATAAAAAGATTTCGCCTTTATAAAAACGTGGACTTTGCTTTTTCAAATTTAAAGATTTCATCTTTATAAAAATCTCATTTTTATTTTTCTACATATATAAAGGTGACATTTTTAATATCCCGATCATGTAAAAATTATATTTTTAACTCTCTACACCCATAAAAATCACATTTTTACCCTTCTACTATATGAAAGATTATATTTTTAATACTTTAAAAATATAAAAATCATATTTTTATTACTTTAAAAATATAAAAATCATGTCTTGCTCCTTTTACATAATAAATATCCCGTCTTTTCTCCTTTTAAAAGTATGATTTTTATTTTCATTTTAAATCAGTTTTTAAAAATCATTTTAAATTAGTTTTTAAAATCATTTATAAATTTCAGTTTTAAAATCTAAAATAATAAAAAAAATCAGTTTTTACAATGCTTTAAAATCAGTTTTTAAAAATGGTTTAAAATCAGTTTTTAAAAATGGTTTAAAATCAGTTTTTAAAAATATTTTATAATCAGTTTTTAAAAATATTTAAAATCAGGTTTTAAAAATATTTAAAATCAGGTTTTATAAAATAAATAAATAAAAAAAATAAATAAATACTTACTGCGTGAGAGAGAGAAGGGGGGGGGACGTTGCCGGAGGTGGCGGTTGGTGCCGGGGCGCAGCGTGGTGGGGTGGCGGGCCATCGCGAGGAGGTGGGGGGGCTGGCGGCCTTCAATTCGTCGGCGGTCGTCACGGTGGGGGGAGGCTCTGGCGTTTGCGTCTTCGATTCGAAGGGAGGAAGGAGATGAGCGCGAGGGGAGAGGAAGGCGCGAGGTCAGGAGGTCGGAGGGGGTGCGCCTGCCCTAGGCGGCGGCGAGGTCCTCCAGGTGGGGCGACTGGTCATCGAGGGTTCACTCCTTTTTTTTTTTTCCTTTTTTTTTTTTTTTCTTTTTTTTTTCGATTCGATTTAAATGAAAATTAGGGGGGGGGGCCAGAGATAAAGGAAAGGGGATTTCCCTTTTTTTTTATTTTATTTTATTATTATTTAATTCAACCTAAAGTTGACTTTTTCATAAGACCTCGAAACGAGGCCCACCGCCTGTCGCCCATAGCGTTTCACCCCCATTCCGAACACAATGGGATATGTACCGCAAGCTGAATCGACCGTTTCGATCAGTTTCCTTTTAATTTACATTTAAATCACTATATTGAATTTTAAACGTACATTTCAAATTACCGGGGTCACATACTAACTAGAAAAATTCCAGAAAAATATTTTCTAGCTTCGTATTGACGATACGGTCCTAACAAAACTAGTTTCGTCGAATTCTGAGACCGTTAGAAAAATGGCCAATTTCCAGTCGATTAAAATCAACTGAAATGGTCAAAACACGTTTTCCTATGCCACGCTCACATATTGATTCGAAAAATTATGAAATTTGGAATCTAGCAATAACTTAACATCACGGACCCAACGAAAGTGGTTTCGTCGAAATCCGAGCTCGTTTGCAAAATGTCCATTTTTAAGGGTCTGAATTCCATAGCGACTATTCAGAAATTTCAACTGGACATATCTTTTGATTCCTGATATGAAATCTTGATTTTTCGGATTCGTTAGAAAGATATTCACTATTAGATTCCATTATTTTTGGTTTCACTAAAATCCGGATTGTTTTGCACCCGGTACATTCAATTGAAGTTTGAAATCGAATTATCGAACTACCGCGCCATTTTCAATTCTATTTATAATTATATATAATTATTTATATTCTAACGACGGCGTATATAATATATACGTCGAATTCCATTTGAATTAAATTTTCTCGTCGTTATTATTTAAAATAATTCATTTTAAATAATCAAAACTCGCTAAAATGGCCAAAATAAAAATTTCAAACTGGCTCACATTTTACGGGTTGTTACAGGGACCGCCAGTCGTCGATCAGAGTAGCTCACCACGAAGAGCTCGGAGCCGCCGCCCCAACGCCGAAGTTCTGATGAACTCGGTGGACCCCACCTCTGGCAAAACGCGACCGACGATAACGAGTTTGGGGATGAATTTCCCCCAAAACAGCATATGAAACTCGATCAAACGATTCTCATCTGAAAGCCCCAATCTTTCTCTTAAAATTTTGATTTGGAACGATGTTCGAATTCGGCTTGGATCGGGAATAATTTAGTTTTGAACCTCGGAGCTTAACGTCCGTTCCTTCTGGGTTGGGGGGGCGGCTGTTTGAAGTGAACGGGAAGTGAGGGTTTTGAGTGGAAAATTAATATATATAATAATATTTTTAATATTATTTAATTCTAAAATAGCTAGTTTAATATCCGAATCCCAAATCAAACCCAACAACTATCGCCCCTAGCCAAATACCCCCATCCCGAATGCAATGGGACATGTTTTGTAACCCAATTCGACTGTTACGATCAGTCTCCATCGAAATTAAAATATAAATCAGTATATATTCAATTTAAACGTACATTTTAATTTACCGGGGCCACATACTAAGCAGAAAAATATTTTCTAGCTTCGTATTGACAATACAGTCCTAATAAAACTAGTTTCGTCGAATTCTGAGACCGTTTGAAAAATGGCCAATTTCCAGTCGATTAAAATCAACTAAAACTGGTCAAACGCGTTTTCCTTTGCCACGCTCACATATTGATTCGAAAAATTATGAAATTTGAAACCTAGCAATAACTTTACATCCTGGATCCAACAAAAGTGGTTTCATCGAAATCCGAGGTCGTTTGCAAAATTTCCATTTTTATGGGCCTGAATTCTACAACGAGTATTCAGAATTTTCAACTGGACATATCTTTTTATCCCCGCTATGAAATTTTGATTTTTCAAGTTCGTTGGAAAGATATTCACAATTAGATCCTATTATTTTTTGTTTCACTAAAATCCGGTTTATTTTGCACCCGGTACATTCATTTGAAGTTTGAAATCAAATTATCGAACTACCACGCCATTTTCAATTCCTTTTATAATTATTTATAAATTTTTATATTCTAACGTCGATCTATATAACTATATACGATTGAATTTCATTCAAAAGAAATTTTCTCGTCGATGTTATTTAAAATAATTCATTTTAAATAATCAAAATTCGCTAAAATTGCCAAAATAAAAATTTTAAACTGGCCCAGATTTTTCGGGTTGTTACACGAGAGTATAAAAATGTGGTTGTGTTTGTGACGTATAAATGCAGTAGCTTTGTGGAGTGAGTTTCAAATCTCAAGCACTGTAAAACGATGAAGAAAAGAAGTTAGCAACAATATATATACATGCGAGACGCCTTGATTGGCACGAATACGTAGTTTGGCACTCACGTAATATGGTTTGGGAAGCACGGTATTTGGTTGCTTGGCCGTCACGGATTGAAATTATCTGACAGTGAAGAAATGCACTGTAGTTTGTAACCACGTAGGTGAGTGGGCATGTATTTCATAGATTCTAGGTTTGCAGTGTTTATTTATTTAGCCTGAACACTTAGGTAGGTCTGTTCTTAGCATGCCTAGGCATGTGCATGACTTTACTTGTTTGCAGAAAAGTTAGGTATGCATGTATATGACTCAATAAGAAGGCTGCGTGAAATTTCAGTTTTAATTTTTTTTTTGAATACCACAAATGATATTTTATTAACTAATAATATTTAGTTATACAGTTAACGTCATCCGCCATATATGACTCCATTCGCATACGACTTGCTAACGACAAAAATAACAATACCATCGCGCCCAGCAGTGTAACACAATCCCAACCATATAATAAAATCGACCGGTTAATTAATTCTTTGAAACCCCAAAATGCTGATATAGGATGTAAAATACTCCAAATAAAAAGTTGCATATTTAATTAATTAAAAATTACAGTAAAATTCCAAAGATTAAATTATAACTACGCCCCAAACAGCTTGTCCAAAATCGCAACCAATATCTAGTTATATTAAATTAATCGTTACGGTCCATAAACGATTCTATAGTGACTATTTCTGAATTCGATTTGGACACAACAAAATATGTACTATGAAAACTCGATTTCTCTACTTCATTAGAAAATTATTATCAAATAGAGTCAGAAGTTTCTTACTTGGAAGAAATCCGACTTATATCGGATCCTGTTTGTCCAATTGAAGTTCAAAACGTTATATTACAAACTACCGCACCGCTGCAGTTCATTTTATAATTAAATTATAAATATATAAATTTAAACTCCATTTTCTGATAATAAATTCGATATATAATGCTTTAATATCACCAAATCAATATTAAAATAGATTTTAATATTCGTAATTAACGTTCAAAAATCTGGGACGTTACATTCTTCCCCCCTTAAAAGAATTTCGTCCCAGAAATTACTAGGTTAAGAAGAATATTCAAATTCCAATTATTACCAAAATAATAAATTGAAAATATTATCAAGGATATTTTCGAAAATTTTCGAAAAATTCGCCAGTACCTCCTCTGTAGTATTCGATCCAAACAACTACAAACGCCACTCTGGGCCTCTCATATTGATCCAAACAATATAAAAGCGAAGCGGCTACCCATCTCGGGTACAAATTCAAACACCCAATTAATAATACTAAGATTTACCTTTTTATCGGGCACCCAATATTCAAATCACGAAGTTCGGTAGATAACAGCTCTCCATTTTCAACCTGCACTCAGCTCGATATATATTGGAAATAACTAATACTGGGTTAAATCCTTTTAGTCTCGTTTCATAGTGATTTTATACTGAAATTTATTTTCTAGTTTTTAGTTCATTCAACTATTGAGGAATTCTTATATTCGATTAATCTAACAACCAATAAACAAACAATTCACAATACACAATCACTTCAACCAAATCATTTCATTTTTCCTTTTTAATTTCTGTTTAACTTGTCTTCAGTTAAATATTTAATTCCACATTCGATTTTTAACCACCAATACTATTATTTAAATTTCCTTCTAGTTTTATTAAACAATTCAAATTTATTACCCCTGAATCTCATTTTAACAAGCCCAACTCATTCATTGGTTCTAAATCCAATTCAAATTCATATTCAGATTTGTGCTTATAAAATTTATTTCAAACATAAAATCCAACAAATGTCCATTTATTCTGTTTGGATTCATTCATTTTTTATTTTACCCAATACAAGTCAAATTCTTGTTCGCTTGTCTCAATTCCAACTCAAAGGATTCATTTTAACCATACAAATATAATTCCCATTTCATGTTTGAAATGTTTCCAACTTCATACAAGTTCTGAATTAAATAATAATGTTAGAAAATTATAAATTTTATCTTATAAAATATTTTGGGTCAAAACAATATAAAAATAATTTTATATTCAAATACAAATACGCACTCTCGTATATATATACACTTAACTCGATCTAGGGTATTACTAGCCCGTTCTCTATCGAGGTACTCCACAGAGGCAAGGTTATTCCTAAACCATCGCTCCAATACCAACTGTAGCGACCCAAAATTTCCGACGCTCAAATTCAAACACTAATACATCTCGTGTCCAAACTCCAACATCAAAAACTCAGAAAGCTAATAGAAAGAAGTTAGAGGGTGAGAGAAGAAAGAAAGATATATTAGAATAGAAGAATAAGAAGATTAGAGTCTCATAGCGGAATGGACAAAGTATAATAATCAATAATACTTTATACAAAAAGAACTGTATATATATGATACAACATCAGAGTATACATTCAACACACAGCGGAGATAAACTAGTACATGTATATATGGAATATGTCTCGACTTCAACTCCTTCTCTGAAAACTCCAGCGAAATCTAACCTGTAAAGATACTTGGTCTGACCCGACCACATTTGAAGCAAAGCAAAATTCACCCGGATTAGTCTGGAATACTTTCAGTGATAAATTCATAACACAAACAACTTGTTTAACTTTGTAAATCCTTTTGAAATGAAAGGATAATAGTAAGACCATCCCACACATAAACACGGACGGTTTTTACCTTACTATAACCCAAAACATTTTGAAATCAATATCTTCTTCTGATATTATAATAGTGTCTAAATACAAGTAAATAGAATCTAGCAGAACGCTTGCATCTCACGCTCCACATATATATAGTACACAATCAAAACCACAGGCGCTTACTGGAGATTGGATTCCGACTATGACAAGGTATGGAACCACCTGCCGATAGTGTATCTCTAGAGAGGAATACACTGGGTTCAACAAGAATGTCTTGCAAACCGGCCCACGCATGACCGCCCACTCAATTCTCTTGAGTGTATCGAATATATTGTCGCCTCACGGCTGCGCAGCTACCGTTTTCCCGGGAGATACAGAAATGAAAAGGAGTAACAAATATGAATATCCTCTAGATGATGACAATACACCCTAATGGGTGCGACCCACATAGCCCTGTTGCCTGCCCGATTTTTGTCATTTCCCAGTTGACGGGGCTTGAGGTTATAATCGTCCATACACGTCATTCAAGACAGGATGAACCGAAGGCACTCTCCTACCACATCCTAGGAATCACCCTATAGATCAGTAGCGAGTAGTCCTTGCAATTCATAGATTCCAATCACGAAGGAATCATTGTTAACTCTGGGGACCAGCCATAGGTGTTTAACAATAGTTCTTCCTCTCATGAAGATTTACGGTCTTCAATTGCTCCATCTCGATCAGCATCTTCGAAGCATTCGTATTTATTGGTCGAAATGGTTTTCGAATATAAGTTCGATCCTAGTCTTTTCGTACCAATAACGTAGGGTCAGATTTTGATAGTCGGTTAATTAACTATCAAAATAAACAACCATAAAAATAAACAGATCCATTGGTTTATTACACAACATCACTTGGCCATTTAAAAATACTATATTAGTTGAAATACCCAAAAATGATATATTGGTTTAATATTTAATTATACTCAAATCCTTTCACTTATATACCAAGAAAATATATTAAAATCATATCTAACTTAACCTTCAACTAACATTTCAAAACATTGCTATAACATTTCTTATTATCTTATCGTTTCAACCCATCACTTGTAAAACAATCATTACGACATCTTCTTTGGCTTCGTTATTTAAATACCAAAATCAGCACTCATCCTTTTAGAATAAACCCATTTAAATCTCATTTGAAAATACCGTTATATTTCCACCAATCTCATTTTATTTCTTTTATTTTGGGGATATCATTTCATACCATCAAGCCCTTTTTTATTTCCTTTTATTTCGGAATCTCATTATATATATATATCCAAATCATTCAAATAACGTTACACTGTTATTTTTCCAAAATAATTTACTCCAACATTTCACCATTACAACTAATATCATCCTTCGATAATCCTGAAGTTGTTCCAATTGGGGTATTCTAATTACCTATCAGACCTTGATCAACAACATTCTTATCTTAAGATAAATATCAGTTGTAACACAAAATCCGATACTTGTTTCACATATCACAACAAATCCCATTTTAATTCCATCTTGATGAAATATCATCTCTTCTTTAAAATAGCGGTTCTATATCGCTTCTTTATAACTTATCTCGTTTAATTACTCTAGTTCAAACTTGGGTATACATTTGAATTCCCATTTAATACCACCACCAGTTCCAAACCGTAAATCAGACATAAAATAATTCCCTAAATATTAACCCCGATGGCCCAAACCAACATCAGATCAATATTTAGAAAATCAGTTATCCCAACTGATTCCTAGTTAAGTTCAAATTCTTAAATTTCCAATCCCGGCTTTCACTTTATTCAAATGTCACTTCTAATAACTCGGTCCATTTATATATTAAATAATACTTGGGTTTTAACTACGTATAACTTGGATTCATATATTCCAATTAAACGCAATTCAGTTAGAATCCAGTTAATACTTCGATTTCACATAAATATTAAATTGTTGTATTAACTATCAACACGGTTTTAAACTTCTCAAACTTTCCTTACTATATTTCCCATCCCAAATTATCACTTCGATTATTAACAAATGACAAACAATCAAAGTCCAACATTTATTAAAATAAAACAGGGTTTCTTAACCATTAACTACACCCTTTAAATTAATGAACTAATTTAATAAACAATTTTATTTAATGTCGTTAACTTGTTCAACTCTAAACATGATTAACCTGTTAATCAATCGTTATTGATCTTGCCATTTAAATTATTTAGTAATCAATTAATCTAAATATTCTATTCACTTTGATTTTCATTAAATCAATATCAATATAAACCCATTACGTTAATTCTGGTTATTAGGTTAGCTAAAAAAGATCGTCTTATAATCACTTGATAAGCACGTGCTTCGCGCATGGTAGATTTTGTTACCAAAACGGTGATTTGTGGTTAAACCAATTAATACATATATGTGGTTGGATTTTTCTTCTTTTTATAACTTCATTTAAAATAATATATTTAAAAAAATTCGATTGTAAAATAAATTCCATATCTTCATTTCTAGCGATTCACTAGTGAATCGATTTTTACAAAACAGTGTATATCTGGGCCATCTGCTACTTATTCCGCAATCAAAATATATATTGATTCAAAGCTCAACCACAATCAACAATCAACAGGGTTTTAAAGTCAAAGGTTTCTAACAGTTCATATAAAATATTAAATAACAACACACTAAATATTTGAGGAATCTGGTTTGATTCCTCCTACCTGTTCTTCCCTGCATCATAGATTAGCATATAATTTATAACAGCATATGATTTTAATTTGAATATATTAGCCGACGATAATATAATTCACATCAATCATATAAATCAACCATAGACATTCAAGGCATCCAATCAACCAATTATCAATGATTTAGTCTAATTATATAAATTTAGCACATCCTAGTATTTCAGAAATGTGTGAGAATTAACTCACCTTTTATCTTCGATTTACGGTTCGCGCGTTGCCCTGTTTAAATTTAAACCAGTGTCTAGAATTAAATGGAAAGCCCGATTGCTCCTGTCCCTTTCTAAATCAGCACAACAGCGTAATGATTTCCACTACGATTCCAATGCGCCTGGTTTTACTGAATTCTGATTACAACCGATCGAGATATCAATGTTACAAGATTTAACGTACTATAAACTAGTTAACCATTTATTTATTTATTAAATCATTACCTTCATTACCAATAACATTTTAATCCGCGTCGTCTGCCCATAACGTGGTTTCTATGGTTCCTCTAGTTTGAACTCGATACCAAAATTTCTTCTGCACACAAATGAAATTTCCATCTCCATTTGATACCCTTGCCACGTCATTTTAAATGGCCTGCTCCTATTTCCACTTTATCCAGCCCTTCATACGTGTTTCCCCCCTTTTTAGTTTGCTAATACTTCTTCGTTCATTTTTAAAAACTCAAAACTGCCGACAGATCAAACATCTGCCGCACGCCTCCTTCTTATATTACTTTGATAACCAGGGCATGACTCATACACGCATGTTCCCCAACCACTTTGGTTTCCTATTAGCGTGTGAGGAAAGCAATTGCCATTATAAGTTTTTGTTAGATTGATTAAAAGATCATAACTAATATTTTATTAGCCTAACCACCATATCAACACCTTATGCCACGTTGAAATATATACTCATTATCTTCCCTATCCACTCAATGCGCAGGTCTCAGCAAAGAGAAAGAAACATGCGAGTTCTTCACTGTTCGCTGCCTACTTTCAGATCACCGTAAACAACTCGCCCTCCCTTATTTCCTCTTACTTGTAACCATACACGTCCTCAGCATCAACGCCCTTGCTGCCTTCACGCAAGTAGTGGACCCACTGTACCTCCCATGTAAAGCTCCTGTACATTTTGCGAAAGAAAGCTTCATTCTAGTCAGCACCGTGACAAACCCCCTCCTTCTTTCCGCCACTGTTTTTGCCACGTCTGACGGCAACTCCACAAAACCCAATTCCCATTCGCAGTTGCCAGCGCCGGAACCCATCACCCTTTCCCTTTTCCTTTTTCATGTTAATGCCCAAAAAGACCCCTTTAGATTTCGCAACCTCCTTAAACAACGCCTCCCTTTTCTCCAGCTCAAAACGAACTCCATACGACACCCAGCACAAGCCTTACCGCCAGAAAAAAGAAAAGAAGACAACAACTGCGAAATGAGTGATCACACTAACTCTCGAGATAAACTAGGTTTGGCAACCCATCATCATGGTTTTTTATTTGTATTCGTTGTGTGAAAGCATGAGCGAGAGTATAAAAATATGGTTGCGTTTGTGATGCATAAATGTAGTAGCTTTATGGAGTGAGTTTCAAATCTCAAGCACTGTAAAATGATGAAGAACAGAAGTTAGCAACGAGTATATATACATGCGAGATGCCTTGGTTGGCACGAATACGTAGTTTGGCACTCACATAATATGGTTTGGGAAGCACAGTATTTGGTTGCTTGGCCGTCATGGATTGAAATAATCTAACAGTGTAGAAATGCACTGTAATTTGTAACCACGTAGGTAAGTGGGCATGTGTTTCATAGATTCTAGGTTTGCAGTGTTTATTTATTTAGCCTGTATACTTAGGTAAGTCTGTTCTTAGCATGCCTAGGCATATGCATGACTTTACTTGTTTGCAGAAAATTTGGGTATGCATGTATATGACTCAATGGAAAGGCTGCGTAAAATTTCTGTTTTTTTTTTTGAATACCACAAATGATATTTTATTGACTAACAATATTTAGTTATACAGTTAATGTCATCCGCTATATATGACTCTATTCGCATACGACTTGCAAACAACAAAAATAACAATACCATCGCGCCCAGCAGTGTGCCACGATCCCAACCATATAATAAAATTGACCGGTTAATTAATTCTGTGAAACCCCAAAATGCTGGTATAGGGTGCAAAATACTCCAAATAAAAAGTTGCATATTTAATTAATTAAAAATTACAGTAAAATTATAAAAATTAAATTCTAACTACGCCCCTAACAGCTTGTCCAAAATCGCAACCAATATCTAGTTATATTAAATTAACCGTTACAGTCCATAAACGATTCTATAGCGACTATTTCTGAATTCGATTTGGACACAAAACAAAGTCTATACTATGAAAACTCGATTTCTCTACTTCATTAGAAAATTATTATCAAATAGAGTTGGACGTTTCTTGTTTGGAAGAAATCCGACTTATATCGGATCCTGTACGTCCAATTGAAGTTCAAAACGTTATATTACAAACTACCGCGCCGTTGTAGTTCGTTTTATAATTAAATTATAAATATTTAAATTAAAGTCCATTTTCTGATAATAAATTCGATATATAATTCATTAATATCACCAAATCAATATTAGAATAGATATTAATATTCGTAATTAACATTCAAAAATCTGGGACGTTACAAGGGATAGAATCAGTATTGGGTTTTGAGCGCAGGATTAGTGCAACTTGAGTGAGATTATAAGGCCTTTTATGTAGCTCCTAGTAGAAACTGAGGATAAGTTTTGAGCATAGGGTTAGGAAAATAGGTAGGAATTGTCACGAGTTTACGGGTGTTGTAAGCATTGTAATTGTTGACTAATACCTAGTAGAAACCTTGGGGAATGCAGCAGTAGGCAGGGTTTTGCCGAAGCTAGGTATATCTGTGTGTTATTTATTTTCTGCATTTACTCTAATTATTATCTGTGATTGATATTATTTAATTACTCAGTAAAAACTATGATAAACCCTATTCAACCCCCCCTCTAGGGTTAATTAGATCCTACAGGACCTACTTCTATCTATCTGAGCCTACGCCATGCGATAGCCTAGGCTATTTCCTTTATATTTCTGACATTGAGTTTAGGCCTTTTGGAGACTAAATCTTTCATCCTTTCTAATTTTGCTCAAATTGAGTTAAACATGAGATGGGATGGTAATAGCACAATTGGATTATAATAAGACAATGTATAAAAAGGAATAATCGGAGCTTAGTGAAATTTTAAACAATAATGAAAATAAGTATGAAAGAGTCAAGTTGAAATTTGATTAAAAAATATAATCAACAAATAAACAAACTGTGATTATGGGAAAATGATGAAGTTGGACAAGTATTGCAACTTACAGATGAACGATAATTTGGAAGATATTGAAAGTATGTTAACAAGGGAATTTTTGGCATGTTGAGAATTGGTGAATATTACATCCAAATTATGGACTGCAAATTAGGATAAATTCTAATGGAAGAATATTCAAACTTATGAATTGGAAAAAGTTATGCTTAATTAAACATTAAGTGACATGACAACATGTGGATTTAATAAATTGCACTTAATTTGACATTAAGTAATATGTAAGTGAAAAGCATGTAAACTAGAATAGATTGCACTTAATAGGACATTAAGTGACATAGGGAAGGGTTGTATAAAAAGATTACATTTAAGTAGAAATGTTAGTTACAACCTAGGAATATAACACATGGTTATATTAGGCTTATTAATAAACGCAAATGTGTTAAGTTAAAATTTGCGATTAATAAGCTAAGGGGGTTCGTTCCAATCAGATATAAGGCGTTCGTAGAAATCCTAGTTATAAACTGGGGAGCAAGTCTAGAGGTGACTTGTGTTAAGTTCATTTTTGTATGGGAACCCTTATTAGATTGTATCCCTTTGTTATCAAGAAGTCTTTCATTAGGTAGAGGCTACGGCATGCTTTACTGAACTGGATAGTAAATAGTTCAAAACGAGGTGGGTACGGATGCGTTTCGGCGGAACCATGAGGATGCATTGTTCCGAATAGGGAAGATAAGACGTTGTAATGCCAATGACTAATGGGGAGTCTTTCTAGTTGATGGGTTCGGGATCGATAACCCTGAATTCCATCGTTGGCACATGTTATTCACATTAGGGTAAAGAAGCCGATTGGTAGGTAGTATAAGGAAATTCCTACCAAATTATTTATTTCGGTTTGAAGTTCGGAAGTACAAAATAGTCAATCAGCATTTACATAATCATTATCATCATCATTGTCTTTAGGATACGAATAGTCAATCCTTTATGCCAATTCATATAAGTAATTATTCACTTTCAGGTGTGCATAGAAACTTAACCCTTTATGATGTTAGAACTACTATTTAACTATTTTTCCTTAACTTGGTAGTTGTTTTAGTAATCACGATAGCTCACCAGATTTTATGTCTAACTCATTTCCTTTCTTCCTTTCTTTTTTCTTTCCCCCAGGCTTACAGGGAGGAAGTATATAGTTCAGATTTCTTTGTTTGATTCTATCGTGAAGGGTGTCTATAAAAGATGGATTACTTCCTATTTTCTTTCCAAGGTTTGGTTGTATATTTTTTGACTATTTGAGGGAAAATATTATTTAGTATGCTAATGTTGTTTTGACTGAGATTTTAAGACATGACTTCATGCAACCATTTGGTTAATTGAAATAAAGATGGTTTTATATTTAAAATGAAATTGTTTTCTTCCGTTGTAAAATTATTATTTCATGTCTTATGGAATCTTAGTCTATGTAATGTTTTTATATCTTTATACATGTAATGCTCCATAATTTCTTAATGAAATTTTCATATGAGTGACACTAAAGAAATACGGAGTGTTACATTTGGTATCAGAGCCTTAGATTACCAAGATCACTAAAGTTTTATTTTAAAAGAATGTACAAAAGAAAACACATTTTTCAAAAACTGAAAGTTACTTTTAAAAATAAAAATATCCACTCTAGTCAGTTACAACCTTTCTTTGACAATCTCTAATTCTAAATCTTTATGTTTTTTGTTGAGTTATAAGGCAACCTATCTAAGTTTTCTTTATAGGTCGAAAATTTGACAAACCTGTTTAGCTCGGTTGTTGGGAAAGGTCGATGTTAGAAAGCAACTCGTTGCTTAACAAATATTAAGAGGGACAGTATGGAAGTTAAGAATAGCTTATATGGATTGTTTGGAAAAAGGGATGCATTTCCATAGTTTAATTTAAAATTAACACAAAAAGGTCACTGCAAGAATGAATGGATTGGTGTTATTGCAAGAATGAATGGATTGGTGCAAAATAGGGGTTTAACCGTAATGCGCACTACCCGTCAAATTAAAGATAATCAAAAAGAAATATCTTACAATTACGGATTTCTATCAAATAGATTGTCTTATTATAACAACCCGGAATTTTGGAACCAATTTAATAGCAATTTTAATGGATTTTGAATATCTAAAATGATTTATTTTAAATAATAATGATTAAAAATTTATTTTAAATCATAGTTAGAACGAATATATTTATTTTAATTTTAAAAGGAGTTCAAGCGCGGTAGTATGAAAAATTGAATTTGAAATTTGATTGAATGTACAGGATTCAAAATAAATCGGATTTTAGTAAAACCAAAAATATTTAAATCTGTTTAATAATATCTTTCCAACGAATCTGAAAAATTGAAATTTCATAGCGGGAATCAAAAGTTATGGCCAGTCGAATATTCAGAATAGTCGCTATGCAAAATATATATATAACAAATAGCCATTTTGCAAACGACCTCTGTTTTTGACGAAACCAATTTGGTTGGATCCGGAATGTCAAATTATTGCAGGATTCCAATTTTCATAATTTTGGAATTTATATGTGAGCATGGCAAAAGAAAACGTGTTTTGTTAATTTTAGTCAAATTGGATCGACCAGAAAATGGACATTTTTCAAACGGTCTCCAAATTCGACGAAATCAATTTTGTTAGGACCGCATCATCGAAATATACCAGATATAATTTTTCTGGAATTTTTTGAGTCAGTATATGGCCCTGGTAAATTAAAGTATATATTCAAATTTAATATAAATTGATTTATATTTTAATTTTGATAAAAACTATTCGTAACATCTGAATTGTGTTACGAAACGTGTTCTATTGTGTCCGGAATAGGGGTAATTAGCTAGGGGCGATAGTTTCTAGGTCTCATTTGGAGTTCGTTTGGAGTTCGGACAAGAATTATATTGAATTTAAAAAGGAATTAAATAAATAAAATTAAAGTCAAAATACACATATCAGTATCCGTATAACTCTCTCTAACCCTAATACCCTCGTAGAGCCGCCTTCTACAATGTCAATGTACAGAAATGCTCCAAGTTAATCCCTCAAAGTCTCCAATCCCGTTCATTAAAAATCCAAGAGTATAAAGTGAAAAAGGAAGAGGGTTTTGAGAGCTATCATTTGGTACGGGTTGGATCAGTCTTAGGGGAGTATGTCTCTCGAATTTTGGGTCCAAGCTGCCGCCGCTTGAAAGCCTGTTCAGGTCAGGGAGGGGGATCGGAAGCGCCGCCATTCTCGGCGCTGGTGGGGTGTTCAACGGCGATCGCCGTGGCGGTGGCCGATCGTAGTCTAAGGTCCTAGAAGTGTGTGCTTTTGAACACCCCACCAGCGTAGAAACGAGATCCTGGTTTTAACAGAAAGAAGACGACGGGAAGAAAACAAAACGTGGGTTAAGGAAATGTGTGATATGCACGTAAATGTGTATATTTTATCCGCTTATTTATCTTATTTTATATTTAAAATAATTGATACTGTGTATTTATAGTTGTGTTTTCAGATTATTTATGATGAACGTATTAATGCACTTAATTGTTGAAAAGCTTGAAGAATTGGTGTAAGAAGAGTGTTGATTTTGAGAGTTAGATTAAAGCTTGAAGAAATGTTGCTTTTCAACCACCTTCTGTCGCATATTTTAATAATCCAATGTCTTTTCATAAAGACGGCTTGTTGCAGATGATATGATGTTCCTATTCATGCTCAAAACAATTGAAATTGATGTCATTTGATGCCCGCAAGCCATGCCAATTGCAAATCCATTCACACTACGTTCACATTGGCTCACTTACAAAGGCTCTCACTTTACAGCTGCGTTCACTCTTGCTTATGTGTTATTTGGGCTAAATCTTTAGTCCCACATTGTGTAATTAGCCTCCAGGTCTTGGCCAGTACAACTATAAATACCTTGTATCTTATTTATGTAAAAACACACTTAGTTTTATTCTATAATCTTTCTCTTGGAATAAAACTCTTCTTCCCTATTCTCTTTAGCTGTAGTTTTTTATTTACATGTTATTTTCTTTTCTGCAAGTAGATTAGATTTATTTTATGCAAATAGAATAGGTTGTCCTTTATTTTTATTTTTTTTATTTTTCTCTTGAATTTTGTTCTATGTTGCAATTTACGTTCGTTGTTAGAATAATAAACATGAGAGGCTAATCCCTTTCAACTTAGGGGTAATGAAGCTCTCTTGATCATGTAGTTGCGACATAATTTATCTTTTCATTCTCTCTTTGTGTTTCATGTTATGTTGATGTCATGGTGATTAAGTGGAGGTTGAAACCAAAAATTTGATGGTCTATAGTTCTAATTAATAGTTCATAGGCCATGCTTAAAGTATATTTCAATTTCAACTTATTCATTTTTCATTAGATCTGGTAAGGTGATTTAGTGGGTATGATATAGTTTGATAGTTTATGTTATGCTAATTAATAGCATGACTAAGCTATACTTATAATAATCATATCAACTAAATTCACAAATGACCAAAAGAAAAGAGAGATAGTAATTTCATAACTTGTTGTACTACATGATCTAGAATGTGAATTTATTCCTAAGCTGTCATTTATCTCATAGTTTTTTATTAATTTTAATTTACTAGTTTAGTTGTAGTTAAATCATCACTCAAATTCAGTCTAGTTTGATTGAGTAATTTTAGAATTAATTCTTTTCCTGTGGATCGACCCGTATTCGCCACGTACTACGATTGTATGCCGTGCGTTTGCGGTATTATCACGATATTTCGTGTTAACGGTTTTCTAATTTAATAGAATATCCGTTTAGCGAACAAATTTTTGGCGCCGTTGTCGGGGAAAGAATTTAATTTTGATTTTATTCTTCGGATTATTTTTCTTTGCTGGTTTTTTTAAAAAAAAACATTTGCATTTTCTGTTTTGATTGTTTGTTGCACTCGCATTTCTTGTATGCTTGTTCTTGTTTATTTTGCGCTTATCTATTTTGTTAAAAAAAACACAAAAATATTTTTATTTTATTTTGTTTCCTTTTGTTCTCTAGCATAGATAGAAAAAAAATCTTGTTAGTTGATTTGGTGTTTGATCTGTGATACCGTAATCTACCAAATAAGAGAAAAAAAATAATAACTTGCCAGATTTCCTTGATTTTATTTCCGTTTCTTTCATTTGTTTCGTTTCCTTTTTATAGATTTCTTTCCATCTTACAATAATATATATATATAATCATTTCTTTCCATTTTCCACTACATATTTTTGTGCAATTTCTTTTCCTGTCTTCGTCTATTTCTTTTCAGCCTATTAAAAAAAATTCTTCTTTTCAATTCCCTACTTATATTTCTTCTGCCACATTGCTAATCAATAGGAAAAAAATAAATTGCAAATTTAGTTTAATTTCTTTCCTTTTTACAATCTCCTTCCATTTTCTTCCATTTCTTCTTTTGCAAGTGATCTAAAAAAAAGATTACATAAGATTTCTTTTTTGTTTTCTATTTCTTTTATATTCCATACTATCTTTGCCACATTCCCTTCTCATCAACCATCTTGGACTTTATATTGTGATCCGTGACTTTGTTTGTGTGCGAGCCATGTTAGTCCGACTTTTGTTTAATTGTTAGTCTAGTGCTTAATTTTGTTAAGCTTAATTTTTAAAAGGGGAAGGCTATCTTGAAATTATTTTCTTTCTTGTTTGTTGCGTGGTGTATTTGAGTGTGTGGGTTCTCTTTTGGGCTGTGTACTTTCTTATTTGTTTGCATTTTTTTTTATTTGTTTTTGGCTTTTTGATTTATTATATCTTCCTTTGTTTTCAAATTCTTTTCTCTTCTTAAAAAAATATCAATTTCTTGGATAATTTCTCTTGTTAAAAAAAACTTTTTAGTTGTTAATCTTTTTTGTTTTCTTTTACTTTCATTTTTTTCCAATTCATTATTGTTTTGACTTTCTTAAAAAAATCAAAGAAAAAGAAGCAAGGACCAAAGTGAAAGAACAGAAGTCAAGCTACAAAACAAACAAGGAATTCAGAAGTGCTTGCAAACAGAAGAATTTGATTTGGATTGGAGCGGTTGCACACCAAGTGGGGTGTGAACGCGCTAGCGCGACTCAACTGCACTGGACGGACTGCCGATCAAGATGAGTATTTTCTAACTCTACAGGGACCGCTGCAGCGAATAAAAAGTATATATAGACATTGCTTGTAAAAATCTTCTGCAGGGCATCGGCTTGCTTGTAAAAAAAATTTGTTTTTATTTATTTATTTATGCAATTGCCTGTACTGTGACTGTTCTGAGACTGTTCATTCTGTGATTGATTAAAAAAAAACAAAAAAAAAATCACTCATCTTAGTTTTGTTTTTTCTAAGGACTTCATTATATTTTGACAAATTGGTTTAGTTCTAACGGATTATTTATCGGTGTCTAGACTACGGCAGAGTAATAACCGTTTATAAATATTACGGTGATTCGTAAATATTATATCGGTTGTTCCTCTGAAGGTACTTAAACCTTCGGCTGCATTGCTAGGGTGATTCCTGGTGAATCGATAACTCCTGTCCGTTAACTGGCTGAGAAATCTTTTGTTGAAATAAATCAAACCGTCATTATACAATTCTAGAAATTGTAAATAAGTAATTTGCATTAGGTTCATTAAAAAAACATTTTTCTTTTGTGTCTAATTCCTTTTCTCTAAAAAAAAGAAGAATTTCAAAAACAATTCTTGTTTTGTAAAAAAAAAAAAATCGCTTCTCAATTTTGTTTTTTCTCGTCTTCCCTTATTCTTCTCGCTAGTGCATGCGTAATTGGACTCGTGATCCTTCAGATAATCGTTTAGTTCGAACAAACATTTCTTTAACCATGGCCGAAGAAAACCTCCTCGATCTCTTATGGATAGAATCTTCCCCGATCGAGTTTCTATTCCTTCTTGCATCATATTGCCCGCCCCAACAGGTAATCACTTTGAAATTCATTCAAATCACATAAATACTCTTCCTAAATTCGGCAATTTTGAACGTGATGACCCTTACATTTTCTTGACCAAATTTGAACAAGTTTGTGCAACCATGAAATTTCAACAACTAAGTGATGATGGAATCAAACTTAGGTTAATTCCATTTGCACTTACCGATTGTGCCAAAAAATGGTTGTATAGCTTGCCTTCAAATACGATTGGAACGTGGGATGAATTTGAGAAAGTTTTTTTAAAGAAATTTTACCCCTTGGAAAAAATATCCAAAATTCAAAATGAAATCGTTAATTTTCATCAATTTAGGGGAGAATCCTTTGCAAAACATTTCAAAAGATTTAAAGAACTTCTAGTCAAATGTCCACATCACAATTTCGAAAAATGGACTCTTTGTCAAATTTTATACGATGGACTCGAAAATAACTCTCGAACCATGCTTGAATCGATGTGCCAAAGAAACTTTCTAGCCCAAAATCACGATGCCGCTTGGCAATTTCTCGAAAACTTGGCCGAAAAATCAGCTTAATGGGAACGATCTAACGAGAAATCGATTTATTCCCGATCAAACGCTCGTTCGGTAGGATCTTTGTCGGCTTTAGAAGTGAAAATTGACGCGATGTTAACTAAATTCGATAATGTCCTTTCATCAAATCAAATGAATCAAGCTCAAACTTCTCAACCCTCGTGTTTCAAATGTAATGTTCCTACCCAAATCGCCGATCAATGCCCACACTCGATAGAACAACTCAACGCTTTCAACAAAGTTGGGAACGACCCATTCTCTCCAACGTATAATCCTGGTTGGAGAAATCATCCTAACTTCTCGTGGACCCAAAACAACCCAAATTCTAATTTGGTTCGACCCTCATTTCAACCATTTCCGAATAATCCTTCAAATCCCCCCTTTCAAAAAAATCAATTCCAAAATTTTGCGCCACCTTCTCAAAATCAAGCGCAACAATCTTTTGTTCCCCAAGACGAAAAATGACTGACTTCACTTGAGAAAAGTCTCGAAACATTGACTAAAGCAATGACTCAAAACTCCAATTGAATAACAATTTGCAAAATTTATTGACTTCGTACATGCAAAACACGAGTCAGTCGATCGCTAAACTTGAAATACAAATGAGTCAGTTAGCCACGTCTGTAAGTGAACGGGAAAGAGGCACTTTCCCGAGTCAACCCATTCCAAACCCCAAGAGCCAGAATCCAAATCAACACCAACCTCACGTCATTCAGGATAGCAATGTAACTCAGTTGAATGCTATCATGACTTTACGATCCGGTAAGAAAATCGATAATCAAGTTGAAAACCCAAACAATATACCGGATCTTCCTCTCGACTCTTCTAAAACCACAAATGATCTTGATCCAAATTCCGAGTCTAATTCTTCTCCAACTCAAGTAGACAGACCTACTGAGTTTCGTATTCCATTTCCTCATCGTCTTCGACCAAAGAAACATTCCGACCAAATGGAAAAGATGTTGGAAATTTTCAAACAAGTGAAAGTTAACATCCCTCTTCTTGACATCATTCAACAAGTCCCCACCTACGCTAAATTTCTCAAGGACTTGTGTACCCAAAAACGACACACTCATGTACCCAAGAAAGTCTTCTTAACCGCTGGACTTAGCGAATTCTTGACCCAATCGATCCCCGTTAAATACAAAGATCCTGGATGTCCTACGATCTCGTGTACGATAGGAGATAAAACAATTAGAAAATGCCTAGTTGATTTGGGTGCGAGTGTCAATTTGATTGCATATTCCATTTACCAACAACTTGGTTTGGGTGAACTTAAACCAACGAAAATAACTCTTCAGTTTGTTGATCGTTCAATTAAGAAACCCGTTGGAAAAATCGAGGACGTACTCATCAAAGTGGGTCAATTCATATTCCCTGTCGATTTCCATTGTTTTGGAAACTCAACCTGTCAATAATCCAACAAGTCAAATTCCATTGATTTTAGGACGACCTGTTTTGGCTACTTCAAATGCTTTAATAAATTGCCGCAATGGTTCAATGAAAATCTCTTTTGGAAACATGACTCTAGATCTTAATATTTTCAATCTTGAAAGTCATTTGAATGAATCGTGTGACCAAACCTTGGAAGTTAATGCCATTCCCGAAAAATTCAAAAACGAATCAATTGACCTTAACGATGAGTGTGAGGCCAAGTACGAAAAATTATTCCATGACGCTCCTAACGAAGTTGAATACACGCTTCCATTTGAATCACTTTCAGTTGAGCCTGAATCTGAACATAGTTCTTTGATCGAGAAACCACCGAAGTTGGATCTTAAACCTCTTCCTGATCACCTTAAGTATGTTTACTTAGGTGATAATGATACTTGACCTGTCATAATTTCTTCAAATTTAACTCATGATCAGGAAATTTCTCTTCTTTCAACTCTTTCTAAAAACAAAGACGCGATCTGTTGGTCCATTTCTGACATCCAGGGAATTAGACCTGCAATTGTTCAACATCGAATTCACTTAACTGACGAAGCCAAACCCACTCGCGAAGCGCAACTTAGGTTTAACCCTAAGATGAAAAAGGTAGTTCGCGAAGAAATTCTTAAAATTCTTGACAACGGTATCGTTTACCCCATTTCTAATAGCTTATGGGTCCGCCCCATTCATGTTGTTCCTAAAAAGTCCGGACTTACCGTCGTCGCAAACGAACAAAACGAACTTCTTCCTACTCGAACTCAAACGGGTTAGCGTGTTTGCATTGATTATCGAAAATTGAATGCTGCAACACATAAAGATCACTTTCCTCTTCCCTACATCGATCAAATGCTCGAACGTTTAGCCGGTCATGTATTCCATTGCTTTCTTGATGGTTATTCTGGCTATAACCAAATTCCAATCGCTCCCGAAGATCAGGAGAAAACGACTTTCTCATGTCCATTCGGTACCTTCGCTTATCGACGTTTGCCTTTCAGACTTTGCAACACTCCTGCAACTTTCCAATGATGTATGGTTGGCATCTTTCCCGATATGATCGAACGCTTTCTTGAAGTTTTTATGGATGATTTTTCTATCTTTCGTGACTCTTTTTCCTCTTGCTTACATCATCTTGAACTTGTTTTGAATCGATGTAAAGAAAAACACTTAACGTTGAATTGGGAAAAATGTCACTTTATGGTCAAACAAGGCATTGTCCTTGGACACATAATTTCAAATAATGGCATTGAGGTATATAAAGTGAAAGTTGACGTTATTTCAAAACTACCCATTCCAAAATGTGTTAAGGACATCCGTTCATTTCTAGGGCATGCTGGCTTTTACCGATGCTTTGTGAAATATTTCAGCAAAATCGCTCGTCCTTTGACTACTCTTCTAGGTAAGGACATCCCATTTGACTTTAACGCTGAATGTGTCGCTTCTTTTGAACGTCTTAAAAATGAACTCATTTCAGCCCCGATAATCTGCTCTCCCAACTGGGAACTTCCTTTTGAAATCATTATGACGCTTCTAACTTAGCGGTTGGTGTTGTCTTAGGACAACGCATCAACAAAATCCTTCACATAATTTACTATGCGAGTATGATCTTGAACAACGCTCAAATTAATTATGCGACCATTGAAAAGGAACTCTTGGAGGTCGTTTTCGCTTTAGAAAAATTCAGACCTTATCTAGTTGGCTCGCACATCCCTCTTCATACTGATCATTCCGCACTTAGGTATCTTTTCTCTAAAAAGGATGCTAAGGCTCGTCTCATTCGTTGGATCCTTCTACTTCAAGAATTTGACCTTACCATTAAGGATAAAAAGGTTCTGACAACGTTATTGCAGACCACTTGTCTCGTCTTCCAAATGCCCCGTCTTCTTCTCTTCCGATCAATGAGAATTTCCCCGATGAACAACTGTTTTCTCTATCCACTGATCCTTGGTTTGCTGACATTGTCAACTACTAGTCACCAAGCAGACTCCTTCTTTTTGGTCTAAGCAGGATAAACACAAATTCTTTTCCCAAGTGAAACATTTTTATTGGGACGACCCCTATCTTTTCAAGTATTGTCCCGACCAAATCATTCGAAGATGTGTTCCTGACACTGAAACTCACAGTGTCCTCTCTTTCTGTCACAACCAAGCCTGTGGTGGTCACTTCGGTGCCAAAAAGACGGCCGAAAAGGTTCTCCAATCGGGTTTCTATTGGCCCAACCTTTTCAAAGACGCGTACGAATTTTGCAAAACTTGTGATCGATGTCAATTCTTAGGGAAAGTTTCTAAACGGAATATGATGCCCCTAAACCCCATTCTAGAGGTCGAAATTTTTGATGTGTGGGGTATAGACTTCATGGGACCCTTCCCTAATTCTTTTGGGAACCTCTACATTCTCTTAGCTGTTGATTATGTTTCCAAATGGGTCGAAGTTGTTCCATGCAAAACAAACGATAACAAGGTTGTTGTGCACTTCTTGAAAGAAAACATCTTTTCTAGGTTTGGCACACCTCGCACAATAATCAGTGATAATGGTACACACTTCCATAACCGTTCTTTTGAAGCTCTCATGAGAAAGTATTCGATAACCCACAAGTTATCCACTCCTTATCATCCTCAAACTTGTGGGCAAGTTGAAGTATCGAATAGGTAGATTAAACAAATCCTTGAGAAAATTGTGAATCGAAATCGTAAAGATTGGTCTCAAAATTTAACTGACGCTCTTCGAACTTACCGCACCGCTTTCAAAACAAACTTGGGTATGTCTCCTTATCGGTTGATTTTTGGTAAGCCATGTCACTTGCCAGTTTAACTAGAACATCGGGCGTTATGGGCAATAAAAACTTTGAATCTTGATTTAGAGCAAGCAGGCGAACATAGGAAGCTTCAACTTAATAAACTTGATGAAATTCGAAATGATGCCTATGAAAATGAACGAATTTACAAGGACAAAACGAAAGTTTTTCATGATAAATCAATTTTACGTAAAACTTTCATGCCAGGTCAAAAAGTTCTCTTGTATGATTCAAGATTGCATCTATTTCCGGGTAAGTTAAAATCTAGATGGACAGGACCTTACACTGTATGGACCGTTTTTCCGTATGGTGCGGTAGAAATTGAGAATCCAACTGATGGATCATCCTATAAGGTCAATGGTCAACGCCTTAAACCTTACTTGGAATCAATACCCAACCAAGAGGAAGAGCTCATGGTCCTCCATGAGCCACATTACATTCGGCAAGACGCACTAACCCTCTTTTGTACATATGTAAATATTGTCTTGTTTTTTTTTTCTCCTTTCAATAAGATATGTATGATTAATGACTGTGAGGACACAGTCACACTCAAGTGTGGGGGAAGGGGGTGGGGAATTTACATTACATCAGCCATCAAATTTTATGAACTAGGTCATTCATTGAACAAGGATTAACTTAAATTCATAAATAACACATTGGTTCTTGTTTGATTAGTTGAATTGTTGGGTGATGGGAATGAACGTTATTTATTCATTGAGTCGTAATGTGTCTTTTTAAGATGCTAGCTTGAGACTATGCAGACGTTAGTCGTGTTCTGGAGTAAGCGTGTCAACCCTTGTTATATATGTTAGAATGTGCAAGTAAAAATAAAAATAAAAAACAAATAATAATGATTTTGCACTTACATTTGATTGGATTTTATGAATTCGTTTTCATGCATAATATTTTCTTTTCACTCAAATTTTCAAAATCATAAGTTCTAAAATCCACTTGACCCAATTAAGGAGAAATGACTCGTTGTAGCGTTCTCCTTCGATACCCCACATTATTCAAACCCAAGTTTTAGTCAATTTACAATCATGTTTCGACAAGTTTATCTTATATTGGTATACTCAAGAACCTTTGTTTAAAGGTCAAAAACATCACTTTTTATACCAATATTACACCACCCATTATGTACTTGTTTTAAGGTAGGATAACCATATACCACATCTTATTTTATATGGGTTATTTATCTTACGAAACTTTTCTTATCATTCCTTTCAGATTTTTGTATAACATCAATCCAGACTTGTGTGTTGAATTAGGGTTATAGAAGTAGAGTAACTAGGGCACAAAACTTTCCTTTCATGAAGTATTGGTTTAGTAGGGGAGGAATCAAATGAAATAATGTACGGCATCATTCCATTCCATCTCCATTCATCATTCATCATGCAAAAAAAAATTTAAAAAAATAAAAAAGAAAGAAGAAAGATAAAAAAGGAAAAGAAAAGAAAAAAAAATGAAATAAAGAGAGAGTCTCTCTGAATTAAATAGTCATTCATCATTCTTGACTATAAAGCATTCATTTCCATTCCATCCACATCCATCATACCGTACTTGGAAGCGAGGATTATAGTAGAGAAGACGAAAGGAAATAAAAATATCCATATGTGCCTTAGTATTACTTTATCTTTGTAGCTTGAAGTTCAACTAATATACTTGCCCTCTTATCTATAATATTTTTAGAACTTACAAAATTTTCCTTCATCTATGAATAACTCATATCCAATACATTACAGTTACATTGGTGCAAAATTATTCAAAAAAAAAAGAGAGAGAAAGAATAAAGAAATGATTGGGTGCACATTGTCGTTGTGTAAAACATTGGTTGACACCACGCTCTTAACCTTCAAGACAATTACAGTGTTATCAAGGAATTACGATTCAGCTTGAAATTTTTTATTCATTTTTGCACTAATTATGGGATGGACAATTTGGGGCTAAACCGTTATTATTGAATTTAGGTGAAATCCTTGGAATGTGAAAGACCTTAAATATATTGTTTGATTAATCCGCGTACATAAGACGCTTTGGATTTTGTGGGTAGTATCCACTGAAAACCCTCACGAGACAACACTCGTCCAACTGGGGACACCCAAAGATTTAACGACTTGTTGCATACGCTAAATGCAATCGTGTTTCCTACGAAAGTGTGACATATCTTAGTTTAGTTAATTCGAGGACGAATAAAAAGATAAGTGTGGGGGTATTTGATATACACGTAAATGTGTATATTTTATCCGCTTATTTATCTTATTTTATATTTAAAATAATTGATACTGTGTATTTATAGTTGTGTTTTCAGATTATTTATGATGAGTGGATTAATGCACTTAATTGTTGAAAAGCTTGAAGAATTGGTGTAAGAAGAGTGTTGATTTTGAGAGTTAGATTAAAGCTTGAAGAAATGTTGTTGTTCAACCACCTTCTGCCGCATATTTTAATAATCCAATGTCTTTTCATAAAGACGGCTTGTTGCAGATGATATGGAGTTCCTATTCATGCTAAAAAACAATTGAAATTGATGTCATTTTATGCCTGCAAGCCATGCCAATTGCAAATCCATTCACACTGCGTTCACATTGGCTCACTTACAAAGGCTCTCACTTTACAGCTGCGTTCACACTTGCTTATGTGTTATTTGGGCTAAATCTTTAGTCCCACATTGTGTAATTAGCCTCCAGGTCTTGGCCAGTACAACTATAAATACCTTGTATCTTATTCATGTAAAAACACACTTAGTTTTATTTTATAATCTTTCTCTTGGAATAAAACTCTTCTTCCCTGTTCTCTTTAGTTGTAGTTTTTTATTTACATGTTATTTTCTTTTCTGCAAGTTGATTAGATTTATTTTATGGAAATAGAATAGGTTGTCCTTTATTTTTATTTTTTCTAGTTTTCTCTTGAATTTTGTTCTATGTTGCAATTTACGTTCGTTGTTAGAATAATAAACATGAGAGGCTAATCCCTTTCAACTTAGGGGTAATGAAGCTCTCTTGATCATGTAGTTGCATAATTTACCTTTTCATTCTCTCTTTGTGTTTCATGTTATGTTAATATCATGGTGATTAAGTGGAGGTTGAAACCAAAAATATGATGGTCTATAGTTCTAATTAATAGTTCATAGGCCATGCTAAAGTATATTTCAGTTTCAACTTATTCATTTTTCATTAGATCTGGTAAGGTGATTTAGTGGGTATGATATAGTTTGATAGTTTATGTTATGCTAGTTAATAGCATGAATAAGCTATACTTATAATAATCATATCAACTAAATTCACAAATGACCAAAAGAAAAGAGAGATAGTAATTTCATAACTTGTTGTACTACATGATCTAGAATGTGAATTTATTCCTAAGTTGCCATTTATCTCATAGTTTTTTATTAATTTTAATTTACTAGTTTAGTTGTAGTTAAATCATCACTCGAATTCGGTCTAATTTGATTGAATAATTTTAGAATTAATTCTTTTCCTGTGGATCGACCCGTATTCGCCACGTACTACGATTGTACACCGTGCGCTTGCGGTATCATCACGATATTTCGTGTTAACGGTTTTCTAATTTAATAGAATATCCATTTAGCGAACAATGTGATTAAACAAATTATATTATTAATTATTTTAATTTAAGTAATTAACCTTTAAACTGCTATATCTTGTGCAGACGAATATAGAACTCGACAAAACTAGTCTCGTTGGAATCGCAGAAACGAGATCTACAACATGCAACAGACCAGATCTGAAACGGAGCGATCTAAAATTTTGAAGAATTCAGAAAAACCCAATGTGAAAAAAAAAATTATTATTATATAATTAAAATTACTTAATCATGATTGTGATATCACCCATACGCTGTTAAATTCTATTTGTATGATACATGATTTAATCTAGAATTGATGTTGTTATGTAGATCCATTGGTTTGATGTTGTTATGTTGAATAAAATGTAATGATTAGATTTAAGTTTGTCAATTTTGTCAAACTAGAATTGTTGAGTTGAAAGTGCCATTGTTGACAAAATATAATTGTTGAATTGAAATTGTCATTGTTGACAAAATATAATTGTTGAGTTGAAATTGCCATTGTTGACAAAATATAATTGTTGAATTGAAATTGTCATTGTTGACAAAATATAATCGTTGAATTGAAATTGCCATTGTTGACAAAATATAATTGTTGAATTGAAATTGTTATTGTTGACAAAAATATAATTGTTGAATTGAAATTGTCATTGTTGACAAAATATAATCGTTGAATTGAAATTGGCATTGTTGTCAAATTATAATCGTTGGATTAAAATTGTCACCTTTGACAAATTAGAATAGTTAAACAAAAATTATCATTTTTGTTTATTAGATTAGTTGAATCAAAATTTAACATTTTTGTTAATTAGAATCGAGTTAAACAAAAACTATCGTTTTTGTCAAATTAGTATAGTTGAAACAAAAACAAACTTTTTTGTCAAATTAGAATTGTTGAACAAAAATATTCATTTTTGTCAAATTAGAATTGTTAAACAAAAATATTCATTTTTGTCAAATTAGAATTAGTAAACAAAAACATACATTTTTGTCAAATTAGAATTGTTGAACAAAAATATTCATTTTTGTCAAATTAGAATTGTTGAACAAAAATATTCATTTTTGTCAAACTAGAATTGATAAACAAAAACATACATTTTTTTCAAATTAGAATTGTTGAACAAAAATATTCATTCTTGTCAAATTAGAATTATTGAAACAAAAATATTCATTTTTGTCAAGTTAGGATTGTTGAACAAATGTTTATGCATTTTGGTCAAATTGGTTTAGTTGAAACAAAATACTCATTTTTGACAAATTAGATTAGTTAAATAAAAATATACATTTTTGTCAAAATGAATTAGTTAAGTCAAAATATACATTTTTGTCAAATTAGAATTTGTTCAATTATAATTGTCATGTTTTACAAATTAGAATTGTTAAATTATAATTGTCATGTTTTACAAATTAGAATTTGTTAAATTATAATTGTTATGTTTAACAAATTAAAATTGTTAAATTATGTTAACGATAAAATTTACAATTTTATCGTATATGTAGAAAGATTAAAAACATACATTTGTTTGAAATGGAAATATGTTAACGATAAAAATTCACATTTTTATTGTATATAAGAAAAGATTAAAAATGGTCATTATAGAAAATAAAACGATGTTAAGAATAAAAACCACATTGTTATTGTATAAATAGAATATGTAGAAATGATCATTGTTTTGAAATAGAGATATGCTAACAATAGAAATTCACATTTTTATTGGATATAAGAAAAGATTGAAAATGATCATGTTTAAAATAACAATATGTTAAACAATAAAATTATATTTTTATTGTGTATGTAGGAAAAGGATTCAAATTTGAAAATAGGTTGTTACATTAAAAATTTCATTTTTAATGAAAAGAGGATTATATCATTTTTGTTGATTAAAATTGTGAAAACAAGAATATCAATTTCTTTTTGTTAAACAAAAATTGTAAACAAATAAAATTATCATTTTATTTGTTAAGTTGAATTAGAAATTGTAAACAAATAAAATTATCATTTTTATTTGTTATGTTGGATAGAAAAATGTAAACAAACAAATATATCACTTTTATTTGTTTTGTTAAATAAGAGTTGACGGCAAACAAACATATCACTTTTATTTGTTTTGTTGAATTAGAATTGTCGACAAAACAAACACATCATTTTTATTGTTTTGTTGTAATAGATTTGTCGACAAAACAAAGTTATCCTTTTTATTGTTTTGTTGATATAGATTTGTCGACAAAACAAAGTCATCATTTTTATTGTTTTGTCAAAATAGATTAGTTGAATCAAAATGTATACATTTTTGTCAAAATATACATTTTTGTTAAAATAGAGTAGTTGAATCAAAATATATACATTTTTGTCAAAATATATATTTTTGTCAAAATATATATTTTTGTCAAAATAGATTAGTTGAATCAAAATATACATTTTTGTCAAAATAGATTAGTTGAAACAAATTATGCAATTTTGGTCAAAATAGATTAGTTGAACCAAAATATTCATTTTTTTCAAGGTATAATAGTGGAAACAAAATTTTACAATTTGTCAAAATATGATGGTTGAAAACAAAAATTACATTTTTTTGTTAAATAGATTTGAGGCAAGACAAAAGTAACATTTTTGTTAAATAGGTTTTTGTTTGGGAAAAAGTATTAATTTTGTTGAAATAAAATTGTCAACAAAAGGAAAAGACCATTTTAAGTCATTTTATTAAACTAGAATTGTTAACCAAATGAAATTACCACTTTTAATCATTTTGGTAAACTAGAATTGTCAACATAAAACTAATCATCACTTATATTCATTTTGTTAAACTAGAATTGTTAACAAAATTAAATTATCGCTTTTAATCATTTTGCTGAAATAGAATTGTCAACAAAAATGAAAATTTCATTTTAATCATTTTTTCGAAATAGAATTGTCAAAAAAAATGAATGTATCACTTTTTTGTCATTTTGTTGAAATAGAATGTAACACCCCGTATTTTCTGTGAAACATAAGAATGAAAAATCAGAGAATAATTAAATTTTAACAAAATAACTAAGGGAAACGGGTTACGCCATTGCGTTCGTCTCAAAATTCTGCTTGGGGTAGAGTCCAAGTGTGTGTAAATCGGACTCCGTATGAAGAAGACATGGCCTTCAGAAGTTTCAGTAAAAAACCAGCCCGAAATTAAAAATTCAGATTTCAAAAATTCAAAACAGACACCCGGGCTGGGCGGGAAAATTCCCGCCCAGGACCTAGGTCGACACTAGGATCGACCTGGGGGTCGACCGGGGTAAACATGTCGACACTAGGGTCGACCTTAAGGTCGACCTCCCTGTCATTTCCAGATCCGTGGACAGATGCATTTTTCTGTATTTAGATGCCCGTTCTGACCAGATTCGTGACCCCTATGCTATTTAAACACCCCCAAACCTAGCTTTCTCTCCACACAATTTCATTCTGCCTATAGACTGCCTTTATTTTAATAAAAAATAAAAATGGCATTGCTACTCTGCTAGAATCAAAACTAGAACTAGTGCATCTTCTTCCAATCTGAATAGAATTAAAAGAGGACAACTATTTTCTAATCTAATCGATAGTCTACGCCAAAGGAGCGTTATTCAGTGCCAGAATACATATCCTAGAAATCAAGAATCATTCCCTTTTTGTGAGCACAGATATGAAATTTAATAATTATCTTGACATTTTTGTGAATATGGATCTGAGGTTATGCATACTTTTCTGAGGATCTATCTTGACTATGGCTGTTCTGTATCTGTTCCCTCTTTTCTTCCTTTTTGTTTATAGCCAGGCTACCACGAGCCTGCACCAAATCTCATAAGAGATTAACGCATGAACGCTAAATTTTGGGACAAATAATGGATAATGCATAATTGGACATGACTGATCTTTGACTGATTTGAGAAATGGACATATGTTGTAAATTGAATCTAGATTTTTGTATACTCTGTAATTTGGAAAAAGAAAAATCATTGTATGATAACATATGACTTGAAACTTAGGGACATAATGCATATAAAAATTAAGATCTGATTTGAGATGTTATAATTTAAAGATCTAGACTTTTGTGGTAAATTTTATATAACGATTCATGACTTGAAAAAGGAATATGTGACTTAGGCGTACAGACCTATATTATAATAAGATAACTATCAATGTGAACACGCCTAAAAGTGGATTTTGGATATTTGGCATTAAAGGCTATAATTTGGCATAATTCATATGGTATATCATGATTTGGGCTTTTAGAGAATATTCTGTACGGTGCAAAGTTTAACTAAAAGTTTGGGCATATGTTATGAATTATGACCGTGAGTTAGGCATGTAAGTTTAAGCTTAATTTATGATTAGGCAAAATATGTAAATAGAATTTTAGAAATATATAATCTGTTGAATTTCCTAATTTGTTAAATCTGTTATCTACTAAATCTGTTGAATTGCCTAATTTGCTAATCTGTTGAATCGCCTAATCTGCTAGATCTGTTATCTGTTGAATTGCCTAATCTGATAATCTGTTGAATTGCCTAATCTGCTAGATCTGTTATCTGTTGAATTGCCTAATCTGCTAATCTGTTGAATCGCCTAATCTGCTAGATCTGTTATCTGTTGAAATGCCTAATTTATTGAAAGCTAAATAATTGTAATTTGGGTATGAAAATCCATAGGCTCGATTTAAGAAATTTGATTAATCCGCTGTAACCTGTAAAGAAGTTTAATCTGTTAAATGAACAGAATTAGTCTGATATTTGTATAATCCGTATTGGGATGAAATTGGCTATGACACGAGGTTAGACTCTGTTTGCGGTAGAAGCCTGCACGGAACCAACCGGCTTAACCAGCAACCGCAAACTGTCAATCTAATGTGAGAGGTCGTAGGCATAACTAAAATATGCTTAGACATGAGGTTAGGTCTGGCTTGTGGCAGAAGTCTGTCTGGAACCGCCCGACACAACCAGCGGCCACAAGCTACCGGCCTAATGTGAGAGGTCTATGCATTAATATTTAATTAATGCAAATTTAAGAGAAATGCAGTGTCTAAAAACGTGTTGGGTGGATAAGGTTAAACCAACTGGACTGATGAATCTAATAAACCCGTTTTGTTAATCTACATGCCCAATACAAAGTTAGACAATCTGTAAGTCCATTAAATCCGTACATCTGATCTGTTAATCTGAAAACTTGTTAATTTGATAGTCTGATCTATGAACTAGTAATCTGAACTCTGTCTGAAATCTGTAAAAAAGTTAATCTGAAATCTGTTAGTCTGGGGACACAAGGTTGGGAGGGGAATTACTTGTGTCATCTGTTGTGTGGAACCCATATTAGTCAGTAACCTTTTTTGGTATCAAAACTTTGACCCCACGCTATGTAGGGGTCCGGGCATGCTTACTGAACTAATTATAAGCGGTTCATTCTGATAATGGCAAGGGGTGTTGATGGCGCATTCTAACCGGGTCGTGTGCGTGCATGGATCCGGTCTGCTCTGAGGATGTAAGACACTGTGACATCTGTAAATAGGTCTGTGCCAATAGGTTGCCACTTTAGGGAGTGATACACCGTACTGTGGGGCCGACATAGGGTATTTATGTATTAGGGAGCCGATCGCTTGGGGGTAGGACTTAGGGTACACTTAGTTCTGTCTGTTTCTGTTGGTACCGTCTGTTTCTGTTGGGTGGTAACACCTGTCTGTTTCTGCGTGGTACCGTCTGTTTGGGTGGTAATGGCCCATTACTAATGTACACCTAATTCTAGCATTCCGTTTTTGTAGAGATTATTCTGTTTCAGTTTAGACATTAGGGTACACCTAGTTCTGTCTGTTCTATGGGTACCGTCTGTTTCTGTTGGGTGGTAACACCTATCTGTTTCTACGTGGTATCGTCTTTTCGGGTAGTAAAGGCCTATTTCTAGTGTACACCTAATTTTAACATTCTGTTTCCAAAGGGATTATTCTGTTTCCGTCTCTGATTCTGTTTCTGATTCTGTTTCTGTACCTTCTTTCTGTTGGGGGTGGTAAAGGCCCATTATTAGTTTTTTGTTTCCATGCCTTCTGTCTGTTGGGGTGGTAAAAGCCCATTATTAGTATTCTGCTTCTGTATCTTCTGTCTGTTGGGTAGTAAAGGCCCATTTCTAGTGTACACCTAATTCTAACATTTTGTTTCCATAGGAATTATTCTGTTTCCGTCTCTGATTTCGTTTCCGATTCTGTTTCTATACCTTCTGTCTGTTGGGGTGGTAAAGGCCCATTAGTTGGGTGGCGAAGGCCCATTATTAGTATTCTGTTTCCGTACCTTCTGTCTGTTGGGGTGGTAAAATCCCATTATTAGTATTTTGCTTCTGTACCTTCTGTCAGTTCGGGTGGTAAAGGCCCATTACTAGCATTCTGTTTCTGTAGATTTTATTCTATTTCCATTTTAGTTTCTATTCAGATATTAGGGTAACACCTAATCCTGTTATACTAGTATTAGTGCAGAGATGTGAAAAGCTTAGCTTAACCTATATCATTCCGTTCCTTCTGTAAACCTACTATTTCTGTTACGGTTATCTCTCATCCAGTTTTATTTACATGTATTGATACTATTATTTGTTTATATGCTGAAAGTCACTAGACTCACCAGACTTATGTCTGACCTAGTTTGTTTCGCCTTTTTCTTTCCTCCCCCCCCCCCCCACCCAGGTTCTTAGGGCGGAAACATAGGAGCTTGATTCAGATTCTCTCTGCTGGAAGTGTTGAAGTATTTCTTGGCATTGGCTCTATCTTTCCATGGCAGTTTATATTGGGGATTATGGTTTTAAAAACTATGCATTCTGAAGGCTTTTGTACGAGACCGATATTTATGTACTTGAATTCCGATATGGTGATTTTGAAAGATGTAACCAAAACTTATTTCTGTTTCTGTTGTAAATAAAGTTATAAAATTTTTCAAGTACTACTTTATCTGCCTTGTAAATTTCTGTTCTGTCTACTAAAAACGCTCCACCAGAATTAAGGCATTCCCTTTGCGAGTGACCTTAACGGAGGTGAGGTGTTACACTTGGTATCAGAGCTGAAGGTTACTATATTGGATAAAAAGTTTTTGGAAACTATTTTCAAAAAGGTTTAAAAAGGAAGTATTTTCAAAAGTAGAGTTAATTTTGAAAAACATAATCCCCAAAGCCATAGCCTATCTTTCTATCCTTTGTTTTGAATCTTTCCTTTTCTTTTGTTGCAGCATGTCTGGGGATCTTAACCTTCTGGAGGGCGTACCGATACCTGGATGGTTTAGGAGGTACCTAGAAGCTAGGGCTAATGATGCGGGCCTAGCAAACGTCCCTCCTCCCCCAGCTACAGCGGTTCCTCCTACTCCGCGCGTGAATACTTTCCCGAAGATATGTAGAGACTTTCGAGCCATGGGTGGGAATAACTTTAATGGAACTGAATCCTTCGTGGAGGCAAGGAACTGGATCAAAGAAACTGAGGATTTGTTCATTATCTTCGAGGTGGACGATAGGCAGAAGATACAGTTGGCGGTATGGTTGCTTAAGGACGAAGCTTCTTTTTGGTGGGAGGTCACAAATGGAGAGCATTCGGTAGAGAGATTGATGGATTTCAGGCATAGGTTCGAGATGAAATTTCTCTCACGAGCGGAAGAGAGTCTATACGTAGAGAGGTTTTTGGCGTTGAAGCAGGGGAATTTATCAGTGAGAGAGTACGTCAACAAGTTTAATCAGTTGGCAAGATTCGGCTTAGATTTGGTAAAAATACCGCATAAGAACGCACTATGGTTTGCTAAAGGTTTGAACAAGCCGCAACACGGATTGGCAACGTCCCACATTCCTATGGGGGCTACCATCGAGAAATTAGTTGACATGGCATTGATGCATGAAGAGGAAACCAAAAGTGAGAAGAAAGAAGAAAAGCTTGAAGGACCACAGAACAAGAAGGCGGAGCCCAAAAAGGAAACACAAAAGAAGGATGAGAAGTCTAAAGACAAGAAGGAGAAGAAGTGCTTTACTTATGGAAGCTCGACCCATCTGAACAAGGATTGCAGAAAAAGGAAGGGCACTTGCTTCAACTGTGGAGAAATGAGGCACTTTACTAGGGATTGCCCAAAGAAACGAGGACAAGGGCAGAGGGCAGGACCAACTTCTGGAGGGCAGGCGAATACCCTCGAGGCTCGTGGATAGGATAGAAATAGGAAAACTTTCTGTAGAAGATTTAATTTCCTTATCTGATTGTGGAGTTAAAAACTCTTTCTGATTATGGCATTTTGATTCTGTAATTGAAACTCTGCACTTTAATACTAGTCTTGTTTCTGATTCTGCTATAGTCTCAAACCCTATGAGGGTTACGACTCATCTGTTTGTGATAAGTTGGGGTTTGTGGGTATCTGTGTTGGGCGTTAAGTTGACTATGACGCATATATTCTGGGTTTTTATCATGCTTAGTTTCCTAAGAATCATTTGGTCTGATCTGTATCATTAGTCTGTAGATATATGAATATTTCTGAAAAGGATAGGGTTTTTTACTCAAAGCGTAAAGTAGATTTCCAGTTGGACATTTGTTTAATGGGGGTGATTCTCTAAGTGTTAATCTGATGTTGATTTCGGTCTTCGGGGTTGACATTAAGGGGTTATTCTCTTAAACCGATGTCTAATGGGAACCTAGCTTTTGTTTTAATTGTACTTGCTTCTATCACTCGATTTTATCCTATCGACCGATTCTTCGACCTTTAGGTAGAAACTAATGGGTATAAACATGTTTTTGAGACATGTTTTGTTTGATGGTTGCAAGTGGATGCAAGTGGTTGATAGTGGTTGCTCATGGATGCATATACACACATTGGGCACTAGATCGGCTTAGAAACACTCTCATACTGCATATGGATGTGTGTGCATTTTTCAATTTTGTGGATGAAAAATGGTTGAATCAGCACATGGATGTTGCATATAAATGAACGGTTGTGCACTCATATAGAAATGATATGTATCAAATAGGAAAATTGCATACATGTTGGACCCATGGCACTGACATAATTCGCATTAAGGAGGTCAACTGAATCAGTGGACCGCCTGATCTTTGCATTAGATAAGGAACATATACACACACTTTTGCAAATATTCATACAACAGCAGAAGTTTTCTAAGGACAATGGATGCTTGTGGATGATGGTTGAGTAGATGGGTGATTGGATGGTAGGACACATTCTTCTTAACTTGAAGATTTCTGGGACGAAATCCTTTAAGGAGGGGAGAATGTAACACCCCGTATTTTCTGTGAAATATAAGAATGAAAAATCAGAGAATAATTAAATTTTAGCAAAATAACTAAGGGAAACAGGTTACGCCATTGCGTTCGTCTCGAAATTCCGCTTGGAATAGAGTCCAAGTTTGCGTAAATCGGACTTCGTATGAAGAAGATATGGCCTTCAGAAATTTCAGTAGAAAACCAGCCCAAAATTCAAAATTCAGATTTCGAAAATTCAAAACAGACACCTAGGCTGGACGGGAAAATTCCCGCCATAACTCAGGTCGACACTAGGGTCGACCTGGGGGTCGACCTAGGTAAACAGGTCGACACTAGGGTCGACCTCCCCCATATTTCCAGATCCGTGGATAGATGCATTTTTCTGTGTTTAGACGCCCGTTCTGACCAGATTCGTGACCTCTATGCTATTTAAACACCCTCAGACCTAGCTTTCTCTCCACACAATTTCATTCTGCTTATACTCTGCCTCTATTCTAATAAAAAATAAAAATGGTGTCGCTACTCTGCTAGAATCAAATCTAGAACTAGTGCATCTTCTCCCAATCTGAATAGAATTAAAAGAGGACAACTATTTTCTAAACTAATCGATAGTCTACGCCAAAGGAACACTATTCAGTGTCAGAATACAGATCCTAGAAATCAAGAATCGTTCCCTTTTTGTGAGTACAGTTATTTTAAGATATGAAATTTAATAATTATCTTAACATTTTTGTGAATATGGATCTGAGGTTATGCATACTTTTCTGAAGATCTATCTTGACTGTGACTGTTCTGTACCTATTCCCTCTTTTCTTCCATTTTGTTTATAGCTAGACTACCACGATCCTGCGCCAAATCTCATAAGAGATTAATGCACGAACGCTAAATTTTGGGAGAAATAATGGATAATGCATAATTGGACATGACTGATCTTTGACTAATTTGAGAAATGGACATATGTTGTAAATTAAATCTAGATCTGTGTATACTCTGTAATTTGGAAAAAGAAAAATCATTGTATGATAACATGTGACTTGAAACTTAGGGACATAATGCATATAAAAATTAAGATCTGATTTTGAGATGTTATAATTTAAAGATCTAGACTTTTGGGGTAAATTTTATATAATGATTCATGACTTGAAAAAGGAATATGTGACTTAGGCGTAGAGACCTATATTATAATAGGATAACTATCAATGTAAACACGCATAAAAGCGGATTTTTGGATATTTGGCATTAAAGGCTATAATTTGGCATAATTCATATGGTATATCATGATTTGGGCTTTTAATGAATGTTCCGTACGGTGCAAAGTTCCTAAAAGTTTGGGCATATGTTTTGAATTATGGCCGTGAGTTAGGCATGTAAGTTTAGGCTTAATTTATGATTAGAAAAAATATGTAAATAGAAATTTAGAAATATATAATATGTTGAATTTCCTAATCTACTAAATCTATTATCTGCTAAATCTGTCGAATTGCCTAATCTGCTAATCTGTTGAATCGCCTAATCTGCTAGATTTGTTATCTGTTGAATTGCCTAATCTGCTAATCTGTTTAATCGCCTAATCTGCAAGATATGTTATCTGTTGAATTGCCTAATCTGCTAATCTGTTGAATCGCCTTATCTGCTAGATCTATTATCTGTTGAATTGATAATCTATTGAAAGCTAAATAATTGTAATTTGGGTATGAAAATCCGTCGGCTCGATCTAAGAAATTTGATTAATTTGCTGTAACCTGTAAAGAAGTTTAATCTGTTAAATGAACAGAATTAGTCTGATATCTGTATAATCTGTATTGGGATGAAATTGGCTATGACACGAGGTTAGACTCTGTTTGCAGTAGAAGCCTGCCCGGGACCAACCGGCTTAACCACCAACCGCAAGCTGTCAGTCTAATGTGAGAGGTCGTAGGCATAAATAAAATATGCTTAGAAACGAGGTTAGGTCTAGCTTATGGCAGAAGTCTACCCGGAACTGCCCGGGACATCCAGCGACCACAAGCTACCGACCTAATGTGAGAGGTCTATGCATTAATATTTAATTAATGCAAATTTAAGAGAAATGTAGTGTCTAAAAACGTGTTGGCTGGATAGGGTAAAGCCAACTGGACTGATAAATCTAATAAACCCGTTTCGTGAATCGGTAGGCCCAATATAAAGTTAGACAATATGTAAGTCTGTTAAATACGGACATTTGATCTGTTAATCTGAAAACTTGTTAACTAGATAGTCTGATCTATGAACTAGTAATCTGAACTCTGTCTGAAATCTGTAAACAAGTTAATCTGAAATATGTTGGTCTAGGGACACAAGGTTAGGAGGGGAATTACTTGTGTCATCTGCTGTGTGGAACCCATATTAGTCAGTAACACTTTTTGGTATCAAAACTTTGACCCCACGCTATGTATGGGTCCGGGCACGCTTACTGAACTAATAATAGCGGTTCATTCTGATAATGGCGAGGGGTGTTGATGGCTCGTTCCAACCGGGTCATGTGCGTGCATGGATCCGGTCTGCTCTGAGGATGTAAGACACTGTGAAATATGTAAATAGGTATGCGCCAATAGATTGCCACTTTAGGGAGTGATACACCCTTTTGTGGGGCCGACACAGGGTATTTATGTATTAGGGAGCCGATCGCTTGGGGGTAGGACTTAGGGTACACTTAGTTCTGTCTGTTTCTGTTGGTACCGTCTGTTTCTGTTGGGTGGTAACACCTGTCTGTTTCTGCGTGGTACCGTATGTTGGGGTGGTAAAGGCCCATTACTAGTGTACACCTAATTCTAGCATTCTGTTTCTATAGAGTACCGTCTGTTCGGGTAGTAAAGGCCCATTTCTAGTGTACACCTAATTTTAACATTCTGTTTTCATCTTTGATTCCGTTTCCGATTCTATTTCTGTACCTTCTGTCTGTTGGGGTGGTAAAGGCCCATTAGTTGGGTGGCAAAGGCCCATTATTAGTATTCTGTTTCCGTGTCTTCTGTCCGTTATGGTGGTAAAAGCCCATTATTAGTATTCTGCTTCTGTACCTTCTGCCAGTTCGGGTAGTAATGGCCCATTTCTAGTGTACACCTAATTCTAACATTCTGTTTCCATAGGGATTATTCTGTTTCTGTCCCTGATTTTGTTTCCGATTCTGTTTCTATACCTTCTGTCTGTTGGGGTGGTAAAGGCCCATTAGTTGGGTGGCAAAGGCCCATTATTAGTATTATATTTCCGTACCTTCTGTCTGTTGGGGTGGTAAAAGCCCATTATTAGTATTCTGCTTCTGTACCTTATGTATGTTCGGGTGGTAAAGGCCCTTTACTAGCATTTTGTTTCTGTAGAGATTATTCTGTTTCCATTTTTGTTTCTGTTCAGATATTAGGGTAACACCTAAACCTGTTATACAAGCATTAGTGTAGAGAAGTGAAACCTTAGCTTAGCCTATATCATTCCGTTCCTTCTGTTAACCTGCTATTTCTGTTACGGTTATCTCTCATCCAGTTTTATTTACATGTCATGATACTATTATCTGTTTATATGCTGAAAGTCACTGGACTCACTAGATTTATGTCTGACCTAGTTTGTTTCGCCTCTTTTCTTTCCGTTTCCCCCCTAGGTTTTTAGGTTGGAAACATAGGAGCTTGATTCAGATTCTCTCTGCTGGAAATGTTGAAGTATTGCTTGGCTTTGGCTCTATCTTTCCATGGCAGTTTATATTGGGGATTATGGTTTTAAAAACTATGCATTCTGAAGGCTTTTGTACGAGACATATATTTATGTACTTGAATTCCGATATGGTGATTTTGAAAGATGTAACCAAAACTTATTTCTGTTTCTATTGTAAATAAATTTATATAATTTTTCAAGTACTACTTTATCTGTCTTGTAAATTTTTGTTCTGTCTATTAAAAACACTCCACCAAAATTAAGGCATTCCCTTTGCGAGTGACCTTAACGGAGGTGAGGTGTTACATAGAATTTGTGTGCAAACATAAGGATCGTTTGTATCATCAAATTATACAATAGAATTTGTATGTAAGTTAAAGTGACATTTCTTAAATTGTACAATTGTATTTATATGCAAATCAAAGTGACATTTTATTGTCAAATTATACGTTAGAATTTTTGTACAAACTAAAGAGGCATTTTTATATGTTATGTTATACATTGAAACTATATATACAAGTAAAATATTTTTTTTAATTTGTTAAAGTTAAAAATAGAAATTGCATACCAATAATGAAAATAAAAATTATCTTTTTATTTGTCATTAGCAAAGATGTCATGTGAACAAAATACATACTTGGTTGCCATTAGAAAAACGTAGAAATGAATGCAAATAAAATACACATTTATTTGACATTATGAACATGTAGATGTGATATGCCAATAAAGCATCCTTTTATTTGGCATGTTAAACATGTAAGTGGAATCGTTGAATAATTTATATTTATATATAATTTTATATACATAAATATAAATTAAAATTAAACGAATCACTCGGGGTAGTTCGCGTTTCAGAATCATAACTTTAAACGATTATACCGAAAGATCTGACCGTCGAATTTTCCCAAAACTGGAACCGTTAGGACCGCTTTGGGAAGACCTTTCCAATGATGTAAATTTTGTCAAAATCTAATGGTTAGATTTCAAAAAATGTGTAGATCAAATTTAGCTAAAAACAGCGCTAAGGCCGCCTATTGACCCGAAGCGTCGTTAAATTAAATTGGGCTATATTTATATAAATAAAAATAGCGATAAATCGTTGTAAAATAATATTAACGATATGAAATGATTTTGAATTACAATTATGTGAGAATTATTTGAAAAGACCGAGTTCAATCTCATTTCAAATAATTATATGATGATTTAAAGTCGAAGACATTGAAGACGGTGATTGAAGACCGGCGATCTTCACATCGAATGGATGACTACTGTTGCCCTGGACTGATTTGCTCCCAGGAAAGGGTTAAAGTGGTAGTTGTCCGGACGTACTTTTTGATTGTCCGGATAAGCGAGAACCTCTCTTCCGTATTGGACATACGGGACGAGGAATAAGGTGTCTCCGGTTTCGTTCAATCCCAAAACGGATTCGTAAATGGATGTGTGTCTGACATTGGATTTCATTCTATGTAAATGAATATATATTCAATATATATCCGTTCGGTGGCGAAGAATTTATTCTCTTTCTTAACACCCTTCTCTGAGACACACGAGCTCAGAGGTTATATATTGGTAGTTATCGATCGCATGGCGTGAATTGTCAATGTGGCATGCCAAGATGCAAATGATCGAGGTTTTTGTTGAAAAGAAGGGCCTTGTGGTTGATGATCAAAGCATGGCCTGTTTAGGCGTAGCTTTGTGTATAGCGTTACTTCGCGAGCCTCACACCCCCGTATGAGTCAAAAATGGGACAAGGGAACGCAGGGAGTGCACACGTTTCTTTCTAGCTAGAAGTGGTATCAGGGTTTTGCAAGCCCTGACATTTTACTTATGTGGATGATGGATTATGAGACCTCGGTTATATTGGTCGATAGTGACCAATTTATAGGTTCAATAGGACCGGGAAGCGTGTGTTCAGGAATTATCAATCCACTAAAGTATTTGTGGACCGACCCTACAGGATCCAAGGGTTGCCCGTAGGTGTGATCCTGAGACATTTGCTAGAGTGTCTCGAATAGGTAAGGAGATCGTCCCTAGCCTTGACTCAT
The DNA here is from genome assembly GCA_030737875.1 of Allium sativum. Taxonomy (NCBI): domain Eukaryota; kingdom Viridiplantae; phylum Streptophyta; class Magnoliopsida; order Asparagales; family Amaryllidaceae; genus Allium; species Allium sativum. Next base: position 158,084,879 of record CM060918.1, on the reverse strand, counting down.
GATGTAAATCCAACTTCCAATACGACACCACGCGGTTTAGATTGTAAAACTAGTATGGCGACATAGTATATGGTAGCTATGCCATCAATGATTGATACATTATGATTGAAATGTTTTTGAAACATATGCACACTAATAATAATATCAAATCCGTTTTTATCGTATCAAGCATTTTTGACTATTATAAGGTAAAACTTTATCCTCCGGTTTGCGTTGCATTGTGTGATGGGACTTGAGTCTTATAATTGTTTCATTTGTCTAAAAAGCATTGCGTTGTTTAACGATTTACTTTATTTATGCACTGGCAATCCAATGGAGTAAACCCGTTCCACGTTAGCGGCGTGGTCCTGTGATTAGGCTTCTTATAAATAGGTTAAGTAAGATTTCTCATACTAGTTCCATGACTGACCCGTAGTTTGTTTCACTTGCAAATTCGGGTGCCCCTTATTTTCAACACGGGCAATCGAGTAGCTTGTTTTGCAGATATTCATTTTGAGTAGGATTCTGGATCGAAGCTTAAAGCTGTGACCAGAGCAACGATAGCCTTCCGCAGTGTTAGTTTATATTTCCGCTGTGCAGTGTATTACATTCTTTGTAAATAATCTTTCGTAGTATTATTATTTATCGATATACTCTGATATTCTGTACTCTGATGTAACATTATTACAATGTTTATAAAAGTCTTCTGTTATTTGTTCTGATGTGTTGTATTCCCAAAGTTAGCGTATTCGGGTTTTTGAATGGTCTTAGTCAATTTTGCGATCGATTAGGTCCGGGCAAAATCCGAATCGTTACACTTATACTATGAAAATAGATTTTTACATTTTCAATAACCAATCAATTAGGAATAAGAAGAACTTCCTAAAAGGTAAATTTAAGGATGGAAAGTGAAAGATCAACAAGAGTATATTATTGAAAAAAGGACTATGAGGGAAGGTGTTGATCAAAAAGTGATCAAGTAATGGTAGGAGGAAAGGTTTGGTGAAAGAAAGAATGTAATCCATCTTTATTCCTTTCTAGTTTTCCTATTTGGTTTAGGAATATTTTTTTCGTTTTTCCTTTGATGAATTGTTTGGGATAACTGCATAGGGCCAGAGCTACGATGAGTTGAGTCATGTTTAGCATCTGTATTATATGCATAATGAAGCCGCACTTTACAAATATAGTAAATCTAGAAGGGTGTGATGGTATCACTAGCTGAATCATTTGCACTTAGTCCCAGTAGTGTTTCTGAACCCCATAAGGAGATCGGTTTGATTATCTATGATGAGCCTGGGTTGAAGCTAGAAATCTTGATTTAGGAGATGTTTGGTTCATTTCCGAGTATAGGTTAGTTTGGGCCCTAGATAGATCAACCGTATAATTGGTTATCCCGGATTTTTGCACTGGTAGCAGAGTTCGATTTAGGTGCTTATATTCTAACGTTTTGAAGTAGGAAAATTCTGAAGGATGGATTAGTTAGCCAATTGGGAGGTATTTTGACTGCAAGAAGAAAATGGTCGGGATAGGTTATGCGATGGGCTAATTTTTGAGACATCTTGCAATTTATAGGGTCAGTCATGTTGATATTCCAATTTTCCTTAGTACATCTCCAGGCTGCATTGATTTAGTTCTCTTTGTGTTATATATTTTGAATATGGTAAGCAATTGAAATATTATATCTAGAAGAGAGAGTGACAGAAATTGATTTTTGGATATATTTTTTGTGACAAAGCCAAATTTGTAGCATTCTATATAAAGTACATGGTTTTGGGATCGAAAGTGAGGGTTGAGTTTTATGCCTTTGACTGGAATCTTTTGTAACAACCCGGAATTTTGACAATAAATTAGTTATTTAATTAAATCTCAAAAAATAGGAATTTCGACAAATAATGTAAATTGACCAGAAACATTAATAGTTGCGTTCATCTTGGAATTCTTGTCAACTTTCATGTTTTGAGTTTCGTGAACAGAGTTCGTATGAAAAAGTTACAGATGAAATACGATAAACAGAGGGAGATAAACAAATAGAAAAAATATATTATATTTTACCTGTTATAACCTGCTTTCACTGGGAAAAATCACACAAAGGCAGCCGACTCCCTAGCCTCGACCGCTTCGTGCCAGATCATCTCATTGACAGCTTGGTTTTGAAGGATATTTTCGTTATATATTATAACATAAACGGACAGATGTTTAATTAATCATATCTAACGGTTCTGGTCCAATTCCACTCCTATAAATAAAGGGGTAAGGCATCATTCTTTTCCACACAAATTTGTAGGCAGCAGCATAATTCTTCCATTTCCCCTTCTCTTCAAATTAATTTCTAAATTAAAAATATATTCATATACAATCAATCAAACATAAATAACATAAATTAGAAAGGGATAATCATATTTTATTGGAAAAGGCTTTGAATTGATGGCTAAGCTATTCTTCATTATATTCTCCCTTCTTTTCCTATTTTCTTGCATCTACAAATCTGAAATTATCCCCTTTTCAGAATTGTAGATCTGTAAGAATTTGGGGATTATAGGCCTAAGATTATTCAGATTTGGATGCTTTTAGTTGAGAGAGAAATTTATATACAAAGTAACAATAACTTATTACCTCATTTGTATTAGATCTTAAATATATGCCTAACATTTATCATATATGTTCATAATATTGTTAAATATTAAACGGTGCTTATTAGATCTACTTATAAATGTTGTCAAAACTTGAAAGTATGAATTTGTGGTTTGAATAATATTATAATTTGTAGATATACTTAATTGTTTATATATATTTCCTATAATTATGTTTCAAAACATATTGTGGTTATTGCAAAACACTATAGATTTTTCACTCTGCAAAACACTGTAGATATGGAAATCAGTCCCATTAAACACTGTTTAGATGTAATTTTATTCTAGATCTCTAGGTTCGGTGTTAAATAATAAATTATATAATTTTAACTAAAAAGATATAAACCTATTTGTGTTCAATTTTGTTGGGGATTTGACTTAGTTGTTGTGAATATGCCTTTATCCTTTTTTTAAACAAAAAAGACATTATTTTGGAACCAATAAGAAATATGACAAATGGCTTAAAAAAAGAGAAAAGTTGTGTAATTTACGTGTAAATATAAATATACATATTTGTGCATAGTTTGCATCAGCTATTCCAAAATATACATAAATTTTATTTCTTATGGCTTGAAAATATATTTGTTATAATATTCAGGCATAGCTACAATAATTACAGTTGATGGTCTTTTTGTATGAATTAAAACTTTATTGCAAAATTGAATACAAAAAGTAATGTTTGGATATTAGTTGAACCAAATTATCAAGCTTAGCAATAATAAAAAAACTATGTTAACTACGCAAAAAATAAATATAAAAATATATACAATATCCGTCCATATCTACGTAAACTGCGAAATATATGATGTAATGATTGTTTGAATGTTAGAATGGTGTTCATTTTACGGAATTATACATGTAAATATAATCCATATTAAATGAATATAATTTTGATGACCGTTGTAGCAATTAATGTAATAGATTTAGAAAAATGAGGCCATAAATAAATAAATAGCTAGTGTAACCGACATTGTTTGGGGAAAGAAAGTTTAGTTAGGAAACTAAGTCTAATGGTAAAAGTTTCTAAGATGACTAGGATTAATGTTGTAAACCCCAGTAAGGGAATTAAATAATAACTGCACTAAGACACGAGGTTAAGTTCAACTTATGGTAGAATTCTGTCCAGAACCGTCCGACAAATCCTGCATCCACAAGTGGTCAGCTTAACGTTAGGGGTCTGGTGCATAAACATATATATATATATATATATATATATATATAATATGTACAACAAGCAATAAATAAGTAATAAAATTAGAAATATCTATTAGGGTACAACAAATAGATATTTTCGGGATTGATAAAATGAGGATATTTCGTTGTAAATTAATATCTTAGGAAAATTATGACCGTTTAGACTCATAAATGACATTAATTATAACCAATGGAAATAAATGATAATTAAGGATAATTAATGCCTCAGGGAATTATGACCGTTAGGTTCATAAGTGACATTAACTATAATAAATGACAATAAATAACAACTAAAAGATAAATTGTTGTCTTTGGAAAATATGACCATTATGGTCATAAATGACAATAAACCCCATTAAATAGAAATAATGAAATAAAAAGGGGATTAATGTATATTGATTATCGTTTTAAATACTAGTCCAATAGGGAAGATAATTAAATAAATATCCTAGGCTAAAAGGGATATAACTTTCCTTATTTGTACTGACTAATCTAAAATTCATAATTAAAAGATAGAGTGAACTTAGTAGGTAAATAATGCTAGTTATTATTTACCATAGAAGCCCGTGATGACAATTAATCGTTTATGGATGGTATTTTCATAAAGAGAAACAAAACGGGAATATCTCAATAACGTACCCTGCTTTAGGATTAAGGTCTTAAGTGATTAGATCCACCTATAAAAAGGTACTAAGCGATTGCGTCGCCCACCTTCCATATATGAAAGCATTAAAGGCTAATAGGGTGTGAACTTGATAATCTTCATGTATTGTCTGCTTCCTTGGGTCTTAAGTGGTTTGGGTCGAGGAGACCACCTAGGAATAGGTCTTCCAGTATATAGGTCTTAAAATGGTGTGTGTGAGGCCTACCCAAACCTGGAATTTTAAATATGTCTGGTATGGTCGTTCCATAGGATTGCCTATCCTATGGGAAATAGTAAGCGACTAAGGAGATTTTCCAATAAGGTCAGCTAAATGGTAATGCAAAACACCATCTCTCACCTTACATAGGGTATGGGTTTATATGCGTGAATGAGGGAAGCCTTAACTGGTAGGACCCCGTAGCTAGTTCCCTCTAGTCTATATTAACGTTGAATAAATCATCGAGAAATATTGAGTGACCAACATGTCCATTTAGGGTCTTAAGAGAGTGGGAGAATCCACCCCATGTATCATTCGATAGTGAGGCATTATGTGAATAAGGATGAGTGTGTGAATAAGTAAACTCCGAAATTAGGAGTTCACTCTCGATTCAATAATCTACTAAGTTCTTGTATAAAGGCTTCATAAATATATGTGTAAATGTCTTATCTCGGTATTGATATTTTGGTAATATTACCTTAGGTAGGGTAGTTACAGTTGTGTGTAAATGTTTACAAGGTTAGGCTAGAATTACTAAAGCTTGGCAGGCATACGTCTTAGGTTGAAACAAACGGGAAACATCTATGTATTGTAATTTATGTTGTACCTGTCTTATTCACCAGAATCTTGTTGTTATGAGCCCCTCCTCATTACAACCTCCCAGGTTTTTTAGAGAAGGTCTGGTTCTCACAGGTGTTTGAGTTTGGTTTTTTGATTCTTGTTCTCTTTCATGCTTGATATTGACAATGGTGACTCTCCTTATAATCTAGTTGCTGGAGTTGATACTAGTATATCCTATTTTGTTTTCGCTGTGAGTTGTATTTATCGCACTCCGATTATGCTCATGCTCATTTATTTGCAGGTACCATATATACACGCTCCATGCTTGGATGTGTTCGAGATTCGATTTTTGTCAAAATTTGGGCTTAGAAAAATGGGTGTTGCATTTATTATCAGAGCATATGTTAGATGATCAGAGGAATTAGTTAAATTAGGACTCGTGAGAGAACGTAATTCAATATTCTTTCTATTTTTCTTTGTCTTTCTTACTCGACTTTAATTTTTTTCAAATTGTGGGCCCAATTATATAGAATGGGCTTTAAGCAACCAAAAGTTGAAATATGTTAAGTTAAGGTTTCTAGCCAATTTTGTCTTACCCCACAGTACATTGGCGATCTCGACGTGAAGAGCATGAGGAAAAGATATGGTGGATTCTGTTGATTCTAGTTTGGAGACGAGACAAAAATCTAGCTAAAACAGAGATAGTCACGACTTCTGGTTTTTGGTTTTGTTTGGTAGTCCCAGTCAAAGACCTTTCCTTGGTCTGAAACCAGAAATCCATGCAACGTGTCGTGTCCATTCGGAAAAGTAATTACGAGGTATCACCATTCGATACTTCGTTAATTTTTCGGATATTCTTTTGTTGAAAATATTCATTGGTTCTTGGCCTTGTTCGAGGGAATTTTATTTTTAAAAAGTATTTAGAAAAATAAAATGGATTTCGAAAGCCCTGAAATTTCGGTTTCAAAAAATGGTTTTATAAAGACATGTTTTATAACGATGTGGTTTTAAAATATTAACTTATTTATGTTTCAGAATTCGTTTGGATTTTTTATGACTTTAATAAATATAATCTGATTGGTAGGAAGAAGGCAATTGGAAATAACAAGGAATATGTCACTAAACTTAAAAATAATAAATACCCATTCCTTGTGATTTTTAGTATCCCTCTCTTTATACATATATGTATATATATATATATATATAAAAATCGGATGGTTTATTGAAGTCATCACAATTAATCCTTAAGATTTTAAGTTCCAACATTTTTGAATGCGAAAGGGTTTTTCAATTTGCAATACAGACTAGAATATAAAAAATAATAGTAGTAATAAGAAATTGGATTTATAAATACGAAATCGTTGGTTTATAATAAATTCCATTTTTGAAAAGTTTTAAATTTTCCTTCGAAAATGCTAAGGAAAATCCTTCATCCTGATTTTTGGGTTATTTGATTTCTAATCGTTTATTTTGTTGTCAGCTATGTAAGGGGAAAATCTGTTTCAATTCTTATCACGGATTTCTACCTGAATTATTTTGGAGTTCGTTCATTGTGTGGTTGCTTCCTTTTGTTCAGACTACTTAGAATCCGTGAAGTTGGTTCGAAGTTTGGACTGCGGTCCATGGGCCGTGATGAGGATATTGTTTTCCGGATTGCATCAAATTTTAAAAGATGACGTGGCACGATAATAAATCTGACCTTAATAAGGGTCAAGGTTCAATCATTGTCCAAAGCTCAATTAATAGATAACCGTTTAGTGTTATTCTGGGACGTTTAATTAATTAATGAGTTTTGGTATAACTTGGACCTAGGATTTAACTGTAAAAGTTGCGTCTAAATCACCCCCTAAATGTGACGGCCCGCCCCGCACCAGCCTGCATTTCCTTCGAAAGTGCGTTGTACACATGCCCGACTAGCACGGGACGGTCGTCAGAAGGAAGGAAAGAAGGGAATTAACTAATCAAGAACCTGTAGAATGTCTCACAGCGCATGGGATAAAATATAATAATAATAACATACTTGACATAAAACAGGTGAGACAGTGCATTAGCTGATAACTAAAATCAACATCAACATCAGAGCAACGGAAATCCAAATACAGCTTATTACAACTTTCCAAATTTACTGTCTCTAAACAAAAGAAAGCTAAAGTAGAAGATGCACCACTAATGCCCAAGCAGTGATCTTCAACAACACAGGGAGAATACTATATATATTACGTGGAAGCCTCCTGCTCGTCTCCGGATCATCTACCCATGCATCACCAGCTAACCTGTCTCTAGTCTGCTCGTGTGAGCACCCAGAGTAATAAGAAGAGACATAAAACTCTGGGTCAGACATAAAGCCTGGTATGAGCGATAAGCATCTAAATAGAACAATAACAGGTATACTAAACCATACCTGAACCTGGACCTGCAACCAAAGAGTTAGTACCACATATCGTACAGTACTCTAAGGTGCCATAATAAATAGTGTAAAGAATACGGGGGTGGGTTGTGCATGTCATAGTGATAGCAAACAAATCATCCATAGCAACCATCCTCACATCTCTCACTCAGTGCGTAAAGCATACGATGTCCACCACTGTCAATCACTGGACCCATCGAAGTAGTGACGGTGTTCAACTTGTACAACTACTGCTACTACCAAGCTTACCACATGGAGTCATGACCAAATCTTTACAAATGGCCCCACTTCATTGGTTTATTGCCCTTTAGTCGTACCTAGGCCGCTGTGGCCCTGAATCCATTCACGTACTTCCCATACATAGTGATCCAAAGTCATAGACATCGACTGCCCCTTGGCACACGTCCCGCAACAAAGCCCAATCATGAAGCCCACTCATTGGTTCCCAGCTGGATCCTGAGTCAAAGCTCCTCATTTGGACTTCCTTTGCATCTCGGGTTTTGATCGAATAGGAGTTGGTCTTCAAAAGAGTCGTCGCATAGAAGTGGTCCTGAATTCGATTCGGTTCGGACATATGCGTATAACACGGTTCGGTTCGGTGCAATGCTCCATGGTGTATTCCTGCGTGCGGTTCGGTTCGGTAATCCTTCCCCTTCAGACGTCGGTTCGGTTCGGATGTCACGCTCCAGTCGGTTCGGTTCGTCCCTCCTGCTCCAGCTCGCCTGCTCCGATCCGAACTCGCTCCCTAGCCTACTCCGATCCGGTCCTGCTCCATAGCTCCGATCTGATCCCCCTCGCTTTCCACCTCCGATTCGATCTCTCTCCCTAGCCTACTCCGATCCGATCCTGCTCCATGGCTCCGATCCGATCCTCTGTCCAACTCCAAATCAAAGAAGTGGCCTTCCTTCTTGCCAAACTTCTTTGTGCCGGACTCCTGTTCGGGTCGGATTCCTTGCCCAGCTCCCTACCCGATCCGAGCCCATACCCGATCCGATCCGAAACCCTGCACAACTTTCTACAACTTTTTCCAGCAGCTTGTTTACGCCATTCGACGACGTTTTCTACAAATCTAACTATACTAATAAATTACAAATCATGTCAAACAGTCATAGCAACATGGCAAACTAACCACAAACACCAAAACAATGAATTCATATGTCAAAATGGATCAAATATACCCAAAACCCCATAATTTCCCTTAAGGATGTTTAAGCAAAACTAATCATAGGGTTAACAAAACTTAATCAAATTAAACCAAATTTCTACCAGAGGCATAAAATATTATTTTCAAATTTATAGACATTTTCCCAAAATTTATTAGTGTATAAATTCGCTAATCTTCACTAATTACCCTTAATTAACTGTAATTAGTGTCAAAACGATGCTAATCACTCACCTTGGCCACAAACGAAATTCTCAGAACTGAAACCTTGCTGATTTGAGCGAATACTGATGTCTAACAGCAGGTCTAGCCTTGCTTTCGTGTTTCCTCTCCTTAATTTCATGTAGATTAAGCCAAAACTTGATTAGAAAGTGATTAGAAGGTGATTTAGGTGTTGGAGGCCATTGCTAGGGTTGCAAGAAAGAAAGTGGCGGCTGGGAAATGAGAATAAAATCATTCTCTAACTAATTTCAGCCTCCTCCTTACCCTAATCCCGAAATCCCCCATTGGGCCTAGCTGTTAATCACCCGGTTAAGCCCAATTAAGCTGTTTTTCACCATCTGAAACTTGTTTCATCCATATCTCCCAAACGGTGAGTCCGTTTGGCTAATGTGACCACTCTACGGAATTGTAAACCATCATCCGGAGCCAATGGAAGTGGTTTCAGGTCAAAATTCCTTTCTAGTCAAAAGTTATGGCCAAAACAGTACCAACTAGGGGTAAAATGGTCATTTAAAATCGGGAAAAATCATGAACATGGGAAATGATCCCAATAGTAGTCTCCCAAAGTTACATGACCATACGACTTCGTATGTGAAAGAAATAAATATTCTACGATCCTATAATGCATAGAATACGGGTCGTTACACTCTCCCCCCCTTAAGAAATTTCGCCCCCGAAATTCTTTAACCCAAAACATACAAAGGATCCTGCATGCCTAACAACCACATACAACAATTAAACATGCAAAACAAGCAAACAGGCCTATCCTAGCATGCGGAAAACTAAATCGAAGTCAAAATCTTACCAGGCAAAGAGTTCTGGGTGTGTCTTCCTAATGTTCTCCTCTGTCTCCCAAGTACAATCATTCTCGTCCTCGCTCCACTGAACCTTGACTAGCTTCACCGCCATCCTTCGAAGTTGCTTCATGTCGTGTTCGACAATACGGGCCGGCTTGTGGTTCCCAACCGCCTCGGGTTCTACTTCGAAGTCCTCTAACTGATCAGGTGAAATAGTCATATCTGAGTCGTGAACGAACTCCCTTAGTTGGGAAACATGAATTACATTGTGAACTCCCGCCATCTTCTCTGGTAAGCCAACTCTATATGCCAAATTCCCGACTAGTTCAAGAACAGGGAATGGGCCAACAAACCTTGGTGCCAACTTGCCTCTCCTGCCAAATCGTATTACGCTCTTCAACGGAGAAATCTTGACAAACACCAAGTCACCAACGGAGAATTTTAAGTCTCTTATCCTCTTATCAGCATAACTCTTCTGCCTATCTTGGGCAGCCTTCATTCGTTGTTGAATGATCTTGATCTTATCTGAAGTTTCCCTCACCACATCTGGTCCAAGCATAAACTTCTCGCCAGTCTCTATCCAACATGATGGTGAGTTGCACGGTCTTCCGTACAAAGCTTCAAACGGATCCATACCGATACTGGATTGCTAGCTATTATTATATGCAAACTCTACTAGATGCAAATGGTCATCCCATGATCCACCAAAATCCAATATACATGCTCTCAAGAGATCTTCCAAAATACGATTCACCCTCTTCGTCTGACCGTCGGTATGAGGATGATATGCAGTACTGAGATGTAACTCTGACCCTAGAGCCTCTTGTAAGCTCTTCCAAAACTCACTAGTGAACAATGGGTCTCGGTCACTCATAATGCTTTTAGGTACTCCATGAAATCTCACTACCCACTTCATATACAATTTTGCCAACTTGGCTGCCGTTCTAGTCGATTTGACTGGTATAAATCTTGCACTCTTAGTCTATCGGTCCACAATTACCCAAATGCTATCATGTCCCGATCTAGTCCTTGGTAAACCATCGATGAAATCCATCGAGACTTGCTCCCATTACCATTCGGGAATTTCTAATGGCTGTAACAACCCACTAGGCTTCTTTTGCTCGGCTTTAACTAGCTGGCAATTCATGCATTTGGATATAAACTTCCCAATGTCTCTTTTCATCCCTTCCCAGTAGTAGGTCTGCTTCATGTCTCGATACATCTTATTACCACCGGGGTGTATAGTCAGTTTTGAGTGATGACACTCTCTAAGCCATCCATCTCGATCAAGCCCATACTTGTTCATCTCCTCATCGATACCCATCTCTAACTTGGAGATGATTTCCAATAGGTTAGGATCGTCCCTCTGACTAGAGGCGATCCGCCCAATCAAAGTGGGTCTGACCATCAAACTTGCTAACATTTCTGGATTCAATTCGCACTTTGGTCTGAAATCAAACTCCGCGATATACTCCAGTTGCTTCCATTCAAGAAACATAGCCCCTAAACTGGCATGTCTCTTACTCAATGCATCAGCCACCGCATTGCCCTTTCCCGTTGAATATGCGATGTCAAAATCATAGGAAGCTAAGAACTCTAACCATCTCTGCTGACGGAGATTCAGATCTTTCTGAGAGAAGAGATACTTCAACGACTTATGATCTGTAAACAGCTCAAATCTTTCTCCCAAGAGGTAGTGTCTCCACATCTTCAACGCGAACACGATCGCTGCCAATTCCAAATCATGGGTAGGGTATCTTTTCTCGTGCGGTTTCAATTGCCGACTTGCATAAGCTACAACTCTACCACCTTGCATCAATACAGCACCCAGTCCGGTACCACAGGCATCCGTGTATACCGTCATCTCTTCATTCCTCTTAGGAATGACTAACACTGGTGCGCATGTCAACTTGTCCTTTAGACTCTTGAATGCATTCTCGCACCTTTCATCCCAGACAAAAGCTTGATTCTTCTTGGTCAACTGGGTCAATGGTGCTGCTATCTTGGACAAACCTTGGATAAACTTACGATAATATCCAGCTAACCCCAAGAAACTTCTTACATCTGTTGCATTCTTGGGTGTAGGCCAATCCTGTACCGTAGCCACCTTCGCCGGGTCCACGGCAATATCATTCTCTGATACAACATGGCCCAAGAACCTCACTTCCCTCCTCCAGAAGTGACACTTAGAAAACTTTGCTTTCAATTGGTGTTTTCTCAACACCTCCATCACTATTCATAAATGTTCCTTGTGTTCTTCCTCTGTCCTCGAGTAGACCAAAATATCATCAACGAACACAAGGACAAACTTATTCAACTGATCTTTGAATACCCTATTCATAAGATCCGCAAAATACGCTGGGGCATTAGTCAGCCCGAATGGCATGACCAACCACTCATAAAACCCAGACGGCATCCGAAATGCCATTTTTGCTATACTCTCAGCTTCCACTCTAAGCTGATGAAAACCTGTCGCGAGATCCAACTGAGAAAATACTCTCGCGCCACTCAACTGATCGAACAAATCATCTATCCGCGGTAGAGGATACTTGTTCTTCCTCGTCACTTTATTCAACTCGCGGTAGTCTACACACAAACGAAGGGAACCATCCGCCTTGGTAGCAAACACAACTGGTGCTCCCCATTCAGAAACACTCCTTCTGATAAATCCCTTCTTCAAAAGATCACTGACTTGCACCTCGAGCTCTCGCTGCTCCCTTGGTGCCATACGACGAAGTGGCATCACTATAGGTCTGGCATCTTTTACCAAATCAACACGGAACTCAATCTCTCGGTGTGGTGGAAGCCTGGTCACTTCTTCGAAAACATCCGGATACTGGCCAACCACGGGCAAACCTGACAACTCACTATGCGGAATGTCGAGGGAGTTTAGAAAACTAGCCAATACCCCCTCACTGGGTAGACCACCAAACACTATCCTCCGCCCATCATCCGCTCTAGCTGTCACCAAAAAGCCCTCACAGTCTACCACCACCCCGTATCTTCGGAGACAATCTACTCCCAAAATAATGCCAAACCCAGTAAAGCCCAAAACAAAGCAATCACAAACAAACATGCATCCATGACTCGATAAGACCACATTACGACAAAACATGCTAAGGCTAGTCGAACCACCAATCGGGTTCGTCACTACTAAAGGTCTATCGACAATCTCGGGCTCCAATCCCAACCTATCTACCAGGTCACTAGATATGAAAGAACTGGAAGCTCCGGTATCAAACAAAACTCTAACAGGAACATCATAAACAGAAAGCATACCTTGAATGACGACATTCTTTCCCTTCTCCGCCGCAGTTGGGGCATTCGACGAAGAAGGAATAGCATTAAGAGCATATGCTTTCACCATTTGCTTTTCTTTAGGGGGTTGTGGACACTTGTCCTTGTGATGTCCCATTTGGCCACAGTTGAAGCACTTCCTATCCGCTGGCTTGGCCCGACAATTACTAGCATAATGGCCCTTTTTACCACAGCTGAAGCACTCAACATCTTGCTTATTACTTTTCTTCTGGTCATCCTTAGTCTGATTCTGCTTTCTCTTATTCTGGGAACCACCCTTGCCTCCGCCACTTGCTTGTGGCTTTGGCTCATCTGCGGATGCAACCTCAATCTTCGGCTTAGGGTAGAGACTTTCTGACCTTAATGCTTTCCCCACAATCAACTCAAACGTCTCATCGATGTGGTTAATAAGCCTTTCCCCCAAGTACTGATCCAAACCAGTTATGAATTTCTCATTCTTCTTCTCGGCAGTATCAATAAGAGATAACCCATACTTCGACAAAGTGTCGAATTCAGCAATATACTTCGAAACAGCTCTGCCATTCTGCTTGAGCTCCAAGAATTTCTTAAACAGCACTGACTTCTGAGCAGCTGGAATGAACTTATCGCTAAAGCGAGCTTTAAACTGCTCCCAAGTAATCTGATCTTCTGGAGTAGCTGCCTTTATAGCATTCCACCAATTCATTGCCCGCCCTTGTAGCTGACGGGACGCTAGCTTTCTCTTCATCGCATCCTCGATACCCAAATCCTCGAAGATACGTTCGCAACTATCCAACCAATACTGAACATCCGTAGCCGACTCCGTTCCATGGAATGGCTTCCCACCAAGACTAGTATAATCCTTGTTCAGCTTGGCGAAGTCGACTCTCGGCGCCTGCACTATTGGACCACCACCATTTCCACCATTGGGAGCTTCCCTCTGTACATCCCTAAGCATCTCTCTCATGAGGTCAGTAAACATCGTCCTCATGTCAGCAGCATTCCCATTATTGGCCCCTCTACCGGTACTTCTAACATATCGGCTCATCGTCAATCTGAAAAAGGAAACGATTAACGACCCCATAGTGGTGCTAGTGCAGCACGACTTCATTCTTATACTACTAATAGTATATATATATATATATAGCTTTTTTAAAAAACCAAAATAATCACAAATACGCTCTCTCTTATACGTATACTATCTCTCCCTGATAACTTCCATAGGTTAACTGCGCAACCTAGAGCTCTGATACCAAGTGTGACGGCCCGCCCCGCACCAGCCTGCATTTCCTTCGAAAGTGCGATGTACACATGCCCGACTAGCACGGGATAGTCGTCAGAAGGAAGGAAAGAAGGGAATTAACTAATCAAGAACCTGTAGAATGTCTCACAGCGCATGGGATAAAATATAATAATAATAACATACTTGACATAAAACAGGTGAGACAGTGCATAAGCTGATAACTAAAATCAACAGCAACATCAGAGCAGCGGAAATCCAAATACAGCTTATTACAACTTTCCAAATTTACTGTCTCTAAACAAAAGAAAGCTAAAGTAGAAGATGCACCACTAATGCCCAAGCAGCGATCTTCAACAACACAAGGAGAATAATACATATATATTACGTGGAAGCCTCCTGCTCATCTCCGGATCATCTACCCGTGCATCACCAGCTAACCTATCTCTAGTCTGCTCGTGTGAGCACCCAGAGTAATAAGAAGAGACATAAAACTCTGGGTCAGACATAAAGCCTGGTATGAGCGATAAGCATCTAAATAGAACAATAACAGGTATACTAGACCATACCTGAACCTGGACCTGCAACCAAAGAGTTAGTACCACATACCGTACAGTACTCTAAGGTGCCATAATAAATAGTGTGAAGAATACGAGGGTGGGGTGTGCATGTCATAGTGATAGCAAACAAATCATCCACATCAACCATCCTCACCTCCCTCACTCAGTGCGTAAAGCATACGATGTCCACCACTGTCAATCACTAGACCCATCGAAGTAGTGACGGGGTTCAACTTGTACAACTACTGCTACTACCAAGCTTACCACATGGAGTCATGACCAAATCTTTACAAATGACCCCACTTCATTGGTTTATAGCCCTTTAGTCGTACCTAGGCCACTGTGGCCCTGAATCCGTTCACGTACTTCCCATACATAGTGATCCAAAGTCATAGACATCGACTGCCCCTTGGCACACGTCCCGCAGCAAAGCCCAATCATGAAGCCCACTCATTGGTTTCCAGCTGGATCCTGAGTCAAAGCTCCTCATTTGGACTTCCTTTGCATCTCAGGTTTTGATCGAATTGGAGTTGGTCTTCAAAAGAGTCGTCGCATAGAAGTGGTCCTGAATTCGATTCGGTTCGGTGCAATGCTCCATGGTGTATTCCTGCGTGCGGTTCGGTTCGGTGATCCTTCCCCTTCAGACGTCGGTTCGGTTCAGATGTCACGCTCCGGTCGGTTCGGTTCGTCCCTCCTGCTCCAGCTCGCCTGCTCCGATCCGATCTCGCTCCCTAGCCTACTCTGATTCGGTCCTGCTCCATAGCTCCGATCCGATCCCCCTCGTTTGCCTCCTCCGATCCGATCTCTCTCCCTAGCCTACTCCGATCCGATCCTGCTCCATGGCTCCGATCCGATCCTCTGTCCAACTCCAACTCAAAGCAGTGGCCTTCCTTCTTGCCAAACTTCTTTGTGCCGGACTCCAGTTCGGGTCGGATTCCTTGCCCAGCTCCCTACCCGATCCGAGCACATACCCGATCCGATCCGAAACCCTGCACAACTTTCTACAACTTTTTCCAGCAGCTTGTTTACGCCATTCGACGACGTTTTCGACAAATCTAACTATACTAATCAATCACAAATCATGTCAAACAGTCATAGCAACATGGCAAACTAACCACAAACACTAAAACAATGAATTCATATGTCAAAATGGATCAAATATACCCAAAACCCCATAATTTCCCTTAAGCATGTTTAAGCAAAACTAATCATAGGGTTAACAAAACTTAATCAAATTAAACCAAATTTCTACCAGAGGCATAAAATATTATTTTCAAATTTATAGACATTTTTCCAGAATTTATTAGTGTATAAATTCGCTAATCTTCACTAATTACCCTTAATTAACTGTAATTAGTGTCAAAACGATGCTAATCACTCACCTTGGCCACAAACGAAATTCTCAGAACTGAAACCTTGCTGATTTGAGTGAATACTGATGTCTAACAGCAGCTCCAGCCTTGCTTTCGTGTTTCCTCTCCTTAATTTGATGTAGATTAAGCCAAAACTTGATTAGAAAGTGATTAGAAGGTGATTTGGGTGTTGGAGTTCATTGCTAGGGTTGCAAGAAAGAAAGTGGCGGCTGGGAAATGAGAATAAAATCGTTCTCTAACTGATTTCAGCCTCCTCCTTACCCTAATCCCAAAATCCCCCATTGGGCCTAGCTGTTAATCACCCGGTTAAGCCCAATTAAGTTGTTTTTCACCATCTGAAACTTGTTTCAGCCATATCTCCCAAACGGTGAGTCCGTTTGGCTAATGTGACCACTCTACGGAATTGTAAACTATCATCCGGAGCCAATGGAAGTGGTTTCAGGTCAAAATTCCTTTCCAGTCAAAAGTTATGGCCAAAACAGTACCAACTAGGGGTAAAATGGTCATTTAAAAATCGGGAAAAATCATGAACATGGGAAATGACCCCAATAGTAGTCTCCCAAAGTTACATGACCATACGACTTCGTATGTGAAAGAAATAAATATTCTACGATCCTATGATGCATAGAATACGGGTCGTTACACTAAACAGCTTTCTTTCGTCCTTCCCTCCTCATCTAGCCGAACCATATTCTTATCCATCTTCTCCTTCTTTTTCAGCGCCTCAATTCCTCTTTTCGCACTTGTTTGCGCATTAGATCTGGTCCCATTAATACTCCAAGATCTAATTTTTTGTCTCTTCGATCAATCCTTAGTTCATAATACCCACATGCACTACCCATTCTTACTCATACCATTTAAGTCTTATCCTTAGGGTGAGATCATTTAGTAGGATCGGAATGAGTAAAAGGTCTCACCGCTTTAGAATTAAGGCTATGAAAATTTTTCATGCCAGTTTGACTTGCACCAGTCCATTGCTTCGAGATCTTAGGATAGGATTGTTATTCGTGTTGCATTCGCCTTTTCTATATCTTATTGGAATGGATTTGGATGAAGGCGATCGTCGTTTCAGAGATGAAGATTAAACTATCTTTTGATGGTTTTTCGAGGAGAATCTCAATAAGATTTTATAGGAATTCAAGTAGTACACGGACTTGAATGGTCTTTTGTTTGACCGGCTTTGGAGATTTTGCAGCAAATCTCTTTTTCTTAATATCGGTTCTTAAGTTTGGTAAACTATGTTCGAACCACCCATGTAAATGTGTGACCCATTTAGCACATCATTTTAAGGATGGGAAGTTATGACTAGATTTATCTCATGATGCGAAAATTAATCTCTTGCTTGATCAATGGCATAACCATCATTTTTGCCGCATCATATTTGATTCAGCTTGTTGTTTTACCTTTCAAGCATTTGGCTTTATGGAAATTCATGCTTATAACTATTAGTTTTTGTTTCCTTTGAAATCGCATAGCTTTTTAATGAAATTTTTGTGTTTGAAAATGTTTATGTCATTCACCCACGCCTGTTTAGATGAAATCTTGTTTTTCTTATCTAACTAACAGTTGTCCTAAAGCTAAAAAAATGGAATTCTATGTTGGATAAATTTTAACGAAGGACCAGTTTTGCGTTGTTTTCGTCACAAGTATAAATATATCAATGTTCCTTGTTAGACTAAAATTTATTTCATTCTTTTGTGCATGATTTCATTTTTTGCATTTTTGCGTGACTGACGTCCTTTTTCTCCAAGATGTGACTTGAATCATTAAGTTTCCACAAAATACATTTTTTTGAAACTTTTAGAAAACGTTGTTTAAAAAAAAATCATTCTTAAAATTTTTACCGATTTGCTTTCTATTATTTCGGTTTACGTGAGAATGCATAATTTGGGTACCACAGTTTGCACGTGTTTAAAACATATGTTTTACATTAAAATAGACGGTTTAAATGGCGCAAAATGCACGTTACCAAAATTTTGATTTTCATACGAATCTTGTATGGAAAGTGAAATGGTATTGAAAAGAAATTTTCAACATATAAAAATAAAAAGTTTTAAATCAGAAATTTAGTTTTATGGAAATTTTCCATTTTTGGTCACGTGAACAGCATAAGAAAGATTTTTAGATGGTTTGTGTGCAGTTTTAGTGGTGCAATAGGATAGACGATATGATAAAAATGGTAACAATAATAAGGAAAATGTTGTTTTAGCCTTGGAAACGTTGTTTCTATATCTTGTCAGCGATGCACAAGAGTTACTAATTAACTCGTTTTACATTTTTGACTTGTACTAGGCCTCCATTTCAGTTTACAGATGGAAATTTTTGGAGTATTTTGGGTAACTAAGGTGAAATTTCCACTGTAGGTCGGGAAACGGAATATTTACAAGCGAGGGGAACGCTAATATTGTTCGCTTTGATTTCCTTTTTCCTGTCTAGGAGAGTTTAACTAGGAAGCAATTAGATGCGTTGATATTTTGGATGGTTGTGTTTGGATTCCAAATTGGTGGCTTCATACCTTTATTTGTAATCGTATAGGGATTATGCATGAAAAAGGATTTTTGAAATTTGCATTCATGTAGAACTGCCAATATGTTTTGAATCATGTTTTCAAAAGTGTTTTAAAAATTTAATGCATATATATATATATATAGGATCCAATTAAGAAACATTGTGTATACATTGAAATGCATTACATACACTGTGCACATGCACACATGGTTGCAAGGCGGATGAACACTAAATGGTTGTGTAGGAAAGGATAAGTAGTTGTCAGAATTTCAGGATGAAATTCCTTTTAAAGGGGGAAAATGTAACAATCCAGAATTTTGATAATAAATAAGTTATTTAATTAGATCTCAAAAATAAGAATTTCTGTAAGCGAAGAAATTTGAATATGAAACTTTAACCTTTGCGTTCATTTCGGAATTCTAATCAACTTTCATGTTTGGAATTTCGCAAATGGAGTTCGTATGAAAAAGTTACGGACGAAAAACGAAAAATGGATGGAAAGAAATAAATATAATATATATATATTACCTATTATAACCTGCTTTCATTGGACAAAATCGCTCAAGAGCGGTCGACACCCTTGCCTAGAGTGGTCGACCGCTTCGAGCCAGATCAGCCCAGTGACGGCTAGGTTTTAAAGGGTATTTTTGTTATATATTATAATATAAACAGATTGATGTTTAATTAATCATATATAATGGTTCATGGCCAATTACACTCCTATAAACAAAGGGGTAAGGCCTCATTCTTTTCCACACAAGTCTGTAGGCAGCAGCGTAGATCTGTCATTTCCATTTCTCTTCAAATCAATTTCTGAATTATAAATATATTCATATGCAATCAATCAAACAAAAATCTTATAAATTAGAAAGGGATAATTAGATTTAATTGAAAAGGGTGTAATTTGATAGCTAAGCTATTCTTCATCAAATTCTCCCCTCTCTTCCTAATTTCTTACAAATCTACATATCTGAAAGTATCCCCTTTTCAGATTGATTATAGATCTGTAAGAATTTGGGGATTGTGGCCCTAAAAGATTATTCAGATTTCAAATTTGGATAATTTCAAGTGAGTGGGAAATTTATATACAAAGTTACAATAACTTATTATCGCGTTTGTATTAGTTCTTAAACATATGCCTAACACTTATCAGATCTTTTCATAATATAATTAAATTAAAAATGGTGCTTATCAGATCTATTCATAAATGTTGTCAAAACTTTAAAGTATGAATTTATGGTCTGAATAATATTATAATTTGGTAGGCATACTTAATTGTTTAAACATATTTCATACAGTTGTGTTTGGAAATATATTGTGGTTATTGCAAAACACTATGGATCTTTAAATCAGTCTCATTAAACACAATTTAGATGTAATTTTATTCCAGATCTCCAGTTTCAGTGTTAAATAATAAATTATATAATTTTTAAAAAAAGATATAAACCTATTTGCATTCAATCTTGTTGGGGTTTTGACTTATTTATTGTGAATATGCCTTTTTCCACTTTTTAAACAAAAAGACATTATTTGGGAACCAATAAGAAATATGACAAACGATTGAAAAAAGGGAAAAGTTGTGTAAATTTACATATAAATATACATATTCGTGTGTAGTTTGCATCAACTATTCCAAAATATACATAAATTATATTTCTTATGGTTTGGAAATATGTTTATTACAATATTCAGGCATAATTACAATAATTACAGTTAACGGTTTTTTTGTAAGATTTAGAACTTTAATGAAAAATTGAATACAAAAAGTAATGTTTGGATATTAGTTGAACCAAATTATTAAACTTAAGAATAATAATAATAAAAGAAATAACTACGTTAACGGCGCAAAGATATAAATATAAAAATATATACATTATTCATCCAAATCTACATAAATGATGAAATATACAATATTATGAATGTTTGAATGGTATTCATTTTATGGAATTATACATGTAAATATAATCCATATTAAATTAATATATTTATGGTGACTATTGTATCAATTAGTGTAATTGATTGCTATAAATGTGGCCATGAATAAATAAATGGATATTGTAACCGACAATGATAGGGAAAGAAAATTTAATAAGGCAGTTAAGTCTAATGGTAAAATTTCTAAATTGACTAGGATTAATGTTGTAAACCCCAATTAGGGAATTAAATAATAACCGCAATAAGACACGAGGTTAAGTTTAACTTATGGTAGAAGTCTGCCCGGAACCGCTCGGCAAATCCAGCATCAACAATCTGTCATCTTAATGTGAGGGGTCTTGTGCATAAACATATATATAAATATATGTGCAGCAAAGAATAAATAAGCAATTAAATTATAAATGTTTGTTTGTGTAACGACCCAGTTTTTGGAATAATCCTACAATCTATAATGAATGAATTATACTGATAATTTAATTTAATTAAATCAATTTTGATTTATATACTTGGTAAAATATAAGGGGAATTCCAAATAAATATATTTGTTGATGATTTAAATTTTCTAAATCAATGTATATATATATATCTAAAATAAGAAATTGATGTTTTATTATTGTGTTGTATTTTAACTCGTATGCATATAAAATTTTATATGTATGAATAAAAGGAATGATGGATTTATTCATAGATTATTTAATTTAGTTTTTTCACTTGAAAGTTAAAATTAGAAATTTCTTATCTAAAATGTCATATTTACTTCATATAAAAGGGAACACAAGTATATCTTCATTTAATTGGAAAACGTTGATAAGATTTAATTCATTAAAATTAGAATAATTATTTTCCTATGCATATCTTAACTAGTCATGTTTATGTATATATACAAGCTAGTGAATGTTATTTATACATCTTTTTCTAGCATTTTAAACTTGTTTTTTATATATTTATATGTTTATAGACAAGTGTTTGAGGATTAACATCTTTATTGCATTTAAACTTGCTTTTGTAGGTCATGAAGATATAGCATCACTTAATATAACTAATGAATATATATACATAAAGTAGAATTTAATTGAAGTGAAATATCATCTCATTTCACGTGTGCAAATCTTGATGCAAGATATTAGTCATTAAGGGGCTATTTTGTTTTAGATGTTAAGTTAGATTGATTAGATATAAGAAGTGCACACATAAGAACAACCATGCATAAGTTAGATCATAGGCTGATTTTTGGCTTTTACGCATGGATTGTAAATGTATTAAGTACATATATATATATATATGTATATATAGTTGCAGCAAACACATGGGTTGATGTTGCATAGCGTATAAATGAGGGTACTTGGAATTTCTGTTCAAATCAGCATACGCACAGCAAGATTTTGGTACATCTTGCTTAAAAACAAAGTCTAAAAGCTTTTAAGGAAGCGTACATCATACACCTTTTTCAATACTACTGCGTCCTTCATAATCAAACAAAGACAGCCTATACATCTTACTAGCTACTATTCATAAGCATAACACATGACTACGTACAAATTAGGGGCATCAATACACAACTGACCATGCATGTTATAGCCTGGAAAGGATTAGATAGAGAAGACTATACTACACTTGTTTTCTATCACCCATCACTTGTAGCTAATCCTGCTACTTATATGCACCTCCCCACCCTAAAAGCCTACCTAAGTTGCGCCTTGATTTCTCAATTATAAGTACACTACAATACTACATATTGAAACCCACATACACAATTCTCTGATCTAAACAAATGTAAACAAGAGCCAAACGTGGAAATGAAAATGGCCAAGAACCCTTAGCACAAACCTGAAACAGAGAATAGAAGAATGGCTAGTAATAAGGCATTAAACATCTTATGTGAGTAAACTCTCTAAATCTCCTTACTGTTATATAAATATTTATTTGATTCAATTCATATGAATGTTAATATGTATCCACCATATTCGATTCAATATTTGAAGTATTTATATGTAGTTAGATTGTGATTGAGGATTTATCAGTCTGAGGAAAATAAAATATATAGCACAGCATTAAATTGTGTGTAAGCACTTAATCTCTATACTGTTTAGATTAAGCTTTAGCGTAGATTCAAAACTATTCATATATTGAGATATTTCTATCATAACTGATTCAAATATTGAAGTTTATTAAGGGTAGTTAGACTATTACGGAACTTACAAAGACATAGCAGCAGAGATAGCCAAGACAATGAATAAAAAACAACAAAAATTCTCCATTGTTTCAAATTCAATTCTAGTACCCGTAAATATATATATGTTGATACGAACCTATCTTATTTAATTCAAAATGCTGAAGTTATTTAAAAATTTAATCACTACAAGTAGTTGTATTATGTCTTAAGGGTAAGATAATAAAAAAAGAATTATAAAACCCAAGCATGTCAAAAGGAAAAAAGAAAGAAATGAAATTCCATTGTCCCTAACTATTGTTCATGTTCTGCATTTTGTGTCGTTCAAAATATTGTAATGTTTGAGAAAAATGGTGGGATGCAATTCCTTAATTCAGTATCCTGATGTGAAACCGCATAACTGATAAGGATGCTTAGAGGGAGATTGCATTTATGGTATTGCAAGCTTCATCTATCATATGCTAGTCATACCAATCTCAGTGAATTAAGACTCATAGTGACAAGAGCAGAGACCACACTCTCCTTGAGTTTCCCCCACCCCTACATGTCCAGCACATCAAAGTTTTGCACTCAGGTTATGTTCTTGATGAAGTTTAGGGATGAATGGTGAAGTATGGAGGTAAGGCAAGATGTTCTTATTGAAGTGCGTTTATTTTGGAGGAATAGTCTGTTGAAGTGGAAAAATTCGAACGGTGGAACATCTAAAATTCTGGAGGTGAAGATGAGCTTGGAGATGGGTTTATGATACACGGCGATTAGAAGAACGAGGAGGGAGTGGTGGAATTCAGTGTGCACGTGTACGGGGTAGTGAGTGCACAGAAATGATGAAAACAACATACATGGAAGTAGAGAAAAGAAATAGAGCAAGGAAGAGGAAAGATGCTCGGATCACACCGATCCTTGTTTTGATAACGCCAGCTTTGTGTTTGGCTTGAATTTTAATCCTGGTAATGCAAGAGAGAATTCATCAATATATCCACACAATATTTAATTTCACTTAAGTTAAAAAAATGCAAGAAAGTGGAGTAACACATTTCATGAATTTCAAGAACATGGGTAACTGGGTTGAAGTTACACATTGGACTGAGTTGCATTAGGATTTAAATTGTAATAAGACTAAATCAACTGAACGATTATAGTTGAAATGCCATTTGGCGTAATCAAAACAATGCAAGAATGATATACTGAAATCTATATTAGGATCAAGTAAGACCAACTATCGAGTTTATACTAACTGAAATATAAAGTGAAGTAGGAAAGGTACATGAATCAAACTATTAAATGAGGACAAACAAACTAGTAAGGGAAGAGTATAGCTGGTAAGTAGAATCAAGAAGAAAGATTGTGCTTGGCATAGGCATGGGCTGATTGTTATAGTGTGCTATTGGGTTTTCGAAAGCCTGAGTAATAATATAAAATGTTTATTTAAAATTAAAGTGTTCTTTTATGGAACCAATATATATTCCAGCTTTTACATAACAAAAAAATAAGGCCATTGCCTAAGTAAACCTTCCCTATTACTTAAGCTAGTGCACAAGATACATGCACACATGCACGTGAATGTGAGATTTAATGTTGAATCATTAATTGGTAAAAATACTGGAATTTCCAGGAATTTTTAGGTGGAATTTACGAACAACTGGTAAACAAAATAACTTCCAAGTAACCTATTTGTTAAATGTTCAAAATGCCTGATAAATGATTCATTTTTGCTTCAGTCTCTTTATAAAGGGACTACATGTTGTATAAATAAATCGAATGAGCTAATTCCGCTGTCCACTCTCAAATATTACATGTGCTAAAATAATATGGTCATGAAATTAGTAGTGCCACTCGCTCATCATGTATGGGAATTATCAGTCGCTCATAATTTAAAGTAACACACGGGACTTGGAATGAATCGATAGAAACCGATATGTGTGTACATACATGCATACACATATGTGTGTGCACATATATAGCATTCCGAAACACTCCCATTTCGTAATTACATAAATAGACATTGTCGTATAAGCTCCAGTTCGAATCTCCAGTATTTATATGTATATATAGTCTATTGGAACAAATAAATATTTAAATAAAGAATTTATTTATTTCCATATACTACTGAATTTGATGTGATGTTAACCGTTACCCAAGATCCTGTATTCCAAACTATTATTAGTTTGAATTTAAACGTCGAATCATTGTTAATTGTTATTATTGTGATGAATGATTTTTTTATGCTATGAAGTGACGAATCAAATCTAAATTAGTTAAAATAAATTGTTAACATGTTTTATTATATTTTTGTACTGATTACCGCTCTGAAATTAGAAATGAAATTATATAAGTTAATTAAATTGAATGTGCATGTTATGAAGATTTTATATGTTATGAAATAAATTGTATAAATGTTTTACTCATCTACACTGTTTAAATTTGATAGTTAAAACACTGACTATCAAATAATATTCCTTACGAGTTAGTTCGAAGAGACCGGGATAGGAACTGGACCCAGAACCACTTCGAACTAATTTTACGATTCTTAAACTATCTTGCAGAATACTTATATAAACGGTAAAATTGAAGTCCATAGATTTTCATGAGCAAAAGAACTACTTGTTAAAATTCTTGGGTGGTCGCACTAGTTATTCTAACTTATGATTCTTTCGTGATTGAAATCTTCGGATTTTGTAAGGATATTCGCAACTAATCCATGGGGTGATTCCTATATAGGATGCAGTAGGAGAGTACCTTCGTTTCATCCTATTCCTGGATGACTTGTATGGACGAATGTCTGATAGAGTATTTCTTAAGAGTCACGTACATTGATTTTTACAAACGTACTTCGGTTGGTGCTAGCTAACACCCAGAGTATTTTTGGGGACGTCAATTAGTGATTTGATGGATTTGACAATGTGGCATTCAAAGTAAATGGTGGCCAAATGTGTTTAAGGTAAATTCTAACCTCAAGCCTCACAATTGGGAAATGACAAAAATTGAGCAGACAGCATGACTACGTGGGTTGCTCCCATTAGGGTGTATAATCACCTATCTAGAGAAAACCCATTCCATTCTTTAATCTATTTTCGATGTTATCCCTTTCGGGAAACGGTTGCTAATCTGAATCATGGTGATATACATTCAATACACTCAAGTGAAATGACTGGTCGTTCATGTGTGGCTGGGTTGCAAGATGTTCTTGTTGAACCCAGTGTATTCCCCTTTAGAGGTACACTATCGGTAGGTGGTTCCATACCTTGTCATAGTCGGAATTCTTTATCCAATAAGAACCCGCGGTTTTGATTGTATACTATCTATGTGGAGCGTGAGATGGAAGCATTCCGCTAGATTACTATTTATTTGTATTTAAACACTATTATAACAACATATAATATATATGATCTCAAAAATGTTTCGGTTATCGTAAGTTAAAAACCATTTGTATTTATTTGTGGATTGGTCTTACGATTATCTTTTATTTCAAATGGATTTTTGAACGTTAAATCAAGCTGTTTTAAAATCGTTTACTCACACCGGTCCCATGACTGACCCAGAGTTTATTTTTTTGTGTCTCCATAAACTCTTGCATGCCCAAATTTGTATGATCAGTCAAGTGGTTTCAAGATTTTACAGATTCACATGAAGGAGCTTGGAGCGGGATGCTTCAATAGTAGAAAATTAAAGTTTATTTCCGCTATGTTGTATATGAGTTGTACTCTGAAGGTGTATGTAGGTAAATACAGTTTTGTATTTCAAGATGCTATACAACATATTTTATTCAGTTCCGCTACGAGATTCGAGTTGACTCTGATTCTGATGTGTTCAGTTCTTCTTTTTCTTCTATTATAATTTTTTTCTTTCTATTTCTCACCCTCTAGCCTCTTTCTTTTAACTATATTTAAATTTCTGATGTTTGACAGTCGATATGTGATACAGGATATGTATTAGTATCGATAATGAGGATCAGAACTTTTCGGGCCGTTACAGTTTGAGTACAACAATAAGGTATTTACGGGATTGATAAAATAAGGATATTTCATTGTAAATAAATGTCTTAGGAAAAATATGAACGTTTAGGCTCATAAATGACATTGATTATAATCAATGGAAATAAACGATAATTAAGGATAGTTATTGTCTCAGGGATTTATGATCATTAGGTTCGTAATTGACGTTAATTATAATCAATGACATTAAATAAGAATTGATAGATAAATTGTTTCCTTAGGAAAATATGACTGTTATTGTCACAAATTGCAATAACCCTATTAAATATAAATAATGAAATATAAAGGGGATTAATGGGTATTGATTGTCGTTTTAAATACTAGTCCAATAGGGAAGATAAATAAATAAATATCCTAAGCTAAAAGGATATAACATTCCTTATTTATACCAACTTATCTAAATTTCATAATTAAAAGATAGAGTGAACTTAGTAGGTAAATAATGCTAGTTATTATTTACCATAAAAGCCTATGATGACAATTAATCGTGTATGTATGATATTTTTGTAAAGAGAAACTAAACGGGAATTACTCTATAACATAGCCTGCTTCAGGATTAAGGCCTTAAGTGGTTACATCCACCTATAAAAAGGTATTAAGTGATTGCATAGCCCACCTCCCATATAGAAATGCATTAAAGGCTAATTGCATGCGAACTTGATAATCTTCGTGTATAGTACGATTTCTTAGGTCTTAAATGGCTTGGGTCGAGGAGTCTACTTGGGAGTAGGTCTTCTAGTACAGGGGTCATAAAGCGTGTTTGTGAGGCCTACCAAAACTTAGAATTTTAAAAATGTCTGGTTTGGTCCTTCCATAGGACTACCAATCCTACGATAAGTAGTAAGCAACTAAGGAGATTATCCAATAAGGTCATCTAGATGGTAAAGCAAAACAACATCTCTTACCTTATATGGGGTATGGATTTACATGCGTGAATGACAGAAGCCTTAACTGTAGGGCCCCGTAGCTAGTGCCCTCTTGTTTATATTAACGTTGAGTAAATCATCAAGAAATATTGAGTGGTCGACAGGGTCACCTAGGGTCTTAAGCGAACAGGAGAATCCACCTTATCTATCATTCGATAGTGAGGCGTTAGGTGACTAAGGATGTGCGTGCGAATAAATAACTCCATAATTAGGAGTTCACTCTCGATTCAGTAATCAGCAAAGTTCTGGTTTTAAGACTTCATAAATATATGCGTAAACGTCCTATCTTAGTATTGATATTTTGGGAATAATACCTTAGGTAGGGTAGTTAGAATCATGCGTAAATGTTTACAAGGTTAGGTTAGAATTACTAAACCTTGGCAGACATACATCTTGGGTTGAACCAAACGGGATACATCTGCATGTTGTAAGCTGCGTTATACCATTTCTGTTCACAAGAATCCTGTTGTTCTGACCCCCTCCTCATTACAGCATCCCAGATTTTCTAGAGCAAGTCCGGTTCTCATAAGTGTTTGAGTTTGGTTTTTCAGTTCTCGTTCTCTCTCATGCTCGGTATTGACAATGGTGACTCTCTTTATAAGGTAGTTACTTGAGTTGATACTAGTCTATCCTATTTTTTTCCGATGTGAGTTGCTTTTATCGTACTCTTATTATGCTCATGCTCATTTATTTGCAGGTACCAGATTTACATGCTTCGTTCTTGGATGTTTTCGAGTTCCGATTTTTGTTGCAATTTGGGCTTGTGGGGTTTTACATCTTTTCTAGCTAGGGAATTGTACTATGGATGGATGGGTTTGGAGTTTAAACAAACTATCTGTATAATGAGCTATCTCTGATATTGATAGGAAAGTGGTTTTTCTTGTGGTTACACACTATAGGAGAACGTGAGTGTTGACTTGTTAAGGATTGGTTGGACTAGAATATTTTACTTTCTAAACCCTATCATTTGAAAAGAATAGTTTGGCGCTTATATTGGATCATTCCTCACGTATTTTAAGGAAGCATTTGGACTTCAGTTGTATTAAAAAGTTTTTGTGAAAATCTAAATAGGGAATTTCTCTTAAAAGGATTAATGAGTGTAAGCATTTATTAGATTAAAAGTGTCAGTCGTCTTTATTTCAAAGATGGGTAGTTCCCTTGGTTTAGCGGTAGTCAAAAGTGAATTGCGTGGAAAGGAACATTTCTCTTCTACTCGAGCTGATGGTTATTGGGAAAGAACTAAGATCCAGATTTTCCCTATGATTACATTTCTCTGCTTGTGATCTTTGACAAGTTCTAAGTAGTGGGAAAAGAAATATTAGAGCAAATGTTGCTTGCAGAACATTCAAATAATTTTTAAACTAGTTACTGTACCTTTTTGGCTAGCTTGTACCTAAGCCTATTTATGACTTGTGTAGTAGGGGGATTGGTAAATCTATGTTGATGACATGTTGGTCGAAGAGGAATGGGAAAACATTTTTGGATTAGTGCTTTAGTACCAATTTTATTAAAGTAACACTGGTAAGAAAACCTATAAAGATAGTTATCTTGGATTAACTACCATCAGTTTAATATGAGAAAGGGAGCGACCGTTACCGACTATAAGAGTAGTCTGAATTTTCATTAACCAAAGTTCATTGGTTAATTGTTTCCTTACTAGGAATTGAGGCTTTAATAAGGAAAATATATCGAATATGTATTTAACCATTTTTGGCATTTTGGAAGTTTTAAGGGTTCATGTAATATCAATGGGACTATTTTGTAGTCCCAAGAAATTTAACTTGAGATTGCATCCTATGATTGGGTAGGATTTCACCATTTGTTAAGATACATTATTTAGATTTGATGCCTATTAGGATTTTTTCATTTGGATAAAAGAGGTGGATCTTAGGAGTTCCGACTGAAACATTATATAACAACAAAATTGAAGCAAGTAACAAGTTGGCTTAGTGGATAATTGTGTACCAAGGCAAGAGGGTAACAAATAGGTATATTGTGGAAACTTGTGGAACCACTTTGAGTCGAAACCCGATATGTATAAAATTCTAGAAAAAGGAATTTTGAAATACTAAAGTATTTTGATATGAAAATTGTATTTTGAGAATTTCATAAAAGCAACTATATATGTGTGTGTGTGTGAGAGAGAGAGAGAGAGGGAGCGTGTGTGTGTGTGTATTTCAAAAAGGAATTTTTGTAAATGAAAATTTGCCTCATTAAGGTATTTCAAGTAAGGTTTTGGAAAATTATATCTAAAGTGGGGCGGTAGATAAGTATTTATGAGATTGGATAATATAATTGGAATGAACAAAGAAGCACAAGATAGATGGGTAATGTAAATACTAGAAATTGGAAGATAGAAAAGAGAAGAAGTGTAACTTTACTTGTAAGGTCAAGGTAAGATTTTGGATTAAGTTCACTTGAGATAATTCTTCTGAAAGTAACTAGGATGAATGAGGTGGAAGAACTACACCGTGGGATTGATTCAAAAAACTCATCATTTTTTTTGGAATTATTCGGCTTAAAAGATTTGGATAGAGTACAATTTAAGAAATAACTCGGGGTAATACTATCAGAATTGGTTATAAAAAAAATTATCTCGTAGGCAGAATCCAAGTTCCTTAACTGTGTTCTTTTGGCTAGTATTTCCTCTTTTATGTTATATCAGTAGCTTCTCCTTTGGTTAGGGGCTTCCTTCTAAGATATCCTTAGGAAGGGTAGATCCAAAGATTTGAGCTTATAGATGATAGGACGTGGTTGAAACATGTGTTTGAGACATGTTATATTTGATGTTTGCAAGTGGTTGGATATGGATGTCGTGGTTGCATATACACAAAGTAGGCACCAAGATCGACTGAATATCACACTTACATATGCATATAGATGTGTGTGCATTTTAGTAATATTTCTATGGATGAAACATATGGATGCCATCATATGATTGTCACATGTGGATGGTGTTCGATGCACACATATAAAATTATCAGTATCCTTGGGACTATTGCATACATTTGGATGCATGGCACAAATATAACTGCATAAAAGGAGATCGACCGAATCAGTAAACCCCATAATCTTCTGCATTAGTCAGGGTCATACACACTACACTATGGCATAAGTACATAAATTGCATTTGAAATAAATTAAGGATGTTGGTTGCCAATGGATAATGGATGAGTAGATGGGTGTAGAAAACAATTATATAATTCTTCCTCCTTGGAGATTCCGGGAGTGAAATCCTTTACGGTGGTGAGAATGTAATCCGGGTTTTTAACAAAAAATAATAATTAATAAACTAATTAATTGAGAAAATAAAAATTAATCATGAAAATATTGAGAATTGGGCAAAGAGGCTGTGCCATTGGGTCCGTTACAAAATTCTGGTTAAGATAGACATTTGGTTTGCTGAAATCATACTTAAAATGAAGAAATTATAGTTGTTCAAAGATTAAACTAAAATAAGGAGAAAAAAGGTAATACCACCCAAGCTGGGTCGACCCCTATGTCGACCCGCATAAGGGGGTGAGTCGACCAAGAACGTAGCCTGGCAATATAATTTGCCAGACACGATTTCAACCGCTTGGGCTCTGTTTTGTGTTTTGCTTCCAGATCCTTTTTCTAATCTAACAGCCTAACCCAAAAATTCAATGAACGTGGACACCCTAACTCTATCATAAATAGCCTCCAAAACCTAACCTAGTCCTCACTACTTCATTTCTCTCCCTCTCTCAAATAACCCTCTTCTCAAATAAAATTCTAATGAAGTATTAGGGCTTGGTTCTATACATATTTCTAGGGGGCATTCATAGATAGAGAGGATCTGCAAAGGTATATTGTACTTGCTGATCAAATTTTAGGTGAGTATTTCTATGATTACGATATTTCTTCCAAGTTGAGGTTAAATTGATATAATGGTTGTTATAGTGTTTCAGATTTAAATCTTTGTGTGGTTATA
The DNA here is from genome assembly GCA_030737875.1 of Allium sativum. NCBI lineage: Eukaryota > Viridiplantae > Streptophyta > Magnoliopsida > Asparagales > Amaryllidaceae > Allium > Allium sativum. The sequence goes on along the minus strand of CM060918.1, from coordinate 158,053,135 downwards.
CGCAGATCTAGTTCATTTGTTGCTATTTACAGACCAACTATCGATAATTCTTTTCTCTGTAAAAAATTCTTTTAGATCTGATTTTTGTTTTTGTTCTTCCTTTTGCCTTTCTCACTAAATCCATTTTTATAGTTTATTTTAGTTAGATATACCTTCATTCTTCGTATAAAATCTCGTTCCAGTTCTGCACTTAGCCCTATTTTATCTCAGGTCTACTTTTATATATCTGAGACGAGAGCGTAGGCCTTCCTTTTTATCTCTAACGTTGATTTTAGGCCATTTTAAGTCTAAACCTTTCATCCTTTCTTATTTTGCACAAATTGAGTTAGAACATAAAATGGAACAGTAATAGCGCAACTGGATAATAATAAGAAAATGTATAAAAAGCAATAATCGGGGTTTAGTCAAAATTTATACAATAATGATAATGAGTATGAAAGAGGCATGTTAAATTTGATTAAAAGATATAATCAACAAACGAACAATAATAATGAAAAAATGATGAAGTTGGACAAGTATTGCAATGTATAAATGAACTGTAATTTGGAAGATATTGAAAGTACGTCAAAGAGGGGATTTTGGGCATGTTGATAATTGTTGAATATTACGTTCAAATTATGGACTGCAAATTAGGATAAATTCTAATTGAACAATATTCAAACTTATGAATTGGAATAAGTTATGCATAATTAAAAATTAAGTGACATGAGTACATGTGAATTGAATAAATTGCACTTAATTGGACACTAAGTAACATGTAAGTGAAAAGCAAGTAAACTAGAATAGATTGGACTTGATGGGACATTAATCGACAAAGGGAAGAGTTGTATAAAAAATTAATTTAAGTAGAAATGTTAATTACAACCTAGGAATACAACACGTGGGTATATTAGGCTTATTAATGATTTAAAATGTGTTAAGCTAAAATTGTGTGATTAATAAACTAAGGGGGTCCGTTCCAATGGGATATAAGGGGATTGTAGAAATCCTAGTTATAAATTGAGGAGCAAGTCTAGGTGTAACAACCCGTAATTTTGACAATAGAAATTAATTATTAAAATAGAAATATCTAGAAATGATGAAATCTGACCATGAAACGTTAACCAATGCATTCGTCTCGGAATTTTGGTCAACTTTCATGATTGGAGTTTCACGAACGGAGTCGGTATGAAAAAGTTACGGACGAAATAAAAAACAAACGGAAATAAATAAATATAATATATATACCCATATATAACCATCCCTCACTAGGCAAATCGGCCAGAGGGCGATCAACCGCGACCGGTTCAGCCTATAGTGCCCAATGAAGGCTAGGTTTTGAGGGATTTTTCGTTATATTATATAATATAAGTAGATAGATGTTATTGAAATAAATATAACGGTTCATGGCCAATTCCAATCCTATAAATAAAGGGATAAGGCCTCACTCTTTTCCATACAAATCTGTAGGAAGCAGCGAACCTCTTTCATTTCCCTTTCTCTTCAGATCAATTTCTTAATTAAAATTGTATTCATATAAAATAAATCAAATATAAATCATATAAATTTGAAAGGGATTATTAGATTTAAATGGACAATAGTATGAATGAGGTCTAAGTTGTTCTACATCAGATATTCCCTTTCTTCCTATTTTCTTGCAAATCTACAAATCTGAAGTATCCCCTTTTAAGAATAATTGTAGATCTGTAAGAATTTGGAAATTGTAGGCCTAAAAGATTATTCAGATTTCAGATTTGGATGCTTTCAGGTGAGTGGGTACAAAGTTATAATAGCCTATTTATCTCATTTGAATTAGAGTTCAAAATATATCAATAATATCATTAGATCTGTTTATAATATTGTTGAATCTGAAATGACACCAAATCTGCTCATAAATATTTTCAAAACTTGAAAGTATAGTCTTGGGGTTATGAATAATATTATTTGTAAGTTTATTTAATTGTTTGTACATATGTACAATTATGTTGAAAAAAATATTGGGGTTGTTGCAAAACACTGTAGATCCGGAAATCAGTCCTACTAAACACTTTTTAGATGTAGTGATAATCCAGGTCTCTAGTTTAAATGTTAATTTATGAATTATGTGATTTAATTTTAAAAGAAATATGCCTGTTTGTGTTCAATGTTGTTGGGGATTTTTTCTTAGTTGTTGAAACATGTTGTTTTCTTCTTTTTGAACAAAAAGACGTTATTTTGGAATCACAAGAGATATGACAAAAAGGTTTATAAAACAGAAAAGTTGTGTTAATTAACGTCTAAATATAAATGTACATATTCATGCATAGTTTGCATCAACTATTCCAAAATATACATAAATATATATTTTTTGTGTTTTGAAATATGTCTATTCCAATGCATAATTTACAATAACTATGACTAACGGTCATTTGTAAGATTTGGAACCTTATGGCAAGATTGAATGCAAAAGGGAATATTTGGATATTGGTTAAACAAAATTATTAAATTAACGGTAATAATAATAAAAGAAAATAACTACGTTAACCACAACAAATAAATATCTTTCGTTCGAATCTACATAAACGACGAAATATACATTGTATTGAATGTTTGAACGTTATTCATTTATGGAATTATACATGTAAATCTAATCCATATTTAATTAATATATTTGTGGTGACCATTGCAGTGATTAATATGATTGATTGCTATAAACAGGACCACAAATAAATAAATAAATAACCATTGTAACCAACGTTGATTTCGGGAAAATAAACTTAATAGGGAAATTAAGTCAAATGGTTACAATTCCTAATATTTATTAGGATTAATGTTATAAACCGCAATTAAGGAATTTGATTTAAAATCACATCTAGACACGAGGTTAGGCTCAACTTGTGGTAGAAGTCTACCTGGAACCAATCGGCAAATCCAGCATCCACAAGTGGTCAGCTTAACGTGAGAGGTTGGTGCACAAATATATATTCACATATACAGACAATAAGTAAATAAATAAATAAAATTAGTAATGTCTGTTAGGGTACAACAAATAGATATGTCTGGGACTAATAAGATAGGGATATCCATTGTTAATTAATGCTTTAGGAAAATTTTGTCCATTAGGCTCATAAATGTCATTAATCATAATCAATGGTAAAGAAAAAGGAAATTAGAAATTTGATGGTTCCCATAGGAAAATATGACCGTTATGGTTATAAATGGCAATAAACATATAAACAGAAATAAATGGAATAAAAAAGGCATTATTGGGCATTGATTGTCATTTAATTTACTAAGTCCAATAAGAAAGAATAAATAATCAATTATGTTAGGATATGGAGGATATAACTTTCCATATTTATGCAAGTTAATATAGAACTTAAAATTAAAAGATTTGGACTTGGTAGGTTGATGATGTGAAACATTATAGACCATAGGAACCCATGAGAATGATTAAATGTGTGTGTATAGTATTCTGGTAAAGAGAAACTAAATGGGAATAACTTAATAATGTTGCCCTCTTTATCCAAGTAGGGAAGAGCATTAAAGCCCAATGGGGTACAGACTTAATAATCTTTGCATATAGTCCACTTCCTTGGGTCTTAAGTGTCTTGAGTCGAGGAGTCCACCTGGGAGTAGATCTTTCTGTTTAGGGTGCTTAAATAGTGTGTGTGTGTGTGTGTGTGAGGCCTACCCAAACCTGGAAATTTAAAATTTTCAAATATGGCTACCTATCCTATGGGAAGTAGTAAGCGACTAAGAAGATTATCAATAAGGTCAGCTAGATGGTAAAGCAAAACATCATCTAACACCTTACACGGGGTGTGGGTTATATGTGTGAATGATAGAAACCTTAACTAGTAGGCCCCGTAGCTAGTGCACTCTAGTTTATGTTAACATTGATTAAATCATCGAGGAGTATTAAGTGACCAATAGATCTGCCTAGGGTCTTAAGTGATCAGGAGAATCCACCCTATCTATCATTAATTGTGAGGCGTTAAATAATAAAGGATGAATAAGTGAAGATATATATATATATATATAAAGAAACTCCGTAATTAGGGGGTCCACCCTCGATTAAATAACCAGCCATGTTCTGGTATAAAGGCTTTATAAATATATGCGTAAATGTTCTATCTCTGTATCATGTTTTGGTTATAACACTTTGGGAAGGGTAGTTAGAGTCGTGCGTAAATTTTTACAAGGTTAAGCTAGAATCACTAACCTTAGTAGGCACACATCTTGGGTTGAATCAAACGGGACACAACTGTGTATTATAACATGCGTTATACATTTCCCGTTCACCAAAATCTTGTTGTGCTGACCCCATCCTCATTACAACCTCCCTGGATTTTAGAGAAGGTCGGGTTCTCACAAGTGTTTAGATTAAGCTTTCGGTTCTCGTTCTCTCTCATGCTCGATATTGGAAAAGTATTACTTTGAAAAAGGTAGTTACCTGAGCTAATACTAGTTTATCCTATTTCGTTTCTGCTGTGAGTTTTCTTTTATCGTACTCTAATTATGCTTGTGCTCATTTGTATGCAAGTACCAGATTTACACGCTCCATGCTTGGACATGTTTGTGTTCAGACTTTTTTTCGAAATTTGGGCTCAGAAAAGTGTGCGGTGTTACACAAGGGGTGACTTATGTCAAGTTCATTTTGTGTGGGAACCCATATCAGGAAGTATCACTTTGTTATCATGGAGTCTCGCACTAGGTAGAGGCTAGGGCATGCTTTACTGAATCAGATAGTAAATGGCTCAAAACGAGGTGGGTACGGGAGCGTTACAGCGGAACCATGAGCGTGCATTGTTTTAAATTAGAAAGATAAGACACTGTAATTCCTATGACTAATGGTGTGTATTTCTACTTGATGGATTCGGGATTGATAACCATGAATTCCATAGTTGGCACAGGTTATTCATATTTGGTTAAAGAAGCTGATCGATGGAAGTATTAGGAAATTCCTTTCTAATTATTTATTTCGTTTTGAAGTTATAGAAGTACAAAATAGTCAATCAGCATTTACATGATCATTATTATCATCGTTGTCGTTAGGATAAGAATAGTCAATCCTTTATGCCAATTCATACCAGTAATTGTTCACTTTCAGGTGTGCACATACACTTACCCTTTTATGACACAGAACTATTATTTATCTATTTTTCCTTAACTTAGTAGTCGTGCTAGTAATCATAGCACCTCGCTAGACTTTTTTGTCTGATCCATTTTCTTTCTTTCTCTTTTCTTCCCCCGGGCTTACAGGGAGGAAGTATATAATTTAGATTTCTTTCTTGATTCTATCGTGGAGGATGTCTACAAAAGATTGATTACTTCTTGTTTTCTTTCCAATGTTAAGTTGTATATTTTCTGACTATTTGGGGGATAATATTATTTTGTACTCTGATGTTTTTTTGATTGAGATTTTAAGACATGACATTATGTAACTATTTGGTTAATTGTAATAAAGATGGTTTTATATTTAAAATGAAATTGTCTTCTTTCGTTGTAAATTTATTATTTTATGTCTTGTAAAATCCTAGTCACTTTGATTTTTTTTGTACCTTTATACCTGCAATGCTCCATATTTTCTTAACAAAATCCTCATACGGGTGACATTAAGAAATATGGGGTGTTACAATATATGGTATATTTTTCAATTTGAATTTATATAGCTATGATATTTATTATCACCTTTATTTCCACTCCGTCTAACTTTAGATTGTATCGTTCATTCCAAAACATCTCAATAAACTTTGAATTAGCTCCTTCCTCTTCTCCTTCCCTCTTTTCTTTCTCTCTTTCTTTATTTTTCTTTTCCTTGCTTTTTCCCCCTTCCTTCCCTTTTGTAGCTCACGACCATAAGTAGGATTTTGAGAGGGGCTTGAATTTTTCAACCTATAACTAGCAAGAATATCTTGTAATGTTGTAGGAAAGCTACACTCAAAGTTTGAATTGATTTGGAGTTCGTTTGAATGTAGTTTTAGAAAGTAAAGAAGAGAGAAAGAAGATGAAGACTTTGATTTTATTTCTTAAGCTTTTTAAAATTCATGCATGGAAAAGAGATAGCATACCCCTCCTTATATAAGCATAAGAAGGTGAAAGGGAAAAGAATAAAATGCCTTTAATAACCTGATGGCACTTTCAAGAGATGGGATGGTGTCTAAGATAATGAAAGAGATGTGTAAGATGATGGTAAGTTCACTTTTCAAGGCGTAACAAGTAAGCATTTATTTTTACACATATAAAGAATTTATATTTATTTATTTATTTATATGTATATACACACACATAGGATATTTTAAACTTCCTTGATGTGACTAATTATGAATTTACTTATTACCGTAGGAACTTTCTAATATAATTTAAGTGTAGTGATGTTTGCTTTAATAGGATTTGAAAGGTAATTATGGTGATAAGAGAGGTGATAAGTTGGATGTGATGTAATGTAATATTATTGCTTTATTTGCTGATTTTCAGTGCATGATGAGATGTTTGCTTTATATGATTTGTGACATGTCGCGATGATGCTTCCTTAAGTACATTTAAGGTCAAATCACGGATTAGTCTAGGACGAATATCTTCATTAGTTTTAATAAATCCACTTTATTAACTTAAGTGATTTCATAACTAGAGTTAAATAATTCACATGTTACTATTTAAGTTTCAAAACGTTTACACAACTTATTTTGGTTAAAACATTGATTTTCTACAAAAACGTTTAACAGTCATATTTTTACATTTTATCAAACCGGCTCGTTCATGTAAATAAAATTGAAATTTGAATTTATCAATTTCTTCTATTAATTAAAACATCTTTATTCATATTTAAAAGTCGTATTTAAATAATATAAGAAGTCCTCAAAATTTACGATGTTGGGAGAAGAAATTGTAAATTCTAATTTTTGACAATATAAAATAAATTATTTGAATTGGTAGGTTAATAAACAGATATAACTATCATGTTTGATCGTTATACTTTTCAGAATCATATTTAAAAATGAGTGCACGTATCCAGAACCGTGCGTGGTTATTCCAAAATCTCAAGAACACTATTTTTCGTAATATCAAATTTTCTTGGGTGTTACATTCTCCTGTACTTACAATAATTTCGTCCTTGAAATTACCCATATTCTAACTTGAACAGTTTGCTTATAAACTTTATTTAACAGTTTAATTTCATATGCTACACATAGACCATCTATATGAATTATTCCCTTCTATCTAATATTCAAATTCACAACTTTACTACCAAACTAGTATCGATCCCACGATTCTCTAGTCCAAACACTGATTAGTCTTCTTAATCAGATACATTTTCTTTCCTTGCATAGTTCTCAACTATAACAGAAAAATCAAGTAACCAAGAACAAATCCTTATTAAGGTTCGTTGTTAAGAAATCGAGTGATAAATCCATTTTTGGATTGATGTAAACAATTTAAAATTCTATACTGAATATAAATTAGCTTTTATTGAGGAAATTATCTATGTACAAACTATGTATTTATTCTTATGGTTTTAACCATACTAATCTTACTATTCACATTAAATTCCCATCATTTCAATAGGTATGGGTTGCTTCCATATTTAGCTTAATTAAATTCAATTCCATTTGGATTCATTTTACTTTCTCAACTTGAATTCAATTGCTTAACTTTCCATTCATCACTTCAATTTCATTAAACATTTTATTAATTCGATTCATCAATCTAACATCCAGCTAACGATCAATACACATCTATTATAACGAAATTTATATGATTCAACTTCATTTTTGTTTTTATTGTATTCAGTTTGGTTTAGCATTTTTATCACCTCATTTGTCTTTGATTGATTAACATCAATTTATATTTATTATATTTCGTTTTATTCTATATTCATTAATTTCTTAAATTACAAACAAAAATCAAAATTTTATTCCATAAACCATTTATCTAAGTTTATAACCATCCTAAATGCTTCACTTATGTTTATCTTTTTTCAAACTTAAGTCTACCAATATCAAATGAATAACATTTCAACTTTTTTAAATTCACTAACTAATCCGCTCATTAGTTTTATTCCATTCATTTAATCAAGCTAACCTCCTTTCGATATTCACTTTTCCAACAATGTATTTTACAAGTTTAATTCAACTTTACTTAAGCTAAATTCCTACCCAACTTCAATTTATTCCATTTAAGTTTCAACTTATAAATCCCATCGGATTTCATTTAGCTTTCCTTTATCCAAATTTCAAATCATATTCTTAATCTTTCTAACTATCTCCATTCTATAATTATTTTATTAAACTTATCCTAAGTTAATTCGCATTCTATAACATAATTTATTACACATATTTCAATTAACTTCTTTCCATAAGTCAAATAAATTCCCAAGCATAACCTCCAAGTGTTCTTGCTTATTTAAATATCACCAAATACCTTATAATTAAATTGTGAACCTTAATTTAGTTGTTTTTATTCATCCACGATCTACTAACCATATTATTTAACTCCTTTACCTGTCTAGGGGTATAGAATTAATGGTCTAACAACACGATTTCAACTAAATCTTATTCGTTCTTTAAAGAATATCTTATAGTCAAGTTGTGAAATTCTAACCATAAGATATTCACTCTTTTGTTTTACAAATTTTTCGGCAATCCTTAATTTCTACTTATAATTCTTTTTTAAAAAATGCTTTCTTATATGTAAAATACAGTCCTAGGTAAAATTATATCATTTACCATATTTTTCAACACAAAGTCCTTTATATACAAAATTAACAAATATGCGCTCGTATATAATACTCTCAAAAACTCATTTTAGGGCATTGCTAACCCTATCTCTAATGAGCTACTCATCCTAGGATAGTGCTAATCCTATCTCTGATGAATCTTTTTCTGAACTAAGCAAAGGTTTTCTCTTAACCTTCAGCTCCAATAACAGACTTTGGTACTCACTAACCAAAGCTCTAATAACAATGTAACGGCCTAGAAACCCATTCCTTTTAAACCTATAATATCAACCATTACCTGATTTAAGTTGCACGGATCCTTGGATCATCGGGGGTGGTATACGAATATAGAACATAATCGAATCTCACAATGGAATGAATAATATATAATATCAAACAATGTCTTTACAGCGGAATATTTTTAAAATACATATCAGATCTAACATAGATTTAGCTTGGATAGTTATAACACCTACCCTTACAATTGCTGATAACCATAATAGAAATTAATACCGCATACATGCACAATGGATAATAAAATACGTCTAATGAAGTTCTCCAGCTCTCCTTTAGAAGACTCCAGCTAACTTCAAGCAGTCCTGAAATAACTCGGATTGGCCCCGAGTATTAAAGACATCTGGATCAGGCTTGGATAAAACAACGTGAGAAAATCTCAATAATAAACGACAGTGTCATATATATGTCCGATTTGGGGGGTGAATGGAAATTCTTTTGGGGAAAGAGTAACTCATAAGACCACGTCCATAAATAAACACGTCCATAAAGAGTAACTCATATTATTACTAATGTCTAATGTTTGAAATCATTTCGAATATAAATATTCTAGTACCTGAAATTGTTACCATTATTAAATTTCGGGGTTATTATGTTGTATAACCTAAAACATTGGTTCTTATTGAAGAACATGTTTTCCATACAAATAACCAGGCTAAAGATTTTCCTTTTCCACGATTGGGAACACCTCTAGAGGGATGCCCCGAGAATTCAAAACACACATGAATTCTCTACCAACACAAGACCAACCCACCTCTGCGCATTCCTCTGTAGACGTGCATCATAGATGGTACCGAATACCTCATTTGTCGGTCATAACCGACCATTAATCGAGCATGTTCTTATTCATACACCAAATTTAAAATATACCGGCTCCATACCATAGTTATTTTTCTAGAAGCAAATGATAATACCTTTTCACCAGATGCGACCTGGATAGCCTTGTTGTATCAATCATGTTTCGGCCATTTCCAATGCATGAGGCACAATAGAGTCAATGATTTACATTTCGACATATCATCTTTATTATCTTTGATGTTCATATTTTCATATTCTACTGACTATTGCCCAACTTTGTCCCAAAGTATACAACCCCATCAACTCATACGTCTCAGGAAATAGTGTTAAGCTAAGAGATTGTGTCTTCGCTGCCACTTGATTTACAACTTTAAAACTCAAAGCACGAGGTCTAGAAATGCAATTGTCAGAGAATCTTCCATACAAGTTCATTCTGGGACTAAATGAAACCGAAGGCGCATTCGTACCGCATCCAATAAGGATCAATAGTGAACCGACCTTGCATTGGATGATTTATAACAGAGAATTATTGCTACTTAAAACCTATCGGGATTTTAAAACCCCAACCAATTAACAAGTAATTCCCCACTATAACCATCCAAAATCTTATATTTAAAACCTAAAATAGTGGTATTTCACAAGCAAATTACTTTGAAGTGGTTTTTGGATAGGATTAACCCAAATCCGATATTGGTTCCTTCTACTCCAATTATCGAAAATCATAAACAAAAGAGATATAATGGGATTTAACAATCCTCATTTCAATTCCATAATTTCATTCAATGGATCTAATTCAATTAATCCCATTATACATAATTTGCTTCTAAACAACATTTTATTTTATATTCACTATTCAATATCATGTATAATATTTTCCTACCAAATTGCATACTTTCATTTGTTTAAATCTAAAGGGTAATCCACTATCCCAAATCGTGAATACTATCCCTTTTTAAAATTCTACTTCAATTAGACTAATCTTATTCTTTTGTATAATTAGAAAATCTCATCTTTACGACTTATCATAATTCTAAGTAAATTCATATTTTATAGTCTCTTGTTGAGGAGATAAGGTTCATAGAAATTCATCAATTTCTACTAAATATAAATCTCTATATCTAATAAGTGCTATAGGCAGAATAATGGTGAGAACACCATTTAAATTTCACAAATAGGACGAGTTCCCTCTGCGGCCCTCAATTATATATTTATTGGAATCCAAACAAATGAAATTCACCATTCCCTTTGATGGGCCTGTTGAGATAGCTAGGGAGAGCAAGAAACTTGTTTTCCAAACCTAGACATTGCCGTTATGTTGCCCTAAGGTGGTCATGTTATTTGATCGATTCTAAACCTTAATTTGGTCTATTAAAGTTATAGAGTATTTGGGCTTTCCCTTTGATCAGTTCCATTACTCGATCGATAAATTAACTCTCATAAATGGTACCCGATGTAATAGTCGTTTCCGCATACTCAATAATGATTTGATAAATACAACTTTTTGATAAGGTATAAGTCTTATAAATCATCTTTATAACACTTAGATTACTATTCTAAAACATTCATGGTTGATTTAGGAAGAATCATCAAGTTTAAACTCTTATCTTAAAACTATAGTGTTCACAACATTTTAAAAGTACTACAAAAAGTGCAAATATGACTTATTCAAATTAAACATCTTTTAATAATGGAAATTTCATATTCTCTAATTCAAATCTCTTGCATACCATTTTAAATTATTTATGAAATTTATTTTATATTTTTCTATATTTAAAATATCCATTTATAAAGGTTCTCCTTTATGGTTTTTTCACTGGACAGACGTGATTTCTACAGAAAATTGATTTGGACATAACTTAATATCTATAAGACAAAATCTTGATTTTTTTCTTTATTTGAAAACTATTTTTATAATTTTATAGACATTTCTTGTTTCAAAGAAATCTGACATAATATTCATTCTATGTACTCGTTTGAATTCTTTGGCGACGATCGCAAAACTACCGTTATGCCACGTGCCCAATTTTTACTTGATTTTCAATATTAAATTTTCGAATCTAAATCTTTTATGAAGTCAAATTATAAAAAAATATAAGACTAATAGTACTTTTAAAACTCGTTTTTGAACCATCATTTATATGTCTAAGTCAAACTCATTTGTCTACAAATCGATTTCAAATTGATTTTACTATTTATACCAATACTTGAGCTTCGGTTTACTATCTTTTTAAACTCCAATTCCAAATCCGTTTTCACCATTGAAATCTGTATTTCTTTAGTTTCAAATCTATTAATTTTCATAACCAAAATCAATTTTTTATCACATTTTCAGCTTAATTTTAATCATTTGTTTCAAACATAGTTTTTATTGTTAAACTTGTGTATATACCATATTATCAAGCTTGTTATTACATTCTTATGACATTATTAACGTCCAAAATCTAATCTAATATCATATGTTTATCCTAATATATTAATTAGTGATTTCCATCATTATTCATTCGTTCGTAAAACTTGGTGATTATCAGTATATTAGCATAGCTAATCATCCAAGATTTCAGACAGCCATTCAAATAACACAATCAATTATATAAGAAATCAGTCAACTCATAATCACTTGCAAATTATAAATGTGATATATTTTTTGATATGAATTTATAAAGCTATGAGATTTAATCTCACCTTCATTTCCACTTCGTCTGACTTTAGATTGTATCGTTCACTTCTAATCGTCTCGATGAACTTCGAACTATCTCCTTCCTCTTCTCTTTCCTTCCTTACTTTCTCTCTTTATTTCCTTTTTTGCTTTCCTTTTTCCTCCTTTCTTCCCTTTATTAGCTCACGGCCTTAAGCAGGATACCGAAAGGGGCATGGATTTTTCAACTACTAACTAGACAGAAGATCTTGTAACGTTGTAGGAAAGCTTCACTCAAAGTTTGAGTTGATTTGGAGTTTGTGTAATACCTCAAAATTTAATATACTATAACCATACTGTAATGATAATAAAATTGCAAATTACTTAACTAAATATTTATAATTAAGTAAAATCGGCTTTAGCTTGTGTTCGTCTCGAAATTATGGTTTAGATAGACCCAAAATTTACGTAAAACGGATAACGTATGAAGAACTTATGAGCATTAGAAGTTTGTATATATATACGAAAATTATATATGAATATAATTCGAATTAATTCAAACCAGAAAACAATATGCATAACCAGACCGTTAGGACATGACCCACAATGGGCTTGGGTTGGCCCATGTCAGGTTGGATCGACCTATGGGTAAACCCAGGGGTCGGTGGGTAGATCCAGGGCAGATTCCGAATTTTGTATTTGGTCAATTTTATGGGCTAGTTCATTGCTGACTAAGCGCTACGTGTATGACTTGGATTAAAACCCTAGGATCTAACGGTTAAAGGTTGGCCATGTTAATCTATATAAAGGCGCTTTTTCTCTCATTTTATCTACACATAATTTTTCACCCTCTCCGCCTCCATTACATATTCTAAGCCAAATAATAAAATGGGGAGACTCTGTTGAAATCTCGATTAGCATAGAAGATTCAACATCTGTAACCAACCATCAACCCTGCAATCAACAAAGAGAAAGAAGCGAACTTTTCTACAATAGCATATATATATAAGAGATCTAATATCTTCACTAAGATCCGCTGTGACCCGGTGACAGTTAAATAAAATTGGTTTAGAATATACAGTGTTTATAAGATAATCGTTATACATGTTCTTCACTGTTATTCACCTATGTCATTATTATAAGTAAACTATATGCTTTTAATGTTAGATAATTAATTAGTTATGTGTATTTATCTTCCTTTTCCCTATTTCTACTATTTTTAGTTTATTTCCAGTCTTGCCTATATGCCTATGTTATCTGATTCTATTCTCCTTCCTCTATTTCTCCTTTTTGTTTACGCTAAGTGTGACGGCCTGCCCCGCACCAACCGACATTTCCTCCAAAGGTGCGCTGTACGCATGTCCAGTTAGCACGGGACGGTCGCCAGAAGAAAAAGAAAGAAGAGAATGGACTAATCAAGGAACCTGTAATATGTCTCACAGCGCATAGAACAAAATATAATAATAACATACTTGACATAAAACAGGAAAGACAGTGCATAAGCTAAAAACCAGAACTGAGCATCACAGCAGCGGAAATCCAAAATATAGCTTATTACAACTTTTCAAACTGTCTTAAAGCAAAAGCAAGATAAAGGAGGTACACTACTAATGCCCAAGTAGCGACCACCAACGACACAGGGAGAATATCTATATATCATACGTGGAAGCCTCCTGCTCGCCTCCGAATCAGCTACTCGCGCATCGCCAGCTAACCATAACCTGTCTCTAGTCTGCTCGTGTGAGCACCCAGAGTAATAAGAAGAGACATAAAACTCTGGGTCAGACATAAAGCCTGGTATGAGCGATAAGCATCAAAACATAACAATAACAGGTATAATCTAATCATACCTGAACCTGGACCTACAACCAAATAGTTAGCACTACATACTGTACAACACTCTGAGGTGCCCTTTCAAATGGTGTAAAGATAACGGGGGTGGGGGTGTGCATGTCATAGTGATGTCAAACAATCAAACATAGCAAGCATCCTCACATCTCTCACTCAGTGCGTAAAGCATATGATATCCACTACTTTGGTCACCCAATACTTTGGGCCATGACGGAATCCAATCCCGTGTAACTATCACTACAAGCCCACTATCCATCTCTCAGTGGTGAACCAAAGTTATGAATATTGACAACCCCTTTGCACACGTCCCGCAGCAAAGCCCAATCATGAAGTGAACTCATTGGTTCCCATCTGGATCCTGAGCTCTAACTTCCATTTGGAATACCTTTGCATCTCGGGTTTTGGTCGTCATCTCCATCCGGATCGGTCTTCCTTTCTTCACTTCACTTTGCTTCAGGTCGTGGTCTTCCTTCAGGTTCGGATCGTGCTCCGCCCTCCAACGGTTCGGGTCGCACCACTCTGGTTCGGTTCGCAGTCACTAGCTCGTGGTCACCCTCTATTTCGGATCGTGCGCTCCCCTCCAGATCGATTCGTGACAAGCTCCTTCAGCTCGGATCGTGGTCATCTGCATACGGATCGCGCCTCATCAGCTCGTGGCGCTGGCAACCCATTGGGTTCGGGTCGTGCTACCTCGTCTGGATCGTCGCGCCTCATCTCGGATCGCACCTTTTGATCGGTTCGTGGTCCACCAAGCTGGAGCGGTTCGGATCGAGGTACTTCAGTTTGGACACGGCGCTGCATCGGTTCGTGGCCTTCTAAGCGGAGCGGATCGTGGCGCGAGCTTCCATCGGATCGTACTCATAGGGGGCGATCCGATCCGGGTGGATTCCTGCACTTCGTTTCTGCGACAGTCTTTCGCCATTCGACGGCGTTTCTGACCAAACTAACACTTCTAAACAATCACAAAACATCTCATACAGTCATAGCAACATATAGTATCGACCACGAACACCATAGCACAAATCATAGCATATAAAGTGGATCAAACATGGTCAAAACCCCAAATTTCCCCTTAAGCATGTTTAAGCAAATCAAGTGATATACTTAGCAAAACTTAATCAAATCGAACCAAACTTCTAACAGAGGCCTAAAACAATATTTCAGAATTTCTGAATATTTTTCCAGATTTTTAACATGCATAAATTCGCTAATTATCACCAATTACCCCTTAATCCCCCAAATTCCGGGATTTGCAAAATTAGTCGAAATCAACCCAAATTCATATCAGAACCATAAAATGACGTTTTAGAATTTTGGGAATTTTTCTAGATTTTTCTGAGCAATAATTTCGCTAATCTTCGCTAATTACCATAATTAGCCATAATTAGTGAGGAACTATGCAAATCACTCACCTTTACCACAAATTAAACTATAGATCTGAAATGTCCTCTGATTTGGATCCAATCCCAATGCTTAGCAGCAGCCCTTATCTTGATTTGATGCTAATTCGCCTTGATTTGATGTAGATTAGGCCAAGACTTGATTAGGAAGTGATTAGAAGGTGATTTGGGATGATTTTAGAGGATGGAGGCCATGGCTAGGGTGAAGGAAAGCAAGTGGCGGCTGGAAAAATGAGGAAGAAACCGAAATTCTAACCCTATCAACCCTCATATACCCGTAAACCCGAAATCCCCCATTGGGCCTAGTTGCTAATCACCCGGTTTGGCCCAATTAAGCTGTTTTTAACCCTTTAAACCTTAATTCAGCCATATCTCCCAAACGGTAAGCCCGTTTGGCTAATGTAACCACTCTACGGAAAGAGAAACCATCATTCGAATCCAATGGAAGTGGTTTCAGGTCAAAATTCCTTTCCAGTCAAAAGTTATGGCCAAAACAGTACCAACTAGGGGCAAAACGGTCATTTAAAAATCGACAAAAATCATGAACATGGGAAATGACCCCAATAGTCGTCTCCCAAAGTTACATGACCGTACAACTTCATATGCGAAAGAAATAAATATTCTACGATCCCATGATGCGTAGAATACGGGTCGTTACACTCTTCCCCCCTTAAGAAATTTCGCCCCCGAAATTCCCTAACTAGAACACACAAAGGGTCCCGCATGCCTATCAACCATAAACAACAATCAACATGCAAAACAAGTCTATCCTAGCATGCGGTTTACTAACAAGGGAAGAAACCATCACTACCAAAACCTTACTAGGCAAAGAGTTCTGGATACTTCTTCCTTATATCCTCCTCTGTTTCCCAAGTACAGTCTTTTTCCATTCTCACCCCACTGGACTTTGACTAGTTTCACCGCCTTCCTTCGAAGCTGCTTCATATCGTTCCCCACAATACGCATAGACTTGCGGTTCCCAACCGCCTCGGGTTCAACCTCGCTTTCGTCCAACTGATCTGGTGAAATAGCCACATTAGGGTCTTGCACAAACTTCCTTAACTGGGAAACATGAAATACGTTGTGAACTCCCGCCATCTTGCCAGGTAGCTCTACTTCATATGCCAAATTCCCAACTTGCTCGAGGACTGGGAATAGGCCAATAAATCTTGGTGCTAACCTACCTCTCCAACCAATCCGAATCACATTTTCTATGGAGAGATCTCGACGAACACCAAGTCATTAACGAAGGATTCCAAATCTCTTTGTCTCTTATCGAGTTAAGCCTTCTGCCTATCTTTATCCCTTCCCAGTAGTAGATCTGCTCTATGTCTCAATACATCTTGTTACCACTGGGACGTATAGTCAATCTCGAGTGATGATATGCTCTAAGCACTTCACCTCTCAGTCCATTTACGTCGGGTACAACTAGTCCCTTATTCTTTCGAAGCCACCCTTCTCGATCAAATCCTTACTTGATCATTCTCTTTCCATCTATACCCATCTCTACCCTAGAGATGGTTTCCAATAGGTTAGGATCGTCCTTCTAACTGGAACCAATCCACTCAATCAAAATCGATCTAATCGTCAAGCTTACTAGCGTTTCTGAATCCAATTCAGTCTTGGGTCTGAAATCATATCCTATGACATACTCTAGTTGCTTCCATCCTAGAAACAAAACCCCTAAACTGGCATGTCTCCTACTCAGTGCAACTAGTACTACACCCAAATCCTTTACTATGATCACTATGCCCCATGGAGTCATGGCGACTCCACTGCACTGATCCATAGTCACTAGTCCTTTGCTATGTCCACTCTGCTCCATGAAGTCATAACAACTCCACTGCACTGGCTCATAGCCTTACTAATCCTTTACTATGTCCACTTCGCCCCTCGAGTCATGACGACTCTACTGCACTGGCTCATAGTCCTACTACAATCACTTTGTTCCCCATCGCTGGAACCCTACAGGTGATAGTCTACTCAAGAGAAGAAAGATAGGAACAAACATAGCAACCATAACATCCATCAAACAAATCCTATCTATCACCTGCTAAAGTCATAAACACATCGACACCTACATGATTGGTCTAACCAATCCCAATATGTCGATTCCAGTCCGTCTGGTCCAACCAACATCAATAACTAATGGAAGCCCAGCCTCCATACACCGATGCCTACTTGACTGGTCCAACCAATCCCAGGCCAATGGAAGCCCCGCCTCCCTTCGGTCTACCGTACGTCCAACGTACGTTTATCCTCCAAGGATAATTAAACTAATGGAAGCCCAGCCTCCAATCGGACTACCGTACGTCCAACGTACGTTTATCCTCCAAGGATAACTAGATCACGTCCAACGGATCCAAGGTAACGGGCGTCCCCAGATACCCCTGCTTTTAGTCCTCCTAAAATACTTGAGTCCAACCCAAGTCTATCCATTATCTTGCTGCCCTCTCGAGTCCAACTCGAGCTGAATCCAATTCCTTGCAGCCTTCTCGAGTCTAACTCGAGTCAATCTCCCAGAGATAAACTAGACTCATCCAATGAATCTCGTACTGCACGTCCAACGTACATTCACCTTCCAAAGGTAAACTAGACCCACCTAGTGAATCTAGGTACTCTACCTACGAGTCCAAGTCCAACGTGAAACTCTCCTATGTTCGCTGAATCTCCAAGATCAACGAGCTTCCCACAATGTTCCAAACATACTTCAAATCTAATGTGAAGTATTTCCATATTCGTTATATCACCATGACTAACGAACTCGCCCCATTTTTCTTTTACGAGTTCAAGTCTAACTTGAATCGTCCTAATCTTCGTTGCATCTTCCATGATCAACGAACACATCCTACTCTTTCAAAAAGAACATCAACATAGGGTCCTAAACAATCCATTTCTTTGCATCTTTCTCGAGTCCCACTCGAGCAATCTCATAACCCTATCGAGTCTAACTCTGGGCAGTCTATACCATTGAACAGTCTTATCATGTTCCGTCTGCCCATCACTCCTCGAGTGAACCAAGATATCATCCAATGAAAAATCACAACAACTATTTACCCCTCACGCAACCCATCCTAGTCGAAATCGACATTCCCCAAGCACAAGCCCTAAAGGCCTAAACCAATATCAGACAAGCACCCAAGGAACATCTCCTCCGAGTTCGGACAATCCACATGAGGTGATACTAGAAAAACATTCTAGCACTGGAGTACTCATTTGCCTCCCAGAGACAACTAGAACTTATTACAATGATAACCTTTCAGCTTTCTTAACTCCAGTTACTATCGCCATCACTAGGTAGGTACCTAATACCACCCTATTCCTTTGGAGTAGATCGACTCCCCAAAATAATGCTAAACCCAGTAAAGCCCAAAACAAAGCAATCACAAGGAAACATACATCCATGACTCGATAAGACCACATTAACAAATCATGCCAAAACTAGTCGAACCACCAATCGGGTTCGTCACTACTAAAGGTCTATCGACTAACTCAGGTTTGTCAAACAAAATCCGATCAAAATTTCTTAAATAGAAAGCATACCTCGAATAACGACACCTTTTTCCTTCTGCGCCGCAGTTGGGGCATTTGACGAAGAAGGAACAGCGTCGATAGCATACGCTTTCACAATCTGCTTCTCCCTAGGAGGTTGTGGGCAATCATCCTTGTGATGTCCCGCCTGGCCGCAGTTAAAGCACTTCCTTTCCCCAGGCCTTTCTCGACAATCTCTGGCGTAATGGCCCTTCTTGCCACAACTAAAGCATTCGCCATCTTTCTTATTTTTCTTATCCTGACCATCCTTGGTCGGGTTCTGCTTCCTCTTGTTCTGAGAATTCTTCTTGCCTTCACCGCCTGCTTGCAGCTTTGGCTCCTCTGCAGATGCCGTAGCAACTTCGGCCTTCGACTTAGGGAAAAGGCTCTCTGACCTTAATGCCTTTCCTACAATAGACTCGAACGTCTCATCGATATGGTTTATAAGTCTTTCCCCCAAGTACCCATCCAAGCCAGTTATGAACTTCTCGTTCTTCTTTTCGACTGTATCGATAAGGGACCATCCATATTTCGATAAAGTGTCAAATTCAGCGATATACTCCGAGACTGCTCTACCGTTCTGCTTAAGCTCCAAGAACTTCTTGAACAGTTCTGATTTATGAGCAGCTGGAATAAACTTATCACAAAAACGAGTCTTAAACTGATTCCAAGTAACTTGATCTTCTGGAGTAGCCGTTCTAATGGCATTCCACCAATTCATCGCTCGCCCTTGCAGCTGACGAGACGCTAGCCTTCTCTTCATCGCATCCTCAATACCCAAGTCGTCGAAGATACGATCACAGCTATCCAACCAATCCTGAACATCTGTGGCCGACTCCGTTCCGTGGAACGGCTTCCCACCAAGGTTAGTGTAATCCTTGCACAACTTGGCGAAATCGACCCTAGGCGCCTGCACCGCTGCACCACCACCATTAACAACATTAGGGACTGCTCCCTGAGCATCCATAATCATATCTCGCATGAAGTTGGTGAACATCGTCCTCAAGTCTGGGTCATTCCTATTGTTACCCCTTGGACCATTGTTCCTCAGGTTTCGGCTCATCGTTCAATCTGCAAAGAGAACGAATCAGCCATCTCCATAGTGGTACTAGTGCAGTGCAACTTCATCCTTACTAATACTACTAGTATATATATAACTAGCTTTTGAAAACCAAAATATAACAAATACGCGCTCTCATATACGTACTATCCCTCCCTGGTGTCTTTCCCTAGGTTAACTACGCAACCTAGAGCTCTGATACCAAGTGTGACGGCCCGCCCCGCACCAACCGACATTTCCTCCAAAGGTGCGCTGTACGCATGTCCAGTTAGCACGGGACGGTCGCCAGAAGAAAAAGAAAGAAGAGAATGGACTAATCAAGGAACCTGTAATATGTCTCACAGCGCATAGAACAAAATATAATAATAACATACTTGACATAAAACAGGAGAGACAGTGCATAAGCTAAAAACCAGAACTGAGCATCACAGCAGCGGAAATCCAAAATATAGCTTATTACAACTTTTCAAACTGTCTTAAAGAAAAAGCAAGATAAAGGAGGTACACTACTAATGCCCAAGTAGCGACCACCAACGACACAGGGAGAATATCTATATATCATACGTGGAAGCCTCCTGCTCGCCTCCGAATCAGCTACTCGCGCATCGCCAGCTAACCATAACCTGTCTCTAGTCTGCTCGTGTGAGCACCCAGAGTAATAAGAAGAGACATAAAACTCTGGGTCAGACATAAAGCCTGGTATGAGCGATAAGCATCAAAACATAACAATAACAGGTATAATCTAATCATACCTGAACCTGGACCTACAACCAAAGAGTTAGCACTACATACTGTACAACACTCTGAGGTGCCCTTTCAAATGGTGTAAAGATAACGGGGGTGGGGGTGTGCATGTCATAGTGATGTCAAACAATCAAACATAGCAAGCATCCTCACATCTCTCACTCAGTGCGTAAAGCATACGATATCCACTACTTTGGTCACCCAATACTTTGGGCCATGACGGAATCCAATCCCGTGTAACTATCACTACAAGCCCACTATCCATCTCTCAGTGGTGAACCAAAGTTATGAATACTGACAACCCCTTTGCACACGTCCCGCAGCAAAGCCCAATCATGAAGTGAACTCATTGGTTCCCATCTGGATCCTGAGCTCTAACTTCCATTTGGACTACCTTTGCATCTCGGGTTTTGGTCGTCATCTCCATCCGGATCGGTCTTCCTTTCTTCACTTCACTTTGCTTCAGGTCGTGGTCTTCCTTCAGGTTCGGATCGTGCTCCGCCCTCCAACGGTTCGGGTCGCACCACTCTGGTTCGGTTCGCAGTCACTAGCTCATGGTCACCCTCTGTTTCGGATCGTGCGCTCCCCTCCAGATCGATTCGTGACAAGCTCCTTCAGCTCGGATCGTGGTCATCTGCATACGGATCGCGCCTCATCAGCTCGTGGCGCTGGCAACCCATTGGGTTCGGGTCGTGCTACCTCGTCTGGATCGTCGCGCCTCATCTCGGATCGCACCTTCTGATCGGTTCGTGGTCCACCAAGCTGGAGCGGTTCGGATCGAGGTACTTCAGTTTGGACACGGCGCTGCATCGGTTCGTGGCCTTCTAAGTGGAGCGGATCGTGGCGCGAGCTTCCATCGGATCGTACTCATAGGGGGCGATCCGATCCGGGTGGATTCCTGCACTTCGTTTCTGCGACAGTCTTTCGCCATTCGACGGCGTTTCTGACCAAACTAACACTTCTAAACAATCACAAAACATCTCATACAGTCATAGCAACATATAGTATCGACCACGAACACCATAGCACAAATCATAGCATATAAAGTGGATCAAACATGGTCAAAACCCCAAATTTCCCCTTAAGCATGTTTAAGCAAATCAAGTGATATACTTAGCAAAACTTAATCAAATCGAACCAAACTTCTAACAGAGGCCTAAAACAATATTTCAGAATTTCTGAATATTTTTCCAGATTTTTAACATGCATAAATTCGCTAATTATCACCAATTACCCCTTAATCCCCCAAATTCCGGGATTTGCAAAATTAGTCGAAATCAACCCAAATTCATATCAGAACCATAAAATGACGTTTTAGAATTTTGGGAATTTTTCTAGATTTTTCTGAGCAATAATTTCGCTAATCTTCGCTAATTACCATAATTAGCCATAATTAGTGAGGAACTATGCAAATCACTCACCTTTACCACAAATTAAACTATAGATCTGAAATGTCCTCTGATTTGGATCCAATCCCAATGCTTAGCAGCAGCCCTTATCTTGATTTGATGCTAATTCGCCTTGATTTGATGTAGATTAGGCCAAGACTTGATTAGGAAGTGATTAGAAGGTGATTTGGGATGATTTTAGAGGATGGAGGCCATGACTAGGGTGAAGGAAAGCAAGTGGCGGCTGGAAAAATGAGGAAGAAACCGAAATTCTAACCCTATCAACCCTCATATACCCCTAAACCCGAAATCCCCCATTGGGCCTAGTTGCTAATCACCCGGTTTGGCCCAATTAAGCTGTTTTTAACCCTTTAAACCTTAATTCAGCCATATCTCCCAAACGGTAAGCCCGTTTGGCTAATGTAACCACTCTACGGAAAGAGAAACCATCATTCGAATCCAATGGAAGTGGTTTCAGGTCAAAATTCCTTTCCAGTCAAAAGTTATGGCCAAAACAGTACCAACTAGGGGCAAAACGGCCATTTAAAAATCGACAAAAATCATGAACATGGGAAATGACCCCAATAGTCGTCTCCCAAAGTTACATGACCGTACAACTTCATATGCGAAAGAAATAAATATTCTACGATCCCATGATGCGTAGAATACGGGTCGTTACACTAAGCCTGGGCCTTGGAAAGCCTAGGCCATGTCTAATTAAAGTTTGTGTATAGTAAAATTGGGATAATAAAGAAATAACGTGAAAAGGGGGAATTTGGGCATATTATTAAATTGGGGATTGATTGACTGTAATTTGGGAAAGGGATAATATGCATATACTTGTACTTGTTGTAAATTGGGGATGTAATAAAAACGGATAATATGCTTGTACTCGTTGTAAATTGGAAATGTGATGAAAAGGGGTAATACACATAAATTTGTACATGCTGTAATTCGGGGACATAATTAAATGGAATAGTATGCATATGTACAAACATGTTAGATTTGACTTAATAAAGACATTAAGTAAAAGGACATGTTAAAATTATGTAAGTACCAGATGTAAGTTAGGTAATTATACATACAACTGGGCAGGTGCTTTAGGGATGGATTGTATACACCTAATAACATGTAATATTACAATAAAGTTTATTATTAGATATAAACCTGCTAGGTTAAACCTGATTATTAGTAAGCTAAGAGTTCCCTCATTCTGCTATTGTATAGGGTTTTGGGGACTTTCAAATCCTCGTTACATTGGGGCACAAGCCTAGGAGGTTTGGCTTGTGTCACTCTTGTTGTGTGGGATCCATATCAGTCAGTATCCATGTTGGTATTTTGTTAGAAGACCTCGTACTAGGTAGGGGCCAGTGTACGCTTTACTGAACTGGATAGTAAGAGATTCAAATGGGAAGGTGGGTACAGGCACATTCCGACCGAGTCATGAGCGTGCATGATCCCGATTAGGGAAATTAAGTCACTGTAACACTAGTAAATAGGTCTGTGTTATATAAGTTGTTGGGTTATGGAGTGATATACCCTACTACCGGGGTTGACATAGGGTTTTTACATATAAAGAAGCTGATCGAATAGGTAGTAAGTAGGGTACACCTAATCATGCTGTTATTAATTAGAGTTAACACCTAATCCCCTTATACTAGTATTGGTGCTGACACAACCTGTTTTTTAGGATATAAATGTGAAGCATAGCTCGATCATTGTTATTCCTTTTTATCTTGTTTTTACGAAACTGTACTTTCTCATCAAATCTTGTTTACCTGTCTTGGTATCTCTGTTTTATGCAGATTTGAAAATCACTAGAACTCATCAGACTTTATGTTTGACCCTTTTGTTTTCGCTTCTTTCTTCCTTCCCCCCAGGCCCTCAGAGTGGCAGCACTCCTCAGTGATTAAGACTTTCTCTTTCAGGATGGATCTAGACTTTCTGAGATGTGCCACTCTGACTTACTTTCTACTCTGTTATTACTTTCTATGATTGATATGGTTTTATATTTTGGCACTGTATTATTTTACATAATGAAACAAATTTGAGATACTTGGCTTTGATATAGCTGGTTTAATGATGTAACCTGTTTTGAGACTATGTTTATTTTCGATAATAAAGTTTAAATTTTTTGTTGTTAAATTTATATTTGTCTTGTGAATTTCTGTACAGTTTACCTATTGCACTTTACGAAACTTAGTGCATTATCTTATGAGTGAATTAACGGATGTGGGGTGCCACATTTGGTTTCAGAGCCAGGTTACAAGATTAGTAAAAATGTTCCAAAAAATTGTTTTCAAAAGCAAAGTATTTTCAATAAAATCTATTTTTGGAAAAATAACATATCCCCTCAAGCCATATTCAATATTCTTTCGATCTCTTATTGAAACTTTTGTTTCTTCTCTTTTCAGCATGTCTAGGGCACACAATCTTCCCAAGGGCATTCCACTACTGACATGGTTCCATAGGTATCTTGAAGCTACGGCACATATCGCAGGACAAGGAGATGCCCCACCCACAGCTACAGCAGCAGTAGCTCCACCTTGAGGAGTAGATAACTTTTCTAAGCTATGTAAAGACTTTTGCGCTATGGTAGGAAAACCGTTCCGTGATACCGATGGCTTTGTTGAAGCACAGAATTGGCTAAGAGGAATATAGAATGTTTTTGGTCTTTTTTGAGATCAAGATATAGTTAACCGCATGGGAACTGAAGGACGAAGCTTCTTACTGGTAGGAGGTGACATGGGAAGGGAAACCAATAGCTATTTGTGATGATTTCAGACAGAGATTCGAGATGAAGCTTTTATCTCAGGCGAAAGTGGGATTACAAATGGAGAGATTCTTGGCATTGAAATAAGGGGACATGTCTATTAAAGATGATGTTGACAAGTTCAATCAGCTAGCAAGATTTGATCTGGACTTGGTGTATACGCCCCATAAGAAGGCTCTTAGGTTTGCGAGAGGGTTGGATCAACCTCTCAAGGGACTTGCATTATCTCGTATACCGAGGGGGGCTACGTTTGAAAGGCTGGTTGACATGGCTCTAATGCTCGAAGATGGCAAGGATGAGAATAAAGACAGTAAAGCTGAGGAGACATAGCCTAAGGGCGAGAAACAGAAATGGTAGTCCAAGAAAGGAAAATAAAGGAAAGGTGGAAAGCCTGACAAGGCTCAGATATCGAAAGATATCAAGTGTCATGTTTTGTGAAGGACTACATAAAGATGAAGAAAGCCTGCTTTAATTATGGTCAAGTGGGACACTTTGCTGAACAATGCCCTAGCAAGCAAGGACAAGGGCAGGAACTTCTTGACAAGTACATGCTCTTTAGGCTAATGGACCTAATCGAGGTAGGAAAGTCACTGTTGAAGGTTTGATCTCCCTTTTTGACTATCCTGTTAGAATCTTGTTTGATTCTAGTGCTTCACATTCATTTATATCCAGTTCTTTAGCAGATAGTTTGCACCTTAATACTAGTATAGTCTCCGATCCTGTAGTGGTCTCAAAGCTCATAGGAGGTACAACTCATTTATCCATGATATGTAGGGGTTTGAGAATTTCTATTTTGGGCATCGAGTTTGAATGCGACGCATACGTGTTGGGCATTATGTGCTATGGTGTGATTCTAGGAATGGATTGGCTATCCATGTATGTTGTCATCCTTGATTGTGAAAAGATAGTGGTTAGACTTCTAACTTTTAATGTAGGACTCTCAAAATTTTCGGTAACCCATGCGGGTCGGTGGTGCTTGGTTTTCTAGAATCGCTTGAGACT
This sequence comes from Allium sativum, assembly GCA_030737875.1. Lineage (NCBI taxonomy): Eukaryota > Viridiplantae > Streptophyta > Magnoliopsida > Asparagales > Amaryllidaceae > Allium > Allium sativum. The sequence continues at coordinate 158,026,982 of CM060918.1, read as the reverse complement.
GCTGTTGACAATTTGCAACATATTCCCGTAGTCAAAGATTATCTGAACATGTTTGATGAAGTTAAGGGACTACCTCTGAGGCGTGAGATAGACTTCTGGATTTACTTGGTAGTGAATGCGAAGCTAGTTGCTCTACCAGTGCGCGACGTGGCTAGTAGAGAGAAGATGGAGCTTAGCAAGGAAGTAGGAAGCTATTCGAGAAAGGTTTTACTAGATAAATCAAATCAGAGTAGGGAGATTCAGTCATCTTTGCAACTAAGGCAGACGACTCACTTTGTCTATGAGTGGATTATAGAGAGCTGAATAAGCTCACCAAGAAGAATAGGCACCCGCTTCCAGGGATTGACGAATTGTTTGATCAGCTAGCAGGCGCATCAGTTTTCTCGTAGAAGGATTTGGTCATGGAATTTCCTCAATTGAGGGTGGTAGAGGATAACATTGATAAGACCGCATTCAGAACTTCAGACGATTTCTTTGAGTGGCTGGTTATGCCTTTTGGGCTAACCAATGCACCCGCATATTTTGTGGACTTGATGAGTAGGGTATTTACGGAGTTCCTGAACAAGTTTATGGTGATCTTTGTGGATGACATTCTCAAAGAATTAGGATGAGCATGTCATATACTTAGGAGAGGTTCTACGCACTGTCAAATTGCATCAGCTCAAGGAATTTTTTTCTAAGAGCCACTTTTAGAGAAAGGAAGTAAGTTCTTAGGGGATGTGGTCTCCAAGGACGGGATAGCAGTGGACCTAGCTAAAGTCATCGCAGTTCAAGATTGGAGGGCTCCAAAGAATACGACGGAGGTGAGAATTTTTCTACGGTTAGCAGGCTACTACAGAAAGTTTATTAAGGACTTTGCAAGGGTTTTAGCTCGGCTTACCGGATCGACGAAGAAGAACTTGGCTTTTTCAAGGAGTATTGATTATGAGGATGTTTTTCAGAGATTGAAAAGGGCTCTGACAACAGCCTCAGTTTTGACTCCCCCCCCAATGGAAGAAAGATGTTCACATTTTACACAAATGCTTGTGGCACATGACTTAGTGCCATTCTGATGTAAGAGGGAAGGGTACTATGCTATGGTAGCAGACATTTGAGAGTTCAGGAGATTAACTACCCTACCCATGATTTAGAGTTGGCTACAATAGTGTTCAAATTGAAGTCTTGCCGACATTATCTACTTGGAGAAAGGTTTGAGCTATACATGGATCATAAGTCACCCAAATGCTTGTTCTCACAGAAAGATCTCAATCTAAGGAAGCAACGGTGGATGGAGTTCCTAGCGTTCTACGACTTTAAGATAGCTTATACCCTAGGCAAAGGTAATGTAGTGGCGGACTCATTGAGTAGGCAGAGGATGACTTTAAGTCATCGATTCGTAGAAAGGCAGAGCTTGGAGTACATCTCGACCTTTGATTTTAAGCCATCTACGGATTTCACATTGGGATTGTTAGCATCGTTAAAGGTGCGACCTACTCTATTGGAGCGTATTACATCAATGCAACTGGAAGACCCATAGATATTAGACACCTTGGACAAGCTTGGTAGAGGAGAAACTTCAAGTCACCTAGCTAGATACACTATGGATGAGAAAGGGTGGCTAAGAGAGATGGAAGGCTATGTGTCCCAAGAATTGGGGAAACTAGAATTGGGGAATTGTTGAAGGCTATGCTTGAGGAAGCTCATCAGTCTCGAATGACTAACCATCCGTTCGGCGACAAGATGTTTCGAGACATGAAGAAAGTTTTCTTTTGAACTGGTATGAAGAAGGACATGGCGGAATTTATAGCCTGATGTTTGACTTGCCAGTGAGTAAAGGCTCAACAAAGGAAACCTGGCGGATTACTTCAACCCTTGGATGTCCCACAATGGAAGTGGGAGAGCGTCTCTATGGATTTCATCGATGGATTGCACTGATCAAGGAAGAGCAATACGAGCATTTGGGTGATAGAAGGCAGACTGGCGAAAAGCGCTTACTTTATTCCTATCAAGAGTAAGAGAACAACAGCTTGGTTAGTATCGGTATATCTTCGAGAGGAAGTCCGACTTCATGGGGTATCTTCCAGTATAGTAAACTATCGTGACCCCATCTTCTCTAGTGAGTTCTGGAAAAGCTTACAAGAGGTGCCAGGTACACATCTACGTTTGAGCATGGTATACCACCCTCAAACCGATGGACAGACAGAGAGGGTGAATAGGGTTCTTGAGAATCCTCTGAGAATGTGTATCCTAGACCTTGAAGGGACTTGGGAGGAGCATCTGCCATTGGTTGAGTTCGCCTATAGCAACAGTTACCAATCGAGCATAGGCATGGCACCCTTCGAAGTGTTATATGGACGACCTTGCAGATCGTCGACTTGTTGATGGGTGTCTACAGACAAACTTCTACTTGGACCTGAGATGATTCAAGATACTTCTAAGAAGATTGATCTTATCTGGCAAAGAATGAAAGCATCTCAAAACAGAAAAAAATCATATGCCGATAAAAGGAGGTCCGATTTGGAATTTGTAGTAGGAGATATGGTCTTCATTAAAGTATCACCGCAAAGGAATGTAGTCCGCTTTGGTTCAGTAGGGAAGTTGCGCCAAGATTTGTATGGTCATTCCCTATAGTGGAGAGGATAGGTCAGAAGACCTATAGGATCAGACTACCAGACAGATTGGCAGGCATACACATTGTGTTTCACGTTTCCCATCTGAGCAAATGTTTACATGATGCGGCAGAGATAGGGGAGCCGAGCACACTTAAGGACATGGAAGTTGAGAAGGAAGCATCAGTTAGAAGAGTTCCTACTCATATTCTTAGATCAGAAATCAAGAAGCTATGCAACAAAGAAATTAGATAGGTAAAGGTACAATGGGGAGAAGACCGCGAAGGTGCAATGTGGGAACCCGAAGATAGTATTTGCACTCCTTATCCTTTTCCTTTTAAAAGTATGTTCTTGACTTCTTTTCCAAGCTTTTACTTTGCATTTGCTTCTATCATTCAAGACTTCAAGAATATTTATCCTATCGTTTGAACCTTTGATCCTTGGGTAGAATCTAATGCTTGGAAACATGTGTTTGAGACGTGTTATGATTGATGGTTGTGTAACACCCCAAAATTTAGTACACTATAACCATACATTAAGATGATAAATTAGGAATAACTTAATTAAACATTCAGAATTAAGTGAAATCGGCATTACCGTTGTGTTTGTCTTGGAATTATGGTTCAAATAGGCCCCAAGTTTGCGTAAAATTTATAATGTATGAAGAAGTTATGGGTATTAGAAGTTTGTATATGTATAAGGGTCATATATATAATGTTAAAATAATTCCAAAAAATCAAAATGAAATAAGGCAGGAAACAAGCCCATTATGGGGCGACCCACGCTCAACCTGGGTTGACATAGGCCGACTAAGGGGGCTGGGTCGACCCAGGGGTTAGGTGGGCCGACCCACCCTATATCCGGGCGGATTCTGTGTATGAACTTGGATTGTTTTGTGGACTGTATTCATTGTTGACTTGGAGCTAAGTGTACGAACTGGATTTAAATCCTAAAATCTAAAGGCTGAGGTTGACTCTATGAATATATAAATGGATGGCTTCTCCTATTCCCAATTCACACAAATTCTTCATATCTTCTTCCTCTATGAAATTATTCTGAAAAATATAAAAATATAATGGGGGAATGCTGCTGAAGATTGGGTCAAACAGAGACAACATCAAGACTTGAATACAAAAAACTTGGATTAGACATTTCTACAGTGTAGTGTTATATATATATAAGTGATTTATTCTCTTCTTCATCAAGACCCACTGTGGGTTCCTGTCATTTACAGATCTGATTTCTTAGACTTTAAACATGACAGTTAAATAAAATTGGGTTAGTGTATGCAATGTTTGTAAAAACTATACGTGTTAAACACTTGTGTTGTAATGATAATAAAACATATGTTATACATGTTAAATACTTACACCGTAGTGATACTTAAACATATGATATACATGTTCAACACTTATGTCATTGTGATAGTAAAACGTATGCCTGTAATGTTGGATAATTAACAAGTATTATGTATCTATCTTCCTTTTCCCATTTTCTATGTTTTATATTTATTTCCAGTCTTTCCTATATGCCTATCTGAATTGATTTGATCCTTCTTCCTCTATTTTTCCTTTGTATTTTTACGCTAAGCCTATGACTTTAGAAGATTAGGCTATACCCGATTAGAATGTGCATATAAATTGGGGTAATAATGAATGATATAAAAGGAGAAATTTAGGCATGTTATTAGATTGAGGCTAATTAATTATAATTTGGGAAAAAAGGTTAATATACACATGTTTAGACTTGTTGTAAACTGATAAAAAGGGAGATGTATATATACTTGCTGTAAATGGATAATACGCATAAACCTGTATATGTTATAAATTAGGAACATAGTTGATGAATAATATGCATATATTGGACATGGTAGATTTGACTTAATACAGATATTAAGTAAACGACATGTAAGAATAGTGTATGTATCAGATGTAGGTTAATAATTGACATGCTGTAGAAATTGTATACATCTGGGCAGGTGTTATGGGGTTGGTTATACAAACATAGTGACATGTATTACAACCACACTTATTAGTAAACCTAAACCTGTTAGGTTAAACATGAGTATTAATAAGCTAAGAGGTCCCTCGTCCTAGGCTTGCGTCAATCTGCTGTTTGGAACCCATATCAGTTAGTATCCCTGTTGTTATCTTATTAGAGAGGTCCAAGGCATGCTTTACTAAACTGGATAGTAAGAGTTCCACATAGGGGTGGGTATGGGCGTGTTTCGGTGGAGTCATGAGCGTGCATGGTCCAACAAAGGAAGGTAAGACGTTGTAACACTAGTAAATAGGTCTGTGTTATATTGTTGATGGGTTAGGGAGTGATACACCCTAGTGGTGGGGCTGACATAAGGTATTTACATAGTAGGGACTCGATCGCTTGGGTAGTAATTAGGGTACACCTAATCCTTCTGTTGTATAATTAGGTTAACACCTTGTATGGTTATGTAATTAGGGTACGCCTAATCCTGTTGTTTAATTCTGTTGTTTATCCTGCTGATGTGCAATCATATTGAACTTGTTATACTAGTATTGGTGCAGACATACTTGTTTAAGATATAAATGTGAAGCATTACTTAATCATAGTTTATTCATGTTATTCCTATCTATCTTGCTGCTCTGTTTAGTTTAGCTTACCTTATATGCACCGTACCTTTCTCATCTAGTTTTATTTACCTGTTTTGGCATTTCTATTTTATGCACATTTGTAAATCACTAGAACTCGCCAGACTTTATGTCTGACCCTTTTTCTTTCACCTATTTCCTCCTCCCACTCAGGTCCTTAGAGTAGAAGCACTCAATAGTGACTAGGACTTCTCTTACAGCTTGGACTTGGATTTCTTGGGATGTATCATTTTGACTTGCTCTCTACTTTAGTATTGCTTATGGCAAGGGATATGATTTTATGTACTCTGATATTTGATTTCATGAGATGTTTTGTAAGACAGCTTTGAGACATTCAATTAGTTGTAACTGGATTTGATGTACAGTTGAAACTATTATTTATTATTAATAACAAAGTTTAAATTTTCTGCTGCTTATGTTATCTATCATGTAGATTCTCAGTAATGATTACCTATTGCGCTTCACGAAACTTAATGCATTCTCTTATGAGTGACATTAATGGACGTAGGGTGTCAGATTTGGTATCAGAGCTGAAGGTTACAAGATCAGAGAAAAAGTTTTCAAAAGTTGTTTTCAAAATCAAAGTATTTTCGAATAAAAATCTGTTTTAGAAAAACATACCCCCTCAAGCCATAGTCAATATTCTCTCGATCCCTTGTTGAATCCCTTTTCTTTTCTTTTCAGCATGTCTGGGGCACCCATCTTCCCAAAGGCATTCCGATACCGACATGGTTCCATAGGTATCTTGAGGGTAGACACCTATCGGAGGTCAAGGAGATGTCCTTCCCCCAGCTGCAGCCGTTGTCGCTCCACCTCCACGAGTAGATAACTTTTCTAAGTTATGCAAAGACTTCTGTGCTACGGGAGAAAAACCATTTCGTGGTACTGAAAGATTTGTTGAAGCACGATATTGGCTACGAGAGACGGAGAACGTATTTAGACTTTTCGAGATTGACGGTCGAAGAAAGATATGGTTGGCTCCATGGCAACTAAAGGATGAGGCTTCCCACTAGTGGGAAGTAACGCAAGTTGGACAACTCGTTTTGCTGGATAACCCATTCTGCTGGACAACCCATTCTGTTGGACAACCATACTTATTAACAAACCTAAACTTGCTAGGTTGAACCTGATTATCAATAAGCTAAGAGGTCCCCCGTTCGGCTGTTGTATCGGGTTTTGGGGACTCTTAAATCCTAGTTACTTGGGGGTACAAGCCTAGGGAGTTTGGCTTGTGTCAGTCTTGCTGTGTGGGACCCATATCAGTTGGTATCCTTGTTGGTAATTTGTTAAAAGGCCTCACACTAGGTAGGGGTCAGGGCACACTTTACTGAACTGGATAGTAAGAGATTCAAATGGGGAAGATGGGTACGGGCGCGTTCCAACGTGAGTCATGAGCGTGCATGAGTATGATTAGGGAATCTAAACAACTGCAACATCAGTAGATAGGTTTGTGTTATATAAGTTGCTGGGTTGGGGAGTGATACACCCTACTGCCGGGGATGACACAGGGTATTTACGTATTAGGGAGCCGATCACATAGGTAGTAATTAGGGCACACCTAATCCTGTTGTTATGTGATTATGGTAATACCTAATCCTGTTATGTAATTAGGGTACGCTTTGTTGGAGAATGGAGTTTTAATGACAACAATTTTATTTCAATTATCACTGATTATAAAATATGTACTAACATTTCTATCTAGAATATATATATATATATATATGCAGGAGTTGTATACAGAAATTAATACTAAAGAATGTATAGTTTTAGAGTTTCAAAAGATTCAGAATTCAGAGGAAATTCAAGATTCATGAGTAATCAAGTTAACAAGAGTTCAAGACAAATATAGTAATATGGTGTAGTTTATATGTAAGACTCTGAATAACACTCCAAGTTCAAATTCTGATTTTTAAAATTTCAAATTCTGATTTTCAAGTTTCAAATTCTAGTTTTCAAAATTCAAATTCTAATTTCAAATTGTTTTTCTGTCTCACTTATGATTTCAAATATAAGTTTTAAGTTTAATATATAAGTTTATATAGTTGTACAGTTTAATAATTTTATAGTTTTAAACCTTATAATTTTATAAATATGTTTATATAATATATATTTATGTTTTCATATGATTTTACACTTTATATACTCATTTATATCACTAAGTTTTAATTCTAGAATTTCCATAATTATATATATAGTTAAACACTTGAAAAATAGTTTAAAAAATATTTTATACATACATATGTCGACCTACATATATGGGTATGTCGACATACAACTGTCAGAAATTCAATTTTAGAAGGAAGTGTCTTTCCCTATCTGTAACGTTTCAGAAGTGTTGCAACCTTTCAAATCTTATAAATATCGGTTGATTTTGAATTTTTTAATCAGTCTCCTTCTCCATCTTCACCCCACTTCATCCCACCATTAATATTTCATATTTTATTGATTTCTACACTTCTACTTTACCGATTTCTATTCTAATTACATAAAACCTCTTCTTTTCTCACTCTCTACTCATTACTCTCTAAATTGATGTGTTATTAAAGAGTTATAGGGCTGTTGTAATCATTTGAAAAGTGTTTTGTAATAACCCGGAAAATCTGGGCCAGTTTAAAATTTTTATTTTGGCAATTTTAGCGAATTTTGAATATTTAAAATGAATTATTTTAAATAATATCGACGAGAAATTTATTTTGAAATATAATTCGAACGTATATATTATATACGCGTCGTCGTTAGAATATATATAATTATATATAATTATAAATAGAATTGAAAAGGGCGCGGTAGTTCGATAATTCGATTTCAAACTTCAATTGAATGTACCGAGTGCAAAACAATCCGGATTTTAGTGAAACCAAAAATGATAGGATCTAATTGATAATATCTTTCCAACGAATCCGAAAAATCAAAAGTTCGTAGCGGGGATCAAAAGATGTGTCCAGTTGAAAATTCTGAATAGTCGCTATGGAATTCAGGCCCTTAAAAATTGACATTTTGCAAACGACCTCGGATTTCGACGAAACTAGTTTTGTTGGGACCGTATCGTCAATACGAAGCTAGAAAATATTTTTATGGAATTTTTCTAGTTAGTATGTGACCCCGGTAATTTGAAATGTACGTTTAAAATTCAATATAGTGATTTAAATGTAAATTTAACGAAAACTGATTGTAACAGCCGAATCAGCTTACGATACATATCCCATTGTGTTCGGAATGGGGATAATTAGCCATGGACGACAGTCGGTGGGTTGGATTTCGAGTTCGAATTAAAAAGTACCTTTTTAGAATTTAATTAAATAATATATATATTTATAAATTTATAAAAGCCCCCTTATTCATCCTTCCCTCAGACCCCCCCCCCCCCCCGTTGACTTCAAAAGAAAAAAAAAACCCAATCGCGATCGAGCTCCAGCCGCCCTCCCTCCCCGACTCACCGCGCCGCCTGCCTAGACCACCGCCCTCCCTCTGGCACCCTCCGACCCTTTCGAGCCTCACCCCTCCACTCGAATCCACGAAGACCCGACACCCGTCGCCCCTCTCTACTCCTCCAACGATGAAGAAGCAGGCCACCTGACCCGAATCGAAGGCGCCGCCCCGAAACTCCACCCTCCGACCAATTGAAGTGTCAATCCCCGACGACCCGAAATCCTGGCGCGTCTCCCTCATCACCAGACCCCCCCTCCAATGTGAACGACAGTGAAGTCAGGTAATTTAAAATTTATTTATTTATTGTGTTAGTTAGCGTTGATTACAAACGGATTTTTATAAAAGAAAAGTTGATATTTTTAATTGTTTAAAGCTTTGACTTTTATGAATTTGGAAAAGATTTGTTTTTTTATTTACATGAAAGAATGAATTTTTATTTACATAAAAGAATGGACTTTTGTATACATGAAAGCTTGGATTTTGATTTATATAAAGGTTTGATCTTTATTATAGGAAAGAAGTGGTTTTAACTATAGATAAGAAAAAGGGTATGGTTTTCATTAGTAGAAAGGATAGATTTTTAAAAGTATGAAGCAATTAGAAAAATATGATTTTTATATATTGAACATCATAGTAAAAATTAGATTTTTATATATTGAATCGCATAGTAAAAATTCGATTTTTAAAAGTATGAAGCAATTAGAAAAATATGATTTTTATATATTGAACATCATAGTAAAAATTAGATTTTTATATATTGAATCGCATAGTAAAAATTCGATTTTTAAAAGTATGAAGCAATTAGAAAAATATGATTTTTATATATTGAACATCATAGTAAAAATTAGATTTTTATATATTGAATCGCATAGTAAAAATTCGATTTTTACATATGTAGTGAAAGCGGGCAACGAAGGTGACGAGGATGCGATGACGACGAAGACTTCTCTAAAAGAAGTGCCGTGGAGCTAGGATAGCTATATGTGAGAATTTCTCACCTTTCCATTTCATTTCTATTTATATATATATGCTAGGATGCAGACGGTGCTTAGTAGCACCCGACACAATCGTCCACAGACCATGGACTTGTTTGTTTGGTTGCATAGCTTAGTTATATGATTTGATTTGAATTTGGTTGTTTGGTGAATTTGATTGATGTGTGTATGGCGTGGGCCTTCACTAGACCGGGGATAAGGCTAGGCCTCGTCCCGTTTCTAGTATCGTGCCGTTATGCCGCCGAAATTTTCTAAAATATGTTAGAAAATAAAAATATCATTTTATTGAATAAATGAATTGAATAGAAATTCATAGGTTGAAATAAAATGTTTTATCGTTAAAAATATAATTTTTAACGTGAAGTGAATAAAATAAATTATTCATTTACAAACCGGACGGTTTGTTTATGTACACCTATTTGAAGGACATTGATTGGGTCGATAAATTTTACACATCGCCCAACTGCACTAATAAAATCTGTGTTTGATTGTTTGAAACCCCACACGGGTGTTGGGATGAAATTTGAAGTTCACTCATCCTGATTGATTAAATATGTCGATCGATTGATTGACAGGCTGTTATAAGCGTTAGATATCTATATTTGATGCTTATACAGTGTAGTGCACTTTGGTTGATGGTTGATTGTTTTCCAATGCTATTATACATGTGTTGTATGAAAATCCATATAATTAACTTTATATGGTAATTGATTGGGCCTCATTCCAATTTGAAAAATAAAGAATATTATAAAATAAAAGTTCATGTGTTGACAGTACTCATCCATTGAGATTGGTCATGTGTTGAACGAAATATTTTAGTAATAAAATTTACACCTTTATCGATATAAAATAAAAGTTCATGTGTTGACAGTACTCATCCATTGAGATTGGTCATGTGTTGAACGAAATATTTTAGTAATAAAATTTACACCTTTATCGATATAAAATAAAAGTTCATGTGTTGACAGTACTCATCCATTGAGATTGGTCATGTGTTGAACGAAATATTTTGATAATAACAAATATTTTGATAATAACAACTATTTTGAAAAAGAAATATTTGAAATAGAATATTTGAAAAATAGAAATTTATGAAGCCGTGTTGATTAGATTGACGCCATTTTGACGTGAACGATATTTATATCGATTTTAAACGATTTCGAAATGAATTGAATTGAAAACGATTTCGAAATGAAATGAATTGAAAACGATTTCGAAATGAATTGAATTGAAAACGATTTCGAAATGAATTGAATTGAAAACGATTTCGAAATGAATTGAATTGAAAACGATTTCGAAATGAAATGAATTGAAAACGATTTCGAAATGAATTGAATTGAAAACGATTTCGAAATGAAGTGAATATATAACGATTTCGAAATGAATTGAATTGAAAACGATTTCGAAATGAATTGAATATATAACGATTTCGAAATGAATTGAATTGAAAACGATTTCGAAATGAATTGAATTGAAAACGATTTCGAAATGAATTGAATTGAAAACGATTTCGAAATGAATTGAATTGAAAACGAATTCAAATTGAATTGAAAGTGAATTGAAATGAATTCAAATTGAATTGAAATTTGAATTGAATAGAAATGAATTTTAAAACGAATTTATAAAGAAGAATTCAATTTTGATTTGAATTGAAAAGAAAGTTGAAATTGCTTTTGAAACGAATTAAAAACCATTTATATAATTCGTTTTAAATTGAAATCGACGAAATATATATTATATATATAATATAATGGCCTGAATAGAACGCGCCGCGCCGCGGCAGTTCGCGAATTTCGACCATTGATTTCAAATGGACATTACGGGAGATCCGACCGTCGGATTCTCCTGAAACCGGAACCGTTGGGTTCGTATCGAAAAGAGCTTTCTAACGAATATTAGAAATTTGAAATCTAACGGTTGGATTTGGAATTATGTCCAAATCAAATTTGAAAAAGTTCGCTGTAAGTGCAGTTCGATGGCCATTGATGGAAATCGACTGTACAGGCCTTGATAAAATTATTAAAAATAGTAATAATTTATGTAAAATCATAAGAAATGATTTAGAAAGAATTGGAATGAAAAACTCCATATTTGAAAAGATAAAAATAGATTTTTATCGAAATGAACTAGTTTTGAACTAGAATTACAATTCTATTTATTTTTAAATAAATAAATTGAATATTGAAATGGTTTTGAAAATAACCAGAATTTCCAATAATTGCATTGGAATGGATTTGAATCGAAATTGTCTTCGGAACATTTCGATGTCGAATTTCGTGATTATACAGGTGTTGTTATGGAAATTTGAAAGATATTTATATATCGTTATTTCCAATACGATATTTGTTGGTCGTAGAATTTGATATTGAATATAAGCCGGGATATTTTTCTATTCAGAGCCTTGTATTGAATATCAAATGTGATTTGGGTTTGCCATGAATGGTGTCTTCACTAACACTGTTCTTGAACCCAGTTGAGAAAGATTAAATCTTTTTATTTAGATTTAATGAAGTGTACCAATTAAATAATATTTAATTGGAATTGAATTGATATTGATTTTTGGGTTTATCGTGAACAGTGTTTTAAATAACACTCGTTCTTTAACCCGATAATTAATGGGATGTGACTTTGGGTTTATCGTGAACCGTGTTTTAAATGACACGGATTCTTTAACCCAGTTAACGATTAAAACTAAGTGGAGTTTTAATGAATCTTTAATTAGATTGAAATAATCGAAATGGAGTATCACCAGTTTTGCTCCAGGCGTTAGTTAAATCTTTAATTAGATTTGAACGTGAAATGGTAATTGAATTTACCGATAACACCGTGGTGTTAGATATGAAGTATTACCAGTTTTACTTCATGGGATGAATAGGTTGGGATTGGGAAATTAAAACCAATGATTACTTCGGTAAGGTTCGCTAATTCCGACTAGTTTTGAATTGATATTCAAAAGATAGATTAAAGAATAAATTCAGGAATTTATCTTGGATAAAATTAATGGGAACCTTTCCCTATGAATGTGAAATTTAGAAACTAACTGTCGGTTAGCTAAGCAGAATGGTTTTCTGGATATTGATCTGATGTTGGTTTCGGCCTTCGGGGTTAATATTTGGGGAATTATTCTCTTGATTAATTTACGGTTAGTGACTAATGAATTGGAATGAGTCGTATGTTGTGTTTGTGTAACACTTTTATAATATATACGCGAGTTATTCGGAAAGACCGGGTTTATCCCATTCTGAATAACTGATACGACGATAAGTCGAAGATGAAGACGGTGGTCGAAGACCGGAGGTCTTCACGTCGTTTGGGTAATTACTGATGATCTTGATTGGGCTGTACACCCATGAAGATGGAAACAGTTAGTGATCGTCCAGACGTACTTGGAGATCGATGGATATGCGGGGTACTAGGTGCCTCCGGTTTCGTTCAAACCCAGAACGGACTTGTAAATGGACTGTGTGTCTGACATTGGATTTTAGTCCGTGTGATTGATCTCTATTAAATATATATCTGTTTGGCGGCAGAGAATTTATTCTCTTGCTTAACGCCCTTCTCTGAGACGTACGAGCTCAGGGGTTATATATTGATGGATATCAAACGCATGGAGTGAATTGCCTGTGTGGCATGCCTAAGTGGCAAATGATCAAGGCTTCTGTTGAAAAGCAAAGTCTTGTGGTTGATGATCGAAGCACGGCCTTTGTGGCGTAGCTTTGTGTAACGTTTGCTTCGCGAGTTTCACACCCGGTATGAACCAAAAACGGGAGAGGACGTCAGGGAGGGCATGCGTTTCTTTCTAGCTAGAAGTGGCGTCAGTGGTTTTACACGCCCTGACGAGTTTGACTTATGTGGTTGTTGCTGTTGCGATGCGCCTCGGATTGATCGGTCGTTCTCGAACCGATGGAGTCATTTAGTTGGCTCACCTACGCCCCATAGGGCGGGGAAACGCATGTTCAGGGTTTAAGTTTAATCCACATCGGTGGACTGGCCCTGAGGATCCAAGGCTTGACTGAGTACTTGCCTGAGGCTCGGGCTAGAGAGTCTCGAATCGGTTGAGGACTATCTTTTGCCTCGGTTCATAGATGGAAATCCAATTTCCAAATACGTGACATTTGCGGTTTTGATTGTATAACCTATATATGGCGACATAGTGGTATGGGGCATTCATGCCGCCTATGATTGATACTTATGATTTGAAGTTGTTTTATACACTATGCACTTATAATAGTATCAAATGATTTGTTTTAAACGTATCAAGCATTCTTGGCTATTATAAGGTAAAAACCCTATCCCCCGGCTTGCGTTGCATTGTGTGATGGGACCTGGGTCTTATAACAGCTTCATTTTTCTTTATTTAGCATTGCGCTGTTTGTTTTATGCACTGGTATTCTTGGGAGGAAACCCGTTCCGTGTTATACGGCGTGGTCCCTTGATTTACCTAATTTTAAAATAAAGATTAACTGTTTTAGTTCTCACACCAGTCACATGACTGACCTGGAGTTTATTGTTTTAACCTAAACTCTGGGTGCCCTTATTTTGACACGGGCAGCTAGTAGTTTTGGTTTTGCAGATTTATATTCACAGGATCCTGGTTTACAGCTGGAACGATATCCGGAAAGCTTTGTATCCGTATATCTACTTCTAGTTGTGTATTGTATTATTTTCCGCTGCGATGTATTTAAATGTAATTTAAATCTCTGATATTTCTGTGTCATATTTATTCATTTATACTCTGTATATTCTTGTAATCTGATGCATTGCTGTGATATACAATGAAATGTTCTTTGTATGCGTTCTATTTTGTCCTGTTCTCAAACGATAGGGCGTTTCGAACGGCCTGGATCGGTTTAGCGACTGGTTCGGACCGAGCGAAATTCCTTGCCGTCACAGTTGGTATCAGAGCTTTGGTTTACAGAGCTCGAGAACATGACACATTAGAACCATACGAAAGAATTCATCAGATATTGGATTAGTAATATCCAATGGGAATGACTCGTTAGAGATGGGATCAGTAGTATCCTAGAACGAGTGTGAAGAGTAGTGTTTTTGATAAATAAAAATGAAAACAAACTTTGTTTGAAATTTTAAATCAATTATTCGTATTTGATTATTTATTTATATTGATGTGGACAATCCAGTATATATAGATTTTGCGTATACGTCTGATCCGCGTGTATTCGAAATTTTAATATACTGGATAGATATAGAATTACACTCTAATCGCCCGGAGATGATTTTGATGATGGAGCTCCATCATTAGAATTTATGTTCGAGTGACTAAAGTGGGCTTTCTATATATTTCCTATTGACTGGTGTGAGAACCAAAATTAGATAGGGCTTATTGTTGTGATTTGGCATCAAAAATGTGATTTTTGTATATGTATCAAAATTACGAATTTGAAACT
Source organism: Allium sativum (assembly GCA_030737875.1). Classification (NCBI taxonomy): domain Eukaryota; kingdom Viridiplantae; phylum Streptophyta; class Magnoliopsida; order Asparagales; family Amaryllidaceae; genus Allium; species Allium sativum. The sequence goes on along the minus strand of CM060918.1, from coordinate 158,011,935 downwards.
CTAATTCACTAATTGATTGATGTTTGTGTTGTTTGTTTATTTGTTTGCTAATTTTTAGCCATTTTGCCTAATTGAACCGAATATTGGATTATATTGAAAATTGGTTGCATTTACTTGCATATACATATATATCATTGAACAGGTCATAGCAAGGAGGCTAGAGCAGAGAATAAAATTTGTTTGCCCGACAAATAGGTACATGTTTACTACATAATTTACTGTTTGTTTGGGTGATGATGATTTTATGAGCCTATTGGCTAGCCGCTTGGCTTTTTCTTTTTGAGATCTGAAGGACCGGGGAAGCTATTTGAAATTCCCCGATGCTCCCGGTGCAGGGGAGGTTATGGCGAAATTTTTCGAAAATTTAGGGTGTTAGCCAAATTTTTGAAATTTTGAAAATTTTCAGAAACTAAAGAGTTGGAGAATGGAAGCCAGATCGAACGTAGAGTTGATTAATCAAACCACTTTCGACTTTGTTCCTTTTCGGGGACGAAAAGTTTTAAGTGGGGGAGATTGTAATAACCCGGAAAATCTGGGCCAGTTTAAAATTTTTATTTTGGCAATTTTAGCGAATTTTGAATATTTAAAATGAATTATTTTAAATAATATCGACGAGAAATTTATTTTGAAATATAATTCGAACGTATATATTATATACGCGTCGTCGTTAGAATATATATAATTATATATAATTATAAATAGAATTGAAAAGGGCGCGGTAGTTCGATAATTCGATTTCAAACTTCAATTGAATGTACCGGGTGCAAAACAATCCGGATTTTAGTGAAACCAAAAATGATAGGATCTAATTGATAATATCTTTCCAACGAATCCGAAAAATCAAAAGTTCGTAGCGGGGATCAAAAGATGTGTCCAGTTGAAAATTCTGAATAGTCGCTATGGAATTCAGGCCCTTAAAAATTGACATTTTGCAAACGACCTCGGATTTCGACGAAACTAGTTTTGTTGGGACCGTATCGTCAATACGAAGCTAGAAAATATTTTTATGGAATTTTTCTAGTTAGTATGTGACCCTGGTAATTTGAAATGTACGTTTAAAATTCAATATAGTGATTTAAATGTAAATTTAACGAAAACTGATTGTAACAGCCGAATCAGCTTACGATACATATCCCATTGTGTTCGGAATGGGGATAATTAGCCATAGACGACAGTCGGTGGGTTGGATTTCGAGTTCGAATTAAAAAGTACCTTTTTAGAATTTAATTAAATAATATATATATTTATAAATTTATAAAAGCCCCCTTGTTCATCCTTCCCTCAGACCCCCCCCCCCCGTTGACTTCAAAAGAAAAAAAAAACCAATCGCGATCGAGCTCCAGCCGCCCTCCCTCCCCGACTCACCGCGCCGCCTGCCTAGACCACCGCCCTCCCTCTGGCACCCTCCGACCCTTTCGAGCCTCACCCCTCCACTCGAATCCACGAAGACCCGACACCCGTCGCCCCTCTCTACTCCTCCAACGATGAAGAAGCAGGCCCCCTGACCCAAATCGAAGGCGCCGCCCCGAAACTCCACCCTCCGACCAATTGAAGTGTCAATCCCCGACGACCCGAAATCCTGGCGCGTCTCCCTCATCACCAGACCCCCCCCCCCTCCAATGTGAACGACAGTGAAGTCAGGTAATTTAAAATTAATTTATTTATTGTGTTAGTTAGCGTTGATTACAAACGGATTTTTATAAAAGAAAAGTTGATATTTTTAATTGTTTAAAGCTTTGACTTTTATGAATTTGGAAAAGATTTGTTTTTTTATTTACATGAAAGAATGAATTTTTATTTACATAAAAGAATGGACTTTTGTATACATGAAAGCTTGGATTTTGATTTATATAAAGGTTTGATCTTTATTATAGGAAAGAAGTGGTTTTAACTATAGATAAGAAAAAGGGTATGGTTTTCATTACTAGAAAGGATAGATTTTTAAAAGTATGAAGCAATTAGAAAAATATGATTTTTATATATTGAACATCATAGTAAAAATTAGATTTTTATATATTGAATCGCATAGTAAAAATTCGATTTTTAAAAGTATGAAGCAATTAGAAAAATATGATTTTTATATATTGAACATCATAGTAAAAATTAGATTTTTATATATTGAATCGCATAGTAAAAATTCGATTTTTAAAAGTATGAAGCAATTAGAAAAATATGATTTTTATATATTGAACATCATAGTAAAAATTAGATTTTTATATATTGAATCGCATAGTAAAAATTCGATTTTTACATATGTAGTGAAAGCGGGCAACGAAGGTGACGAGGATGCGATGACGACGAAGACTTCTCTAAAAGAAGTGCCGTGGAGCTAGGATAGCTATATGTGAGAATTTCTCACCTTTCCATTTCATTTCTATTTATATATATATGCTAGGATGCAGACGGTGCTTTGTAGCACCCGACACAATCGTCCACAGACCATGGACTTGTTTGTTTGGTTGCATAGCTTAGTTATATGATTTGATTTGAATTTGGTTGTTTGGTGAATTTGATTGATGTGTGAATGGCGTGGGCCTTCACTAGACCGGGGATAAGGCTAGGCCTCGTCCCGTTTCTAGTATCGTGCCGTTATGCCGCCGAAATTTTCTAAAATATGTTAGAAAATAAAAATATCATTTTATTGAATAAATGAATTGAATAGAAATTCATAGGTTGAAATAAAATGTTTTATCGTTAAAAATATAATTTTTAACGTGAAGTGAATAAAATAAATTATTCATTTACAAACCGGACGGTTTGTTTATGTACACCTATTTGAAGGACATTGATTGGGTCGATAAATTTTACAAGTCGCCCAACTGCACTAATAAAATCTGTGTTTGATTGTTTGAAACCCCACACGGGTGTTGGGATGAAATTTGAAGTTCACTCATCCTGATTGATTGAATATGTCGATCGATTGATTGACAGGCTGTTATAAGCGTTAGATATCTATATTTGATGCTTATACAGTGTAGTGCACTTTGGTTGATGGTTGATTGTTTTCCAATGCTATTATACATGTGTTGTATGAAAATCCATATAATTAACTTTATATGGTAATTGATTGGGCCTCATTCCAATTTGAAAAATAAAGAATATTATAAAATAAAAGTTCATGTGTTGACAGTACTCATCCATTGAGATTGGTCATGTGTTGAACGAAATATTTTAGTAATAAAATTTACACCTTTATCGATATAAAATAAAAGTTCATGTGTTGACAGTACTCATCCATTGAGATTGGTCATGTGTTGAACGAAATATTTTAGTAATAAAATTTACACCTTTATCGATATAAAATAAAAGTTCATGTGTTGACAGTACTCATCCATTGAGATTGGTCATGTGTTGAACGAAATATTTTGATAATAACAAATATTTTGATAATAACAACTATTTTGAAAAAGAAATATTTGAAATAGAATATTTGAAAAATAGAAATTTATGAAGCCGTGTTGGTTAGATTGACGCCATTTTGACGTGAACGATATTTATATCGATTTTAAACGATTTCGAAATGAATTGAATTGAAAACGATTTCGAAATGAAATGAATTGAAAACGATTTCGAAATGAATTGAATTGAAAACGATTTCGAAATGAATTGAATTGAAAACGATTTCGAAATGAATTGAATTGAAAACGATTTCGAAATGAAATGAATTGAAAACGATTTCGAAATGAATTGAATTGAAAACGATTTCAAAATGAAGTGAATATATAACGATTTCGAAATGAATTGAATTGAAAACGATTTCGAAATGAATTGAATATATAATGATTTCGAAATGAATTGAATTGAAAACGATTTCGAAATGAATTGAATTGAAAACGATTTCGAAATGAATTGAATTGAAAACGATTTCGAAATGAATTGAATTGAAAACGAATTCAAATTAAATTGAAAGTGAATTGAAATGAATTCAAATTGAATTGAAATTTGAATTGAATTGAAATTTGAATTGAATAGAAATGAATTTTAAAACGAATTTATAAAGAAGAATTCAATTTTGATTTGAATTGAAAAGAAAGTTGAAATTGCTTTTGAAACGAATTAAAAACCATTTATATAATTCGTTTTAAATTGAAATCGACGAAATATATATTATATATATAATATAATGGCCTGAATAGAACGCGCCGCGCCGCGGCAGTTCGCGAATTTCGACCATTGATTTCAAATGGACATTACGGGAGATCCGACCGTCGGATTCTCCTGAAACCGGAACCGTTGGGTTCGTATCGAAAAGAGCTTTCTAACGAATATTAGAAATTTGAAATCTAACGGTTGGATTTGGAATTATGTCCAAATCAAATTTGAAAAAGGTCGCTGTAAGTGCAGTTCGATGGCCATTGATGGAAATCGACTGTACAGGCCTTGATAAAATTATTAAAAATAGTAATAATTTATGTAAAATCATAAGAAATGATTTAGAAAGAATTGGGATGAAAAACTCCATATTTGAAAAGATAAAAATAGATTTTTATCGAAATGAACTAGTTTTGAACTAGAATTACAATTCTATTTATTTTTAAATAAATAAATTGAATATTGAAATGGTTTTGAAAATAACCAGAATTTCCAATAATTGCATTGGAATGGATTTGAATCGAAATTGTCTTCGGAACATTTCGATGTCGAATTTCGTGATTATACAGGTGTTGTTATGGAAATTTGAAAGATATTTATATATCGTTATTTCCAATACGATATTTGTTGGTCGTAGAATTTGATATTGAATATAAGCCGGGATATTTTTCTATTCAGAGCCTTGTATTGAATATCAAATGTGATTTGGGTTTGCCGTGAATGGTGTCTTCACTAACACTGTTCTTGAACCCAGTTGAGAAAGATTAAATCTTTTTATTTAGATTTAATGAAGTGTACCAATTAAATAATATTTAATTGGAATTGAATTGATATTGATTTTTGGGTTTATCGTGAACAGTGTTTTAAATAACACTCGTTCTTTAACCCGATAATTAATGGGATGTGACTTTGGGTTTATCGTGAACCGTGTTTTAAATGACACGGATTCTTTAACCCAGTTAACGATTAAAACTAAGTGGAGTTTTAATGAATCTTTAATTAGATTGAAATAATCGAAATGGAGTATCACCAGTTTTGCTCCAGGCGTTAGTTAAATCTTTAATTAGATTTGAACGTGAAATGGTAATTGAATTTACCGATAACACCGTGGTGTTAGATATGAAGTATTACCAGTTTTACTTCATGGGATGAATAGGTTGGGATTGGGAAATTAAAACCAATGATTACTTCGGTAAGGTTCGCTAATTCCGACTAGTTTTGAATTCATATTCAAAAGATAGATTAAAGAATAAATTCAGGAATTTATCTTGGATAAAATTAATGGGAACCTTTCCCTATGAATGTGAAATTTAGAAACTAACTGTCGGTTAGCTAAGCAGAATGGTTTTCTGGATATTGATCTGATGTTGGTTTCGGCCTTCGGGGTTAATATTTGGGGAATTATTCTCTTGATTAATTTACGGTTAGTGACTAATGAATTGGAATGAGGCGTATGTTGTGTTTGTGTAACACTTTTATAATATATACGCGAGTTATTCGGAAAGACCGGGTTTATCCCGTTCTGAATAACTGATACGACGATAAGTCGAAGATGAAGACGGTGGTCGAAGACCGGAGGTCTTCACGTCGTTTGGATAATTACTGATGATCTTGATTGGGCTGTACACCCAAGAAGATGGAAACAGTTAGTGATCGTCCAGACGTACTTGGAGATCGATGGATATGCGGGGTACTAGGTGCCTCCGGTTTCGTTCAGACCCAGAACGGACTTGTAAATGGACTGTGTGTCTGACATTGGATTTTAGTCCGTGTGATTGATCTCTATTAAATATATATCTGTTTGGCGGCGGAGAATTTATTCTCTTGCTTAACGCCCTTCTCTGAGACGTACGAGCTCAGGGGTTATATATTGATGGATATCAAACGCATGGAGTGAATTGCCTGTGTGGCATGCCTAAGTGGCAAATGATCAAGGCTTCTGTTGAAAAGCAAAGTCTTGTGGTTGATGATCGAAGCACGGCCTTTGTGGCGTAGCTTTGTGTAACGTTTGCTTCGCGAGTTTCACACCCGGTATGAACCAAAAACGGGAGAGGACGTCAGGGAGGGCATGCGTTTCTTTCTAGCTAGAAGTGGCGTCAGTGGTTTTACACGCCCTGACGAGTTTGACTTATGTGGTTGTTGCTGTTGCGAGGCGCCTCGGATTGATCGGTCGTTCTCGAACCGATGGAGTCATTTAGTTGGCTCACCTACGCCCCATAGGGCGGGGAAACGCATGTTCAGGGTTTAAGTTTAATCCACATCGGTGGACTGGCCCTGAGGATCCAAGGCTTGACTGAGTACTTGCCTGAGGCTCGGGCTAGAGAGTCTCGAATCGGTTGAGGACTATCTTTTGCCTCGGTTCATAGATGGAAATCCAATTTCCAAATACGTGACATTTGCGGTTTTGATTGTATAACCTATATATGGCGACATAGTGGTATGGGGCATTCATGCCGCCTATGATTGATACTTATGATTTGAAGTTGTTTTATACACTATGCACTTATAATAGTATCAAATGATTTGTTTTAAACGTATCAAGCATTCTTGGCTATTATAAGGTAAAAACCCTATCCCCCGGCTTGCGTTGCATTGTGTGATGGGACCTGGGTCTTATAACAGCTTCATTTTTCTTTATTTAGCATTGCGCTGTTTGTTTTATGCACTGGTATTCTTGGGAGGAAACCCGTTCCGTGTTATACGGCGTGGTCCCTTGATTTACCTAATTTTAAAATAAAGATTAACTGTTTTAGTTCTCACACCAGTCACATGACTGACCTGGAGTTTATTGTTTTAACCTAAACTCTGGGTGCCCTTATTTTGACACGGGCAGCTAGTAGTTTTGGTTTTGCAGATTTATATTCACAGGATCCTGGTTTACAGCTGGAACGATATCCGGAAAGCTTTGTATCCGTATATCTACTTCTAGTTGTGTATTGTATTATTTTCCGCTGCGATGTATTTAAATGTAATTTAAATCTCTGATATTTCTGTGTCATATTTATTCATTTATACTCTGTATATTCTTGTAATCTGATGCATTGCTGTGATATACAATGAAATGTTCTTTGTATGCGTTCTATTTTGTCCTGTTCTCAAACGATAGGGCGTTTCGAACGGCCTGGATCGGTTTAGCGACTGGTTCGGACCGAGCGAAATTCCTTGCCGTCACATGTTTGGGAAAAGGTGTGTTCCTTGTAGCCTTGAAATCAAGAAAAGGGATCGGTGGTAATCTTGTAGCCGTGAAATCAAGAGTGGTTAGAGTAGTGTTAATATTGTAGCCGTGAAATCAAGAGTGGTTCGAGCGGTGTTAACCTTGTAGCCGTGAAATCAAGGAGATTATACTTGGATAGTGATATTAATAAAACTCTATGCAATTCAGCATTGCGTGGGACTGGACGTAGGAGTAATCCGAACAAGTATAAATTTCTGTGTGTTCTTTCCTTTTCTGTATTTTATATTTTTCTGTTTCTATGTATGTGTTTGATTCTGTGTTTGTGATCATCTCTGTTGTGTGTGATTCATATAGTAGATCGATTAAGTTTAAGATTTTTGTAAATTCCTTAGAAACACTATTCACCCCACCCCTCTCTAGTGTTAGTCTTGCCTTAAGATCCGCGTTCCCTAAAATTTGGTATTAGAGCCTAGGTTTTCAAAAAGCTCATAATCTGATTTTTGAAAATAGTAAATGGAAAATTCCGAAGTAATTTATAACACTAGTTTAAAATCATAATTTAATTTTTGAAATTTGATTTTTTAAATTTGATTTTTTTTTTAAATTTGAACTTTTTGATATATGGATATGTTACAAACCATCATTGTTTAAAATTGTTGTTAGTTATTTTGAAAAGTTATTTGACTATTTGAAAATTTATTTGATTATTTGAAAAGTTGTTTTGTTTTATGGGATAAGAGTAATGTTGGTTGGTGAAAAGACATCAAGAGGAAGAAATGGACATATATAATATAAATCAACAAATAAATGAGTATCGGATCAATTTACAACTTTAGGTTTTCATCTACAACTTAAATTCATACTGTAGTTATCTTCATTTGCTTTGTAATGCCGCTGGTTTCATGTGAATCCATCAAGAATTGACCAAGTAATGATCAAATGAAGTTTTGGTAAATAAAGAGAGAAGGAAATCAAAACTATCGACAATTATCTTCAAATTGCATCCACAGGTTAGACTATTGTGTCCCAAATCATTTTCTATATTATAGTTCTTGTTCCTGCGGTCGTTTTTTTTTTTGGGTAGATCATCGAATTCTGATCAAAATTGAGTGAGATATGACTATTTGAAGTTGGCCATGCAAAACTGAAAATTGTGTCCGAAATTTCTTACATCTCTCCTACTGTTTCGACTTGCTGCACCCTAATACCATCCAAATTCATCCCCAATCGTTAACAGATTGTATACCTTGCATTCCTCTTCGATTTCCCGCTGGTTTCATCCAATTCCATTGAAAAATGAAGGAAATATGGCTTCTGAAAGATTGATAGATACAAAAAACGGAAAAAAGAGGAAGAAGGGAGAGTTTATGAAAGGAAGTGGTCGTTGGGCCTATTTATAAAAGAATGAAGTGTCCATTCATTTGAAATTCAAATTCAAACTCGAGGAGTTGGCGCCAAGTTGGTTGAACTACTAAATCTTCAATATCTTTCTCAGATGGCGTTCAAAATCAGCAAATGAATTTACTATCCTGATCAAAAAAACGAGCCCGTCGCAATAGAGCAGATTTCATCATCAAATTCTGGAAGATGTGAGTGTGTGATTCATGACAATGGAAGAACAACAAAAAGAAGGATTGCAAAAATGGGTACGTTTTATTATTATTTCATAATTATCATTAAATTTACAAATATACATCTATGCACATAATTAGGCATAGAAATTTATTATTTTTAAAATTTTAGATAATTTGGCTCATATATTGATATACCATTGTATACTTATCAATATACCAATCTAATTAAAATCATTTCTTATTCTAAATTTAAATTTCATTATTATTTGATTTGGATTCGAAAGAATTGAAAGGACATCTTTTCAATATGAAAATGTCTGTTCAGACACTAATTATCAATTTTGTTTATCTGCTTATGTTTCATATACTTTATTTCAAAAATATATATACTGAAATTAGTAAATTATATATAGTTCATAGATATATGCTTCAAAAAAATTGATTTTTTTTAACATTTTATATTATTATAAAATATAAATTTATATATCTTTTATATGTAGTTTAAACATACATACTTTATCTTATATTTTTCATAACAATTTTGGGTTACATTATCACAGAAATTATCCGTAACTAAATACTAATTTTGATTTCTTGGTTTATTAAGATTTATAGAACTTGTATATTTAACTTAATATTTGGGGGAGGGGGGTGTGTGTACACGTATATAACTTCATGCCTTAAATATTTAGTTTAAATATAAGAAGTTATTACAATTGCATTACCAAGTTTGTTCAAAAAAATATTTTGTCATAACTATAGATTTCTTTTGAAGTTTTAACATATAAATGATTTTTTAGCAAATTAATATATTTTGATTTAAAATTGATTTGTATCAAAAGATAAATAATAAATTAAATTTTAAGTCCTTTTAAAATCAGTTTTTATATACAATTATGAATATATGTTTATAGTTTACTTCATATGATATAATTATATATTCTCTTTATAAGGATCATTAATGTTTACTATATTATTTTTAAAGAAGCACCCTACTATATAACTCCATATTTATCATAAAATTATTCTGAATATTTTACTACTTATCATGAATATATTTTTAATAATCATCTATACTATTCTTTAAATCTCTTTCATTAGTACCATTAACCTAAGTCTAAAAATTAGTATATATTACCTTTGTTTGATTGAATCGAAACTTCATTAAAATGAAGTAAGATAATACTTAAATATGTATAATAGTTAGATAGTAATTTAAATATATGTAATAGCTAGATAGTACTTTGAATATATTTTACCGAAATACATATCATCATCAACCCATTCTGCATGTTATTATTACACATCCTATTTCATATCATACCTCATTTATTACAATACATGTCAAAAATCATTCACATCACAAGCTGTATATCATTCAATATATTATCTCATATTGTTTTGCATATGACATATAGTTCATATTCCATTATAATTGTAACACCCCACATCCATTAATGTCACTCTCAAAGGGAATGCATTAACTTTCATGGAGTATTATTGGTGAATAGAACAGAATATAACAAGACAGATACATATATTGGTACTTGAAAATTTTCAAAACAACATTTATTGCAGTGGAGAAATAGTTTGATTACAACAACATCATAAACCAACAGAAAAAACAAGTACACTTAGTAACCATCTTGACAAATTGTTTCTGAGTACATAAAATAAAAAGCATAACCCCAACATAAGTAGCCATAAAAGAGAAGAACTGAACTTTACTTTCAGCAATCCAAGCACTTCCAAAAGAGAGAGAGAGATCTTGATCAAGCTCCACTAGTACTAGTCCCACCCTGAGAACCTTGGGGGTGAGGAAGAATAGAGGCGGAAACAAAGGGGGTCAGGCATAAAGTCTGGCGAGTATAATAACTTTAACAATATAATTATTAAAGTAATTAGGATAAGGCATAAACTGGTAAAACAAGGTATGACCGTGAAACAAGTGGGCATGACAAAGCAAACAAGAGGAATATTCTGGCGTTAATCTTGTTCCTAATCACTATAGGATAATGACTATATTGCACCATTACTAGTCATCCTAAAAGTTAATCCCGCCTACAGAACTTAATAATGATAATGGTGGTTTCGTGTACCCCTAGTTGCCTTCATAGGTGCCGCCTGCCCCAATCTCCACTAGTTGTACCCACTACCCCCATGCGATCGGCTCCCTAACTCGTAGATACCCGTGCTGGTCCCACAGTGGAGTGTACCACTCCCCAAAGTGGATCCCGATACCACTAAAGATGCACGGCTTATATCTACACGATGCAAGACCGTGTTACCTACCAGCCTGGGACCACACACGCACATGACCCTGTTGGACATGTGTTACCACCGCTAACCCGTTTTGAACTCTTACAATCAAACCCAGTAAGCGTGTCCCGTCTTCGATCTAAGTCGAGCTCACAAAGATACTTAATGGGTTACTGGTTTGAAAAGGGTCCCCATGTTTGACACAAGCTTTCCACCTATACTTGGTCCCCACTAGAATTTCCACTTAACCCCTTCTTATTCATGTCTTCTTATATTTTTTCAACTTGGTTAAGTGTTTCTAATCGTATTTCACATACCACCCAGGCCACCCACTTAACCCCCATGTCCTACCACATATTTATCTGGTTAAGTGTTACTTAATTCATTAGAACCGTAACCTAGTAAAGACCTCCCACATTAGACTACCATTTGCGGTTGCTGGATTTGCCGGGCGGGTCCGAGAAGTCTTATACGGCAAACGAGCCTAACCTCGTGTCCTTACAATTGTTACGCATTTAATTTGTGCCTTTGACCTCTCACATTAGACTCCCATTTGTGGTTGCTGGATTTGCCGGCGGGTCCGGGCAGTCTTATTTCACAAACGAGTCTAACCTCGTGTCTTAGGCGGTTAATTATTACACATAATTATTTAACCCCAGATTGGATTAATATCCCTATTCAAATTTGTCAATAAATTCCAAATTAATTTATGTCCATAATTGTCACCTAAATTATGTCCATAATTTCAGGTATATAAATTTATACCAATTAATGTCTCAAATCAATTATATGCCTTTAAGGCCATTTTATGCCAATTCACAATTATGTATATTTAATATTTTCCCATTGTCCCCACGCTATTCGTATGTTTTAATATGACATATGTTAGACTCGCAAATAGTCTAAGTTATAAAAAGAAAAGTAACATCACAACTTGCATAAGACATAAAATAGTTCTAATAATCATGACATAAGTTTGCATAGCTAATAACTTGCATAGGAAATGGATAAACATAAATTTGCATAAACTATCATGGATCTAAATATAGATCTGAACATGTAATCGTGAACTTGCATATATGGATATGGTTTTCCTATAACTTGCATATGAATTCCATTCAAACTAGCATATGATTCACATACAAAACTAGCATAGGCAATGGGCATATAGAACATAAATTTGCATAACTATGTACTGTCATGGATCTAAATATAGATCTAAACATAAAGATGTGAACTTGCATATGGATCTAAACATGTAAATTAATGTAACATGTTTGCATATAAACTAGCATATGTATCTACATGATTTATATATGAACTTGTGTATAATCCACCTACAGACTTGCATAAGATTCATAAACTAGCATAAGATGAATCAAGTGAAACATGTACAATTCAACATATGAAATAGATCCACAATAACAAAACTGTCAACGATAACATCACATGATTCAAAGTCATATTCTCATAATCCCAATTACAACTTATCACAATTAAATTAATTAATTAATTTATGAAAGAAATTATACTCACAAACAAAAGAACAGTCTTGTTTTTTTGAGGTCTGTATTCTGAAACTGAATTGCTCGCCTTTGATGTAGACTAATTGTTATCCTAATTTAGATTAGATTTGATTTTGATTCTTGCTTCTATCTTGTTTTTGAGTTGAAAGAGAACGACGGCTACTCTAGGTTCTCCATTGACGGCATGGCGGCTCTTGGAATGAACTAGTGTGATTTTAGGTAGAGGGTTAGGTTGCTTATATAAAATTTTAATTAATTTAGAGCCATCAGATTAACCTAGAAGCAATCAAGACCATTCAGTCAAGATAGAATAAGACCTCGGCCCTAATGACTCGGCAGTGAGACAAAATATCGTCATCTTTTAGATCTGCCCGGGGGAGGGGGGCAGGTCGACCCCCTAGTCGACCTGGCCTTGGACGAGAATTTTCCCGCCCAGCCCACCTCCCTATTTGAAATTTGAATTTCAAAATTTCTGAACCTGAGTTGTTTTTAATTTATTTAAATTCTGAAACTTCGGAAGGCCATAACTTCTTCGTACGAAGTCCGATTCACACAAACTCGGACTCTATCTCAAGAAAAATTCCGAGACGAACGCAATGGCGTAAGCCGTTTCCCTTAATTCTCACATTTGAAATTAAGTATTCTTTAATTTTTATATTTAAAATCACGGGGTGTTACATTCTCCCCTCCTTAAAGGATTTCGCCCCCGAAATCTCCAAGTAAGGAGAATGTGTATCCTATCATCCAATGATGCATTTACTCAACCATCAAACATAGGCATCCATTGTCCTTACAAGATTTCTAATGTCGTATGAACATATGCAAAAAGTGTGTGTATATGTTCCTTATCTAATGCAAAATCAGGCGGTCTACTGATTCAGTTGACCTCCTTAATGCAAATCATGAGAGTGCCAAGCGTCCATTATGCATGCAAAAGAATCCTAAAGATAAATATTACTTCTACATGTGTGCACAACCATTCATCAGAATGCAACATCCATATGATAACACAACCATTATACATCCATTAATTTAAATATGCACACCCATTTATATGCAATATGAAAGTGATTGAGCCGATCTAGTGCCTAAAGTGTGTGTACATGCATCCACGAGCAACCACTCACAACCATCAATCATAACATGTTTCAAACACATGTTTACATCCATCGGTTTCTACCTAAGGATAAAGAATAGGACTGAGCAGATATACATGAAAGATAGATATAAGCATGAATAAACTTATGGAAAAAGAGATCAAGGAGGTACCCCTAAAGAGAAAAGGGTAGGCTGCGCGTATTTTCCTCTCAGTTTCCCAAGTCGCGTCTTCCTCAGCACCACTCCATTGAACTTTAACAAACTTGACTTCACGGTTGCGTAGCTTTTTGACTTCCATAGCCAAGATACGAGTTGGAACTCTTTTTACAGTCGCTTCTCGTTCCACTTCTACTTCTTCTTGTATAATTGGCTCCACTACTTCCGCAGATTTATGTAAGCACTTTCGTAGTTGAGAAACATGAAAAACATTATGAACTCCAGCCAGTCTCTCGGGTAGCTCTACTCTGTAAGTCATCGTCCCAATCCTTTCAACGATAGGAAATGGACCTACAAATCTTGGTGCTAGCTTTCCTACGGACCCAAAGCGAATGACATTCCTCAAAGGAGATACTTTAAGGAACACCCTATCTCCAACCTTAAACTCAAGGTCGGTCTTTCTTTTTTCTGTGTAGGACTTCTGTCTATCTTGTGCAGCCTTCATCCGTCTTCTTATCAAGTCCACCTTTTCTGAGGTCTCTCTAATCATGTCTAGCCCAAGTACGAGCTTGTCTGTAGACTCCTACCAACAAGTTGGTGATCGGCATGGTCTTCCATATAAAGCTTTGTAGGGCGCCATTCCTATGGTGGCTTGGTAGCTATTGTTGTAGGCGAATTCCACCAAAGGAAGATGATCCTCCCATGTCCCTCCAAAGTCAAGAATGCACAATCTCAAGAGGTCTTCTAATACTATGTTCACCCTTTCCGTATGACCATCGGTTTGGGGGTCATAGGCCGTGCTTAAGCATAACTGGGTGCCTATTGCCTCTTGCAAACTCTTCCAAAACTCGCTCATAAAGATAGGATCTCGATCGCTCACTATGGTGGAGGGTATCCCATAGAGTCGAATTATTTCTTTGAGATAAATGGATGCTAGGGATGAGGCATTCCTTCTACTTTTAACAGGTATAAGTGAGCGCTTTTAGTGAGCCTGTCCACTATTACACAAATACTGGTATTGCCCCTTCTTGACCTAGGCAACCCATCAATAAAGTCCATCAAAATGCTATCCCACTTCCACTGTGGGACCTAGAGAGGATGAAGCAGACCACCGGGCTTCTTCTGCTCTGCTTTGACTTGCTGGCATATCAAACACTTAGCGACGAACTCAGCTACATCACTCTTCATGCCATTCCAATAGAAAACCCTTTTTATATTATTACACATCTTGTCTCCGCCTGAGTGTATGCTCAGTTTGGAATGGTGCGCCTCTTTGAGAACCGTCTTCACTAAATCCCTTACTTGTGGGACGCATAACCATCCATCCCGTCTCAACCAACCCCTATCATCGATGGAGTATCTATTGAGGTGACTAGTAGTCTCACCCCTAACTAGCTTTTCCATTACATCAACTAACTGAGGCTCTTCTCGTTGCGAGGTTCCTATTGAGTCCAAAAGAGTAGGCCGCACCTCTAGTGATGCTAACAGACCAGGCATAATTTCAGAGGAGGGTCTAAAACTAAAGTTTGTTATATACTCCAAGCTTTGCCTTTCTACAAAGAGAGGACTCAAACTTCTGCGAGAAAAGGTACTTCAACAATTTATGGTCAGTATACAATTCAAACTTCTCACGTAGGAGATAATGGCGCCAAGACTTAAGCGCAAAGACGATGGCAGCCAACTCTAGATCGTGGGTTGGGTAGTTTTTCTCATGTACTTTCAACTGTTTGCCTCCATAAGCTACTACCTTCCCTTCTTGCATCAAGACAGAGCCTAGCCCCGTGCCACATGCATCCGTGTATACAGTAAACATCTTGCTCCCATCTGGCAATGTCAGAACAAGGGCTGTTGTTAGAGCCCTTTTCAAACGTTAGAAAGCAATATCGCAATCGAAATCCCAAGCGAAAGTTAGGTTCTTCTTCGTTAATCTTGTGAGTGGGGCTGAGATTTTAGCAAAGTCTTTAATGAATTTTCGGTAAAAGCCCGCTAGCACGAGAAAGCTTCGGACTTCGGTTGCATTCCGTGGAACCTTCCAATCTTGCACTGCAACAACTTTTGCGGGGTCCACGGCTAACCCCTATTTGGACACTACATGTCCAAAAAACCTCACCTCTTCTCTCTAGAAATGGCATTTGGAGAATTTGGCCTTCAGCTGATGTGTACGAAGCGTATCCATGACTTCCCTTAAATGCAAAGCATGCTCTTCTTCATTCTTCGAGAAGATCAAAATGTCGTCTACGAAGACCACCACAAACTTATTAAGGAATTCTCTAAACACCCTACTCATCAAGTCAACGAAGTAAGTGGGTGCGTTTGTCAAGCCGAAAGGCATGACAAGACATTCAAAGGAACCATCCGGGGTTCTGAACATGGTCTTATCAATGCTGTCCTCAGCCACTCTTAGCTGATGGAACCCGGTAGCCAAATCTAGTTGGAGAAAACAGACGCACCAACAAGCTGATCAAACAAGTCATATGTTCTAGGAAGTGGGTGCCTATTCTTCTTGGTCATCTTGTTTAGCTCCCTATAATCAACGCATAGGCGAAGTGAACCATCCACTTTGGTTGTGAATACAACTTGAGCACCCCATTCACAAATACTCCGCCTTATAAAGCTATTTTCGAGCAGCTCTTTGACTTGCTTACTGAGCTCTTTTCTCTCCCTAGGAGCCATGTGTCTAACGGGTAGAGCTACGGGTTTTGCATTATTAACAAGGTATATGCGGAAGTCTATCTCCTGCTTTGGAGGGACCTCTTCAAATACATCTGAGTATTCACGGACTACTCTAACAGACTGCAAGTTTTCAACAGACGCATCAAGAGATTCTAGGTAACTAAGCATAACAGAATGTATGGGGTTATAAGAGATTTCGAGAGTGTTGCCAAGGCGAGTCATAAGTCTAACCAATCTCTTTTCACAATCGAGGACGGCACCATTACTGGGTAACCAATCCATGCCTAGAATCAATCCATTGCCCATGAAGCCAAGAACGAAGGCGTTGCATTCAAACTCAACGCTCAAAATAGACACTCTCAAATCCCGACAAATCGTTGAAAGATGAGCCGAACCACCAATAGGATTTGAGACTACTATGGGATACGTAACTACACTAGTATTTAGGTGCAGTGTTTCAACTAACGAAGCAGACACAAACAAGTGTGAAGTGCCAGAATCAAATAAAGTACGAACAGGATGATCAAACAGAAAAACCAAACTTTCAACAGAAATGTTTCTACCTTTGTCCTGTCCTGGTGCTATGAGAGCCTGAATCTGCCCTCTTGCCTGCCCTGGTGCCATGAGAGCCTGAATCTGCCCTCTAGAAGTGGACCCTGTTCCTTGCCCTTGCCTCTGTTTCCTAGGGTAGTCTTTAATTAGATGTCCTGCCTCTCCACAGTGGAAACAGCTTGTCTTCTTCTTCTTCCTACAGTCCTTGCTCAGATGGCCAGGTGTTCCACAATTAAAGCACCTTTTCTTTCCTTTGCTATTGTTGTCATTACCACCTTTCTTAGGTTGCTGCTGTGACTTCTTTTGACCCCCCTTTCTTTTCTGGTGCCTTATTAGCGTTAGCGCCTTTCTCCTCTTCATGCATAAGCGCCATGTCAACTAGTTTCTCAAAGGTAGCCCCGATAGGAATGTGGGTCATACCTAACCCATGTATGGGGCTCATTCAAACCTTTAACGAACCTCGGGGCCTTCATTTCAGGTGTGTTCACCAATTCTAAGCCAAACCTCGCCAACTGATTGAACTTGTTGACGTACTCCTTTACTGATAAATTCCCCTGCTTCAATGCCAAGAATCTTTCCCTGTATAAATTCTCT
The DNA here is from genome assembly GCA_030737875.1 of Allium sativum. Taxonomy (NCBI): domain Eukaryota; kingdom Viridiplantae; phylum Streptophyta; class Magnoliopsida; order Asparagales; family Amaryllidaceae; genus Allium; species Allium sativum. The sequence goes on along the minus strand of CM060918.1, from coordinate 157,994,236 downwards.
TCTTCTCGTGTGAGAAATTTCATCTCGAACCTATGTCTGAAATCCATCCACGTCTCTACTGGACTCTCTCTATTCATGACCTCCCACCAAAACGAGGCTTCGTCCTTCATTAACCAAGCGCCCAATTGGACCTTCCTTCCATCTTCTACGTCGAAGATACCAAACAAGTCTTCTACCTCCTTAAGCCAATTTCGAGCTTCAACAAACATCTCTGATCCGTGAAAAATGTTTTCCGCCCATTGCTCTAAAGTCTTTGCATATCTTTGAAAAAATATCAACACGGGGAGGGGGAGGAGGAGCGGCTGCAGTTGAGGAAGGAGGGATGTCTGTTGGGCCTGCGGCGGTGGCCCTACCCTCCAAATACCTTCTGAACCAGGTTGGTATCGGTATTCCCTCGGGTATCTCGGGTAACCCAGACATGCTGAAAAGAAAATGAAGAGATTCAAAATGGAGAATTCGAAAGAAAGATATATGGCTCTTGGGGGTTATGTTTTTAAAACAAACTTTTCTCTTGAAAATACTCTCCCTAAAACATACTTTTGAAAGTATTTCTTTATAAAAAGCTTTTGAAAACAGTTTTTCAAAATCTCTTATCTGTTTTGTTAACCTTCAGCTCTGATACCACATGTAACACCCCACGTCTATTAGTGTCACTCTCAAAGGGAATGCATTAACTTTCATGGAGTATTATTGGTGAATAGAACAGAATATAACAAGACAGATACATATATTGGTACATGAAAATTTTCAAAACAACATTTATTGCAACGGAGAAATAGTTTGATTACAACAACATCATAAACCAACAGAAAAACCAAGTACACTTAGTAACCATATTGACAAATTGTTTTCTGAGTACATAAAATAAAAAGCATAACCCCAACATAAGTAGCCATAAAAGAGATGAGCTGAACTTTACTTTCAGCAATCCAAGCACTTCCAAAAGAGAGAGAGAGATCCTGATCAAGCTCCACTAGTACTAGTCCAACCCCGAAAACTTTTGGGAGGAGGGGAAAGGAAGAAAAGAGGCGAAAACAAAGGGAGTCAAACATAAAGTCTGGCTAGTATAATAACTTTAACAATATAATTATTAAAGTAATTAGGATAAGGCATAAACTGGTAAAACAAGGTATGACCTGAAACAAGCAGCATCACAAAGCAAACAAGAGGAATATTGTGGCGTTAATCTCGTTCCTAATCACTATAGGATAATTACTATACTACACCATTACTAGTCATCCTAAAAGTTGATCCCGCCTACAGAACTTAATAATGATAATTGTAGTTTTGCGTAACCCTAGTTGCCTTCATAGGTGTCGCCTGCCCCTATCTCCACTAGTTGTACCCACTTCCCCCATGCGATTGACTCCCTAACTCATAGATACCCGTGTTGGTCCCACAGTGGGGTGTATTACTCACAAAAGTGGCAACCCGATACCACTAAAGATGCACGGCATATATCTACATGATGCAACAACGTCTTGCCTACCAGCTCGGGCCCACGCACGCACATGATCCCGTTGGACTTGCTATGCCACCGCTAACATGTTTTGACCTCTCACAATCAAACCCAGTAAGCGTGTCCCGTCCTCGATCTAACTCGAGCTCACAAAGATACTTAATGGGTTACTGGTTTGAAAAGGGTCCCCATGTTTGACACAAGCTTTCCACCTATGCTTGGTCCCCGTTAGAACTTCCCAGTTAACCCCTTCTTATTCATGTCTTCTTATATTTTTTCAACTTGGTTATGTGTTTCTAATCGTATTTCATATGCCACCCAGGCCACCCACTTAACCCTCATATCCCACTGCATGTTTATCTGGTTAAGTGTTACTTAATTCATTAAAACCGTAACCTCGTAAAGACCTCCCACATTAGACTACCGTTTGCGGTTGCTAGATTTGTCGGGCGGGTCCGGGCAGTCTTATACCGCAAACAAGCCTAACCTCATGTCTTTACAATTGTTATGCATTTAATTTGTGCCTTTGACCTCTCACATTAGACTACCGTTTGTGGTTGCCGGATTTTCCAGGCGGGTCCGGGCAGTCTTATTCCACAAACGAGTCTAACCTCGTGTCTTAGGCGGTTAATTATTACACATAATTATTTAACCCCAAATTGGATTAATATCCCTATTCAAATTTGTCAATAAATTCCAAATTAATTTATGTCCATAATTGTCACCTAAATTATGTCCATAATTTCAGGTATATAAATTTATACCAATTAATGTCTCAAATCAATTATATGCCTTTAAGGCCATTTTATGCCAATTCACAATTATGTATATTTAATATTTTCCCACTATCCCCACGCTATTCGTACGTTTTAATATGACATATGTTAGACTCGCAAATAGTCTAACTTATAAAAAGAAAAGCAACATCACAACTTGCATAACACATAAAATAGATCTAAGAATCATGACATAAGTTTGCATAGCCAATAACTTGCATAGGCAATGGATATACATAAATTTGCATAAACTATCATGGATCTAAATATAGATCTGAACATGTAATCGTGAACTTGCATATATGGATATGGTTTTCCTATAACTTGCATATGAATTCCTTACAAACTAGCATATGATTCACATACAAAACTAGCATAGGCAATGGGCATATAGAACATAAATTTGCATAACTACGTACTGCCATGGATCTAAATATAGATCTAAACATAAAGATGTGAACTTGCATATGGATCTAAACATGTAAATTAATGTCACATGTTTGCATATAAACTAGCATATGTATCTACATGATTTATATATGAACTTGTGTATAATCCACATACAGACTTGCATAAGATTCATAAACTAGCATAAGATGAATCAAGTTAAACATGTACAATTCAACATATGAAATAGATCCACAATAACAAAACTGTCAACGATAACATCACATGTTTCAAAGTCATATTCTCATAATCCCAATTATAACTTATCACAATTAAATCAATTAATTATTTTGTGAAAGAAAATATACTCACAAACAAAGAACAGCCGTGTTTTTCTGGGGTTTGTATTCTGAAACTGAATTGCTCGCCTTTGATGTAGACTAATTGTTATCCTAATTTAGATTTGATTTGATTTTGATTCTTGCTTCTATCTTGTTTTTGAGTTGAAAGAGTACGACGGCTACTCTAGGTTCTCCATTGACGGCATGGCGGCTCTTAGTATGAATTAGTGTGATTTTAGGTTGATGGTTAGGTTGTTTATATAGAATTTTAATTAATTTAGAGCTGTCAGATTAACCTAGAAGCAATCAAGACCATTCGGTTAAGATAGAATAACACCTCGGCCCTAATGACTCAGTAGTGAGTCAAAATATCATCATCTTTCAGATCTGCCCGGGGGGCAAGTCGACCTCCAGGTCGACCCGCTAGTCGACCTGTATAGGGAGGTCGACCCCTTGGTCGACCCCCTAGTCGACCTGGCCTTGGGCGGGAATTTTCTCGCCCAGACCGCTTCCCTGTTTGAAATTTGAATTTCAAATTTTCTGAAACTGAGCTGTTTTTAATTTATTTAAATTCTGAAACTTCGGAGGGTCATAACTTCTTCATATGAAGTCTGATTCACACAAACTCGGACTCTATCTCAAGCAATATTCCGAGGCGAACGCAATGGCGTAAGCCGTTTCCCTTAATTCTCATATTTGAAATTAAATATTTTTTAATTTTGATATTTAAAATCACGGGGTGTTACAATAACCAACATACTGCACACACTACATTACAAGTTAAATTTTTACCCTACATACAATAAGTATACTGTATGAGGAGTTTTTATCCAATTAGAAATAAATAGGATTATTAATCAAATACATAACTTGTTTACTTTGACTTAATTGACTTGTCTGATTTGTTTGTCATGAATAATTTGATTAACTTGTTTGACATGGTTGTATTTCATTAGTGGTTGATAGTGTGTTAGAAATATACTTATACATTTGTGGTTAATAGGAGTTTTATAGGTTTTTAGGATAAAATAGAAGTTACAAGAAATGTTTTGCTTTATGTTTGAATTTATTTAAATTGATGTTTTGTGACAACAAAACTTAAAATGATTAACTGTTTGGATTAAATTGTTTTACTTTACTTATATCACAGTTTTAAGGATATTTTATTAGAATTATTTTTTAGTTTATATTAAAGTCTTATTATAGTTTTAAGGGAATTAAAGTTTAGGCTAGATTTAGTCTTGTATTGGATTAAGGGAGATTTTTATAGTTTCTAAGGATTAGTTAAAGTTTCAAAGTATTTTTGAATTGACATATACTTTTTTTGGTTGTTTAGATTGTTTGAATTGCTTGTTTGTTTGAATTGCTTGTTTGGATTGATTTACTTGTTTGAATTGATTATAAAATTTTATTGATATTTCTTAGTTTATTATCCTTTTATTTAGTTTATTAGACTAGTATATTCATAATTTTTGGGGGAGTTATAATATTTTAAGTTTAGAATCATATATTTAGAGGGAGATATAAGGTAATTCAATTTAGGGAGTATTATATAATCATTAGGATAATTTATAGCATAGATTTAGGGGGAGTATAACTTAGTTTAGTCTACAATAGGCATAACATAGTATAGTCTTGTATAGGGTACTTTTTGATAATGACAAAGGGGAAGAAATTATAAAATAGGATATATTTAAGATAGGCATAGTTTAAAGGGGAGTTAGAAGGAATTTATGATGAAAGAGGGAATAATCAAGAAATCATATCAATAGGTAATATCAGGTATAAATATTGTATAAACCAAGTTTGTCATCACAAAAAAAGGGGAGATTGTTGGAGAATGGAGTTTTGATGACAACCTTATTTCAATAATCATTGATTATAAAATATATACTAACATTTCTGTATATATATGTGTATGGGATTTGTATATAGAAATTAATACTAAAGACTGTACAGTTTTAGAGTTTCAAGAGATTCAGAATTCAGAGGAAATTCAAGACTCATGAGTAATCAACTTATCAAGAGTTCAAGACAAATATAGTAATAGAGTCTAATTTATATGTAAGACTCTGAATAACAATCCCGGTTCAAATTTTGGTTTTCAAATTCTGATATTCAAAATTCAAATTTTAATTTCAGATTATTTTTCTATCTTGCTTATGATTTCAAATATAAGTTTTAAGTTTAATATATAAGTTTATATAGTTATAGAGTTATACTGTTTTATAATTTTATAGTTTTAAACCTTATAATTTTATAAATATGTTTATATAATACCCCCTCCGATTCATAATACAAGTCGTTTTAGAGATTTGCATGGGAACTAAGAAAAAATTCAGATGCTCCTTTTTGGTGGGTTGACTCCTTTTTTTCACGCAAAATTAAGTTACTTTCTCTATTTTCAAGTACAAAAAGTGGTTGCTGGGATTTTTTAAGGAGTCACCTACTCACATGAGCCAATAGAAGTACTTCATGACAAGTCAATAAAGTAGGTACAATTTATTATGAGTGAAAACGTCTTATATTTTGAAAAACAAAAAACTTCACAAAACGACTTATATTATGAACCGGAGGGAGTATATATTTATGTTTTCATATGATTTTACACTTTATAAAACTCATTTATATCACTAAGTTTTAATTCAAGAATTTCCAGAATTATATATATAGTTAAACACTTGAAAAATAGTTTAAAAAATATTTCATACATACATATGTCGACATACATATATGGGTATACCGACACATATATGGGTTATGTCAACATACAACTGTCAGAAATTCAATTTTCAAAGGATGTGTCTTTTCACTATTTGCAACGTTTCAGAAGCGTTGCAACCTTTCAAATCCTATAAATAGGGGTTGATTTCGAATTTTTTCAATCATTCTTCTTATCCATCTTCACCCCTCTTCATCCCACCATTAATATTTCATATTTTATTGATTTCTACACTTCTACTTTGCCGATTTCTATTCTAATTACATAAAACCTTTTCTTTTCCCACTCTCTACTCATTACTCTCCGAATTGAAGTGCTATTAAAGAGTTATATGGCTGTTGTGATCATTTGGGAAGTGTTTGGGAAAAGGTGTGTTCCTTGCAGCCTCGAAATCAAGGAATGAAGCAGTGGTAATCTTGTAGTCGTGAAATCAAGAGTGGTTGGAGCGGTGTTAATCTTGTAGCCGTGAAATCAGGAGTGGTTGGAGGAGTGTTAACTCTGTAGTCTTGAAATCAAGAGTGGTTGGAGCGGTGTTAACCTTGTAGCCATGAAATCAAGGGGATTGTACTTGATAGTGATATTAATAAAGGTCTGAGCAATCCAGCGTTGCGTGGGACTGGACATAGGAGTTAATCCAAACCAGTATAAAATTCGGTGTGTTCTTTCCTTTTCTACATTTTATATTTATTTGTTTCTGTGTTTATGTTTGATTCTGTATCTGTGATCATCTTTGTTGTGTGTGATTCCTATAGTAGATCGTTTAAGTTTAAGATTTTTGTAAATTTCTTAGAAACAATATTCACCCCCCTCCCTCCGGTGTTAGCTTTGCCTTAAGATCTGCATTTCGCGTTTCCTAGCACGCCTAATCCTGCTGTTTAATCATGTTGTTTCTGTTAAGTAATTAAGTTAACGCCTAATCATGTTATACTAGTAGTGGTATAGACACAACCTGTTTTTAGGATATAAATGTGAAATGTTACTCGATCATTGTTATTCCTGTTTATCTAGCTTATCATTTTTATCCTGTTTTTATGAAATTGTATTTTCTCATCCAATCTTGTTTACCTGTCTTGGTATTTTTATTTTATGCATGTTTGAAAATCACTTTATATCTGACCCTTTTGTTTTCGCTTCTTTCTTCCTTCCCTCCCCCCTCAGGTCCTCAAAGTGGTAGCACTCCTTAGTGATTAAGACTTTCTATTTCAGCTTGGATCTGGACTTTCTGAGAAGTGCCGCTTTGATTTACTTTCTACTCTGTCATGACTAGCTATGAGGGATATGATTTTATATTTTGGTACTCAGTTATTTTTCATTATGAGATAGATTTGAGATACTTGGTTTTGATGTAACCTGTTTTGAGACTATGTTTATTTTCGACAATAAAGTTTAAATTTTCCGCTGCTTATTTTATATCTGCCTTGTGATTCTGTATTGTTTATCTATTACGCTTCACGAAACTTAATGCATTCTCTTCTAAATGATATTAATAGACGTGGGGTGTCACAGTTGGTTTGATGTAATTTTAGAAAGCTAGTAAGAAAGAGAGGAAGAAGATGAAGACATTGATTTTATTAAGCTTTGTAAAATTTGTGCATGGAAAAGAGATGGCATACCCCTCCTTATACAAGCGTAGGAACGTGAATGAGAAAAGACAAAAATGCCCTTAATAACCTAATGGCACTTATGAAAGATGGGTTGGTGTGTACGGTGATGTGAGAGATGTGTAAGACGATGGCAAGTTCATTTTTCAAGACTTAAGAAGTAAGCATTCATTTATATACATATAAAGAATTTATATATATACACATAGGATATTTTAAACTTCCTTGATGTGGCTAATTATGAATTTACTTATTACCTTAGGAATTTTCTAATATAATTAAAGGTGAAGTGATGTTTGCTTTAGTAGGATTTGCAATGTAATTATGGTGATAAGGAGGATGTGATGTATGGTAACGAACTAATGATGGTGTTTTATTTGCTCTTTTTCCATGCATGAAGAGATGTTTGCTTTATGTGATTTGTGACATGTAATGATAATGTATCCTTAAATATGTTCAAGGTCAAATCATAGATTAGTTTAGGATAAATCTCTTCATTAGTTTTAATAAATCCACTTTATTAACTTGAGCGATTTCATAACTAGATTTAAATAGTTCACATGTTACTATTAAAGTTGCAAAACATTTATACAACTTATTTTGGTTGAAAACTTGATTTTCTACCAAAACGTTTATAGTCATATTTTTATGTTTTATTAAACGAACTCGTTCATGTAAACAAAATTGAAATCTGAATTTCTTACTTTCTTCTATTAAATTAAACATGTTTACTCATATTTAAAAACTGTATTTAAATAATATAAGAAGACCCCAAAATTTACGTTGTTAGAAAAAGAAATGTTGAATTCCGATTTTTGACTGTATACAATAAATTGTTTGAACCTGTAAGTTGATAAAATGATATAACTATCATATTTGATTGTTAAATTTTTCGGAATTGTATTTAAAAATGAGTGTATATATCCAGAAGCATGCGGGGTTATTCCAATTTCTCAAAAACACTATTTTTTCACATTATCAAATTTTCTGGATCGTTACTGATAGTTTAGTTTATAGTCATCTAAGTGGCATGGATTCAAGTATAAGGAACCGAAACAGTAGTCGTTCTTCATCTAATGATGGGTTCATACAAATATTATACGAATCCAATGCACTGAGCGAGTGAATGTGAGAATTAATGGTGGATGTTATGGTTGTTTGCTTGTTTATCACCATCTGTTACTTAGACATCTATCACATCATCTCTACCTGATGTATAGCATATACCTTTTGTTATACGCTAACTCTATCGATATAGGGGCGAGACAGGCATGACTCAATACCCTTCGTGCCCTATATGATATTACGCCTTTTACAATATTTGAGATTTGTTTATAGCTTACACAAATTGTTTCCTAACCCAAGGTTTTGTATCACCCTTATTAACTTAGATTCTCTTCGACAATTCTACTGAGTAATTCAGGTAATAGGTATGAGTATCATTTAGAGCTGCGTAGGTGGTGTAACGACCCGGGGATTTGCAACATTGTTTATCGACATAAACTCAATATCGACTATACAAGCATCGGAAATACCTGATAGTTAATGAAAGAAGTTAGAGGGTGAGGATAGATAAGATAGAAAATTAGAATAGAAGAAGAAGAAGAAGAAGAAGAAGAACATATAATAGAATCAGAGTAACACGAATCTCACAGCGGAACGAATAAAATATAACATAACTTTGAAATAAAACTAGTATATGTATACAATAACATTTATCAGAGTACAACACTTACAGCACAGCGGAAATAAACAATTGCTATAAAATCATGAAGCCTCCTGCTCCAAGCTCTCAGTATCTGTAAAATTCAGACTACTTGACTGCTCGTACAAAATTGGGCGCCCAAGAGTTCAGGGAAAACAAAACAAAATAAACTCTAGGTCAGTCATGGAACTGGTGTGAGTAAACAATTTAAAACAGTTTGAGAAATTAAACGATATCTCATAAGATCACGCCGTATAACACGGAACGGGTTTTTCCTTATGAGAATCCAAATGTAACATCCTAGAATTTTAACTAAGTCTGATTTGGATTTTATTTATAAAAATTTATTTTCTGAATGTAAATTGATTTTTATAAGATTTGAATATAAATTTTAACTTTGAATAAGTATTTTGTTTTATTAAATATGATTTTGTATAAGAAAAATAAACTTATTTTGAAATTTTATATTTAATTTATAAGATTTATGTTTAAGTAATAATATTTTCTAATTTTGATAATATTGATTTGTAAAATATGAATTTGGTAAAGGATAATTTATTTTATGATTTTTTCAAGAATGATCATTATCTTATTTATTTTGATAAATTATAATGGTATTTATAAAATTGTATAAGAATTGTTATCTATTTATTTGCGACTTAAATAAGTGTTAGAAAAGCATTTCAAGTTAGTAACACAAAATAAGTGTTAGAAATAATGTCGCAAAATGATTTAATATGAATGTAACATGTGTCCTAAAGAGGTGTCACCACCTTATTCACTTAAGGAACATGTGTTAACATGCATGAATCAAAACATAAGGAAAGGACAAGTGTCCTATGAGGTGTGTAACACCCCACTCCCGCTATGGTCACTCATATAGGGAATGCCATGGCATCGGTGGAGTATTTTAGTGAATATAGAACAGAAAAATTACAACAAGACAGATATAAATAGTACTTGAAATTTTAAAACATCATCTCATAACAGCGGAAGTAAAACATGACTGGTTACATCATAAAGTCAAGTACAATATCCATCAAATAAATTTATACATAATCCCATTCTCAACAATAGCCATGAAAAAAGAAAAGATAACTGGATAACTGGAGCTTTACATCTACCCAAGCTACTAAAGACTGGAACAGCAATCCGATCAAACTCCACTACTGCTAGGATCCACCGTAGGACCTGAGGGTTGGGAAAAAGATAAAAACAACGGGGTCAGACATAAGTCTGAGTGAGTCCTATAACTTTAACAATACAATCATTAAAGTAACCAGAGAAGACATAAGTTTGACATATGGTAATGTCTGGGGATGAATGGCTATACCAAGCAGTTTGGTAGACCTAGGATAAACTAAGATAACCGCAAAGACGCATCTACCCACCCAAGGGTAATTACTACATTGCACCACACCAGTCATCCCTACTTAAAGGTTGATCCCTCCCAAGGACTTAGAAAATTTTCCCAGTAGTTCTTGTACCCCTAGCTGACTACATAGGTGTCGTCTGCCCCTATCTCCACTAGGTGTACCCACTACTCCCAAGCGATCGGCTCCCTACCGTAGATACCCGTGCCGGCCCCACAGTGGGGTGTATCACTCCCCAAAGTGGCAACCCGATACAACAAGCGGTGCACGGCTTATATCTACACGATGCAACAACGTCTTACCTACCAGCCCGGGTCCACACACGCATATGAAACCCGTTGGACTTGCGTTGCCACCGCTACCCCGTTTTGGCCTCTTATAGTCAAGCCCAGTACGCGTGTCCCGTCCTCGACATGGGTCGATCCCAATAAGATACATATGGGTTACTGGTTGAAATGGGCCCCCACAAGCTACCCACCTAAGCTTGTCACTTATCTAGTGTATCCCACTTAACCCTTTAATCATGTTTAATTACATGTTTCCACTTGGTTAAGTATTCTAATCGTATTTTCTATTGCCACCCAAGGCAACACACTAGATTTCCACATGCCACCCAAGGCACCCACTTAACCCCTCATGCCCCACTACATGCTTATCTGGTTAAGTGTTTCTTAATTAATTAAGAACGTAACCCTTGTAAAGACCTCTCACATTAGACCGTCTTTTATGGCAGCTGGATTTGCCGGTCGGTTCCGGGCAGCCTTACGCCATAACAGGGTCTAACCTCGTGTCTTTACACTTGTCACGTATTTAATTTATGCCTAAGACCTCTCACATTGGGCCAATCATTTGTAGCCGCTGGATTTGCCGGTCGGTTCCGGGCAGTCTTATGCTACAAAAGGGTCCAACCTCGTGTCTTAGTCGATTAATTACACCTAATTAATCACCCCCATAATTAATTATCCCTAATTAATTACACATTTTTCATAACATGGGTAGACCTAACTCAATAGGTAAATTCCCATGGGGTAGACCTAACTCAATAGGTAAATTCCCACTTATGTTAATTTATTTGTATGGTATGCTTAATCATACCCAATCACACTTTTATTAACATATTTATTCACCCCATCGTTACCCACGTAAATCGTTCTCTTTCCATGACATAATAAAGGAAAGATCCATCACAAATATCATGGGTTTACCCAAATCTTTAGCATATATCTTTGTCATGGGTTAAGAGGATGTCAACTTGCATATATGAGCATATATTAACCCGACTACAATTTACCCAAACATGCATATCATCATACACATATCTTGCATAACATGTTGAACTTGCATATAAGCATTCTCATAACTTGCATAACATGTTAAACATGCATTTAAGCATACACCTAACTTGCATAAGCATTCACATACTTGCATAAGCATGCATAACTTGCATATCATGTTAAACTTGCATTTAAGCATACACATAACTTGCATAATCATTCACATACTTGCATGAGCATTCACATACTTGCATAAGCATGCATAACTTGCATATCATGTTAAACTTGCATTTAAGCATATACATAACTTGCATAAGAACTTCCATAACATCATACACATAGCATTACACACATAACTTGCATATGAACTTGCATAACTCACTTGTTTAAACATGCATAAACCCACTTATTAAATATGCATAAACCCACTTGTTAAACATGCATAATCCAACTTATTAAACATGCATAAAACCACTTATTACATATGCATAAACATAAGAAGACATAGAGTAGCATATCATTATAAATGATTCAAACTCTATAATCCGCATTCAAGACCATAAGTCTCATTACACCCAATCTACTTACTTTAACAATTGATGTTAAAGTGATAGAAACTCACCAAACCCAATATTAGCAAACTTATGAAGTGGAATTAGTTGCTAAATATGAAGAAGATAATGATTAGAGATTGATTAGCTTGCAACTTCCTTCATGAATTAGTGGAGGCTCCCTCTAAGATTTAATTTGGCGGCATGAGGCCATCATCTCTATTTTTGGTAAGGATTAGGGGGGTTTAGGGTGTATTTATAGATTAGGTGAGTGTTTTAGGCCCTTAGATTAACCCTAGATTAGATTAGGACCCTTAGATTTCGGAAATCTCTAGAACCAGCCCTCCAAGCCAGCCTAAAGCCCAACCTGGTGCACCCAGGTTCACTGGACGCCACGCCCCTGTCGACAGGCAAGTCGACACCCCTGTCGACAGGCCTGTCGATAGCCCTGTCGACATGGTCAGGGCGGGATTTTTCCCGCCTGACCCCACTTGTTCCAATTTAAAATCTGAATTTTAAATTCTTAAATCTGTTTTTAGTTTTGAATTTTCTGCAAACTTCATCGGGCCATAACTGGGCCATACGGACTCCGATTTTCGAAAACTCGGACTCTATTTTGCGTATTTTTCCGAGACGAATGCAATATCGCAGCCCGTTTCCCCTAATTCCCACATCTGAGATTATTTATCCTGTAATTAGTGAATTTTAGTATTAACCCAAAATACGGGGTGTTACATTCTCCCCTCCTTAAAGGATTTCGTCCCCGAAATCTCTAAGCTACGGAGAATGAATATCCTACCATCCAAACAACCATCTACTCAATCCATCAAACATGGGCATCCATTGTCCTTAGAACAATTTCTAATGATGTATGAGCATATGCAAAGAGTGTGTGTATATGTTCCCTATCTAATGTATGAACATATGCAAACCATGATAGTGCCATGCATCCATTATGTATGCGAAAGAACCCTATCGACACATACAATATCTACATGAGTGCACAATCATTCACCAAAATGCATCATCCATATGATAACACAATCATTAGACATCCATAAATATAGCTTCCTACACACAATTTTATGCAATATGAAGTGATTGAGCCGATCTAGTGCCTAGAGTGTGTGTATATGCATCCACGAGCAACCACTAGCAACCACTTGCATCCACATGCATCCACCAAACATAACATGTCTCAAACACATGTTTCAACCATAGGTTTACCCTATCTAAAGGTCAAAGGTACTAATGAGAGGACATACTAAAGATAAGATAAATACTAGACAAACGATAAAGGAGAAGCTAAAAGACTTACCCTCAAAAAGGAACGGGTACAATGAACGCATCTTTACTTCCGTTTCCCAAGTTGCGTTGCCCTCGTCTTCTCCCCATTGCACTTTGACTAGATGAACCTCTCGATTCCTCAATTTCCTAGTCTCTGACCCAAGGATGCGAGTAGGAGCTCGTCGAATAGTCGCATCACGCTCTACTTCCACTTCTTTAAGCAAGCTCGGCTCTACCACCTCTGCGGTCTCATGTAAGCACTTCCTCAAATGAGATACGTGGAATACATCATGTACACCACTAAGTCTGTCGGGCAACTCCACTCTATATGCCATCCGTCCAACCCTTTCCTTAATAGGAAACGGCCCTACGAACCTTGGTGCTAACTTCCCAACAGATCCAAAGCGAACCACATTTCGTAACGGAGACACCTTGACAAAGGCCATGTCCCCAACTTCAAACTCAAGGTCCATCCTTCTCTTGTCCGCATAAGATTTTTGCCTATCCTGCGCTGCTTTCATTCTTCTTCGAATCAAATCAATCTTCTCAGAAGTCTCCCTAACCATATCAGGCCCAAGCAAGATCTTATCCGTAGATTCCCACCAACATGTAGGTGATCGACAAGGCCTTCCATAGAGAGCTTCGAAAGGAGCCATACCAATACTGGACTGAAAGCTGTTATTATATGCGAACTCCACCAATGGAAGATGCTCTTCCCATGTACCTCCAAAATCTAAGATATAAAGCCTCAAAAGGTCTTCTAGAACACGATTCACTCTCTCAGTCTGGCCGTCCGTCTGAGGATGATATGCGGTGCTCAGACACAATTGAGTCCCCACTGCTTCTTGCAAACTTCTCCAGAACTCGCTAGTGAAGATAGGATCTCGATCACTCACTATGCTAGAAGGTACCCCATGTAATCGAACTATCTCTCGAAGATATACCGAAGCTAGCCATGGAGTAGTCCTCTTGCTCTTCACAGGTATGAAATGGGCGCTCTTAGTAAGTCTGTCTACCACCACCCAAATTCCTGTATTACCCTATCTCGATCTGGGTAACCCGTCAATAAAATCCATCGAGACGCTATCCCACTTCCATTGCGGAACTTCCAACGGGTGAAGCAACCCACCAGGTTTCTTTTGCTCCGCTTTCACCTGTTGACATACCAAGCATCGAGCTACATATTCGGCCACATCTTTCTTCATTCCAGCCCAGAAGAAAACCCTCTTCATATCTTGGTACATCTTGTCCCCACCGGGATGAATGGTCATCCTAGAACGGTGTGCATCATCAAGAATAACCTTCCTCAACCCTTCATCTTGCGGTACACAAAGTCTACCGTCTCTACGCAAGCACCCCCTATCGTCTAGGGTGTACCTACTCAAATGGCTGGACGACTCCCCCCTTATGAGCTTCTCTATCAACTCAACCAACTGTGGGTCGTCCCTCTGGGCTTCCCCAATCCGCCCCAGAAGAGTAGGTCGGACCTCCAAGGATGCTAGCAAACCGGGTATATAATCAATGGAAGGTCTGAAATCAAACATCGAGATAAATTCCAAGCTTCGTCGTTCCACGAACAATGGACTCAATGACAACCTCTTTCTACTCAAGGCGTCTGCCACCACGTTACCCTTGCCAGGGGTATACGCTATCTCGAAATCATAGGATGCTAAGAACTCCATCCACCTTTGCTGTCTTAAGTTTAAATCCTTCTGAGAGAATAAGTACTTCAATGATTTATGGTCAGTGAATAACTCGAATCTCTCACCAAGAAGATAATGGCGCCAGATCTTAAGCGCAAAAACAATAGCAGCCAACTCTAAATCATGGGTAGGGTAATTTTTCTCATGTGGCCTTAACTGCCTTCCACCATAGGCTATTACCCTTCCCTCTTGCATTAAAACTGTGCCAAGTCCTGTCCCACAAGCATCGGTATAGACAACAAATGGCTTGCTCCCATCTGGCAACACTAAAACTGGAGCTGTGGTTAAAGCTCTCTTTAACCGTCGGAACGCATCATCGCAATCTACGTCCCATGCGAAAACAAGATTCTTCTTCGTTAAGCGGGTTAATGGGGCTGATATCTTCGCGAAGTCTTTAATAAACTTCCTATAATAACCCGCCAAGCCCAAGAAACTTCTTACTTCGGTAGCATTTCTAGGAACCTTCCAATCTTGGACAGATACTACCTTCGCGGGATCCACAGCTATCCCCTCCTTGGAGACCACGTGCCCCAAGAACCGCACTTCCCTCCTCCAGAAGTGACATTTAGAGAATTTAGCCTTAAGGCTATGTGCTCGAAGAGTCTTCAATACCTCCTCAAGATGTAAGGCATGCTCTTCTTCACTCTTAGAAAATACTAAGATATCATCCACAAAGACCACCACGAACTTATTAAGGAACTCCCTGAACACCCTACTCATCAAGTCAACAAAGTATGCAGGGGCGTTCGTCAACCCAAATGGCATCACCAACCACTCATAGAAACCATCCGGAGTCCTAAAGGCAGTCTTGTCTATGCTATCCTCAGCCACCCTCAACTGATGAAACCCCGTGGCTAAGTCCAATTGAGAAAATACTGAAGCGCCAACCAACTGATCGAAAAGATCATCAATTCTCGGCAATGGGTGTCTATTCTTCTTTGTGAGCTTGTTGAGTTCTCTATAGTCTACACAAAGTCTGAGGGACCCATCCGCCTTTGTAGCGAAAACTACTGGAGCACCCCACTCCGATATACTTCGTCTTATGAACCCCTTCTCAAGCAACTCGCCTACTTGCTTATGGAGTTCCCTCCTCTCACGAGGAGCCATGTGGCGCACTGGTAAAGATACAGGTTTAGCATTATCCACCAGATATATTCGGAAGTCAATCTCCCGCTTCGGAGGTAAGCCCTTCACCTCCTCAAACACATCCGGATATTCCCGGACCACTCTAACAGATTGCAAACTCTCGACCGAAGCGTCAAGCGATTCAAGATAACTTAGCATAACAGAATCCCTGGGATTACAAGAGATCTCGAGAGTGTTACCCAAGCGGGTCATGAGCCTAACAACTCTCCTTTCGCAATCAAGAACGGCACCATTACTGGATAACCAGTCCATGCCCAAAATCAACCCATAGCCCGTGAAGCCCAACACAAAAGCATCACATCTAAACTCAATGCTAAGTATAGAAATCTTCAAACCCAAACATATCATGGACAAATAAGTGGAGCCCCCAATTGGGTTTGAAACAACCAAGGGATCATCTACCAGACTGGTGTCTAAGTGCAGTGACTCAACTAATGATGATGAGATAAAAGAATGCGATGCGCCTGAATCAAACAATGTACGGACAGGATGATCAAATAGAAAAACCAGACTTTCCATGGAAATAGTTCTACCTCTCTCCTGAATCGGTGGAACCGCGAGAGCCTGTACTTGCCCCCTAGCCTGACTCGGTGTCATAAGAGCTTGCACCTGTCCTCCTGAGGTAGACCCCGTCCTTTGCCCCTTCTTGGGACAGTCTTTCACTAGATGCCCTGCTTCGCCACAGTGGAAGCAGCCAGTCTTCTTCTTTTTGCGACAATCCTTGCTTAGGTGGCCAAGTGTCCCACAATTGAAACACTTCTTCTTTTTGCCCTTGCCACCGTTGCCTTTCCCACCTTTGTTTTGCTGTTGTTGCTGAGGTCTCTTTTGATCTCCCTTCTTCTCGGGTGCCTGACTAGCATTGGGACCCTTCCCTTCTTCATGCATGAGTGCCATGTCAACTAGCTTCTCGAAGGTGGCCCCCATAGGGATATGAGTCATAGCCAACCCATGCATCGGTTCATTCAAGCCTTTCACGAACCTCAAAGCCTTCTTCTCCGGTGTATTCACCATGTCTAGGCCAAACCTTGCCAATTGATTAAACTTGTTAACATATTCCTTCACCGAGAGATTTCCTTGCTTAAGAGTCAAGAATCTTTCCATATACAAGTTTTCCTCCGCCCTTGAGAGAAACTTTGCCACAAATCTTTGCCTAAAATCCGCCCAAGAGTCAACGGGGCGTTCTCCATTAGTGACCTCCCACCAGAATGAGGCCTCTCCCTTCATTAACCAAGAAGCTAACTTGACTTTCTTTCCTTCTTCCATCTCAAAGATATCTATCAACTCTTCCACCTCCTTAAGCCAATCTCTAGCCTCCACAAAAGTTTCAGATCCTTGAAAAGGTTTCCCTCCCATAGCTTTAAATTCCTTGCAAGTCTTAGCAAAAGTATCCGTGCGAGGAGGAGGGGGAGGAGGAAGATCGGGTGCTACGGTTGGTGGAGGAACATTTGCTGGACCCGCAGTGGTGGCCCTAGCCTCCATCAATCTCCTATACCATACTGGTACCGTCACACCCTCCGGAAAGTTAAGATCCTCAGCCATGCTGAAACGAAAAAGGAAAGATTCAAAACGGAGAATTCGAAGGATATAGATATGGCTATTGGGGATTATGCTTTTCTTTCAAAAACTTTTCTCTTTAAAGACATGTTTTTGAAAATATCTCTTCCAAAAATGTTTTAGAAAAATAGTTTTCTAAAAATTTTATCTGTTCCGGTAACCTCGCTCTGATACCACGTGTAACACCCCACTCCCGCTATGGTCACTCATATAGGGAATGCCATGGCATCGGTGGAGTATTTTAGTGAATATAGAACAGAAAAATTACAACAAGACAGATATAAATAGTACTTGAAATTTTAAAACATCATCTCATAACAGCGGAAGTAAAACATGACTGGTTACATCATAAAGTCAAGTACAATATCCATCAAATAAATTTATACATAATCCCATTCTCAACAATAGCCATGACAAAAGAAAAGATAACTGGATAACTGGAGCTTTACATCTACCCAAGCTCCTAAAGACTGGAACAGCAATCCAATCAAACTCCACTACTGCTAGGATCCACCGTAGGACCTGAGGGTTGGGAAAAAGATAAAAACAACGGGGTCAGACATAAGTCTGAGTGAGTCCTATAACTTTAACAATACAATCATTAAAGTAACCAGAGAAGACATAAGTTTGACATATGGTAATGTCTGGGGATGAATGGCTATACCAAGCAGTTTGGTAGACCTAGGATAAACTAAGATAACCGCAAAGACGCATCTACCCACCCAAGGGTAATTACTACACTGCACCACACCAGTCATCCCTACTTAAAGGTTGATCCCTCCCAAGGACTTAGAAAATTTTCCCAGTAGTTCTTGTACCCCTAGCTGACTACATAGGTGTCGTCTGCCCCTATCTCCACTAGGTGTACCCACTACTCCCAAGCGATCGGCTCCCTACCGTAGATACCCGTGCCGGCCCCACAGTGGGGTGTATCACTCCCCAAAGTGGCAACCCGATACAACAAGCGGTGCACGGCTTATATCTACACGATGCAACAACGTCTTACCTACCAGCCCGGGTCCACACACGCATATGAAACCCGTTGGACTTGCGTTGCCACCGCTACCCCGTTTTGGCCTCTTATAGTCAAGCCCAGTACGCGTGTCCCGTCCTCGACATGGGTCGAGCCCAATAAGATACATATGGGTTACTGGTTGAAATGGGCCCCCACAAGCTACCCACCTAAGCTTGTCACTTATCTAGTGTATCCCACTTAACCCTTTAATCATGTTTAATTACATGTTTCCACTTGGTTAAGTATTCTAATCGTATTTTCTATTGCCACCCAAGGCAACACACTAGATTTCCACATGCCACCCAAGGCACCCACTTAACCCCTCATGCCCCACTACATGCTTATCTGGTTAAGTGTTTCTTAATTAATTAAG
This sequence comes from Allium sativum, assembly GCA_030737875.1. Taxonomy (NCBI): domain Eukaryota; kingdom Viridiplantae; phylum Streptophyta; class Magnoliopsida; order Asparagales; family Amaryllidaceae; genus Allium; species Allium sativum. Next base: position 157,974,969 of record CM060918.1, on the reverse strand, counting down.
AACGTAACCCTTGTAAAGACCTCTCACATTAGACCGTCTTTTATGGCAGCTGGATTTGCCGGTCGGTTCCGGGCAGCCTTACGCCATAACAGGGTCTAACCTCGTGTCTTTACACTTGTCACGTATTTAATTTATGCCTAAGACCTCTCACATTGGGCCAATCATTTGTAGCCGCTGGATTTGCCGGTCGGTTCCGGGCAGTCTTATGCTACAAAAGGGTCCAACCTCGTGTCTTAGTCGATTAATTACACCTAATTAATCACCCCCATAATTAATTATCCCTAATTAATTACACATTTTTCATAACATGGGTAGACCTAACTCAATAGGTAAATTCCCATGGGGTAGACCTAACTCAATAGGTAAATTCCCACTTATGTTAATTTATTTTTATGGTATGCTTAATCATACCCAATCACACTTTTATTAACATATTTATTCACCCCATCGTTACCCACGTAAATCGTTCTCTTTCCATGACATAATAAAGGAAAGATCCATCACAAATATCATGGGTTTACCCAAATCTTTAGCATATATCTTTGTCATGGGTTAAGAGGATGTCAACTTGCATATATGAGCATATATTAACCCAACTACAATTTACCCAAACATGCATATCATCATACACATATCTTGCATAACATGTTGAACTTGCATATAAGCATTCTCATAACTTGCATAACATGTTAAACATGCATTTAAGCATACACCTAACTTGCATAAGCATTCACATACTTGCATAAGCATGCATAACTTGCATATCATGTTAAACTTGCATTTAAGCATACACATAACTTGCATAAGCATTCACATACTTGCATGAGCATTCACATACTTGCATAAGCATGCATAACTTGCATATCATGTTAAACTTGCATTTAAGCATATACATAACTTGCATAAGAACTTCCATAACATCATACACATAGCATTACACACATAACTTGCATATGAACTTGCATAACTCACTTGTTTAAACATGCATAAACCCACTTATTAAATATGCATAAACCCACTTGTTAAACATGCATAATCCAACTTATTAAACATGCATAAAACCACTTATTACATATGCATAAACATAAGAAGACATAGAGTAGCATATCATTATAAATGATTCAAACTCTATAATCCGCATTCAAGACCATAAGTCTCATTACACCCAATCTACTTACTTTAACAATTGATGTTAAAGTGATAGAAACTCACCAAACCCAATATTAGCAAACTTATGAAGTGGAATTAGTTGCTAAATATGAAGAAGATAATGATTAGAGATTGATTAGCTTGCAACTTCCTTCATGAATTAGTGGAGGCTCCCTCTAAGATTTAATTTGGCGGCATGAGGCCATCATCTCTATTTTTGGTAAGGATTAGGGGGGTTTAGGGTGTATTTATAGATTAGGTGAGTGTTTTAGGCCCTTAGATTAACCCTAGATTAGATTAGGACCCTTAGATTTCGGAAATCTCTAGAACCAGCCCTCCAAGCCAGCCTAAAGCCCAACCTGGTGCACCCAGGTTCACTGGACGCCACGCCCCTGTCGACAGGCAAGTCGACACCCCTGTCGACAGGCCTGTCGACAGCCCTGTCGACATGGTCAGGGCGGGATTTTTCCCGCCTGACCCACTTGTTCCAATTTAAAATCTGAATTTTAAATTCTTAAATCTGTTTTTAGTTTTGAATTTTCTGCAAACTTCATCGGGCCATAACTGGGTCATACGGACTCCGATTTTCGAAAACTCGGACTCTATTTTGCATATTTTTCCGAGACGAATGCAATATCGCAGCCCGTTTCCCCTAATTCCTACATCTGAGATTATTTATCCTGTAATTAGTGAATTTTAGTATTAACCCAAAATACGGGGTGTTACAAGGTGTAAGCTCCTTATACCTTTAAGTTTCCTATATAAACCCACCTTAACCCTCTCTTTTCACCATCCTTCTCCATTTCTCATTTCTTCCATTTTCTTTCATCCTTCTCCCCTTCTTATCCATGGCTTCCTATGCCATTCACCTCTCCTCTTCCTTTCACCATTTTTGCTTAGCCTTTTTCCTCCTCCTCTTATAAAGAGATAAGATTAATATATCTATATATATTGGCAAAGAAGATGGTGCGCAGAAATACTGTCTAAGGGTTCGTTCAGCTAGGATCGTCTACGTGAAGTTTTGGAAAGCTGTTCGGTGAGAACTTCTAATTAAATTATTTATTTAAATTAGTAGTGATTAAATAATTAGTTGTTATTGAATAATTATAATTAGTTGAGATTAATTATAGTTAATTGTTGGTTGGATATGGATGTTCTTGTGTGAATGGATGTGCATGTAATTAGATGACACTGAACACTGAAGCGTTATTGACCGTAGCGCTTGTGCACAACTGAATTGTATGTGTACGGGTGATGATTATAATTTTATGATCATCCGATTTATATGGTTGATTTATTTTGCATGATGCACACACAACACTATGGTTGTGGAATCATGCAGGTAATCGATTAAAATCTCCTTCCATGTAAATGAAGATTTATTTTTCAAATATTGAAATATTTTTCTTTTAAGTAAAATTTTAATTTGATAGGGTTTGGAAATTTAAGTATAATATTTTATTATACCAGAACGTTCTAGGATGACAGAGAGGATAGTGTCTAGGCTTGGGTTTGGAAATGATGTTTCCTGCTCTCCCTGGCTATCCCTAACTGATCCGACGAATGGGAAGGTTAATTTGAAGTTATTTCAATTTAGAAATGAATTGGAATTTATGAAAATTGAATTTTAGATCCAAATAATTTGAAAAGTAAATCTAAATGATTTTAAAAGGGTTATATAAGGAATAACGATTTTCTAAGATATTTCGAAGTATCGTAGAATAATGGTTATTATGGTAAAAATAGAGCTTGTCGCATAACGACAATTTACGTATTTTAGATGCAACTTGAAACGCTTATAACTTTTGCAATCTAAATCGGATTTCCATGAAACGAAAAACATTTGATTTATATAAACAAGAACTTTCAAATGAGTGAAAGAAGATTTTAAATTCGAGTTATAATTTTCAAGTTATGTTTGAAACCGTTTTGGAAAAGATCGATGTAAGAACAATTGTTGCCCATAACTATAAACAGCTATTTTTAAATTATTTAAAAATATGAAAAAAAATTGTAAAATCATTACAAATTATGAAAAGGTGTTTTCAATTGTAAAGTTTAAGTTTTGGCTAAGATAAACGATATTTTGATCAAAATAGTTAAGATAACTGTTTTGTAACACTTTTGTAACACTTTTGGAACGCTATTGTAACGCTTTCTTCGAAAACAATCTATTTTGAAGTTTTAACCCGTAAACGATGTTCCGAACTATAAGTAATGATTTGTGGAATGTTTTCAAAGGTTTAAGAGTATTAGAAATATTTTATATGGAATTTAGATTTATACTAATACGGGTTTTTAATACTAAATAATTGGATATGGTTGGAGATAAATCTTCGGATGTTTGATATTAGTGCGGTAAATGAAAACTCTTATTATCTGAGGAATTTAAAAGGGTATTTCACCGTTATTCCTCTTATAATATGAGTTGGATAGGGAAATTAATATTGAAGATATGTTGTTGGTATCTCTATCCAGATCTAATGTCAAAGAGTTAAGTAAACCTTTCAATTAAGATACGGGTTCTCACCTTGATTTAAATAAGCTAGATAGAAATAATCTTCGATATTTGGTATGAACTTCATGATGTAAATGTATACTATCAGGGGAATTTGAAAGATATTATTATATCGTTATTCTACTTACAGTATTCATTGATTATGAGAATTTATATCAAATATAACTGGATAAAATTTCTGTGTAATTTATGATTTAATGACGATTGATTTGGGTTCTGTCATGAATCGTATCTTCAATAATACCATTCTTGAAACCCAATAGAATTGAGTTGTGGAAATTCGTATCGTAATTGGAATTTAGTCAAAATCTTCGATCCGAGGGAATTAAAAGTAAGAAATTGAAGCGAAGGTAAACTCTTTGATTTCAAAGAAGAATTTAAGATGATAACGAGATGTACGAAATTATAGAAATTCAAATCTTTAGTTGTAAATGAATTGATAACTATGTGGAAGGAGATTTGAATTGAAAAGCCTGTGTGAACCATAGCTACTGTTTAAAGTACGCTTATTACCTGGAAAGACCGGGATCGAGCATATGTTCGAAAACCATTCCAAGTAATAATACGACGTTATGAAGCAATTCAGGACTTGGTAAACGACGAATGAAGACCGAGAATATTTGAATTGTTTAGATTGATTGTTGATTAATGTCTCGGTTGGGTAGGCCACCCGATACGAGATGTGAGTTGCATGAGACCTGAACAAATTTAAGTATTTTCGGGTTGTTCCGTTCAGACCCAGAACGGTCTTGTATGGATGGTGTGTCTGACATTGAAATTGACTGCATAGCACTAATTTCCGTTAATGAATATCGGATTTGTGGCAATATATTATCCTCGTCTCTAAGTCATATGAACTTAGAGGGTATGCATTGATTGAAATCAGTGATATGTCGTGAATTGTCAATGTGACATACCCAAGTTAGGAAACGAGCTAGTGATGATCAAAGAATGGCTTATCGAAGCATAGCTTTGTGTATGACGTGACATCGACAAATCTCACACCCCGGATGATGAGAAACTGGCGGTTAGGTTGTGTATATATATGAATTGATGATGACCGCTGCAACAGTGGGAAACCACTTATGACTTATGGAATACGGTATGTTCGGGGGCCGCGTCTGGTCGAAAACCGTTGATCTACCTCGCGATTTGTATTGGTGTCCGCGTTTGGATGAAAAACCCTTGATTACATTTCGTTTGTGTTCCGATTGATCTTTCGTGCCAGGAATCATCAAGTTGGAAACCAAATCTCCAATACGTACCACACGGTTTTGGTTTGTATATATATATATATATATATATATATATATATATATATATATATATATATATATATATATGGCGACATAATAGGATGGGGTATTATGCCGTCTAGGATTAATACATTTATTTGAGAAATGTTTTCCACACTATATATATATTATGTTTTTGAAAGAGGATTTTTACGTATGAAAGCATGTTTGGTTATCATAAGATAAAACTCGCCCATCTGGTGTGCGCTTGCATTGTCTGATGTGGGACGAGCTTATGATAGCTTCATTTTCAAAAGTCATTGCGCATTTATATGCACGGGTGTTCACATGGAGTAAACCCGTTCCGCGTTAGCGGCGTGGTCCGGTGAAATTCTCAACTTTAAAATGAACATAATAATAACTGTTTTGAGTTCTCACACCAGTCCCACGGCTGACCTGGAGTTTATTGTTCCCTCACCTAAACTCTGGGTGCCCAAAATTTTGCACGGGCAGCTAGTAGTTTAGTTTGCAGTTATAGATCGTTGGAGCAGGATTCAGAGTGCTTTTAGAGTTGGAGTTCATGCAAGAGATGGGAGCTTCTGCTATATCATACGATTTTCTTTCGCTGAGAGTATATTTTATTTTCTTCCGTTGTATGTGTTGTAACTCTGATATTTTATGTAACTCTGGTGTAACATTGTATTTCGCAATGAAAAATTCTGTTATTTTGTTCAATATATGTATGCACCCATAACAATTCGTCTTTTTGAACGGTTTGAGTCGGTTTAATTACCGGCAAAAACTGGGCAAAAAGGTGGGTCGTTACAAGTTGGTATCAGAGCTTTGGTTATACAAAGCTATCGGGTACAACATATTTTGAACAAAGGATAGGACTCATCAGAGCTATAGTATCTCATTAGAGATAGGGTTAGAAATGCCCTAGGATGAGATTTCGGAATATTACGATGAGAGAGCGTATTTTTGAAATCTATATAAGGTATTTTTGTACAAGTAAATCATTTTTGAAAATAATAATTATTTGAAATAAAATATTTTGAAGAAGATTTGAAAATAATATTTTTAAAGGAAATACTTTCAAGGTAAAAAGGGCTCTTTGTGATAAAACTTCGAAAATCCAGTGTCGATCTGTTCGGAGTTATCGAGAAATAAGCGATTAGTGAATTGGCTTTAACAAGCGTATTGGAAAAAAAAACTTCGAGCTTGGAATGAGAATTTCAAAATATTTTGTAGCCTATATATAAAAGATTTATATAAAAAGATCGTTAATTCAAAGCTATAGATTTGAAAGATAATCAGCGTGTAATAAAAACGGTTGCGAGTATTTATTTGACGTCAAGGTTGGACGATCAAGTATGTAAGGATTTTGCATATACGCCTAGCTAACGTATATATGAAGTCCAATATATACTAGATGGATATAGAATCACATTCTAGTCGCTTGGGGATAATTCTGGTGATTGATCGATCATCATCAGTCTTATTTTTGGGTTTCGAAAGTGGGATGACTATATGTTTCTGATCGAGACGTCAAGAAGTACTTAAAGCTGTATAGATAAACAATCGAAAGTGTTTTGCGACGTCCTCACAATTGTAAAATTGATTTTACAAATGACTTTCGAAGTATTGAATGTATTATGTTATGAAATGGGATATGCGAAAAAATGAATTTAACATAAGGTAGTTAAGTTAAATGCATACTTAACTGATAATTAGAAGCATGAATCAGACTATTTTGTCAAAACCGCAAGGATATATTTTAGAAGCTAATCTCACTTGAAGAACTGAAAAGTGAAATTTTGAAAATGCATGTAAGCGAGCTTGGTTCACCCCATATTTCGATTTTGACGATACAATTTAATAAAATTATGGTAAATGTCTTAAGTGGGGGAGAAGACCGATTTTCCCACCTAAAGCAATACGAATTTTGAGAAACAAGGTTAATATGATAAAATGGGATATGTATTGAACAAATCAATTGAATTTTATATTTTCCCTTTTTAAGAGAAACCGGCATGAACGAGTGGGTCAAACGAAAATTTCTCAACAAGTACACACTTGAAGCACAAAGGAAGAAAATGAAGTGTTAAAGTAAGATTTATTCAAGAGGAAAATTATGAAAATTTAACGAGTATCCCATGATTAAACTGTTAGAATTTGTATCCTTGTTTGCATGTGAGTTCCTATCTTGGGCTAGACTGTCCATTTAAATTCCAACCATCTGCTATTGAGTAGTGTCATCCGTACCTTTGTATCATGTGCATTTGGCCAAGTATTTGATTCGAACCTTCGCACCTGTTGTTGCTCATTAGATGTTGAATTTCTATTCCAAGCTCATGAAACCTGATTTGGTCTATGTATACCTTTCATGCACAAATTAGCATGGAACTTCTATGCATATTTACTTGACTTGAGCACATGGTATTTTGACTTGATCTATGTATGCCTCTTTGTGCCGTGTGAAACCGTGTCGATAACTTTAATTTGTCCAAGATATTTTGTAACAAAACCTCAATAAATGAGCTTTCTTTGAAATATAGAATCCAACTTATGCAAGAAAATTTGGATATTTAAATATTAATTTTGAGGATTTGGTTCCGGAAATTTTGAAATCAATGTTTTGGGATGTTTTACCAATACTAGTTTGAATATACGCATAATCAGAGTGCGCAGAGGAAGCGTGATGGTATTTTTAAATAAAACTGTTTTAAGAGATTGTACGGCTAGTTAAGTAAGAAAATGTTTCTAAACAAGACATGATATTTTAACAAGAATGAGAAAGAGATTTTATTTATTTTGAATTTTAAAGTTCGATTAGGTGAATATGAAAACAAAAATTTGAATATTAAATGAGTATAAAAGTTAACTTATAAATGGGTTAATTTGGAAACGATTAAAATAAAAATTTGAATTAGAATGAGTATTTCGAAAATATAATTCTATCTCTTCCCTAGTCGTTGGGTTTTGCTCGACCCATTGTCATATTTTGAATATCACCCCGAATTGTCATTATTCAACTTTATTTCGGAATTCTTCCTTTTTCCCTGCTCAGATAAAGCCTTGGACAAGTGAACTAATTTAGATTTGAAACCAGTATTTTGAATTATCTCTAAAATTGAACTTGATTTGTGTTGAGAGCAATAGAATTTCTAATACTGAATTTAGCCAAGATGTTATATTGCAAGATAATTGAACGATTAGGGAAAATTTTATTTGAGAACTTGGATTTAAATTTCTAATTTGAGCATTTAGTCTTATAATTGATAAGAAAACCATGGGTTCCGTAAGAGTAAGTTAGAAAGATAATTTTCTTAGGGTCATAGACCTCTAAGTACTAGATAGTATCTATCCCAGTTCTCCTTAATGGTAGGATAGCAGCTCTGAGTCTAACTCAGAGGATGCGACTTTTAAACAAGACCCGTAACGGCCCTAGTAATCACGAGATCATAGAAGTATCCTTAGACTCTACCTTTAGTGAGAATCAGACAGAGTACCTTGAGAATGATGTGAGCCTTGGTTCTGACCATTACATTTCTAGTATGTTAAGAGAGAAATTAGAATTTAAATTTTGTAAAGGAGTTTAAATTTACTCGACTTCCTTTTCGAGGACGAAAAGTTCTAAAGGGGGGTGAATGTAACATCCCAGAATTTTAACTAAGTCTGATTTGGATTTTTATTTATAAAATTTTATTTTCTGAATGTAAATTGATTTTTATAAGATTTGAATATAAATTTTAACTTTGAATAAGTATTTTGTTTTATTAAATATGATTTTGTATAAGAAAAATAAACTTATTTTGAAATTTTATATTTAATTTATAAGATTTATGTTTAAGTAATAATATTTTCTAATTTTGATAATATTGATTTGTAAAATATGAATTTGGTAAAGGATAATTTATTTTATGATTTTTTCAAGAATGATCATTATCTTATTTATTTTGATAAATTATAATGGTATTTATAAAATTGTATAAGAATTGTTATCTATTTATTTGCGACTTAAATAAGTGTTAGAAAAGCATTTCAAGTTAGTAACACAAAATAAGTGTTAGAAATAATGTCGCAAAATGATTTAATATGAATGTAACATGTGTCCTAAAGAGGTGTCACCACCTTATTCACTTAAGGAACATGTGTTAAAATGCATGAATCAAAACATAAGGAAATGACAAGTGTCCTATGAGGTGTAAGCTCCTTATACCTTTAAGTTTCCTATATAAACCCACCTTAACCCTCTCTTTTCACCATCCTTCTCCATTTCTCATTTCTTCCATTTTCTTTCATCCTTCTCCCCTTCTTATCCATGGCTTCCTATGCCATTCACCTCTCCTCTTCCTTTCACCATTTTTGCTTAGCCTTTTTCCTCCTCCTCTTATAAAGAGATAAGATTAATATATCTATATATATTGGCAAAGAAGATGGTGCGCAGAAATACTGTCTAAGGGTTCGTTCAGCTAGGATCGTCTACGTGAAGTTTTGGAAAGCTGTTCGGTGAGAACTTCTAATTAAATTATTTATTTAAATTAGTAGTGATTAAATAATTAGTTGTTATTGAATAATTATAATTAGTTGAGATTAATTATAGTTAATTGTTGTTTGGATATGGATGTTCTTGTGTGAATGGATGTGCATGTAATTAGATGACACTGAACACTGAAGCGTTATTGACCGTAGCGCTTGTGCACAACTGAATTGTATGTGTACGGGTGATGATTATAATTTTATGATCATCCGATTTATATGGTTGATTTATTTTGCATGATGCACACACAACACTATGGTTGTGGAATCATGCAGGTAATCGATTAAAATCTCCTTCCATGTAAATGAAGATTTATTTTTCAAATATTGAAATATTTTTCTTTTAAGTAAAATTTTAATTTGATAGGGTTTGGAAATTTAAGTATAATATTTTATTATACCAGAACGTTCTAGGATGACAGAGAGGATAGTGTCTAGGCTTGGGTTTGGAAATGAAGTTTCCTGCTCTCCCTGGCTATCCCTAACTGATCCGACGAATGGGAAGGTTAATTTGAAGTTATTTCAATTTAGAAATGAATTGGAATTTATGAAAATTGAATTTTAGATCCAAATAATTTGAAAAGTAAATCTAAATGATTTTAAAAGGGTTATATAAGGAATAACGATTTTCTAAGATATTTCGAAGTATCGTAGAATAATGGTTATTATGGTAAAAATAGAGCTTGTCGCATTACGACAATTTACGTATTTTAGATGCAACTTGAAACGCTTATAACTTTTGCAATCTAAATCGGATTTCCATGAAACGAAAAACATTTGATTTATATAAACAAGAACTTTCAAATGAGTGAAAGCAGATTTTAAATTCGAGTTATAATTTTCAAGTTATGTTTGAAACCGTTTTGGAAAAGATCGATGTAAGAACAATTGTTGCCCATAACTATAAACAGCTATTTTTAAATTATTTAAAAATATGAAAAAAAATTGTAAAATCATTACAAAATATGAAAACGTGTTTTCAATTGTAAAGTTTAAGTTTTGGCTAAGATAAACGATATTTTGATCAAAATAGTTAAGATAACTGTTTTGTAACATTTTTGTAACACTTTTGGAACGCTATTGTAACGCTTTCTTCGAAAACAATCTATTTTGAAGTTTTAACCCGTAAACGATGTTCCGAACTATAAGTAATGATTTGTGGAATGTTTTCAAAGGTTTAAGAGTATTAGAAATATTTTATATGGAATTTAGATTTATACTAATACGGGTTTTTAATACTAAATAATTGGATATGGTTGGAGATAAATCTTCGGATGTTTGATATTAGTGCGGTAAATGAAAACTCTTATTATCTGAGGAATTTAAAAGGGTATTTCACCGTTATTCCTCTTATAATATGAGTCGGATACGGAAATTAATATTGAAGATAAGTTGATGGTATCTCTATCCAGATCTAATGTCAAAGAGTTGAGTAAACCTTTCAATTAAGATACGGGTTCTCACCTTGATTTAAATAAGCTAGATAGAAATAATCTTCGATATTTGGTATGAACTTCATGATGTAAATGTATACTATCAGGGGAATTTGAAAGATATTATTATATCGTTATTCTACTTACAGTATTCATTGATTATGAGAATTTATATCAAATATAACTGGATAAAATTTCTGTGTAATTTATGATTTAATGACGATTGATTTGGGTTCTGTCATGAATCGTATCTTCAATAATACCATTCTTGAAACCCAATAGAATTAAGTTGTGGAAATTCGTATCGTAATTGGAATTTAGTCAAAATCTTCGATCCGAGGGAATTAAAAGTAAGAAATTGAAGCGAAGGTATACTCTTTGATTTCAAAGAAGAATTTAAGATGATAACGAGATGTACGAAATTATAGAAATTCAAATCTTTAGTTGTAAATGAATTGATAACTATGTGGAAGGAGATTTGAATTGAAAAGCCTGTGTGAACCATAGCTACTGTTTAAAGTACGCTTATTACCTGGAAAGACCGGGATCGAGCATATGTTCGAAAACCATTCCAAGTAATAATACGACGTTATGAAGCAATTCAGGACTTGGTAAACGACGAATGAAGACCGAGAATATTTGAATTGTTTAGAATTTTTATTTAGGCAATTTAAAATATGGGCCAGTTTAAAATTTTTATTTCGGCAATTTTAGCGAATTTTGATTATTTAAAATGAATTATTTTAAATAATATCGATGAGAAAATTTATTTTGAATATAATTCGAACGTATATATTATATACGCCGTCGTTAGAATATAAATAATTATATATAATATAAATAGAATTGAAAATGGCGCGGTAGTTCGATAATTCGATTTCAAACTTCAATTGAATGTACCGGGTGCAAAACAATCCGGATTTTAGTGAAACCAAAAACATTAAGATCTAATTGATGATATCTTTCCAACGAATCCGAAAAATCGAGATTTCATAGCGGGAATCAAAAGATATGTCCAGTTGAAAATTCTGATTAGTCGCTATGGAATTCAGGCCCTTAAAAATGGACATTTTGCAAACGACCTCGGATTTCGAAGAAACCACTTTTGTTGGATCCGTGATGTTAAATTATTGCTAGATTCCAAATTTCATAATTTTTCGAATCAATATGTGAGCGTGGCAAAGAAAAACGCGTTTGACCGGTTTTAGTTGATTTTAATCGACTGGAAATTGGTCATTTTTCTAACGGTCTCAGAATTCGACGAAACTAGTTTTGTTAGGACCGTATCATCAATACGAAGCTAGAAAATATTTTTCGGGAATTTTTAGAGACTGTATGTGTCCCCGGTAAATTGAAACGCGTGTTCAAATTCAATATATAAAGATTTATATTTTAAATTCAACGGAAACCGAACGTAACGGTCGAATTGGCCTACGAAACATATCCCGTTGTGTTCGAATTGGCCAACGAAACATATCCCGATCCAATCGCCCGCCCACCCATCGACATCGCCACTGCCGTCAGGTTCCCCCCTACCGCTGGCCGACCCCCTCGTGCGCCCATACCCTCGAACACCACGATGACCGATTCCCCCCCCCCTGCTGCTGTCGCGGCCCCTTCTTCTTCTTCCTCCACGCCACGCCGACTTCTCCTCCTCCACCAAGTAGACCAGCACCGCCCCTGAGCGATGCCGCCGGCCTGACAGCCCCCCCCCCTCCACCAATTCCGTCAGTAAACCCCCTCCCCTCCCTGAATTCGATGCTCCCAAGACCCCCCTCCCTTCGCTGAACTAAGGTAAGTGTTTATTTTAATTTAGCTTATTTATTTTCCATATAAATAATGTAAGGGAAGATTATATTTTGCATGTTAGGAAAATATGATTTTTAATATCATAAAAATATGATTTTTATGTTTTAAAGTATTAAAAATATAGTTGTTATATTTTTAAAGAATTAAAAATATGATTTTTATATTTTTAAAGTATTAAAAATATAATCTTTACTATATAGAAGTGGTAGAAATATGATTTTTGTTTAGGTAGAGAATTAAAAATATAATTTTTACATGATAGGAATATTAAAAATATCATCTTTATATGTGTAGAAAAATAAAAAAATGAGATTTTTATAAAGATGAAACCTTTAAATTAGAAAAGGCGAAATCTTTATAATAGAAAAAGCGAAATCTATATTTTTATGAAGGCGGAATCTTTATTGTAGAAAAGGTGAAAGATCTATTTTTGAAAAGGCGGAAACTTTATATAGAGAATAGCGTAGTAAAATAGAATTTTTATCCATATAGTATAGAAAAAATATGATTTTTATATATTGAACTTCGAGATAAAAATATGATTTTTATATATTGAACTTCGGAATAAAAATTCAATTTTTATATATGGAATAGCGAAGTAAAAATTCGATTTTTATATATGTAGTGGCTACGGTCAACGAAGGAGACAAAAAGGCGAGAACGAAGAAGATTTATATAAAAGAAGAGTCGAGATGGTTGGATAGCTTTCGGTGAGAATTTCTCACCTTTCAATTTCTTTTCTAGTTATATACTAGGATGCAGACGGTGCTTAGTAGCACCCGACACAATCGTCCACAGACCATGGACTTGTTTGTTTGGTTGCATAGATTAGTTGGATTATTTGAGCTGAATTTGACTGTTGGGTGAATTGAAATTAATTTGATTGATGTGTGAATGGCGTGGGCCTTCACTAGACCGGGGATAAGGCTAGGCCTTGTCCCGTTTCTAGTATCGTGCCATTATGCCGCCGAAATTTTCTAAAATAAGTTAGAAAAATAAAAATACCATTTTATTTGAAGAATGAACTGAATAGAAATTCATATGTTAAAATAAAATGTTTTATCGTTAAAAATATAGTTTTTAACGTGAAGTGAATAAAATAAAATATTCATTTACAAACCAGACGGTTTGTTTATGTACACTGATTTGACTGACATGGATTGGGATGATAAATTTTACACATCGCCCAACTGCACAAATAAAATATGTGTTTGATTGTTTGAAACCCCACACGGGTGTTGGGATGAAATTTGAAGTTCACTCATCCCGATTGATTAAATATGTCGATCGATTGATTGACAGGCTGTTATAAGCGTTAGATATCTATATTTGATGCTTATACAGTGTAGTGCACTTTGGTTGATGGTTGGTTATTTTTCAATGCTATTATATACGTGTGATGTATGAAAATCCATATAATTAACATTATATGGTGATTGATTGGGCCTCATTCCAATTTAGAAAATAAAGAATAATATAAAATAAAGGTTCATGTGTTGACAGTACTCATCCATTGAGATTGGTCATGTGTTGAACGAAATATTTTAGTAATAAAATTTACATCTTTATCAATATAAAATAAAGGTTCATGTGTTGACAGTACTCATCCATTGAGATTGGTCATGTGTTGAACGAAATATTTTAGTAATAAAATTTACATCTTTATCAATATAAAATAAAGGTTCATGTGGTGACAGTACTCATCCATTGAGATTGGTCATGTGTTGAACGAAATATTTTGATAATAACAACTATTTGAAAAAGAAATATTTGAAATAGAATATTTGAAAATAGAAATTTATGAAGTCGTGTTGATTAGATTGACGCCATTTTGACGTAAACGATATTTATATCGATTTTATTCATTTTGAAATGAATTGAATATAAAACGATTTCGAAATGAATTGAATTGAAAACGATTTCGAAATGAATTGAATTGAAAACGATTTCGAAATGAATTGAATTGAAAACGATTTCGAAATGAATTGAATTGAAAACGATTTCGAAATGAATTGAATTGAAAATGATTTCGAAATGAATTGAATTGAAAACGATTTCGAAATGAATTAAATTGAAAACGAATTCAAATTGAATTGAAAGCGAATTGAAATGAATTCAAATTGAATTGAAATTTGAATTGAATAGAAATGAATTTTAAAACGAATTTATAAAGAAGAATTCAATTTTGATTTGAATTGAAAAGAAAGTTGAAATTGCTTTTGAAACGATTTTAAAACTATTTATATAATTCGTTTTAAATAGAAATCGACGAAGTATATATTATATATATAATATAATGGCCTGAATAGAACGCGCCGCGCCGCGGCAGTTCGTGAATTTCGACCATTTATTTCAAACGGACATTACGGGAGATCCGACCGTCGGATTCTCCTAAAACCGGAACCGTTGGGTTCGTATCGAAAAGAGCTTTCTAACGAATATTAGAAATTTGAAATCTAACGGTTGGATTTGGAGTTACGTCCAAATCAAATTTGAAAAAGGTCGCTGTAAGTGCAGTTCGATGGCCGTTGATGGAAATCGACTGTACGGGTCTTGATAAAATTATTAAAAATAGTAATAATTTGTGTAAAATCATAAGAAATGATTTAGAAAGAATTGGGATGAAAAACTCCATATTTGAAAAGATAAAAATAGATTTTTATCGAAATGAACTAGTTTTGAACGAGAATTACAATTCTATTTATTTTTAAATAAATAAATTGAATTTGAAATGGTTTTGAAAATAACCAGAATTTCCAATGATTGCATTGGAATGGATTTGAATCGAAATTGCCTTCGGAATATTTCGATGTTGGATTTCGTGATGATACAGATATTGTTATGGGAATTTGAAAGATATATATATATATATCGTTATTTCCAATGCGATATTTGTTAGTCGTAGAATTTGATATTGAATATAAGCCGGTATATTTTCTATTCAGAGCCTTGTATTGAATATCAAATGTGATTTGGGTTTGTCGTGAATGGTGTCTTCACTAACACTGTTCTTGAACCCAGTTGAGAAAAGATTAAATCTTTTTATTTAGATTTAATGAAGTGTACCAATTCAATAATGTTTAATTGGAATTGAATTGATATTGATATTGGGTTTATCGTGAACAGTGTTTTAAATAACACTTGTTCTTTAACCCGATAATTAATGGAATGATTTTTGGGTTTATCGTGAACAGTGTTTTAAATAACACTTGTTCTTTAACCCGATAATTAATGGAATGATTTTTGGGTTTATCGTGAACAGTGTTTTAAATAACACTCGTTCTTTAACCCGATAATTAATGAATGTGACTTTGGGTTTATCGTGAACCGTGTTTTAAATGACACGGATTCTTTAACCCAGTTAACGATTAAAACTAAGTGGAGTTTTAATGAATCTTTAATTAGATTGAAATGATCGAGAATGGAGTATCACCAGTTTTGCTCCAGGCGATAGTTAAATCTTTAATTAGATTTGAACGTGAAATGGTAATTGAATTTACCGATAACACCGTGGTGTTAGATATGAAGTACTACCAGTTTTACTTCATGGGATGAATAGGTGGGGATTGGGAAATTAAAACAAATGATTACTTCGGTAAGGTTCGTTAATCCCGACTAGTTTGAATTGATATTCAAAAATAGATTAAAGAATAAATTCAAGAAATTTATCTTGGATAAAATTAATGGGAACCTTTCCCTATGAATGGGAAATCAGAAACTAACTGTCGGTTAGCTAAGCAGAATGGTTTTCTGGATATTGATCTGATGTTGGTTTCGGCCTTCGGGGTTAATATTTGGGGAATTATTCTCTTGATTAATTTACGGTTAGTGACTGATGAATTGGAATGAGGCGTATGTTGTGTTTGTGTAACACTTATTTAAAATATACGCGAGTTATTCGGAAAGACCGGGTTTATCCCATTCTAAATAACTGATACGACGATAAGTCGAAGATGAAGACGATGGTCGAAGACCGGAAGTCTTCATGTCGTTTGGGTGATTACTGATGATCTTGATTGGGCTGTACACCCAAGAAGATGGAAATAGTTGGCGATCGTCCAGACGTACTTGGAGATCGATGGATATGCGGGGTACTAGGTGCCTCCGGTTTCGTTCAGACCCAGAACGGACTTGTAAATGGAATGTGTGCCTGACATTGGATTTTAGTCTGTGTGATTGATCTCTATTAAATATATATCTGTTTGGCGGCGGAGAATTTATTCTCTTGCTTAACGCCCTTCTCTGAGACGTACGAGCTCAGGGGTTATATATTGATGGATATCAATCGCATGGAGTGAATTGCCTGTGTGGCATGCCTAAGTGGCAAATGATCAAGGCTTCTGTTGAAAAGCAAAGTCTTGTGGTTGATGATCGAAGCACGGCCTTTGTGGCGTAGCTTTGTGTAACGTTTACTTCGCGAGTTTCACACCCGGTATGAACCAAAAACGGGAGACGGACCTCAGGGAGGGCATGCGTTTCTTTCTAGTTAGGAGTGCCGTCAGTGCTTGAACTGGCTGACGAGTTTGACTCATGTGGATGTTGCTTATTATTACTTGCTGAAAAGCGAGGCGCCTCGTGATATCGATTTCGGCCGATGCTTCTGGTCGGCTGACGGGCCAGGCTTACGCCCCAAAGGGCGGGGAAACGCAGTGTTCAGGCATTTTAATCCACATCGGTGGACCGGCCCTGACGATCCAAAGGCTTGACAGAGTACTTGCATGTGGCTCAGGCTAGAGAGTCACAAATCGGTAGAGGATCTTGCCCCTAGCCTCGGTTCATACCATAAATGATAACCCAATTTCCAATACGTGTATTGCGGTTTTAATTGTAGAACTAGTATGGCGACATGATATATGGTACCCATGCCGTCTATGATTGATATTTATGATTGAAATTGTTTTGACACTATACACTTGTAGTAGTACCAAATGATTTGTTTTAAACGTACTAAGCATGTTTGGCTATTATAAGGGAAAACCCTATCCTCGGCTGCGTTGCATTGTGTGATGGGACCTGGGTCTTATAATAGCTTCATTTTTAGAAAAGCATTGCGCTGTTTACTTATATGCACTGGTGTTCTTGGGAGGAAACCCGTTCCGTGTTATACGGCGTGGTCCCTTGATCTACCTAACTTTAAAATAAAGATAATAACTGTTTTAGTTCTCACACCAGTCACATGACTGACCTGGAGTTTATTGTTTTAACCTAAACTCTGGGTGCCCCTATTTTGACACGGGCAGCTAGTAGTTTTGGTTTTGCAGATTTATATTCACAGGACCCTGGTTTACAGCTGGAACGATATCCGGAAAGCTTTGTATCCGTATATCTCATCCTAGTTGTGTATTGTATTATTTTCCACTGCGATGTATTTAAATGTAATTTAAATCTCTGATATTTCTGTGTAATATTCCTTTATACTCTGTATATTCTTGTAATCTGATGCATTGTTGTAATATACAATGAAATGTTCTTTTGTATGCGTTCTGTTGTGGCTTGTTCTCGAACTATCCGCCGCTTTCCTTTACGGGGAAGTTACGGGTTTTCACAGTTGGTATCAGAGCTTTGGTTTACAAAGCTCTGAGAACAAGACACATTAGAACCATACGAAAGAATTCATCAGATATTGGATTAGCAATATCCAATTAGAATGACTCGTTAGAGATAGGATCAGTAGTATCCTAGAACGAGTGTGAAGAGTATATTTTTCAAATGAAAACAAAATTTGTTTTGAAAATTTAAATCAACTATTCGTATTTGATTATTTATTTTAATGAATTTGGACAATCCAGTATATATAGATTTTGCGTATACGTCTGATCCGCGTGTATTCGAAGTTTTGATATACTGGGTAGATATAGAATCACCTTCTAAGTCGCCCGGAGAGAACTCTGATGATTGATGCATCATCATCAGAATTTATGTTCGAGTGACGAAAGGGATATTTTCTATATATTTCCATTAGACTGGTGTGAGAACCAAAACTAATATAGCTAGAATACATTGTTGTGATTTGGCAT
Organism: Allium sativum; assembly: GCA_030737875.1. Classification (NCBI taxonomy): domain Eukaryota; kingdom Viridiplantae; phylum Streptophyta; class Magnoliopsida; order Asparagales; family Amaryllidaceae; genus Allium; species Allium sativum. The sequence continues at coordinate 157,956,266 of CM060918.1, read as the reverse complement.
CAAAACATGATTTTCTTTATATATATATCAAAATTATGAATTTGAAACTCTAATTCACTAATTGATTGATGTTTGTGTTGTTTGTTTATTTGTTTGATAATTTTGAACCATTTAGCCTAATTGAACCAAATATTGAATGGTATTGAAAATTGGTCGCATTTGCTTGCATATACATATACTTATATTGAACAGGTCATAGCAAGGAGGCTAGAGCCGAAGAATAAAATTTGTTTGCCCGACAAATAGGTACATGTTTACTACATAATTTACTGTTTTGTTTGGGTGATGATGATTTTATGAGCCTATTGGCTAGCCGCTTGGCTTTTTCTTTTTCTTTTTGAGATCTGAAGGACCGGGGAAGCTATTTGAAATTCCCCGATGCTCCCGGTGCAGGGGAGGTTATGGCGAAATTTTTCGAAAATTTAGGGTGTTAGCCAAATTTTTGAAATTTTTGAAAATTCTCAGAAACTGAAAGGTTGGAGAATGAAAGCCAGATCGAGCGTAGAGCTGATTAATCAAACCACTTTCGACTTTGTTCCTTTTCGGGGACGAAAAGTTTTAAGTGGGGGAGATTGTAACAACCCGAAAATCTGGGCCAGTTTAAAATTTTTATTTCGGCAATTTTAGCGAATTTTGATTAATTAAAATGAATTATTTTAAATAATATCGACGAGAAAATTTATTTTGAATATAATTCGAACGTATATATTATATACGTCGTCGTTAGAATATAAATAATTATATATAATTATAAATAGAATTGAAAATGGCGCGGTAGTTCGATAATTCGATTTCAAACTTCAATTGAATGTACCGGGTGCAAAACAATCCGGATTTTAGTGAAACCAAAAACATTAAGATCTAATTGATGATATCTTTCCAACGAATCCGAAAAATCGAGATTTCATAGCGGGAATCAAAAGATATGTCCAGTTGAAAATTCTGAATAGTCGCTATGGAATTCAGGCCCTTAAAAATGGACATTTTGCAAACGACCTCGGATTTCGACGAAACCACTTTTGTTGGATCCGTGATGTTAAATTATTGCTAGATTCCAAATTTCATAATTTTTCGAATCAATATGTGAGCGTGGCAAAGAAAAACGCGTTTGACCGGTTTTAGTTGATTTTAATCGACTGGAAATTGGCCATTTTTCTAACGGTCTCAGAATTCGACGAAACTAGTTTTTTTAGGACCGTATCGTCAATACGAAGCTAGATAATATTTTTTGGGAATTTTTAGAGACTGTATGTGTCCCCGGTAAATTGAAACGCGTGTTCAAATTCAATATATAAAGATTTATATTTTAAATTCAAAGGAAACCGAACGTAACGGTCGAATTGGCCTACGAAACATATCCCGTTGTGTTCGGAATGGGGGTAAAACGCTATGGACGACAGGCGGTGGGCCTCGTTTCAAGGTCGTATGAAAAAGTCAACTTTAGGTTGAATTAAATAATAAAATAATAATTAAAAAAAACCTTTCCTTTATCTCTGCCCCCCCCCCCTAAATTTCATTTCAGTCGAAAATAAAAAAAAGAAAAAGAAAAAAAGAAAAAACCCCGATCCAATCGCCCGCCCACCCATCGACATCGCCACCGCCGCCAGGTTCCCCCCCCCCCCCCTACCGCTGGCCGACCCCCTCGTGCGCCCATACCCTCGAACACCACGATGACCGATTCCCCCCCTGCTGCTGTCGCGGCCACTTCTTCTTCTTCCTCCACGCCACGCCGACTTCTCCTCCTCCACCAAGTAGACCAGCACCGCCCCTGAGCGATGCCGCCGGCCTGACAGCCCCACCCCCCTCCACCAATTCCGTCAGTAAACCCCCTCCCCTCCCTGAATTCGATGCTCCCAAGACCCCCCTCCCTTCGCTGAACTAAGGTAAGTGTTTATTTTAATTTAGCTTATTTATTTTCCATATAAATAATGTAAGGGAAGATTATATTTTGCATGTTAGGAAAATACGATTTTTAATATCATAAAAATATGATTTTTATGTTTTAAAGTATTAAAAATATAGTTGTTATATTTTTAAAGAATTAAAAATATGATTTTTATATTTTTAAAGTATTAAAAATATAATCTTTACTATATAGAAGTGGTAGAAATATGATTTTTGTTTAGGTAGAGAATTAAAAATATAATTTTTACATGATAGGAATATTAAAAATATCATCTTTATATGTGTAGAAAAATAAAAAAATGAGATTTTTATAAAGATGAAACCTTTAAATTAGAAAAGGCGAAATCTTTATAATAGAAAAAGCGAAATCTATATTTTTATAAAGGCGGAATCTTTATTGTAGAAAAGGTGAAAGATCTATTTTTGAAAAGGCGGAAACTTTATATAGAGAATAGCGTAGTAAAATAGAATTTTTATCCATATAGTATAGAAAAAATATGATTTTTATATATTGAACTTCGAGATAAAAATATGATTTTTATATATTGAACTTCGGAATAAAAATTCAATTTTTATATATGGAATAGCGAAGTAAAAATTCGATTTTTATATATGTAGTGGCTACGGTCAACGAAGGAGACAAAAAGGCGAGAACGAAGAAGATTTATATAAAAGAAGAGTCGAGATGGTTGGATAGCTTTCGGTGAGAATTTCTCACCTTTCAATTTCTTTTCTAGTTATATACTAGGATGCAGACGGTGCTTAGTAGCACCCGACACAATCGTCCACAGACCATGGACTTGTTTGTTTGGTTGCATAGATTAGTTGGATTATTTGAGCTGAATTTGACTGTTGGGTGAATTGAAATTAATTTGATTGATGTGTGAATGGCGTGGGCCTTCACTAGACCGGGGATAAGGCTAGGCCTTGTCCCGTTTCTAGTATCGTGTCGTTATGCCGCCGAAATTTTCTAAAATAAGTTAGAAAAATAAAAATACCATTTTATTTGAAGAATGAACTGAATAGAAATTCATATGTTAAAATAAAATGTTTTATCGTTAAAAATATAGTTTTTAACGTGAAGTGAATAAAATAAAATATTCATTTACAAACCAGACGGTTTGTTTATGTACACTGATTTGACTGACATGGATTGGGATGATAAATTTTACACATCGCCCAACTGCACAAATAAAATATGTGTTTGATTGTTTGAAACCCCACACGGGTGTTGGGATGAAATTTGAAGTTCACTCATCCTGATTGATTAAATATGTCGATCGATTGATTGACAGGCTGTTATAAGCGTTAGATATCTATATTTGATGCTTATACAGTGTAGTGCACTTTGGTTGATGGTTGGTTATTTTTCAATGCTATTATATACGTGTGATGTATGAAAATCCATATAATTAACATTATATGGTGATTGATTGGGCCTCATTCCAATTTAGAAAATAAAGAATAATATAAAATAAAGGTTCATGTGTTGACAGTACTCATCCATTGAGATTGGTCATGTGTTGAACGAAATATTTTAGTAATAAAATTTACATCTTTATCAATATAAAATAAAGGTTCATGTGTTGACAGTACTCATCCATTGAGATTGGTCATGTGTTGAACGAAATATTTTAGTAATAAAATTTACATCTTTATCAATATAAAATAAAGGTTCATGTGTTGACAGTACTCATCCATTGAGATTGGTCATGTGTTGAACGAAATATTTTGATAATAACAACTATTTGAAAAAGAAATATTTGAAATAGAATATTTGAAAATAGAAATTTATGAAGTCGTGTTGATTAGATTGACGCCATTTTGACGTAAACGATATTTATATCGATTTTATTCATTTTGAAATGAATTGAATATAAAACGATTTCGAAATGAATTGAATTGAAAACGATTTCGAAATGAATTGAATTGAAAACGATTTCGAAATGAATTGAATTGAAAACGATTTCGAAATGAATTGAATTGAAAACGATTTCGAAATGAATTGAATTGAAAACGATTTCGAAATGAATTGAATTGAAAACGATTTCGAAATGAATTAAATTGAAAACGAATTCAAATTGAATTGAAAGCGAATTGAAATGAATTCAAATTGAATTGAAATTTGAATTGAATAGAAATGAATTTTAAAACGAATTTATAAAGAAGAATTCAATTTTGATTTGAATTGAAAAGAAAGTTGAAATTGCTTTTGACACGATTTTAAAACTATTTATATAATTCGTTTTAAATAGAAATCGACGAAGTATATATTATATATATAATATAATGGCCTGAATAGAACGCGCCGCGCCGCGGCAGTTCGTGAATTTCGACCATTTATTTCAAACGGACATTACGGGAGATCCGACCGTCGGATTCTCCTAAAACCGGAACCGTTGGGTTCGTATCGAAAAGAGCTTTCTAACGAATATTAGAAATTTGAAATCTAACGGTTGGATTTGGAGTTACGTCCAAATCAAATTTGAAAAAGGTCGCTGTAAGTGCAGTTCGATGGCCGTTGATGGAAATCGACTGTACGGGCCTTGATAAAATTATTAAAAATAGTAATAATTTGTGTAAAATCATAAGAAATGATTTAGAAAGAATTGGGATGAAAAACTCCATATTTGAAAAGATAAAAATAGATTTTTATCGAAATGAACTAGTTTTGAACTAGAATTACAATTCTATTTATTTTTAAATAAATAAATTGAATTTGAAATGGTTTTGAAAATAACCAGAATTTCCAATGATTGCATTGGAATGGATTTGAATCGAAATTGCCTTCGGAATATTTCGATGTTGGATTTCGTGATGATACAGATATTGTTATGGGAATTTGAAAGATATATATATATCGTTATTTCCAATGCGATATTTGTTAGTCGTAGAATTTGATATTGAATATAAGCCGGTATATTTTCTATTCAGAGCCTTGTATTGAATATCAAATGTGATTTGGGTTTGTCGTGAATGGTGTCTTCACTAACACTGTTCTTGAACCCAGTTGAGAAAAGATTAAATCTTTTTATTTAGATTTAATGAAGTGTACCAATTCAATAATATTTAATTAGAATTGAATTGATATTGATATTGGGTTTATCGTGAACAGTGTTTTAAATAACACTTGTTCTTTAACCCGATAATTAATGGAATGATTTTTGGGTTTATCGTGAACAGTGTTTTAAATAACACTTGTTCTTTAACCCGATAATTAATGGAATGATTTTTGGGTTTATCGTGAACAGTGTTTTAAATAACACTCGTTCTTTAACCCGATAATTAATGAATGTGACTTTGGGTTTATCGTGAACCGTGTTTTAAATGACACGGATTCTTTAACCCAGTTAACGATTAAAACTAAGTGGAGTTTTAATGAATCTTTAATTAGATTGAAATGATCGAGAATGGAGTATCACCAGTTTTGCTCCAGGCGATAGTTAAATCTTTAATTAGATTTGAACGTGAAATGGTAATTGAATTTACCGATAACACCGTGGTGTTAGATATGAAGTACTACCAGTTTTACTTCATGGGATGAATAGGTGGGGATTGGGAAATTAAAACAAATGATTACTTCGATAAGGTTCGTTAATCCCGACTAGTTTGAATTGATATTCAAAAATAGATTAAAGAATAAAATCAAGAAATTTATCTTGGATAAAATTAATGGGAACCTTTCCCTATGAATGGGAAATCAGAAACTAACTGTCGGTTAGCTAAGCAGAATGGTTTTCGGGATATTGATCTGATGTTGGTTTCGGCCTTCGGGGTTAATATTTGGGGAATTATTCTCTTGATTAATTTACGGTTAGTGACTGATGAATTGGAATGAGGCGTATGTTGTGTTTGTGTAACACTTATTTAAAATATACGTGAGTTATTCGGAAAGACCGGGTTTATCCCATTCTAAATAACTGATACGACGATAAGTCGAAGATGAAGACGATGGTCGAAGACCGGAAGTCTTCATGTCGTTTGGGTGATTACTGATGATCTTGATTGGGCTGTACACCCAAGAAGATGGAAATAGTTGGCGATCGTCCAGACGTACTTGGAGATCGATGGATATGCGGGGTACTAGGTGCCTCCGGTTTCGTTCAGACCCAGAACGGACTTGTAAATGGACTGTGTGCCTGACATTGGATTTTAGTCCGTGTGATTGATCTCTATTAAATATATATCTGTTTGGCGGCGGAGAATTTATTCTCTTGCTTAACGCCCTTCTCTGAGACGTACGAGCTCAGGGGTTATATATTGATGGATATCAATCGCATGGAGTGAATTGCCTGTGTGGCATGCCTAAGTGGCAAATGATCAAGGCTTCTGTTGAAAAGCAAAGTCTTGTGGTTGATGATCGAAGCACGGCCTTTGTGGCGTAGCTTTGTGTAACGTTTACTTCGCGAGTTTCACACCCGGTATGAACCAAAAACGGGAGACGGACCTCAGGGAGGGCATGCGTTTCTTTCTAGTTAGGAGTGCCGTCAGTGCTTGAACTGGCTGACGAGTTTGACTCATGTGGATGTTGCTTATTATTACTTGCTGAAAAGCGAGGCGCCTCGTGATATCGGTTTCGGCCGATGCTTCTGGTCGGCTGACGGGCCAGGCTTACGCCCCAAAGGGCGGGGAAACGCAGTGTTCAGGCATTTTAATCCACATCGGTGGACCGGCCCTGACGATCCAAAGGCTTGACAGAGTACTTGCCTGTGGCTCGGGCTAGAGAGTCACAAATCGGTAGAGGATCTTGCCCCTAGCCTCGGTTCATACCATAAATGATAACCCAATTTCCAATACGTGTATTGCGGTTTAATTTGTAGAACTAGTATGGCGACATGATATATGGTACCCATGCCGTCTATGATTGATATTTATGATTGAAATTGTTTTGACACTATACACTTATAGTAGTATCAAATGATTTGTTTTAAACGTACTAAGCATGTTTGGCTATTATAAGGGAAAACCCTATCCTCGGCTGCGTTGCATTGTGTGATGGGACCTGGGTCTTATAATAGCTTCATTTTTAGAAAAGCATTGCGCTGTTTACTTATATGCACTGGTGTTCTTGGGAGGAAACCCGTTCCGTGTTATACGGCGTGGTCCCTTGATCTACCTAACTTTAAAATAAAGATAATAACTGTTTTAGTTCTCACACCAGTCACATGACTGACCTGGAGTTTATTGTTTTAACCTAAACTCTGGGTGCCCCTATTTTGACACGGGCAGCTAGTAGTTTTGGTTTTGCATATTTATATTCACAGGACCCTGGTTTACAGCTGGAACGATATCCGGAAAGCTTTGTATCCGTATATCTCATCCTAGTTGTGTATTGTATTATTTTCCGCTGCGATGTATTTAAATGTAATTTAAATCTCTGATATTTCTGTGTAATATTCCTTTATACTCTGTATATTCTTGTAATCTGATGCATTGTTGTAATATACAATGAAATGTTCTTTTGTATGCGTTCTGTTGTGGCTTGTTCTCGAACTATCCGCCGCTTTCCTTTACGGGGAAGTTACGGGTTTTCACAGTTGGTATCAGAGCTTTGGTTTACAAAGCTCTGAGAACAAGACACATTAGAACCATACGAAAGAATTCATCAGATATTGGATTAGCAATATCCAATTAGAATGACTCGTTAGAGATAGGATCAGTAGTATCCTAGAACGAGTGTGAAGAGTATATTTTTCAAATGAAAACAAAATTTGTTTTGAAAATTTAAATCAACTATTCGTATTTGATTATTTATTTTAATGAATTTGGACAATCCAGTATATATAGATTTTGCGTATACGTCTGATCCGCGTGTATTCGAAGTTTTGATATACTGGGTAGATATAGAATCACCTTCTAAGTCGCCCGGAGAGAACTCTGATGATTGATGCATCATCATCAGAATTTATGTTCGAGTGACGAAAGGGAGATTTTCTATATATTTCCATTAGACTGGTGTGAGAACCAAAACTAATATAGCTAGAATACATTGTTGTGATTTGGCATCAAAACATGATTTTCTTTATATATATCAAAATTATGAATTTGAAACTCTAATTCACTAATTGATTGATGTTTGTGTTGTTTGTTTATTTGTTTGATAATTTTGAACCATTTAGCCTAATTGAACCAAATATTGAATGGTATTGAAAATTGGTCGCATTTGCTTGCATATACATATACTTATATTGAACAGGTCATAGCAAGGAGGCTAGAGCCGAAGAATAAAATTTGTTTGCCCGACAAATAGGTACATGTTTACTACATAATTTACTGTTTTGTTTGGGTGATGATGATTTTATGAGCCTATTGGCTAGCCGCTTGGCTTTTTCTTTTTCTTTTTGAGATCTGAAGGACCGGGGAAGCTATTTGAAATTCCCCGATGCTCCCGGTGCAGGGGAGGTTATGGCGAAATATTTCGAAAATTTAGGGTGTTAGCCAAATTTTTGAAATTTTTGAAAATTCTCAGAAACTGAAAGGTTGGAGAATGAAAGCCAGATCGAGCGTAGAGCTGATTAATCAAACCACTTTCGACTTTGTTCCTTTTCGGGGACGAAAAGTTTTAAGTGGGGGAGATTGTAACAACCCGAAAATCTGGGCCAGTTTAAAATTTTTATTTCGGCAATTTTAGCGAATTTTGATTATTTAAAATGAATTATTTTAAATAATATCGACGAGAAAATTTATTTTGAATATAATTCGAACGTATATATTATATACGCCGTCGTTAGAATATAAATAATTATATATAATTATAAATAGAATTGAAAATGGCGCGGTAGTTCGATAATTCGATTTCAAACTTCAATTGAATGTACCGGGTGCAAAACAATCCGGATTCTAGTGAAACCAAAAACATTAAGATCTAATTGATGATATCTTTCCAACGAATCCGAAAAATCGAGATTTCATAGCGGGAATCAAAAGATATGTCCAGTTGAAAATTCTGAATAGTCGCTATGGAATTCAGGCCCTTAAAAATGGACATTTTGCAAACGACCTCGGATTTCGACGAAACCACTTTTGTTGGATCCGTGATGTTAAATTATTGCTAGATTCCAAATTTCATAATTTTTCGAATCAATATGTGAGCGTGGCAAAGAAAAACGCGTTTGACCGGTTTTAGTTGATTTTAATCGACTGGAAATTGGCCATTTTTCTAACGGTCTCAGAATTCGACGAAACTAGTTTTGTTAGGACCGTATCGTCAATACGAAGCTAGAAAATATTTTTCGGGAATTTTTAGAGACTGTATGTGTCCCCGGTAAATTGAAACGCGTGTTCAAATTCAATATATAAAGATTTATATTTTAAATTCAACGGAAACCGAACGTAACGGTCGAATTGGCCTACGAAACATATCCCGTTGTGTTCGGAATGGGGGTAAAACGCTATGGACGACAGGCGGTGGGCCTCGTTTCAAGGTCGTATGAAAAAGTCAACTTTAGGTTGAATTAAATAATAAAATAATAATTAAAAAAAAACCCTTTCCTTTATCTCTGCCCCCCCCCCCCCCCCCTAAATTTCATTTCAGTCGAAAATAAAAAAAAAGAAAAAGAAAAAAAGAAAAAACCCCGATCCAATCGCCCGCCCACCCATCGACATCGCCACCGCCGCCAGGTTCCCCCCCCCTACCGCTGGCCGACCCCCTCGTGCGCCCATACCCTCGAACACCACGATGACCGATTCCCCCCCCCCCCCTGCTGCTGTCGCGGCCACTTCTTCTTCTTCCTCCACGCCACGCCGACTTCTCCTCCTCCACCAAGTAGACCAGCACCGCCCCTGAGCGATGCCGCCGGCCTGACAGCCCCCCCCCCCCCCCCTCCACCAATTCCGTCAGTAAACCCCCTCCCCTCCCTGAATTCGATGCTCCCAAGACCCCCCTCCCTTCGCTGAACTAAGGTAAGTGTTTATTTTAATTTAGCTTATTTATTTTCCATATAAATAATGTAAGGGAAGATTATATTTTGCATGTTAGGAAAATACGATTTTTAATATCATAAAAATATGATTTTTATGTTTTAAAGTATTAAAAATATAATTGTTATATTTTTAAAGAATTAAAAATATGATTTTTATATTTTTAAAGTATTAAAAATATAATCTTTACTATATAGAAGTGGTAGAAATATGATTTTTGTTTAGGTAGAGAATTAAAAATATAATTTTTACATGATAGGAATATTAAAAATATCATCTTTATATGTGTAGAAAAATAAAAAAATGAGATTTTTATAAAGATGAAACCTTCAAATTAGAAAAGGCGAAATCTTTATAATAGAAAAAGCGAAATCTATATTTTTATAAAGGCGGAATCTTTATTGTAGAAAAGGTGAAAGATCTATTTTTGAAAAGGCGGAAACTTTATATAGAGAATAACGTAGTAAAATAGAATTTTTATCCATATAGTATAGAAAAAATATGATTTTTATATATTGAACTTCGAGATAAAAATATGATTTTTGTATATTGAACTTCGGAATAAAAATTCAATTTTTATATATGGAATAGCGAAGTAAAAATTCGATTTTTATATATGTAGTGGCTACGGTCAACGAAGGAGACAAAAAGGCGAGAACGAAGAAGATTTATATAAAAGAAGAGTCGAGATGGTTGGATAGCTTTCGGTGAGAATTTCTCACCTTTCAATTTCTTTTCTAGTTATATACTAGGATGCAGACGGTGCTTAGTAGCACCCGACACAATCGTCCACAGACCATGGACTTGTTTGTTTGGTTGCATAGATTAGTTGGATTATTTGAGCTGAATTTGACTGTTGGGTGAATTGAAATTAATTTGATTGATGTGTGAATGGCGTGGGCCTTCACTAGACCGGGGATAAGGCTAGGCCTTGTCCCGTTTCTAGTATCGTGCCGTTATGCCGCCGAAATTTTCTAAAATAAGTTAGAAAAATAAAAATACCATTTTATTTGAAGAATGAACTGAATAGAAATTCATATGTTAAAATAAAATGTTTTATCGTTAAAAATATAGTTTTTAACGTGAAGTGAATAAAATAAAATATTCATTTACAAACCAGACAGTTTGTTTATGTACACTGATTTGACTGACATGGATTGGGATGATAAATTTTACACATCGCCCAACTGCACAAATAAAATATGTGTTTGATTGTTTGAAACCCCACACGGGTGTTGGGATGAAATTTGAAGTTCACTCATCCTGATTGATTAAATATGTCGATCGATTGATTGACAGGCTGTTATAAGCGTTAGATATCTATATTTGATGCTTATACAGTGTAGTGCACTTTGGTTGATGGTTGGTTATTTTTCAATGCTATTATATACGTGTGATGTATGAAAATCCATATAATTAACATTATATGGTGATTGATTGGGCCTCATTCCAATTTAGAAAATAAAGAATAATATAAAATAAAGGTTCATGTGTTGACAGTGTTCATCCATTGAGATTGGTCATGTGTTGAACGAAATATTTTAGTAATAAAATTTACATCTTTATCAATATAAAATAAAGGTTCATGTGTTGACAGTACTCATCCATTGAGATTGGTCATGTGTTGAACGAAATATTTTAGTAATAAAATTTACATCTTTATCAATATAAAATAAAGGTTCATGTGTTGACAGTACTCATCCATTGAGATTGGTCATGTGTTGAACGAAATATTTTGATAATAACAACTATTTGAAAAAGAAATATTTGAAATAGAATATTTGAAAATAGAAATTTATGAAGTCGTGTTGATTAGATTGACGCCATTTTGACGTAAACGATATTTATATCGATTTTATTCATTTTGAAATGAATTGAATATAAAACGATTTCGAAATGAATTGAATTGAAAACGATTTCGAAATGAATTGAATTGAAAACGATTTCGAAATGAATTGAATTGAAAACGATTTCGAAATGAATTGAATTGAAAACGATTTCGAAATGAATTGAATTGAAAACGATTTCGAAATGAATTGAATTGAAAACGATTTCGAAATGAATTAAATTGAAAACGAATTCAAATTGAATTGAAAGCGAATTGAAATGAATTCAAATTGAATTGAAATTTGAATTGAATAGAAATGAATTTTAAAACGAATTTATAAAGAAGAATTCAATTTTGATTTGAATTGAAAAGAAAGTTGAAATTGCTTTTGAAACGATTTTAAAACTATTTATATAATTCGTTTTAAATAGAAATCGACGAAGTATATATTATATATATAATATAATGGCCTAAATAGAACGCGCCGCGCCGCGGCAGTTCGTGAATTTCGACCATTTATTTCAAACGGACATTACGGGAGATCCGACCGTCGGATTCTCCTAAAACCGGAACCGTTGGGTTCGTATTGAAAAGAGCTTTCTAACGAATACTAGAAATTTGAAATCTAACGGTTGGATTTGGAGTTACGTCCAAATCAAATTTGAAAAAGGTCGCTGTAAGTGCAGTTCGATGGCCGTTGATGGAAATCGACTGTACGGGCCTTGATAAAATTATTAAAAATAGTAATAATTTGTGTAAAATCATAAGAAATGATTTAGAAAGAATTGGGATGAAAAACTTCATATTTGAAAAGATAAAAATAGATTTTTATCGAAATGAACTAGTTTTGAACTAGAATTACAATTCTATTTATTTTTAAATAAATAAATTGAATTTGAAATGGTTTTGAAAATAACCAGAATTTCCAATGATTGCATTGGAATGGATTTGAATCGAAATTGCCTTCGGAATATTTCGATGTTGGATTTCGTGATGATACAGATATTGTTATGGGAATTTGAAAGATATATATATATATATATCGTTATTTCCAATGCGATATTTGTTAGTCGTAGAATTTGATATTGAATATAAGCCGGTATATTTTCTATTCAGAGCCTTGTATTGAATATCAAATGTGATTTGGGTTTGTCGTGAATGGTGTCTTCACTAACACTGTTCTTGAACCCAGTTGAGAAAAGATTAAATCTTTTTATTTAGATTTAATGAAGTGTACCAATTCAATAATATTTAATTGGAATTGAATTGATATTGATATTGGGTTTATCGTGAACAGTGTTTTAAATAACACTTGTTCTTTAACCCGATAATTAATGGAATGATTTTTGGGTTTATCGTGAACAGTGTTTTAAATAACACTTGTTCTTTAACCCGATAATTAATGGAATGATTTTTGGGTTTATCGTGAACAGTGTTTTAAATAACACTCGTTCTTTAACCCGATAATTAATGAATGTGACTTTGGGTTTATCGTGAACCGTGTTTTAAATGACACGGATTCTTTAACCCAGTTAACGATTAAAACTAAGTGGAGTTTTAATGAATCTTTAATTAGATTGAAATGATCGAGAATGGAGTATCACCAGTTTTGCTCCAGGCGATAGTTAAATCTTTAATTAGATTTGAACGTGAAATGGTAATTGAATTTACCGATAACACCGTGGTGTTAGATATGAAGTACTACCAGTTTTACTTCATGGGATGAATAGGTGGGGATTGGGAAATTAAAACAAATGATTACTTCGGTAAGGTTCGTTAATCCCGACTAGTTTGAATTGATATTCAAAAATAGATTAAAGAATAAATTCAAGAAATTTATCTTGGATAAAATTAATGGGAACCTTTCCCTATGAATGGGAAATCAGAAACTAACTGTCGGTTAGCTAAGCAGAATGGTTTTCTGGATATTGATCTGATGTTGGTTTCGGCCTTCGGGGTTAATATTTGGGGAATTATTCTCTTGATTAATTTACGGTTAGTGACTGATGAATTGGAATGAGGCGTATGTTGTGTTTGTGTAACACTTATTTAAAATATACGCGAGTTATTCGGAAAGACCGGGTTTATCCCATTCTAAATAACTGATACGACGATAAGTCGAAGATGAAGACGATGGTCGAAGACCGGAAGTCTTCATGTCGTTTGGGTGATTACTGATGATCTTGATTGGGCTGTACACCCAAGAAGATGGAAATAGTTGGCGATCGTCCAGACGTACTTGGAGATCGATGGATATGCGGGGTACTAGGTGCCTCCGGTTTCGTTCAGACCCAGAACGGACTTGTAAATGGACTGTGTGCCTGACATTGGATTTTAGTCCGTGTGATTGATCTCTATTAAATATATATCTGTTTGGCGGCGGAGAATTTATTCTCTTGCTTAACGCCCTTCTCTGAGACGTACGAGCTCAGGGGTTATATATTGATGGATATCAATCGCATGGAGTGAATTGCCTGTGTGGCATGCCTAAGTGGCAAATGATCAAGGCTTCTGTTGAAAAGCAAAGTCTTGTGGTTGATGATCGAAGCACGGCCTTTGTGGCGTAGCTTTGTGTAACGTTTACTTCGCGAGTTTCACACCCGGTATGAACCAAAAACGGGAGACGGACCTCAGGGAGGGCATGCGTTTCTTTCTAGTTAGGAGTGGCGTTAGTGCTTGAACTGGCTGACGAGTTTGACTCATGTGGATGTTGCTTATTATTACTTGCTGAAAAGTGAGGCGCCTCGTGATATCGGTTTCGGCCGATGCTTCTGGTCGGCTGACGGGCCAGGCTTACGCCCCAAAGGGCGGGGAAACGCAGTGTTCAGGCATTTTAATCCACATCGGTGGACCGGCCCTGACGATCCAAATACTTGACAGAGTACTTGCCTGTGGCTCGGGCTAGAGATTCACAAATCGGTAGAGGATCTTGCCCCTAGCCTCGGTTCATACCATAAATGATAACCCAATTTCCAATACGTGTATTGCGGTTTTAATTGTAGAACTAGTATGGCGACATGATATATGGTACCCATGTCGTCTATGATTGATATTTATGATTGAAATTGTTTTGACACTATACACTTATAGTAGTATCAAATGATTTGTTTTAAACGTACTAAGCATGTTTGGCTATTATAAGGGAAAACCCTATCCTCGGCTGCGTTGCATTGTGTGATGGGACCTGGGTCTTATAATAGCTTCATTTTTAGAAAAGCATTGCGCTGTTTACTTATATGCACTGGTGTTCTTGGGAGGAAACCCGTTCCGTGTTATACGGCGTGGTCCCTTGATCTACCTAACTTTAAAATAAAGATAATAACTGTTTTAGTTCTCACACCAGTCACATGACTGACCTGGAGTTTATTGTTTTAACTTAAACTCTGGGTGCCCCTATTTTGACACGGGCAGCTAGTAGTTTTGGTTTTGCATATTTATATTCACAGGATCCTGGTTTACAGCTGGAACGATATCCGAAAAGCTTTGTATCCGTATATCTCATCCTAGTTGTGTATTGTATTATTTTCCGCTGCGATGTATTTAAATGTAATTTAAATCTCTGATATTTCTGTGTAATATTCCTTTATACTCTGTATATTCTTGTAATCTGATGCATTGTTGTAATATACAATGAAATGTTCTTTTGTATGCGTTCTGTTGTGGCTTGTTCTCGAACTATCCGCCGCTTTCCTTTACGGGGAAGTTACGAGTTTTCACATGTGAGTTGCATGAGACCTGAACAAATTTAAGTATTTTCGGGTTGTTCCATTCAGACCCAGAACGGTCTTGTTTGGATGGTGTGTCTGACATTGAAATTGACTGCATAGCACTGATTTCCGTTAATGAATATCGGATTTGTGGCAATATATTATCCTCGTCTCTAAGTCATATGAACTTAGAGGGTATGCATTGATTGAAATCAGTGATATGTCGTGAATTGGCAATGTGACATACCCAAGTTAGGAAACGATCTAGTGATGACCAAAGAATGGCTTATCGAAGCATAGCTTTGTGTATGACGTGACATCGACAAATCTCACACCCCGGATGATGAGAAACTGGCGGTTAGGTTGTGTATATATATGAATTGATGATGACCGCTGCAACAGTGGGAAACCACTTATGACTTATGGAATAAGGTATGTTCGGGGGGCCGCGTCTGCTCGAAAACCGTTGATCTACCTCGCGATTTGTATTGGTGTCAGCGTCTGGATGAAAAACCCTTGATTACATTTCGTTTGTGTTCCGATTGATCTTTCGTGCCAGGAATCATCAAGTTGGAAACCAAATCTCCAATACGTACCACACGGTTTTGGTTTGTATATATATATATATATATATATATATATATATATATATATATATGGCGACATAATAGGATGGGGTATTATGCCGTCTAGGATTAATACATTTATTTGAGAAATGTTTTCCACACTATATATATATATTATGTTTTTGAAAGAGGATTTTTACGTATGAAAGCATGTTTGGTTATCATAAGATAAAACTCGCCCATCTGGTGTGCGCTTGCATTGTGTGATATGGGACGAGCTTATGATAGCTTCATTTTCAAAAGTCATTGCGCATTTGTATGCACGGGTGTTCACATGGAGTAAACCTGTTCCGCGTTAGCGGCGTGGTCCGGTGAAATTCCCAACTTTAAAATGAACATAATAATAACTGTTTTGAGTTCTCACACCAGTCCCACGACTGACCTGGAGTTTATTGTTCCCTCACCTAAACTCTGGGTGCCCAAAATTTTGCACGGGAAGCTAGTAGTTTAGTTTGCAGTTATAGATCGTTGGAGCAGGATTCAGAGTGCTTTTAGAGTTGGAGTTCATGCAAGAGATGGGAGCTTCTGCTATATCATACGATTTTCTTCCGCTGAGAGTATATTTTATTTTCTTCCGCTTTATGTGTTGTAACTCTGATATTTTATGTAACTCTGATGTAACATTGTATTTCGCAATGAAAAATTCTGTTATTTTGTTCAATATATGTATGCACCCATAACAATTCATCTTTTTGAACGGTTGAGTCGGTTTAATTACCGGCAAGAACTGGGCAAAAAGGCGGGTCGTTACACCAAAACACTTGATTTATCATTCAAAATCCTTTTGAAAGAAACGATAATCTTTATATCAAAACTCTTTTGATATCATAATAATGTCTATCAACCACAATATATCAATCATCTAGCAGAACGCTTTCATTTCACGTTCCACATACATAATATATAATCAAAAACCGTGGGTGCTTATTGGTTAATGAATTCCAACTAGCAAGGTATGGGACCAGCTTCCGACAGTGTCTCTCTAGAGAGGAATACACCGGGTTCAACAAGAACATCTTGTAACCCAGGCTAAACATGACTGGTCACTCACTTTGCTTGAGTGTACCGAATGTATTATCACCAACGGTTGGGATCAGCAACCGTTTCCCGAAAGGGACAGCATCGAAATAGATTAAAGAAGCAATTGGAATTACTCTAGATCATGTGATAATACACCCTAATTGGCAGCTAACCACTTAGCCATGCGACCTACCCGATTTTATACCATTTCCTGGTTATGAGGCTAGAGGCCACGCTTATCTCTGACAGATCACACATTTATTCACTTTGAATGTCACATCGTCATACCCACCAAATCACAAATTGATTTCTCCAAAAATGCCACGGGTATACAGCTAAGAGAAACGAATTCCTCCGCCACCAAACGTAAATACGTTTGAAGAGACCAACTTACGCGATATATTGAATATGCTCTGTCAGACATTCTTCCATACGGGACGTCCAGGGAATGGACAGACCGAAGATACTATTCTGTAAATCCATCTTAGGCAATTTCTACCTAGGATTTACTGAACAGCTCTTTCATAACTCCGTCTTCAATTATCTTCATCATATTTGATTCGCAACGCTAATGCCATACGAAATGGTTTTCAGATAATATATCTTATCCCGGTCTCTCTGTACTGACAACGGAATGGTCAAAATCTTTGATGGTCGGTGATTTAACTATCGAAGGAAAATATGTGTACAAACAACGGTCGTATTCCCAAATGCAAATCTTACCGATCAATCATCATTTCATTCCCAATTTCCCATTTTATCATTTCCATATATTCATAAATTCCTTATTTTCTAAAATTAGAAAATATACCTTATTAACTTTGGAAAACGTTTCCATTTCTGATTCACGCATCAATATCTTCCTACCTCTATCAGTCTCTAACCGTAACCTAGTAAGAGAACAACTTCCTAAGCATAAACCCCGAAGGCCGAAACCAACATCAGAACGATACCTAGAAAGCCATTCAACTCAACTAATTTCCAATCAGTTTCTAATTTCAGTAATTCCATTTAAATACCTAATTCAAACCTCAAATTCCTTTATAATATTTTATTTGCAAAATATTTACTTAAATGCTTTATTCACATTAAATGTGAATAATATTTCATCTTTGCAATCAAAACAGTTTGATTTCATATTTAAAAACAATACCCCAAATCCAATTTCTATTTATACTTCTAATTATAATTATTCATATAAAATCTCATTTTATTCTTCTAACACTTATAATCCCATTTATAATCACCTTTATAAATGCTGCTCAAATTCCATTTAAAATATCGGTGTTAAAACCGATTCCAACTTCTCTATATAAATTAAATCTTATATATTCCGTTTATCAAATGATAAATATTTTATTTAATTTATAAAACATTATTTATAAATTAATCTTCTCAATCTATTTGTTAAAATAGATTTCTATATAATATCCACTTTAAACAATCTTCTCATAATTCTTTTATATCTCATCAAATATTCCTTTTACAATTCTATTTACTTTCTAAATAAATATTCCATTATACTTCTATTTATTTTCTATATAAATAATCCTTTTATACTTTTATTTATTTTCTAAATAAATATTACTTTTATATTTCTATATATTTTCTATATAAATAATTCTTTTATAAAATTATTTGATTTCATAAATATTCCTTTTATAAAATTCTTTGATTTTATAAATATATTATTTTCAATTTACACTTTGAAAATTCCCTTTTCACATTCCGGTATTTCTTATGGTACTTAAAATACCAAATAACCATGATCAACATCATCTACACACCCACAATCAATCACAGATTATATATTACATCATATATCACAATATATGAAAACAAACAGTATTATAAATATTGAGGAATCCAGTTGGATCCCTCCAACCTATTTCCCTGCATCCATAGATGTTAAACAATATAATTAACATCAAATTCATTTCAATATGAAATATTCTGATAAACAGAATCAATATTTGATTAACGATTTATATATATATATATATATCGTTATTTATAATTTCAACCAATAAATCAGCAATTCAACCAAACAGTCAATACACAGCAATCAATCATTATTTATCAACACTAGATTATATTTATAAAAATATAAACTATACAGAATTAGTGAGATTTACTCACATTGGACGATCATCGTTAAATAATGATAGTTGTCAGTTGATTCAGATAGACAATTTATGTCGCTATAAATTGTAACGAACTCCAATTCACTCTCAGTCAGTTCCATTGTATAGCCACCGTCCATACGATCCCAACGGATCTTGTTTCGTAGAATTCTGATAACACATGTGTAAGATATTAAAATTTCTCGTTCATACATTATTAACCATTATAAATAAATTTAATTAATTACCCATCAATACTAATCCACGTCATTAAAATAACGGCCCCACCCCAACTTAATCATCTTCCTCATTATAACTCGGCCGATATCTGCTATTTGCAAACACCATTACAGTAGCTCTCTACTCCTCATTCTCCTCCCATATGTAATCGTTTTCCAGGCCAATACCTTCAAACCTCTCCCCGTCCAAATCCCTACTACCTTGTACACATCACACAGGGCTCGCTCCTCCTTGCAACTCGCGATGTACAGAGACTCTCACGATACTACAGTAAACGTGCGACAGTTTTTGTTGCACAAATCCACCAAACTTTGCACACACACTCCACTCGAAGCCACAAACTCCTCTACAGCCTTCACAACACTCACGGTTGTCCCCTTCAAAATGCGTCGAGGCCTCCCAAGAGCTGCTATGATGAAAGACAGCGAAAACTTTCATCACTGTATCCTCCAAAAAATCGCACATAAGTGTTATTCAACTCAGCAAACCCAAAATCGAATTCGAATTCAACAATAACGGCTTAAACCTACTGATATGGCGAACCCTAGCTCAAGGCTAACATTAGCAATGAACGTCGAACAACATAAAACATACAGAGGAATGAAGAGAGGGATACTATGAGTCCAAAAATCCAAGTTTCCCATTTTCTTGTATTTTATTTGAATTGTATGAATTTATGAAGATCAAAGTATTTTACTGAAAGAAGAAACTAGCGGCGCAAATACTTTTGACCAGAGGAAGGTTTTTTGTTTGGTTAGAAAATCCTAAGGAGAATTTATAGGTAAATTATAATATTTTTATATTTATTATTTTATTAAATTTTAGTCTATCGCTATTACCGTTTAAAATTCCTACGGCTATGTACAATATCCAAATTCGATAAAAATGGACATGCAGCTACAGTTTGACATTACGGACCCAACGAAACTTGTTTCGTCGAATTCCAAGTCTGTATGCTCACATCGCTTATTTTTAAAGTCAGAATATCGACTCTTTTTCACATTAAAATCTCGTACTTCCACATACTGACTTCAAAAATCATGAAAATTGAAATTTAACAATAATTTAATATTCTGGATCCAACAAAATTAGTTTCGTCGAAAACGGAGGTCGTTTGCAAAAATAGCTATTTTTAAAGCTCTAAATAAATCCATTTAAATAATAAATATATTTAAAAATAATTAAATTAAATATTTATAAATAAATATTATCGTATATATATATTCACACAGAATATAATATAGCTCCAAAATATTCCTATCTGAATTTATAACTCGACATTTCAAATCCAGATTAAATCAGTATTCAATTTATATTAAAAATCCATTTATAATATAAATAAATCGTTATATATTATAAAGGAATTCCATAGCGACTTTTCGAAAATTTGATTTGGACATATCTCATAATCTACATGACGAAATCTCGATTTTTCTCTTCCATTAGAAAAATATACTTCCCCAGTTCTGAATGTTTCTTGTTTCACAGAAATCCGGCTTAAAACGGATTCTGTATATTCAATTGAAGTTCGAATCACCAAATTAAGAACTGCCGCTCCATTTCGAGCTTGATTATAATTATAATATAAATTATACGTTCAACTGACATTTATAAAACAATTCGTTAATATAATTCAAATTCTAAACTGTATATATATATATATATAATTTTTAAATTGTCCAATTCACACAATATTGTCAATTCACTATTTCCGACTATTTCAGAATTAAATATATTATTCTATTAATTATATTAATTAAATATTCTATATTATTTAATTAAACAACCATTTAAATCTCTAAACACTATTTTAAATAATGAAATAAATTAATTATCATACCGTAAAAATACGGGACGTTACAGGTGGATTAGCAGAAGGTGTTAGCCTACTTTGTGAACTAGGCAACACAAAGTCGAGATGTCAAGCGTTGAAGAACATTTCTTCTTAGAAAACATCGGGTCGGATCGGAGGGCTACTACCAGTCGGATCGGAGGACTACTATCAGCTCGGTACGAAACAGAGCAAAATGGACAAGGACTCAGGTTTAGCTCAGGTCAGGTCGGATCGGATGCCCCGATCCGAACCCCTTCTGCTCGCCCCTCCGAACCGAACCCAACGTACCATATCACTTCCCCCACGATCTCCTGAATGTTCGGAGTAGTTATGACCATTTCCTGCCCATGATGACCTATATCTGATGCGCTGTCAACACTGGAACCCATTCGAGCCCGAGAACGATGGGATGAAAGACACGTAGCTCCGACCCGAACCGAATTCTGAGTGAATTTCCACCTATAAATACCCCGTCAAGATAAATTTGAAAGGATCTTTTTTGGCATTTTGAGAGTTCAAACACTTTCAAGAACCGAATTCCAGCATTCCCAGATAATCCAAATCGTCATTCAACATATATTTTGAGATAATTGAATGAATATACGTGAAAAGTGAGTGAAATTGAGTGAATATCTCATTGTACTTACATCTATATCATCGAGGAAAGTGATTATAAAGTGGACGTAGGCCTTTCGACGCCGAACCACTATAAATTCTGTGTCTCCATTTTACTTTTGATCTTATTTTATTTCGATTTTAGTCAATTTGGGTGTTAGTACCACTTTTTGGTCTAACATTTTGGTGCTTTCACTGAGAACCATTTGAATTCTCTGTTTTTCCGGATTATCGTTCTACTTTTTGGACCGTTGAGTTCAAAGAAGTTAATCCTCAAGTTACGACGCTTTTGAATATTTGTTGGTTGATTGTTGAAGAACTATGGCCAAAGGAAAAGGCAAGAAAGTTCAAACCAGTCGAGGGAACGGAGTTGGTGAAGATCAACAAAACCCGGTTGTGACAAGGTCTCGTGGGCAGAGCTCGGGAGTGGATCGGACAGGTACAGGAAATCCGAACCGAACTCAAGGAGAGAGCACCGATCCGATCCGAGTAGGAGAATCTGAAGCAGTGCACTCCCCTAACCCGAACCGATCCGAACAAGTTGCTCTGCTCCGATCCGAACAAGTTTCCCAACTCCGACCTGAACAGATTGCTTAGCTCCGATCCGATCCGTCGCTAGGTGATGCTGGAACCTCTACTCGACCTCCTCCAAATGCTCCGGCTCCAGCCACCATGATCAATGATCAGATCAATCCATCTACGCCTATTACCCAAGGATATTTTTCGCGCCTTCTTGACATGCTTGAGAGCACTAGGGAGGCTATGAAAATCCACGAGCGCACCAATCTCATGATGCAAGAGAACATGAGAATCATGAGCAGGGAAATTAGCGAACTACGCAGACAGAGAACCCCATCCCCGGTTCATCACACACCAATGGATCAGTCTTCTTCTTCTGAGGAAGAACGGCCCCGTGAAAGAAGGCCGCTCGAACGACCTCAGAATTTGGAGCAGATGGCGTTCGGATCTTTGGGGTCCCGCGAGGACGCTGCATGGGTACTAGGACCCAATGATCCGAGCTTGAGAGAGCCTATGGTGTTACCAATGCGAGGATCCCATGTATTACCTAGAGACCCTAACCTTACCAATCCCACTCAGGGACAAATGCTCCAGCCCCTTCCTCCCGAGATCGACCTGGAACGTAGGGAACAAAGCAGAGCAGAAGCGGCTCGAAGAAGGAGGGCGTCCCCTGATCAGGAGCCCAGAGGAAACCCGAACATCAGAAGGAGGGCGTCCCCTGATCAAGAGCCCAGAGGAAACCCGGATATCAGAGCCAGGGAGCCTGAACGGCCCCTGACCAATGCTGACGTATGGACTATGGTACGCCAGATCATGTCTGAAAGTCGGAACTACACCAATGAAGATTAGGGCATTGAGCGAAGCCATACTCCCTTTACTGATGACATCCTCAACTTTCAGTTTCCCCAGCGTTTTAACCTGCCGCAGATGGACAGGTACAATGGGAGAACCAATCCGGGACAACATTTGATGCGATACGCATGGCTCATGAATGCTGCTGCTGCCCCTGACGCAGTGAAGTGTAAAGCCTTCCCGATCTATTTAGAAGATGTGGCGCTGCTATGGTTTACCCGACTTCCTCCTCGGTCGATATCGAATTTTAGGGAATTAAGCGAACGTTTTATGAATCAGTTCCGACTCCATGTCCGAAAGTCTAAGAATGTTATTGAATTATCAAGAATTAAGCAAGCGCCGGGTGAGTCTTTGAAGTCATATCTCGACCATTTCAACTTAGCTGTGACAGAAGTCAGTGACCCGCACGAGCCCACCATCTTGATGGCTTTGATGGAAGGAGTCGATCCTGACTCCGAGTTTGGAGATTATATTTCTGGGAAGCCACCTCCCACGAGAGAGTTATTCTATGAAAAGTCCGATATTCACTTAAGACGAGAGGAGGCAAGGGCAAACAGAAAGAGAAAGTCTGGAGCGGCTTCAAAAGAACTGTTCAGAGTAATGTCGCCGTGAAGCAATCTGGAGAAAGTTCCGGGAAAGTTGAGGTGAATGTGGGAAACAAGAGTGGAAACGACAATAATGGAAACGGGGGCAACAACAACCGTAACGCGAATGGTGACAGGAGAAATAGGAACCGAGGAAGTAATCCTAACAAAAGACCCCGGTTCCAGACCTATGAGAATTATTCACTGCTGAACGACACTCTGGAGAACATTTACTTGGATACATATAATGTTTTGCAATACAAAAGACCGCCGCCTCGAGACTCAATGGAGAAAGAAATCGCAACTGGAAAATTTTGTTTATTTTATGGAACTCTTGGGCATTCAACAAATGAATGTCGACATTTGAGAGACGTGATTGAGAAGTTGCTGCGCGAAGGAAAATTGGATGAATATAAGGTTGCCCCAAGAGACAGGGGGCAAGGAGAACAGGCTCCAAACCAGAACCAATCTGCTCCCAAGCCTACAGCGCAGCAGAAAGGCAAGGGAATTGTTATTAACACCATAGTAGGTGGACCCCACCCAGCTATCCACAGTTTTAGAGCAATGGACCAATACGTTAATGCAGCTAAGCACGTAGATGTGGATGAATGTGATGATTTGGAAGATATCGCCCCTGTGAAACAGCAGAGGACAATGTTTGATGACGTGGTGTTCCGTAGCAAAGACAATACCGGAATCCAGTCACCCACCGAAGATCCGTTGGTCATTACCACTACCATTGGACCGGCGTTGGTTCATAAGGTGCTAGTAGACAATGGAAGCTCTATTAATATTTTATTTAAAAAGTCATTCGATCAGATGAAACTTGAGTCTGAAGATTTGAAGCCATGCGAAGGTTGGATCTGAGGCTTCAACGGAGCGTCGACAGCTCCGATGGGGTATATAGAATTGCCCGTAACATTGGGACAAGGGGAACGCCGAAGAGTACGAATGCTTCAGTTCGTAGTGTTGGACGTAGATTCGCCCTACAATGCATTTTTGGGAAGGCCTGCCCTTGCAGAGTTCAGGGCTTGCATCGCCCCTTGGTGTTTATTGCTTAAGTTCCCAACTGAAGCCGGAATAGGAGTAATGAGAGGAGATCAAGTCTCCGGACGGGCTTGCTATGTTGCCGAATTAAAGATGTTGATGAAGGGACTCAACATCGAGAGTAAAGGTGTCTCGCCTCCTCCAAAGGAGGGTTCGGCGTAGCAATTAGAGGGATCGGCCCCGAAGGAGTTGCCCAAAGGAACGCCTGAAGACTTGGATCCCAGAAAAGATGAGGAACCAGAGGCTAGAAATGCGACTCCTAACGAAGCGACAGTGGACATACCCATTGACGAAGCTGATCCAACAAGAGTTTTGAAGATTTGATCCCAGTTGGATCCACATCGAGCCAAAGAACTAACTGACTTCCTGAAGGCAAACCTGGATGTGTTTGCCTGGACCCACGCCGACATGTGTGGGATATCGCCATATGTCATGAGTCATTCACTAAATATAAACCCAAAACACCCGCCTGTAAAGCAAAAGAGACGTGTGCTGGGCCCAGAGAGGTCGGCAGCTCTGAAAGAAGAAGTGGAGAAGCTGAAAGCGAACGGTTTTATTAGAGATTCGACATATCCCGACTGGATATCGAATCCCGTTTTAGTAAAGAAGCCAAACGGAAAGTGGCGGACATGCATTGATTTTTCAGACTTGAACAAAGCTTGTCTGAAAGATAGTTTCCCACTCCCCAGAATTGACCAGCTTGTAGATTCGACAGCGGGACACGAACTTCTTTCTTTCATGGACGCATATTCCGGGTACAACCAGATTCCTATGCACGTGCCAGATCAAGAACACACGAGCTTCATTACAAATTTGGGGTTGTATTGCTATGTGGTCATGCCGTTCGGATTGAAAAACGCTGGAGCCACCTATCAACGCTTGGTGAACAGGATGTTTTATAACCAAATAGGGAAGACTATGGAAGTTTATGTGGATGATATGCTTGTCAAATCGAAACAGTCCTCCAGCCATACACAAGACTTGGCAGAGATGTTTGGTATCCTGCGAAAGTATCGGATGAAGTTAAATCCTTTGAAATGCTCATTTGGAGTGGCATCGGGAAAGTTTCTAGGTTTCATTGTGAGCACTCGGGGGATTGAAATCAATCCCAGCCAAATAGCAGCGATAAGAAACATTGAAGAACCAAGGAGAATCAAAGATGTCCAGAGTCTTGCAGGGAAAGTAGCCGCGTTGAGTAGATTTATCTCCAAAGCAACGGACAAATGCGTCCCATTTTTTGACTTGATTAAAAGGGGAAAGAAGAACTTCGAATGGACTCCGGACTGTGTTGAGGCCTTTCGAAATTTATTGGAATTACTAGAGAAACCACCGATTTTGTCAAAGCCAGTGAATCATGAAGAGTTATTTGTTTACCTAGCGGTTTCGGCTCACGCTGTTAGCACAGCCTTGGTCCGAGAAGAAGACAAAGTGCAAAGGCCGGTATATTATGTAAGCAAGAAATTGGCAGCTGCAGAACGCAACTACCCAAGGATTGAGAAGCTTGCTTACAGCCTCCTGATCGCCTCCCGAAAACTTCGTCATTATTTCCAAGCTCACCCAATAACCATATACACTGACCAGCCTCTGAGGCAGGTGTTGCAGAGACCCGAAGCATCGGGGCGTTTGATCAAATGGAATATTGAATTAAGTCAGTTTGATTTAAATTTTCAACCGCGGAGGTCGATCAGGGGGCAAGCTCTGACTGACTTTATAGCAAAGTTCACAATCCCAGAGGAGGAAATGATCGATGACAAAGTGGTCAAGTCAGAGGACGAGTTAAAATTAGATCCATGGAAGCTGTACACAGACGGAGCCAAGAACGACCGAAGGTCCGGAGCTGGAGTCGTCTTAGTTACTCCTGAGGGACGATCGTTATATTACGCTCTACGATTAGAATTTTCAGCGAATAATAACGACTCAGAATATGAAGCCCTGATTGCCGGGATCAAACTTGCTAAAGAACTCGGAGTAAAAACATTGAACATATTCTGCGACTCCAAAATAGTTGTTTGCCAAGTGCGAAAGGAGTTTGTGGCTCGGGGACCTCGACTTATCGCCTATCTCGGGAAAGTGGAAAAGCTGTTGAGCAACTTGGAACGGTATAACATAACGCATATCCCAAGAGCCGAAAACCAGAAGGCAGACAGGCTAGCAAAGCTAGCTAGTTCCGACAACCCGAAAGAAACCGAAATAATTCCAATTGAAACGTTGGAATCGCCAAGCTTTGAGTCGATGGAAATTGAATTCGCTTTCGAAGCAGAACCGGAGAAGGTGTCGTGGATGACCCCAATTAAGAATTTCCTTAAGAATGGGATACTCCCATCAAAGAAGAGTGAGAGACAGGCTATAGTTCGCAAGGCCACCAGATACATCCTTCAAGATGATACTCTTTATAGACAAGGATTTTCTATGCCCCTGTTACGATGTATAGCACACAACGACATCAAACGTGTACTAAGAGAAGTACACGAAGGTGAGTGTGGAGATCATACAGGAGGTCAGACCTTAGCAAAAAAGATATTGCGGTATGGATACTTCTAGCTCACAATTAATAAAGATGCAGCTGATTATTCATGACGCTGCGACAAGTGCCAGAGATTCGCCAAAATCCCCAGAGCACCGCCGACCCAACTCAGATCGATGGTGAGTCCTTGGCCGTTTGCCATGTGGGGAATTGACATCATCGGAGTTCTACCAATTGCTAAAGGAGGAGCGAAATATGCAATAGTCACCGTGGACTATTTTACGAAGTGGGTGGAAGCTGAGCCCCTAACCAAAATCACGGCGAGAAAGGTGATAAGTTTCATGGTTAGAAATATTATATGCCGATTTGGGATCCCAAGGACGATTATAACTGATAACGGAACCCAGTTCGATGGTGCTGAATTCAGAAATTTCTGCCAGAAATATAAGATCGACAAACGGTACACTGCGGTCGTTCATCCACAGTCGAACGGGCAAGTAGAAGCAATAAATAAAGTCATAAAATCCATCCTCAAGAAACGAGTAGAACGCGCAAAGGCAAAATGGGTGGATGAATTGCCCTTAGCTTTGTGGGCATATCGGACAACGTATAAGACAGCTACCGGTCATACCCCTTTCTCTCTCTCATTTGGTTCAGAAGCAGTAATTCCAGTAGAGCTTGAAGTTCCCTCCCATAGGGTAACATATTATGACCCGATGACGAATCGGGCACTCTTACTCGAGTCTCTTGGTGAAATCGAAGAAAAAAGGGACGAAGCAGACTTGCGTGCGTCAAGACATCGACTTCAGATGGCACGCTACTATGACAAAAAAGTTCGTCTTAGGACTTTTGAACTGGGAGATTTGGTGCTAAAGCGAGTCTTTCCACCTCTTCTTAACTTCGGTCCAAAGTGGGAAGGACCCTTTGTCATCCAACGGAAACTTGAAACAGGAACCTTCAAGTTAACGACCATAGATGGCGAAGAGGTACCTAGGGCATGGAATGCCCAACACTTGATGCGATATTTGAATTAGGAATGTTGTACTCTTTGCTGTTTTCCTTATGAGCTCTGTAAAAATGCACGACTTGCCTTAGAAAAATCTGTTGATATGAACAAAGAACTATAAAGTGGTTGTAGGCTACGACTTAGTCGAACCACTATAAAAATATCGTGTGTCATTTACTTTCCTGCATTATATATACCTTCAACTACTATTCCGTTACGATTATGGAATATAAGATGATTTAAAACCTGAAAGGTTGAAAACAGCTTATATGCAGGGACAAGCACAACGACTGTTTGTGCGATAAGACATAAAAGAATGGAAAGACGACATTCTTAACTCTAACTCTCGAGAACTGAGAGAGAGTATAAAGGAGGGGAAGACGACGTCCTCTGAGGCGTGAAGGTGCACCCAGACAAGAGACCGCCTCAGTAAGAACTCTAACCTGAGTATAAGACAGGAGAGTATAAAAAATGCCAGAAAAAACGACAGGCATCAACGACACAAAGAATGTGACCTCGTCGAAGAATCGGGGACATTCAGACTGTTTGACTAAATCTTGAATAGTTTTTCAAGATTGACTGGGGGCATATATGTACACACATATTTCCCCTCACCATAACTTCATTACATAACTATAGTAGGACATGCATTTTTACATAAGTACAAAACTGATAACTAACAGACATTGCAGAAAACGAATTATTTTTATTTACAAATGAACGAATTTGTACAGGAAAATAGACAAAAAGAAGGTGCAGGGGCCACCCTTGCAGCAACAATTGTGGGTCAATCAAATGCTGAAATAACGCAAGACACTCCATCATTTAGACTTTGAAGCGGGCTTGGACTTCTTAGCAGCCTTCCCCGCATCCCTCGCCTCTTTTTCGGCCTCCGTCAAGATGCGCTTTGACTTTTTCTTCCCTGAAGCTGAAGTGCTGGAATCAGTTGACTTTTTCTCGGAAGGCGGAACGTTGGAATCAAGAGAAGACTTTTTAGCAAGTTCCTCTGTAATAGATCTAGTCGAAAGCTTAACAACTAACCTTGATCCCGCATCCACTACTGCGAGGGGCTTAAGGCTTTCAGGGTCTAAGTCTTCAGCTTTAAGCTGTATGCGTTTATCTTGTTCGGCTTTCAGTGCAGCTAAGCTAACATCATCGGCGCTTTTCGACTCCCCGACTATAGCCACCTCAGGGTCTTCCTCATGTCCCCCGTTGTCGCCATCATCCTTTAAGGCATCTATCATTTCGTCATCATGAGGAGTGTCAGCCTTAGACGGTTCAATTCCTTCTCCCGAATCTATGGGGGCAGCCTTGTCTTTTCCCCCTTTAGCCTTCTCCGTAGGCTCTGCTCCAGAGGCGGTTCCCTGGGACGCATCTGTCTTTTCAGACAGTTCAATACCTACAGAGTGAGAAGCAACAGTTATCAACTCAGGAGAAAATAGTGGGTTCTTCATCGATTGCTCAATTACGTGATGAACGGTAGAGATAGCTTTGACGAATTGAGGTGAAAATGTAGAGATACCTTCCGACGACTTCTCGGCCGGAGTGACCGCTGTCTCCGACGCCGTTTCGGGTATGGGGGATAAAAGAGATGCCCGAGGGATCCCCGGGTTTTCAGGATCATATCCCTCTACTTCAGAAGTTTAAGAGGCAGTAGAGGAAGAACCAGCCTCAGGAATGTTCTTTTGCTTAGCCTTCCGCCTCTCTTCGTCCATAACAGCAGCAATGAGGCGGCGTCCTTCGGCCAGGCGTTCTGGTTCATCATCTCGTAAATATTTCTCCATCAGCTTGTCCTCGTCAATGGAATCAACCTTGAGCTCCTCTTTCTCCCATTCAATGATTTGACTCCATACTTGGACTAAGGTAGATGGATAATCTTCAATCCAAGAGATGTTCCGGCGGCGAATGATATGCGCAAAGAATTCAATCATTAATTTGCCGAAACCATGCACCTCTCCCTCAGCCTCCGACAGTTGTTTGCGGGCCTCTTCAGCGGACTTGATAGCACATTCGACGTTACCCTCCGCTAGGGCAGCCCTGTTCTCCGCCTCCGCTAGCTTAGAAGCCAAGTCAGCGTTTTTCTTTTCCAATTCAGCATTCTTCCTCGCTAACTCGGCCTTCTTCCGCTCAAGGTCAGCGTAAGCAAGTCGCGTTTTGGCAGCATCTGACTTGGCATCTTCGGCTTGTTTTTTCAATTCCGAACGCTCTTGGGTATGGGACTCAAGCAAATCATGGTAGCGTTTTTGCAGATCTTCAAATTGTTGCTTGAAGCTAGTAGCATCCCGTTGAGCAACAGCAAGCTGAGCCTGTGTATCCTCCAAGTCTTTTCCTAAATTTTTTAAGGCCCTTGCAACGTCTTCTGCGGTTTTTTGCATCGAGTCAGCATTCGTGATTAAAGTGCGGATGATTCTGGAAAGGCTGTGCGAATACTTGAACATTTCTAAATACTGTTTCTCGACCGCATTTATCTTTGCTTTGGCCTCATCTGCCCACCTCGAAGAAATAGGCTCAAGAGCAGGTAAAAAAGTCAAGTTTTCGAAGTAATGTTCAGGAAATTGCTCCTCTAGATACGCCCGCTTAACTGCAGTTTCAGCATCTAGCGGTGGAGGTGCGGGGAATGTCAGCTCAGTATCCCTATGCGTGGAGGGCTCAATGGCCTCTTCATCCTTTCTAGACCGTTTAGCGGGAACCTTACGCTTGCTTCGTGATTCGGTATCTTTTGGCGGACTCCTCTCCCTACTGCGCTTTTCTTGAGAAGAGGTTGAGTCTTTTGATTGCGGCCTGTCCTCTTCCCGACGACCTTGGTAACCTTTATACCGCTCTGGGTCTGTCCGGACAGGAGAGCGAGAGCGTGAGGACTGCGAACGATAAGGATCATAGGGCCTTCTATCCTCCCTACTGCGATCTTCGCGACGATCATACTCAGTATCATAGGGCGGATTAGACATGCTGCGACGGAGTTTCCTGATGTCATAATAGGATCGGGAGATCGTGCCTGCACAACAAGACAAATGAAATTCAGGATCAATATTTTCACAAAAATAAAGATGCTGTGAGTTGTGGTGCTATTGTGTTAAGTGCATCCTAAGTGGTGTTTTCCCCCCAACAAACCCGAGTCCGAAGCCAGACTAGTACGAGCGGGCTCTTTGGCCTTAGCAGGAGTGGTCTCTTCGGAAGAAGTGAAAACTAAAGGATTCTTCCCAAAATCCTCTGAAGTGTAAATAGTTTCAGGTAAGGGGAGATCCCCCAAACCCTGAAATAGTGGGTCATCTGTACTAGGGACATCTCCCTCAGAAGCATCAATCGGCAGATCTTTGGAAGACGTTGACCTTTCCGGAGGAATGGCATCCTCGGGAACATTATACCCCTCGTGGTGCTTTTCGGCCATGTTAGCCAATTCATCATCTTGAGTAGAAGATGGAGAGGGTGAAGTCTGAAAAGGCACTGTAGGAGCTCTCGAACCTTCGCCCGTTTCTGGGACTACGTCCACTGGGGGAATATATACATATGGACCCGTCCCATGACCAATGCTACGGGTAATGGACAGCAACCCATGAAGATGAAGATATTCGTCCTTAAGGACTTCATCAATAGTTAAAAGCTTTTGATCACCATTAAGGAGCCGGTGCATCCGATCAAAGAACGCTTGATCCAATATTTGCTTTGGGTTATCAACTGCAAACAAAAAGAAAACGGGTTAATGTGATGGTTTGCATGTACAAAGTCAAGATATAGAAAACCAGTGTTTTACTTGATTTCGTCCATCTCCTAGCACACCCTGATTGTTGCTTTACATAAAACCATTCCAGCCTAGAGTCACCCGCTTTACTACTGAACGGTGCTGGAATTATTTTCCTCTTAGGGACAGACTCGAAGTAACAAAAAGAAGGAGTTTCTCGAGTTCGGTGCTTGAAGTTATAAAAGAAGTGAACATCGTCAAAAGTGAGCTCTATGCCTAAGATCTCACGGTATGCTACATATAGAGTGTACAAGTAAGCATAGGAGTTGGGATGCAGCTGCATGGGGGCAATCCGCATTTGTCTTAGAAAATCGACGACGAAAGGAGAAAATGGAGGGATAGCCCCGACCATGCACATCAATCGAGTGATTGCCATATACCCCTCCGGAGGGTTGTGAGGACGATCAGCTTTTGATGGCAACAAGGTATCCCCTTTGGGTATCCCGTATTTTAGTCGTATTCGGACAAGTATGTCATTGTCGATCGTCGATTCAACTGAATCTTGAGGTGATTCCAGTATGATGGCGGACTCAAATTCATCAGGAGCTCGATCATCTCCAATCCCTCCTTCCTCCTCATAACCCGGGGAAACTCCACCCTCAGAAGACACATTATCGCTTTCGTGAGTTTCAACCTCGTAGTCTGAGCCCTCATCATCCCATTCTGGATCTGAGGAAGAAGATATGTCTTCAAAAGTAATTTTGTTGGATGTCTCTGGGATCTCTTTCTTGTCTGCTAATCTAGAGGAACGTCTGGATATCATGGTCACGAAACTATTGAAGAAGCAATAGCACAAGTTAGAGTAAATTAGCCCGTATCCCCCCGTACATGTGTATAAACTAAAGTGTGAACAGTGTATGCAGAAAATGCAGAGTTAACGCTCGAAAGTGCGACGCAAGATCTTGGCAAAGTAATAATGTTCAAGGCAGTTCTTGATGTTCATTTATGTTCGCAGGGCACTATCCTAACTGTTCATGAAGTTGGAAGTTATGTCAAGTATTGAGTTGGCCAATTAGACAGACTCTTGTGTATTAAGATGGGGCTGCTTCAGATCGGTTCGGGTATAAATGATTGGATGGGATCGGAGGTAAGGCTTTGTTTTGGTCAGAAGTGGTATCTAATCGGATCGGTTCGGGATTATGTGTTCGGAGCGGATCGGATGGACTTGAGTCCCAACACCCCTTCTTCCTTGATCCACATTCCGACCCGATCCGGCTAGGTAGACTTCGCCTTCCCTCTTTCACATTTAACTCCGACCCGATCCGATACTGAAAACCTCATATCCTTCTCTTCTCCTACGTCCCCCATGCTTCTCCACCCGAACCGATCCTCTACGTTCTGTATCTTCTTCTTCATCCTCAACCACAGTTGGACCCAATTCGATTTCCAAAACTCCATATAGGGATGAGCATATATCCTCTCCAACCTCCCAGCGCCTCGAGGTGATGGCAGAGCCACCAGCAACGACTGCGATGAAAGAAGTAACCATGGCGTCGAAGCCATGCTATGGACATGCCCAATTTGTTCAAATTAACCGCAACATCTTAATTAAAGGTAGTTACAACGATAAGATTCAGGGTTTCGAGACTACCTATATGTTTATTTCAAGAATCGAAGCAAGAATTTTGAGATTTTTTGAGGATTAGGGTTTCGGTATGTGAATTAGAAAACGAGAATTATAGAAAAGGAGGAAGAAAGCAGACGAGTGACGGAGTTATGTATATAATAGCACTGACCCCTCGTATTCCTGCCCTATCTTCCCGTTCGGACCGGATCAAGAGCCCAGCAGCACAGTTTGGCCTGCTAGCCCAATACGAAACAGAAAAAGAAAAGGAGCCATTTGGGTCGAAGCCCGAACCGAACAGAATTCCATATGTCAACTTGGCATTTAAATTAAATTAAAATTCGAAGATGAAAATAAAAGCATAAGGAAAATCAAAAGGAAAATTACTTGGAAGGATAATCGAATGTTAACAAGAGTTCTCCCAGCTATTTGAAAATGAAGAAAGGGATTTACATACTATGCGAAGTACATATATAAACATCAAAAGATGCAACTCCCTGAAGCAGCATGTCTCTATATGTCAATGGGTGCAACTTTTCAACGATTCAACTTCAGGAAGGCACTGTGCAATGACAATCAAAGCATGCTCCGTATCCAACAGAAGCATCCTTTGAGGGGGCAAAATGTTAGCCTACTTTGTGAACTAGGCAACACAAAGTCGAGATGTCAAGCGTTGAAGAACATTTCTTCTTAGAAAGCATCGGGTCGGATCGGAGGGCTACTACCAGTCGGATCGGAGGACTACTATCAGCTCGGTACGGAACAGAGCAAAATGGACAAGGACTCAGGTTCAGCTCAGGTCAGGTCGGATCGGATGCCCCGATCCGAACCCCTTCTGCTCGCTCCTCCGAACCGAACCCAACGTACCATATCACTTCCCCCCCACGATCTCCTGAATGTTCGGAGCAGTTATGACCATTTCCTGCCCATGATGACCACTAATCTGACGCGTTGTCAACACTGGAACCCATCCGAGCCCGAGAACGATGGGATGAAAGACACGTAGCTCCGACCCGAACCGAATTCTGAGTGAATTTCCACCTATAAATACCCCGTCAAGATACATTTGAAAGGATCTTTTTTGGCACTTTGAGAGTTCAAACACTTTCAAGAACCGAATTCCAGCATTCCCAGATAATCCAAATCGTCATTCAACATATATTTCGAGATAATTGAATGAATATACGTGAAAAGTGAGTGAAATTGAGTGAATATCTCATTGTACTTACATCTATATCATCGAGGAAAGTGATTATAAAGTGGACGTAGGCCTTTTGACGCCGAACCACTATAAATTATGTGTCTCCATTTTACTTTTGATCTTATTTTATTTCGATTTTAGTCAATTTGGGTGTTAGTGCCACTTTTTGGTCTAACAGAAGGTGACATCTTTTATATGTATATTAGTATTAGCATTGTTTATTTTGTTGTGTGACACAACCTTGGCAATGTTATGTATTCTTATTAGAGAAAGTTTATCTGTTTGAATTTATTTATCACTTGTACAAACTTCATTACTATTATGTACATCTGTACAAGCCTATGTACTCTGATTATATGGTTTATATAGATATTATGTCTCACCTACGTTATATCTTACTATTACATGTTATTAGATGCGTTATGAGATATACGACAGATTCTGTGATTGTACTTTAAATTCTCTTTTTTCTCTTATCCTCTACTTTCTTCTTTTCCCATTTCTTCTTCTTTTTTTTCTTTTTTTTTTACTATTTATTTCTCTTGATATCGATTGAGTGCTTGTAATTTTACATCGATTGGGTGCTTGTACAACACGTAATTGAGTTATATAAGTAATAGTGGTGTGTAACGAAGACGACCAATATTCGAATCCTAGAATAAAAGGAAGTTAGTTAACTCGCCTGAGGAATTCGAACAGAGACTCAATGAAAAACACCAAGGGTTTGTAACCTAGATTGCCTAGCTCATTGGATTAGAGCAAATATGAAGAATTAACAAGATTCATTCAGACGTTTATATAGATAAAAAAGCCAACCAGGAATCGCAGTGATCTAGAAGGACATGACTATTCCTTGAATCATTTCTCGGGAAGGCGTCAACTATTCTGGAGACAAAATAGCATATTTTCATACTATATAACACGCTCAACTCAAAGTACGTCATATTCATATAAGACACACTTTGAGGTGCAAAATTTTAACTAGCCTTTTGATCTGGCTACTTTGGACCATTAAAATTAGTTTAGCCCGATGGTTATCGATCAAGCAAACAGAAGTTATGGCCCAAAGACTTAGATGTTAGGTCTAGATATCACAAGATGGCGGTCAAACAAGCTTAGAGGAGCTGAGAGATGGGATTCTCAAAACTCAAGTTCTAGAGCTCCTAAACCCTGATCAGCTTACCCATTTGATGACCATCAAACCATAACAATTCCTAGCGGCTCAACATGAATCCAAATTATTTCATCCAGAACAACATGAAAAGGCAACCACTCCAAGAGCTCCAAGTTAGAAGAAGACACAAAATAACAAGAACCTGTTTGGATTGGCATATTGTGGAATATCACCCGGATCGATACCGATCTGAACCATCTGCCATATCTGATATGATTCAAGCTAGAGAATGTGACTACCTCCACTAACTCTGCTTCACATCTTGAAAATTCAAGGCTACCTGCATTTATAAATAGGAGGAGCCTAGGCCTAAAAATAAACTTTGACTTTGAGAAATTGACATTTTCTTGTATCGATCCATACTTAAGAATGTGGCTCTCCCACTACCTCCATTTCGCCTCTTACAAATCCGATGGTACCTGAATATATATATAGGAGGTGCCTAAATAGAAAAAATGGAATTGTTATGGCTTTGGCAAATTTATAGCTTCTTATGCTGATCCGGATCTACATCAATTTGAACTCTTGTACTTGTAAAAGTCAAGTGATATTTTGAAAAGTGAATGTACGCAAATCTACCACAAAACCATTATAGATCTTTCTATGTGATTTCTACAATTGTTTCCACTGTTCTTATTTAATTTTGGAAGCGGCTATTAAAACGGAAAATTTGGCACAAATTTAAAGATATAAATTCTAAATCATTGTATTTGTTTGTCTCTATGTAAGATGAAATTCAGTGGATGATTTAATGGTGGAGATTGTTTGTGTGTAAATTTATGTCATTGTACAGTGTTTAAATAGACTTTCGCTTTAAAGTTTTCGTTAATCTTTTTTTTTTTTTTTTTTTTTTGAATTCTTTTATGTATGTTGGTGCCACTTATTCGCTCCTCCGAAACCGATACAAAGATTGGTGCTTTTTCTACTTTGTTTACCTTAGTGACTGGTGGGTTTCGGGGAAGGCCTATGTGGGGTACCTTTCGGGTATGGGATGCTCGTTTCACTTATGTATTCATCTTGTTCTTTATTTACTGAGGTGCACTGCGTTTTCAAAAGCTTCCTGTCGAACCGGCTCCTATTTCAATTCGTGCTGGACCGATCGATATACCAATAATTAAGTATCCAGTCAACTGGTGGAATACATCGCACTAACCTCGGAGCATTAGTCGGTACATCCATACATGTTTCTATGCTCATTCCAATCTTGTCCAACTTTGTTAACTCCCCCTTCTCCACCCATATATTGTTCGTTTTTGAAACACGCTTTCTTCTTCCATCTTTTCTCGAATCCCCCTTAATGGAGAAAATTGAAGCACCAGTAAAAATGTGTTCATTTAAGAACTACAAGATTTAAATTCCTTTGCTATTTTATTTTAAATTCTCAAAACATACTACGATCTTGTTGAATCTATTCAGACGTGGAACACACACATCTTTTACAATATTTTCAATATAGCAGCAGTTGGTAAACAAAACAAAATCATGAACAAAAAATTAGGTAGTCTCAAAATAATAATCATTCCTTAGGCAATAAGAATGTTAATACATTCCACATCATCACCCTCACCTCCACCCACTTAGGAAGACAACGTTTTATGGACTTGTGAATAAGCTTGGACAGTTGGTCGACAGCTACTTGAGACGCAGCATTGACGGTTGTGACGAAAACAATAAATTTAATAACCTCACAAGGACTCGCAGGAGGAGCAATGCGAATTAAAGTCAATACAGTCCCCATCTTGATAAGAAGGTACGCTTGTCGTGATATAATAAGCACACCTCCTTCATAAGCTATACGAAAACAAAGCTATATAAAGTAATCCTCCTTTCCTTATCACCTCTTTTTATTTAACAGGCCAAATACCATCAAATGTGGGCCCGCCACCATGACACTGTCATGTGTGCCATTTGCTGCGCTTCCAAAAACCATTGGCATTACACCCTGAATAAACCAACAGCAAATCCAACACCTTGTTATTTTATACACATCGATAATGACATTTTTCTATGCCGATATCATTATCAACCCCCACTGATTCTGTATTCTTGTTTAAAAAAATACTGATTGATTCTAATTATTCAAAAGAAAAGCTATGGTTAACGCGATTAATTAACTGGACACGCTAACACTCCACTCAAAAAAAAAGGTGGAAATGCAAATTATGTCATTGTCCATGTCCTTTACACACCTGTTATCCAAGATAGATACGTATAAATCAATGTTCACTACGTTGCATAACAAAGACATTTGGATTAGTGTGTAAGCAATCACATGTCGAACGTTTACCCTACCATGTGCAAATCAATCGCACATGAATGACCTAATTTTGTTGATTAATGCTTAATAAACTGAAGATAAGGCAATGGAAAGGATAGCCTCATGTCGACGAAAGCAGTTGATTTATTTAGATCACTTTTTACAAAAACTCCTGGGAATGAGATGCAGAAATCAAGGATAAAACAAGAAAAAAAAAACCTTAATATCCATAAAAAAGATCTCTCTCAACTTTCCACTCTACTACGTCAGGAGAAATCAGCTTTGTACATTAGTTGTAGACAGATAGATCCATCGTTGTTGTTCTCTTTCAGGTTAAATCCGCATCCATTCTTGCGCTTCCTCCTCTGCTTGTGATCCATGGATGCCCTGTAGCCGATAAGTAATTGGTTAACGTTAATTTTGGGAAAACGTAGAGAAACTAAATCAAAAATATAAGCGGAAATTCTTACTCAGAACTTGTTCTGCAGATAATCTTCGATCAACGTCCTTGCAGACCATCCTGCGAATCAAATCCTTTGCCTCCTTTGAAACTTCAGGAAATACCCCGGCTGGAAACCTCAGATTACCCCTAATAACTTTCTCGAAAACCTCCGATGCGCTTTCTCCGTAGAAGGGCAAAATGCCGCTGAGAAGTAAGTACAAAATTACACCACAGCTCCACACGTCCACCTTTTCGGTGTACTCCCTCCCTGAGAGCACCTCCGGTGCGACGTAATACGGTGTTCCGTATATGCCCCTCATCTTTTCTTCACAGCCAAACAAGCCTGCGCTGCCGAAATCAAGCAATTTAAGGGTATTTTCGTCATCGAACAAAATATTTTCAGGTTTTATGTCCCTGTGAGCGATGCCTCGGCAATGGCAGATCGACACCGCCGTCATCAGGGAAATTAAGATCTCCGCCGCCTCCGGTTCGGAGAACGGAGCGGCGGTGGTGATCTTGTAAAAGAGGTCGGAACCGGTGCAGAGATCCAGGATGAGATGGATGTGGTTGTCGTCCTCGTAAACGGCGTGGATGTTGACGGCATTAGGGTTTCCGGCGGCGGCCAGCTGGGTGATCTTTGCCTCGAGGGAGATGGAGTCGAGGTCGAGCGGGTCGGTGAGGATTGATTTATCGACGGATTTGACGGCGTAGGCTGCGCCGTCGACAGCGGAGTAGCAGCGGAAGACGGTTCCGAACCGGCCGCGACCGATCTCGGGTCCGATGCTGTAGTCACGGTTTAAGTCGGCGGACATTAAAAGGGAGAACTAAGGTTTTTTTTGGCTTGTTAAAAAACAGTTTTTGTTGTTTCGGAATCGACGCGATGAAATTAGGGGGGTTTTGACAGAAGATTTATTAGGAAGCATCTGGATATTCCAGAACGGATATTCGGAAATGGTTTTAAAGATTCCTGTTAACGGAGCTGTTGTACGGAGGATACGTTTTCCGTTAAGTAAAATGAATGAATCATGCTATTTTGTTTGCGAACTAGCAAGCGCACAATGCATGTGGATGATAACGGCACACAACATGAATCACGTTGTTTTATCCACCGTTCCAACTTCAATAAAAAAATTAAGGTACATTCCCGATATGATTAGTGTTGCATGTGAATACGCATTAATAATAATTAATTTTGAATATAGAATATCACTATTAGTTAATGCGGACAACATACAATTAAAAAACAAATTAGAAAACTAGATATGTCTATTTATAAAAATGAAAGAACCTACTATAATAGTCGAATATGCGACAAAAGATTGTTACAAAGGAAAGTACATATATCTACATCCAAACCACAAAGGAATAAGCACGAATTTGAAGTTGATTTAGAAAAGATGTAACGCTATAAGGTGTACCGCTTATATGTGAATTACAAACAAAAAATCTAACAAAAAATTCAAGTATAAACATAAATAGCTATTTGTCGTTCCCTTCTATCTTTCGAATGCTTGCTCTTACCAAATATGAGATCGTCTTAGTGATTTTAGTATTACGACGAATTCATGCCATGTAACATTTGACACATGATGTTGTTGTTTTCTGATGACTTTGACCAGAGTAGCAAAACGATAATACTTCAAGCAAACCCTTTTATAATTGATCTTTACTGGAGTCTCTATATTGGATTCAAGAAGTTATTCTATATCAATGATGTATTATCAAAAAAGACAAATATCCTTTTCATTTGAAGAAAGAGCAAGGAGCTAATAATTATGAAAAAGCAGGATAAATATGTCAAATAAGGAAAACCACTATAACAAACTGAATCAATGGAAGAAACAAATTAATTTTTATCTTACAAATCTTAGATCATGAAAGTCATTATGAAATAACTCGAAAGAAAGGCAATCAATATAATGGACGATTTTCTACAATAGTACGTAAGGATCATGGGATTCATATTAGGGCTGCAAAGAGGAATACAAGATATGGAACAAGTTGTTATTGAGCTAGTTAATTACTAAAACCGCAATGATTGTGGCGTTAGAATAGAAAAAATAGGCGAAGACTAAATAGTTTAAACAAGTTAATGTGAGCTATCATTTTTAAAAAAACAAGGTACTTTATATACAAGTTTAGGTTGTATATAACGCACTACATAACAAGTGGTTCAATCCTACAGAAAAGGAATCAAACGTGTGACATTTTCCACCATGTTCATGTATACTAACCAGTTCGGATAAGATGCTTGTCTGATAAGAACCACATTGTTGGTTCATACAATGACACATACTGGAAGCGTCGAGTTAACGGTAAGCACTACACTTGTTGTTCTCTTTGTGTTAGTAATGAATGTATGGGCATTAATACTCACATTAATTAGTAATAATAATAAAATAAGTAGTAATTAGGTTATTTTTGTAAAACCTAATTGAAATAGGCTAACTTAGGTAAAAATTATTAATTCTTATTTGTGATTATATTACATTTAGCAAATAAGGATAGCAATTAATATGATACTAATTATTATAATAACAAATAAGACATATAAACATAGAAATCATCATGGTAATTAGTAAAGAAATAAAACATACCATGGTTACACTTGACATTAGATTGAAGGAAAATGACCAAACTTAGTAAAGAAATAAAACATACCATCGTTGCACTTGACATTAGATTAAAGGAAAATGACCAAACTTTGCTCAAGTGATTTTTTTTAGGTGTAATCATCCTATTAATGACAATTTTCATTTGAGAAATTTATTATTTAAAGATTTGAATGATTTGTTTAATGAGTAGTAAATGTGAATAAGGTGATAATTTAACAGGGATCAAGTTGAATAATTATTGTATCTAATAGTTAAATTTAGAGGTTACTACAAATACTAACTGAATGAATATATATGAGAATTGAAATATATTTGAAATTATATTGCTTAGGTTAACTTTGAACGTTCACCTTAATGACTAGTTCTAATTAGTACCTCACGGAGATGGTGTAAATAACCAAATCCCATTGAGTTGGGAAAACATGATTAAACTTCACCTAAATTTTGTTCTATACAACCTTGAAATTTAATTTAATTTTTACGATTTCATGACATCATATAACCTAAGGATATATCTCCAAAACTTCTTCGACCTTTACCCCTTTCAAACCAACCTCCATAAAGATGTCTCAAAGCTTCATCCGAATGGTATCGTAAAGCTACATTTTGGATTTCATTTACCATTTAATAGTGAATTAGGCCTTGTTGAATCACAAGATCCATACTATAATATATTTTAAGGTATCTCCCAAGACTGATGAAATACAAACTCCCATAAATTGCAAATTCAAGCATTAGTAAAGGAATTTATTTCCTTTAACTGACACTTTGATTATAGCAATGTACTTGTAAGCAAATATAAAGCTAATAAAATAAGTGACTACCAAGTTGACATTGTTATATTTTAATAAAACCACAGTAATCACTTGTGGTCTATTTCTAGTTCAGTTTGCTTGCCATTTTTCTGTTTTGTTATTTTTTTTTCCAAAGCGGGTACTTACATACAAATTTTGATAGGATGCTGTTAGGAAAATTGTGCCTTTGCGGAAGTGATCATGATCTTATTCACCCAATTACTTAAAAATGATTCAACGAAAAATCAACACAGATGTAAAATTAACCGCACAAACACAAGATATTTCACCTAACCGCCCTCTTTATTGATTCACAAAAAAAAATATTTGCACTTAATGGATCAAAAACCAAAAGTAAACAAACTACGATTGATAATTGAATCAATAACTTTATAGAGAAAGAGAAAAAATATCCAGATGGCTACAACTATTGTTGGAGAAGGAGAACAATGAAGAACGGCGGCAAACCCTTGCATCAACTATTTCGGTCTCAATCCCATCATTAACCAATCCTAGAAGCTGCTTTTATAGGAGTATTGAAGGCCTATGCAAAATATCTAATTCTCTCCTCAGATATATCACAGATTAAAAATGAGAAAAACCAGGTCAAAATAATATTCTCCGGCTCAGACGTCTGACCGGTTTGGTCAGACGTCTATCCAACCTCTCGGGAATTCCAAAGATCATTCCCAGACGTCTGACCAACCTCCCAGACGTTTGACCAACCTCCCAGACGTCTGAGCTAAAACCAAAGCTAACTTCTCTGATCTTCAATCTTCAAACTATCTCCTCTATTACAAAGCACTTACAAACATCGTTTTCTTCAACTGAGATGTGACTGAAATATCACAAATCACAACACTCTACCTTGATATAAAACCGCATTTTCAAGCAAACTTCTAACAATAAACAAATAAGTCACCTAGATATTTCAACAACCACCTATTCTCAATTAAAAACATTACAAACACAACCCACCGCCTACAAAAGATGCATCTTCCCTCTGAGATGCACCACGCAAAACTAATGGTCTAAAAATGATTGTAATACCACAAGGATCTCCATCTTGTGCATTTTCCAAATCGACACATATCTACCATTTGACCTGAGCTGTTTCCTTGACCATTTTAGATTCCTCGAGCATCATCAACATGAAGGCCCATGTCTAGAATTTCAGCAGTGACCAAACTAACTCCTCCACCTTGCTATGGACTAAGTTCTTCAACCGTCACTTGTCTTCCACAGTTGACCACAAAACCAACCAATCTATGAAGGTTTGCTTCCTATAAAATTCCTCTCATCGTAACAAGAACACCCTTCTTCACTCTCAAATCAACCTTGAGTATCGTAAGTGGAACCACGACGATCAAACTGACCGAGAGAAATAAGATTATGCGAACTAATAGGTACATGTCTAAATATGGAGACTTCCCTTACCACATCATCATGCATATGAAACCGGATAGATCCA
The DNA here is from genome assembly GCA_030737875.1 of Allium sativum. Taxonomy (NCBI): domain Eukaryota; kingdom Viridiplantae; phylum Streptophyta; class Magnoliopsida; order Asparagales; family Amaryllidaceae; genus Allium; species Allium sativum. The sequence goes on along the minus strand of CM060918.1, from coordinate 157,912,719 downwards.
ATACCACAAACTGTTAGATCTACTCCAATGGTTGTTCTAGTTATGTTAACATTGTTCTCATAATAAGAAAAACAATTCACATCCTTACAAATGTGAAAATTGGCTCTCGAATCCATCTTCTAAGGATAAGCTTCACTAAACAGGACATCACAAGAAGCATCACTAATGGAACCTTCAACAAAACCGGCATGTGCATCATCACTACTATCACCGTCCATAGCCTTATTCCGATCCTTCTTATAGGCTTAACATTTTTTGTGTATTTGACCTTCCTTACCACAATAATGACAAGTGATAGCACCTTACCATTAGCTCCCTTCTTCTTCCATCTTGTATCTTTCCTCGAGTCTCTTGCTACCATGGCCTCACCTTGATCTGATTTGAAACCCGACCCTTTTCTCCATAGCTCCTCATTCAAAAGGCTGCTTCGTACCATTTCCAAAGAGATAGCTCCATTAGCGTTGGAATTGCTCAATGAAACAACCAAAGTCTCCCAGCTTTCTGAAAGCAAACTCATCAACAAAAGAGTCTGCAATCCATTAGCTAAATTGATCTTCAAATTTGCCAATTGATTGATCACATTTGAAGTTCCTTCAAATGCTCTGCAACAGACTTTTCTTCATCCAACCTCAGTTGCACTAGCTTTCGAACCAAAAAAACCTTACTTGTAGTACTCCTTTACTCATACAAAGATACCAACTTGTTCTACAATTCCTTTGCGGATTCACAACTAGCCATATAATGGAATACCGAATCATCAACGTACTGCCAAATTAAGGCAACCGCCTTCTTATCCATCTTCTTCCACTTTCCCTCATCCGCATTCGAGGGCTTCTTCCCATATTCATCAATCAGATCATGAAGATCATTGAGGTATAGAACATCTTCCATCTTAGGCTTCAAAATCCCCCAATTTTTTCCATAAAAAATAGTCATATTCGGATTGTCATCATATCCGACATAAAAAAATCATTTATTTTTCAATTCAAAATCACTCTAAGCTTTGCAATGATCAAGCTCTAATACCAATTGTTAAGAAAATTGCGCCTTTGTGGAAGCGGTCAGGATCTTATTCACCCAATTTCTTAAAGATAATTCAATGGAAAAACAACACGGATATGAAATTACATGCACAAACACAAGATATTCCACCCAACTGCCCTCTTTATTGATTCACAACAAAAATCAAATTTTGTTTACACTTAATGTATCAAAATATCAAAAGTAAACAAACTATAATTGAATCAATAACCTTATTGAGAAATCGAATGAATATCTCGATGACCACAACTATTGTTAGAGAAGCAGAACAATGAAAAACGATGATACATTCTTGGATCAAATATTTCGGTCTCAATCCCATCATTATAATCCAAACCTAGATGCTGCTTTTGTAGGAGAATAAAAGACCTAGGAAAAATATCAAATTTTCCCCTCAGAAATATCACAGATTAAAGATGAGAAAATTACGTCAAAATAATATTCTCCAGCTCAAACGTCTGACCGGGTTGGTCAGATGTAATGTCCGACCTCTCGAGAAATTCCAGAGATCATTCCCAGACGACTGACCAACCTCCCAGATGTCTGAGATGAAACCAAAGCTATCTTCTCTGATCTTTAATCTTAAAACTATCCCCTCTACCACAAAGCACTTCCAAACTTTGTCTTCTTCAACATACATGTGACTGAAATATGACAAATCACAACAGATGCAATATACTACATGTTAGCATGTGTTTGATTCAGACTACGTAAGTTTCAAACTTGCGACCTCTTGTTCTCAAGTTGAAGTGCCTGACCACTAATATAAGTTTTTTGTTAATTCAAATGGTAAGAGATGGTTTTTCAAAAGCATTCTAAATTTTCAAAGTACATTTAGCACTCGTATATCTACTCTACACTAGATTAACAATTGAAAAAGAAGTCCAATGAATTGATTAAGATATAAGACTAAAAATTAAGGTTGGAAGATGAAAAAAAAATATTGATCAGGGTGGTAATAGCCCTTTTAGATCTATGAAAAGGATCATACATACTTAAAGATGAAGGAACTTTATGAAAGTAAAAATACTTTTACATTTTAATGTAATAAACTAAACCAAATTCATTTTACAACAACTAAGGAATTTTGTAAAGTTCCTACATAACATCCGAATGAACCTAAGTTCAATGATTCAGAGAGGCAGACACTAACAGATTTTATATGTTCCTCTGGAAAAGATTTTCGATTATGAAATAACTTCTATGTAGAAGAATACATAATTTAACGGGTGCATGTTGATGCATTTAACAAGATATGCTAGATATTCATAAACCTTCAAAAGTTGTCCTATTTGGTAACAACGCTCTTATTAGACTTAAATATGAATTAATTCTTTTTTAGTGGAAATTATGTTGCTTCCATCTAGATATACATTAGTGTAATCGGTATAATTATATATGTAATTTTCATTATCTAGACTTAGATCCCACGGGGTGTGAACAATCATAAGATAGTGAAGACTCCTCAACGTTTAAAAATACACAATGTTGGGACAAGATCTGAGGAAACTGCATGAGAACTAATTCTTTTGAGAACTGCATGATCACAGTTGATTGAAAAATATGATGTTGGGAAGTAAACAAAACGTCGGCATAGTGCATACATTTTTGTGACTTATAAGGCATGTTTAAAAATAATGTTTAGTTTCTTATATCGAACTAGTTGTCAGATGCAACATATAGTTAAGGATATTGTCATTCATTGATACATATATTAGATATAACCAAATTTGGATGCATGTACCTAATTAGGATATGCACATTAGTACATTCTCGAAAAATTTGGAATTCGTCGCATCCTTTTTCAAAAAGAAGGTAAATGTATAGGATATTTTGGAAAACAAGGACATATGAGGATATGTAGGCACCCATATCCAAAAATTATCCACCAGATTTATGTGAAGATCATAATTTATATTATATGTATCTTAGCATTATAACTGACATGTGTTTATCATTTCAATAAGTTCATAGTATATATTAAATGCATAAATCAATCTATGTTAAATATTTATTGCTATTTATCATCTTTTTATTTATTGTTTTTTTGTAGTTTTATGATCAATGGGGCTAAAAGATATTTATGTTAATCCATGAAAATATTTATGCATTATGTCTATTAATTATCATCATATAAGAAAAACATGTGATACACATCTGTACCCTTGAATGAAATGTCCATTATCCAAAAATAGTTTTAAACTTACAATGTGCATTTAGAAATATCCATTGATAGGAAAAATACGTTAGAGTCGTCATAAACAATGTTTAATTTTATTACAGAACATGTCGCAAGGGGTCAAAATTGATTGGTCTCCTACCAATAATTTTTTTAGTTGTACATTTGTAGGGAAAATAGAAAGAAGCAAAAAGGTTTTGTAGAAGATGTGCCCATAAGTCTATGCAGAAGGTATAAAATTATTCTTAAATGTTTCACATTCTCAAGGAATTTTAGGTGAAATTGATCTTCAAATTAGTATTTCGGTGAACGATTTGAAATAAAATTCCTTGAGTTCATATTAGTTTTTGAGGGATTAAAGAAAAAAATGAAAAAAATACAAGCTTTGATTGTTACACATACTTCCAAAAGCTTATAAATATTCTAATTCTTAGAGTTTGGATTACTTCCCTCAGATAGTTTATTTCCTCAGGAACTCAAAAATGCCTTGTTTTCTTCAACCAATTATATAGAGAGAAATTTAAGAAGATGAACGATCTTAAAGAAGTGTTTCAACATCTTAGACCATACCTAGCTGTCCCTAAAGGATCCAGTGAAATAAAAGGAATTGTATCTCAATTAGTGATTATGGAACAAGTGATACTGCAACTATAGCCCTATGACAAAGAAGTTGATCAATGTTGAATCTTAGGTATTTTTACTTAAATAATGTTTTATCTCTTATTATTGGCCTACTCTTAACAACTCAAATGCTTTATTAAGGTGCAAAACATTAACGTTAAGACTAGTCAACTGCTTAAATGTACATTGTTTGGTTGGAGACCTTGAATCAAAAATTTAAGCAGGATGGAAATGATGAAAAATACACTTACCATCCATGAGAAAATTCCAGCACCATTGTCCTAGTGTTTAGATGCTCGGGATTTGATATATGAGGTTATGAGTTCGAATTCTGCATAGCACATGGTTTGGACAACTAAGCATATGTGTTGAACTTGTATTATCCTATATTTACAACCTAAGACTTATAATACAACTATGCACCATCACTTAAGTACTAATTTCAAAAAAAAAAAAGTGCAATAATATAAGCTCTCTCAATTAGTGCACCTTAAGTTAAAGGAATGGTTCCAATGGAATAGGAAAGCTACATGGCATATTACGCTATAAGATATAATGCTTGGCCAACAAAAAAAATGTGTGAGTGCAAAACTCTCCTTAAGGGAAGAAGAGTTAAAAATGGAAGCACTAAAAGTATTCAGTTATCCATAATCGATAATAAATCAAGTCTTTGAATAGTAGCTGACCTAGAGGACAAAATGAGCTGTTTGATTTAAGACGGGGATTTTTTATTTTATTTTTGAAACAAAAAGGGTACTTATATTACAAAATAAAATATACATGATATTTGAGTTGGCTACAAACAAGGAACTACAACAAACAAATACTTTACAAACAAAAGATCAGCCATCTCAAAAGCAATAATACAAAACATCTCGCACAGATACATACCAGAAATGCAAAGAACCAAAAGGAAGACACAAAAACCACTAGCACTAAGAAATATCTAGCTTAAAATCCCATCTAGATCGAAACTTGAAAATGAAAAGACCAAGCTCCAAGGACCCAGAACCAAACAATAAGCTATCCATGCAAACCCATACAAACCATATAAAAGCCAAACTGAAGCAACCAAAAGAACTTAAAGACAAACAACAAAGATGAACTCAAGGAGATCTTCGACCAAAATGTAACTAGAATCTGTTGCCCTACCGGAGAACTTACATATCTATTAACTTTCACCAAACCAAAAGAAAACCCATTAGCAATCAGAGAACTCCAAAATATGAAAAGAAATCATACCAGAGAAATTAGATTGGAAACCAATACTAATCAGTAAACAACATTATAACATATCATTTTTTTGGAGATTCCTCCACATATAACACCACTGTTCAACCCCATTTCATTTTTAACTTTCATAGCTTTTGATCTTGTCTAATACCGTGATACCAACTTCACCAATTCAGGATTGGTTTCTATCAATGGTTCATTGCATACTAAATTCCCTTTTTCTTTAAGTTTTCCGGTATTAAACTTAAATCTTATTCTGTTGAGACTGCTAGTTGATGAATCAGACTCATGCATTAAGGCTTCTATAGCACCAACATCATCACTAAATAGATCTTCACCGTAGTTTTCTAAGTGATTATCAGCCACAAATTTAACTTCAGAATTATAAAGGTTCTCAACACTTAAATTTCTCTTATCAATATACTCTTACATGCAACCATTGCTATAATTTATAACTTCGGGTTGATCAAAAATAACCACCTCATTATGTTTATCAATACTCATCTCTACATTATAAGAACACTCTTTTTCTTGAGACTATTTATTTAAATCAGGAACCCTCTCTCCTATCACAACATTAACAATTTTCTGCTTCAAAGAAATATCTAAAACTGGACCATCCATTTGCTTATCTTGAATCTCCAACTTACTTTCTAAATCCATTCCACAATTAGTATTAGATTTATTCTTTGTAACCCAAACCGTAGTGGACTTACACATATCATTAGTGTAGCCAAACACTTTACAAGATGAATATGCATGGGGAACCCACTTATAAACCACCCTTTGCCAAACTATATCCCCATTTTCATACTGAACTGGAACTATCCACTACAAGAAAACACTGATTTAGCGTCAAATATTTAGAAGCGGAAATTTCCGTTGCTAATTTGCGACGGATTTCCATGTGATCTACAAGGGACAATTTTTGTTTTTTCAACTTATTTTTCTTTTATTTATTACTGTCGTCTTCTGTCATTTCTCACTAAGCCACTGCAAATTGCGTCAAATTACCGATAGAAAATTTCTACCGTTATTTTCCGCTGCTAATCCAAGCGGAATACCGACGAATGTTCATCGAAGCTACTTGGCAGCAGAATTCCAACACATTTGCAAGAGATGTTTATCTTATTTTTCTAAGATATACTTTAATGTTAATTTTTAATAATTATTAACATATTCAATAATTAATGATTAATTTGTTCTAATTAATGAGTTATAAGTAATAATAAATAACAATTTCACTACAACAAAATAATAACCATATTATAACTTCTCTTATACAACCAGGACAACTTAACAGTATTTTATAATAATAACTAATTTGCTGTTGAAGCAGGAATATAAATACTTCAGCCCCTGGAAATTTTCGATCTCCCTCTACTCATTTTGTTTCCTAAAGAAAACTGGACGCAAAATTCCCAAACTTGAATCCTAACACCGTCCCTAAATCCAGTCTGCTACTTTCTCTTCGTCGTTCGCCATCGACAAGACTACACCTTAAATCTGTGTCGCTACTCTCCTCGCCATCTCTCCGTTGTTTTCCAACCACGCTAATACTCTCTGCCTCTCCATCGTTGTTATCAGGGGGACTAAACCGAGCTCGCTCGCCTCTGTTGCTGATTCTTACTAATGTTGCGTCTCTCCTCCGTTGTCGATCCCCTACGTTGATTCTTCTCGTCATCGCGTCGCTCTTTCATTGCCAATCGCTGTCCTTTTTTCTCAATGTGCATGCGTTGTTAGCTACTGACTTCCCATCGGCGATTGTAGGTATGTTGGAGTATATTGCACATTTTGCATATTTTCTATTTTATTTACTAACTATTGCTCCATCCGTTATATTTTTTCCAATATGTGAATTTGTATTCTTGCATTTTAATTTGAAAATTGGATTTACAACAGCATTACTGTTTTTTATTTCCATCCAAATGATTTGTTTATAGGATACAATGGAAGAAGCTGAAAATGGTTCCGTTTTGATTGAATTTAATTAGTATATAGAGAGCGGCGAGATTAAGCCTGTAGTTGATTCAAAAGGTCCGGTTGCTTTCGATAAAGTGGCAGATGCATTTAAGTATCTTGAGACCAACAGAGCTACCAGTAAAGTTGTTATATACTCTATTGATATGCCATGATTTACGTGAAGATTATATTGCATAGTGCGCTCTGTAATTGTCTTAACATTTTCATTTATTTGGTTACTATTCAGGGTATCTTTTCTCATTCAAAATGTTATTAAAAATTTTAGCTTGTCGCTAGCTACAACACCACTCAGAAACTTGAGTATTTAAATGAGTTGTCCATGTGGTACTTAACAAGTGTTGTATATGACGTAGTTGTATACACAATTATATGATTTTTGTTTGATGATAACAACCAAATAAATTTTATTATAAATGTGTTTGTTAATGTACTGTTTTTATATATATATCATAGAGAGGAATATAATATTTAAATTTAAATAGAATACGACTACACATGAATTCAAATATTCAACAGTATTTTGTTTAAATTTAAATATTTTATTTCAATCATTCAAACTGTACACATTTTATAACTCCACTATTTATTTATCTCAGTAATACATCACTCTTCATATACATTTCACTAATGTACATTTTTCATCTATACATACATTGTTACATATATTAACTGACACTCTGTGTTCCTGTCTTTTATTGTCTTTTGTCTTCAGTCTTCACAGCTTTCTATGTCAGTCCAGTCATCCACACCTGCCATACACAGAAACACACACACAGTACATTGCAATAGAAATAAAACTGTATGCATGTAAATATAAATTTTATTTTTAAAATTTTATTTGCCTCATATTTCTGGTGTGTTTCTCATCATTTTTCATGACTTGATCTGATTCATTTGTGTCTAGACAGATAGTTTGTATATGTACAGGGACAGAAATTTTCGAATGGCAGCAAATACACACGTGTATAAATACACGTGTGCACTGCCTCGCCAATCAGTGTATACAGCTGTGGAGCAGTCACATGGACCTAGCTCGACACAGTGCAAATGTCAAAGTCAACAAAGCATGATTCAAGCCAACAAAGAGTAAAATTGGTCGAGCTCAAGACTGTATGCAAATCAGTCCAAATGTGTGTCAAACATTTGTGAAGTCAACATCAATATGGAGTCGAGCTGGAATATACATATGTACAGCAGCAAGTATCAAAGAGTTCAAGCAACATTAAACATGGTCGAAACAACAATAACAAACAAGACAGCATGCACAAGATAGTGCATAAATAGGAGAAATATGCACATGTAAATTCATACATGGTGGTTCACCCAGTATACAATCAAATGGGATAACATAAAGCAATGTCTGCATGATACAAATCTGGACAGTGAGCAACAAGACATGGTTCAATACAATCTGGGTAATTGTCAAGGAGCATAAGAAAATAAACAATTGGTGGTGCAGTTCAACTACACAAAGCAATGCATAGATATGATGAAAGCCTCAAGATACATGCACACAACTGTGTACAACATGTCAGAAACATGACTCAGGTGCAGCCGAGCAACAAATGATCATACTCAGCAAAACACAAGTGATGGTGCACCAAGAATTCAATGACACAACAATACATATCTAGTGATCAAGACAGTTTTTTTTTTGTTCTCAAAGTGCTAATGGTAGTACAAGCTAGTGTACAGCAAACAGCAGTGGTGAAGGTGCAATATCACAACAGTAAAATGATCAAATGAAAAGTTCAACAATAAAGCATTTCATGTTCATGTGCAAGCTCAGGTTCACACAGCTAAGAGGTATAGTGCAGATAGAAACCCGACAAACATAGAAGACAAGGCAACAATGGGTCATGGTATCTAAGAAGCATATAAGTGCACAGATCAACATACAAGGAGATTTTCATATATACTTTTCAGTTTCAATTTCAGGTTTGAAAATATTTCCAGAATTTGTGCCAACGGTAAATGGCAAAACAGGACTGTTTGGCAAGAAGCAAAATCTTTTTGGGAAGTGTATGAGCGTGCAAAATATACTCAGACAAATACATGGTTGGGAAAGAAGTAATGTCTGAAATGATTTCAGAAATGTCAAGGGACCACAAAATCCATTCAGTTCTGTTTTACTGAAATTGTTCAACTAATACTGGGCAATAAATCTTCTTAAAGGATGGCAAGACAAATTCAATTTGATTCCTGAATATTGAAAGTCCATAGAAGAAATATTTGGCATGTTTTAAATTGTTTTCCACAAATCATTCTTGGCAAAGCTTTTCTGAGAAATCACAATTCCATTCTTGGTAAGAAATAAATCAATTACTTTCAGAAAGTATCAAGCAAAATTAGGCGAGAATTATCTCCAGAAAATTCATTCACAAGGCAATAAATTCAATCATGGACTTATGGCAATATGTTATTCAGAAATCACTGTGTATTCTCGGCAAGAATTTTTTTTTATCTTTCCAAATTTTCATCAATAACAATTTCGAGACTTGCTTCCAGAAATGAAAATGTCAAAGACCAGAATCACACATGACTAGCTTTATTTCAGGCTCATCATTCAAGATGTTTTCAATCAAGAATTCATGTGAGCTAAAAGAGGAAATAGGGGACAGTCACATAAATCAGCCAAGTCATATATTCGAAATCAGAGGATCAGTTCTAGGGATTTCTATTTACCCTATATAGTCTACACCACATCATTATAGGCAAAAAGATCGAAAAACTCACAAATCAATTTAAGCAATTTCAAAGCATCAAGTACAAAATACTCAATGATTTTCGATCAACTCAAAACCGACGACGAGAAAGAGAGCAAGCCCAAATCAGAAAGCATAAATCGACAAAGTAGAAAGCTTCAGACCACTAGAGATTTGATTTCATCAGACATCAAATCGATTTAGGGATTTACTGAAAACCCTAAAGAGATCCATCAACGCCGCCATTTTTGAGTTTCAAAGCAAAAGGGAGATCGGACCAAAGAGAAATCAAATGGGCCGGCTATGTGAAAAGTGGCAAAGCCAAGTTCTTTTTTAAAAGGGGATGACCCCTTTAATTAATCTCCTTAGGGTTTTCTTGTTATTTTAAATTATATTGTTTTTATTTTTATTTTTGCATTTTGAATTTCTTTTGTAAACAAACGAATCAGTGTCTAGATCTGTAAAGTCTAGGATATCAGTCAGGGTGTTGACTGTCAGTTTCAGAGTCTGTAAAATCTGGGATTACGGATTACGGGGTTGTAATTCGGGGAAACCTGATCGAGGGGATATCGATCAGTCTAGGATTTTGAGTGTAGGGTTAGAATAGGAGCAGGGATTGCGAGTGTATATGGTCTTGTATGCGGGATCTGTTCTATCACCTAGTAAAAACCTTAGGATTGCAGCAGTATGCAGGATTTTGTCGAAGCTGGGTATTTCTGTGTGTTATTTACTTTCTGCATTTACTTACTCTGAAATTATCTGTGCTGCGACTAATTTCTAATATTTCAATTAACTGTAATAAACCCTATTCACTCCCCCTCTAGGGTTAATCTAGATCCACCAATTGGTATCAGAGCTGGTTTAAGGTAACAGCATGATAGGGGGTTCTCGCTGTATGATCATGTGGCGAAGTATTGACTCTTGCCCCTACATGCCCGTGGGTGGTTGTCCGTGTCGAGAGGCAGGACGTGAAACCAGTGTCTGAGGTATCTTTGGTGGCCACCGGGGTGATTTAAAATTCCTCGTAAATAGAGACACCATTTGGTATCAGAGCTGGTTTAAGGTAATAGCATGATAGGGGGTTCTCGCTGTATGATCATGTGGCGATGTATTGTCTCTTGCCCCTACATGCCCGTGGGTGGTTGTCCGTGTCGAGAGGCAGGACATGAAACCAGTGTCTGAGGTATCTTTGGTGGCCACCGGGGTGCTTAAAATTCCTCGTAAATAGAGACACCATTTGATATCAGAGCTTGGTTTTTGATTAACTCTAGAATCATGTTTTCCCCTTGTTGTCAGTCTTCTGAGAGTCAGTCCAGTTCATCTCCAACTATTTTCAATGGAACAGATTTTTCAAACTGGAAATCCGAAATAGAATTTTATTTAAAATCTGTTAATATTAAATGTTGGGATACTGTTATCAATGGGAGTGATATATCTGATAATAGAAACATTGTTTTCGATTCTCGTGCTATGAATATCATATTTGATTATCTCAGTACAGAACAGTTTATTCACGTATCTTATTATTTGACTGCGTAGGATGTCTGGAGAACTCTCAACAAGCTCTATGGAAAAACTGACGACTGCTTAAAACCCCAGAATGTCTACTCAAATTCAGATCTGTGCTTAAAAGGAGAAACAGATGAATCAAACGATGGAGAATCAACAGATGTTGAAACTGAAAATCTCACATACGAAGATTTGGTTTATATGTGCACTGATTTAACTAAATCTGTTGATAAACTCCAATCTAAAAACAAATCTCTGAAATCTATGAATTCTGAGTTAACTGGCAAAATTGATGATTTGGAATCACAACTTAAATCGTTTAAAAACTCTTCACAGTCTGATTGTAAAAATTGTCTGAAATTGGAAACCAATCTTGTTCATCTCAATAAAAATATTCAAAAGTTTGAAAAAGAAATTCTTATCTTAAAAGAAAACAAGATTGAGTTATCGAGTTTGAATAATTTTTTACAAAAGGAATTTGAAATTTTTAAGACTGATATAAATTCCAAATTTGAAATTGCTGAAAAAGAAAATTTGTTGAAATCCGATTTGATTTTGAAAGAACTGGAAAACGAGATTGAAAAATCCAAGAAATTTGAGTTTGAAAAACAAAAACGATTTGAATCTGAAATCATGGAATCCCAAGCCAGAATTAAAACTCTTAAAGATGAAAATTTGTTTTTAAAATCAGATTTTGATAGAGGTAAGATCACTTAAAATCATTGTTCAGATTTAATGAAAGAGAACCGTGATCTTAAAACTAAAATTCAACAACTTGAGTCAACTTTGACTAAATTTTCAACAGGTGAGAAATCTTTGAATATGTTGTTGAAAAATCAACTTTCTCCGGGAAATAAAAATGGTCTTTGTTTTGGGAAAACAAATGGCTTTGAAAATTTGAATTTGTATGATTTTAAAAACCCTTTAAATTGCTTCAAAAAGGATCTTTCTGAAAATTTGAGCTTTGGAAATTCCAAAAGGTTTTTAAATCACAAACGAGACAAGAGTTGGTTTGATAACAATCCAGTTGAACAGATGTGGACCCCAAAAGGAAATAAAATGATTTTTGGAAAAACTAAACAAGTTTGGGTTCCTAAAGGCACAAAGATAGATTCGAATGGGATGTTATACAAACAGATTTGGGTACCTGTAACGACCCGGATTTTCGGGGACTTTGGTTATCGACATAAGCACGATGTCGATAACCAAAACATCGAAAAATCCTGGTAATTAGTGAAAGAAATTAGAGGGTGAGAATAGATAAGATAGAAACTTAGAATAGAAGAAGAAGAAGAAGAACACAACATCAGAGTAACACGAACCTCACAGCGGAACGAATAACATATAATAGATAACATAACTTGGAAATATAACAGTTATGTATACAATAGCACTTATCAGAGTACAGCACTTACAACACAGCGGAAATAAACTATAGCTATATGATCTTGAAGCCTCCTGCTCCAAGCTCTCTAAGTATACCTGTAAACTCCTGACTACTTGACTGCCCGTACAAATTTAGGCACCCAAGAGTTTAGGGAAAACAACAAAGTAACTCCGGGTCAGTCATGGGGCTGGTGTGAGTAAAATAGTTTAAACAGGTATATGAACAAGTAAACGATATCTCATAAGACCACGCCGTAGAACGGAACGGGTTTTTCCCTTATGAGAATCCAAAATATCTTTATATCAAAAACCTTTTGATATTATAATAATGTCTATGTACAAATAGATATCAGCTAGCAGAAACGCTTTCATCTCACGTTCTACATATATAGTATACAATCAAAATCGCAAGCACGTATTGGATAATGGATTTCCAACTATGACAAGGTATGGAACCACCTTCCGATCAGTGTACTCTAGGAACGATACACTGGAGTTCAACAAGAACATCTTGTAACTCAGCCACACATGACCGACCACTCATTTCGCTTGAGTGTATCGAATGTATATCACCAACGGTTGGAATCAGCAACCGTTCCCGCACATATATATATATATATATATATATATATATATATATATATATATATATGGGACAACATTGATAGATTAAAGAAGTTCTCTAGATAGGTGATTATACACCCTACTTCGGTGCGACCGACTTAGCCATGCTGCCTGCCCGATTTCTGTCATTACCGGATGATGAGGCTAGAAGCTACGCTTTATCATCACATCAGATTCACTTCAAATGCCACATTGTTAGGTCCATCGAAAATCACTAATTGACGTCTACAACCATACATTACGTGTCAGCTAAAAGAAGTTTCCTTCTCCGCTTCCACTCTTGGTACGGTTGAACAAATCAATGTACGTGACCCTTCTGGAAATACTCTGTCAGACATTCATTCATACAAGTCATCCTCATTCACTTAGAATGTCACATCGTCATACCCGCCAAATCACAAATTGACTTATTCAAAAATAACACGGGTATACAGCTAAGAGAAACGAATTCCTCCGCCACCAAACATGAATACGTTTGAACAGATCAACTTACGCGATCCATTGGATATACTCTGTCAGACCTTCGTCCATACAAGTTGTCCTGGGACTGGACAAACCGAAGGCACTATTCAGTATATCCATCTTAGTCACTGTTATCTAAGACTTATACAACAGCCCTTGCATTTTACTCCGTCTTCAATTAACTTTGGCATAAATGATTCGCAACGCTTATGCCAATACAGAGTGGTTCTATGGATAATAATCCAATTGGTCTCTCCATATTAACAACGTTAAAATGGTCAAAACTTCGATAGTCGGTGAGTTAACTATCAAAGAAAAACAAGTGTGCAAACAACGATATTATTTCCAAATGGAAATTATATCGAACAAACATCATTTAACATAAATCTCTTTAGTTCATTTATTTACTTATCTCCTGTTTCCCTATATTCTAAATTCTTATTTTTTTCTTTTATCAGAAAACATTTCTGATTCTCGTTTGGAAAACATTTCCAAAACTCCTTTACGATCAAACCTTACCATTTCTTAGTTAAGAAGGAAGTCACTCAAGTTGGGGTATAATTACCTCTCAGACCTTAACTGAACAACGTTATAACTTCGAAATGGTCAAAGTTTATCTTTTAATCTTTAACAACTTCTTTACGCCTTTCTCGGATCCAATTTTACTAATCCACTTCTATATTTAAAACATTGGTTATAACGATAACGTTATAATCCCTCCTTTCGAATTATCTAACTTTAATTATAACTTCTATTCTTATTAGTGAATAATTAACCTAACACTTATTTATCTATAAATAAATAAATCTCTATTTAAACACTGGAAAGTATAAGTACTTTCCCGAATTAGATATAATCGAATTCGCCGATTAACTCTCTTCGAGAAATATCTATTTGATTAACTCTTCTTCGAATAACCTATATTCAATTAACTTCTTCCTTTCGAATATACTATATTTGATTACTCCTTCTCGAATAAACGATATTCGATAATCTCTCTTCGAATAACTAATATCCGATAACTCCTCCTTTTCAAATATCTCATATTTGAAAATCTCACTTTTGAATAAACTATATTCGATAATCTCTTTACGAATAACTAATCGATAACTCCCTTCGATGAAACTAACATCGATACTTCTTTCGATGAAATTAACATCGATACTCCTTTCGATGAAACTAACATCGATAACTCCTTTCGATGAAACTAACATCGATAACTTCTTTCGATGAAACTAACATCGATAACTTCTTTCGATGAAACTAACATCGATAACTCCTTTCGATGAAACTAACATCGATTAACTCCTTTCGATGAAACTAAACATCGATAACTTTAACTTGACGAACTTAACTCGATTAACTTGGCTAACTTAACTCTATTAACTTGACTAACTTAACTCGATTAACTTGACTAACTTAACTCGATTAACTTGAATAACTTAACTCGATTATCTTAACTCGATTTTCTTAACTCGATTTTCTTAACTTAATCACTTAACCCAATCATCTTGACTTGATAATTTAACTTGCTAACATAACTCATATCGAATAACTAATATTCAATTTAACTCCATTCGCTTGACTCTAGATCGCAGCGATCACAATGGTTATGCCTGATTCCCTCAGGAAACATCCGACCGCCCTAGGCTATTTACAGCCCTGCGAATTACGCTCGCAGTCGTACGAGATAACAACTCATTTGGATTAACCTTAACTGATTAAATCTAACTGATTAACTCTATTTGAATAACTCGACTCGACTAACCCCTTTCGAATAACATATTCAATTAACTAACTTCGAATACCATATTCGATTAACTAACTTCGAATACCATATTCAATTAACTAACTTCGAATACCATATTCGATTAACTAACTTCGAATACCATATTTAATTTCTCCTTTCGAATACCATATTTGATTAACTAACTTTCGAATACCATATTCGATTAACTAACTTCGAATACCATATTCGATTAACTAACTTCGAATACCATATTTGATTAACTAACTTTCAAATACCATATTCGATTACTAACTTCGAATACCATATTCGATTTCAAACGTCGAATACCATATTCGATTACTAACTTCGAATACCATATTCGATTAACTCCTTTCGAATACCATATTCGATTTCTCCTTTCGAATACCATATTCGATTTACTTTATTCACTTTATAAAGATTTCCTTTTTAACAACGTTTTATTCATTTGAAAAGATTTACTTTTAAATAACGGTTCTACACTTTAAAAATGATTTCCTTTTTATAATGTTCCCTTTCCAATTCTATTTGTAAATGGTTTACAAATATTCCCTTTTCAAATTTATTCTTGAAATATTCTAACTCCTTAAATTCCCGGGGAAATTCGCCATAACCTCCTTTGTATCGGGAGCATCGGGAAAATCCCCAAACTCGCCACACAGGCCTTTCCATTCAAAAAGAAATGTTTTGAATTTATTTCCTTTTCAAATATCTCCTATTTATAAATATTCCAATTTATAAACATTTCTTATTTATAAATATTCCACTTTATAAATATCTCTTATTTATAAATATCCCATTTTATAAATATGCTATTTTCAATATCACTTTGAAAATTCCCTTATCTACATTCCGGTATGTTATGGTATTCAATCATTTCAAATCACGATGTTCAATATCGTCTAAGCACATAAAATCGCCCACAGATTTTATATCACATCATATAACAATATATGAAAAACAATAAAATAACTATTGAGGAATCCAGTCGGATTCCTCCAACCTGTTTCCCTGCATCCACAGATGTTACACAATATGATTATCATCACTTTCAGTTCAATATAAATTATTCTGATAGCAGAATCAATATATAAATATTTAACGGTTTATATATATATATACATATATATATACATATATATATATATATATATAATTTCCACTAACTGACTAGTAGTTCAATCAATCAACCAACACACAGCAATCAACAAATGATTAACAGTTCTAAAATACATTATAAAAATATAACTGTTCAGAGTTGGTGAGTTTTACTCACATTGGACTGTTATCGTTAAAAACGATTAACTGTCTTTGATTTAGGCGAACAATTTATTTCACCATAAATTGTAACGAGCTCGGATTCACTCCCAGTCTGCTTCATTGTGGAGTGCTCGTCCATACGGTCCTAACGGATCTTGTTTCGCTGAGTTTCGATCACGTATGAATAAGTTTTGATGATTCAAAGTTAACGTACATTTAATTAAATTAAAACTTGAAATTTAATTTAAAGCCCTGGGCTTTACCACTCACTCAAGGCCCATCACCATATTTTATATCCCAGGCCCGCTCCTCTCTACTTTCTTCCTCAAACATAACGTGAGCTCCAGGATCAGCCACGCCCACCATTTTCACAACTTCACTGACCTCGTTCAATCCCATTTCTTCATGATTTTCAAAACCGACAGCACCATCGTTCATCACTTCTGAATCTCAACCACTTCCTCACCATTTCATGCAACTCGCGCTCCTCTGGAAGAAAGCAACTCCACGGTCCCAGTAATGACCTCGACGAAAATGACCATCGATTACCATGACACCACCATCCATACTTGCGGATTTCCATCACCAAACCAAATCCGAGATTCGTTTTGCTATTTGATACCCCACCTCTATGATTTTGTGAACCCTAGCTCCACTGTAATATCCAGCGAACCAAGATGGGTGTTCGAACAAGCTAAAAAGGGTATACACTCGAAGTAGTTCTCACCAGGAAGCCAAAAATACTCGATTTACAATTTATTGTATTTGTATTTGTTTGTTCTTGAATTTCAAAGGAGGATTTTCTTTTTTCTGGACTTGAAAATGTGGCGGCTGATAAAATTGCCCAAGGGAAATGAATGAATTAGGTTAAGGGAGGAAAGAGGGGTATATATAGGGAATGTAGATATTTTTAGATATTTTATTTTATACTTGATTTCGCACTCTAAAAATTCCTGTAGTCACATGTGATACCCAAAAATCACCAAACTGGACATGTAGCTAGAGCTCGACATTACGGTCCCAACGAAACTGGTTTCGTCGAATTCCGACTCCGTATGGTCACACAGTGTATTTTTAACTGTCAAAATACTGACTGTTTCCACTCTAAAAATCCGTACGGCCACACAGTGACTCTAAAAATCACGAAACTGGAAATCTAACAACTATTTGACATTGCGGATCCAACAAAACTAGTTTCGTCGAATTCCGACTTCGTTTGCAAAAATGGCTATTTTTAAAGCTCTAAATAGCCTATTTAAATATATAAATATATTTAAATATAATTAAATTAAATATTTAAAATTAAATATTATCGTCTATATTCACAGTGGCATACCACACAGCTCTAGAATATTCCTGTATGTATTTCTAACTTGATATTTCAAATTCCGATTAAATCGATATTCGATTTAAAATGAATTCCCTTTTAAAAATAAAATTAATTCCTTTATAAATTATAACGGAATTCCACAGCGACTTTTCTGAAATTTGATTTGGACATATCTCAAAATCTATATGACGAAATCCCGATTTTTCTCTTCCACTAGAAAGATATACTCCACCAGCTCCACACGTTTCTTGTTTCACAGAAATCCGGCTTAAAACGAATCATGTACATTCAGTTGAAGTTCAAATCGCCAAATAGCAAACTGCCGCGCCATTTCAAGCTCTATTATAATTATATTATAATTATACGTTCAAACCGTCGTCGATTGAATATATTCGTTATTATATTTCGAATCGAAACTCCACCAAATCTCGTATGCTATTCAATTCACATGATATTGTGAATTTCACTATTTCCGACTATTTCGACATTATAATATATTATTATATTATAATTATTAATTAAATATTCAATATTATTTAATTAAACGATCATTGACTTCTCTAAATCACCAATTATATAATTAAATAAATTAATTATATATCTCTAAAAATGCGGGTCATTACATTCTTCCCCACTTAAAATAATTTCGTCCTCGAAATTGCTAAGTTAGAGGACGACCCTATATATATTGGAACTCCTAAGATTTGTTTACCCCTTATTTCTGATTTCAACAGAACCAATTAATATCGACTAAAATATTAATTCTTCCGACTAACTAAAATTTTCAAAAATTCTGAAAATTTTCTAACACTTTAAATTTTCGAAAAATTTCGCCAGCACCTCCTTTGTACTGGTCAATAGCTCAAACTCCAACTCGCCTCTCTGGGCCTTCTTCAACCCAAAAGAAAAATCAAAACGCCAAACGGCTTGTCAATTCGGCTCATAAATTCCAAACTCATATAAAATATAAACTTGTACCTTTTTGTTGGGCATATCATTATATCCCTACCATCTGTTATCAACTCGGCATATACAAATGCCATCCCCATCAACTCCAACCAAGTTATTCTTAACACAACCATTCGCTTATTCAAGCCGAATTCAGTTTCAAATTCGAGTTTCAAATTCCAAACTCTCAACTTATCATTTCAAATCCAAAACCATATTATTCTCTAATCACTTTTATATCGTCAAACCAAATCATTCGCTTATACTCAAGTCGAATCTCAATTTCAATCTCAAGTTTCATTCTTGATTTTCAAATTCTAAGTCCAGCTAAATTTCAAATTCTTGACTTATCCATTCAATTCTATTTAACTTAGTTCAAGTTAAATTTCTATTTATTTTTACCATCTCATTTTATTTAACTTCATAAGTTAAATTTAAATTCCAGAACTTAAATTCCTAGGTAAATTTCAAATCAATTTGAAATCATACTGCCAATTCAAAACCTTTGAATTTCTAAACACTTGTTTCCATAAAACAATTCAAATTAAAATCTTTGGTAGTAATCCACCACTTAGAACTCGAAAATCACACCGATGATACTGCGCGGTCATCCTCGGAATTATTTTCCAGCAACCCAAGTGATTTCAATACTATATCATTTCAAAACCCTAACTAAATACATCCATTTTGAAAACATTTCAAAATCTCCCAGGAACTTAAAATTTCCTTATTTTAATTCCAAATCTGATTTAAATTCATATTTAATTCATCTTATTTCTTATACTTTACTTATATGATTCTGGTTGGTTGTATATAACCATTTCACATTTTATAATCTTATTCGATTATAATTACAACCAATATATCTAATATATGATAATATATTACATATCCATACTGTGTCGGTCCATCGTATTCAAGTATTTATTTACTCCTACCGATACAGTGGATCAAACTGATCGACCAGAACTCATAAAAAACTCAGCCAATGAATCTCCACAATATAAAACCATTTTTATATCAAATACAAATACGCATTCGTATATATACACTCAAACTCAATCTAGGGTATTACTAACCCTATCTCTACCGAGTCACGCCACAGAGCCAAGTAATTCTTAACTTAAGCTCTGACACCAACTGTAACGACCCAGATTTTCGGGGACTTTGGTTATCGACATAATCACGATGTCGATAACCAAAACATCGAAAAATCCTGGTAATTAGTGAAAGAAATTAGAGGGTGAGAATAGATAAGATAGAAACTTAGAAAAAAAGAAGAAGAAGAAGAACACAACATCAGAGTAACACGAACCTCACAGCGGAACGAATAACATATAATAGATAACATAACTTGGAAATATAACAGTTATGTATACAATAGCACTTATCATAGTACAACACTTACAACACAGCGGAAATAAACTATAGCTATATGATCTTGAAGCCTCCTGCTCCAAGCTCTCCAAGTATACCTGTAAACTCCTGACTACTTGACTGCCCGTACAAATTTAGGCACCCAAGAGTTTAGGGAAAACAACAAAGTAACTCCGGGTCAGTCATGGGACTGGTGTGAGTAAAATAGTTTAAACAGGTATATGAACAAGTAAACGATATCTCATAAGACCACGCCGCAGAACGGATCGGGTTTTTCCCTTATGAGAATCCAAAATATCTTTATATCAAAAACCTTTTGATATTATAATAATGTCTATGTACAAATAGATATCAGCTAGCAGAAACGCTTTCGTCTCACGTTCTACATATATTGTATACAATCAAAATCGCAAGCACGTATTGGATAATGGATTTCCAACTATGACAAGGTATGGAACAACCTTCCGATCAGTGTACTCTAGGAACGATACACTGGAGTTCAACAAGAACATCTTGTAACTCAGCCACACATGACCGACCACTCATTTCGCTTGAGTGTATCGAATGTATATCACCAACGGTTGGGATCAGCAACCGTTCCCGTATATATATATATATATATATATATATATATATATATATATATATATATATGGGACAGCATTGATAGATTAAAGAAGCAAATGAATATTCTCTAGATAGGTGATTATACACCCTACTTCGGTGTGACCGACTTAGCCATGCTGCCTGCCCGATTTCTGTCATTACCGGATGATGAGGCTAGAAGCTACGCTTTATCATCATATCAGATTCACTTCGAATGCCACATTGTTAGGTCCATCGAAAATCACTAATTGACGTCTACAACCATACATTACGTGTCAGCTAAAAGAAGTTTCCTTCTCCGCTTCCACTCTTGGTACGGTTGAAGAAATCAATGTACGTGACCCTTCTGGAAATACTCTGTCAGACATTCATTCATACAAGTCATCCTCATTCACTTAGAATGTCACATCGTCATACCCGCCAAATCACAAATTGACTTATTCAAAAATAACACGGGTATACAGCTAAGAGAAACGAATTCCTCCGCCACCAAACGTGAATACGTTTGAACAGATCAACTTACGCGATCCATTGGATATACTCTGTCAAACCTTCGTCCATACAAGTTGTCCTGGGACTGGACAAACCGAAGGCACTATTCAGTATATCCATCTTAGTCACTGTTATCTAAGACTTATACAACAGCCCTTGCATTTTACTCCATCTTCAATTAACTTCGGCATAAATTTTTCGCAACGCTTATGCCAATACAGAGTGGTTCTATGGATAATAATCCAACCGGTCTCTCCATATTAACAACGTTAAAATGGTCAAAACTTCGATAGTCGGTGAGTTAACTATCAAAGAAAAACAAGTGTGCAAACAACGATATTATTTCCAAATGGAAATTATATCGAACAAACATCATTTAACATAAATCTCTTTAGTTCATTAATTTACTTATCTCCTGTTTCCCTATATTCTAAATTCTTATTTTTTTCTTTTATCAGAAAACATTTCTGATTCTCGTTTGGAAAACATTTCCAAAACTCCTTTACGATCAAACCTTACCATTTCTTAGTTAAGAAGGAAGTCACTCAAGTTGGGGTATAATTACCTCTCAGACCTTAACTGAACAATGTTATAACTTCGAAATGGTCAAAGTTTATCTTTTAATCTTTAACAACTTCTTTACGCCTTTCTCGGATCCAATTTTACTAATCCACTTCTATATTTAAAACATTGGTTATAACGATAACGTTATAATCCCTCCTTTCGAATTATCTAACTTTAATTATAACTTCTATTCTTATTAGTGAATAATTAACCTAACACTTATTTATCTATAAATAAATAAATCTCTATTTAAACATTGGAAAGTATAAGTACTTTCCCGAATTCAATATAATCGAATTCGCCGATTAACTCTCTTCGAGAAATCTCTATTGGATTAACTCTTCTTCGAATAACCTATATTCGATTAACTTCTTCCTTTCGAATATACTATATTTGATTACTCCTTCTCGAATAAACGATATTCGATAATCTCTCTTCGAATAACTAATATTCGATAACTCCTCCTTTTCAAATATCTCATATTTGAAAATCTCACTTTCGAATAAACTATATTCGATAATCTCTTTTCGAATAACTAATCGATAACTCCCTTCGATGAAACTAACATCGATACTTCTTTCGATGAAATTAACATCGATACTCCTTTCGATGAAACTAACATCGATAACTCCTTTCGATGAAACTAACATCGATAACTTCTTTCGATGAAACTAACATCGATAACTTCTTTCGATGAAACTAACATCGATAACTCCTTTCGATGAAACTACCATCGATTAACTCCTTTCGATGAAACTAAACATCGATAACTTTAACTTGACGAACTTAACTCGATTAACTTGACTAACTTAACTCGATTAACTTGACTAACTTAACTCGATTAACTTGACTAACTTAACTCGATTAACTTGACTAACTTAACTCGATTATCTTAACTCGATTTTCTTAACTCGATTTTCTTAACTTAATCACTTAACCCAATCATCTTGACTTGATAATTTAACTTGCTAACTTAACTCATATCGAATAACTAATATTCGATTTAACTCCATTCGCTTGACTCTAGATCGCAGCGATCACAATGGTTATGCCTGATTCCCTCAGGAAACATCCGACCGCCCAAGGCTATTTACAGCCCTGCGAATTACGCTCGCAGTCGTACAAGATAACAACACATTTGGATTAACCTTAACTGATTAAGTCTAACTGATTAACTCTATTTGAATAACTCGACTCGACTAACCCCTTTCGAATAACATATTCGATTAACTAACTTCGAATACCATATTCGATTAACTAACTTCGAATACCATATTCAATTAACTAACTTTGAATACCATATTCGATTAACTAACTTCGAATACCATATTCAATTTATCCTTTCGAATACCATATTTGATTAACTAACTTTCGAATACCATATTCGATTAACTAACTTCGAATACCATATTCGATTAACTAACTTTGAATACCATATTCGATTAACTAACTTTCGAATACCATATTCGATTACTAACTTCGAATACCATATTCGATTTCTAACTTCGAATACCATATTCGATTACTAACTTCGAATACCATATTCGATTAACTCCTTTCGAATACCATATTCGATTTCTCCTTTCGAATACCATATTCGATTTACTTTATTCACTTTATAAAGATTTCCTTTTTAACAACGTTTTATTCATTTGAAAAGATTTACTTTTAAATAACGGTTCTACACTTTAAAAATGATTTCCTTTTTATAATGTTCGCTTTCCAATTCTATTTGTAAATGGTTTACAAATATTCCCTTTTCAAATTTATTCTTGAAATATTCTAACTCCTTAAATTCCCGGGAAAATTCACCATAACCTCCTTTGTATCGGGAGCATCGGGAAAATCCCCAAACTCGCCACACAGGCCTTTCCATTCAAAAAGAAATGTTTTGAATTTATTTCCTTTTCAAATATCTCCTATTTATACATATTCCAATTTATAAACATTTCTTATTTATAAATATTCCACTTTATAAATATCTCTTATTTATAAATATCCCATTTTATAAATATGCTATTTTCAATATCACTTTGAAAATTCCCTTATCTACATTCTGGTATGTTATGGTATTCAATCATATCAAATCACGATGTTCAATATCGTCTAAGCACATATAATCGCCCACAGATTTTATATCACATCATATAACAATATATGAAAAACAATAAAATAACTGTTGAGGAATCCAGTCGGATTCCTCCAACATGTTTCCCTGCATCCACAGATGTTACACAATATGATTATCATCACTTTCAGTTCAATATAAATTATTCTGATAGCAGAATCAATATATATAATTATTTAAAGGTTTATATATATATACACACATATATATAATATTTCCACTAACTGACTAGCAGTTCAATCAATCAACCAACACACAGCAATCAACAGATGATTAACAGTTCTAAAATACATTATAAAAATATAACTGTTCAGAGTTGGTGAGTTTTACTCACATTGGACTGTTATCGTTAAAAACGATTAACTGTCTTTGATTTAGACAGACAATTTATTTCACCATAAATTGTAACGAGCTCGGATTCACTCCCAGTCAGCTTCATTGTGGAGTGCTTGTCCATACGGTCCTAACGGATCTTGTTTCGCTGAGTTTCGATCACGTATGAATAAGTTATGATGATTCAAAGTTAACGTACATTTAATTAAATTAAAACTTGAAATTTAATTTAAAGCCTTGGGCTTTACCACTCACTCAAGGCCCATCACCATATTTTATATCCCAGGCCCGCTCCTCTCTACTTTCTTCCTCAAACATAACGTGAGCTCCAGGATCAGCCACGCCCACCATTTTCACAACTTCACTGACCTCGTTCAATCCCATTTCTTCATGATTTTCAAAACCGACAGCACCATCGTTCATCACTTCTGAATCTCAACCACTTCCTCACCATTTCATGCAACTCGCGCTCCTCTGGAAGAAAGCAACTCCACGGTCCCAGTAATGACCTCGACGAAAATGACCATCGATTACCATGACACCACCATCAATACTTGCGGATTTCCATCACCAAACCAAATCCGAGATTCGTTTTGCTATTTGATACCCCACCTCGATGATTTTGTGAACCCTAGCTCCACTGTAATATCCAGCGAACCAAGATGGGTGTTCGAACAAGCTAAAAAGGGTATACACTCGAAGTAGTTCTCACCAGGAAGCCAAAAATACTCGATTTACAATTTATTGTATTTGTATTTGTTTGTTCTTGAATTTCAAAGGAGGATTTTCTTTTTTCTGGACTTGAAAATTTGGCGGCTGATAAAATTGCCCAAGGGAAATAAATGAATTAGGTTAATGGAGGAAAGAGGGGTATATATAAAGAATGTAGATATTTTTAGATATTTTATTTTATACTTGATTTCGCACTCTAAAAATTCCTGTAGTCACATGTGATACCCAAAAATCACCAAACTGGACATGTAGCTAGAGCTCAACATTACGGTCCCAACGAAACTGGTTTCGTCGAATTCCGACTCCGTATGGTCACACAGTGTATTTTTAACTGTCAAAATACTGACTGGTTTCCACTCTAAAAATCCGTACGGCCACACAGTGACTCTAAAAATCACGAAACTGGAAATCTAACAACTATTTGACATTGCGGATCCAACAAAACTAGTTTCATCGAATTCCGACTTCGTTTGCAAAAATGGCTATTTTTAAAGCTCTAAATAGCCTATTTAAATATATAAATATATTTAAATATAATTAAATTAAATATTTAAAATTAAATATTATCGTCTATATTCACAGTGGCATACCACACAGCTCTAGAATATTCCTGTATGTATTTCTAACTTGATATTTCAAATTCCGATTAATTCGATATTCGATTTAAAATGAATTCCCTTTTAAAAATAAAATTAATTCCTTTATAAATTATAACGGCCACAGCGACTTTTCTGAAATTTGATTTGGACATATCTCAAAATCTATATGACGAAATCCTGATTTTTCTCTTCCACTAGAAAGATATACTCCACCAGCTCCACACGTTTCTTGTTTCACAGAAATCCGGCTTAAAACGAATCATGTACATTCAGTTGAAGTTCAAATCGCCAAATAGCAAACTGCCGCGCCATTTCAAGCTCTATTATAATTATATTATAATTATACGTTCAAACCGTCGTCGATTGAATATATTCGTTATTATATTTCGAATCGAAACTCCACCAAATCTCGTATGCTATTCAATTCACATGATATTGTGAATTTCACTATTTCCGACTATTTCGACATTATAATATATTATTATATTATAATTATTAATTAAATATTCAATATTATTTAATTAAACGATCATTGACTCCTCTAAATCACCAATTATATAATTAAATAAATTAATTATATATCTCTAAAAATGCGGGTCATTACAGTACCAAAAGATGTTAACATAACTGTGAGTGGTTTCACTAATTTTGTTAAACCACTCGATCCCCTCAACTGTTAGGTACCAAAGGATGGCTGAGGAACTACTGTGCTAAACAGAGTTTGAATTCAAGTTGTTCTATATTTCTGTATTCTGTACAGTTCCCTGGCCAAGGTTTGTTGAGTTAGAGATTCTGATTTTCATTGGATTCTGGTATGATCTCTAAACTCACCTTTGTAAATATTCTTTGTTTTTATTTTCTTTGTTTATTTCTCCTTCTATCCCTTCTGTTTATTTTTTTTGTTTTCTTTTGTTTTCTTTTGTTTTGATTTGTCACTGTCATACCTTTGTAACTTCTTAGGATTCATTAACTTCATATTGCATAATTCATATTCTTTCTGGAAATTTGCTTCATTTCTATAAAACTCTGATGTGTGTAATCATGCCCAGATCTTGAATTTATTTTTGTAAATATCTGCAATTGATTTGAAGTTTGTTTTCTGATTCTCTGAATTCATAACAGTGTTGATGTATTCGTACCACATCTTGAACACTATTAATTTGAATTCTAAAATTTTGAAGATCTGAATAATTAATGAAATTTCACACTCTTATGCTATTTTGAGGTTCTTCCAATTAATTTTGGAAACGCTTAAAATGTTATACTCATTACAGCACACTGCTGTTTATCAGTTGTGAAAGTTTCATTGATTTTAGGATTGGCTTGGAAATTAATCTGTCCTAAATCTTAGTGATACACCTTGAAAACCATCATTACTCATGATCATTACGGCTAGAATTTGTTTGTTTGAAATCATCTGAAATTATTGATATTTTGAATAATCACACACCTCCTAAATTTGAAATTATCAACCTTGTTTGACTGATTCATTATATTCCAAAACTTGATATTGATTCAAGTGATTTCAAATAAATTACTTTAATTTTCTGGATCATGAATATCTCTTAAATTTGATGTAAATGATCTGAAATTACTCATGTGCTTATCAGAAATTGTTTTTGAAAAATTTGGGTCTTGAAATTTATTGGTATTTCATGGTTATTTGATTTGAATATCTGTTTGTTTAAAATCATTTGTAATTATTGATTTACTGAATCACACACATATCTTGAATGTGAAACTAATAATTTGGTGTGATCGATTCATTGAATCTAGAGTTTTTCATATTCCTTAAATGATTTCAAATAAACAGTATTTCTAATCCTGGATCATGAATGACCTTATGTGACCATCCTCTGACAAGTCTGATGTGATATTGTTTTCTGTGCTGCTCTGATACTGTTTCAAATAATTTCTAGTTCTTATGTGCAAATTTGTTAATTCTGTCTGTTTGGGCTTTGTAATTAAAATTGGTTAATAGAGACACCAAGTGGTATCAGAAGCGTTGAATTTTTATGTATGTATATTTTTTCTTATCCCTCTTGCTTTGTATAGTTCTTCATATTCCTCTTGTAATTGATTTTCATTTTTTTAAACTTATTTATTGATTATTCATTCAGAAATTGAAATCAATATCCAAAATTGAACTGTATTTATAATTCATCAAAATTATTATCAGATCTTGAAATTGTGATGAGTTGTGACTGCAGTATATTTCACAACAAGAGGAGATTTTATCTGGATTTTCATGATGGTCGAATATTTATTATAATATCTTTGAACTGGCAATTATTTCACGACCATCTTCATTATCTATCATCCTTCTACCATTCATTATGATTTTATATAAATATGGAGAGTTAATATCTTTTAAAAGATAATCTTGAATAAACAGTGAAAATATTTGTGATGGAATTGTGGTTATGTTATTTTTCAGAATTAGTGACAATTGAAAATTTCAATGATCTCGGTACAGTTGGTCATATTTCATAATATAATTAATTTAGAAATTTATTTCATAGTCCATTTCTGTACCAACCACTTTTCTATCATTCATATTGGTTTTATATACCGAGGAGTTTTCCTTTTAAAGTTGAAAATAATAAATATAATTAATACATGAGTGTGTCTCTAACCTCATTTAAAAATCCAAGCTCTGGTCATGCATGGTTATGAGACAACTTATAATTTAAGTTGCGACTGACCTCATTTAAAAATCCAAGCTCTGGTTATGCGTGGTGTAACGACCCTTGTTTTTCGACCATTTGAATATGAATATTTAAATTTGTTTTAAATATTATATTGGAAGTATTAATGGAATTAAATATTGAGTTCGTTATTTAAATGAAGTTTGAACGTTATATAATTTATATAATATAAATCGAGCTCGGAAATGGCGTGCAGTTCGTAATATGGAGTTTTGAACTTCAACTGAGAATACAAAATCCGTTATAAGCCGGAATTCTGTGAAATAAGAAACGTTGGAACCGTATTGACGATAATTTTCATATGAAAGAGAAAGATCCAGATTTCATGTTATAGATTGTTAAATATGGCCAAATCAAATTTTGAAATAAACGCTATGGAAATCGTTATCGGCCTTTAAAATGGCCATTTTGCAAACGAACTCTGTTTTCGACGAAATCAGTTTCATTAGAACCGTATCGTTAAATTATTGTATGTTGTTGAATGGCATGGAAAACCGATGTCGTATGTGGTCATGGTAGCTGTAAACGCCCGTTCAATTTCTATAACGCGTAATTAAATAAATAAAGGGATATTCGAGCGTAACTCGAACAGACGATCAAATGAGGCCACGAAACCAGTTCCGTTGAGTTCGTAGCGTCGATTATAGTCAGGGTAGGTATATAGTTTGTTATTTTTAGAGATCGGAAAATTTGGTGTTCAGAAGGGCAGTGCGGTACGCGGTAAAAATGACCTACCGGGGTAACAGTCTCAGAATGCGACGAAACTAGTGCCGTTGGGTTCATATCGAAAAGTTATTGTCAGACTTCGCAGTTTCGAGTTGATTTGATTTATCTGATGATCGTGAAAAAAATTAAATACGTGTTCATTTCCGGTTTCATAAAGGAAATTTTTTCATACGACCTCAGATTTCGACGAAACTTGTCCCAATGGATCCGGAATATCTTTTTACACCAAGATTAGTTTTTTTTTTCAGAAAAAAGAAATCGTATGTAGTGGTTTTTAACACGATATCTCACGCGCAAGTTTCGTTATAACCAAGTAATATTTAATTTATACCATACCCTTTATGAAAGGAGACGCAGTGCATATTTAAATCATTCAAGTGCCGTTTCTTTTAACTTGCGTGCTCTGCCTTTAGTGCCAGACCTCGTTAGATGCCTTGCGCCCCACGCTGTTCGATTACTTGCCTGCAAATTAATCCAGCCGTGTCGACCAAGGTAATGAATCCCTCACTCACGTACACGCTAGTATCAGCTATCCCCTGCAAACCTATAACCCAGTTACTTGCTTCCCACGACGCCCTCCATTATAAATAACAATTGCTTCATTTTTGTCTTTCGTTTGTTCTAGCATTGATTAAAACTACACTCCTTCAGACGAAATAAAGTCCGACCATATCAAAACCCCTCTTCCGCAACCAATGAAAACAAAAATCCCGTACCTCATTGAGTTGGCAGTTGATCTGAACAACGGAGCAAAAGGGGTCGGTCAGGGGAGAGAACGCAGAGCTCAGGCGAGGCCGGGCGCCGGATCTCTGACGTGAGGTCAGAAGTATGGGTCAGTGTAGCGCGGTGGACTCCGGAGGTTTGGAAAGAAAACTGGAATGGAAAATGAAGTGTTTTGGTGTGGTGTCCAAAGCAAGCCACTCTAAGAATATACGGGACCAATTACTTTGGCGTGATCTATGATGTTAGCAACAAAGAATGAAGAAGAAGGAGACAGAAAGTGGGAATAGTAACACGAGGGCATGGTTTGAATTAAGGTGCGGAGAGGACGGCGCGTGATGGAGTGTGAGTGGAGCAGCGTTTTGCAGGAGGAGGAAGGAGTGGTACGGGCGCAAACTGGAAGATGGGGGAGTAGAAACGAGAGGTGACATGGAGATATGGGGGTCGGTTGAACGTAGAGCAGTTCACGGAGGGGAGCAGTTGGTGCTTTTCAGTTTTAAACTTCATGACAGGAGAAAAAAAAAGAAAAAAAAATGATGAACGTAAGAATGGGAAGAGGCTACAGTAGTGAGGCGGATGAGCAGACAAACTTGAGCAGGCAAAATGTAGTGAAGGAGAAGAACACGTGACTGAAGGATGGAAACGTACCTGCTTCGTATTATTGGTAAAATGAATTATCTCCTCTTTTTGATGTAGGAGTCACGGATATAAAGTAGAATATAAACAAGTTGGTGGCCTTAGAAATCTTGATTAATCCATATTTTTGCCTGACAGTTTCGAACGTTCTAAACACTTCAATGTGCCCAATCATGGGCTTATTTAAGATATGTGAGGATTTCTAGTTAATCATATATATTATATTATAACGTGATAGTCTGTGCAATACATTTTTGCCAAATCCTTAAGTAAAAATATTAATTTAGTATTAACGGTGCCAAGCATGTTAATGATTTTGCCTGATAACGTTTAAAAGCACAGTAGTAAAGTAAGTAGGTATAATTCGAAACCTGCATCATCATTTAAGTATGCCTCGGTATAATTATACAAACATGCCAAATCACCACTTAGTTAATGTAAGTTAGGATGCTGGTAATGTAATAAGTTATAAGGTTAAAAGAAAAAAAATATAGAAAAGGAAGAAGATTTGAATATAAAAGATGAGCCATATTGAACGCATGCAGGAAGATAGAAGTATGGCCTGGAGAAGCACGATTGACTATGTGGCATTCCGAAGCAAACCGCAAAAAGAAAACGCATGGTATATAATACGTATATCATGGGCTAACAAAGGATGGATCGAAACTCGCGACGCCAGAATCAGATTGTCGAATGCTATATTCTAGAAACAGTTCAGACGGATTTGGAAGCAGCGAGATTTTCGGTTAAATTAAACGACTGTTTAATTTAACTGAAATTGAACCGTTTCAGCGATAAACCAAGGTGAGTTAAACTCACTCAGTTTCTCCCCATTTATATTTTATAATTCGGGTTTTTATTTTGTGTGCTCTGCTTGCCAATGGTTGACTGTTGCTAATTATATATTTATTCGCTGATTTAACCGATGAAATTAAACCCTTGTTAAATTTCAGTGAAAGACCAAATCGTTATTCTAACGTTTGGTTCCAATAAAGGTAACTTACCTTGTTGGTTACGTTTTAAAATAAACGTGTTTAATTGGTTGAATTGTTGAATTGTTTGATCTGTTTGAATTGTTTGATCTGTTTGAGATAACCATTTGTATACAGGGAAGAACAGATTGGAAGGATCCAACCGGATTCCTCAAATACATTATTTATTTTCATATTTTCACATATGAACTGTCCTATTTGGAGTGATTGATTTGATTGTTGATTTTTGGCTGAATATTCAACATTTGTTTAGTTTAGACCAATGGGCGATATTGGTTGAAGTATTTGGCGACTTGGCCTATAAAATCAATTGTTTTTTTTAAATATTGATTTACCGTCAGGTGAGTCGATAGAGATAAAGTCATAAAATTTATTTTATAATGGGAGATGGATTTGAAATATATTTTTTAAAAGAGAGATAAATAAATATTTAATTTATTTGAAACTTTAATCCATTATAAATTGATTTTATAAAGTAATTTCTGATGAAAAATCGGATTTATAAGTATAAGATAAGAGATCAAATCGCATAGTTAAATTTGGATAATTAGCTTTGTTAAGAATTAATTAAAGGGAATTTATTTAAATTAATTGGAATCAGTTAAAGTGATAATCGAGTTTTGGGTTGATTAAATCAACTGTTTTGAATTGGAATTGAATATCAAATTAATGTGTTTTGATTAAAATAGTTACATGAATATTGTTTAAATTTAAATAAGGTTTTTAAAAGGACTTACTATTTATTTTAGTTAATAAAGAAATTAACTACTAATGTAGTTAAGGATTAAAGTATATTATTATTAAATTAATAATAGTGTAGAAGATTTCTTATAAATGGAAATTCATTTAAAAGATAATAGAAGTTGAAGAGAAATCCAATTGATTGTAAAGGAAGTTTGTAAACAGGGTTTATTTTAAACCCTGAGTTTTATAACAGAATTATAAAGAGTATTTTAAGTGAATATTATAACTTGAAATAAATGTTACTTAATCATTTAAATTAAGTCAAAGGAAATTAAGTGAAAGGGTTTATCATAAACCAGGATTTTACTAAGTGAGGGTTAAGAAGTTAAAGCGTTAATTTGACATTAAAACTACTTAATAATGGATTTAAGAGAAAGCGGGAAATTGAAAAGAGAATCTCAAACGAGAGATAATTGAATGGATTTGAAAGGAAGTAGTGAAAGTGGATTTGTATCAGAAGGAAATATTGGTGATGGATTACAACTCGTATTTACCTTAAGATATGAACGTTGTTGAACAAGGTCTGAGAGGTAATTAAAATACCCCAACTTGAATGACTTCAGGATTATCTGAAGATGGTATTGGTTGTAATGGTAAAGGAGGATCGTAAGGATTTATTACTTCATTTGAGAAATAATAAAGCAATATTTTACTTAAGATTTGTAGAATATATATATAATGAGATTTCCAATGTGGAAATAAAAAGGAAATGAAAAATTGAGTTGAATAAACATGGATTATGGTTTTAAGTAATAAATGAAAGGTATTTCATAATGTTGATTACGAGAAATAAGTGAATTAATTCCCAAGATTAAATAAGAATGGAAAAAGTGATTTGAAAGTGAATGTAGAAAACTAAAAGGATTTTCCTAAGTATGAGAGCAAAATTAGTTTAAAGAAGAATCTCATGTTAAATGAGAAGCGAGCAAAACTATATTTTGAATATCGAAATATTTTAGAGTTTAAATTTATCTTTTAGTTCAAATTAAAAAGGCCAAGTGGTGCTAATGCTGAACCAGTGAACTCATTGGGTTGTCATGATTGAAACACTGTTTATTTTGATAGTTAAATCACCGACTATCAAATCTTACCAATACGGTTGTTGGTACGGAAAGACCGGGATCGAATGTATATTCGAAAACCATTCCGACCAGCAAATACGTGAAGATATCAGAATATGATCGAGATGGAGCATTGAAGACCGTGGATCTTCATTTAACGGAGGAACCGCTAATAATCTCTGGTTAGCTCCCAGAGATAAACCGTGGTTCTGTCGTAGTTGGAATCCACGGGTTGCAAGGACTTCTCGCTACTAATCCATGGGGTGATTCCTATATGGATGCGGTAGGAGAGTACCTTCGGTTCATCCTGTTCCTGGATGACTTGTATGGATGAATGTCTGACAGGATATTTCCAGAAAAGGTCACGCATATTGATTTCTTCAACCGTACCGAGAGTGGAAGCAAAGAAGGAAACTTCTTTAGCCAACACGTAATGTATTGTTGTGGACGTCAATTAGTGATTCTGATGGATCTGACGATGTGGCATTCGAAGTAAATGTGATGTGCTGATTATAAAGCGTGGCCTCAAGCCTCATCAACCGGGGAATGACAAAAATCGGGCAGGCAGCATGGCTATGTGGGTCGCTCCCATTAGGGTGTATAATCACCTATCTAGAGAATTTCCTTTTGTTTCTAAATCTATCGATTCTGCCCATTCGGGAACGGTGGTTTGAGTCCAACCGTTGGTGATATACATTCGATACACTCAAGCGAAATGAGTGGTCGGTCATGTGAGGGCCGGGTTGCAAGACGTTCTTGTTGAACCCAGTGTATTCGCCTCTAGAGATACACGGTCGGCAGGTGGTCCCATACCTTGTCAGAGTTGGAATCCAATCTCCAATAAGCGCCCGCGGTTTTGATTGTATACTATATATGTAGAGCGTGAGATGCAAGCGTTCTACTAGATTCTATTTACTTGTATTTAGACATTATTATAATATCAGACAAGATATTGATTTCAAAACTGCTTTGGGTTATCGTAAGGTAAAAACCGTCCATGTTTATGTGTGGATTTGGTCTTACGATTATCCTTTTCTTTCGAAAGGATTTTAACTTTAAAATCAAGTTGTGTGATACCTTAATACTGTGCGAGTTATCTCACTCTGGTTCACCAGACTGACCCAGTGTTTTGTAAATGCTCGGGTTAGCCCGGAGTATACAGGTTTAGGTCATCAGGTACTACGAAGTCCAGAGACGAGCTGAAGATGTTTAGCCGATTGGTATTCCGCTGTGTGATTATATATATATATGAGGACAGATTGTCAAACTGTCCAGATATGTGTGGTACTCTGATATTGTAAGTATTTTTAAAAGCTCTCAATAAAGTTTTATTTCTATATTATATTTTTGTTCCGCTGCGATGTGAGACTCTGTGTTGTGTTGTTTCTTCTCCTTCTACTATTCTAATATTTCTTTCTTTCTTATCACACCCTCTAATTTCTTTCTAATACTATCCAGTGTTTTCGGTGTTGGAAGGTCGACATGAGTTACGGTAAAGGTATTTATGTCGATTTTCGGGGCCGAAATCCGCTGGGTCGTTACACGTGGTTAGTGTGCTCTTAAACAAAAAAAATTAAAAAAAAGAAATAAAGTGCTGAAAATAGAAATAAATTTGAAATTCTCCTTGGTGTCTATAAAAACCAGCATATCAATCCATCTTTCTAATCTGTGAAATGTGTTAATATCTTATGAAGTATTATGATTTGTTCATTGATAGCTATTGGGATTTGATACTATTTGTTTTTGTCACTTAAGTTGAAATTATAATTATAGTCCAAATCCATCACTGTTTTGTGCCTCATTTTTTTTAAAAAAAAATTCATTTGGAAAACAATTGGAAATATATATTGTTTTTAAACTCTCTCCATTTTATATAAAATTCATCGTAAATCCGTCATTCTCTACAATGTGAAATATGTCACCTGTTCTCAGAATATTATGATTT
The DNA here is from genome assembly GCA_030737875.1 of Allium sativum. Taxonomy (NCBI): domain Eukaryota; kingdom Viridiplantae; phylum Streptophyta; class Magnoliopsida; order Asparagales; family Amaryllidaceae; genus Allium; species Allium sativum. Next base: position 157,877,307 of record CM060918.1, on the reverse strand, counting down.
TTGTTTGATTGATTGAGATTTTTGATGAACATTCTTCCTCTTAAGCAGAAATTATATTCTTAGTCATTTTTCATCTGTATTTTAAACTCTGTATCCTTTTGATGATAACAAAAGGGGGAGAATGAGTTGAGATTTTGGATTTTGATTTATGAGTGAATATTTTACAAATATTTTTATTTTTTGAAAATTCATTATTATTCATTTCATTCCACTCATGCACAGTTATAGGGGGAGTTTTCTATTATAGGGGGAGCTTTTAAATAGGGGGAGTTCAAAATTCACTGTCAAACACATTTACTATATTCAAAATCTTAATATTTGTTTGTCATCATCAAAAGGGGGAGATTGTTGTATATGACGTAGTTGTATACACAATTATATGATTTTTGTTTGATGATAACAACCAAATAAATTTTATTAAAAATGTGTTTGTTACTGTACTGTTTTATATATATATCAAAGAGAGGAAGATAATATTTAAATTTATATAGAATACGACTACACATGAGTTCAAATATTCAACAGTATTTTGTTTAAATTTAAATATTTTATTTCAATCATTCAAACAGTACACATTTTATAACTCCACTATTTGTTTATCTCAGTAATACATCACTCTTCATATACATTTCACTGATGTACATTTTTCATCTATACATACATTGTTACATATATTCACCGACACTCTGTGTTCCTGTCTTTTATTGTCTTTTGTCTTCAGTCTTCACAGCTTTCTCTGTCAGTTCCGTCATCTACACCTGTCATACACCGAAACACACACACAGTACATTGCAATAGAAATAAAACTGTATACATGTAAATATAAATTTTATTTTTAAAATTTTATTTGCCTCATATTTCTGGTGTGTTTCTCATCATTTTTCATGACTTGATCTGATTCATTTGTGTCTAGACAGACAGTTTGTATATGTACAGGGACAAAAATTTTCGAATGGCTGCAAATACACACGTGTACAAATACACGTGTGCACTGCATCGCCAATTAGTGTATACAGCTGTGGAGCAGTCACATGGACCTAGCTCGACACAGTGCAAATGTCAAAATCAACAAAGCATGATTCAAGCCAACAAAGAGTAAAATTGGTCGAGCTCAAGACTGTATGCAAATCAGTCCAAATGTGTGTCAAACATTTGTGAAGTCAACATCAATATGGAGTCGAGCTGGAATATACATATGTACAACATCAAGTATCAAAGAGTTCAAGCAACATTAAACATGGTCGAAACAAAAATAACAAACAAGACAGCATGCACAAGATAGTGCATAAATAGGAGAAATATGAACATGTAAATTCATACATGGTGATTCACCCAGTATACAATCAAGCGGGATAACATAAAGCAATGTCTGCATGATACAAATCTGGACAATGAGCAACAAGACATGGTTCAATACAATCTGGGTAGTTGTCAAGGAGCATAAGAAAATAAACAATTGGTGGTGCAGTTCAACTACACAAAGCAATGCACAGATATGATGAAAGCCTCAGGATACATGCACACAACTGTGTACAGCATGTCAGAAACATGACTCAGGTGCAGCCGAGCAACAAATGATCATACTTAGCAAAACACAAGTGATGGTGCACCAAGAATTCAATGACACAACAGTACATATCTAGTGATCAAGACAGTTTTTTTTTTGTTCTCAAAGTGCTAATGGTAGTACAAGCTAGTGTACAGCAAACAGCAGTGGTGAAGGTGCAATATCACAACAGTAAAATGATCAAATGAAAAGTTCAACAATAAAGCATTTCATGTTCACGTGCAAGCTCAGGTTCACACAGCTAAGAGGTATAGTGCAGATGTAACGACCCAGAAAATCTGAACCAATTTAAAAAAATTTAATTGGCTAAAATAATGGATTTTAAATATTTAAAATAAATATTTTAAATAATTAAGATGAAAAGTGAGTTTGAATCGACAATTGAAAACGAATATAATTAATTATAATTATAAACAAGGCTTGAAAAGGCGCTGCAGTTTCAAAAATTGAATTCAAAGTTTGCCGGACTGTACCGGGTGCAAAACAAAACGGATTTTAGTGAAACCAAAAATATTTAAATCTGTTTGTGAATTTCTTTCCAACGAATCCGGAAAATTGAAATTTCATAGCGGGAATCAAAAGATATGTCCATTTGAAAATTCTGAATAGTCTCTATGGAATTCAGGCCCTTAAAAATGGAATTTTTGCAAACGACCTCGGAATTCGACGAAACCACTTTCGTTGGGTCCGTGATGTAAATTTATTGCTAGGTTTCAAATTTCATAATTTTTCGAATCAATATGTGAGCATGGCAAAAGAAAACGCGTTTGACCAGTTTTAGTTGATTTTAATCGAGTGGAAAATGGCCATTTTTCATATAGGCTCGGAATTCGACGAAACTAGTTTTGTTAGGACCGTATCGGCAATACGAAGCTAGAAACAATTTTTCTGGAATTTTTAGAGTCCGTATGTGACCTCGGTAAATTGAAATGTGCGTTTAAAATTCAATATAATGATTTATATTTAAATTTTGATGAAAACTGATCGAAATGGTCGAATTGGCTTACCGGACATATCCCATTGTGTTCGAAATGGGGGTAATTAGCTAGGGGCGACAGTCGTTTGGTTTGGTCGGGAGTTCGAAGTTAAATTTCACATTTAATAAAAGAATTGGATTTAATGTGAATAAAATAAAGAAATCCCCTCACCCTATAGAATATCTTATCCTTTCCCAACCCTCATTTCTCACCGTCCACTACAACAGGAAAATTGGGCCGCCTCCATTCAAATCGATTCAAGAAATAAAATCGCGGGCCTCACTCCACTAAAACAAACGAGTTTGGATCCATTGAGCTCGTGAGGGGGAGAGCTTCACTGGGGTACCATCCCAATTCAGGGCGACGCGTTTCCGGGGACGGCGAGGCAGCAGGTCGGATTTTGGGAATGGCGACGGGTGCGAGGCAATGAGGGGTGGCGGGTGCGAATTTAGCAGCCAAGGTCAGTGGTGGCATCGGAGTTGGAGTTCGGTGACTGGAGCGATGGATAGGGGAAGTCAAAGCTCGGTCAACGTCTAAAAGAGGGGAGCGGGTTCCAGCTTTTCAAACGGGGAAGAATGATTGATCCCGTCGAGGATTGGAATACGTTCTGAATAAAAATTGTGAGTTTTTAAAATCTGAAATTACATTGTTTTCATATATACATAGTATTGTAAATAAAAATCATTGCTTTTAAAACAAAAATCATTTCTTTTAAAATCAAATTAGCATTGTTTTTTTTATTAAAAATATCATTTGCTTTTAAAAAAAGTAAATAACAGGGTAATAAAAATATGATTAATAACTTACGTATGTTATTTATAAAATAGACATACTGGATTCTGGATAAAATAAAAGATGACGATTTCAGAAACCAGTCAAAGTGAGATTTCTGATTTAAAAACAATATGGAAAACGACGATGTATAAATTATATAGTCGATGTATGAGTTATATAAACGTTGTACACCTCATGTATAAGCGTTGTATAAGTTGTATGTTCGATGTATAAGTTATATATGCGTTGTAAAAATTATATATGTGTTGAAATAAAAGTGAATTGCTATATATATATATATATATATATATATATACGCCCCTCGTCCACAAACCATGGATGATATTTATTGGTTGAAATTGTTGTGAAAATTGATTGATAGCGAATGATTGTTTGGGATTGTTTATGGTTGATATTGATTGATTGAGGTTGAAAAATACCCGTTTGTGGTTGAGAAATATTTGGTTGAAACCACATAGGATTAGTTTGTGGAAATGAAATAAATATATACATGCCGCCTGCGTGCGAACTAGATGCATGATCCCCATTGTCAAAAACCGCGAGGTTTTAAGGTAGAGCGAGGAGCCGTACTAGGGACGGTCCCGGTTTTAACTACCCTGCCGTTATGCTGCCGAAATTTTGAATAATATTCGTGTGTTTGAATTATTTTCATCTGCTTAAACTATATTTATTCATTGAATAGAAAACCTTCATGTGTTGAATTGATATTCATTCGTTGATTAGAAATTCATGTGTTGAATGGTATTCGCGTTTTAAATATAAAAATCACATTTTTATCTATATATATAAACTATAGAAAACCTTCATGTGTTGAATCGATATTCATTCGTTGATTTGAAATTCATGTGTTGAATGGTATTCATATTTTGAAATAGATTGTTTGATAATAAAAATCACCTTTTATCGACTATATGAACTGTGTAAAATAATCTCGTTTTGAAAGAAATCGTTTTATAAGAAAAAACCCTATTTTTATCACCAATATGAAATATATATAAAATAATAGTGTTTTGAAATGAGTTGTTTTACAATAAAAATCACATTTTTATTATATGCATGAATCGTTGAAATGTGAAGTGTTAAAAATAGCCACTTGTTCAAATAAATATATATGAGTTGAAATATTCATTAATTAGCTAATGATATGATTTGTACCTATGTATGTAACATTAGAATGAATGGTGTTTTTAAACCAAATAGAAATCAAATATGAAGTTGAATAGAAAATGATAAATGATAAGAACTATATATATGTACATGCATATTCATTGAACAGGTTATAGCAAAGGGGCTAGAGAAGAGGAATAAAATTTTGTGTCCGACAAATAGGTACACATTTATTGTTTTGTTTGGGTGATTATTTTGTGAGCCTGTTGGCTAGCCGCTTGGCTTTTTCTTTTTCTTTTTGAGATTAGAAGGACCAGGGAAGCTATTTGAGATTTCCCGATGCTCCCGGTGCAGGGGAGGTTATGGCGAAATTTTCCAAAATTTTAAGGCGTTAGTGAAATATTTGAAGTGAAAACGATATTGAAAAATTGAATGAACTATATTTATATAAATATATAAATATAAATAAAATTAAAACGAAACGTAGTCGTGCAGTTCGCATTTTGAAACCATGATTTCAAACAACTAGTGCGGGAAATCCGACCATTGGATTTTCCCGAAACCGCAACCGTCGGGTTCGCCTTGGAAATATCTTCCCAACGGCACCAACTTTGTAAAAATCCAACGGTTGGATTGTCTGTAATGTTTAATTCAAATCTGAAGAAAAACAGCGCCAGAAGCGATTATATTTATATATATATATAAATATAATTATATATTTAATCGAATAACGACGCTGCAGTTCGTATTTTGAAATCGAAACTTCAAACGATTGTACCGGGAGATCCGACCGTCGGATTTTCCCGAAACTGGAACCGTTGGATTCGTTTTGAAAAGACCTTTCTAATGATGTAAATTTTGTGAAGATCCAACGGTTAGATTTTCAGATATGTGTAAATCAAATCTGAAGAAAAACAGCGCCACGGCCGCTTTATGGCCCGAAGCGTCGTTTTGAATAAATTAGCTATTTTAAAATAAATAAAAATAGCGATAAATCGTTATAAAATATCATAAGCGATATGGAATGGAAATAAACTGAATTTGCTCGATTTATGTGGCTTTTGATGGTTGAATGTGTTTGGTGTGAAAATTACATTAAAGAACAAGATTGGTGTTGTCAAATAATTTAACCATTGAAATAAATTGATTTGAAATTCTAAATATACGTGAATTATTTGAAAAGGCCGAGTTAATTCTCATTTCAAATGATTGACCGACGATTGAAATTCGAAGATGAAGACGACGGTCGAAGACCGGAGATCTTCACCTCGTTTGGATGGTAACCGAGGTCCTGATTGGGAGGCATCCCGAAATATGGATAATGAGTGGTGATCGTCCAGACGTACGTGGTGATCGATGGGTTTGCGAGGTATTTAGTGCCTCCGGTTTCGTTCAAACCCAGAACGGACTTGTAAATGGAATGTGTGTCTGACATTGGATTTTATTCTGTGTTGATTGATCCCTATTAAATATACATCTGTTTGGCGGCGGAGAATTTATTCTTTTGCTTAACGCCCTTCTCTGAAACGCACGAGCTCAGAGGTTGTATATCGATGGACATCAGTCGCATGGCATGAATTGCCTGGGTGGCATGCTAAGATGCAGTGATCAGGGCTTCTGTTGAAAAGCAAAGTCTTGTGGTGATGATCAAAGCACCTCCAGTGTGGCATAGCTTTGTGTATAACGTGAAATCGCGAGCCTCACACCCCGGTATGAACCAGAAACGGGAGAGGACATCAGGGAGGGCATGTGTTTCTTTCTAGCTAGGGTGGTGTCAGTGACCTACCAGCCCTGACATTTATATACTTTTCACCTATGTGGTTGTTGCTGTTGCGAGGCACCTCGGTTTGATCGGACGATCCGGGTCCGATGGAGTCATTTGTTGGCTCATTTACATCCCAAAGGGTAGGGAAACGCAGTGTTCAGGAATTCTAATCCACATCGGTGGACCGGGCCTGACGATCCAAGGGTCCACCTGAGGGTCCTGAGGCTCGGGCTAGACAGTCTCGAATTCGGTAAGGACTATCCTTTGCCTTGGTTCATGACGAAAATCCAATTTCCAAATACGTGACTGTGCGGTTTCGATTGTATATATACATTTGGCGACATAGTGGCATGGGACGCTCATGTCGTCTATGATTGATAGTTATGATTTGAAATTGTTTTCAAAACATATAGACACTAGCAATAATATCAAATGCCTTTGTTTTATTCGTATCAAGCATATTTTGACCGTTATAAGGTAAAAACTCTATCCTCCGGTTTGCGTTGCATTGTGTGATGGGAACTGAGTCTTATAACGGCTTCATTTTTATAAAAAGCATAGCGATGTTTAAAAGAAATATTTGTTTGAAAGCACTGGCAATCCAATGGAGTAAACCCGTTCCACGAAAGTGGCGTGGTCCTGTGATTAGACAAATTATATATGTGTTGAGTAGATTTCTCATACCAGTCCCATGACTGACTCGTAGTTTGTTTCACTCTCAAACTCGGGTTCCCCTTTTTCTACACGGGTAGCCTTGTATTCAGGTTTAGCTGGTTCTTTCTGGATAGCTGGAGCTGAAGATGGATTCTATCATTTATCTCTTTTTATGCTGTTCAGCTCCTATTGTACATATTATGTTTGTTTTCCGCTGTAGACATTTATGTATAGCTGTACTGTATTTGTACTAAGTAAGATCCTGTATACTGTGTAACTCTGATGATTACTTTTATCCAGTATATTCTATTGTTCATTATCTGGTGTATTTATTTAATTCTGTTCTGCTATTATATGTTTCTGTGTTATATTCCAAAGATAACCCTTGTCTCCGTCTGTACGGGATTTCGGGTCGTCGCAACGTGGTATCAGAGCTTTGGTTAAGCTTAGTTCTGGAATATAACATTTGAACGAACTCGTCAAAAATAGAACCAGTAGTGTTCTAGGACGGGTAACTCTACACAGATAGGATCAGTGATATCCTAGTATGAGTAAAGCAAAATGAAATTACACCTCGATAGACACATTTACACTTGAAGTATATGTTTCTATGTTTGAAAATTTTCTTTTCTGTGACCTAACACTTGATCTGCCATTTGCAGAAGTACTAGAAAAATGAGTGCCAGAAACAGAAGGAATACAGAACCCGATCTAGAGGCTCTATTAAAGAGATATCGAAATCTGAACGGAGCACAGTTCTCGGGCAATGAATCTATAATTCAGACTCAAGCTTGGGTGAGTTCTATCGAAAGAATTTTTGAGCGTATCCAGCTGAGAGATGACCAGAAAAGGTTAGTAGCATCTTGGGCGCTCAAAGAAGAAGCTTTAATCTGGTGGGAGACAATCATCAAAGATAATCCAGAAGGTGATATCACCTGGGACAGATTCAAAGTGATTTTCCTAGAAAGATTTACTCCTCCCGAAGCAACCGAGAGATTATGTGATGAATTTTCTTATCTAATTCAAGGTGATATGACCATCCCAGAATATCATAAGAAATTCAACGAACTTGCTCACTTTGCTCCTCATCTGATTCAAGATCCAAAGAGGAAAAATCTTAGATTTATTCATGGCCTTCAATGGAGATATCAGAATAGTGTAATGAGGAATGTGAAGCTTCCTTTTTCTGAAATGATATACATGGCTTATCAGTATGAAGATCTCCATAAGAAAGGAATGTTGCACGACGAAGAAGAAGTCTGTTCTAGTAACAAAGAAGAGTCGGAAACTGATATTCCTGAAGCCAGTACGAGGTCAGAGGTCAGTAAAGAGCCTAAAGTAAATCGAAAAAGGGCTAGACCTGGAAAAGAACCTGCCACGACTGCCTTATGCAAAAACTGCAATCAGAAGGGGCATTTGTCCAGAAAATGTAAATCTGTAAACAAACGAGGGAAGAGTGGATTTGGACCCAGAAAGAAGGTTCATGAGGGCCGAGGATGCCATAAGTGCCATCAGGCTGGGAATATTGCGAAAAACTGCCTGCTATCTCAGAAATCTGAAACGGTGCATATAAATGAATTGGCAGAGACTTCTGAGCCCTCAGCTAGTCAAGAAAGGGCTGATGTCTTAGAAGGCACGCTTAATGTCAAAAACATTCCAGTCAAAGTACTGTTTGACACAGGCGCATCACGAAGCTTCATTGCAAAAGATGCAGCTAAGAAGCTGGATTTGAATTTGAAAAAGCTGAAGGAACCAATGACTGTCCAGAATCCAGTTGGGGGTTCCATCGGTCTCAGTTGGGCTTGTGCAGTACCTGTCTCTTTTTCCTGCTATAAATTCCCTGCTATCTCTATGGTCATGAATTTTAATGAATTCGACCTTATTCTGGGATTGGATTGGCTAACCAAATATGAAGCGGAGGTTAGATGCGCCGAGAGAGTGGTTAAAGCTAAGATTAAATCAGGGAGTTATATAACCATACCGTGTGAAGGTCAGAAATCTAATAGAAAAGATTTCTGGGCAGCTTTGAATGTTTCTCCAGCTCAAATGGAAAATATCCCTGAAGTTACTGAGAATATTCCCGACCTAGTGAAAGATATTCCTGTCGTCAAGAACTATGCGGATGTGTTCGAGGAAGTTGTTCGCTTACCTCCGCAGAGAGAGATAGATTTCAAAATTGCTTTAATTCCGAATGCAAGGCCGGTAGTTCACGCTATTCGAAGAATGTCCTTGAAAGAGAAGGAGGAATTAGACAATCAAACACGACAGCTAGTATGGAAGGGTCTGATCAGGCCTAGTTTCTCTGATTGGGGTGCAGCAGTGGTATTTGTCCCAAAATCTGACGGTACTCTACGGCTATGTGTGGATTATCGTGATTTGAACAAACAGACAATAAAGAACAAATATCCATTGCCGCGGATTGATGATTTGTTGGATCGATTAAATGGAGCACAAGTATTTTCACGAATGGACCTAGCTACAGGCTTCCATCAACTTCGAATTGCCGAGGAGTGTGTTCCAATGACAGCGTTCAGAGGCCCCGACTTATTCTACGAGTGGTTAGTAATGCCGTTCGGCTTATGTAACGCTCCCGCTTACTTCGCTGATCTAATGAACAGAGTATTTAGGGGAGTACTGAATAAATTTGTTCTGGTTTTTATTGATGATATTCTAATCTTCTCTAAATCAAAGGCCGAACATGAAAAGCATCTGGAACAGGTTCTAGAAATTCTGAGACGGAATGTATTAAAAGCAAAGTTTTCCAAATGTATATTCTGGCAGGATGAAGTGAAATTTCTGGGCCACGTCGTATCAAAAGAAGGAATTGCTGTGGATCCAAGCAAAATCACGGCTATTCAGAATTGGAAACAACCCAGTACCCCCACTGAAGTCCGAAGTTTTCTCGGATTGGCTAGCTATTACCGGAAGTTCGTTAAAAACTTTTCGAAGATATCGGGCCATTTAACAAAGCTTACAAAGAAGCACTCTAAATTTAAATGGACTCCAGAAAGTGAGGAGGCTTTTGAAGAGCTAAAGGTGAGATTAACAACAGCTCTAGTGTTAACCATCATTGATGGCAACCAAGATCTAAAAGTCTGGACTGATGCGTCTAGAGAAGGCCTCGGCGCAGTGTTGATGCAAAGAGGCCAAGTAATTGCTTATGCTAGCCGTCAACTGAAGCCACACGAGAAAAACTACGTCACTCACGATCTTGAGTTATTGGCGATAGTATTCGCTTTGAAAATCTGGAGACACTATCTTCTGGGTGAGAGATTTGAACTGTTTACGGACCACCAGTCGTTAAAGTATCTGTTCACTCAAAAAGACCTGAATCTGAGACAACAACGTTGGCTGGAGTTTCTTGCGGCATATGATTTTGAAATTCTATACACTCCAGGGAAAGCAAATGTCGTGGACGATGCGTTAAGCCGAAAGAATGAAATGATCGCCAGTTTCATCATTGCGACTTCGTTGATTGATAAGATATCGGCTCTCCAAGAAGACGACCAATTTATCAAAGGAATGAGTCAGCGAATTCGTGAAGGCAGTGCTTCGGATTTCCAGCTAGATAGCGAAGGGATTCTGAGGTTAGAAGGGAGAATTTGCGTTCCAGAGATTCCTGAACTTAGAAGAGATGTGCTTGTTGAATGTCACAAATCTAAGCTCAGTATCCATCCAGGTGTGAATAAAATGTATAATGATATCAAACGCACATTCTGGTGGAAGTCGTTAAAAAGAGACATCTCGATATATGTTAGTCGATGCCCTACTTGCCAACTAGTCAAAAGCGACCAACATAAATTGGCTGGATTGTTACAACCACTGGAAGTTCCTGGTTGGAAGTGGGAGCATATCTCCATGGATTTCATTGATGGTCTGCCTAGAACCAGAAAAGGAAATGACAGTATTTGGGTGATCGTGGATTGTTTCACGAAGACCGCCCATTTCATACCTGTCAGATCAAATAGAACCGCTCAAAGTCTGGCGCAGATTTACTTCAGGGAAATAGTTAGACTACATGGAGTGCCGCTCAGCATAGTCAGTGATAGAGATACAATATTCACTAGCAAATTCTGGGAAGCATTTCAAGTCGAGCTGGGAACGAAGTTGAACTTGAGCACCGCTTATCATCCTCAGACAGACGGTCAGACTGAGAGGGTAAATCGTATTTTAGAAGATCTATTGCGGGCTTGTGTTCTAGATTTCGGTGGATCATGGGAAGACCATCTGCATTTGGCTGAATTCTCTTATAATAACAGCTACCAGGCGAGTCTGACAATGTCGCCATTCGAAGCATTGTATGGTAGACCGTGTCGATCCCCTGGTTGTTGGGTCGAACCAAGAAATAGACTTGTGTTGGGTCCTGATATGATTCGCGAAGCTGCCGACAAAGTCGATTTTATTAAGAAGCGATTACTCGCCGCTCAAAGCCGACAAAAGAGCTATGCCGATAGAAGAAGAAGAGATATATCCTTTGCTGTTGGCGACTATGTATATTTGAAGGTATCGCCGATGAGAGGAGTAATCCGGTTTGGTAAAACTGGGAAGTTAGCGCCCAAATTTATTGGTCTGTTTCCTATTCTGGAACGGATCGGAACTCTCGCTTATAGGGTCAAACTGCCTGACGGGTTACTTGGAGTTCATGATGTATTTCACATATCCCAACTTCGAAAGCACGTTCATGATCCAGACTTGATCGTGGAAGAAGCAGCTCAACATGACATTGAAATTACTCCAGAATTGGCTGTGAGAAGAGAGCCGCTGAAGATTATCGGCAAAGAAACCAAAGAGCTGAGGAACAAGAAGGTTCACTTAGTCAAAGTGCAATGGAGTGGAGATCCGCGAGATTGTACTTGGGAAACTGAGGAGAGCATTCAGAAAGCTTATCCTAGATGCCGAGTGGATATCTCTGATTGACTCCGGTGCAAGGTACATTTAACCTACTTTGCATTACCATTTAATTCTCTATTCTATTGCTATTTTCTTTTCATGGATGTGCACTTTTAAATCCTATAGGATGAGTGATTTTGAAAAGAGTATGGAGGTTGATCATTATATTTTTGAAAGGTTAAAACGATTAGATTGTTGGTTGTGTTGTGTGATTGTAGAATTATCAAACCACTTTTGACTTTGTTCCTTTTCGGGGACGAAAAGTTTTAAGTGGGGGAGATTGTAACGACCCAGAAAATCTGAACCAATTTAAAAAAATTTAATTGGCTAAAATAATGGATTTTAAATATTTAAAATAAATATTTTAAATAAGTAAGATGAAAAGTGAGTTTGAATTGACAATTGAAAACGAATATAATTAATTATAATTATAAACAAGGCTTGAAAAGGCGCTGCAGTTTCAAAAATTGAATTCAAACTTTGCCGGACTGTACCGGGTGCAAAACAAAACGGATTTTAGTGAAACCAAAAATATTTAAATCTGTTTGTGAATATCTTTCCAATGAATCCGGAAAATTGAAATTTCATAGCGGGACTCAAAAGATATGTCCAGTTGAAAATTCTGAATAGTCGCTATGGAATTCAGGCCCTTAGAAATGGAATTTTTGCAAACGACCTCGGAATTCGACGAAACCACTTTTGTTGGGTCCGTGATGTAAAGTTATTGCTAGGTTTCAAATTTCATAATTTTTCGAATCAATATGTGAGCATGGCAAAGGAAAACGCGTTTGACCAGTTTTAGTTGATTTTAATCGACTGGAAAATGGCCATTTTTCATATAGGCTCGGAATTCGACGAAACTAGTTTTGTTAGGACCGTATCGGCAATACGAAGCTAGAAACAATTTTTCTGGAATTTTTAGAGTCCGTATGTGACCTCGGTAAATTGAAATGTGCGTTTAAAATTCAATATAATGATTTATATTTAAATTTTGATGAAAACTGATCGAAATGGTCGAATTGGCTTACCGAACATATCCCATTGTGTTCGAAATGGGGGTAATTAGCTAGGGGCAACAGTCGTTTGGTTTGGTCGGGAGTTCGAAGTTAAATTTCACATTTAATAAAAGAATTGGATTTAATGTGAATAAAATAAAGAAATCCCCTCACCCTATAAAATATCTTATCCTTTCCCAACCCTCATTTCTCACCGTCCACTACAACAGGAAAATTGGGCCGCCTCCATTCAAATCGATTCAAGAAATAAAATCGCGGGCCTCACTCCACTAAAACAAACGAGTTTGGATCCATTGAGCTCGTGAGGGGGAGAGCTTCACTGGGTTACCATCCCAATTCAGGGCGACGCGTTTCCGGGGACGGCGAGGCAGCAGGTCGGATTTTGGGAATGGCGACGGGTGCGAGGCAATGAGGGGTGGCGGGTGCGAATTTAGCAGCCAAGGTCAGTGGTGGCATCGGAGTTGGAGTTCGGTGACTGGAGCAATGGATAGGGGAAGTCAAAGCTCGGTCAACGTCTAAAAGAGGGGAGCGGGTTCCAGCTTTTCAAACGGGGAAGAATGATTGATCCCGTCGAGGATTGGAATACGTTCTGAATAAAAATTGTGAGTTTTTAAAATCTGAAATTACATTGTTTTCATATATACATAGTATTGTAAATAAAAATCTTTGCTTTTAAAACAAAAATCATTTCTTTTAAAATCAAATTAGCATTGTTTTTTTTTATTAAAAATATCATTTGCTTTTAAAAAAAGTAAATAACAGGGTAATAAAAATATGATTAATAACTTACGTATGTTATTTATAAAATAGACATACTGGATTCTGGATAAAATAAAAGATGACGATTTCAGAAACCAGTCAAAGTGAGATTTCTGATTTAAAAACAATATGGAAAACGACGATGTATAAATTATATAGTCGATGTATGAGTTATATAAACGTTGTACACCTCATGTATAAGCGTTGTATAAGTTGTATGTTCGATGTATAAGTTATATATGCGTTGTAAAAATTATATATGTGTTGAAATAAAAGTGAATTGCTATATATAAATATATGTATATATATATATATATATATATATATATATATATATATATATATATATATACGCCCCTCGTCCACAAACCATGGATGATATTTATTGGTTGAAATTGTTGTGAAAATTGATTGATAGCGAATGATTGTTTGGGATTGTTTATGGTTGATATTGATTGATTGAGGTTGAAAAATACCCGTTTGTGGTTGAGAAATATTTGGTTGAAACCACATAGGATTAGTTTGTGGAAATGAAATAAATATATACATGCCGCCTGCGTGCGAACTAGATGCATGATCCCCATTGTCAAAAACCGCGAGGTTTTAAGGTAGAGCGCGGAGCCGTACTAGGGACGGTCCCGGTTTTAACTACCCTGCCGTTATGCTGCCGAAATTTTGAATAATATTCGTGTGTTTGAATTATTTTCATCTGCTTAAACTATATTTATTCATTGAATAGAAAACCTTCATGTGTTGAATTGATATTCATTCGTTGATTAGAAATTCATGTGTTGAATGGTATTCGCGTTTTAAATATAAAAATCACATTTTTATCTATATATATAAACTATAGAAAACCTTCATGTGTTGAATCGATATTCATTCGTTGATTTGAAATTCATGTGTTGAATGGTATTCATATTTTGAAATAGATTGTTTGATAATAAAAATCACCTTTTATCGACTATATGAACTGTGTAAAATAATCTCGTTTTGAAAGAAATTGTTTTATAAGAAAAAACCCTATTTTTATCACCAATATGAAATATATATAAAATAATAGTGTTTTGAAATGAGTTGTTTTACAATAAAAATCACATTTTTATTATATGCATGAATCGTTGAAATGTGAAGTGTTAAAAATAGCCACTTGTTCAAATAAATATATATGAGTTGAAATATTCATTAATTAGCTAATGATATGATTTGTACCTATGTATGTAACATTAGAATGAATGGTGTTTTTAAACCAAATAGAAATCAAATATGAAGTTGAATAGAAAATGATAAATGATAAGAACTATATATATGTACATGCATATTCATTGAACAGGTTATAGCAAAGGGGCTAGAGAAGAGGAATAAAATTTTGTGCCCGACAAATAGGTACACATTTATTGTTTTGTTTGGGTGATTATTTTGTGAGCCTGTTGGCTAGCCGCTTGGCTTTTTCTTTTTCTTTTTGAGATTAGAAGGACCGGGGAAGCTATTTGAGATTTCCCGATGCTCCCGGTGCAGGGGAGGTTATGGCGAAATTTTCCAAAATTTTAAGGCGTTAGTGAAATATTTGAAGTGAAAACGATATTGAAAAATTGAATGAACTATATTTATATAAATATATAAATATAAATAAAATTAAAACGAAACGTAGTCGTGCAGTTCGCATTTTGAAACCATGATTTCAAACAACTAGTGCGGGAAATCCGACCATTGGATTTTCCCGAAACCGCAACCGTCGGGTTCGCCTTGGAAATATCTTCCCAACGGCACCAACTTTGTAAAAATCCAACGGTTGGATTGTCTGTAATGTTTAATTCAAATCTGAAGAAAAACAGCGCCAGAAGCGATTATATTTATATATATATATAAATATAATTATATATTTAATCGAATAACGACGCTGCAGTTCGTATTTTGAAATCGAAACTTCAAACGATTGTACCGGGAGATCCGACCGTCGGATTTTCCCGAAACTGGAACCGTTGGATTCGTTTTGAAAAGACCTTTCTAATGATGTAAATTTTGTGAAGATCCAACGGTTAGATTTTCAGATATGTGTAAATCAAATCTGAAGAAAAACAGCGCCACGGCCGCTTTATGGCCCGAAGCGTCGTTTTGAATAAATTAGCTATTTTAAAATAAATAAAAATAGCGATAAATCGTTATAAAATATCATAAGCGATATGGAATGGAAATAAACTGAATTTGCTCGATTTATGTGGCTTTTGATGGTTGAATGTGTTTGGTGTGAAAATTACATTAAAGAACAAGATTGGTGTTGTCAAATAATTTAACCATTGAAATAAATTGATTTGAAATTCTAAATATACGTGAATTGTTTGAAAAGGCCGAGTTAATTCTCATTTCAAATGATTGACCGACGATTGAAATTCGAAGATGAAGACGACGGTCGAAGACCGGAGATCTTCACCTCGTTTGGATGGTAACCGAGGTCCTGATTGGGAGGCATCCCGAAATATGGATAATGAGTGGTGATCGTCCAGACGTACGTGGTGATCGATGGGTTTGCGAGGTATTTAGTGCCTCCGGTTTCGTTCAAACCCAGAACGGACTTGTAAATGGAATGTGTGTCTGACATTGGATTTTATTCTGTGTTGATTGATCCCTATTAAATATACATCTGTTTGGCGGCGGAGAATTTATTCTTTTGCTTAACGCCCTTCTCTGAAACGCACGAGCTCAGAGGTTGTATATCGATGGACATCAGTCGCATGGCATGAATTGCCTGGGTGGCATGCTAAGATGCAGTGATCAGGGCTTCTGTTGAAAAGCAAAGTCTTGTGGTGATGATCAAAGCACCGCCAGTGTGGCGTAGCTTTGTGTATAACGTGAAATCGCGAGCCTCACACCCCGGTATGAACCAGAAACGGGAGAGGACATCAGGGAGGGCATGTGTTTCTTTCTAGCTAGGGTGGTGTCAGTGACCTACCAGCCCTGACATTTATATACTTTTCACCTATGTGGTTGTTGCTGTTGCGAGGCGCCTCGGTTTGATCGGACGATCCGGGTCCGATGGAGTCATTTGTTGGCTCATTTACATCCCAAAGGGTAGGGAAACGCAGTGTTCAGGAATTCTAATCCACATCGGTGGACCGGGCCTGACGATCCAAGGGTCCACCTAAGGGTCCTGAGGCTCGGGCTAGACAGTCTCGAATTCGGTAAGGACTATCCTTTGCCTTGGTTCATGACGAAAATCCAATTTCCAAATACGTGACTGTGCGGTTTCGATTGTATATATACATTTGGCGACATAGTGGCATGGGACGCTCATGTCGTCTATGATTGATAGTTATGATTTGAAATTGTTTTCAAAACATATAGACACTAGCAATAATATCAAATGCCTTTGTTTTATTCGTATCAAGCATATTTTGACCGTTATAAGGTAAAAACTCTATCCTCCGGTTTGCGTTGCATTGTGTGATGGGAACTGAGTCTTATAACGGCTTCATTTTTATAAAAAGCATAGCGATGTTTAAAAGAAATATTTGTTTGAAAGCACTGGCAATCCAATGGAGTAAACCCGTTCCACGAAAGTGGCGTGGTCCTGTGATTAGACAAATTATATATGTGTTGAGTAGATTTCTCATACCAGTCCCATGACTGACTCGTAGTTTGTTTCACTCTCAAACTCGGGTTCCCCTTTTTCTACACGGGTAGCCTTGTATTCAGGTTTAGCTGGTTCTTTCTGGATAGCTGGAGCTGAAGATGGATTCTATCATTTATCTCTTTTTATGCTGTTCAGCTCCTATTGTACATATTATGTTTGTTTTCCGCTGTAGACATTTATGTATAGCTGTACTGTATTTGTACTAAGTAAGATCCTGTATACTGTGTAACTCTGATGATTACTTTTATCCAGTATATTCTATTGTTCATTATCTGGTGTATTTATTTAATTCTGTTCTGCTATTATATGTTTCTGTGTTATATTCCAAAGATAACCCTTGTCTCCGTCTGTACGGGATTTCGGGTCGTCGCAACGTGGTATCAGAGCTTTGGTTAAGCTTAGTTCTGGAATATAACATTTGAACGAACTCGTCAAAAATAGAACCAGTAGTGTTCTAGGACGGGTAACTCTACACAGATAGGATCAGTGATATCCTAGTATGAGTAAAGCAAAATGAAATTACACCTCGATAGACACATTTACACTTGAAGTATATGTTTCTATGTTTGAAAATTTTCTTTTCTGTGACCTAACACTTGATCTGCCATTTGCAGAAGTACTAGAAAAATGAGTGCCAGAAACAGAAGGAATACAGAACCCGATCTAGAGGCTCTATTAAAGAGATATCGAAATCTGAACGGAGCACAGTTCTCGGGCAATGAATCTATAATTCAGACTCAAGCTTGGGTGAGTTCTATCGAAAGAATTTTTGAGCGTATCCAGCTGAGAGATGACCAGAAAAGGTTAGTAGCATCTTGGGCGCTCAAAGAAGAAGCTTTAATCTGGTGGGAGACAATCATCAAAGATAATCCAGAAGGTGATATCACCTGGGACAGATTCAAAGTGATTTTCCTAGAAAGATTTACTCCTCCCGAAGCAACCGAGAGATTATGTGATGAATTTTCTTATCTAATTCAAGGTGATATGACCATCCCAGAATATCATAAGAAATTCAACGAACTTGCTCACTTTGCTCCTCATCTGATTCAAGATCCAAAGAGGAAAAATCTTAGATTTATTCATGGCCTTCAAAGGAGATATCAGAATAGTGTAATGAGGAATGTGAAGCGTCCTTTTTCTGAAATGATATACATGGCTTATCAGTATGAAGATCTCCATAAGAAAGGAATGTTGCACGACGAAGAAGAAGTCTGTTCTAGTAACAAAGAAGAGTCGGAAACTGATATTCCTGAAGCCAGTACGAGGTCAGAGGTCAGTAAAGAGCCTAAAGTAAATCGAAAAAGGGCTAGACCTGGAAAAGAACCTGCCACGACTGCCTTATGCAAAAACTGCAATCAGAAGGGGCATTTGTCCAGAAAATGTAAATCTGTAAACAAACGAGGGAAGAGTGGATTTGGACCCAGAAAGAAGGTTCATGAGGGCCGAGGATGCCATAAGTGCCATCAGGCTGGGAATATTGCGAAAAACTGCCTGCTATCTCAGAAATCTGAAACGGTGCATATAAATGAATTGGCAGAGACTTCTGAGCCCTCAGCTAGTCAAGAAAGGGCTGATGTCTTAGAAGGCACGCTTAATGTCAAAAACATTCCAGTCAAAGTACTGTTTGACACAGGCGCATCACGAAGCTTCATTGCAAAAGATGCAGCTAAGAAGCTGGATTTGAATTTGAAAAAGCTGAAGGAACCAATGACTGTCCAGAATCCAGTTGGGGGTTCCATCGGTCTCAGTTGGGCTTGTGCAGTACCTGTCTCTTTTTCCTGCTATAAATTCCCTGCTATCTCTATGGTCATGAATTTTAATGAATTCGACCTTATTCTGGGATTGGATTGGCTAACCAAATATGAAGCGGAGGTTAGATGCGCCGAGAGAGTGGTTAAAGCTAAGATTAAATCAGGGAGTTATATAACCATACCGTGTGAAGGTCAGAAATCTAATAGAAAAGATTTCTGGGCAGCTTTGAATGTTTCTCCAGCTCAAATGGAAAATATCCCTGAAGTTACTGAGAATATTCCCGACCTAGTGAAAGATATTCCTGTCGTCAAGAACTATGCGGATGTGTTCGAGGAAGTTGTTCGCTTACCTCCGCAGAGAGAGATAGATTTCAAAATTGCTTTAATTCCGAATGCAAGGCCGGTAGTTCACGCTATTCGAAGAATGTCCTTGAAAGAGAAGGAGGAATTAGACAATCAAACACGACAGCTAGTATGGAAGGGTCTGATCAGGCCTAGTTTCTCTGATTGGGGTGCAGCAGTGGTATTTGTCCCAAAATCTGACGGTACTCTACGGCTATGTGTGGATTATCGTGATTTGAACAAACAGACAATAAAGAACAAATATCCATTGCCGCGGATTGATGATTTGTTGGATCGATTAAATGGAGCACAAGTATTTTCACGAATGGACCTAGCTACAGGCTTCCATCAACTTCGAATTGCCGAGGAGTGTGTTCCAATGACAGCGTTCAGAGGCCCCGACTTATTCTACGAGTGGTTAGTAATGCCGTTCGGCTTATGTAACGCTCCCGCTTACTTCGCTGATCTAATGAACAGAGTATTTAGGGGAGTACTGAATAAATTTGTTCTGGTTTTTATTGATGATATTCTAATCTTCTCTAAATCAAAGGCCGAACATGAAAAGCATCTGGAACAGGTTCTAGAAATTCTGAGACGGAATGTATTAAAAGCAAAGTTTTCCAAATGTATATTCTGGCAGGATGAAGTGAAATTTCTGGGCCACGTCGTATCAAAAGAAGGAATTGCTGTGGATCCAAGCAAAATCACGGCTATTCAGAATTGGAAACAACCCAGTACCCCCACTGAAGTCCGAAGTTTTCTCGGATTGGCTAGCTATTACCGGAAGTTCGTTAAAAACTTTTCGAAGATATCGGGCCATTTAACAAAGCTTACAAAGAAGCACTCTAAATTTAAATGGACTCCAGAAAGTGAGGAGGCTTTTGAAGAGCTAAAGGTGAGATTAACAACAGCTCTAGTGTTAACCATCATTGATGGCAACCAAGATCTAAAAGTCTGGACTGATGCGTCTAGAGAAGGCCTCGGCGCAGTGTTGATGCAAAGAGGCCAAGTAATTGCTTATGCTAGCCGTCAACTGAAGCCACACGAGAAAAACTACGTCACTCACGATCTTGAGTTATTGGCGATAGTATTCGCTTTGAAAATCTGGAGACACTATCTTCTGGGTGAGAGATTTGAACTGTTTACGGACCACCAGTCGTTAAAGTATCTGTTCACTCAAAAAGACCTGAATCTGAGACAGCAACGTTGGCTGGAGTTTCTTGCGGAATATGATTTTGAAATTCTATACACTCCAGGGAAAGCAAATGTCGTGGTCGATGCGTTAAGCCGAAAGAATGAAATGATCGCCAGTTTCATCATTGCGACTTCGTTGATTGATAAGATATCGGCTCTCCAAGAAGACGACCAATTTATCAAAGGAATGAGTCAGCGAATTCGTGAAGGCAGTGCTTCGGATTTCCAGCTAGATAGCGAAGGGATTCTGAGGTTAGAAGGGAGAATTTGCGTTCCAGAGATTCCTGAACTTAGAAGAGATGTGCTTGTTGAATGTCACAAATCTAAGCTCAGTATCCATCCAGGTGTGAATAAAATGTATAATGATATCAAACGCACATTCTGGTGGAAGTCGTTAAAAAGAGACATCTCGATATATGTTAGTCGATGCCCTACTTGCCAACTAGTCAAAAGCGACCAACATAAATTGGCTGGATTGTTACAACCACTGGAAGTTCCTGGTTGGAAGTGGGAGCATATCTCCATGGATTTCATTGATGGTCTGCCTAGAACCAGAAAAGGAAATGACAGTATTTGGGTGATCGTGGATTGTTTCACGAAGACCGCCCATTTCATACCTGTCAGATCAAATAGAACCGCTCAGAGTCTGGCGCAGATTTACTTCAGGGAAATAGTTAGACTACATGGAGTGCCGCTCAGCATAGTCAGTGATAGAGATACAATATTCACTAGCAAATTCTGGGAAGCATTTCAAGTCGAGCTGGGAACGAAGTTGAACTTGAGCACCGCTTATCATCCTCAGACAGACGGTCAGACTGAGAGGGTAAATCGTATTTTAGAAGATCTATTGCGGGCTTGTGTTCTAGATTTCGGTGGATCATGGGAAGACCATCTGCATTTGGCTGAATTCTCTTATAATAACAGCTACCAGGCGAGTCTGACAATGTCGCCATTCGAAGCATTGTATGGTAGACCGTGCCGATCCCCTGCTTGTTGGGTCGAACCAGGAAATAGACCTTTGTTGGGTCCTGATATGATTCGCGAAGCTGCCGACAAAGTCGATTTTATTAAGAAGCGATTACTCGCCGCTCAAAGCCGACAAAAGAGCTATGCCGATAGAAGAAGAAGAGATATATCCTTTGCTGTTGGCGACTATGTATATTTGAAGGTATCGCCGATGAGAGGAGTAATCCGGTTTGGTAAAACTGGGAAGTTAGCGCCCAAATTTATTGGTCTGTTTCCTATTCTGGAACGGATTGGAACTCTCGCTTATAGGGTCAAACTGCCTGACGGGTTACCTGGAGTTCATGATGTATTTCACATATCCCAACTTCGAAAGCACGTTCATGATCCAGACTTGATCGTGGAAGAAGCAGCTCAACATGACATTGAAATTACTCCAGAATTGGCTGTGAGAAGAGAGCCGCTGAAGATTATCGGCAAAGAAACCAAAGAGCTGAGGAACAAGAAGGTTCACTTAGTCAAAGTGCAATGGAGTGGAGATCCGCGAGATTGTACTTGGGAAACTGAGGAGAGCATTCAGAAAGCTTATCCTAGATGCCGAGTGGATATCTCTGATTGACTCCGGTGCAAGGTACATTTAACCTACTTTGCATTACCATTTAATTCTCTATTCTATTGCTATTTTCTTTTCATGGATGTGCACTTTTAAATCCTATAGGATGAGTGATTTTGAAAAGAGTATGGAGGTTGATCAGTATATTTTTGAAAGGTTAAAACGATTAGATTGTTGGTTGTGTTGTGTGATTGTAGAATTATCAAACCACTTTTGACTTTGTTCCTTTTCGGGGACGAAAAGTTTTAAGTGGGGGAGATTGTAACGACCCAGAAAATCTGAACCAATTTAAAAAAATTTAATTGGCTAAAATAATGGATTTTAAATATTTAAAATAAATATTTTAAATAAGTAAGATGAAAAGTGAGTTTGAATTGACAATTGAAAACGAATATAATTAATTATAATTATAAACAAGGCTTGAAAAGGCGCTGCAGTTTCAAAAATTGAATTCAAACTTTGCCGGACTGTACCGGGTGCAAAACAAAACGGATTTTAGTGAAACCAAAAATATTTAAATCTGTTTGTGAATATCTTTCCAATGAATCCGGAAAATTGAAATTTCATAGCGGGACTCAAAAGATATGTCCAGTTGAAAATTCTGAATAGTCGCTATGGAATTCAGGCCCTTAGAAATGGAATTTTTGCAAACGACCTCGGAATTCGACGAAACCACTTTTGTTGGGTCCGTGATGTAAAGTTATTGCTAGGTTTCAAATTTCATAATTTTTCGAATCAATATGTGAGCATGGCAAAGGAAAACGCGTTTGACCAGTTTTAGTTGATTTTAATCGACTGGAAAATGGCCATTTTTCATATAGGCTCGGAATTCGACGAAACTAGTTTTGTTAGGACCGTATCGGCAATACGAAGCTAGAAACAATTTTTTTGGAATTTTTAGAGTCCGTATGTGACCTCGGTAAATTGAAATGTGCGTTTAAAATTCAATATAATGATTTATATTTAAATTTTGATGAAAACTGATCGAAATGGTCGAATTGGCTTACCGAACATATCCCATTGTGTTCGAAATGGGGGTAATTAGCTAGGGGCAACAGTCGTTTGGTTTGGTCGGGAGTTCGAAGTTAAATTTCACATTTAATAAAAGAATTGGATTTAATGTGAATAAAATAAAGAAATCCCCTCACCCTATAAAATATCTTATCCTTTCCCAACCCTCATTTCTCACCGTCCACTACAACAGGAAAATTGGGCCGCCTCCATTCAAATCGATTCAAGAAATAAAATCGCGGGCCTCACTCCACTAAAACAAACGAGTTTGGATCCATTGAGCTCGTGAGGGGGAGAGCTTCACTGGGGTACCATCCCAATTCAGGGCGACGCGTTTCCGGGGACGGCGAGGCAGCAGGTCGGATTTTGGGAATGGCGACGGGTGCGAGGCAATGAGGGGTGGTGGGTGCGAATTTAGCAGCCAAGGCCAGTGGTGGCATCGGAGTTGGAGTTCGGTGACTGGAGCAATGGATAGGGGAAGTCAAAGCTCGGTCAACGTCTAAAAGAGGGGAGCGGGTTCCAGCTTTTCAAACGGGGAAGAATGATTGATCCCGTCGAGGATTGGAATACGTTCTGAATAAAAATTGTGAGTTTTTAAAATCTGAAATTACATTGTTTTCATATATACATAGTATTGTAAATAAAAATCTTTGCTTTTAAAACAAAAATCATTTCTTTTAAAATCAAATTAGCATTGTTTTTTTTATTAAAAATATCATTTGCTTTTAAAAAAAGTAAATAACAGGGTAATAAAAATATGATTAATAACTTACGTATGTTATTTATAAAATAGACATACTGGATTCTGGATAAAATAAAAGATGACGATTTCAGAAACCAGTCAAAGTGAGATTTCTGATTTAAAAACAATATGGAAAACGACGATGTATAAATTATATAGTCGATGTATGAGTTATATAAACGTTGTACACCTCATGTATAAGCGTTGTATAAGTTGTATGTTCGATGTATAAGTTATATATGCGTTGTAAAAATTATATATGTGTTGAAATAAAAGTGAATTGCTATATATATATATATATATATATATATATATATATATATATATACGCCCCTCGTCCACAAACCATGGATGATATTTATTGGTTGAAATTGTTGTGAAAATTGATTGATAGCGAATGATTGTTTGGGATTGTTTATGGTTGATATTGATTGATTGAGGTTGAAAAATACCCGTTTGTGGTTGAGAAATATTTGGTTGAAACCACATAGGATTAGTTTGTGGAAATGAAATAAATATATACATGCCGCCTGCGTGCGAACTAGATGCATGATCCCCATTGTCAAAAACCGCGAGGTTTTAAGGTAGAGCGAGGAGCCGTACTAGGGACGGTCCCGGTTTTAACTACCCTGCCGTTATGCTGCCGAAATTTTGAATAATATTCGTGTGTTTGAATTATTTTCATCTGCTTAAACTATATTTATTCATTGAATAGAAAACCTTCATGTGTTGAATTGATATTCATTCGTTGATTAGAAATTCATGTGTTGAATGGTATTCGCGTTTTAAATATAAAAATCACATTTTTATCTATATATATAAACTATAGAAAACCTTCATGTGTTGAATCGATATTCATTCGTTGATTTGAAATTCATGTGTTGAATGGTATTCATATTTTGAAATAGATTGTTTGATAATAAAAATCACCTTTTATCGACTATATGAACTGTGTAAAATAATCTCGTTTTGAAAGAAATTGTTTTATAAGAAAAAACCCTATTTTTATCACCAATATGAAATATATATAAAATAATAGTGTTTTGAAATGAGTTGTTTTACAATAAAAATCACATTTTTATTATATGCATGAATCGTTGAAATGTGAAGTGTTAAAAATAGCCACTTGTTCAAATAAATATATATGAGTTGAAATATTCATTAATTAGCTAATGATATGATTTGTACCTATGTATGTAACATTAGAATGAATGGTGTTTTTAAACCAAATAGAAATCAAATATGAAGTTGAATAGAAAATGATAAATGATAAGAACTATATATATGTACATGCATATTCATTGAACAGGTTATAGCAAAGGGGCTAGAGAAGAGGAATAAAATTTTGTGTCCGACAAATAGGTACACATTTATTGTTTTGTTTGGGTGATTATTTTGTGAGCCTGTTGGCTAGCCGCTTGGCTTTTTCTTTTTCTTTTTGAGATTAGAAGGACCAGGGAAGCTATTTGAGATTTCCCGATGCTCCCGGTGCAGGGGAGGTTATGGCGAAATTTTCCAAAATTTTAAGGCGTTAGTGAAATATTTGAAGTGAAAACGATATTGAAAAATTGAATGAACTATATTTATATAAATATATAAATATAAATAAAATTAAAACGAAACGTAGTCGTGCAGTTCGCATTTTGAAACCATGATTTCAAACAACTAGTGCGGGAAATCCGACCATTGGATTTTCCCGAAACCGCAACCGTCGGGTTCGCCTTGGAAATATCTTCCCAACGGCACCAACTTTGTAAAAATCCAACGGTTGGATTGTCTGTAATGTTTAATTCAAATCTGAAGAAAAACAGCGCCAGAAGCGATTATATTTATATATATATATAAATATAATTATATATTTAATCGAATAACGACGCTGCAGTTCGTATTTTGAAATCGAAACTTCAAACGATTGTACCGGGAGATCCGACCGTCGGATTTTCCCGAAACTGGAACCGTTGGATTCGTTTTGAAAAGACCTTTCTAATGATGTAAATTTTGTGAAGATCCAACGGTTAGATTTTCAGATATGTGTAAATCAAATCTGAAGAAAAACAGCGCCACGGCCGCTTTATGGCCCGAAGCGTCGTTTTGAATAAATTAGCTATTTTAAAATAAATAAAAATAGCGATAAATCGTTATAAAATATCATAAGCGATATGGAATGGAAATAAACTGAATTTGCTCGATTTATGTGGCTTTTGATGGTTGAATGTGTTTGGTGTGAAAATTACATTAAAGAACAAGATTGGTGTTGTCAAATAATTTAACCATTGAAATAAATTGATTTGAAATTCTAAATATACGTGAATTATTTGAAAAGGCCGAGTTAATTCTCATTTCAAATGATTGACCGACGATTGAAATTCGAAGATGAAGACGACGGTCGAAGACCGGAGATCTTCACCTCGTTTGGATGGTAACCGAGGTCCTGATTGGGAGGCATCCCGAAATATGGATAATGAGTGGTGATCGTCCAGACGTACGTGGTGATCGATGGGTTTGCGAGGTATTTAGTGCCTCCGGTTTCGTTCAAACCCAGAACGGACTTGTAAATGGAATGTGTGTCTGACATTGGATTTTATTCTGTGTTGATTGATCCCTATTAAATATACATCTGTTTGGCGGCGGAGAATTTATTCTTTTGCTTAACGCCCTTCTCTGAAACGCACGAGCTCAGAGGTTGTATATCGATGGACATCAGTCGCATGGCATGAATTGCCTGGGTGGCATGCTAAGATGCAGTGATCAGGGCTTCTGTTGAAAAGCAAAGTCTTGTGGTGATGATCAAAGCACCGCCAGTGTGGCGTAGCTTTGTGTATAACGTGAAATCACGAGCCTCACACCCCGGTATGAACCAGAAACGGGAGAGGACATCAGGGAGGGCATGTGTTTCTTTCTAGCTAGGGTGGTGTCAGTGACCTACCAGCCCTGACATTTATATACTTTTCACCTATGTGGTTGTTGCTGTTGCGAGGCGCCTCGGTTTGATCGGACGATCCGGGTCCGATGGAGTCATTTGTTGGCTCATTTACATCCCAAAGGGTAGGGAAACGCAGTGTTCAGGAATTCTAATCCACATCGGTGGACCGGGCCTGACGATCCAAGGGTCCACCTGAGGGTCCTGAGGCTCGGGCTAGACAGTCTCGAATTCGGTAAGGACTATCCTTTGCCTTGGTTCATGACGAAAATCCAATTTCCAAATACGTGACTGTGCGGTTTCGATTGTATATATACATTTGGCGACATAGTGGCATGGGACGCTCATGTCGTCTATGATTGATAGTTATGATTTGAAATTGTTTTCAAAACATATAGACACTAGCAATAATATCAAATGCCTTTGTTTTATTCGTATCAAGCATATTTTGACCGTTATAAGGTAAAAACTCTATCCTCCGGTTTGCGTTGCATTGTGTGATGGGAACTGAGTCTTATAACGGCTTCATTTTTATAAAAAGCATAGCGATGTTTAAAAGAAATATTTGTTTGAAAGCACTGGCAATCCAATGGAGTAAACCCGTTCCACGAAAGTGGCGTGGTCCTGTGATTAGACAAATTATATATGTGTTGAGTAGATTTCTCATACCAGTCCCATGACTGACTCGTAGTTTGTTTCACTCTCAAACTCGGGTTCCCCTTTTTCTACACGGGTAGCCTTGTATTCAGGTTTAGCTGGTTCTTTCTGGATAGCTGGAGCTGAAGATGGATTCTATCATTTATCTCTTTTTATGCTGTTCAGCTCCTATTGTACATATTATGTTTGTTTTCCGCTGTAGACATTTATGTATAGCTGTACTGTATTTGTACTAAGTAAGATCCTGTATACTGTGTAACTCTGATGATTACTTTTATCCAGTATATTCTATTGTTCATTATCTGGTGTATTTATTTAATTCTGTTCTGCTATTATATGTTTCTGTGTTATATTCCAAAGATAACCCTTGTCTCCGTCTGTACGGGATTTCGGGTCGTCGCAGCAGATAGAAACCCGACAAACATAGAAGACAAGGAAACAATGGGTCATGGTATCTAAGAAGCATATAAGTGCACAGATCAACATACAAGGAGATTTTCATATATACTTTTCAGTTTCAATTTCAGGTTTGAAAATATTTCCAGAATTTGTGCCAACAGTAAATGGCAAAACAGGACTGTTTGGCAAGAAGCAAAATATTTTTGGGAAGTGTATGAGCGTGCAAAATATACTCAGACAAATACATGGTTGGGAAAGAAGTAATGTCTGAAATGATTTCAGAAATGTCAAGGGACCACAAAATCCATTCAGTTCTGTTTTACTGAAATTGTTAAACTAATACTGGGCAATAAATCTTCTTAAAGGATGGCAAGACAAATTCAATTTGATTCCTGGATATTGAAAGTCCATAGAAGAAATATTTGGCGTGTTTTAAATTGTTTTCCACAAATCATTCTTGGCAAAGCTTTTCTGAGAAATCACAATTCCATTCTTGGTAAGAAATAAATCAATTACTTTCAGAAAGTATCAAGCAAAATTAGGAGAGAATTATCTCCAGAAAATTCATTCACAAGGCAATAAATTCAATCATGGACTTATGGCAATATGTTATTCAGAAATCACTGTGTATTCTCGGCAAGAATTTTATTTTATCTTTCCAAATTTTCATCAATAACAATTTCGAGACTTGCTTCCAGAAATGAAAATGTCAAAGACCAGAATCACACATGACTAGCTTTATTTCAGGCTCATCATTCAAGATGTTTTCAATCAAGAATTCATGCGAGCTAAAAGAGGAAATAGGGGACAGTCACATAAATCAGCCAAGTCATATATTCGAAATCAGAGGATCAGTTCAAGGGATTTCTATTTACCCTATATAGTCAACACTACATCATCACAGGCAAAAAGATCGAAAACCCGCAAATCAATTTAAGCAATTTCAAAGCATCAAGTTCAAAATACTCACTGATTTTCGATCAACTCAAAACCGACGACGAGAAAGAGAGAAAGCCCAAATCAAAAAGCATAAATCGACAAAGCAGAAAGCTTCAGACCACCAGAGATTTGATTTCATCAGACATCAAATCGATTTAGGGATTTACTGAAAACCCTAAAGAGATTCATCAACGCCGCCATTTTTGAGTTTTAGAACAAAAGGGAGATCGGACCAAAGAGAAATCAAATGGGCTGGCCATGTGAAAAGTGGCTAAGCCAAGTTCTTTTTTAAAAGGGGATGACCCCTTTAATTAATCTCCTTAGGGTTTTCTTGTTATTTTAAATTGTATTGTTTTTATTTTTATTTTTGCATTTTGAATTTCTTTTGTAAACAAACGAATCAGTGTCTAGATCTGTGAAGTCTAGGATATCAGTCAGGGTGTTGACTGTCAGTTTCAGAGTCTGTAAAATCTGGGATTACGGATTACGGGGTTGTAATTCGGGGAAACCTGATCGAGGGGATATCGATCAGTCTAGGGTTTTGAGTGTAGGGTTAGAATAGGAGCAGGGATTGCGAGTGTACATGGTCTTGTATGCGGGATCTGATCTATCACCTAGTAGAAACCTTAGGATTGCAGCAGTAGGCAGGATTTTGCTGAAGCTGGGTATTTCTGTGTGTTATTTACTTTCTGCATTTAATTACTCTGCAATTATCTATGTTGCGACTAATTTCTAATATTTCGATTAACAGTAATAAACCCTATTCACCCCCCTCTAGGGTTAATCTAGATCCACCAATTGGTATCAGAGCTGGTTTAAGGTAACAGCATGATAGGGGGTTCTCGCTGCATGATCATGTGGCGAAGTATTGACTCTTTCCCCTACATGCCCGTGGGTGGTTGTCCGTGTCGAGAGGCAGGACGTGAAACCAGTGTCTGAGGTATATTTGGTGGCCACCGGGGTGATTTAAAATTCCTCGTAAATAGAGACACCATTTGGTATCAGAGCTGGTTTAAGGTAACAGCATGATAGGGGGTTCTCGCTGTATGATCATGTGGCGAAGTATTGTCTCTTGCCCCTACATGCCCGTGGGTGGTTGCCAGTGTCGAGAGGCAGGACGTGAAACCAGTGTCTGAGGTATCTTTGGTGGCCACCGGGGTGCTTAAAATTCCTCGTAAATAGAGACACCATTTGGTATCAGAGCTCGGTTTTTGATTAACTCTAGAATCATGTTTTCCCCTTGTTGTCAGTCTTCTGAGAGTCAGTCCAGTTCATCTCCAACTATTTTCAATGGAACAGATTTTTCAGACTGGAAATCCAAAATAGAATTTTATTCAAAATCTGTTAATATTAAATGTTGGGATACTGTTATCAATGGGAGTGATATGTCTGATAATAGAAACATTGTTTTCGATTCTCGTGCTATGAATATCTCAATACAGAACAGTTTATTCACGTATCTCATTGTTTGACTGTGCAGGATGTCTGGAGAACTCTCAACAAGCTCTGTGGAAAAAATGACGACTGCTTAAAACCCCAGAATGTCAACTCAAATTCAGATCTGTGCTTAAAAGGAGAAACAGATGAATCAAACGATGGAGAATCAATAGATGCTGAAACAGAAAATCTCACATACGAAGATTTGGTTTATATGTGCACTGATTTATGACTTTTAGCTTGTGTGCGCTAGCTACAGCTCTTCTTACTGTCAGTATTTGACTTTTAGCTGTGAGTAACAGTTCCGGCAATGTAATATGCAAATTAGCAAAGAAGAATGTGCATACTAGTTAACGGAGAAAAAAAAAGCTGATAATAGATGATTGTTTTGCTCCCCGTTCTCATTATAATGATTCTTTTATTGATGTTTCAGATGTGAGTAATGGAGCAGTGGCTTTTTTCACATAAGAACTAGGTAATGGTTGATGTCCATGTCATGTAACTATTAGACTAGCAGTTATATTCCCCAAACTGGAAAGAATTTCAAGAAAAAAGTGTCATGGTTGCTGAAAATGAAGTCAAATAAACGATTTAAAAGAGGAATGTAAAATCTTTAAATATATACCATTTTGTTTACTAATAATATAAAATGTTTTAGATAGCTTTCTTATGCAAGAAATGGAATAATTGCCTCCTCATTCCTTCTTATTTGTAAACAATTCCTCTTTCTTCCGCTTGCTTCTGTTTGTTATTTCTCCTTGCTACTATATTTTACCATATTATGTTTATTTCAAATAAGAGAAGTTTCGTCAAATAATGTTGTTTCCTATTCTAAGAATAGGGGTAAGCATTATTTGGTTAAACCAATCAAACCGACCGAACCAATTCATTTTGGCAGTTTGGTTTGGTTTTGAAACTAGATCGATTTGTAATCGGTTTGGAAAATTATTTAATTTGGTTATCGATTTAACCAAATTAGACAAACTTTTATTATATTTTAAAAATTATCAATATTTTAATAACTATTTTAGGTTAGATTAGTTATCCAAGTAAATTTTAATCATCACATATGTGTCAAAATTACTTCTAAAAAGAGTAAGAATCATAAAAAATAATACTCTAATCATATATTTATGATATATTTTAAATTATAGTAATACCACAAACATAAGGTCTAAAATATTTTTAGTTCGGTTAAGTCTGATAACCAACCGAACCAACCAAACTTAATTTGGTTGGTTTGGTTTGGTTTGGTTTTCATTTTTATCGGTTTTAGTTTGGTTTGACAATTTCCATCATCGGATAAACCAAACCAAGCAAATGCTCACCCCTAGCTAAGAACTGTATTGTAGAAGATATGCAGGTCACGGTACAACCAAATGCACATGCCTCTGACCAAAAACATATAGTGATAGATAAATGATGAAGCTTGCAATTAAAGACTTTTGAGTTCATTTGCTGCAAGAGCGTCAAGTTAGTTCAGTCCTTGGATTTTATTGTTTATTATTAAATTCTAATTTGAAATTGTTAATTGATTCACAAATAGTTTCTTATTTTTTCCAGTGCACCATCAAGAGAGAAGATCATTTGGAGAAACACATATTAGTTCACCTATTCATGTTGGTATTCCTTTACACATTTTTTTTCTAGATTTTTCCATCTAGAATTTCAACAATCATTAAATATAATTTGCTAATTCAGAATTTCTTGTTGATAAGGTTAAAAAATAATTATAATGCATTTAAGCATTTCAATATAAATTAATCAAATTGAATTTCATCTCTGCTTGTTACTGCTTTCGTTGAAGGAATAGATAACAGCTACTAAAAAAAATAAAGGCATTCGTTAAACAAGTGAATATTTATAACATTTCCAAGCAATTATATATGTGTATGTATGTATGTATATGTATATACATGTATGTGTATGTGTGTATTATAATAATAGTGCAATAATGAATACATGATTTTTGAAGGTATAGTTGTGAATATGCAAAATTGATGATTATTCAACTTATGTATAAGACATGTTATTCTTGAAGGCCTAACAGTGAATATAATTATATTTTACATTTTGATTTTACTTTGAGCTGGCCTAAGCTTGGTGAACCACCTAAGAAACCATGTTGTAGGCTTTTAGATGATTAGCTGATTTTGAACTTGTCATGTGTTTGTGTACATCGAGTAAGGCTAATATTTTAGGTACTAGCCTTAATATTTCTGTTGATCTTAGCTTGCTTATCAATTTTTGTGGCAAAAAGTTGCCATCTGGATTTAAGCATCCCTTCCAGAAAATTGAGTTTCGTACAAAGACAATTGTGCATTGAGCCTTGGACTAAGCTTCGTCTATATGTTTGCAATTACATATTAAATGATTTAAATGTATTTTGATATTGACTAACTACTAATTTAATTATGTTAGCCTATTGACCTCAAGTGTATTAAAAAAAATACGGTAAAAAAGAACAAATCATTTAAATTGCAATAGAAGTGTTTATATTACTATTAATTCACTTCATGTATACCCTTTTTGTGGTGCAAACATACGTATAATGTTTCTATTTATAGAAATAGTTTGAATGTACAAATGTATATACTAAATAAAAATATATATTGCATCTAAATAGAGAATGAACATTTCGGTTTTAATTAAGTGAAAAATTCAAATGATTTGTTTTTTCTATTGTTTTCACGTACGCAGATCAAGGTGTTAGAAAGGGTATCTAATAATCAAGCATTGTTTTTTTTAATTGGATTTTGTTATTTTATATATGTCTGTAGTAATGTGTAAATTATATATAGTTGATCATCTGGGTGTTTAAAATGAATAAGTAAAGACTTAACCGCGGTGCTATCAATGTTGAGTCATACAAGGAAGGGACATCATCACTTCTCTGCATTTTGTTTATTTTCATCACAATCATTTCTTTTACTCAATTAATAGGAAAATAAGAGTTTGTATTATTGATTATAATAACAATGTTATATTTACAAGTGAAAACATTGTTGGTATATATAGCTGGAAAACAATAACGTTAACATTTGCAAAATAGGAAAATTACTAAAATGATAAATAGCCGTTATGGCATAGATAAATATCTGAATGCTCTGTTGAGTCATGAACAGGTCAGCAAGTGTGAATGCATCGTTATGGCTTAGATAAATATCCCAATGTACTGCAAAGTCATGCACATGTCAGCAAGTGTGAATGCACTGTCATTAGCCTCCCTCAAACATATCTAGGTTTTTCTTGTCTCCCTCGTTCCACTGCCGTCATCCACTCTCAATTCTTCTCTTAGGCTGACAAAATTCTTGGTGGAAATTGGTTTCGTTAGAGCATCCGCTCTTTGATAATAGGCCGGAATATGGCACACCATTAACCTTCCTGCTTGAGTTCTTTCGCGAGCAAAATGTAAATCAATTTCTAGATGCTTCATTCTTGAGTGTTGGATCGAATTGAGCGATAATGACACTGTGCTTCTATTATCGCACAAAATAATTGGTTTTCTCCTGGAATCAAGCCCTAGTTCCTGTAGAAGGGATTCAACCCATGAGATTTCTGCAGTCGTGCTCGCAAGGGCCCTGTACTCTGCCTCAGTGCTTGATCACGAGAAGGTGGGTTGCTTCTTAGGCACCATGATATGAGATTTGTGCCTAGATAAATGCAATAGCCAGATACTGATCTTCTGTCATCGGTGTCATTTGCCCAGTCAGCGTCGCTAAACCCTATAAGTGTATCTCTTTTTCTGCCTTTATAGTAAATCCACAATGTTTTGTGCCTTGCAAATACCGTAGTAATCTTTTCACTGCCACCAATGTTCTGATAGGGGATTCTGCATGTATTAACTGAGTTTATTTACGCTATAACATATGTCCGGTCTTGTTATAGTAGCGTATTGCAATGCACCGATTACACTTCTGTATTGTGTTGTGTTACTGATTACTGATTGCTTCCCCTTTAGTTTTTGAAAGTCTTGAATTAACGATCATTGGTGTTGGTAGTGATTTTGCATGATGCATGTTGGTCTTTTGTAGAATTTCACTTGTATAATTCTGTTGAGATAAAAAATAATTCATTTTCTTTTCGACTACTGATCAGAATTTTAGAAAATAATTCACTTCACCTAGGTCTTTGATGGCAAAGTTGTAGTCGAGAACTTGTATGATTCTGTTAATTTCTTGATGATTGTCCCCAGTTATCAGCATGTCATCTACGTATACAAGGACGTTGGTGATGCTTTGATTATCTTTCTTCATGTATAGAGAGTTATCCGATTTTGTTTGACTGAAGCCAATTTCTGATAAAGTTTGTTTTAGTTTTTCGTACCATGCTCTTGAGGCTTGCTTCAGGCCGTATATGGCATTGTGTAACTTACATTCAAGTTGTCTTTGACCATCGTAGACCTCATACCCTTCTGGTTAGTGCATGTAAACTTCTTCAGTTAGCTCACCATTTAAAAAGGCATTGTTAACGTCAAGTAGTTTAATTATCCACTTTTTTCATAAGGCAATAGTTAATATGATTCTTACAGTGGTTGGGTTTATCACTGGCGAGAAAGTCTCGTTGAAGTCAAAACCAAATTGTTGAGCATACCCTTTTGATATGAGCCTGGCTTTGTACTTTTCTATTGTCCCATCGGCTTTCCTCTTAATTTTATAAGTCCACCTACATCCAATGATGTTCTTATGGGTAGGTGGTGTAACCAAGCTCTAGGTTTTGTTTTTTATCAAAGCTTTGTATTCAACATCCATTGCATTTCTCCATTTTACTTCTTTTGCCGCTTGAGTGTAGTTTCCTGATTCAGTTTCAATCAATGACACATTGTACACCTTTGGCTTGTATATCCCACTTTTCGATCTAGTGACCATTGGATGCCCTGTCAGAACTTCCTGTTGTTGTGGTTGACATTCGGTAGTGGCCCTTGTTGTATTTGTGTTGTTGTTGTTCCCTTCGCTTTCATGCTCATCATGACTGTTATGTATAGTATCATTGCCATTGTTGCTGTCATTTGTTGAGATGATGGGTGTTTCAGCGGAATTATTCTGGCTATGATTATCCATTGTGTCCCTCCTTTCATTAGTGCTCCATGTTATTTGCTCAGTTAAGACTGGTACATTTGTGATTTTAATTTCTTGCTTTTGTCCAATCTCCTCCTTTGTTGTTTTCTTAACTGCATGTGGAAACATATGTTCATCAAAAGTAACATGTCTTGATATGTAAACTCTACCATTTTTGTCCAAACACTTATAGCCCTTTTGATTTTGTGGGTATCCAATAAAAGTACATGGACTTGATCGCATACTGAGTTTATGTTTGTTATAATCGCTTAAACACGGAAAGCACAGACAACCACAAGCTCATAAATCTCTATAGTCTAGTATAACATTAAATATCACTTCATATGGTGTTTTATTATTCAACATTTTCGTGGGTAGTCGATTGATGAGATAAATGGCAGTGTTGAATGCTTCGTTCCAATATTTCATCGGTAACACACTTTGTGATAGTAATGTTAAACCAGTCTCAACTATATGTTTGTGTTTTCGCTCAACCAAACCGTTTTGCTTAGACGTGTTAGGGTAGGTTAATTTATGATTTATCCCATTTTTAATGAAGTAATTTTTGAGTGGCTTAAACTCGCCCCCACCGTCTGTTTGCACAACTTTTACATTGCAGTTAAGTTATTTCTCAATAAAAATTATGAATTGAATTATTATGTTGCATGCCTCTGACTTGTGCTTGAGCATGTATATCCACGTATATCTTGAATAAGCATCAACTAATGATAGATAATAACTGTGTCCTTGGTATGAGTTTAGAGGTGTTGGTCCCCACAGATCAGCTGCGACAAGCTCCAACGGTTCATTATAAACTGTTTCAGATTTGCTGAATGGAAGTTTATGGCTCTTGCCGAGTTGGCAGTGTGTGCAAGTGTGTTTGATAGGTATGTTTTCGAAATAAATGCCATTTTTATTAAAAACATTTTTTACAGTTTTTAAATTAGGATGACCAAGTCTTACATGCCAAGATTCTACTACATTATTGCTAACATTATTGCTAGTATTATTATTACTGCTACTAGTTTCTACAACATAATTGCTTTTGTCATTGCAACAGATATTAATGGTAGTGCTATGGCTATTATTGCTACTACCGACGTCTACATTATTGCACCAAATTTCCTTTCTAGAATCATTTCTAGTCTTCGAGTTGCCAAATTCATAAAGCCCATTAATTAGATCGCCCCGTAGTAATATTTCTCGACTTAGAAGTTCTTTAACAAGGCAAAACTTAGGGTGAAATTCATAGAAAACATTGTTGTCTTTAGCAAATTTAGAAACACTTAGTAAATTCTTGTTAACGGTGGGGACCCTAAGTAAATCATTTAATTTAAGTTGTCTTCTTCCTAATATGATTAATTTTCCAATGTGTGTGATGTGTGCAATGTTACCATTACCCATATGCAGTGATTTCATACATGAGTACCCCTTATTTCCAATGTTTAAGTTTTGGAGATTGTTTGTGACATGGTGCGTAGCTCCCGAGTCTGGATACCATTCGTCCAAATCAATTTCATCAGTGCCATAGTTGTCTTCATTGTTGTTGTGTTATCCTTTGTTGTTGTCACCAATGTTTCAGCTTTGATTGCTTATGGCCGCTACATTTGCTTTTGGTGTTGAGTTGATTTGATCAGATTGTCATCCATATCTCGTATGATGAGTTGCACCCCACAGTCTGTGAAAATAGATTCGAACTGATAGAGGACAAAAGCCGCGATGAGAGTAAGCTATTCTGTTTTTGAAATCTGGTATGTTCGGGATTTGGTGTAGTTTTTCCTTCTTGATCTGTTATCATTATTGGGGGGATAGTTAATGTGCCTTTTATATACTCCAGTAAGTCATACCCCTTTAGAGCAATCTCAATTTGGTATTTCCATAATATATAATTATCTTCATCTAATAACATTGTTATAACCTGATTTTTCGGTTTAATCAGGTTTGTGTTCCTTGGGGGTGAAACGATGGCACTGGTGCCAGATACAGCAGAAGTCCTTTCGTTGTCTTGCACCATGGCGAGTCAAAGATGATTGCAACCGGTGAAAAACAACAATGAGATTGTCCAAAGAGAGAAGAGACAACAACTGAATCGGTGAGAGACAGCAACTGAATCGGTGAGAGACAGCAACTGAATCGGTGAGAGCAGTGCCCTTCAACAAACTGAGGAGAAGGAAGAAAGATCTTCTAGATCGAAACAATCTGAATGAGATGAGATGCCTTTCGGCTTTAATGGCTCTGATACCACAATGGGAAAATAAGAGTTTGTATTATTGATTATAATAACAATGTTATATTTACAAATGAAAACATTGCTGGTATATATAGCTGGAAAACAGTAACGTTAACATTTGCAAAATAGGAAAATTTCTAAAATGATAAATAGCCGTTATGGCGTAGATAAATATCTGAATGCTCTGCCGAGTCATGAACAGGTCAGCAAGTGTGAATGCATCGTTATGGCTTAGATAAATATTCCAATGTACTGCAAAGTCATGCACATGTCAGCAAGTGTGAATGCACCGTCATTATGGATGACTTAATCACATGTACTTTCTTCCGTTGTAAACTTCAATTTTGAATCATTTTTTTCTTTGTTTAAGCCCTCTATAATATTTTGTCCCCATTAGCAACATTTTTTATAGTAGTGTAGCTTATTTCATAGGACTTTTGTGGGCTTGACGTGTTTCTAAAAAAAACTTGAAATCGATGAGGAGTAAAATGGTAATGTCAAGTTATATTTAGTAGCGAAATATGTCATGTGATGATTCTCTTTCAGGATACTAGAGAAGAATACTCATCAGAGCCTGTTGAGTGGAGTGCAATGCTTGGTGTTCTTGATGTTTGTCTTCCTAGTACCACCATAGGCAGCTGAATCTTTTTGGGGCTCTCAAGGTACATTAGATATTGTTAAATTGTTGTGTTTCTGCTTTGGGTGTATAACCTTGTTACATGATGGCAACACAGTTGTGCCAACAGCCAAGTCAGTGCATTGAATTTTGCTGGAAAATGATTTGGAATACATTTTATTATTTATGAGTAATATTTTATTGCATTGTTATGTGACTATTTTAAGGTAAAACCTTGTAGATTGATTGCTGCATAGCTGCGCTGACTGCTAAGTCAATACATCAAATTCTTGTGGCTGATGTAGTTTAGAATACCTTCTTATTGTTTATTAAAGCTGAGTTTAATTTTTGTGTGTTGTTTTAATTAAGCACATCCTTCTTATATCAGATAGTAAAGTATGATATTCAACTGGAGTAATGTTAGTTTCAGATATACATGAAATTGTGCCTTAATTTCATCCTGTAATGCAACTTCTAATGTGTTAAATTATATGCTGATAGTTTACTCTATAATCGCTGAGCAATCCAAATTATTAATTTATGATGTTCATCAATTAACTTTATTATGATTGCTTTTGCTTCTTAATGTCTTTCACTATGGCGTTTATATTAACAAGTTGCTTACTCTTTTAGTGCAACTTTGAATTTGTTTGGTTGGCTACTCACATAAGGTAGGCTACATCTATTTTTTGATATTACCGGACATTGTTTCTTAGCTAACTGTGATATGCTGCTCAGGTGATTATAAGGATATGGCTTATTCCAGTTTTTCCTCCATTTGTTCTGGCTTTGGAAAAATCTCCATTTGTGGATAAGCATCGTTGGAGGTGGTTGGGAGTGGTAGTGCGCCATCAGGGAAAGAGACAGCGAAAGATTTTGAGGTGAGGTTTCCTAACATTGAAATTGTTTAGGTGTGAGTCACTAGTTTGAATTATTTTGATATAATAATGCATAATGTAATCATTACCAACAAAATACGGCTAGGAAACAAAACCAGCTTCATGCTAGCAGCACCATGGATAGCCAATAAACCAAAATTGTTACTAACTTCGTAACTGTTCAACACTAAGCTCTTAAAACTTTTATCAACATCTGAGTCATGCACCATAGTCACTTCTTTTCCAATTTTTTCACTTTCGTTGTTGAGATCATGCATGAGAAATTCATCATCACTTATAGATATTTTTCATGTTGCACTTCACTTGACAGTTTTTGGTCAATATCAGTGCTCTCATGCATGCGTTCTACACTCCTTTTGACATTTGATTCATTACCATAATTGTTATATAAAGTGATTATTTGTTACTACTTCATTTTGGTCATCACTTAAGAGCAATAACAATACTCATGTATGCTTTCTACACTTTGTATTGCGTTTGGTTTGTGACCATCAAGTTATATAAAGTCATGTTTTTAATACATCAAAAGTGGACATGTTAATAATTTTTAACACTGCTTATCTAAACAGTAAAAATAGAAAATTGTAACATACTTGATTTGCATATATATTAAAAACATAAAGATGAATGATCAACACAGAGGAGCAGTAGCTTGGTTAATTTGATTGTTTAGATAGTGATTAAGTGATATTTTCTTATTTCAACATTGATATTATAAAGGTTTTTTTTTGTGACTCGCTGAGATAACTAAAAAATATAACCAGAGTTAATAAATAGTAATTTGATCAAATATACCTTTTAAAACTTCATGGGCAGTTTTCTACTAAAATAATAACAATATAATTTTGAGCGAGATTGTAGTCCATACTTTGGGTGATATTAACATATTTTGGAAAAAGAGAGTTCAAATGAATTATAGAATCAAAACCATGGTAGTGTAGATTTCAGAAATAAAATATAGTTGAAAATCTCTGTAATGTTTATTTTTTGGAAACAGGTAATGCATACTCTTTTAAAACTTATTGGATAAGGGATGGAATCAATGTTCAGATAAGGAGATATATGATCGCAAGAAAGATAATAGGTTGAGATTTTTTTTTAAACTTGTTGGTACTTACAATAGTTGGTTACTTCACTTATTTAACTAAAAATGTTTAATTATAATTGATATCATGTAATCTAATATTACTTGTATTCATCTAAATCCAGGTTGGGAACCATCTCCATTGGCTGTTTGCGTTCTTTGGCGCGTCAATTTTGGTACTCCTGTGTGCTATTCTTGTTTTCATATTTGGTATTTGTATAATTCCACTATGAAATATACGTTGTCTTTTGTTATTCTATAATTGTTGAGAAAGTATTGATTATGTATTGAATTTAGCAGCTTAATTATGTATTGTGCTTGTATGTTAATTGATATTCTATGTCGTTATTTGGACATGAATGGTGTTATTTTTGAGTTCATATTAACTATCCTAATTAACGTTGGCGCCCATCAGTTGTAAATTAGTATTTTATTGTAGTAACATTTACTGATGGAATAGAAAGGGAATATGAGTGGGCTTTGCATATCTACGTGTGATTGCCGACGAAAATAAAAAACAACTGTCACTAATAACCTTGCTAAAAAGTTAGCACTTGCGATGAATTACCAACAAATATCTAAGGTGAAGAAAAAATTGAAATTATCCCTTTCTAATCCCTTGTTGTTTAGTAAGGGATCTCCGATGGATTTTTTTTAAAAAAATATTAAAGAAATATGTATCCGTTGGTAAAATGTCATTTTTTTTAAATTTAATTTAAATATATTGACAAATGACACCCGACACTCCTAGTTCAGTTGGTTAGAGGTGGGCGAATTGGGATGAGACATAGGTCTCAGGTTCGAGGGCCACCCCTGCCAATTTCTAGGGGTGACTATCTAGATAGTGTGAAGGCATTGAAAAATCGGTGTACATCACTATCCGTGGGGTTTACTAAGACCGACAAGCAATGGCTTGAGTGAAGTCTTAGGTTCCACACGTAAATCAAAAATATATTGACAAATGACGGTAAAGTGTCAGAGAATTGACGTTAATTTCCATCGTAAAATGGTAACTAAAATATCGACGTGTAATTTACTGATCAGTGCTATCCGTCGCTAATACATGTTTAGCGACGGATTCTTCCGCTGCAAAATCAGTGATTTCTTGTAGTTTCTGGAAAAGTAAAATCTATACTTATCTTAACGAGGACTTTAGCATAAGAAATTCGACATGCATCCTCGGTAACTCTATCCATACGAATAGGCCTTCCTAAAATAGAAGTTATCCTAGGCATCCACTTTTTCATAAAAATTCACCTTTTACTGTAAAAGTGAGGTCCAAAAGCTAAAATTCTTTCAATGTCCTCAGCTAGATCACATCTGATTATAAAAAAATCATTGCCTTTGAAAATAGGTGATGATTACCTTTCAGTTGCCAATTTCTATCTATATAATTTTTCAAAAAGTTAGAATAGGGTTTGTTCCCATACACGTGGAAAACAATGGAGTTCATCCATTTTTCTCTTTCTTTTTCCACTAAATTATCACTTATGACAGCAATTTTGAGATTATCCCTAATATTAGGTTCACAGTAATCAAGATGAATGACGTTTTGATGCAAATTATTCTCCGTAACTACTTCAGTCCACTTCTTAGACTGAAAAGAATTAGTTAAAGTGGAACTTGCCTGAATATTAGGAACTATATCTGGAAAACCCTCAGCACAACTCAGATCTGGACTACCAGATTTGCCATGAATCGATAATACACTTCCATCTGCATGTTGTTGTTTTGAAGAAGAATCAGGTGGTTTTCCTGTTCTCTAATCCGAATCTAAACGAGTGATGTTTTTGGTGTGAGAATTAGGAGAGAAATAACTAGAAGCCGCCATTTCTCAGAGAACCCTTTTTCTTTTTTTCTTTAAAACTTTGTTTATTATTAATGTTACAAGAGAAGGAATTTCGTGTGCCTTTATTCTAAAATAACTCGAGAGGATTTTTGTAACCACCCTCATTTGAGACTCAAAAATAGATAAAATTGATGCAACAATCATCGTTAGCATTATTTTCCACAATAATAAAATGAGATCAACTATTATATCATTAACACCAAAAGAACAAGAATTTATAAATGTTGACAAAACATTTCTGTTCATCAATTTGAAAATTCATTACATTCCAATTTCATTATAACAAACAACCACATGATGGAACGCAATCGGAATGTAATAAAGAAGTGTTCCATCATTTACAAACATTTATATTGATCAATGGTTAATTATTATATTCATCAATGAGCATAAAGAAATGTTCAAATAAAATATAATAATTACAAATATAGTTTCTAGAGCAACATATGAAGGTTTACCTTTGTATGTCCATAGCCTTAACTATTTTGACAATTATAAATTCATCATTAGATACATTTAATAATAAAGAAAGGCAGTTAACACTTTATAATGAAAATAATAAATATAGGTAGTAGCTTTCCTTTTGTAGGTCTCCGAAAGTTATTCATCTAAACTTGAAGTTTAGTACTCTCAATCTATCTAATGGAAATTAAGTAAAAATTTAGAGGGAAATCAAAGACTCCTAGTTTAACAAAAAATCTGGTATGAAAGATATTTTTCCATCTCAAGCCGAAATATTGATACTTTATAAGACATCGGCACTGACCATAACGAGTTTCCCCTAACTAGCACATATATCAGATAATATGTCATCCGTAATATATCTTACACACAAAATGATTAGGGAAAAATTATGACATGCATACCATATCATGCATGTGTAGGTTAAAATGAGTAAGCGTCATTTAAGTGCTACACATTTCTATAGTCGCCCGGTCTCATAAAATGGTATATTTAATGGTATAGTTTTCCTTAGGGTCATTCTAAATCTAAACCAGTTTTCTTAGGCCAACTAAAAACTTGTAACTTTACCAAATGAACGATTATCTTCTAATCCATATAGGAGAAAGTACTAATAGTCTCCTATAGTCAATAAGAGAAATTATTCACGGTTATCGAAAAATGTTTGGAGAAAACCATAGGTAAGCAATCTCCTGCGAGCTCCTTCAAATGCATATCTCTTATCTATAGCCTTAACATCGATAGTGTTATCTGCGTTAGAATCTTGGTCCTAATCGACAGAGAGCTTAACGGATTGGAGTATAAAGCATCAACAAACCCAATATTCACCCCAAAAAGGTTGTAAAATGTACACCCTCTATTATGAGGACTGATGCTAAATTCTACCATGGTAGAATACAGGTACATTAGGGGTATCGATACCAAAAGCACACAAATACGAAATAAACTGACATTAATTTCAAAACTAAGTTCCATTTATTTCAAAAAATGTTCCATATTAGTAACATAATCCCTAAACGATTCCCATGTTCAGATAAAATATAATACAAAATACTCCAAGAGCAACATATTCTGATTCCCTCTTAGTTGACGAGAGAACTACAACTTATTATAAAAATTAAAACAAAGCACAACAAACAATAGATAGATAGGTCGTACATGTTGAAACACCCCACCTCCGTTAGGGTCACTCTCAAAGGGAATGCCCTAATTTTGGTGGAGGTTTATAAGTATAAGTCACAGATATACAAGACAGATATAAGAACACATATTTGTAAACAGCGGAAAAACAACAACTCTTATTTCATAAAAGCAAATACGTGCTACAACAACATCACCATAATTGTCTTACATCTTTTCCAAAAACATAACATAACACTTCCATAATCTGTCTTGATTACATTATTTAAAGAAGCATAAATAAAACATAGATAAACTGCAAAAGCCCCATAGTGGTTGTCCAAAGCCATAGTTCAAAACGAAAAAGTCCAAGCAATACATTTCTCCTCTTCAAGCTGGATGTTAAGGCTGGTCAAGCTGCAGTGTTCCCTCCCTGTGGACCTGGGGGGGGGAACGGAAGAAAAGAAGACGAAAGAAAAGTAGAGTCAGACATAAAGCCTGAGTAAGTCTAGGACTATTCTGTCTATGAATAAAGAACTGTGTATGATAAGTATAAACAAGAAGTGAGAAAGCACTATAAACTTGGTTAAGTTGTCTAGGGTCGAATATACTATCGTACCCCATGTTAATCTCTGAACCCATATAAACTAGTTTCCAACTGGCACCCCATAATCAGGGTGAAGTGATCCATTCTATGATGATCGGCTCCTACTCGCATAGTTACATGTGTCTTACGGCCCCCGATGTTGTAGTTACCTATGCTGGTCCCACCATGGGGTGTATCAAGTCCCAAGGTGGCGGCCCGACACAA
The DNA here is from genome assembly GCA_030737875.1 of Allium sativum. Classification (NCBI taxonomy): domain Eukaryota; kingdom Viridiplantae; phylum Streptophyta; class Magnoliopsida; order Asparagales; family Amaryllidaceae; genus Allium; species Allium sativum. The sequence continues at coordinate 157,833,051 of CM060918.1, read as the reverse complement.
TCCTAGAATGCACAGGTATGCTACTGGTGTCCAGTGCCTTATTTTTCTGCGCCGGAGTGTGTGCACGCCCGCACCCCGTTAGAACCTATACTGCCACACCACCGCCGTCGATTTGACCTCTTACAATCAGCCCAGTAATCGTGCCCCACCCTGCCTAGTTTCAGGGTATCATGATACACCTTCTAGGGTTACTGCTGAAAAGGGTCCCCCGTTACTAGGTTTTCTATCTCTAGCCAACATGCTAAGTTGGTTAAGTGTTTTCTAACCTAACCCCCACCAGTCCGTTTAGTTTAGCATGTTCCATTTTGATTAAGTCTTTAGTTCGCTTAGTCCTAACAATCCTGACTCAGCCTTAATTGTCTTATTAAAGCCTTGACCTCTCACATTAGACAGGTATTGTTGTGGCTGCCTGTTGCCGGTTGGTTCCGGGCAGTCTTACGCCACAACTCAGTCTAACCTCGGGTCCTTATTGGGCTCCTTGTTTAACCTCCCACATTGGATAGGTATTGTTGTGACTACTGGACAGCCGGGCGGTTCCGGGCAGGTTTACATCACAACTCAATCCAACCTCGGGTTAAACACATCGTATGTTCTACATTTACATATTTTGTCTTTCTTCTTTATTTTCTTATATGTAAATATTTGCGGCCCATTATTAAGTTAATGGTGTAAAGGTTACACCAATCATGGGCCCAACCCATACTTGAATTTGGGCCCTTCTACTTTATATTTTCATTTATTAATTAATTTGGCCCAACGCTATTTTCCCCCGTTTAATACGTTCGTTTATCATAATATATGTTGGGCTTAGGCTTTTAAGCCCAACTTAGCCATGAGAAAAAGGGGAGGCTTAAAGCGTGATTACATACACAAAAAGGGGAATGTGAACGCATGAACTTGCAACATAACGTTGGAACTACAAAACAGAAACTGGTGTACTTGCATAGTAGCATAAGTGACATGAATCAAAGCATGTAAACTTGTAGTTAAGTTAAGAATCTAATTTGGATATCATTATTGACACATAGTCTTAACTACAACATAAACCTATATTTTTATTTAGGCATAATGTCAAACATAAGCAAATCATGTTCATAAGATTACTACATGTTTACAAAGGTGCTTACTTTTGTTACTAACACAAAAGTATAGTTCAACTTAATCATGATTTTAAATCTATTCACATAACCATGGCATAAATATTTCTAACATGAAATCATGATTTTTACTTTAGTCATGCAAACTTGCAAATGGGATTTTGAATCTAACCTAGCTATGTACCACATATGTCATCATATAATTCTTGTTAACAATATAGACCTAACATGGATTTCAATTATGCAAAATATCAATCATAGCCTAGTCATATTCATAAGTTTGCAAATAAGTTTTCTAGTTCAAAAGCATGGCTTAATACATAGATCATGGTGCCAAAATTTCAACATAGTTTCATATGAACTATAATAACCCAAATTTGTTCCAATTACGCACAAAATGATTTTTGTACAAGAATATACATTATGATGACATAGTAGCAAAACCTCAAACTTGCATGAATTCAATTAAACAACTATATACATGTAGCTTCAACATGAATTACATATTTTGAGAATATCCAAACGTATACTTGCATAAAACTACCGCAAACATGTAGTTTTTATAATGAATAACATACTTTGCGAATATCCAATCGCTATACAATATTCCAAATCGATAAGAATCATAGTAACGCACAAATATGAATTATTTATCACCACAATCAAGTATACAAACCAACACAGTTATTTGTTCATACCAAAATAATACTCTACTTACAATTGTGTGACGAATTCTCCAATTTAGGAATTTGGAGATGCGATTCCTTGTTGATTTGATTTGATTAAGTTGCTTTATGCTTTAGAATTTGCCTCCTAATCCTCTCTCCAATTGGTGGCAACTCTTAGTCGTTCCTCAGCAACATGATGGCCTTGTTCTTATTTTTGAATGAATAGATTAGGTTGAGACTAGGGTCATTTTTATAGGGGTTATGAACTGATTAGGACCATCGATGTTGCTTGGATTGATCGTAGCCATTCATTCGAAAGAGAGACCAATTAGAGCCTGCCACCTAGCCCTAATGACAAAGCAGACTTCTGAAAATCGACCAACATAGAATAGGCCAGCCAGGTTGGGCTGGGTTCGACCTGGCTCTGGACCAGGTCGACAGCCCTGTCGACCTGGCTAGACCAGGTCGACAGCCCTGTCGACCTGGGTGCATTAGGCGGTAGTTTTCCCGCCCTGGCCAATTGGGCCCGATTTTGGAATTTAAACTTGTTTTTCTGAGCTGTTTTATTCTGTTCGAATTTTAAACTTAATTCAGAAACTTCCGAAGGCCATATCTTCTTCATACGGACTCCGTTTTTCGAAAACTCGGACTGTATTTCGCGTATTTTTCCGAGACGAACGCAATGGCATATCCCGTTTCCCTTAGTTCTTTGATTTGAAATTAATTATACTTTAATTTGTGAATTTCACAGTTATAGAATTCGCGGGGCGTTACATTCTCCCCCACTTAAAAGGATTTCGTCCCCGAAATCTTCAAGTTAGGAGGAATGTATATCCTAACATCCAATCATCCATCTACTCATCCATCAAACACGAGCATCCATTGTCCTTAAAAGACTTCTAATGCTTCATGATCATATGCGAAGTGTGTGTGTACATGTACTTATCAAATGCAAAATCAGGCGGTCCACTGATTCAGTTGACCTCCTTAATGCGAATTATGTAAGTGCCATGAATCCATTATGTATGCAAATTTTCCTATTCATGATTCTACATGAGTGCACAATCATTCAATACAAATGCAACATCCATATGACAACACATTAGAGTTCAACCATATACGAATGCAAACATATATGCATATGCAATATGAAGTGACTGAGCCGATCTAAAACCTAGATTGTGTGTGTATATGCAACCACGAGCAACCACTAGCAATCACTTGCAACCATCATCCATAACATGTTTCAACTACATGTTTCCATCCAAAGGGTTTCTACCTAAAAGATAAGGTCGAGGAAATATACCTAAAAAGATAGATAAAAGCGCAACTTAAGGAAAAGGAAAGATCAAGGATGTACCCTCGAACAGAAAAGGGTAGGCAGTGCGTATTCTAGCTTCAGTTTCCCAAGTCGCGTCTCCCTCGGCGTCGCTCCACTGAACTTTGACGAGCTTGACTTCGCGGTTGCGTAGCTTCTTCACTTCCGTTCCTAATATACGGGTTGGAACTTTTCTTATGGTTGCTTCGCGTTCCACTTCGGCCTCTTCGAGGATATTTGGCTCTACCACCTCAGCCGACTCATGTAGACATTTTCGGAGATGTGAAACGTGAAAAACGTTGTGGACTCCAGCCAACTTCTCGGGTAGCTCTAATCTATAGGCCATTTTCCCAATTTTCTCGATGATAGGGAATGGCCCTACGAACCTTGGTGCCAGTTTTCCTGTGGTTCCAAAACGAACAACGTTCCTTAGCGGTGATACCTTGAGAAAAACTCTGTCTCCAACCTCAAATTCAAGGTCGGTCCTTCTCTTGTCGGCATAGGACTTTTGTCTGTCTTGGGCCGTCTTCATCCTTCTTCGTATTAAGTCTACTTTCTCTGAAGTCTCTCGGATCATATCTGGTCCAAGTATGAGCTTATCCGTAGACTCCCACCAACAAGTGGGCGATCGGCACGGTCTTCCATATAAAGCTTCGAAGGGCGCCATTCCGATGGTTGCTTGATAGCTGTTGTTGTAGGCAAATTCCACCAAAGGAAGGTCGTCTTCCCATGTCCCTCCGAAGTCGAGGACGCATAGCCTTAAAAGGTCTTCCAAAACTCTATTTACTCTCTCTGTTTGGCCGTCGGTTTGGGGATGATAGGCTGTGCTCAAGCATAACTGCGTTCCTACTGCTTCTTGCAGACTCCGCCAAAACTCACTGGTGAAGATGGGGTCTCGGTCACTAACAATGCTAGATGGTATTCCATGGAGTCGAACGATTTCCTTGAGGTAAAGTGATGCTAGGGATGAGGCAGTTCTTTTACTTTTGACAGGTAAAAAGTGGGCGCTTTTAGTAAGCCTATCCACTATTACCCAAATGCTAGTGTTGCCTCTCCTAGACCTAGGCAGCCCATCGATGAAGTCCATTGAGATGCTATCCCATTTCCACTGCGGGACCTCCAGAGGATGTAGTAGTCCGCCAGGCTTTTTCTGTTCCGCCTTAACCTGTTGGCACACCATACACTTAGAAACGAACTCTGCCACGTCCTTTTTCATGCCGCTCCAGAAGAAAGTCCTTTTTATATCTTTGTACATTTTATCTCCGCCTGGATGTATCGTCATCTTGGAGTGATGTGCTTCCTCGAGAACCTTCTTTACTAAATCTTTTGTCTGTGGGAAGCATAGTCTTCCGTCTCGCCTTAGCAAACCCTTATCGTCGATGGAGTATCTGTTGAGGTGACTTGAAGTCTCACCCCTAACTAGCCTATCAATTGTTTCCACAAGCTGAGGGTCTTCGCGTTGTGCTGTCCCTACTGAATCCACTAAAGTTGGGCGCACTTCGAGAGATGCTAGCAAGCCTGGTACGAAATCGGAGGAAGGCCTAAAGTCGAAGCTGGCTATAAACTCTAGGCTTTGTCTTTCAACAAACAACGGGCTTAGGGTCAATTTCTTTCGGCTCAACGCGTCTGCCACTACGTTGCCTTTGCCCGGAGTGTAGGAGATTTCGAAATCGTACGAGGCAAGAAACTCCATCCATCTTTGTTGCCTCAAGTTAAGATCCTTCTGCGAGAAAAGATATTTCAACGATTTATGGTCAGTGTAAAGTTCGAACTTCTCACCTAGGAGATAGTGTCGCCAAGACTTGAGTGCAAAGACGATGGCGGCTAACTCAAGATCGTGGGTTGGGTAGTTCTTTTCGTGCACTTTCAACTGCCTCCCGCCATAAGCTACTACCCTTCCTTCTTGCATTAAGACGGCGCCTAGCCCTGTCCCACATGCATCCGTATAAACAGTGAACATCTTGCTCCCATCTGGCAGCGTCAAAACTGGGGCTGTTGTAAGAGCCCTTTTCAGTCGTTGGAAAGCAAACTCGCAATCCAAATCCCAATTGAACACTAGATTCTTCTTAGTCAATTTCGTGAGCGGAGCTGAGATTTTCGCAAAATCCCTTGTAAACTTTCGATAGAAACCTGCTAGTCCCAGAAAGCTTCGGACCTCAGTTGCATTCCTTGGTGTCTTCCAATCCTGTACCGCCACTACCTTAGCAGGGTCCACTGCTAACCCTTGTTTGGATACTATGTGCCCAAGGAACCTCACCTCTTCTCTCCAAAAGTGGCATTTGGAGAATTTGGCTTTTAGTTGATGGACTCGCAAAGTTTCCATGATTGCCCTTAAGTGCTGAGCATGTTCCTCTTCACTTTTTGAGAAGATAAGGATATCATCTACGAAGACCACTACGAATTTGTTGAGGAAATCTCTGAATACCCTACTCATCAGGTCCACGAAGTAAGCAGGTGCATTTGTCAAGCCGAAAGGCATGACAAGCCATTCAAAGAAGCCGTCTGGGGTTCTGAATGTCGTTTTATCGATGCTATCTTCAGCCACCCTTAGCTGATGAAAACCGGTTGCTAAATCGAGTTGGGAGAAAACAGACGCTCCTACAAGCTGGTCAAACAAATCGTCAATTCTAGGGAGCGGGAGCCTATTCTTTTTCGTTAGCTTGTTGAGCTCCCTATAGTCAACACATAGACGGAGTGAACCATCCGCCTTTGTAGCGAACACCACCGGAGCGCCCCATTCTGAAATGCTTCTCCTAATGAACCCCTTTTCTAGAAGCTCTTTAATCTGTTTACTGAGCTCTTTCCTTTCCCGTGGAGCCATGTGTCTAACGGGTAACGCAACGGGCTTTGCATTATCTACAAGATATATGCGGAAGTCTATTTCCCGCTTTGGAGGCAAGCCCTTCACCTCTTCGAAGACATCCGGATATTCCCGGACCACTTTAACTGATTGCAAATTTTCAACAGAGGCATCTAGCGATTCAAGGTAACTAAGCATAACCGCGTATGAGGGATTACAAGAAATCTCCAAAGTATTACCGAGCTGGGTTAGGAGCCTAACAACCCTTTTCTCACAATCAAGGATGGCCCCATTACTGGATAGCCAATCCATACCCAAAATCAAACCATAACCCGAAAAGCCTAAAACGAAGGCACTACATTGAAATTCAACACTTAGAATAGAGATTTTCAATCCCAAACAGATCATAGACAAATGAGCTGGGCCCCCAATTGGGTTTGAAACAATTAAGGGGTCCTCTACCATACTAGTTTTTAGGTGCAGAGATTCTACTAAAGCAAACGAGATAAAGGAGTGTGATGCGCCAGAATCAAATAAAGTGCGAACGGGGTGATCATAAAGATAAACTACACTTTCTACAGAAGTATTTATACCTCGCTGTTGCAGAGGTGGCGCTTCCAGCACATGAACCTGTGCCCCTGGGGTGGATCCAGCCCTCTGCCCCTGTCCTCGTTTCTTTGGGCAGTCCTTAGCCCTGTTGCCTGTCTCACCGCAAGAAAAGCACCCACCATTCTCCTTGGCCTTCTTTTTCCGGCAGTCCTTAACTAAGTGCCCCACTTTGCCACAGAAATTGCACTTCCTCTTCTCTTTGTTGCCTTTCCCGCCCTTCTTAAAGTCTGTCTTCTTAGGCTGCAAACCCTCTTTCTTCCCTTGAGAGCTTTCTGCCTTTGTCTCCTTCTTGCCCTTATCCTCTTCATTCAGCAATGCCATTTGCACCAATCTTTCATACGTGGCTCCCATGGGTATATGGGTCATGGCCAAACTGTGTAATGGCTCATTCAACCCTTTGACGAAACGGAGAGCCTTCTTGTGCGGGGTGTTGACTAGGTCAAGCCCAAACCTAGCCAGCTCATTGAACTGATTCACATACTCTCTGACTGTCTTGTCCCCTTGCTTAAGAAATAAGAATTTTTCCAACTGCAAACTTCTTTCCGCATCTGAGAGAAATTTAGTCTCAAACCTTGCCCTAAAGTCCTCCCATGTCTCCACTGGTCTTTCTGCATTAGTGACTTCCCACCAGTAGGAGGCCTCGCCCTTTAATAGCCATACTGCCAGTTGTACTTTTTGTCTATCTTCTACCTCAAAGATGATGAATAGGTCCTCCGTTTCTTTCAGCCAATTTCTAGCTGCCACGAAGGACTCAGTTCCATGGAAATCCTTTCCTCCCATAGCTTTAAAATCTTTACATATCTTAGCAAAAGTGTTTCCCCGAGGAGGAGGTGGAGGAAAAGGTGCCGCTGCAGCTGGATGATTTCCGGCAGCTGGGGGAGGAGGAACGGTAGGACCTGGCTGAGTGGCTCTTGCTTCTAAGAACCGTCTAAACCAACCAGGTATTGGCACCCCTTCTGGCAAGTTAAGTTCTTCGGACATGCTGAAACAAAAAGGATAGATTCAAAACGAAGGAAAAGAGATAGTACCTATGGCTTTGGGGAGTGGACTTTGCCTTTTAAAATAAAATAATATTTTTATCTTTTTTTTTAAATGCTTCTTTAAATTTCCTTTTTGAAAATAAATTTTCAAAACTTTTTATCTTATCTGGTAAACCTATGCTCTGATACCAAGTGAAACACCCCACCTCCGTTAGGGTCACTCTCAAAGGGAATGCCCTAATTTTGGTGGAGGTTTATAAGTATAAGTCACAGATATACAAGACAGATATAAGAACACATATTTGTAAACAGCGGAAAAACAACAACTCTTATTTCATAAAAGCAAATACGTGCTACAACAACATCACCATAATTGTCTTACATCTTTTCCAAAAACATAACATAACACTTCCATAATCTGTCTTGATTACATTATTTAAAGAAGCATAAATAAAACATAGATAAACTGCAAAAGCCCCATAGTGGTTGTCCAAAGCCATAGTTCAAAACGAAAAAGTCCAAGCAATACATTTCTCCTCTTCAAGCTGGATGTTAAGGCTGGTCAAGCTGCAGTGTTCCCTCCCTGTGGACCTGGGGGGGGGAAACGGAAGAAAAGAAGACGAAAGAAAAGTAGAGTCAGACATAAAGCCTGAGTAAGTCTAGGACTATTCTGTCTATGAATAAAGAACTGTGTATGATAAGTATAAACAAGAAGTGAGAAAGCACTATAAACTTGGTTAAGTTGTCTAGGGTCGAATATACTATCGTACCCCATGTTAATCTCTGAACCCATATAAACTAGTTTCCAACTGGCACCCCATAATCAGGGTGAAGTGATCCATTCAATGATGATCGGCTCCTACTCGCATAGTTACATGTGTCTTACGGCCCCCGATGTTGTAGTTACCTATGCTGGTCCCACCATGGGGTGTATCAAGTCCCATGGTGGCGGCCCGACACAATCCTAGAATGCACAGGTATGCTACTGGTGTCCAGTGCCTTATTTTTCTGCGCCGGAGTGTGTGCACGCCCGCACCCCGTTAGAACCTATACTGCTACACCACCGCCGTCGATTTGACCTCTTACAATCATCCCAGTAATCGTGCCCCACCCTGCCTAGTTTCAGGGTATCATGATACACCTTCTAGGGTTACTGCTGAAAAGGGTCCCCCGTTACTAGGTTTTCTATCTCTAGCCAACATGCTAAGTTGGTTAAGTGTTTTCTAACCTAACCCCCACCAGTCCGTTTAGTTTAGCATGTTCCATTTTGATTAAGTCTTTAGTTCGCTTAGTCCTAACAATCCTGACTCAGCCTTAATTGTCTTATTAAAGCCTTGACCTCTCACATTAGACAGGTATTGTTGTGGCTGCCTGTTGCCGGTTGGTTCCGGGCAGTCTTACGCCACAACTCAGTCTAACCTCGGGTCCTTATTGGGCTCCATGTTTAACCTCCCACATTGGATAGGTATTGTTGTGACTACTGGACAGCCGGGCGGTTCCGGGCAGGTTTACATCACAACTCAATCCAACCTCGGGTTAAACACATCGTATGTTCTACATTTACATATTTTGTCTTTCTTCTTTATTTTCTTATATGTAAATATTTGCGGCCCATTATTAAGTTAATGGTGTAAAGGTTACACCAATCATGGGCCCAACCCATACTTGAATTTGGGCCCTTCTACTTTATATTTTCATTTATTAATTAATTTGGCCCAACGCTATTTTCCCCCGTTTAATACGTTCGTTTATCATAATATATGTTGGGCTTAGGCTTTTAAGCCCAACTTAGCCATGAGAAAAAGGGGAGGCTTAAAGCGTGATTACATACACAAAAAGGGGAATGTGAACGCATGAACTTGCAACATAACGTTGGAACTACAAAACAGAAACTGGTGTACTTGCATAGTAGCATAAGTGACATGAATCAAAGCATGTAAACTTGTAGTTAAGTTAAGAATCTAAATTGGATATCATTATTGACACATAGTCTTAACTACAACATAAACCTATATTTTTATTTAGGCATAATGTCAAACATAAGCAAATCATGTTCATAAGATTACTACATGTTTACAAAGGTGCTTACTTTTGTTACTAACACAAAAGTATAGTTCAACTTAATCATGATTTTAAATCTATTCACATAACCATGGCATAAATATTTCTAACATGAAATCATGATTTTTACTTTAGTCATGCAAACTTGCAAATGGGATTTTGAATCTAACCTAGCTATGTACCACATATGTCATCATATAATTCTTGTTAACAATATAGACCTAACATGGATTTCAATTATGCAAAATATCAATCATAGCCTAGTCATATTCATAATTTTGCAAATAAGTTTTCTAGTTCAAAAGCATGGCTTAATACATAGATCATGGTGCCAAAATTTCAACATAATTTCATATGAACTATAATAACCCAAATTTGTTCCAATTACGCACAAAATGATTTTTGTACAAGAATATACATTATGATGGCATAGTAGCAAAACCTCAAACTTGCATGAATTCAATTAAACAACTATATACATGTAGCTTCAACATGAATTACATATTTTGAGAATATCCAAACGTATACTTGCATAAAACTACCGCAAACATGTAGTTTTTATAATGAATAACATACTTTGGGAATATCCAATCGCTATACAATATTCCAAATCGATAAGAATCATAGTAACGCACAAATATGAATTATTTATCACCACAATCAAGTATACAAACCAACACGGTTATTTGTTCATACCAAAATAATACTCTACTTACAATTGTGTGACGAATTCTCCAATTTAGGAATTTGGAGATGCGATTCCTTGTTGATTTGATTTGATTAAGTTGCTTTATGCTTTAGAATTTGCCTCCTAATCCTCTCTCCAATTGGTGGCTACTCTTAGTCGTTCCTCAGCAACATGATGGCCTTGTTCTTATTTTTGAATGAATAGATTAGGTTGAGTCTAGGGTCATTTTTATAGGGGTTATGAACTGATTAGGACCATCGATGTTGCTTGGATTGATCGTAGCCATTCATTCGAAAGAGAGACCAATTAGAGCCTGCCACCTAGCCCTAATGACAAAGCAGACTTCTGAAAATCGACCAACATAGAATAGGCCAGCCAGGTTGGGCTGGGTTCGACCTGGCTCTGGACCAGGTCGACAGCCCTGTCGACCTGGCTAGACCAGGTCGACAGCCCAGTCGACCTGGGTGCATTAGGCGGGAGTTTTCCCGCCCTGGCCAATTGGGCCCGATTTTGGAATTTAAACTTGTTTTTCTGAGCTGTTTTATTCTGTTCGAATTTTAAACTTAATTTAGAAACTTCCGAAGGCCATATCTTCTTCATACGGACTCCGTTTTTCGAAAACTCGGACTGTATTTCGCGTATTTTTCCGAGACGAACGCAATGGCGTATCCCGTTTCCCTTAGTTCTTTGATTTGAAATTAATTATACTTTAATTTTTGAATTTCACAGTTATAGAATTCGCGGGGCGTTACACATGTCTTCGAAAGCTTTATTCGCCAAAAGCAAACTAAACCTGAAAGCCTTACTCCCGAAATGCTTAACTGAGTACCCGATAGTTAAAGACAAAAGTAAAACCTTCAGGTCATATAATAAGCCTGGTGTGAATAATAATTAATTACCATCTCGATAAATGGACATCTGATGGGACCACTCTACTAAGAGGAACATATTTGCCTCCTCGCTGGAACCCTTCGATACATATAACTTAAACTATATTTGCTCCAGTGGGTATTAATCATAATTTATAAAAATAAAAGCATGCTAAATGGGTTATTCCAATTATCTGTCTCCATTTTATAGTATTACTAAGATATCTGATGACCTACATCACTGACTCTGGTCTGCTAGACATAAACACCTAATAGACTATTATAAGGAAACTGGATGGTCTATCTGAACATAAACTTCTTATCTAACTTATTGCCTAGCTCATAGCCATACTAAACCGATTAAGAATCTAAGGGCTTTGCCAACTGTAACATACTGTTTTTCGTCCACTTCAAGCTGGTAACTAAACCAACTCAAACCGTTTGAAGCGATGGATAGTTATTAGCTTCTGAGGTAAATAGAATAAATCATAGAATCACTGATCACATATATAGAGCAATATAATATCTCGCAGCGGAAAATACATAATACAATAGCAGTTCATGAAGCCACTGAATAAATTTTTATAACAGAGTTTGCATAAACAATACAACAGAAGTCTGATACAAAAAATTTCTGATACATAAATAAATGATAACTGTTTTGAAATAGAAATGACAGGAATAACTGGATGACTGAAATCACTATCAATAGGTAGATACAAGATGAACGAAACCCAATAAAAACTCCAAACTCCAAGGATAAATCTTGAAAGCTGTAATACTCGATCTGACCCGAGCAATAATGCAAAACAAAACAACTCGGATCAAGACTAACATTCTTATGAAAGTAAATCGACTCAAATGAAATGTTTAGTGAAATGCATCAGTAACTTAAAGGATGTTTGGGATCACCATCCTCTAAGGATCCGTTAAACTAATATTATATAATACAATACGCTGTTATAATAGTGTCTATGGTTAAATATAAAATATTAAAATAGCTTATGCGGGATTGCCATTATTACCCTTACAACCTTTATAACACCGTAGTCTATATAGATACTATAAAGTCCATAGTAACGTAGTGGCTATCAGAGGGAACTCCATAGGTACGGTACAAATCTAATCGTAGGGGCTCGATCAGTATAATATGAAAAGGCATACGAGGAATACCCATGGTAGGACTCTACCGATGCACACCCGTGACCGGTGGTAACTCATAGTCGCGACTACCGCCCACCTCGAAACACACTCCCAAAATCAAATGTGCACCAATCAGATCACAAAGTAATAGATATAGGCTTGAAGAAGTGTGTACGATAGGAGGAGCTACCTCACTTAATCACGGTATAACACCTGTTTTAGTCGTTTTAATTATGACCCGAAAGTCAAGGATATCCATCATCATTCTCTTACTTCATTCCAGTAGTGTTCGCCAAACCAACCTACTTCATTCTGGATTCTCCACCACGTACACAGTTGTTAAAGTTGGTTTTCAGTATTGATACAAAGTATGATAATAGCCGATCTAGGTCTCTTTAACAACCAAACGTTTACATTTTTCACACCGTGGTCATTATTTTATAAATCACTTCTTAAAATCAAATATTAGATCTCAGGTTCAAATTAGAAATCAAAATTGAATATCTAACTTCGATTATATTTAATTTTGAAAACTACCCACTTAAAACGCTTTGATCAAATCGAATAAGAAAATAACATCTTAATGGTTTCAAATTATAGTATAAATCAATACTATAACATTTAACTTAAATTTTCATAAAATTCAACATTTTGGTTCAAATTCAATTTCTATAATTCAAGTCATATTTTATATTTCAATTTATGCAAACATATCATAACTTATACACCTTAAGTCGTACAATTCAAAAATCACTATAAATAAATTCGAATCAAAACCTTATATTTCAATTTAAACAATTTAGACCATTTGAACCCATTCTTATAAATTCGATTTGACAAATTTCTTAATCCAAACCAAATGATTTATAAAATCAATTCTATATATAACCTTTCATATTCAAACTCATATTAGATCAGTATAAAATCGGATTCATTTCATATCGGTTGCAAATTCAAATTAAAATCAATTTTCGCAATTCAAGTTCATTTCTTATAAGTTCAAATCAATTTGAATTCAAATTCATATCTTATACGCGTTCATTGGATCAAGTATCGTCATATACATTTAAATCTTTAAACCTCGAATTCACATCGCGAAAATCTTGACTTATCTACCTTTTAGTTTATTGTTAAAGTATATAAAATATATAAAATAAGCTTTGAAAATATAATATATAAGTTTATAAATTTATTAAATATGAGAGAAAATAGCTTTATAAACATATAAGTTTAAAATAATATAAAATAATAGGTTTGAAAGAAATATATATTATAACATAAACGTTTAAAATACTTGTACGATTAAATCATATGGTTTAAAATAAATAAAATTATAAGTTAAATTTTAAATAAATATGTAAATCCATAATTACTCAAAAAATCAATTTAAACCATATAATTTAAACTTTACATAATTTTAAGTTTAAAATCTTTAAAATACGCATATAAATATAAATCTTAAGTCAATATAAAAATAAATTTCAAATAACTATACTTCGAAAACATGACTAACGGTGTCTGTATATAATTTTCTATCCTATAGTCAAGTGATACAGATATTTATCATTTCAACCCGCAATTATAAAATTTCTACGAGTTTATCATTTCAACCCGCAATCCCAAATTCGATAAAAATCATTCAGGTCTATCATTTCAACCCATAACGATTTTCCCTTAATCTAATGTCCGTTTTGGTATATATTATTTCAACCCTTAGTGATTTTTTTTTCTAAATTAGAGGTATCAATAACATAAAAAAATCATTGCATAACATCAATAACATCATGAGTCATATAATATCAGTGCACCAACGCGTCATAAATGAAAGTGTACATATTAAACAAACAATTTCTACTGGCAATTCTATACATTTCATAACAGTTCATTTGTGCTGATCTAACAACCACGAAACAATGTAGGTCAAGTGTGAAATAAACTCACCTTTCGTGGAACATATTGGAGACAACAGACGGATTGACACATGGTAAAATGATGACTTCCAGCATGGTTCAAAATGGATTCAACTCAGTATCACTCAAATATATAATTTATTTTTATAAGAGGAGGTTATGAAATTTCTCAATGGATCGGTTCGACTATTGGGTTTTGGAATGGTTTCGGACTCAACACCAAACTTGACTAATTAAATAACACAACAAATTTTTGTAAAATAATATATATATATACACACAGAAAAATAATATATATCTATTTATTTAAAATCAACATGTTGCTGAACACACACACAACAAAACTATATACATGTATATATTTAAAATCAACACACACACCAAAAATTAAAAATCCAATATATATATATATTGTATATATATAATATAAGTTATATAACATATCTAAATTATTATATAATATATATTCATATAAACCCAGACAAGACAACAAATATTTATTTTCAAAACCAATATATTTCGAAGAAACACAAAGCCAAAATATATTCTCACACACAAAACAAACAAATGTATATATAATTTCAAAACTATTTGATTTCCAAAACAACACATACACTCATGCATCCACACAAACAAATACAAAACACACAGGAAAGGAAGAAAATGAAATAAAAACACACCCATAAACCCCTAAATCCTCACCAACTCACGCATGCAGAAACTATCTCTCACACAGAATCAAAAAATGCACCCACACGCACACTGGACTAGGAAGAGAAAACAAATGTGACAGGAGTGCTGAGGAACGGGTGGATCTGCTTGCGGCTTCGGAAGGACAGCATGGGTCATGGGTCACAACAGCAGGGTTTTTCCGATCTCCCAGTGGTGGGAACAGTGGGCTTAACAGCACGGATGAGCTGGCAATGTCGGACTGGAGGTGAGGTGCTACTAGCGGTTCTTGGCTTCAAGGGCAAAATGGATGATAGGGTGAAGGTGCTGATGTGAGCGAGGCAAGCTGGTGGGTACAGTTAACGTTGTGAGGGGTTGTTGCGGTGGTGCTTCGGTGCTGAGGCGTGCAGATGAAACAAATAAGATGGCATGGGAAAAGCAGAAGGATGGGAATGAAGTAACATGGCGATGAGTGTGGAGGAAAATTGAATGTGATGGGGAAAATGCCATTAAGAGTGGCAGCAGCTTTATCACGTTTGTGTGTTCGTATTGCACTAGAATAGCATCGCAAGACCAATTCAAATTTGAGAAGGCTATAATAAAGCGTGGGCTTACTGCCATTCTCTTGCCACAAAATTTGGTATCAACTAAATAAAGTTTCAACATCCTTTTTTTTTTAAATGCACGGATGGAAATCATAAAGAAGTGGAAAAGGTATTTAGCTTGGGAACGGGTAAACCACGTTTGGAAAAATAAGAGGACAACGCTTGAAAACTAAATGCACAACTGGGAAAATGGCAACATTTGGCAAACAAAACAAGAAGGAAAAAAACAAATGGACAGTTGGAAGAAAACAAAAGTTAACAAAATTTAATAAAAATAAACAACATTTGAAATTGGAAACAACACATGAAATGGAATGGACGCATGCATTAAAGAGAACATAATGCACATATAAATTAAAGCAAACGCATGGAGTCCAAGCTTTGGAAAATTGAAATTAAAGCGAACTTGCGTGCATGCCTATTTTGTAAAACTAAAGATTAATTGTGTACACTTGATATGGTTTCGAAAAACAAAAAAATAATTGAAATGGTTTTAAAAAATAAAAGGATGGGTTTTGCAGACCCAAAATGGCTAGAAAAGCATGTAAGATCGGAAAAGGAACACATTAAACTTAGATGACTCTTTTTAAAAAATGAATTGTGCAAGCATTTTCACAATTTCAGCGTGAAGCGAAACTGACAAACGGATGTATTGTGGAAATCAACGCGACGGGACGGACACAACAGTATAAAATTTGCAGTGCCAGATTGCCCCGTTTAAAAACGCATTACGGACCCCTTTAAACGTAAAATTCGGACAGGAAAACAATTAAACGGAGGTCAAAACGTCTGATTTTCACGAAACGGATTTCACCTTGGATTCATGATAATGAATAAAATATTTTTCGTGTTTGTCCGAACTGGTTTCAGATAGATTTTAAAATTGCTAAAATTTGAACTGTTATGCGCAGCTTTGCACTAAAAATTGCGCGACCGACAAACATTCAAATTTTCCAACAAAATTTTCACAACTGCTACATTTCACTATACGTATTTCAAATTCTCATTATGAAAAACCATAAAATATTTTAAAATTAAATTAACGGTAAAATTTCATTAATATTGAAAACACAATATATAACAATAAGAGTTCAAATATTAAAATTTAAGAAATAAATTTCGAATCCAAATCAATATACTTGACAATAGAAACTAAATTAAACAAGAGCAAACATTGATTTGCACTATTAAAGCATATTTATATCAAAACAAATTTTATTTGTTATAAAATCCAAAATATTTTACTTTTAAACCAAAATTAAACAGTTATCTTATAAAATCTAAAGAAATTTAGTTTTAAAAGAATAAATTGAATCAAAATAAATTTTTTAAATTAAATCATTAAATAAAAATACATTAAAATTTGTGGATGTTACACCAACTCAGTATAATCTATCTCATTGTGTATCCCATTCTTTACATTAAACATTTTTTGTTTTAAATTACCTCTTTCGTATGCACTGGAATTGTTGACTTATTTCAGCTAGTGTTGATGATTGTAGTATAAGGAGAGGCGCTACGCTAGTCTTATATGATTTCTTAATAATCTGAGTTAAACCTGCCTTTATCATATCCATCCAATGGTGACTGGAAAAAATTAATAAAATGTTGGGTTAAGTATCCATATAATTTCCTTAAAAACAAAGGCCTTTATAAATATTTCAAACTCTTGAAATTCATTCTTTAAAATAAGGGATTTCAATAACCTTTACAATCAAAACATTTATCCTAAAAAAAATATAGTTCTAAATCTTTGTTGATGATACAAAAATAACATATGTTTTTAAGTTAAATTTAAAACATTAGACCACAAACAAATTCCTCTTCAGATAAGTTTTTGAAAATTACTACGATGATAGAGTCTATCAACCATATGCTTTATCTCTGAAAATCATAACTTGTAAACCATAGAGGCGATTGGGTGACTACCTCTTATTTTTGTCTTAAAACTCATCAGCAAGGTTTTGTAAATCGATATAGGCAACATGATATAACCTCTTATTTTTAGTTCTAAACATTGATGAATTATATTGTAAAACAATAGAGGCGATATGGAACAAGGGCGATACCAAGGCTGGGCGTCAGCTTGCATAAACTAACATACAAGTGTGTCGATCTAGTTAGCATCAGCACTATTATGTTTTATTTACTTTGAAACTGTAGAGGCGAAAACCTCTATATGGTTTGAAAATAGTAGAAGCAACAACTTCTAATTCTTTAGAAAAAGGAGGGTAGATAAGCCATGAGGAGTGGTTATATAAAAGCGACTGTGTTACCAAGGCGATATAATCAAACCGATATAAAGGCGGCATAAATCATTGAAACACATCATATACCATGTAACTCGATATTACATGCATCAGAGGTATGTCGACTTCATCAATAGCGAGACGAAGAGTCACCCTACATATATAAATGATGACCTGCTTGTAAATTACTTGAAAATTGATTTTGGCCTTTTAAAGTAGTTACTTTTCACCTCTCCACATACTTGTCAAAACATTATTGGCTAACATTTTCTTTACAACGATACATTTTAGAAATAGTCATAGATGTGAAATTTTAAATTATTAAAGTATTCCTAACCCTTTAATTAAACTCGAATAACTTAATTAACACCATAAGATTCTTGTAATGCCTCGTAAAATAAATATTAAATAGACATAGGTATTTATATTAATAATAATTAATAAAATAATAATAGGTTAAAAATATGAATATTTAATAATTAGAAATTTGGCTACGAGAATATTAACATTCTTTCTTCCCTAGACTCCAGCAACTCTAAATAGCCCCCTAGCCTACTCTCAAAACCTCACATCTCCTCTGGACTTTGCCTCTATTTGTTCTTTTCTCTATTGTGTTTAGTTCCAGATAAGGTTAGGCTAGTTTTCTTTTTCCTCAAATCTAATCTATTTCTTCTTCTTCTATTCTTATTTTTGTTTAAAATTTTTAGAGCTAGATTTGATATATGTATGTATGTATATATATATATATATATATATATATATATATATATATATATATGATTCATATTTGACTCATTTACATGTATATTGTTATAGGAGAAGGAACTGGAGTATTTTTATGCGAGGCTGTAATCCAGAATTAGGCAACTACAGTTTTCTTTTTCTTTTTGTTGTATTGTGAGTGAGAATTGTTTCAATTTCACATATTTTATGTATTGTTAGTACATAACTGGATCAGGTATGTCTATAGGGATTTGATATTTTCATGAAAACTATATATTATTATTATTATTGAAAATGGGTACATATATATTTAACTGAAAATAAAGCATTACATGATTACGGTTAGCATACTAACCGGAATACAAGTCATAAGAACTGAAAATAAAGCATTACAAACTTACGGTTATCTTACTAACCGGATTACAATCAATTTACAATCTGGAAACTACAAACTAAACCTTATACCAAACTAAAAATGCAGGATTTCTGCTCTACAACGCAGCGGTCAACTCTGACTATAACCACAAAACAGCAAAGGATGATATATATCATTTCCAATAATTCAAGAACAGGAAAGATGAAAATTTTCCATCAACATATTGATTCATCCACCAAATCGAAAATTTTGAAACCAATTTCTGATGCAACCATCCAGTTACCCTTTACAGAGTACTTACCAGCATCAGCATCGACACCCGCAGAACATCAAGGAGCAGTCGAACGATCGGAAGATTGGTTGGAGGTGTCTGGAACCGAAGTTGCGCCAACACTTGTCGAAACCCATACCCTCAATGGCTTGATCTGCCAATGTCGAAAACACCAATAACACCTAGTTAGGCCGATAATCACTGGAGCAAAACAAAATGGATCTGCGGTTTGCCGAAATCCAGGCTTAAATCGTGCGATTTGGGGAGGAAGAGCGAGATCTGAATTCACAAAGAATTTATGTAGAAAGTGGCGGAAACCACAAAGTGGTTTAGATTAGGGATTGTAGATCTAGAGAGGAGAAACAAAATCAAGAATAGATAAATGGAGGAGAGCAGCCGATCTAACCAACAACGAGGAAAGCTAGTCAAGAAAGAAAAGGAGTGAATGATGAAGCGAAGAAGGAAGTTTAAAAAGAGAGAGAGGTGGCTGGAAGAAGACCTAGTCCCCATTGTTGAAATTAGAAGTCGGCATATATATATATATATATATAGATATATATATATATACATAAATAAATAAATAAAAACCCCCAAATCTTTAATAAATCGAAAATGGGAAATCTTGTTGCGTTACTTGGGTTTTGATTAATCATGTAAATAAAAAGGGAATTTCATTATTTTTGGTGTACATGTGAGTTTACCATCTAATCTGGTTTATCTTCTTTTATTTTTATCGTAAACCAAGTTAATGCAAAAGTGTTGACTTGGAAATTGTAACTTATGTATGTTTAAACCTCTATTTTTTTAAAGTAGATTATTTAGATGTAATAAATACATGTGGCCAAAATCCTTATTTTTGTGTGAATATCCCAAATGAAAGTAAAGTGATATTAGAAGAAATATACATATGTTGCTATTATTCACCTTGTCCCTTTTTGTTTATTGAAATAATCCTAAAATCCTAGGTTATAAGTTATCTTTATTTGTGTTATGTTTATTTCCCTATTATTGTTTCAAATTTGAAATGAAGAATTATATGTTATGTTGTGGAATTTTGGAAAATATGACTTGTATACCTTAATTATGACACCTCACATCCATTAATGTCACTCTTAAGAGATTGCATTAAGTTTCGTGAAGCGCAATAAGTAAATAATAACTAAATTTTCAAGATAGATATAAATAATAAAGCGGAAAATATAATACTTTTATTATTCAAGAAAGCATCATTTCAACCCAATATTACAACATCAATTTTTCTCAAATTCCAAAAGCAATCTATCTCAAAATCAGAGTACAAAAAAACCATGATAATTGTGATGACCGCCTATAACTCCTGCACTTAGCAAGAGAAATAATGCACTGATAGATGTGCAGACAACTATGGACGATCATCAGGGTATAATAACATAAGCGGATCCTGTCGTATAAATCACAGTGCAAGGATAATATATAATACAATATATACAACAGGCAATAATAGTGAAGCAGAATTGAGAAGAATCTTAAACTTTTCTTATCATTATGGGTTATCTGTATAACACAGGAATACCATAAGAGTCTGTACAAAATGCCTCACAACAAGTCACTCAGAGAGTACATCGAACAGCGGAAAACAACAAATAGTAGAAAGTAGGAAATAATACGACAGCCTCCTACTCGTCGTCCCTCAGCAGCATCTTCCTTATCAAGATCTGCTACTTGTCACTTGCTACTCAGTCTGCCCGTTCATCCCATGAATGAACGACCCAAGGTAATAAGAGGGAGACATAAAACCTGGAGTCAGGCAACAGTCTTAATGAGCGATAAAACAACTATCTAACATCATCAATAAAGTATATGAGAAATAGGTAGATAAATCAACTAATCTACCAACATATCAGAGAAGAACCCAACCCAACCCGTCTCCTCCACATTTGACAATGATATCCTTTACAACCACAAGAAATAACAAACAGTAGAAGACATAGCAATTAATTATCCTACGTAGGTCATCCTAATCGAGATCAACATCCCCAAGAAAAAGTCCTAAAAGGCGTAAACCAACATCAGACAAGCACCCAAGAGATGTCGCCTTCAACGTCGAACAATCTACACAAGACGATACAAGCAAAATAATCAACATCCATGACTCTGGCTATCACCGCCTATCATGCCTTGAAACAATCATTAATCGTATGACTGGCCCTAACGTTCCATCCATCAAGATACTCATATGACTGGCTCCGACATGCCATCCATCAAGGGATAATGGTAACCCCAGTTCTAGTCAGATTACTGCACGTCCCATGTACATTTGCCTCCCCGAGAAAACTATGCCCATTCCATGTGCCCAGGGTACTCGACCAGTCTTATTAGTCTTTTAGGCGTCCCTATTATACCCCTAATTTGAGTCCGCTAACCAACGACAATGTTAACCTCTCAGCCTTCTTAACTCTAGTCGTCATCACCAGTGACTATCCACTAGCTCAGACCCCGTCTCGAGCAACCATTATCCACGAGCTTAAATCACATTTGAGTCGCCTTCACATTCATTGCATCTCCCCGATCAATGCACACTTCATGATGCTTCAAACATTTCCTTTGAATTCACGTCGAAGCTACACCCAACGTCGAGCCAAAAATAAACATCATTTTGTCTCTTGTGTGATGGATCACTCATGATCCATCCATGGATCACTCGAAAGCCATCATGGATCACTCGAAATCCATCATCGGTCACTCGTGATCTATCTCCATCCCGGATCACTTGTGACTCATCCTAGATCGCTCGAGATCCATCATGGATCGCTCAAGATCCTTCTCCATCCCGGTTCACTTGTGATCCATCATGTTTCACTTGTGATCCATCCTGGATCGATCGAGGTCCATCTTGGATCACTTGTGATCCATCTTCATCCTGGATCACTCGAGATCCATCGTGGATCACTCGAGATCCATCTTGGACCTCTTGTGATCCATCTTCATCCTGGATCACTGGAGATCTATCCTTTCTTGCGCAACTAATTGCATCCAATTCATCCACATCAACCAATTTCAATCATCAACACTTCATGCAATCATCACGAAACACTTGCACCACAAACAATCATCATACTATCATATAAAATTCACCAAATCATGATTAAACAATGATCAAATCAACAAAATGGATCTAAACTTGCATCAACATAAAATTAGCACATGAATTTATTGTTATAATCTTGCTAGATTAGATCCTACGGTGATTCAAATTGAAAATATACTTACATTGATTAGATCCTATGGTGATTCAAATTGAAATGGTGAAAATAAGATCAAACAACCCATATACATTATTTAATCCGTGCGAGAGATGCTTATCACACACCAAATCTTCAAAATAGCTTGAAATCAACTAATCTCTAATCTGGACAGTGAAGAACAATATTCAAATCTCTTAATTTGCTGCGATCTTCTTTCTCTTGACGTAGATTTAGTCTTCCTTGATGTAGATGTTCAATCTTCTTATTTAGATCTAACATTTTAATGGAGGAGAGATGTATTTAGTTGAGCAAGGAGGATCACGAGCTAAACCAAATGAGAAATGAAGAAACTAAACCATTCTCCTTGCCTCTACCCCTTCCCCCCAAACCATCATCCTACTAATGGGCCTCACTAATCAATCCACTAATGACTAGTTAGTCTGTCTAGAAATTGTGTAGCACTAAAATAGTGATTCCTCCCAAATAGCTGAACCAAAACTTTAATTTGACCAATCTACGGAATTGGCAACACCATTTCCTTTCCAATGAAATCAGTTTAGCACCTAATTCGATCCCAGTCAAAAGTTATTCCCTATACAAAACTGGTAGAGGAAAAATGGTCACGGATAAAATTGATAAAAATTATGGACATTTCTCACATCCTCATAACCAACATATCAAATATGAGAATGATCTGACCCTTGGGGAATTGAATAAAAATATTTTACGATCCCCCTATACATAAAATGTGGGTCATTACATTCTCCCCCCTGAAATCCCAAGCAAACACAAGCAACCAGAAATAATTCCACATGCCTACCATTCAGAAGTAGCCAATTTATCATCCAAATTAGCATCCATCAAGCCATGCATCGATAGCCTTAACCTAGCATGCGGAATTCTAACGGATAACACAAGTTACTATGGTGTAAGGTGACATGACATTAATGGTTCATACCAACGAAGAGTTCTGGATGGATCATCTCCGTACTCTCTTCCGTTTCTCACGTATAATCGTCATCATCCTCACTCGATTACACCTTGACTAGTTTAACCATCTTCCTCCTAAGTTGTTTCGTGTCATTCCCCATAACGCGAAGCAGCTTACGATGTCTCGTAACTACGGACTCGACTTCTAGGTCTTCATACTGTTTCGGAACACCACCATATTCGAATCGTGCACAAACTTCCGTAGAAAAGACACATGAAACACATTGTGCACTCTTGAATCTTCTTAGGTCAATCCAATCTATAAGCGAGCTTCCCAATCCGCTCGATTATCTGAAATTACACAATGAATCTTGGAGTTAGCTTTCCTTTACTTCCGAACCGAGCAACATTCTTCAATGGCGAAATCTTCACGAAAACCATGTCACCAACGTCGAAGTTTAAATCTTTTCGACACTTATTGGCATAACTCTTCTGACGATCTTAGATTGCTTTCATCCGTTGTTGAATGATCTTGATACAATCCAAGGTTTCTCTGATCATCTCTGGCCTATGCATCAGCATATCTCTAGTCTCTAACCAACATGCCAGAGAATTACACGGTTTACTATACAACATCTCGTACGGTGCCATCCCAATACTCGACTAATAGCTATTATTGTACGCAAACTCAACTAGATGTAGATGGTCTTCCCATGATCCCCCAAAACCCAATACACAAGCCCTTAGGAGATCTTCCAAAACTTGGTTAACCCTCTCGGTTTTGGGTATGATAAGCCATAGCCAAACACAACTCAGTTTCCAAAGTCTCTTGCAAACTCTTCCAAAATCCACTTGGAAACAATGGATCTCGATCACTTACTATGCTCTTCGGGATACCATAGAATCGAACTATCCATTTAATATAAAGCTCAGCCAACTTCAATGTTGTCCTAGTCGATTTAACAGGAATAAACCTCACACTTTTGGTCAAGCGATCTACTGTGACCCAAATCCCTTCATTTCCTTCCCTGTTTAGGTAGTCCATCGATAAAATCCATCGATATCTGCTCTCACTTCCACATAGGAGCTTCCAATGAATGAATCAATCCACTTAGCTTCTTCTGTTCAACTCTCACCAACTGACAGTTCATACATTTAGAAATAAAATTTCCAACATCCCTTTTCATTCCTTCCCAGTAGTAAGCTCGCTACATGTCCTGATACATCTTGTTACCACCAGAATGAATTGTCAACTTCAAGTGATGACATTCCCTCAGAACCTCATCTATCAATCCATCAATGTCAGGAACAACCAGTCGTCCTCCCTTTTGGAGCCAACCTTCTTTATCGGCTTCGAATTCCTTATCCTCTAGTTTCAACTTCTGGATAATCACGACAAGCTATACATCGCTTTTGGGATCTCGCCAATCCTTTTGATGGTGCAGCTATCTAGGAGAAATCCTTTATAAAACGACGACAATATCCTGCCAACCGAAGGAAACTCCGAACACTCGTCGCATTCTTAGGTCCACCCCAGTCTTGGATTGCTGCCACCTTAGCAAGATCCACTGCTTTTCCATTTCAAGAAACAACATGGCCAAAGAACCTCACTTCACTCTTCCAGAAGTGGCACTTAGAAAACTTAGCTCTCAGTTGATGCTTCCGCATGATTTCCAAAACAACTCTCAAGTGCGTCTTGTGCTCTTCCTTATTTCAGGAGTAAACCGGAATATCATCCACGAACATAAGCATGAACTTGTTCAACTGATTTCTGAAAACCTTATTCATAAGATCTATGAAATACGCTGGCGCATTAGTCAACTTGAATGGCATCACCAACCATTCAAAGAAACCTGATGGTGTCCTAGAAGTTGTCTTCGGCACACTATCCTTTGTCATCCTCAACTGGTGGAATCCCATTTCCAAATCCATCTGATAAAACACCATGGCTTCATGAAGCTGACCGAACAAGTCGTCTATCCTCGATAAGGTATACTTGTTCTTCTTGGCCACCTTGTTCAGCTCATGATAATACACACAATCTCAAAGATCCGTCAGCCTTGGCTGCAAACACAACTGGTGCACCCCATTCAGATGCAATTCTCCGAGTGAATCCTTTTACCAAAAGGTCAAAAACCTGCACCTTTAACTCTCGTTTTTCCTTAGGCGTCATCCGCCTAAGAGGCATGACGATAGGTCTAGCACCTTCGGCCAAATTGATTCTAAACTTGAACTCACGTTGTGGCGGCAACCTTTTACCTTGTCAAAGACATCATCAAACTCGCTAGCGATCGGCCCTGATTACAAGTCTTCCCATGGAATCACAAGAGAATACAAAAAGCTTACGAAGACCTCGTCGTCGGGCTTACATCGAATCACCACCACTCACCCTTCCACATTCCCAACTGTCACCTCGAGATTTTCGCAATCCACTTTCGCCGTAGACCTCTTGAGCCAGTCCATACCTAAAATAATCCCAAACCCAGCAAAATTCAAAACAAAGCAATCACACAGAGAGGAGAAACCATGACTCGATAACAGTAGACCACGACATATCAGACACAAACTGGATGAACCCCCAACTGGATTAGTCAAAATCAATGGTTTATCGCAAATCTCGGGTTCCAAACCCAAGTGACATACAAGCTCATTACAAATGAAAGGATGTGATTCTCCAGTATCAAACAGCACTTAAACTGAAACATCTCTAATAGAATGAATACCTTGAACGACGACACTTTTAAGATGACACAACTTCCAAAGCATATGCCTTCATAACCTACTTACCCTTGGTTGGTTCAAGACAATCCTTCTTGGTATGCCCAGGCTTCCCACAATTGAAGCACTTATTCTCATATTTCGGATTCTTGCGATCCTAGGAATAGTGGCCCTTCTCCTAGCAGCTGAAGCATATCACCTCGCTTTTCTGCTTTTTTCTGACCATCCTTTCCCTTCTGTTGCTTCTGCTTCCTCTTCTTGTTATTACCACCTTGCTATGGTTTTAGTTTTTCCTTAACTGCAACAACAGTCTCTTCCTTGGGAAACAAACTGTGACACCCCACTTCCAATAATGTCACTCATTAAGAGAATGCATTAAGTTTCGTGAAGCATTATAGGTAAACAGAAACAGAAACATTACAAGACAGATATAAAATAGCAGCGGAATTAAAAACTTTATTAATCATAAAGCATCGTGGTTCAAAACATCATATGTCTAAAAATACACAAACCCGATACGTCATTAAAATTTCTGTCTTGTACTTAAAACATCAGAGTACAATAGTAAAAGAAGCATAATCCCCAAAAGAAACATAGCCATAATAGCAAATATAAGAACTTGAGCAATACATCTAAGTAGCTCCAAGCAAGGCGATGGCAGAATCTTGATCTAGCATGGGTATTCTCACCCTGAGAACCTAGGGGAAAACGGAAGAGAAAGAAGAGGAAACAAAATGGGTCAGACATAAAGTCTGGCGAGTCTAGTTACTTTTATCAAATAAATAAGTCAAAGTATCATGACAGGCATATAAAATGGATAAGAAAGATATCATCATAAAAGACAGGTATGACAAGGTAAACAGGATAAACATGATAGAATGTATACGCTTCCCTAATGATTACTCTACACCAATATTAGTGTCTTATTAACAAGACGATCCCCAACCAGTATAAGATGGTAGACTTAGGTGCACTTTCAGTGAGAGGTTTTCACCCTATACAATCAACAAGCAACCCAACATACCGGAGTTACCACTAAGGGTATTAGCGGCCTCCCAACATACTAGAGTCTAAGTGTACCCTAATTACTACCTTAATCGATTGACTTCCTACTCCGTAGATACCTTGTTCTAACCCCACATTAGGGTGTATCACTCCCTAAAGTGGCAACCCTTAGTTTTCAGGATGCACAACCATATCTACCGGTGTCAAGGTCGTCTTATCCCATCTTCCCGGACCATGCACGCACATGACCCCGTTCGGTTTGTGCCGCCCACATCGTCTTTCACGTTTGGATCTCTTACAATCAGCCAAGTAAGCGTGCCCCGACTCCGACCTAGGGCGGAGTACACGTTTGATACCGTTATATAGGTTACTGACTGAAACGGCTCCCACACACAAGATGATGCAAGCTTTCCCCTTGTTCTTGCATTCCCACTAGGATTTCCATAGGTTATGCTTACCTAACGGTGTCTTTAATTACAGTCTATAATTACATAACCCCCTATATTTCCATAGGTTATGCTTACTGATATACACGTAAATGTGTATATTTTATCCGCTTATTTATCTTATTTTCCCTTTAAAATAATTGATATTTTGTATTTATAGCTGTATTTTCAGATTGTTGACAAGAAGCAGGGTTTAGAGCATTTGATGGATAAAGCATGAAGAATTTGCTTAAAAAGAGTGAAGTTTAAAATTGCTAAAGCTTGAAGAGTCTAAAGCTTGAAGAACGGTTGCAATTATATTTCAGTTAAGAAGATTTGGCTCAATAAAGACTCAAACTGCATTCACATTAGCTCATTTGGAAGGCCTCTTACTCATGTTGCGTTCACACTAGCCTATTTGCTAGACTACTCACTCTAAAGCTGCGTTCACACTGGCTTATGTGTTATTTGGGTTATTTCTTTTGTCCCACATTATGTAATCAGCTAGCTATCCTTTGTCATATCAGCTATAAATACATTGTATCTTAGTCTTGTAAAAAACACATTGGGTTTTATTCTGTAATTCTCTTCTTGGAATAAAATCATTCTTCTTCCTCTTTTCTATTTAGTTTTAGTTTTATTTATGTTCTTGTTATTTAATTTCTGTTTTTCTTCTTCTTTAGCTATGTCTAGCTAATCCCCTTTGATTAGGGGGTGATGACGCTGATAGTATGATTCAATATGAATCACATAGCCAAAGGATGAGGAATTCATGTATATAGATCTAGAGCTGAACCAAGGGTTAGATCTGAACCTTAATATCCTGTGTCGTTTAAGAGCTATGCTCCTTCACAGGGTATATTCGTGTTCGATCTAACGTTTATCAGATCTAGATCTAATTTTAGGGGTTTAGAAATTAATTAGTAAATCTGTCCTGATAGTCTATGGTTGTAGAGCTGAGCTCCTGCATAGGCTATGCTTGTCGTTATTTACATATTTGTTTCTAAAAACCTGTTATCGCTGATTCATGTTTGTGACAGAAACATGTATTAGATCTGGTTAATCTTTTGGTTATTGATGATTATGAATCTGATCTTTGTCATTATCCCCTAATTGCTTTCACTTAATGTTAAAACTCTGTTTTATTTAATTTCTGTAATTTTCTTTGTTTTCAACCAATCAAAAGTTAGGGATAACTTGATTGGATTTATTAATAAAATAATTTGGTCCCAGAGTTCGACACCCTCTACAACGATCCTTGTTGTTTAGGAAAGACGAACGAATTTTACAGTTGTTTACAATTGTCTAATTTGTTCGCAAACACTTACCTAACGGTGTCTTTAATTACATAACCTCAACTGGTTAAGTTTTGTGGGCTTATATATAAATATTACCCAATCCACCCAGATATACTTAACCCTCCCACTATTTCAACCAAGTTTACTTAACCCCTACTCAAGTTAACATGCACATAAAATCCCTATGGATTCAACTAGGTTAAGTATTATAGACTAACAGGTTATCCTCATTCACATTGACTTCTTTTCACTTGTCAAAATTCCACTTGCTTATTAATTTTATATAAATATAACTTAATCCATTTAAGTTCATTAATAATCCCCATTTCATGTTATTCTTTAGATTGTAATTAACAGAAGTAATCTTATAATCTTTCACCCCTGGATTGTAATTAACGGAAGTAATCTTACAATTCCTCTGTATTATTCATTTTCTTATTCCATTGTTACAATAACATGTTTTACTTAATATGTAATTAAGTATACTTTATCTCAGTTCACTTGTTTTCTATTCAACGTATCACTACAACTTGACGTTATTTATGTATTAACTTAGTTTTCTTAACTAAGGTTCACTAATAAGCTTTCTTTCCTTTTATTATAACTTATGTTATAATTTCCACTTGTCCCAAGGACAAGACTACCCATTATATAACATTCTCCCCAAAGTAATTAATTATAATAGGTTACTATCATTCCCTGTTTACTCCAATTCATTATCATATAACCATTTATGGTCGTAATGCACTAGACCTCCCATATTAAGCCTACAACTTGTGGATGCTGGATATGCCGGGCGGGTCCGGGCAGACTTATTCCATAAGTCGAGCTTAACCTCGTGCCTTAGCGCGTCATGTGTTTATGCACTTAGACCCCTCACATTAGATTCACCACTTGTGGTCGCTGGTTATGTCGGGCGATTTGGGGTAGACTTCCACCACAAGTGTAATCTAACCTCGTGTTTAAGAACGATTAAAATTTCAGTTAATGTAATTCTAGACATTTCCATTATTAATCAATTATACCTATGTCATTATAGGTTTTCATGCCCTTTTCCCAAGTTATGTTCATAATGAACTATCTGCCCAAATTAAGGTCATTAATCATGAGTTAATTTATGTCCCAAATTCACATTCATATATTTCACTCAAGTTATGTCTGAATTCCCCAATTCTAATGTTTTCCCCTCATCCCCAATTTTACGCGTTCGCAAATTTCGTGGCATGCCTAAGCTTGAAGGTAGCCTGACTTTAAAAATAAAAAGGGAAAAGAAGGAGGGAAGAGGACAGAAATGAACATAATAGCAAAATTGACATACAATGGAAGAAACAGGCATAAACATATAGTGGTATGATGAAAAATAGGCATATAGGAACAGATCTGATGAACATGTGACAATAGAATTGATTCTAACATAATAGGGATATCATAAACTGGCATGATAAGATCTCAATACTGAATTAAATAACCAACTAACAACAGATCTGACTTGGCCACAAACATAATAGGAACAAGCATGATATGATCTAAACAATGAATTAGATCTACTAATCAATGGCAGGTCTGACATGATAAATCGGTATAGGCTCAGATCTAGTTCAAAGTCATGTCAGAATTAACTTAGATACATAGGTTATAACAAATCTGATATGATTCATATTGGAATAGGCATAAATCCAAGTTATAGTCATGTCAAGGATATATTTAAACATTTAGATCTAAAATTAACATAGACTCTGTTTGGATCTAGAAAAATAGAAGAAAGCTTGTAGACATTGAATCACAGATCTCTAATTTGATTAACTTTAATTGATTGCTAAAGAAGAAAAGGTTTGATTCAATCTGGGCAGAGGCAACATCTAGTTCTCCATTATTTTGTGCATGCAAAAACATGATAAATGAGGCCATATTTACAACCGAACCCCAAAACCCTAATCTGTCTGATCTGCTGTAGGGGGTCGACCCCCTGCCTTAGGGGGTCGACCCACGGGTCGACACCCCAGAGCGGGAAAATTCCCACCTCCCCAATTCTACACGATTTTGAATTTCTGGACTATATATATATATATATATTTCTTGCATATATACAAACTTCAAACCTTAATAACTTCTTCATACTTTGTCCGTTTTATGCAAACCAGGTGTCTATTTTGACCAGAATTCCGAGACAAACGCATTGGTGCAGACCCCTAATTCTGGACATTAAATTAATTATTCTTTAATTTGTCGTCTTTAGCATTGTTAAATTTCGGGGTGTTACACAAACTCTCATGCCTCAAAGCTTTCTCCACAATCTTCTCTTAAGTATCATCCAAGTAATCAACCAACTAATTACCAAGATATTTGTCCAAGCACATGACAAACTTCTCGTGATAAGGAGTCTCGATATATGAACGTGCATACTTGGAAAAAGCTTCAAAATCAGAAACATACTCCAACACTGTTCGACCATTTTGCTTAAGCTCAACAAACCTCTTAAACATAATAGACTTCTCAACGTTAGAGAAAAACTTCGTCTCAAACTTGACTTGGAACTGTTCCCATGAATATCATCTTCTAGAGTATCTAAAGTTATAGAGTTCCACCATTCCATAGTCTTCCCTGTAGTTGTCCCGATGCAAGCTTCCTATTAGTCGCATCGTCGATGCCCCAGTCCCTAAAAATCCGAATGCAAGTACCAAGCCACCTTGAATCACTACAATCGGCTTTGTCCCTTTAAATGGCTTCCCTTCCGGAGTAGCGAAGTCTTTGCATAAATTTGCTAAGTCCACACCCCTAGGCACTTGCACCTGAACCACTACATCTATCGTGGTTGCCTCTAGAGCGGGTGCCCTCCTCGTGATCGATGTCATCATGGCCTTGAACATAGCTGAGTAATCTGGTATACCACCATCACCCTCTTCAGGAACAGTCTCCTCCCTAGCAGTATGTCTCGATGTTCTACGACACATTCTAAATCTGGAAAGTAGAATGATTAGTCGATACATGAGAAAACTGCAGATGGATTTCAAGCTCTATTATGCTATACACTATAATATAATATACATCCATCAAAAATCTACAAATACATCTCTCATACTTTATTACGTCTTCGAACTTTGGCTAAAATCGATTAACTAGAGTTCTGATACCAAACGTGATGACTGCCCATAATTCCTGCACTTAACAATAGGAATAATGCGCTGAAAGATATGTTAGGACGCTATGGACAATCATCAGGGTATAATAACATAAGCGGATCTTGTTGTATAACTCACAACGCAAGGATAAAATGAAATAGAACATATACAACATGCAATAATAGTGAAGCTTAATTGAGCAGAATCTCAAACTTTTCATATCATCATGAGTTATCCATACAACACAGGAATACCATAAGAGTCTGCACAAAATGACTCACTACAAGTCACTCAAAGAATACAGCGAATAAAGGAAAACAATAAATATTAGATAGTATAAAATAATATGACAGCCTCCTGCTCGCCATCGCTTAGCAGCATCGTCATCATCAAGATTTACTACCTGTCACTTGCTACTCAATCTTCCCATTCATCTCATGAATGAACAACCCATGGTAATAAGAGGGAGACATAAAACCTTGAGTCAGATAATAGTCCTAATGAGCGATAAAATAGCTATCTAACATCACCAATAAAGTATATGAGAAATTGATAGAGTTACTCATGTCGATATATAACTGTCATTTTTTCAAATTTGAGGGGAAGTGTCTTTTCACTATTTGTGACGGTTCTGAAGCATTGCAACCTTTCACACATTATAAAAAGGGGCTGATTTTGAATTTTTAACCACTTCTTCATCTCCCTTTCCACTTTCTTTCATTGCACCATTATTTTTCATTATTTTTATGATTTCTACACCTATACTCTGCCAATTCAACTCTGTTTCACTTCTTCTTCTCCCTTTCCACTCTCTTTCATTACACCATTATTTTTATGATTTCTACACCTATACTCGGCCGAATTCAATTTTATTTTCACCTACTTTCTACTATCTACACTCTCTACTCACTACTCTCTAAATCAAGTGTTATTAAAGAGTTATAGGGCTGTTTGTAATTGTTTGGGTTGAGTAAAGGAATCTGTGGTATCCCCTGTAGCCGTGAAATCAAGGACGGGTAATCGGTGGTATCGCTTGTGGTCGTGAAATCAAGGAAGGTATACTTGATCAAGTATGTGGGTGGAATCGGTGGTATCCCATGTATCAGTGAAATCAAGGAGGGTTGTAATTGGATATTGATATGGTAATAAAACTCTGCACAATCCAGCGTTACGTGGGACTGGACGTAGGAGCAATTCTGAACCGGTTTAAAATCCGGTGTGTTCTTTCCTTTTCTGTACTTTACTTTTGTTTATCTTTGCATTTGTGTTTGATTCTGTGTGTGTGATTTTTTATGTGGTGTTTGATTCATATAGTTTATCACATAAGTTTTAGATTTTGTTCAAATTCTCAAAAACACTATTCACCCCCCTCTGGTGTTTGTTTTGCCTTCACGATCCATTCCACAATCCCTAACAATTGGTATTAGAGTAAGGTCTTTCAAAAAGTTCATAATTTGATTTTAGAAAATTTTTAAATGGCAAATTTTGGAATTTCTGTTAACACTAGTGTCAATTCATGTATTATATCAATGTTGAAAGAGTCTGCATATAATTATGTTGAAAATTCGTGTGATCTACTGGAATGTTGTTCAATTCAGGAAAAGATATGTTCTGTGACTTTTGAAAAGTAAAAAAGTTGAAAAGATGGGTAAAGTGGCTGTTGGTAATTCAAATTCTAAAATGGTGACTTTTGGAAATTCAAATTATGAAAAAGTGGCTATTGGAAATTCAAATTCTGAACTGGTGTGTTGCATGGCTATTGAGAATTCAAACTCTGGAAAGAAATTGGTGGATATAAAAAAGGATAAATGGATACTGGATAGTGACTGTTCGAGACATATAACAGGAAATCCTAAATTACTCAATAATCTTAAATATGAAGATGGTGGAATGGTGAATTTCGGTGATAACTCTAAAGGATACATTATTGGAATCGGCAATGTCGGTAATTCTGAAACTCCTACTATTTCTGATGTTTTACTAGTTAGGAATTTAAAACAAAATTTGCTAAGTATAAGTCAACTTTGCTATAAGGGTTGTAAGATAAACTTTGAAAAGGATAAATGTTTTATAGAAGATAGGAACTCAAAAGTAATATTCGAAGGAGATAGAAACAAAAATATCTATATATTGAGTATGAAAATCTCCAGCGATAACCTATGTCTTATGGCCAATACAAGTGACCCATGGATCTGGCATAAGAGATTTGGTCATATAAATTTCAAACAAATTTCTAGGATTTCTAAATTAGATTCAATTATAGGATTACCCAAAATGAAATTTAAAGTTAATAACTAATGTGATGCTTGTCAGTTCGGAAAATTAAAGAAAATTTCATTTAAATCAAAAGAGGAAATTACTACCTCAAAACCATTAGAATTAATTCACATGGATTTGTTTGGTCCATCTTAAGTTCAACCAATAAATCATAATAAATATGTTTACGTAATAGTCGACAATTTTTCTAGATTTACTTGGACTTTGTTTCTTTAAAATAAAAGTGATGCTTTTGATCAATTTAAAAACATTTTCTAAAAGAATTCAAAATTTGTTATCACTAAAAATCAAAACAATACGAAGTGTTCATGGCGGAGAATTCGAAAATAAAAATATTGTAATAAAAAGGGAATAACTCATAATTTTTCAATTCCGAGAACCCCTCAACAAAATGGTGTGGTAGAACGTAAAAATAGGACAATACAAGAGTGTGCGAGAACTATGTTATCTGATAGTAATTTACCAAGGAATTTTTGGGCTGAGGTAGTTGCAACAGCTTGCTATATTATAAAAAGAATTTCAATTAGACCTTTAACTCATAAAACCCCATATGAACTTTTGTATAACAAGAAACCAAAAGTATCATATTTTAAAATATTTGGAAGTAAATGTTTTTTCTACTTAATACTAAAGGCAATTTAGACAAGTTTGACTTGAAATCTGATAAAGGAATATTTATCGGATATTCAAAAAGAAGTAAAGCATATAGAGTTTTCAATACTCGAACCAATACCATAGAAGAAAATTTTAACGTATCTTTCGACGAAATCTATAAGAGTATAACTCAAAACAGTAAAGATGAATGTGAAAATGAAATTAATGAAATGAATCATGAAGATAATCAACCAAATAAAAGAATTAGATTACTTAGAGATCATCCTGTAGAAAATATATTAGGGGATATATAATCTGTTGTTAGAACTCATAATCAATTAAATAACATGATTAATATTGCATTTATTTCAATTATTGAACCTAAAAATCCAAAGGAAGCATCTTCCAATGATTCATGGATTTGCAAGAAGAACTGAACCAGTTTACCAGGAATGATGTATGGGAACTTGTTCCTAGACTAGAGAATTGGACTATAATAGGAACCAAATGGGGTTATAAAAATAATATGAATGAACGCGGTGAGGTAGTAAGAAATAAGGCACGTTTAGTATCATAAGGATTTACCCAAGAAGAAGAAATAGATTATGATGAAACTTTTGCCCACGTAGCAAGACTAGAAGCTATTAGGATTTTACTAGCCTTTGCAAGGCATAATAATTTCAAATTATATCAAATGGATGTCAAAAGTGCTTTTCTAAATGGATTTGTCAAAGAATACGTATATATATAGAGAATCACCTCTATTTGAAGATGATAATTACCAGATCACGTACATAAGTTAAAGAAAGCGTTATATGGATTAAAACAGGCTCCTAGGGCTTGGTATGATGGATTAAGAAATTATTTGTTACAATCAAATTTTGAAGTAGGAAATTAGATAATACTTTGTTCATTAAGAAAAATAAAAAGGATATTCAATTAGTACAAATATATGTTGAAGATATAATTTTCGAATCAACAAACGATAAGATGAATAAAGAATTTTCTGACATTATGACCCCAGAATTTGAAATGAGTTATATAGGAGAATTATCATTCTTTTTAGGATTACAAAATCGTCAATTAAAGAATGGAATATTTATTAATCAAGAAAAATACGCAAGAGATCTAATTAGTAAATATAATTTAACAACAACAAATGGGAGACCAACACCTATGGCGACTAATATAGCATTAAGTAAAGATGATACATCTAAAGATGTGGATCAAAAACTATATAGAGGAATGATAGGATCGTAATTATATGTAACTGCTAGTAGACCATATATAATGCATAGTGTATGTCTCTGTGCAAGATATCAATCGCAACCTAAGGAAACACATTTAAAAGCTATAAAATGTATTCTAAGGTATGTAAAGCATACATCAGACTTTGGATTATTTTATCCTAAGGATGATTCATTCGATTTAGTGTCTTACTGTGATGCTGAATACACAGGATGTAAATCCGATCGTTAAAGTACTAGTGGAACATGTCACTTCTTAGGACATTCATTAGTCTAGTGGTTCAGTAAAAAGTAAAATACTGTATCTTTGTCAACAACTGAAGTAGAATATATCTCTACTACTTTGGCTTGTTCACAAGTAATATATATGCAACAAACTCTAAATGATTTTGGGTTCAAAATAAGTAAATCTCTTAAATACAGCGATAATACGAGTGCTATAAATATTTCTAAAAATCCAACTCATCATTCAAGAACTAAACATATCGATATAAGACATCGTTTTCTAAGAGATAATGTAAGTAAAGAGAAAATTTCATCGAGTTTAGAGAAATAGATAAACAAATAGCGGATATATCAACAAAACCACTAAACGAAGCAACATTTACCAAATTTAGAAGAGAATTAGGCATATGTTCATTAAGTGAGTTAGAATAATTAAATATACTATTATAATAATAACATAAAAAATCAGAAAAATAGAATTTTAAAACATAAGTATGTCGACATACATTTATGCATATGTCGACATATAACTACCATAATTTTAAATTTAATTCCCACCAAAAGTTAGTTATATCAATTATTTAAACATTTTACTTCGACTTTTCTTCTTCATTTTCATTTCTCTTCTCTGTAAAAACTTTAAATTAAAATATACAATATCCTCCACCAATCTTGTAACACCCCACGTCCATTAATGTCACTCACAAAGGGAATGCATTAACTTCCATGGAGGTTTTAAGTGAATATAGAACAGTAAAATTACAACAAGACAGATATAAAATAGTACTTGGAAATTCAAAAACTTTATTTCATTGTAGCAGAAGTCAAAACATGTTTGATTACATCATAACACCATATTCAATGTCAAGTACAATATCTATCTTGATAAAACAAGTACATAATCCCATTACATGAATAGCCATTAAAAAGAAAGATAACAAGCTGGACTTTACTTCAGCAGTCCAAGCTTTCCAGAAGATAAGCGATCCAACTAGACTCCACTAGAACTTGGCCCAACCTGCGGACCTGAAGGGAGAAAAAGGATGGAAAAGAGGGGGTCAGACATAAAGTCTGGTCAATATGATAATTCTACAATACTATTACCAAAATAACTGGACTAAGGCATAAGCTGGAAAACAAGAAAATGTCTATGAAGAGCAGATTAAGGACATAGACAATCGCTAAAGGCAACGTTATAGGCGCTCCTAAATACTAAAGGATAAACACTATACTGCACCACACCAGTCACCCTAAAGATTCATCCCACTTAGCTTCACTTAGAAACTTTCCCAATGGCTTTACGTACCCCTAGCTGACTACATAGGTGCCGCCTGCCCCTATCTCCACTAGGTGTACCCTACTTCCCATTATTCGATCGGCTCCCTAACTCGTAGATACCCGTGTTGGCCCCACAGTGGGGTGTATCACTCCCCTAAAGTGGCAACCTGATACAACGGACATGCACGGCTTATACCTACACGATGCAACAACGTCTTACCTACCAGCCCGGGTCCACACACGCATATGAAACCCGTTGGACTTGCGTTGCCACCGCTCCCTGTTTTGGCCTCTTATAGTCAAACCCAGTATGCGTGTCCCGTCCTCGACTTGGGTCGAGCCCACAAAGATACGTTTTGGGATACTGGTTGAAATGGGCCCCCACTATTTACCACAAGCATTCCACCTAAGCTTGTCCCCATTAGTCCATCCCACTTAACCCACTTAGTCATGTTCATTTACATGTGTGTTTGGTTAAGTCTAATCGTATTTCAAATGCCTCTAAAGGCAACCACCAGATTCCTCATGCCACCCAAGGCACCTACTTAACCCCCATGTCCCACCTTACATGATTATCTGGTTAAGTATTTCTTAGTTCATTAAGGCCATAACCTCATAAAGACCTCTCACATTAGACTGGCATTTATGGCAGCTGGATTTGCCGGGCGGGTCCGGGCAGTCTTACACCATAAAAGAGTCTAACCTCGTGTCTTTACAACTGTTATGCTTTAGTTTGGGCCTAGGACCTCTCACATTGGGCCGACATTTGTGACTACTGGATTTGCCGGGCGGGTCCGGGCAGGTTTACATCACAAACGGGTCCAACCTCGTGTCCTAAGCATTGATTATTAATAATAATCCACTTTCCCCCAATTTTAATAATTCCCTACTTGAATTATTAATTACTTCCAATTTTTAGCAATGTCCATAATTGACTCAATTATGGACATCCATTCATGGTATGCAAAATCTTACAAAATTGCACCCAATTTATTAATTCCTAATATTACCCCTACCCCACGTTTGAACGTTTATTCGCAAAATATATGTTAGACTCGAATAGCCTAACTCATAGCATAAAAGAGATTATCATAATAACAACATGTATATGTGACCAAATGAATCATAATAAGGGGTGAAACTTGCATATGTCCAACTTGCATAGATTATACATGTCATGGACCTAAAGGTGTCAACTTGTTCAAAATTCACCTAATATAATCTCAATCAATTTTCATAAACTTACATATGAACATGTGTGAATCAACATCATCTAATTTTTTAACAACATGGTTTTATATGGGTACACCTAACTCAATAGGCAAATTCCCATAATCAAGTTTTATTTAATTATAGTTTCAAGTTTATGGGTACACCTAACCTAATAGGCAAATTCCCATAAACAAGATCCATTTAAATTAAGAAAAAAAACATAACTTTAAGCATGATCCAACAGCATGATTTTTCAACATAATATAGCATGATTTATAACATGGCATAGTATGATAGTATAACATAGCTTGACATGATTCTCAACATAGCACGACATAGCATAAGAGAATTTACAACATAGCATGACATAGCATATATAATTTACATCATACGACAACATAATAACATAATAAGAGATCCACAATATATAGAATTTACAATTACAAATCACATCACTTTCTTGTGATCCATTCATAACTGAGTCAAATTAGTTTGTAATAGTCTTGTGAGAATCATCATACTCACCAACAAAAGAAAAGAATTAGAGAAAGAGAGATCTTTTGATTTGATTTGTGTAGATTTAGTTGTAGATGATTAGGCTTCCTCTTCTTAGTTTGTGACGGCTACACTGAACTCCATGGCAGCAGCATGACGGTAGCTTCTCTAATTTTACAAGTGATTTAGGTTTAGGGTCTACCCACTTATTTATAGATTTTAGAATGCATTTAGGCCATTAGATTTAACCTAGAAATAACCGCAGCCGTTCAGACAAGATGGGGTTTATCTTGTTGACTCAGCAATGAGTCAGAAGTGACTCAGCAAACACTCAGCAATATATATATATATATATATATATATATATATTCTACAATGTACACATTAGATACATCCCCCCCCCCTTTTACACACTTATTATTGTTTTTATATACATATTAGATACATCCCCTCTCTTACACACTTATTAATTTTTTTATATTCTTATTAGATACATCCCCTCTCTTACACACTTATTAATATAATTATATTCATATTAGATACATCCCCTCTCTTACACACTTTTATATTCATATTAGATACATCCCCCCTCTTACACACTTTTATATTTATATTAGATACATCCCCCCTCTTACACACTTATTAATATTTTAGCAACTTTAGTGTTAATAGAAAATTCGGGGTGTTACATTCTCCCCTCCTTTTAGGATTTCGTCCCTGAAATCTTCAAGTCTGGAAGAATGTATATCCTACCATCCAAACGTCCATCTACTCATCCATCATACACAGGCATCCATTGTCCTTAAAAGACTTCTAATGCTTTATGATCATATGCAAGTGTGTGTACATGTCCTTACCTAATGCGAAATCAGGCGGTCTACTGATTCAGTTGACCTCCTTAATCCAAATTATGTAAGTGTCATGAATCCATTATGTATGCAAAAGATCCTAATTGCTTACATACTACTTCTATATGCGTGCACACCCATTCAACCGAATGCAGCATCCATATGATGGTACAACCATTATACATCCATTATACTAAATACATCCATATATATGCAATATGCAATATGAAGTGACTGAGCCGATCTAGTGCCTAAAGTGTGTGTATATATGCATCCACGAGCAACCACTAGCAAACACTTGCATCCATTTTGCATCCATCATACATAACATGTCTCAAACACATGTTTCAACCATAGGATTATCCTAACTAAAGGTCAAAGATACTAATGAGAGGACATACTAAAGATAAGATAAGATAAGCTAAGCGATAAAGGAGAAATTAAAAGACATACCCTCAAAAAGAAAAGGGTACAACGAACGCATCTTCTCTTCTGTCTCCCAAGTTGCGTTGCTCTCATCATCTCCCCATTGCACTTTAACCAGTCTGACCTCTCGATTCCTCAACTTTTTGATCTCCGACCCAAGAATGCATGTAGGAGCTCGTCTAATTGTTGCATCACGCTCTATTTCCACCTCTTTAAGCAAGCTCGGCTCTGCCACCTCCGCGGTCTTGTGCAAACACTTCCTCAAATGTGATACATGGAATACGTCGTGTACTCTACTAATTTCTCAGGCAACTCCACCCTATATGCCATCTTCCCAATCCTGTCTTTTACAGGAAACGGCCCTACAAACCTTGGTGCTAATTTCCCCACGGACCCAAAGCGAACAACATTCTGTAACGGAGATACTTTGATAAAAACCATGTCCCCAATGTCAAACTCAAGATCTGTCCTCCTCTTATCAGCATACGATTTTTGCCTATCTTGTGCTGCTTTCATCCTCCTTCGAATCAACTCAATCTTCTCCGAGGTTTCCCTAACCATATCGGGCCCAAGTAGGATTTTATCGGTAGATTCCCACCAACATGTAGGCGAACGGCAAGGCCTTCCATAAAGAGCTTCGAAAGGTGCCATGCCAATACTAGACTGAAAGCTATTATTATATGCGAATTCTACTAACGGAAGGTGCTCTTCCCATGTACCCCCAAAGTCTAGGATACAAAGCCTTAAAAGATCCTCTAGAATGCGATTCACCCTCTAGGTCTGGCCGTCTGTCTGAGGATGATATGCGGTGCTCAAACATAGCTGAGTCCCTACCACCTCTTGTAAACTCTTCCAAAATTCACTAGTAAAGATGGGGTCACGGTCGCTTACTATACTAGAAGGAATACCGTGCAAACGAACTATCTCCTTAATGTATACAGAAGCCAACCACGGAGCAGTCCTCTTACTTTTCACGGGAATAAAATGGGCGCTTTTAGTGAGTCTATCTACTATAATCCAAATCCCCGTGTTACCCTTCCTTGATCTTGGTAATCCATCCACAAAATCCATTGAGATGCTTTCCCATTTCCATAGTGGAACTTCTAATGGGTGAAGCAACCCACCGGGTTTCTTTTGTTCTGCTTTAACTCGTTGGCACACCAAGCATCTAGCGACGTACTCGGCCACATCCTTTTTCATACCGGCCCAAAAGAAAACCCGCTTCATATCTTTGTACATCTTATCCCCGCCGGGATGAATGGTCATTTTTGAGCGATGAGCATCATCAAGAATGGCCTTCCTTAAGTCTTCGTCTTGTGGTACACAAAGTCTATTATCCCTTCGTAACCAACCCTTATCGTCTAGGGTATACCTACGAAGATGGCTTGACGACTCCCCCCCTTTGAGCTTTTCTACTATCTCAACCAACCGTGGGTCGTCTCGTTGTGCCTCACCAACCCGTCCTAGAAGTGTAGGTCTAACCTCCAAGGATGCTAACAGACCGGGTACTAAGTCAACGGAGGGTCTAAAATCAAACATAGAGATGAATTCTAAGCTTTGTCGTTCAACAAACAACGGACTCAAGGACAACCTTTTCCTACTTAAGGCGTCTGCCACCACGTTACCCTTGCCCGGGGTATATGCTATTTCAAAATCGTAGGAGGCTAAGAATTCCATCCACCGTTGCTGCCTTAAATTCAAATCCTTCTGAGAGAATAAGTATTTTAATGATTTGTGGTCAGTGAACAGTTCGAATTTCTCACCAAGAAGATAGTGACGCCAAGACTTAAGCGCGAAAACAATTGCGGCTAGCTCTAAGTCATGCATGGGGTAATTCTTTTCATGAACCCTCAACTGCCTCCCACCATAGGCTATTACTCTTCCCTCTTGCATGAGGACCGCGCCAAGTCCCGTCCCACAAGCATCAGTATAGATGGTAAACGGTTTATTCCCGTCTGGCAGCA
The DNA here is from genome assembly GCA_030737875.1 of Allium sativum. Lineage (NCBI taxonomy): Eukaryota > Viridiplantae > Streptophyta > Magnoliopsida > Asparagales > Amaryllidaceae > Allium > Allium sativum. The sequence continues at coordinate 157,790,730 of CM060918.1, read as the reverse complement.
CTAAGACTGGGGCTGAAGTTAAGGCTCTCTTTAAACGTTGGAACGCATCATCGCAATCTTTGTCCCATGTAAAAACCAGGTTCTTCTTCGTTAACCGTTTTAATGGAGCTGATATTTTTGCGAAGTCTTTGATAAACTTCCTATAATAGCCAGCCAACCCCAAGAAACTTCTTACTTCGGTTGCATTTTTAGGGACCTTCCAATCTTGGATGGCCACCACCTTTGCGGGATCCACTGCTATCCCTTCTTTGGAAACCACGTGCCCTAAGAACCGTACTTCCTTCCTCCAGAAGTGACACTTAGAAAATTTTGCCTTAAGGTTATGCGCTCGAAGGGTTTCCAACACTTCCCTAAGATGTAGGGAGTGCTCTTCTTTATTCTTAGAAAAGACTAAGATGTCATCCACAAAGACTACCACGAATTTGTTAAGGTATTCCCTAAACACCCTACTCATCAAATCAACAAAATATGCAGAGGCGTTTGTCAAACCAAAGGGCATCACTAGCCATTCATAGAATCCGTCAGGAGTCCTAAAAGCAGTCTTATCTATACTATCCTCAGCCACTCTCAGTTGATGAAAGCCAGTGGCTAAGTCCAACTGCGAAAACACTGAGGCGCCAACTAACTGATCAAAGAGATCGTCAATCCTCGGCAGTGGGTGTCGGTTCTTTTTAGTAAGCTTGTTTAGTTCTCTATAGTCCATACAAAGTCTAAGAGACCCATCCGCCTTTGTGGCAAAAACTACTGGAGCACCCCACTCCGATATACTACGTCTTATGAACCCCTTCTCAAGCAACTCCTTTACTTGCTTATTGAGTTACCTCCTTTCACGAGGAGCCATGTGGCGCACTGGCAAAGATACGGGTTTAGCATTATCCACAAGATAAATTCGAAAGTCTATCTCCCGCTTTGGAGGTAAGCCCTTCACCTCCTCAAACACATCCGGATATACCCGGACCACTTCTACCGATCGCAGGTTCTCTATAGACGCGTCAAGCGATTCAAGATAACTTAGCATAACGGAATTTATGGGATTACAAAAGATGTCGAGAGCATTACCAAGGCGAGTCACAAGCCTAACTACTCTCCTTTCACAATCAAGAATGGCCCTATTTCTGGACAACCAATCCATTCCTAAAATTAGCCCATAGCCCGTGAAGCCCAATACATAAGCATCACATCTAAATTCAACGCTAAGTATAGAGATTTTCAAATCCAAACATATCTTGGTCAAATGAGCCGAACCCCCAATTGGATTTGAAACGACCAAGGGATCCTCTACTAAACTGGTGTTCAAGTGCAGTGATTCAACTAATGATGCAGAGATAAACGAATGAGATGCGCCAGAATCGAATAAGGTACGGACAGGATGATCAAACAGAAAAACTAAGCTTTCAACAGAAATTGTTCTACCTCTTTCTTGCAGCGGTGGGGCCGCAATAGCCTGAACTTGCCCCCTTGCCTGCCCTGGTGCCATAAGAGCCTGACTTGTCCTCCCGAGGTAGACCCTGCCCTCTGCCCCTTCTTTGGACAGTCCTTCACTAAATGTCCCGCATCTCCACAATGAAAACAACCAGTCTTCTTTTTCTTTCTACAATCTTTGCTGAGATGGCCAGGCGTCCCACAATTGAAGCATTTCTTCTTCCCTTTGCCATTATTGTTTTTACCACCCTTCTTATCTTGCTGTTGGGGTTTCTTCTGATCCCCTTTCTTTTCAACTGCCTTATCCTCATGCATAAGTGCCATTTCTACTAGCTTTTCAAAGGTGGCTCCCATAGGGATGTGGGTCATAGCCAACCCTTGCAACGGTTCATTCAAGCCTCTAACGAACCTCAAAGCTTTCTTCTCTGGCGTGTTCACCAACTCCAAGCCAAACCTTGCTAACTGATTAAATTTATTGACATATTCCTTTACTGATGAGCTCCCTTGCTTTAGTGCCAGGAATTTTTCCATATTTAAGTTCTCCTCTGCCCTTGAAAGAAACTTTGCCTCAAACCTTCGTCTGAAATCCGCCCATGAATCAACTGGACGTTCCCCGTTAGTGACCTCCCACCAAAACGAGGCCTCTCCCTTCATTAACCAAGCAGCTAAACGGACATTCCTCCCATCTTCCACTTCAAAGATATCCAACAATTCCTCAGTCTCCTTAAGCCAATCTCTGGCCTCCATAAAACGTCTCAGTCCCTTGAAAAGTTTTTCCTCCCATAGCCTTGAATTCCTTGCACGTCTTTGCAAAAGTGTCAACACGAGGAGGAGGAGGAGGAGGAGGAATGGGTGCAACTAGGGGTGGAGGAGTATCCACTGGGCCTGCAGTGGTGGCCCTAGCCTCCAAGTATCTCCTAAACCACCCTGGAATCGTCACACCTTCTGGGAGATTAAGATCTTCAGCCATGCTGAAATGAAAAAGGAAAGATTCAAAATGGAGAATTCGAAAGATAAAGATAAGGATGTGGCTATTTGGGATTATGTTTTTCATAAAAACTCTCTTTAAATAACATGTTTTTTTTTTTTGAAAGCACTTCTTCCAAAAATACTTTAGAAAAAAAAAATATTTTTCTAAAATTTTTTTTTATCTGTTCTGGTAACCTTATGCTCTGATACCACGTGTAACACCCCACGTCCATTAATGTCACTCACAAAGGGAATGCATTAACTTCCATGGAGGTTTTAAGTGAATATAGAACAGTAAAATTACAACAAGACAGATATAAAATAGTACTTGGAAATTCAAAAACTTTATTTCATTGTAGCAGAAGTCAAAACATGTTTGATTACATCATAACACCATATTCAATGTCAAGTACAATATCTATCTTGATAAAACAAGTACATAATCCCATTACATGAATAGCCATTAAAAAGAAAGATAACAAGCTGGCCTTTACTTCAGCAGTCCAAGCTTTCCAGAAGATAAGCGATCCAACTAGACTCCACTAGAACTTAGCCCAACCTGCGGACCTGAAGGGAGAAAAAGGATGGAAAAGAGGGGGTCAGACATAAAGTCTGGTGAATATGATAATTCTACAATACTATTACCAAAATAACTGGACTAAGGCATAAGCTGGAAAACAAGAAAATGTCTATGAAGAGCAGATTAAGGACATAGACAATCGCTAAAGGCAACGTTATAGGCGCTCCTAAATACTAAAGGATAAACACTATACTGCACCACACCAGTCACCCTAAAGATTCATCCCACTTAGCTTCACTTAGAAACTTTCCCAATGGCTTTACGTACCCCTAGCTGACTACATAGGTGCCGCCTGCCCCTATCTCCACTAGGTGTACCCTACTTCCCATTATTCGATCGGCTCCCTAACTCGTAGATACCCGTGCTGGCCCCACAGTGGGGTGTATCACTCCCCTAAAGTGGCAACCTGATACAACGGACATGCACGGCTTATACCTACACGATGCAATAACGTCTTACCTACCAGCCCGGGTCCACACACGCATATGAAACCCGTTGGACTTGCGTTGCCACCGCTCCCTGTTTTGGCCTCTTATAGTCAAACCCAGTATGCGTGTCCCGTCCTCGACTTGGGTCGAGCCCACAAAGATACGTTTTGGGATACTGGTTGAAATGGGCCCCCACTATTTACCACAAGCATTCCACCTAAGCTTGTCCCCATTAGTCCATCCCACTTAACCCACTTAGTCATGTTCATTTACATGTGTGTTTGGTTAAGTCTAATCGTATTTCAAATGCCTCTAAAGGCAACCACCAGATTCCTCATGCCACCCAAGGCACCTACTTAACCCCCATGTCCCACCTTACATGATTATCTGGTTAAGTATTTCTTAGTTCATTAAGGCCATAACCTCATAAAGACCTCTCACATTAGACTGGCATTTATGGCAGCTGGATTTGCCGGGCGGGTCCGGGCAGTCTTACACCATAAAAGAGTCTAACCTCGTGTCTTTACAACTGTTATGCTTTAGTTTGGGCCTAGGACCTCTCACATTGGGCCGACATTTGTGACTACTGGATTTGCCGGGCGGGTCCGGGCAGGTTTACATCACAAACGGGTCCAACCTCGTGTCCTAAGCATTGATTATTAATAATAATCCACTTTCCCCCAATTTTAATAATTCCCTACTTGAATTATTAATTACTTCCAATTTTTAACAATGTCCATAATTGACTCAATTATGGACATCCATTCATGGTATGCAAAATCTTACAAAATTGCACCCAATTTATTAATTCCTAATATTACCCCTACCCCACGTTTGAACGTTTATTCGCAAAATATATGTTAGACTCGAATAGCCTAACTCATAGCATAAAAGAGATTATCATAATAACAACATGTATATGTGACCAAATGAATCATAATAAGGGGTGAAACTTGCATATGTCCAACTTGCATAGATTATACATGTCATGGACCTAAAGGTGTCAACTTGTTCAAAATTCACCTAATATAATCTCAATCAATTTTCATAAACTTACATATGAACATGTGTGAATCAACATCATCTAATTTTTTAACAACATGGTTTTATATGGGTACACCTAACTCAATAGGCAAATTCCCATAATCAAGTTTTATTTAATTATAGTTTCAAGTTTATGGGTACACCTAACCTAATAGGAAAATTCCCATAAACAAGATCCATTTAAATTAATAAAAAAAACATAACTTTAAGCATGATCCAGCAGCATGATTTTTCAACATAATATAGCATGATTTATAACATGGCATAGTATGATAGTATAACATAGCTTGACATGATTCTCAACATAGCACGACATAGCATAAGAGAATTTACAACATAGCATGACATAGCATATATAATTTACATCATACGACAACATAATAACATAATAAGAGATCCACAATATATAGAATTTACAATTACAAATCACATCACTTTCTTGTGATCCATTCATAACTGAGTCAAATTAGTTTGTAATAGTCTTGTGAGAATCATCATACTCACCAACAAAAGAAAAGAATTAGAGAAAGAGAGATCTTTTGATTTGATTTGTGTAGATTTAGTTGTAGATGATTAGGCTTCCTCTTCTTAGTTTGTGACGGCTACGCTGAACTCCATGGCAGCAGCATGACGGTAGCTTCTCTAATTTTACAAGTGATTTAGGTTTAGGGTCTACCCACTTATTTATAGATTTTAGAATGCATTTAGGCCATTAGATTTAACCTAGAAATAACCGCAGCCGTTCAGACAAGATGGGGTTTATCTTGTTGACTCAGCAATGAGTCAGAAGTGACTCAGCAAACACTCAGCAATATATATATATATATATATATATATATATATATATTCTACAATGTACACATTAGATACATCCCCCCCCTTTTACACACTTATTATTGTTTTTATATACATATTAGATACATCCCCTCTCTTACACACTTATTAATTTTTTTATATTCTTATTAGATACATCCCCTCTCTTACACACTTATTAATAGTATTATATTCATATTAGATACATCCCCTCTCTTACACACTTTTATATTCATATTAGATACATCCCCCCTCTTACACACTTTTATATTTATATTAGATACATCCCCCCTCTTACACACTTATTAATATTTTAGCAACTTTAGTGTTAATAGAAAATTCGGGGTGTTACAAATCTAAACACCCTTATCAACTCTGATTCATTCGCTGGACCATCCGAAGGTCCTTTTCAATGATTTACGCTTTTTCGTGTCATCAAAATTGAAGAAAAGAGGGAGTATGCTATGTAAATGATGGCTAAAATACATGTACTTCAAATTAGAATGAGTCAAGGACAAATTAGGCAGTGGAAAGTAATGAGAAGTCTTCTTAAATTCATAATGGATAATCAGGCTAATCCGATTATCATCGTCGGTGATAATCAAGTTATGGAAGAGGAGGAATAACCAGAAGTGGAAGAAGAGATGATGGAAGAAGAAGAACCTCAAGATACTTAACCAACGATTACGGAAGAAGACGATTAGATTGTATGTGTGGGAGAGGTCTTATTCGACCAAAATTGGAATGCGATTGAACAGAATGGGGATTTTTGTCCCCATTATTCGAAGTGTCCAATTCACAAATCTCCCATTGTAAAGAATAATTAGTATTTAGGGTTTTCTTCGGTTTTCGATGTATCGTGCTTGTATAAATCCGTGAACTACCGATTGTACTAATTTAAGTTTAATATAATGATTGTTTATGTTTATCATATGTTTAAATTAAGTAGTATAATTTGTTAGATAATTATAAATCTTAGCATAAAGTAATATGAACATAAAATTAAGGGGGAGTATAAGAATTATTAAAGGAATATTTTACTTACGGGGAGTGTTTTTCCTTGAATTAGAAGATACTTTGGTTCTTATAGGTTTTATTTAGATAGTTATGCAATTTAAGGGGAGTAGTTTTATAATTTCTTTTTGATAATGCCAAAGGGGGAGAAATTATAAAATATAGGACATTGTTTATAGGATCTATCTTGACGGGGGAGTATTTAAAGGATCATCATCAATAGGTATATACAGGTATGATATTTTATAAAGTAAGGTTGTCATCATCAAAAAGGGGGAGATTGTAGGAGAATGGAGTTTTGATGACAACAACCTTATTTCAATATTAATTGATTATAATACTAACACTTCTATCCAGAATATATATATACACACATATGAAGGATTTATATACAGGAATTATTACCGAAGACTGTACAGTTTTAAGATGTTAGAGATTCAGAATTCAGAGATATTTCATGGCTCATGAGTATTCAAGATTTCAAGAGTTCAAGAGTTCAAGATAAATATAGTTATAGAGTCTAGATTATATAAGACTCTGAATAGCACTCCAGGTTCAAATTCAAAATGATTTTCAAATTCTATTTTCAAATTCTATCTTCAATCTCTTTCTTCTCTATTTTACTTTCTATTTTTATTTGATGTTAAATTTAAGTTTTATTGATTTATACTTTATAAGTTTTATGTATTTATAATTTATGTACTTAATATTTATATAGCTTTAAACTCTATAATTTTATAAAAATGTTTATATAGCTTATATTTATGTTTCTATATGATTTTCTATTTTATAATATTTATTTATAACACTGTATTTTAATTCAATAATTTCCAGAATTATATATATATATATATATCAAAACACTTGAGTTCAAATTTCAATTTTACACATATATATATGTCGACATACATATATATACATGTCGACATATAACTGTCATTTTCTCAAATTTGAAAGGAAGTGTCTTTTCACTATTTGTGACGGTTCTGAAGCGTTGCAACCTTTCACACACTATAAAAAGGGGCTGATTTCGAATTTTTAATCACTTCTTCTCCCTTTCCACTCTCTTTAATTACACCATTATTTTTCATTATTTTATGATTCCTACACCTACACTCTACCGAATTCAATTCTGTTTTCACTTCTTCTTCTCCCTTTCCACTCTCCTTCATTACACCATTATTTTTCATTATTTTTATGATTTCTACACCTATACACTACCGAATTAATTATGTTTTCACTATTCTTCTTTTCTCTGCACTCTCTACTCTTTACTCTCTGAATCAAGTGCTATTGAAGTGTGGTAGGGCTTTTTGTAATTGTTTGAGTTGAGTAAAGGAATCAGTGGTATCCCTTATAGCCGTGAAATCAAGGATGGGTAATCGGTGGTATCCCTTGTAGCCGTGAAATCAAGGAAGGTATACTTGGTCAAGTGTGTGGGTGGAATCATTGGTATCCCTTGTAGCCGTGAAATCAAGGAGGGTTGCAACTGGATACTGATATAGTAATTAAACTCTACACAATCCAACGTTGCGTGGTACTGGACGTAGGAGCAATTCCGAACCAGTATAAAATCTTGTGTGTTCTTTCCTTTTCTGTACTTCACTTTTGTTCATCTTTGCATTTTGTTTTATTCTATGATTGTTTCTGTGGTGTTTTATTCATATAGTTTATCACATAAGTTTTAGATTTTGTTTAAATTCTCAAAAACACTATTCACCCCCCTCTAGTGTTTGTTTTGCCTTAACGATCCATTCCGCAATCCCTAACACAACTATCCATAAGCTCAGACCTCGTCTCAAGCAACCACTATCCATGAGCTCAAATCACACTTGGGTCGCCTTCACATTCGTTGCATCTCCTTGATCAACGAACACTTCATGATGCATCGAACATTTCCTCTGAATTCACGTCAAAGCTACATCCAACATCAAGCCAAAAATAAACATTATTTGGTTACTTATGTGATGGATCACTCATGTTCCATCCATGGATCGCTCGTGATCCATCCTGGATCACTTGTTATTTATCTCCATCCTAGATCACTTGTTATCCATCCTGGATCGCTCGAGATCCAACATAGATCGCTCGCGATCTATCCTGGATCAGTTGTGATCCATCTCCATCCTAGATCACTTGTGATCAATCGTGCATTGCTCGAGATCCATCATGGATCGCTCAAGATCCATCTTCATTCTGCATCGCTCGAGATCTATCCTGGATCGCTCGAGATCCATCCTCATTCTGGACCACTTGTGATCCATTATGGATCGCTCGAGATCCATAGTAGATCAGTTGTGATTCATCTTGATCGAGAACCATCTTGGATCGCTTGAGATCCATCTTGGATAACTTGTGATCCATCCTCATTCTAGATCACTTGTGATCCATTATGGATCGCTCGAGATCCATCATGGATCGCTCGAGATCCATCCTGGATCGCTTGTGGTCCATCTTCATCCTGGATCATTGGAGATCCATCCATGCTGGAGATCCATTCTTTCTTGCGCAAAAATCCATGCATCTAGTTCGTCAAAATCAACCAATTCCAACATTTCAATCATCAACACTTCATGCAATCATCAAGAAATGCTTGCACCACAAACAATCGTCATATTATCATATAAAATTCACCAAATCATGATTAAACAATGATCAAATCAACAAAACTGGATCTAATCTTGCATCAACATAGAATTATCACATGAATTTATTGTTATAATCTTGCTAGATTAGATCCTATGGTGATTCAAACTGAAAATATACTTACATTGATTAGATCAAGGTGAAAACAACTTGAATAAAAATAAGATCAAACAACGCATATACATGATTGAATCCGTGCGAGAGATGCTTATCATTCACCAAATCTTCAAAATTGCTTGAAATTAACTAATCTCTAATCCGGACAGCGAAGAATGATCTTCAAATCTCTTAATTTGACATGATCCTCTTTCTCTTGACACGGATCTAGTCTTCCATGATGTAGATCTTCAATCTTCTTATGTAGATCTAAGATTTTAATGGAGGAGAGATATATTTGATTGAGAAAAGAGGATCAAGAGCTCAACCAAATGAGAAATGAAGAAACTAAATCATTCTTGCCTCTACCCCCTATTTATAGCCAAACCATCAGCCCACTAATGACTAATCAGTCTATCTAGAAATTGTGTAGCACTAAAACAGTGATTCCTCCCAAACCGCTGAACCAAATCTTTAATGTGACCACTCTATGAAATTGGTAACATCATTTCCTTTCCAATGAAATCAATCTCAACACCTGATTCGATCCTTGTCAAAAGTTACTGCCTATACAAAACTGACAAGGGGAAATGGTCAGAAATAAAATTGATAAAAATTATAGACATGTCTCACATCCCCATATCCAACATATCAAAATATGATAATGATCGGACCCTCGGGGAATTAAATAAAAATACTTTACGATCCTTCAATACGTAAAATGCGGGTCGTTACAATAATATCCCTCAAGTGTCATTATAAATAACATAGATAAACTGAAGAAAGTACATGAAAAAGGAGCTATCTAAGTCCAAGAAGAATCACGATCCCAACTACTGACTGTTCCCACTCTGAGAACCTAAGGGGGGAAGTAAGAGAGAGAAAGAGGAGAAACGAAAAGGATTAGACAAAAAGTATGGCGAGTTCCAGTAATTTTTAGCATAACTATACGAAAAGGTGTCAAGACAGATCAATAATACTAGAAGAGAAAGTACAGTAAAACATGTATAATGTACGAAGTAAACGAGATGTCGAAACAAGATAAAGGTAAATTTAACTTCTTATTCAAATCCCAAGAATCAAGTTAACTACACCAACTTAATAGCATAAATAGGATTAGGCATTACCCTAATTACTACCCATGCGATTAGCTCCCTATTACCTGAATACCCTGTGTTAGCCACGACGGTAGGGTGTATCGGCCCCTAACCCAACAACTTATAGAAGACAAACCTATTTTGTAGGTGTTACAACGTCTTAGTTTCCCGTAGTCGGACCCATGCATGCTCATGACTCCGACGGAACGCGCCCTTACCCACCCCCTAAACCTTGAACCTCTTATAATCCAGTTCAGTAAAGTGTGCCCTGACCCCTACCTAGTGCGAGGTCCCTACCGAGATACCAACAGGGATACTGATTGGTATGAGTACCAAACAACTTGACACAAGCCACCCTTAGACTTGTGTCCTCGTGTACCTAGGATTTAAGAGTCCTGAAAACCTAATACAAACTACTAAACCTGGGACCTCTTAGCTTATAAATTAACAGGTGTAACTCAGCTGGTTTAAGTTCATAAATAAGCCCGGTTGTAAAGTGACATTTACCTAAATGTTATTGGTGTACATCCCCTTGCCCAACAAGCACCTGCCCAGATGTATGACTAGACTTACAATAATTTATTTTACTTAGTTTTTACATCTTGTACTCGTATACTTTTACATGTCATACTTAATCCTTCATTAAGTCCAATATAACTGATTAACATGTCGCATGTTCTTCCTAACATGTAATTAACCTAATTTAATAGATTAACATGTAATTAGCCTAATCCAATAGATTAACATATAATTATCCCACTTTAATAGATTAACATGTAATTAACCAAATCTAATAAATTAACATGTAATTAACCAAATCTAATAGATTAACATGTAATTAACCAAATCTAATAGATTAACATGTAATTAACCTAATCTAATGGATTAATAAGTAATTATCCCAATTTTTACAGTCAAGGGTTCCAATACACAATATGCCCAATTTTTCTCCATTTAAATGGCATTGTCTAATTATTCCAATTTATGTCCTTTGTATGCAATCAACGTAATAGCCTAGGCTTTGAGTAGCCTAGGTTCAGCGTAAATAAAAAGGGAAAAAAAGGAGAAATCAGATCTCAGATTGAATAAAAAGCATATAGGAAGACTGTAAATAAATGAAAGGCATAATAAGGATGAAAAAGATGAAAAATACATAATTTAACTGTACATCTGAATAAAAGAACATGTATAAACACATATAGGGATTACTTTAGGCACTGTTTATATCAGATCCAACATTATTCACTATCCAAAAACTTTTAAATAATCAATTCTAAAAATGACATGAAACTTACAGCGAGACTTGGTGAAGAGGGTGATATCTCTTCATGCATAAATATGTCACTGTAGAAAAGGTCCACTTTAATTTTTTATTGTTTTAGAGCAGTACGAATTTTCCTTGCTATTATATATTCGGACAACACCTCAATAGTTCTATGCATATATTATTCCCAAAAAAAGGTTTAGTGGAAGAAGGAGGAAGAATGATTTTTGTACGTAGAAAAAATGAGGTTGCATGCCTTTATATAGACTACCTAGGGCAATCCACCACCGTTAGATATTAGGGTTTCAATCTTAGCCATACACGTAATGTTGAGTCATTGAAGGAACCCATAATTAAAAACAGACCTGGTTCAGAACTCAGAATCCTCCCAACTTGTTGGTGGATCGATCCACCGACATACTGTGTCGACCCATAGGTCGACCCCACATGACCTGTGTCGACCCATAGGTTGACCCTGGCCCGTTATGGGTCATTTCTCACCCGCGTTAATACTGCGTTGATTTTTTGTTTGAATTATTTTGAATATATTTGTATATAAGCTCCTTATATATATACAAACTTCTTGTGTCCATAATTTTTTCATACGTTTCCCATTTTACGCAAACTTGGGGTCTCTCTGAACCAGAACTCCGAGACAGACACAACGGTAATGTCAGTTTTACTTATTTCTGAATATTTGATTAAGTAACTCCCATTTTATTATCTTTATCATACAATTACAGTGTATTAAATTATGGGGTGTTACATTAATTATGAGTAAGGGTTGATATTTCAGATGTTAAGCATGTTTTCCTTACATGCGCCAGTAATCACGCTTTTATTTGTATTTATTAAACAACCTAATTAACGTATCATAAATGCTTATTGAATGCATTTAATTAGGAATTCGTATTAAATGTCCCCATAGAAAAAATTTGTATGTTGGGTGTGTATTTATGGCTTTTAAAAATATTTCATGAAACATATGGACGCGAGGATAACCTGTACTTGTAATAGAAGTCTGCTTGGAACTGACCGGCAAATCCAACAGCTTAAAGAAGTCGAATTAATGTGATACGTCTAATGTCATGGGCCATTTTTGTAAAGTAGGTCTTCCTCGAGAAGGTATTCAGTTGCTCATTCGACCTATTTAGGGTAATGAGTGGTTAAGACTTAGTACGTTCCTAAGGTTCATTCCTTGGACTTGGGATAAAGTCATGGGACTCGCCGTTATTGGGTACTAAGTGGTCTATGAGTCCGCATTTCTCTAGTAATTATGAGATATTAAATGGTATTGAATAAAAAGATGTACGAATTAGTGGGGTGGTTCTTTGGAAGTTGTCCACTTTTTATTTAGGGGCTATATGAGGGCAAACCTAAGTATGGGCTACTAAGAGTTCCATCAAACATTAAAAGTGAACCACTTGTTTAAGGTAAGTATTAAGTGGCTTGGAGTTCACTTGTAATGACAACATGATAGTGATGTGTGGGTCCGCCGAAACGGTTATATGATGATGAGTGTTTACCTAGACCCGATATAAAGTGGCTAAGTGCTATCTCTCGCATTACGTTAAGAGAATATTTGGTAATTTTGTTGATTAGGAAATAAGGTCTTAAGTAATTGGGCTCCAACGTATGGTATAAAGTGATAATAGGAATCCACCCGTAGGTTAATAAGTGATCGCATGAATCCGCCTATATTTATGATGGCCTTGAGTGACCAAGAATAATTCGACTCTTTCCATCAAATGAAGACACATATTGAATATTTGTTAGACATAAACTTGATGCGTCCATACTGCCAAGTATAGGAAATAGTTTTCCTTTTTATATTTAAAGAAATTTTTATTCACCAGAAAAGTCTTTCTGACCCCTCCTTTTAGTGAAACAAGTTAATAGGGTGGTAATGCTTGCTCGATGATGTCATGAAGGCATGAACTTAGCGATGAAGGACTTTATCCAGTTTATTGTTATTATCATGTCTAGCAGTTAATTGTATCTATGGAACATTTATGATGTATCTTTATTATAACATTGGGATTTGTTTTGTTGTATCCGACATTTGTGAGGTTTTTATGATATGATACATCTATTTTGACTAATATATTTGTCCATTTTGGTGTAAGAATCTGATTTCATTTTAGTTTTGCTCTGTCATTTTATTTCTTATAAAAATCAATGACTTACTTAGAATGGCATTAAGTTCCAATGGGCCTTTTTTGGATTGGGATTTAGGCCCACTCCGGGTGGGTTGTTACATTTGGTATTAGAGCCTAAGTTACCCGATTATGAGGAAATATACGTATGAGAGACGTTCTTGTTATTTGAAAAATGTTTTCGGATTATATATATGTATATTATACCCTCAAGACATACATGATCAAACAAGCCAATATCTCTTTTTCGTTTTTGATTTTGGCTTAAATACTATCCTAGAAATTTCCACTGAAGGTTTTCCTTATACAGATAGTAGAAATGGCTGAAAATCAATCTAATCAAGGGAATCCAGTAAGACCTTGGCACTTACCTGAATGGTTCCAATAGTATATAAGGATTGTGGCCACAACGATACCAACAGCTCAACTCACTGATGTAGCTCTTAATTTCCCTCATTTTTGTTAGGACTTCATTAATCTTGGAGGCAAACCCTTTCTTGGAACCAAAGAATTCCTCGGAGCCAAGTTATGGCTATCGAGATGCGACCATATCTTTGAGGCTACTGGAAGGGAGGACTAGTTGAAAAGAAGGATAGCAGCATGGCATCTCAAAGGTGAAGCATTGGAATGGTGGAATATGGTCCCAGAGGAGAATGTAGGAAGAGTACACTTGGAACTAATTCAAAGCCAGATTCGAGATTAAATATTTACCCAATACCGAAGTGAATTTGTAAATGGAGATGTTCATACAACTCAAGCAAGGAGATTTGATTGTCAGGGAGTATATCGCTAAGTTCATGGAGTTTTTGATGTTTAGGAGCGGTTTTGTGCATACGACCATTAACAAGGTGTTAAGGTTTGTGAAAGGACTCAATTCCCCTTTCAGAGAAGCATTGTTGGCTTAAGTACCATTTGAAGCCACACTAGAAGTTCTTGTGGCAACTGTTATTTTGTACTTTGTATAAGAAGAGAAGGAGGTAAAGATTTAGAAGAATGGGGATATTTCAAAATATGAAAGAATAACAACGAAGTGGAAGATGAGAAGTTTTAAGAAGGAAACTAAGGAATGTGCAAGGTGTCATAAGAAAGGACAAAAGGCCAAGGACTGTAGAGTTAACCTAATGAGGAAAGAGTTCAAAGGTAAGTGTTATCATTGCCATAAGGAAGGACATGTTGCTAGGAACTGTCCAAAGCTAAAGGGAGGATTAAGTGGACAGAACCATGCTTTGTAGGTAGCGCCCCTACAGAGACAAGTAACTAAAGACCAACGAAAGGATATCCTTGAAGGTATCATTTCTATTTTAGGGAGTTCTATCCATACCTCATTTGATTCCAAAGCATCTCATTCCTTTGTAGCTTGGAGCATAATAGATTTCTTTAAACTTCCAACTTATAACACTAGCAGCCCGATAGTAATTTCTAATCTTATTGAAGGAGCTAAGTAACTCATATTGATTTGCAAAGACATAGTGCTATATATTAACGATCACGGCTGTCAAAGGATACTTTCAAATACAGATAGTTCTATATCTATATCCTCATTCGAAATCATTTCCGAATATCGGATATCTGTATCCACAGATAAGGATGGATATCGGAATATTATCTTATCTGTCAGCGATTGATAAATCAAGAAACATAAATGAATATTTTTAGTTTAACATATATGTTTTTCAAATCCAATAGTTATTAAATTGTTAATAATAAATAAATACAATGACAACAAATAATTTTTCTTTGAGCTGGACGGTTTTGTAGAGCAGATCTACACAGCCGATTCATATTAAGCATTAAAATAAAATAGCGGTCAACAAGTCTGATGGCTGGTATTAGTAGTTCGAACTAGATAAAGAGCTTGCATACATGCATGCAAAGCAAATAGTACAGCAATACATGACATAATATATAACATGAAGATACATATAACACTACAGTTAGCAACATATAGAACAATCAATGAGCTAAAGTCTTCAAATCCAAAACAGTGCTATCAACAGCTTCCAAAATATTGGTCTAAGAGTACGAGACAACCTATCGTTAGAAGAGCAAGTGGAAGTTACCATGGATGAGGGTAAAAACGGAGCTGACGCAGGCCATCAGCCTCTGAATTCATCCTAGATAATTGCGGTGTCCATTAGGGTTGGAATGAAAGGACGAGCATGCGTACCTATCCAAAGATGATAACGGTAAGATAATTTATGACATAACTGGATCTCCAAAGTTTGACGCACAATGAAACATCTACAGTTACGTTCAAGCCAGATCGTCCAAACCAACACAGCAAAAAAAGTATCCAGCATGATGGAGGGAGGAGAGTATTGCCAGTAATCGAAATGGTGGAACTAGGGAGGTAAGTTTCCAAAAATATGGGTAGCCACTGATTCCCATAGGTAGAAGCTTCGGTCACAATCATAGAAAAATGTGTAATAGATTCATCAGCATGGTGGCAAATAATGCAAGATGGGCTAACCAAAATGCCTTTGTGGATCAACCTATCTTTGATGTTGATTTTTTCATGAGCTGAACATCAAAGGAAGAAAAGAACTCTCGGTGGCGCTTTAATCTTCCAGATTCTGGGATAGCTGAAAAGTCTTCCAAAGTAGGTAAGGTAACTATAACATGACTTGATGGGGAAGACATGATTGGACGAGAGGATCCATGAGAATGAGTTAGGGTTAGGAGAATGGGAGGTAGCCTAAATGATGATGAGCACTTCATGGATGTCATAGAGGATGTTATGGTGGAAGTAGGTGGTTGGTAAGATGGTAGAAGTTCCTTGATGAACTACTTCATGTAATTTGATGGTTGGGTTGGGACTGATGGCAAATAACGAGGGGAAAAGATATGCTAAAGGGCATTCATAAAACCAAGTGTCTAACAAAAAAAGCAAGAAGTTCTATCATCAACATTAATGGCAAAAAGGTGTTTGATGCGTGGTAATGAACGTAGCACTCCTTCCCAGAATGGTAAAGGGTGGGAAACCGGCCGAGAGTGTAGAATGGAAGTAGGTTGGTTGTTATAGTAAAGGGAAAGGATTAGGGATTTCCATATGAACACACTAGGTGTTAAGCATCGCCGCAACCATTTAGCGAGGAAAGCATGATTAAGAGAGCGGAGAAGGGGTACCCCAAACCACCAACAGTAATGCTCATACAAACTGAACTGCAATTGACTAGAGATCTAACAGGTCCACCATGCCAAAGAAATAAGCACCTGGTATGATCAGTGTGGTTGACAACCCGGCTTGGTACACGTTGAATAAAAAGCCAATACAAAGGGAGAGAATAAAGAACTGATTTGATGAGAATTAATCGTCCAGCAGACGACAGGGAGGATGCTTTCCAATAAGCAAGTCTCGCGTCAATCTTGGTGATGAGTGCGTTCCAGTCATTTAAACAGAGCTTAATAGGGCAAAGGGGAACACTAAGTATGACAAAAGGAAGTGATGAAGTTTGCAATTGAGTACTTGAGCAATGACAGGACCAAGGCGGTTAGTGCTCCCCGACATGTAAATGGAGCTTTTAGCGAAACTGATGGAAAGACCCGAAATAAGTTCAAAGGTGTAGAGAAAAACTTTGAGGCAGTGTATGTGATGGGGACTAGGGTGGTAAAAAGAATGGTGTCATCGACAGACTGGATATTGGAACAGGCTACACTATCGGGATGCATAGGGATGCTAGATAAGATGTTGTTGTTAAGGTCAAGTCTGATAATTTGATTAAGGGTGTCAGCGATGAGTATGAATAGAAGTGGAGAAAGAAGATTGCCTTGACAAAGTCCCATTCTAGATTTGATGAGTCCTTCGTCGATGCCATTGGTATGCACGAAAGACAGGCTGGAATTAAGGATAGTAGAGATTCAAGTACACCAACGTGGAGGAAATCCTCTATGAGAGAGAATTTGGAGGAGGAAGCCCTTACTCACAGTATCAAAAGCCTAGTGAAAGTCAAGTTTGAGCAAAAGACCGTCGGTGCTGGTGCGATGACAAAACGAAATGATTTCTTAGGTCGAGGCGAAGCAGTCATGGATGTTTCTACCATGGATGAATGTTGATTGCTCAGCACCAATAAGGGTGCGAATGTACGCTTGAAGATGGTTGGCAAATACCTTGGTGATAAGTTTGAAGGAACGGTTTAGAAGGCTAATCAGTCTGAAGCTATTAGGGTGCTTAGCATCTTCATGTTTGGGGAGGAGAATGATCTTGGCATAGTTCATATGGCTAATGCTAGAGGGATCGGAGTGGAAAGCATAAAACAGGTTGATGATATCAGATTTTATGGTATTACAGAAATATACATAGAAAGCAGGACCAAATCCATTAGGTCCACAAGCTTTATTGATGTCCATGGCTTTTAAAGCTGATAAAACTTCATCTTCAATGAGGGGATCATCGATGGAGATGGTGGTTTGGCTGGGGTATAGGAGAGGCTTGTCAATTGATGGTGGAAGGGGTGAACGGTAGCCAAGAAGGTTTCTGAAGAAGGTGGTGAATTGTGATTGATGGGGGTGGGGTTAGTGATGTGGAGACCACCATCATGAAGATCGGAGATAGCCATATAAGCTTTCTACCATTAGCAAATATGTGGAAAAAAGCGGTGTTTTGGTCCTTTTCAGAAAGCCAACGAGCCTATGAGCTTTGTTTCCAACTAATTTCTTCCTGTTGAGAAGCCTTTTTAGTTCACTTTCAAGCTCCATCAATTTGTTAACATCATTAGGGCTAAGGGGGAGGATTGTTCTCTTGTATTGAGGTCAAGGATGTCCCTTTGAATGGAAGAAATACGTCTTTTGATCAAATTCCAATTAGCCCATGTTTTGATAAGCTTACGAAGACATTGAAGTTTGGAAACCAATATGGCAGAGGCAATGTCCAGCTGTGGCAAAGAGCACCATGAAGAGATAACAAAGTTAGAGAAACCAGGTTCGTTCGGTCATAAGCGTTCGAAGTGAAAGGGATGGTGTGGTAGTAAACTGTTGTCAGTGACAAACAGCATGGGACAGTGGTTGGAAAGAGTTGAAGCAAGACCAGTGAAGGTAGATAAAGGGAACAGATCTTCCCAGTTCGGGTTGAAAAGGAAACGATCAAGTTTGACAAGGGTAGGTAACTCATGGCGATTCAACCAAGTATAACATTTGTTGTTGATGGGAGGGTCTATTAAAGCACAAATGTTTATGAAGATGTTGAAGTCAGCTATTATGGATGAAGTGACGGTGTTATTACATTCAGATGGTCCACGTGTGACATTAAAGTCACCACAGATAAGCCATGAACCACCGTGGTTGAGACCCAGGTGCATGTAGTCATTCCAAAGCTGTCGCTTGTCAATACTGCATGGAGGACCGTAAATATTGGAGAAGGGAAAGGTAAGAAAGATAAAGGAGGGTGACGTGGAGTGCTGATGTGGATTTGAAAACGTGTTGAGGGGACCACAGTACATTGTTCCAAGTAGTAATTAAACCGCCACTTGAACCAACAACATTCACAGACTCCCAGTTAGAAAACAACGAACTCAAATAGGAGTTAATGAAGGTAGGGTTGTTAAGCTTGGATTCTTAGATCAGAAGAATGTTGAGGTGTAAAGAAGAAAGGATAAAATTAATTACAAACCGTTTGCTGGGGTCACCTAACTCCCGAATGTTCCAAGAAAGAATCTTCATTAAGAAAAGGAGGATCTCTTCTTTTCCAATGATTGCATTGAAGAATAGTGTTCATGAGGTAAATTTATCCCTATGCAGCGTGCTAAATTTTTATTTAGGGTGTAATTTTCCTTAGAAAAAACAATAGATTGAATGAAACTGCCTTTAGCAGGCGAGGGATTACTAGAAGTGGAAGCTTTGAGTCTGGCACTATGGTGAACAGCTCAAGTTGAGAGAGTTGGAGCCAGCAACGACAATTGGCCATATAGTGGTGGTGGTGGAGATGGGGTTTCGGTAAATAAAGGATCCAAAGACACGTTGGGGCTGTTTGTTTTGGATAAAAGTAAGGGATCAAAGAGGTCAATATCGGCGAGAGGATCCCAATGTGAGTCAGTGGAGGCCATGGGTCCCACCTCAATGATCCGATAACTTCCATCGAGTTGTTAGGGATGGGATTAGGAATGGGATCTGCTGCTACTAGTAGAGGTGCTAAGGGTTCTGGAAGAGTAGATTCAACAAGCATGGCTTCAAAATGATAGTCAGGATCAGAGGAGGGGAGGTAGAGGGGTTCCATGAAAAAAATCTATCGTTCTCAAAACGGTTGCCTAAAAAAAGGTCATCTGGATTTAAATTTGGATAGAAGTGATCCCAGTTTTTTACAGTAATAATGTAATGGGCGTTGTCAAGGTAGACAGAGTAGGTACATGAAAGGTAGACAACTTTAAGGAGTCTAACTCCGGCAAAAACGAAGTGGAAGTCCCTCTGGTCCCAACCACAATCGTTGGCCCTAAGATAGATACCAACTGGGTAAATGGCTGCTGTAAGGCAGTCGGGAAGGTGGCGAAGATGGGTAGGGAAGCCCCTAATCCGGACCCAAATTGTGGGCCAGAATTCCCTGATAATGGTCTCCGTTGCCGGCGTCCAAGGATCCAAAGCGAGAGAACCTCCTAGTTTAGATAGGATCTGGTGATTCAAAGCGGTGTTGTACAGATCTATCGACGGAAACTGAATGAGAAATTGATGGTCAATGAGTATGTAAACATTCCACTCATGATAGTGGAAGAAGACAGAAAGCGTCGATTGCACGGTATGGAGGTTCTGGTAACCGGCGATGATGGATGCACGGACCAAGTTAGCGGCGTTTGGTGGGAGAGCCATTACAGGTTTGGAGGAAGAAGTAGTAAAGATTTTAGAAGAAGAAGTGTGTTTTTTTTATGAAGAAGGGACAACTTTATTATTGGGAGATGGAAGAGAACAGTCTTTGTTTGGGAGAGAGGAAGTGGTGTGGATGGCCGACACGTGTGATGGGAGAGAAGATGATATGAAAGCCGAATCATCCACAGTAGGGAATGGGCAGAGTCGATTGGGGTAATCGATGCAAAAAAGAGCCTTTGGTGTTTACCCCAACGCGTGTAGATATTGTTTGAATGCCTGAAAAATCCACACCTATAGCAAACCTTTGAGTTCCTACAGGCCTTTGCTATGTGGCCTTTTGATGCACAACAATAGCAAAAGTGATTAAATTTCAATAATTCAATAGTGCGTGCAATGGAAATGAATGATGAAGGAAGACCCACAACAGATGTCGAGGAAGACTTCCATTGCTTCAGCGGATGGCGCTGATGGGACCCTAAAGCTACCACTATAGCATAGGATAGGCATTGAGAAGCAGCTGGCGTGGGGAGGAGAGGTGGTAGGGGAAGAATCTGGTGGTGGAGGTGGTGGTTGGATGGATATAAGCGCTTCAGGTATCATCTGATCAGGAGAACTGATGTTCGGCGACGGAGCTAAAGCGATGGCATGGGAGGTGGTGGTAAAAGGTGCTGGAGGATTTACGGTTGGTGGATCGGATGTTGGTGGAAGGGATGTTGATGGAAGGGAAGCCATTAATTCATAGGAATCAATGTATTACTGTGAAAATAAATAAGTTTGAACAGTTAATATGCATTCCGTGCATATAATATGAACTCATAACTTAATAAAGCATTAAAAATATCTTTCATTGTACTCAAATACATATAATTTTAACCATAATCCTAGAAAAAACTGGATGAATATTTTTCGGATGCAGATATTTTCGTATCTGCATTCGTTTCTTTGGATATCAGATATTTATCCGCTTTTCGAATATGGATGCAGACGGATTTTGGATTTTTTGGGTATCCATTGACAGTCCTATTGACGATGTCAATTTCTCGAATGATGTATATGTTTTGAATTCCGGGGGTATGGGCTTATTTTTGGGATGGATTGGTTATCATATTATGAGTCTATCCTTGATTGCGATACGAAAATCATTTTCCTGAGGAGTTGTAGAGGTTGTGATTTAGTAATCACTTTTACAACTAAAAATAGAAGGATGTGGCCTAGGGATTACATTTAGGATAGAGGACCATCCTCTACACCCATTGTTTGTGGGTTCCATGACATATTCGAGGAAGTGTTGGGGCTTCCTCCCTACAAAGCGAGTGCATTTACGGTGGATCTCGAAAAGAGCTAGGTCAATTGCATCACCATTAAGGTATATGGCTCTTAAGGAAAGAAGAGAATTAGATAAGCATATTTTAAAGTTGCAATAGAAGGGATTCAGTCGATGGAGTACCTTAGAGTGGAGGGCACCCATTGTTTTTGTCATTAATCATAGTGGGTTAATAAGGTTGTGCATCAACTATAGAGAGCTTAATATGTTGGCTAAAAATAATATGTATCCTTCGCCTTGGATTGATAACCTATTTGATCATTTGGGAGGAGCAAAAATCTTTTCTTAGTAGGACCTAGCGACAAGATTTCACCATCTAAGAATTTCTGAGGAAAGCAAGCATAAGACAACACTTAAGACACTTGATGGTTTGTTTGTATGTAAAGTGATGCCTTTTGAATTGATGAATGTCCCCGCCTCCTTTGTGGATTCGAAGAGTAGAATGTTTATAGGCATTCTTAATAAGAAGATCGTGATGTTTGTTGATGACATACTTATATTCTTTAAGGGTCTTAAGGAAGAATCAGCTCAAGGCCAAGTTTGCAAGTGCCACTTTTGGAAACAGGTAGTTAAGTTTCTTAAGGATATAGTTTCAGGGAAAGGTTTTGTTATGGACCCCGCAAAAGTTGAAGCCATTCAAGGATGGAAGATTCTCGTAGTGCATCGGAGGTTAGGAGTTTCTTAGGGTTAGCAGACTATTATAGGAAATTCGTAAAAGACTTTGCAAGATTCACAACCCCTCTAGCCCGTTTGACTAGAAGGATCTTGATCTTTTTGGTGTGATTGATGTAGTAATTATTTTGAGAAGTTGAAGGAGGCCCGTACAAGTGCACCGGCTCTTATTATCCCTGATGGGACTAAGATGGTTACTATTTTTAGGGATACTTATGGTATAGGACTATGAGCAATGTCTATGAAAGAAGGTAGAGTAGTTGCCTACACAAGTAGACAACTAAAAGACCATGAGAAGAGATACCTTATTCATGTTTGGAGCTTGCAACCATAGTATTTGCCCTTAAGATATGGAGATATTATCTCTTAGGGGATAATTTTGAGCGTTGTGTGGATCACAAATCTCTTAAGTATTTATTTTCCCAATGAGGTTTGGATCTTAGGTAGCAGAAGTGGATGTAGCATATAGTTTTGTTTGACTTCGATATTCAGTATACTCCCAGATAAGTGTAACACCCTGTAATTCTAAAGGACACTATTAACAATAAACTAAAGGGTACTTAATGAAATATTGGAAATTAAGTAAAATGGATTGTACCATTGCATTCTTCTCGGAATTCTGCTTAAGATAGACTCTGAGTTTGCATGAAACGGACATCGTTTGAGGAAGATATAAAGGTCAGAAGTTTGTATACGTATAAGAAGAATATACGTGAATAAAACAACTCAGAAATTCAAAATAACTCAAAGCAACGAAGCGGGAAAAAAGGGGTGGAACAAACAGGAATTGGACCCGTTATGGGTCGACCCATGCCTGGTCTGGGTGGACCAATGGGTCGACCCAAGGTCAGGTGGATCGACCCAGGTAGGAGTGGGTCGACCTACACAGGATCTGGCTGAATTCGTACCACTGCATATGAACTTTTCTGTTAACCAGGTTCATTATTTTCTAAATTTACGGATTTAAAAACAGAGATTTGACGATCAAGGATTGTCTTCTAAACTATAAAGGCATGCACTCATACCAAATAAATCACAATTCTTCATACTTCTACCTCAAACTCTTGTTCTAAAATTATAAAATGAAGATGGGGAGATGCTCTCGGAACTTGGATTGAATCAAGACAATTCTTACCTAACATACACAAGAACTCTTCTCAAACATCAGCATATTATTCTCTGCCCTTTAAATCCAACCTCTGTGCGTTCATGTTACCTTTAGATATATAAAAATTTAACAGTAACCCTGACATGTTTATAAACCTGGATCTGAACCTACGCCTGTTAAGAAACTGATTCGTATCTAAACAGTTCTGCTAGTATTACATGTATTCTTATGTACACTTGTTCTATTGTTCAGTTCTTATATGCCTATTTCTTCTAGTATGTGTCTATTTCTGTTCTTCTTCCTCTCTCGTTCCCTTTTTATTTTATAGCCTAGGCTACCTTCGACCCTAGACCAATATCGCTGAAATATGCGTACGAACAAAATTGGGATAAGTTGGGAATGATTGGGAACGACAATTTAGGGGCATATCTTGTACTGTGAATCATGACTGGAATTTGGGGCATAACCTATACTATGAAATATGACTAAAATTTGGGGGAATATTTTATACTGTGAATTATTACTGGAGGTTTGGGGGCATATAAATCTACGGGTTAAATTTAAATATTAAGCGGAACATGTTAATGGACCTGTTAACCCGTTAATCAGTAACATGTTTAATCTAATGGGGTTGTATGAACCTGTTAACCCGTTAATCCGTAACATGTTTAATCTAATGGGGCTGTATGAACCAGTTAATTTGTTAATCTTTAACCTGTTTAATCTGATGGGGTTGTGTAAACCTGTTAATCTGTAACATGTTTAATCTGATGGGGTTGTACAAAACCAATTAATCCATTAATCTATAACTTGTTTAATCTATTGGGGTTGTATGAACTTGTTAACCCGTTAATCTGTAACCTGTTTAATCTAATGGGATTGTATGAACCAGTTAATCTGTAACCTATTTAATCTAGTGGGTTGTATAAACCAGTTAATATGTAACATGTTTAATCTGTTGAGGGTTGTATGAACCTATTAACCAGTTAATTTGTAACCTTTTTAATCTATTGGGTTTTATGAACCTGTTAACTGTTCATCTGTAACCTATTTAATCTAATAGGGTTGTATGAACCAGTTAATCTGTAACCTGTTTAATCTAATGGGGTTGTATAAACCAGTTAATATGTGACCTTTTTAATACGTTGGGGTTGTATAAGCTTGTTAACCCATTAATCTGTAACTTGTTTAATCTGTTGGGTTTGTATGAACCTGTTAACCCGTTAATCTGCAACCTGATTAATTTGATGGGGTTGTATAAACTGTTAAACTGTAGAGTTATCCTGTTAAAAATCATAGTTGATTGGTGGACACAAGCTTAGGGGCTTGTCTTGTGTCATCTGCTGTGTAGGACCCATATCAGTCAATAACCCATTCTAGTGTTAAACGGTGACCCCGCACTAGGTAGGGATAAGGGCACGCTGACTAAACTGATTGTAAGAGGTTCATCTAGGAGGGGGTGTTTGTTGGCGCGTTCCAACGGAGTCATGTGCGTGCATGGGTCCGGCTTGCCTGGGAAAATAAGTCTTTGTAGCACCAATAAATAGGTATGTGTCCTTCCGTATGTTGCCAATTTAGGAAGTAATACACCCTATTATGGGGCCGACACATGGTATTTACGAGTTAGGGAGTCGATCGCTTGGGGGTAGTAATTAGGGTACATCTACTCCTGTCTATTATCTGTTTAGGTACCCTGTTATTTCTATTTGGGGTAACACCCCTTATTTTTGTTGAGATGCCTGTTACTTCTGTGTGGGTAAAACCCGTTACTAGAGTACACCTAATCCTACCATTATATTTCTGCAGGGATCATTCTATTTATGTTAAGTAATTAGGGGATGCCTAATTCTGTCACATATCTATTATACTAGTATTGGTGCAAAGAAAGTAACTGAGAAGCAAAGTTCACCTTGTTCATTCTGCTCATTCTGTTCAGTCTGTTTATACCAGTTATATGATATTGTTATCTCTCATCCAGTTTATAGGCCTATCATGATGCTTTTACTTCTTTATATACTAAAAGTCACTGGACTTGCCAGACTTTATGTCTGACCCATTTTGTTCCCTTTTCTCTCTCTTCCTTCCCCCTCGGGTTCTCAGGGTGGGAACGCTCAGGCTTGATTAGGACTCTCTCTTCTGTTTCTACTTGGATTTGGATCTATTTTGATGTATCTCTTTTACTACTTGTCTACTTTTTATGGCTATTACTGGGGATTATGATTTTCACTTCTGTACTCTTATGGTTTTTAGCGCAAGACAGATGTTTTGGTTTCATGTACTTGGCTTTATTATTTTAGCTTGATGTTGTAACTGGTTTTGAGACTATGATGTTTTTATGCTAAATACGAGGTTTTAAATTTCCGCTACTATTTTATATCTGTCTTGTGATATTCTATTTCTGTTTACCTATAATGCTTCACGGAACTTAATGCATTCTGATAACGAGTGACATTAATGTACGTGGGGTGTCACGTTTAGTATCAAAGCTGAATGTTGCTAGATCGGATAAAAGCTTTGGAAATTATTTTCAAAAATAAAGTATTTCCAAAGAAAGGCCTACTTTTGAAAAACATATTCCCCAAAGCCATATCCAATATTCTTTTGGCCTCCTTTTGGATCCTTGCTTTTCTCTTTTTCTTAATACCTGGGGCTCCCAACTTTCGAAGGATGTCCCCATCGCGGCATTATTCCATAGGCATGTTAAAACTACGACACGTGCTGAAGGGCAAGGAAATGCCCAACCTCCATCTGTAGCCGCAGTAGTGCCACCGGCGGCTAATTTTTCTCTAAGCTTTGTAAGGATTTTTGTGCGATGGAGTAAACTTTCAAGAGACTTGTTAGCGTGCTGCACGAGGATGGTGAAGAGGAGAATAAAGGAGTTAAGTACACAAAACAAGAAAGAAGGGCCCAAGAAAGAACCGCAAAAGAACGACAATGGTCAAGGCAAGAAGAAGTGTCATGGTTGTGGGAGCTTGGGTCATTTAGTCAAGGGTTGCAGAAAAGGGAAAAATTCTTGTTTCAACTGTGGTGAAGTCGGATACTATACTAAGGAATGCCCGAAGAAGCAAGGACATGGCCAAATGGCAGGATCTTCTGGAGTGCAGGTGCATGCTCTCGAGGCCAGTGGACCAGACAGAGGTAGGAAAGTTTCTATTGAGAGTTCGATTTCTCTTTCTGATCATCCAGTTAGGACTTTTTTTTATTCTGGCGCTTCTCACTTTTTTATATCTGATTATGTGGTTGGGTCTCTGCACCTTAGTACTAGTATTGTTTCTGATCCCGTTATTGTCTCAAACCCTATTAAGGGCATGGCCCATCTGTCTATGATACGTCAGGGTTTGAGGATATCTGTGTTGGGCGTCGAGTTTGAGTGCGACGCGTATGTGCTTGGTTTTTTGGGCTATGGTCCAATTCTAGGGATGGATTGGCTAGCCATGTATGGTATCATTCTAGACTGTGAGAGGAGGGTCGTTAGACTTTTGACTTGCTGAGGAAGGACTCTCGAGATTTCCTGTGACCCAAAAGAGTTTGTCATGTTTAGTTTCCTAGAATCACTCGATGCTTCTGTCGATGATTTGGGATTTGTGCCTACAGTCTATGAGTATTCGGATTTTTAGGAGGTTAGGGGCTTATATCTGAGGGATGAGATTGATTTTCGGATATACTTAGTGGATAATGCGAAGCCAGTCGCATTTCCTCTGCGCCACATAGCTCCTAGGTGAAGGAGGGAGCTTAGCAAACAAGTAGGGGAGCTACTTGAGAAACAGGTTTATTAGGTGAAGTATATCCAAATGGGGTTCTCCAATCGCCTTCGCTATCAAGGCGGATGGTTCACTTCGTCTATGTGTAGATTACAGGAAGTTGAATAAGCTCACCAAGAAAAATAGGCACCCACTTCCGACAATTGACGATCTGTTTAACCAGCGTGTTGGCACATCTATTTTCTCTCAGTTAGACTCGGCCATGGGATTTCATTCGTTGAGGGTGGCCGAGGAAAGTATAGACAAGACCGCTTTTAGATCTCTAGATGGTTTCTTCGAGTGGCTAGTCATGCCTTTTGGGTTGACGAATGCACTCGCATATTTTTGGATCTGACGAGTAGGGTGTTCAGGGAGTTTTTGAATAAGTTCATTGTGGTCGTTGTGGATGACATTCTGATCTTATTGAAGAGTGAGGAAGAGCATGCCCTACATTTAGGGGAGGTTTTGAGGACTCTCCGAGCACACCAGCTTAAGGCGAAATTCTCCAAATGTCACTTTTGGAGAGAGGAAGTAAGATTTTTTGTGCATGTGTTCTCGAAGGATGGGATAGCAGTGGATCCCACGAAAGTAGTTGCAGTTCAAGATTGGAAGGTTCCAAAGAATGCAACGAAGGTGAGGAGTTTTCTCAGTTTAGCAGGCTATTATAGGAAGTTTATCGAGGACTTCGCAAAGATACCAGCCCTACTCACCGGACTGACGAAGAAGAATCTGACCTTTTCTTGGAGCATTGACTGTGAGGATGCTTTTCAGCAATTGAAGAGGGCTCTGACAACAGCCCCGGTTTTGACTTTGCCTGATGGCAACAAAGTGTTTGCAGTATACACTGATGCATGTGGTATAGGGCTTGGTGTCGTCTTGATGCAAGAGGGAAGGGCAGTATGCTATGGGAGTAGACAATTGAGAGTTCATGAGAAGAAATACCCTACCCATGATTTGGAATTGGCTGCAATAATATTCGCGCTTAAGACTTGGCGGCTTTATCTGCTTGGAGAGAGGTTCGAGTTATACATGGGCCATAAGTCGCTCAAGTATTTGTTCTCGCAGAAGGACCTCAATTTGAGACAGTAGAGATGTATGGAGTTCCTAGCGTCCAACGATTTTGAGATTGCTTGTACCCCTGACATGGGTAATGTGGTGGCGGGCGCGTTGAGTAGGCAGAGGATGACCTTGAGTCATCTATCGTAGAAGGGCGGAGTTTGGAGTACATATCAACCTTCGATTTTAGGCCATCTACGGATCTTACACTTGGTCTTTTGGCACCTTTAGAGGTGCGATTTAATCTTATGAATCAAACAAGGATCTTCGCAACGAGAGGACCCACAAATAGCAGACATCTTTATAGGCTCAGTAGAAGGTGAGATTTCTGGAAAGATTGGCGGGTGTTCATGATGTTTTTCACGTTTTCCCATTTGCGGAAATGTTGGCATAATACAGTAGAGGTGTTTGAGCCGAGTATGCTTGAGGAAGTAGACGTAGAAAGGGAGGCAACAGTTAGACAAGTTCCTACTCGTAAACTTGGATCAGAGGTTAAGACACTACTCAACAGAGATGTCAAGTTGATGAAAATGCAATGGTGAGAAGACGGTGAGGATGCGATTTGGGAGACCAAGAACAAGATTCGTGCTTCGTACCCTTTTCTTTTCAAGGGTATGTTCTTAACTTCTTTTTCCAAGCTTTTATTCGTACTTGCTTCTGTCATTTGAGTATATCCTATTGATCGAATCTTCGACCTTTAGGTTAGAAACCAATGGATGTAAACATGTGTTTGAGACATGTTATGTTTGATGGACGCCAATGGATGCAAATGTTTGCTGGTGGTTGCTCATCGATGCATATACACACACTAGGCACTAGATCGACTCAAAGCACTCTCATACTACATATGGATGTGCATGCATTTCTCTTTTTAATGGATGGAAGTGGATGTATCATCATATGGATGTTGCATTTGGATGGGTGATAGTGCAACATATAGCGTTTACATGATATACTAGGATTATTTGCATACATCTTTGATTCATGGCACTAACATACATTGCATCAAGGAGGTCGACTGAATCAGTAGACCGCCTGATTTCTCGCATTAGCATAGGGACATATACACACACCTTTGCATATGTTCATACAAGCAATAGAAATCTCTTATGGATAATGGATTCTTGTGGACGATGGATGAGTAGATGATTGTAGGTGGATGTAGTAGACATTCTTCTTAACTTGGAGATTTCGAGGACGTAATCCTTTAGTAGGGGAGAATGTAACACCCTGTCATTTTAAAAGACACTATTAATAATAAAATGAAGGATACTTAACGAAATATTGGGAATTAACTAAAACGAACTATACCATTGCGTTTGTCTCAGAATTATGCTTAAGATAGACTCCGAATTTGCGTAAAATGGACATCGTATGAGGAAGATATAAAGGTTAGAAGTTTGTATACGTATGAGAAGAATATACGTGAATAAAACAACTCAGAAATTCAAAATAATTCGAAGTTATGATGTGAGAAAAAAGAGGTGGAACAGGTGGGAATTGGACCCGTTATGGGTTGACCCATGCTTGGTCTGGGTCGACCCAAAGTTAGGTGGGTCGACCCAACTAGGGGTAGGTCGACCCACATAGGATCTGGCCCAATTCGTACATCTGCATTTGGACTTTTCTGTTAACCAGGTTCATTATTTTCTGAACGGACGGATTTAAAAACAGAGATCTGACGATCAAGGATTGTCTTGTAAACTCTATATAAAGGCATGCACTACTATCAAATAAATCACAGTTCTTCATACTTATCCCTCAAATTCTTGTTCTGAAATTATAAAATAAAGATAGGGAGATGCTGCCAGAACTTTGATTGAATCAAGACAATTTTTACCTAACAGACACAAGAATCTCTTCAAGAACATCAGCATATTATTCTCTGTTCTTTAAATCCAACCTCTGTGAGTTCAGGTTACCTTTAGATATATAAAAATTTAATAGTAACCATGACATGTTTATAAAACTAGATCTAAACCTATGCCTATTGAGAAACCGATTCGTATCTAAATAGTTTTGCTAGTATTACATGTATTCTTCTGTACACATGTACTGCTATTCAGTTCTTATATGCCTATTTCTATTATCATATGCCTATTTTTGCTAGTATGTGTCTATTTCTGTTCTTCTTCCTCTCTCATTCCCTTTTTATTTTATAGCCTAGGCCACCATCGTGCCTAGGCCAATATCGCTGAAACATGCATACAAACGAAATTGGGATAAGTAGGGAATGATTGGGATGACAATTTGGGGCCATATCTTGTACTGTGAATCATGGCTGGAACCTGGGGCATAACCTATACTGTGAAATATGACTAAAATTTGGGATCATATTTTATACTGAGAATTATGACTAGAGTTTTGGGGAAATATAAATCTGTGGGCTTAATTTAAAGATTAAGAGAAACATGTTAATGAACCTGTTAACCCGTTAATCTGTAACCTATTTAATCTAATGGGGTTGTATGAACCTGTCAACCCGTTAATCTGTAACCTGTTTAATCTAATGGGGTTGTATGAACCAGTTAATCTGTTATTCTGTAACCTGTTTAATCTGATGGGGTTGTATAAACCTGTTAACCTGTTAATATGTAACATGCTTAATCTGATGGGGTTGTATAAACCAGTTAACCTATTAATCTGTAACATGTTTAATCTATTGGGGTTGTATGAACCTGTTAACCCGTTAATCTTTAATCTGTATAATCTAATGGGGGTTGTATGAACCAGTTAATCTGTGTAACAACCCGAATTCTGACAGACCGGTTTTTTTTTACAAAATTCTAATCCATCGAAACTCATGTTGGTTGCTTTGGTATCCTGCAGAAAAGACAGAGATATAAAATATATTAGAGCTTAGAAAATATCTCACAGAGAAATGGATAAAATATAATATAACCAAAGTATAGCTTTGCCGTAGTAATAATACTGCCTAACCAGTATCCAAACTATCATATCTCTGCCACAAATCTAACCTGCGAGTATGTTATGAGGAGGGGGTCAGAACACAAGTCCTGGTGACTGGATTTAAACTACACATCTTGGATAATCCTACGTATAGCGTTCAATTACGTTTTTTTGTTTATTAGTTTACTTGGATTAATAGCACTCGAGGCTTACACACACGTCATATCCATCAACTTCCTAATGGATTAACGTAATACAGTATACATGTAGTTACCCCCAATTTTAAGGTACACCCCAAAGTACCCCATTCACATGGTTTTTACCGTAACGCCTCAGAAATATACGTAGTCCCTCATCCTACGTCGTAGTGACGTACGGATCTTTATACAACAATGCTACGTTCTGCATAGATCTGCCATCGCCAAGCTACGTAAACGTACGGACTGCCACCTTTGGTTGAATCAGATCACAAAGTAATGCCCTATGAGTCTACGATACACCACCCAGAGCAGACATGCATGTATCTATACTTTCCCACGTACGTATAGTCAATCGTACTCAATGCCTTAACTGCACATATCCTCTACTGTGCACCGAGTCCCGTGGCAGGGCTGTATAAGAAACACGTAACTCGGTCAGGAGCTTTTCACATATCTGTTTACGAAGATGCTAAGGTCTGCATTTTCAGTGGCTATGGTCCCACCTGATCCCTCCCTCAACTAATGAAAGACGAACAAGACTGAGAACTAATGACCTGGACCAAATCCTAATTGGCCTGTCCCTCACCCATAGCCTTGATAGTAAAAGATCTATGGTCGGTTGGTTTAGCTCTCCGCCTTTCCATATCGCGCATCACGTAACGAGATGACTGTCGATGGTAGGTACCCAACGACTCTGCTATCTAATGGTTAGACCTGTCATTACACAAGGGTGGTCGTAACCTAGCCAAGTCAGGCAATAGGATTGTCGAATCACCTATGCCACCCTACAGTCTTCTGATTGCCCACTATCGTGGCAATCAAGGCATACTCACCGGGTAGAAACGCGCAGACCTAACCACTGTGAGCGCAATAGAAAACTGTCACAGCACATAGGGCTACTAGGAGTACCCACCATGTCCCAAGAAGTCGAGTGCTTCCCCTTTCAGTTCTTTGGAGCCAGCAGAATATCGACAGAGTAACAGAATAAATAGATGGACATGCACTCCCCTCGTGCCTCATGACACCACGATGATCTACCCCATTGGGTTATTCATCCTCAAACGTACGAACTAGTCTAAGCGCCTTTTTTTAATGTATTATTAGTCCTTATATCTAAACATTGAATTATGCGCTTCCTCTACCTCATCAGGTTTCCAGTTTAACTTGGCTATCTCAAATCATATTAACTTCTTATCCAGGTTACCAAGTTCTTTCTGAGCCCCTTATATCTCTAAGGAAATGACCCCTCTTGCTTACTAATTTAAGTCATATGACTTAACCAATTTAAGTTTATTAATAAGCCCATATTATGTTATTCTCTAGATTGTAACTCAAGGTCTGTAATCTACGATCTCTTCATATTATTCATTGTCAGATTCCATAGTTGCAATAACATGTTCTATTTAATATGTAATTAGGTATATCTCAATTCACATGTTTTCTGTTTAACATGTCACTTATTATTTATGATTAAATGCAACTTATTTCATAAGTTTGCCTTATTCTTTCTTATTTAATCATAATTTCATCTTACACTGTCACTATAACTTATCGTTGTTTACTTATTAACTTAGTTCTCTTAACTAAGATTTACTAATAATTTTCCTTTTCATAAATATAACTTATGTTGTCCTTATCAGTTGATTTCAGATTCTCGTTCTCACAGATAACTTAATTTACAATTAAGTACAACTTATCTCATTACATAAGTTATTCCATTTTCTTTCTCGTTTATTATAACCTAAGTTATAATTTCCACTTGTCCCTAGGACAAGCCTACCTATTATATAACTTTCTCATTAACGTAATTTATTTATAATAGGTTATTATTATTCCCCGTTCATTCCACTTCTTTTACTATTGTAGTTTCTATTCATTTCCTATTCATTTCCATTAATCACAATTAGTGCCATTTATTTATATCCTTTTATATACATATATTTTTATATGTGTTTATGCACTAGACCTCTCACATTAAGCCGACCACGTGTGGACGCTGGGTTTGTCGGGCGGTACCCGGCAGACTTCTACCACAAGTTGGACTTAACCTCGTGTCTTAGCAATGTTACATGTATATTTACGCATTAGACCCCTCACATTGAATTAACAACTTGTGGATGCTGGATTTTCCGGGAGGTTCCGGGCAGACTTCTACCACAAGTTGAATTTAACCTCGTGTCTAGTGCGTTATAGTTTTCTAATTTATGTAAAGTTTCCAAATAATTTATGTGTGTCCATTCTACCTAATTTTTACTGTAATTCTAATTTTTTTACCATGTCACACTTAATATCATGTTAATTCCATTTTAACTTATAATCATGTCGCATGTTCTTTCTAACATGTAATTAACTCTATTCTAAAATAATAACAATAACTATCAATCATGTAATTACTCTAATATAACAATTTAACTTGTACTTATCCCAATTTCTTCAGTTAAGTGTCCAAGCACATAATATGTCATAGGTTAACATGTAATTAAAACATGCATGTACATAACAGTAATTGTTTCCACATTTTTAACAAGTTTACATTTCAATAGATTTACATTTCAACATATTAACATGTTAACATATTAATATTTCTACATGTCATATTAACATTACAACACTTTAAACATTCTAGCAGATTTACATTGCATACTAATGGGGAATGTCAAACTATAAATATACCATAATCAAAAAGGTGTATTTTAAATCCACTCACCTAAATTTGCTTTCCAATTCCTGAATCTGGTCCAGAGCTAGCATTCAATGGTTCCCCTAAGTGGATTAAGACCCTAAATAACCATGGATCCACAATTCTTAACTCAAAGAAGAAGGGAAGAAAGAGGATAAATTCAAATAGACTAGATCCAAGAAATTACCTTACTTCGAATAGATATCTAAACACCCATTTGCGAATATACATTCTTTTCCTCCAGATCTTGATTCATATTTTCCTTAAACTAATTATCCTATTTTTCTGAAGATATTTGAGGAGGAAGAAGAATGGCAGAGCTTAGGCAGCCTCTCAGAGGATTGAGATTTAGGTTAGGCACTGCTAGCCTATTTATAGGTGTTTATGCATACGTAGCGTTGAGTCAGCACAAATATGGTCCAGAAAGCTGTACAGATTCGTCAAAGAATTTGCCCAGATCTAGGGTGGGTCGACCCCGAGGTCGACCCCCCTATGGGTGGGTCGACACACCCTTGAGTAGGTCAACCCATGGATCGACCACTAAAGGGTCTTTTTCGTGCACTGTCTCGTTTTTGATTTCTGGATTTATTTTATCATTAATATGTTTATATATATATGAGCCTTATATGTATACAAACTTCTAATGCTCATAACTTCTTCATATGTTATCCGTTTTATGCAAACTTGGAGTCTATCTGAACCAGAATTCTGAGACAAACGCAATGGTGATGCCGGTTCCGCTTAATTCTAAATATATAATTAAGTTATTCCCAATTTATTTTCTTTAATTAAAAATGCGGGGTGTTACATTCTGTAACCTGATTAATCTGATGGGGTTGTATAAACCTGTTAATCTGTAACCTGTTTAATCTATTGGGGGTTGTATGAACCTATTAACCCATTAATCTATAAAATATTAATCTGTTGGGGTTTTATGAACCTATTAACCCGTTAATCTGTAACTTGTTTAATCTAATGGGTTTGTACGAACCAAGTTAATTTATAATCTGTTTAATCTGATGGGGTTGTATAAAACAGTTAATCTATAACCTATTTAATCTATTAGGGGTTGTATGAACCTATTAACCCGTTAATTTGTAACCTGTTTAATCTGTTAGGGTTATATGAAACTGTTAAACCGTTAATATGTAACCTGTTTAATATGATGGGGTTGTATAAACCTGTTAACCTGTTAATATGTAAGGGTTAACCTGTTAATATCCTAGTTGATTGGGGGACACAAGCTTAGGGGCTTGGCTTGTCTCATCTGCTATGTGGGGCCCATATCAGTCAGTAACTCATTCTCGTAACAAACGAGGACCCCGCACTACGTAGGAGTCAGGGCACATTTATTTAACTGATTGTAAGAGGTTCATCTGGGAGGGGGTGTTTGACAGGGCGTTCCAACGGAGTCATGTGCGTGCATGGGTCCGGCTTGCCTGGGAAAATAAGCCGCTGCAGCACTTGTAAATAGGTTTGTGTTCTTCTATATGTTGCCACTTTAGGAAGTAATACACCCTACTATTGGGCCGACATAGGGTACTTACGAGTTAGGGGGCCGATCGCTTGGGGGTAGTAATTAGGGTACATCTAGTTATGTTTGTTATCTGTTGAGGTACCTGTTATTTCTGTTTAGGGTAGCACCCATTATTTCTATTGAGGTGCATGCTATTTCTGTGTGGGTAAAACTCGTTACTAGAGTACACCTAATCCTACCGTTATATTTCTGTAGGGATCATTCTGTTTTTGTTAAGTAATTAGGGGATGCCTAATTTTTTCACATATATGTTATACTAGTATTGGTGTAGAGAATATAAATGAGAAGCATAGTTCACCTTATTTATTCTGCTCATTCTGTTCAGTCTATTCATACCTGTTATATGATACTGTTATTTCTCATCTAGTTTATATACCTGTCATGATGCTTTTACTTCTTTATATGCTAAAAGTCACTGGACTCTCCAGACTTTATGTCTGACCCGTTTTGTTTTCTTTTCTCTCTCTTCCTTTCCCCTTAGGTTCTCGGGGTGGGAATGCTCAGGCTTAATCAGGACTCTCTCTTCTGGTTGTGCTTGGATTTGAATTTGCTTTGATGTATCGCTTTGACTACTTTTTATAACTATTGTTGGGGATTATGATTTTCCACTTTTGTACCCTGATGATTTTTATCGCAAGACAGATGTTCTGGTTTCATGTACTTGGCTCTAGTATTTTAGCTTGATGCTGTAACTGGTTTTGAGGCTACGATATTTTTCTACTAAATAATGAAGTTTTAAATTTTCATTGCTATTTTATATATGTCTTGTGATACTCTGTTTCTGTTTACCTTTAACGCTTCGCAGAACTTAATGCATTCTGATAAAGAGTGACATTAACGGACGTGGGATGCCACAACAAGGTAATGTTGTCACAAATGCATTGAATAAGAGACATGCTGTCCTTACTGCTATCGTTGAGTGGAGACGGTTGGAATTTCTTTCTAGATTTAACCTTCAAGTATCATTTGGGTCATCCCAAGGATTTCTTGCAGTTTTGGAAGTTAGACCAGCCTTGATGGAAATGATTAAGTTTGAGCAAGATCTTGATGAGGAGTTATGAGTATTGAGGGAAAAGATTGCTAGAGGAGAGCACTCTCTCCTCATTTCAACAAATATTCTATGGATTGTGATTGAAGCTTATGAAGGGACGTGCAAATTCATGTCCTTATGATTAGTAATTTAAGAGAAGAGGTCCTTAAGGAATGTCATCATTCAAGGATGAGCATACATCCAGTAAGATGTTAAAGGATATGAAGAGAACTTTCTATTAAAAAGGCATGGAAAATGATGTTGTTGAGTTTGTGGTGAGATGCTTGATATGTTAGAAATTCAAAGTGGATCAAGGCAAGCTCAGAGGGTTATTATTACCTTTGGAGGTTACCACTTGAGAATGTGAGCATATTTTGATGGATTTTGTAGATGGGCTACCAAGGAGTCAGAAACGAAATAAAGCTATTTGGGTTATAGTGAATCAACTGACAAAGAATGCACACTTCATTCTAGCAAACAAGAATAGAACCTCATCTTCGTTGGCCTAACTTTACATTAAGGAAATAGTACGACTACATGGAATCTCTACGAGTATAGCGAGTGATGGAGACCCTCTATTTACTAGTGAGTTTGGGAGGAGAATTTAGACAGCTTTAGGGACGATGCTTAATCTAAGCACCAATTATCACATGTAAATCGCAGAAAAATGGAGAGTGTCAACCGAATTCTTGAAGATCCTCTAAGTGGTTCATCATCAATTTTGGAGGACCGTGGAAGCAACACTTATCATTATTTGGATTCTCGTATAGAAATAGTTTTCAAGCGATGACTGGCATGACCCTTTACATGGCATTGTATTGGAGGCCATGCAAATCGTCGACTTATTGGTGGAAAACCATCGACGAGATTCTACTCGGGGCAGACCTCATTCATGATTCCACGGAGAAGGTTCTTCTGAATAAGAAAAGAATGAAGGTTTCCCAAGACCGACAGAAGTCTTACGCTGATAAGAGGAGGAAGGAGCTTGAGTTTTGCATTAGTGATTTAGTCTTTATGAAAATTTCTCTACTTCGAAAAGCCATCCGGTTCGGAAAGATTAGGAAGTTAGATACTAGATTCATTGGGATATTCAAGATCGTAGATAGAATTATGAAATCGGTTTTTCGTGTGGAACTTCTTAAGAGTTTGTTGGGAGTCCATAACGTTTTCCACGTTTCTCATCTTTGGAAGTGTCTTCATGACTCTGTTTGTAACAACCCGAATTTTTAATAACATGTTAAAACAAGAAATCAGGGCAGAATTAAATCATAAGTTAAGAATTAATGGGAACGGGTTACGCCATTGCGTTCATCTCGAAATTCTACTTGAAAACGAGTCCGAAATTTTGTAAATCGGAGTCCGTATGACCAAGATATGGCCTATAGAAGATTTCAGAAAATTCAAAATTCAGCCCGAAATTCAAATTCAGCCAGAAGAAGATTGGGCGGAAAAATTTCCCGCCCTACCCCAG
This sequence comes from Allium sativum, assembly GCA_030737875.1. Classification (NCBI taxonomy): domain Eukaryota; kingdom Viridiplantae; phylum Streptophyta; class Magnoliopsida; order Asparagales; family Amaryllidaceae; genus Allium; species Allium sativum. The sequence continues at coordinate 157,752,684 of CM060918.1, read as the reverse complement.
GTCGACTGGGGGGTCGACTGGGGTGTCGACCTGCCCCCCCCCCCCCAGGTCGACTAGGGAGTCGACCCGGGTGTCGACCCGGGTGTCGACCTGGGGGTCGACCTCCCTGGTCATCCAGGTTTTCCTTGGTGCACCTGTTTGCTCCTTTGGTCTGCTCAGCTAGCCTGTGACGGGATTTGATGGTTCAGATTTTAATTAGGGTTAATCCTATGGCCTAAACTAGTCTCTACACCTATAAAAAAACACCCTAATACCTAGCCTAAACCATCACAAATCATCCTAACAACTAAATTCTGCCAAAATGCTCCCTAATCATGGCCTCCATCTTCATCTTGAGAGCTTCTAAGGCAAAAAGGAGCCATCTTTCTTCATCAAATCAAAGGAGCTACCTATTCTCAAGGCTTCTAGTGTTGCTACATCATTCCTAGAGCTTCTACAACGTCTCTATCTTGTTCTATTTGGTTTCTAGTTCTCATAGCCACGCTTTGTAAGCCCCACTCTACTCTTAGATTTAAACTATGAAGTTAATATGAATATGTAGCAAGTTGAGATGTGACTTTTGGTATAATACTTGTCTTGGGGTTATATTTGTATGCATAGATCCATTTATGACTCTTTTGATCTATGATTGGGGCACTATCATGAACCTAGTACCATTTACTTTGATTTTTGGGTAGAAAGCTATGAGCTTTATTTTGGTGGTTATGCATAATGCGACATAAAACTTGGTGGTTATGCATAATGCAACATAGAACCTTCCATAACCTTGATGTTAACTTGCATATGATGTTGAACTACATGTTTATCACCCTATGTCAACTATTATCATGTTTCACCTTTGCCTATGATGTTGAACTACATGCTAGTTTATTTGCTAAGTTTGATGTCATGCATGTTTTGAGGCCAATAACCCTATATGCTAGTTGTGATGAACACCTTTGCCTCAAATATCATCATGTTTAACTTATGACAACCTTTACCACCTTATGCCCCTCTTGGTCATATTTTTATGTTCCTTGATTCACTTGTGTTGATGCGAATTTACGTGCGATGGGGATATGTTATGGTAGTTAGGCAAACTTGAAATGACCTGGAAAAACATGACTTGAAATGTGACATGAAACTTTATTATGCTTGAAACTTAAATATGGTCATGACATGTAGAAAACTATAAAGTGGCCAACTCGAGGTTGGGTTGAGTTTGTAGTGTAAATCTGCCCGGAACCGCCCGACAAATCCAGTGGCTACAAACAATTGGACCCAATGTGAGAAGTTGGTCACATCGCGCTTGAAACCCGAGGTTAGACTAGGTTGTGGTGTAAATCTGCCCGGACCCGCCCGGCATATCCAGTAACCACAACAAAGTCTAATGTGAGAGGTTGGGTGCAATAAATTAATTAATGCCACATGTTAGGGTTAAGTCATGAGCCACTTGGATACGCTTAACCAACTTGAAACATGATTGGATAGGGTTAACCACACTTAACCCGTTAGAAACCCTAGTTACGCGGTCCTTTTCAACAGTAACCCTCTTGGATGTATCACGATACCCTAGGGACTAGGCTAGGGTGGGGCACGATTACTGGGCTGATTATAAGCAACCAGAACGACGGCTGAGTTGGTGCGCCGGTGTAGGTTCAGGCGGACTATGGTCATGCACATAGTCCGGAGTTGAAAAAGCAGGCACGGGCACCAGTAGGTTTAGACTGTGCGTGCTTGATTCGTGTCAGTGGTTGGCACCTTAGGACTTGATACACCCTAGGGTGGACCTAGCACAGTTTGACTACATTTCGTGATTGGGCCGTATGACACCGACACTCGACGAGTTAGGCTTATAGGGAGCCGATCGACTAGACCGTGTATTTGGACCTTGATTTGGGTCATCTCATGATATTGGGCCAAGGGATCATTTCTTGTTTATACTTGATATGGGCCAGGATACTAGTACTTTTGGTGCAAAACTAAACCTTGTATATACGATACCACACTTGATCTACCTTGTTATCTATTTATCATGCCAGTTAGTTACCATCTTTATGTTTCATCTCAGTTTCTCATGTTTAGTTAACTTTATTAGTTTTTATACTAATAGTAGGTAGGACTTACCAGTCTTTATGACTGACCTTTTTTTTCTTTTGCCTCTTTTCTTCCGGTTTCCCCCCAGGTTCTCAGGGAGGGAACACTAGTGCTTAGCTTGGACACTTGGCTTGCTTTCTTGATAGCTCATGTACGGTTTGGACTTGAGCTTGCTATGGCTTCACCACATCTATCTTGGGGATAGTTTACTTTATGTTATTTTCAGTTTATGTTTTCTAGACTTGTGGTAGTTGGAAATAATGACTAAGTACTTTGATGTAAGTTGACTATTTGGTTTTGAAATGATGGTTTTTAAACTTCTACCGCTGCTTTACTTATTTATTTATCTATGTTCTGTCTTGTGATATCTCTGTGCATGTTTACCTAGACAACACCCCTCCAAAGCTAGTGCCAGCACTCGTGAGTGTGGCCCTGGCGGAGGTGGGGTGTTACATTTGGTATCAGAGCATGAGGTTTTACTAGACTGGACAAAAGTTTTAAAAACCCTTTTGAAAAACTATTTTCAAAACCAATTAAGTATTTTTCCAAGGAAAGTCTAGTTTATTTTAAAAGGCTATTCCCCAAAAGCCATTAGCACTATCCTTCGTTTCCTCGTTATGAATCTATCTTTTCCTTTTTTTCAGCATGGTCGATCTTAACCTTCCCGAGGGAGTACCCATACCCGGATGGTTCCGAAGGTACTTGGAAGCTAGGGCCAACGATGCGGGCCCAACAAACACCCCCACTCCTCCTCCCGTACCTGAGGTTCCTCCTCCTCTTCCTCCTCCTCAGCGTCCACAAGCGGATTTCGCAAAGATTTGCAAAGACTTTAAGGCAATGGGTGGCAAGAATTTTGTTGGGACAGAGACTTATGTGGAGGCAAGAAACTGGTTAAAGAAAACTGAAGACCTTTTTGCTATCTTTGAAGTGGAAGACCGTAGGAAAGTTCTGTTGGCAGTATGGATATTGAAAGAGGAGGCTGCTTATTGGTGGGAGGTCACCAACACTACTAGACCTATAGAGACTTGGGCCGACTTTAGGATGAGGTTTGGGCTTAAGTTTCTATCATCTGCTGAGGAGAATCTGCAAATGGAAAAGTTTATATTTTGAAGCAAGGGGACATGACCGTGAGGGAGTATGTGAATAATTTTAACCAGCTTGCTCGATTCGGTTTAGACATGGTTAACACACCTCAGAAGAAGGATTTACGCTTTGCTTGAGGGTTGAATAAGCCATTACAAGGTTTGGCCATGTCTCATATACCCATGGGGTCCACTTTTGAGAGCTTAGTGGATATGGCCTTGCTTCAAGGAGATGATAATAATGGCAAGAAAGAAGTTAAGCTTAATGAGACTCAAACCAAGAAGGCGGACTCCAAGTGGGGAGGCAATCAGAGCAATCAGAGCAATCAGAACAACAAGAACAACAAGAACAACAAGGGTAACAAGGCCAACAACAACAAGGCAAAGGACACAAGAAAGTGCAACTTCTGTGGGATTACTGGACACATAGCCAAAGATTGTAGGAAGAAGAAGAGGAAGTTAGGAGAATGCTTTCATTGCGAAGAGACTGGACACTTCAGTAAGGATTGCCCAAAGAAGCAAGGACAAGGGCAAGGACAGACTCAACGAGCAGGACCTTCTGGAGGGCAGATGCATGCTGTCAACACTACTCCAGCTCCGGACCGAGGTAGTATTTCTGTAGAAAGCCTTGTTTACATTTCTGGTTTTCCTGTTCGAACTTTATTTGATTCTGGCGCATCGCATACCTTTATTTCTTCCGACATTGTTGAAAGTTTGCACCTAAGTACTAGTCTAGTTGAGGATCCCGTTAGTGTTTCAAATCCAATTGGGGGTTCCGCCCATCTATCTATGATTTGTATGGATTTGAGGATTTCTATCTTGACCGTAGAATTCACATGTAATGCTTATGTTCTGGGGTTCATGGGATATGGGTTGATTTTGGGCATGGATTGGTTGTCCAGTTATGGAGCCATTCTCGATTGTGAGCATAGGGTAGTGAGGCTTATGACTCGCCTTGGCAATACCCTAGAGATTTCTTGTAACCCTCTGGATCCCGTCATGTTATGTTATCTTGAATCCCTCGACTCGTCTATTGACAATCTTCAATCTGTGAGGGTGGTCCGAGAATATCCTGATGTTTTTGATGAGGTGAAGGGGTTATCCCCTAAACGCGAGATAGACTTCCGTATTTATCTTGTTGATAATGCCAAGCCAGTTTCATTGCCTGTTAGGCACATGGCCCCGCGAGAAAGAAGAGAGCTTAGCAAGCAAGTCAAGGAGTTGCTTGAGAAAAATTTCATTAGGCGAAGCATTTCTGAATGGGGTGCTCCTGTGGTATTCGCTACTATGGCGGATGGTTCGCTTCGTCTATGTGTTGATTATCGTGAGTTAAACAAGCTGACAAAGAAGAATAGGCACCCATTACCGAGGATTGATGATCTCTTTGACCAGCTTGTTGGTGCTTCTGTTTTCTCTCAGCTCGATCTAGCCACCGGATTCCATCAGCTTAGAGTGGCTGAGGATAGTATTGACAAGACTGTGTTTAGGACTCCAGATGGATTCTTTGAATGGCTTGTCGTGCCGTTCGGTTTGACTAATGCACCCGCATACTTCGTTGATTTGATGAGTAGGGTGTTTAGGGAGTTCCTTAACAAGTTTGTGGTTGTCTTCGTGGATGATATTCTGATCTTCTCTAAGGACGAGGAAGAGCATGCTACACATCTCAAGGAGGTTATGAATACGCTTAGAGCTCATCAGTTAAAAGCCAAGTTCTCCAAATGCCATTTCTGGAGAAGTGAAGTTCGGTTCCTTGGGCATATAGTTTCTAAGCAAGGCATAGCTGTGGATCCCGCTAAAGTAGTGGCGGTACAAGACTGGAAAGTTCCGAAGAATGCAACTGAAGTGAGAAGCTTTCTCGATCTGGCAGGATTTTATAGGAAGTTCATTAAGGACTTCGCTAAGATTTCAGCCCCTCTTACTAAGTTAACGAATAAGAACTTAGTCTTTGCATGGGACTTAGAGTGTGAGCTTGCTTTTCAAAGGCTCAAGAAAGCCCTCACCACAGCTCCAGTTCTAGCATTACCCGATGGAGGGAAGTTGTTTACCATGTACGCCGATGCATGCAGCACGGGATTAGGCGTTGTCCTGATGCAGGAGGGGAGAGTGATATGCTTTGGGGGTAGGCAACTCAAAGTTCATGAGAAGAACTATCCCACTCATGATTTGGAGTTGGCGGCGATCGTCTTTGCACTCAAATCCTGGCGCCATTATCTTCTAGGCGAAAGGTTTGAGTTATACAATGATCACAAGTCGCTCAAGTACCTCTTCTCGCAGAAAGATTTGAACCTAAGGCAGTAGAGGTGGATGGAATTCTTGGCATCATATGATTTCGAGATCGCTTATACCCCTGGCAAGGGTAATGTTGTGGCGGATGCGCTAAGTAGAAGAAGGTTGACTTTGAGTCCCTTGTTTGTTGAGATGAAGAGCCTAGAGTTTTTGGCAACCTTTGATTTCACATCTGTTGTTGAGTCGATGACTGGTTCGTTAGCATCCCTTGAGCTTAGACCTACACTTCTTGATCAAGTTGGGGCTTCACATAGGGAAGACCCGCAGATAGTCGAGATCATGGACAAGTTGATTCGTGGTGAGACGTCAAGTCACCTCGCTAGATATACTATTGATGACAAGGGATGGCTAAGGCGTGATGGAAGACTATGTGTCCCACAAGTGGGAGACTTAGTCAATAAAGTTCTTGAGGAGGCGCATCACTCGAGGATAACCACACATCCCGGAGGGGATAAGATGTACCGGGACATGAAGCGCATTTTCTTTTGGGATGGGATGAAAAAGGATGTTGCAGAGTTTGTTTCTAGATGCATTGTTTGCCAACAAGTAAAGGCCGAGTCGAAGAAGCCCGGTGGGCTACTGCATCCATTGGAGGTCCCGCTATGGAAGTGGGAAAGTATCTCTATGGATTTTGTGGATGTATTGCCAAGATCAAGGAAGGGGAATACTAGCATATGGGTCATAGGGGATAGACTCACGAAAAACGCCCATTTCATTCCAGTGAAGAGCAAGAGGACCGCATCATGGCTAGCATCTGTTTATCTTCGAGAGATAGTGCGATTGCATGGAGTTCCTTCTAGTATAGTGAGTGATCGTGACCCAATCTTCACTAGCCAATTTTGGAGTAGTTTGCAAGAAGCGATGGGTACACGATTGAATCTAAGTACGGCCTATCACCCATAGACGGATGGTCAGACCGAAAGGGTGAATAGGGTACTAGAAGATCTGTTGAGGCTATGCATTCTTGACTTTGGTGGCACTTGGGAAGACCACCTTCCTCTCGTAGAGTTTGCTTATAATAACAGCTACCAAGCAAGCATAGGGATGGCACCATTCGAAGCTTTGTATGGGAGGCCGTGCAAGTCACCAACATGTTGGTGGGAGACGACGGATAAGCTTATACTTGGGCCCGACATGATAAGGGACACATCCGAGAAGGTTGAGTTGATTCGAAGGCGGATGAAAACGGCCCAAGACAGACAGAAATCCTATGCAGACAAGCGAAGGACAGACTTAGAGTTTAAAGTTGGTGATATGGTCTTTGTGAAGGTTTCTCCTTTGCGAAATGTGGTTCGTTTTGGAGCAGTTGGAAAGCTAGCACCAAGGTTCGTAGGACCCTTCCCTATCATCAAGAAGATTGGGCAAATGGCTTATAGGGTGGAATTGCCAGAGAAGCTGGCTGGAGTGCACAATGTCTTTCATGTCTCGCATCTCCGAAAATGCCTATATGAATCAGCCGAAGTAGTTGAGCCTAGCATCCTTGAAGACATGGAGGTAGAGAAAGAGGCAAACCTGAGGCGAGCTCTGATTCGTATCTTGGGAACGGAGATCAAGAAGCTAAGGAATCGAGAAGTCAAGTTAGTAAAGGTTCAGTGGAGTGACGCCGATGAAGATGCAACTTGGGAAACCGAAGAGAAGATGCAAGGGCTTTATCCATTTCTTTTTTAGGGTACATTCTCGATCTCTTTTCCTAGTCAGCATATCTTTCTTTTACTATCCATGTTTATCTTGTTATCTCGTTAATCTTGTCATGAGAACCTTAGGTAGAAACCCTTTGGATGAAACATGTATTTGAAACATGTTATGCTTGATGGTTGCAAATGGCTACAAGTGTTTGCAAGTGGTTACTCGTGGATGCATGATACACGTTAGGCACTAAGATCGGCTCACACACTTTCATATTGCATATGCATGAGTGTTTATGCTTATTCATGGATGAAACTTGTTATGCTATCACGTGGATGTTGCATATGGATGAATGATATGAGCACTCATGTAGAGATTATAAACTATCCTAGGAATTTGCATACATTTGGACTCATTGCACTAACATATTCTGCATTTAGGAGGTTTACTGAGTCAGTAACCGCCTGATTTTCGCATTAGATAGGTGCATATACACACACTTTTGCATATGTTCATACTGCATTAGAAATCTTTTAAGGACAATGATTACTTGTGGATGATGTTTGAGTAGATGGATGGTAGGATACGTTCTTCCTAACTTGGAGATTTCGGGGACGAAATCCTTTAAGGTGGGGAGAATGTAACAACCCGAATTTTTAATAACATGTTAAAACAAGAAATCAGGGCAGAATTAAATCATAAGTTAAGAATCAATGGGAACAGGTTACGCATTGCGTTCGTCTCGAAATTCTACTTGAAAACGAGTCCGAAATTTCGTAAATCGGAATCCGTATGACCAAGATAAGGCCCATAGAAGATTTCAGAAAATTCAAAATTCAGCCCGAAATTCAAATTCAGCCAGAAGAAGATTGGGAGGGAAAATTTCCCGCCCTACCCCAGGTCGACTGGGGGGTCGACTGGAATGTCGACCTGCCCCCCCCCCCCCCCCCCCGGTCGACTGGGGAGTCGACCTAGGTGTCGACCTGGTGGTCGACCTCCCTGGTCGGCCAGGTTTTCCTTGGTGCACCTGTTTGCTCCTTTGGTCTGCTCAGCTAGCCTGTGACGGGATTTGATGGTTCAGATCTAAATTAGGGTTAATCCTATGGCCTAAACTAGTCTCTACACCTATAAAAACACCCTAATACCTAGCCTAAACCATCACAAATCATCTTAACAACTAAATTCTGCCAAAATGCTCCCTAATCATGGCCTCCATCTTCATCTTGAGAGCTTCTAAGGCAAAAAGGAGCCATCTTTCTTCATCAAATCAAAGGAGCTACCTATTCTCAAGGCTTCTAGTGTTGCTACATCATTCCTAGAGCTTCTACAACGTCTCTATCTTGTTCTATTTGGTTTCTAGTTCTCATAGCCACGCTTTGTAAGCCCCACTCTACTCTTAGATTTAAACTATGAAGTTAATATGAATATGTAGCAAGTTGAGATGTGACTTTTGGTATAATACTTGTCTTGGGGTTATATTTGTATGCATAGATCCATTTATGACTCTTTTGATCTATGATTGGGGCACTATCATGAACCTAGTACCATTTACTTTGATTTTTGGGTAGAAAGCTATGAGCTTTATTTTGGTGGTTATGCATAATGCGACATAGAACTTGGTGGTTATGCATAATGCAACATAGAACCTCCCATAACCTTGATGTTAACTTGCATATGATGTTGAACTACATGTTTATCACCCTATGTCAACTATTATCATGTTTCACCTTTGCCTATGATGTTGAACTACATGCTAGTTTATTTGCTAAGTTTGATGTCATGCATGTTTTGAGGCCAATAACCCTATATGCTAGTTGTGATGAACACCTTTGCCTCAAATATCATCATGTTTAACTTATGACAACCTTTACCACGTTATGCCCCTCTTGGTCATATTTTTATGTTCCTTGATTCACTTGTGTTGATGCGAATTTACGTGCGATCGGGATACGTTATGGGTAGTTAGGAAAACTTGAAATGACATGGAAAAACATGACTTGAAATGTGACATGAAACTTTATTATGCTTGAAACTTGAATATGGTCATGACATGTAGAAAACTATAAAGTGGCCAACTCGAAGTTGGGTTGAGTTTGTAGCGTAAATCTACCCGGAACCGCCCGGCAAATCCAGTGGCTACAAACAATAGGACCCAATGTGAGAAGTTGGTCACATCGCGCTTGAAACCCGAGGTTAGACTAAGTTGTGGTGTAAATCTGCCTGGACCCGCCCGGCATATCCAGTAACCACAACAAAGTCTAATGTGAGAAGTTGGGTGCATTAAATTAATTAATGCCATATGTTAGGGTTAAGTCATGAGCCAGTTGGATACACTTAACCAACTTGAAACATGATAGGATAGGCTTAACCACACTTAACCCGTTAGAAACCCTAGTTACGCGGTCCTTTTCAGTAGTAACCCTCTTGGATGTATCACGATACCCTAGGGACTAGGCTAGGGCACGATTACTGGGCTGATTATAAGCGACCAGAACGACGGCTGAGTTGGTGCGCCGGTGTAGGTTCAGGCGGACTATGGTCGTGCACATAGTCCGGAGTTGAAAAAGCAGGCACGGGCACCAGTAGGTTTAGACTGTGCGTGCTTGATTCGTGTCAGTGGTTGGCACCCTAGGACTTGATACACCCTAGGGTGGACCTAGCACAGTTTGACTACATTTCGTGATTGGGCCGTATGACACCGACACTCGACGAGTTAGGCTTATAGGGAGCCGATCGACTAGACCGTGTAGTTGGACCTTGATTTGGGTCATCTCATGATATTGGGCCAAGGGATCATTCCTTGTTTATACTTGATATGGGCCAGGATACTAGTACTTTTGGTGCAAAATTAAACCTTGTATATGCGATGCCACACTTGATCTACCTTGTTATCTATTTATCATGCCAGTTAGTTACCATCTTTATGTTTCATCTCAGTTTCTCATGTTTAGTTAACTTTATTAGTTTTTATACTAATAGTAGGTAGGACTTACCAGTCTTTATGACTGACCTTTTTTTTCTTTCGCCTCTTTTCTTTCGTCCCTCTCCCCCCCAGGTTCTCAGGGAGGGAACACTAGTGCTTAGCTTGGACACTTGGTTTGCTTTCTTGACAGCTCATGTACGGTTTGGACTTGAGTTTGCTATGGCTTCACCACATCTATCTTGGGGATAGTTTACTTTATGTTATTTTCAGTTTATGTTTTCTAGACTTGTGGTAGTTGGAAATAATGACTAAGTACTTTGATGTAAGTTGACTATTTGGTTTTGAAATGATGGTTTTTAAACTTCTACCGCTGCTTTACTTATTTATTTATCTATGATCTGTCTTGTGATATCTCTGTGCATGTTTACCTAGACAACACCCCTCCAAAGCTAGTGCCAGCACTCGTGAGTGTGGCCCTGGCGGAGGTGGGGTGTTACACTGTCGTTAGACTCGAGCTTGATCAAATTAGGAACTTTGGAAGCTTTGAGTTGGAGCCTAGGATACGCTATGCAACCGTCATAAATAAATGTGTATTTCTAATCGATTTCTTATGACATGGATCATCATATTTTTCTTTGGATTCCTAGTCAAATTGAATTGAGACCATTAGATTTTTACGTAATGCAAATATGATTTTAAAATTTTATCAAAGGCTGAAATATATGTCTCTAACTAATTTTAGTAAATTTAAACCAAACAAATCCCAATTCCTTTCATTAATCTTTAAAATCAAAGATCGATTATTTTGGTCTTTGATCAGTTATCAATTAATGACAAACAAAATCTAGTCTTTACATAATAGTCTCAAGTCGTAAGTTCTTTGGTAGTACAGTCTAATCCATAAACTTAGCAAAGTCAAAGCCCTATGGAAAATAATAAAAAGCAGGGTCAGAAATACAGCATGGTATAAGTAAAAAATTCCTACTTGTAGCCCTATTTGTCCATAGGGAGGCCTCGATGCCAATGCGGAATCGATTTTCCCTCACTTTATTACCATTAAGATACACTATGTAAAAACATTACATAAAAAGAAACCAATAGAATATATTCCATCAAGAAGTGTATCATAAACTTATCATGCAGTTATGAACCTTATAATATACCAATTCAAATTATGTGCACTATGTACTTATCATCCTGTCACGAACCATATCATACAATTAGTCATCATCCATCCAAACAACACCTAATTTCTTATTTTAGGCTTTCAAAGTTATGTTATCATTTACTTATTTAGTGATCATTTATATGGGCTTGTCAATCACTATTATTTTTTCTTTAAACAATGTTATGTAATGAAATAACCACTTACTCTTTAAGGGGGCCATGATGGCCAAGGCAGCCCTGACACTACTAAGATTTAAATGTAATCACCCTGAATACACTCTAGTAAGCATACTTACCAAACTCATTTGCCCCTCGTAGTCTTTAAAACATAATCATTCATATTGTTAATTTACTTATTTTAGTTGCAATATAACACCATCATGATGCTTTAGTACCGCCATAACTCCCCTCAATAGTTTATAAAACTTATAGGTTTAGAATCTATCAAGTTACCTTCCATATATTGTTGGACTTTAGAATGCGCATGTTATCTTATAACTTCACATGCTCCTAATGATCATGGTTACGTCCCTTTCATTTATTTATTTACAGTGTACTATGTACCTTCTTTGGAAACCCACTTTTAAGTAATAATTCTAAATGATACACTACCTTTTATTAGCTTCTCTAAGCTTTCCTTCATTCCTAAAATGAACAACACAATTTTAATTTATTAAAATTCCTTCTTCATTTCATTCCTATAAGGTATTTTATTGACACATGGAAATTATCCTCCAAAGTGCCCAAATTATTCTTATTTTACCCAAAAATATAGCATCCCAAGCTATTATAATTTGAGTTAAATTATTGCATAGTAGTTATATATATATATATATATATATATATATATATATATATATATATATATATATATCATAGCATTCAAACATTGAATCTAGTAATCATGTATTGGTTATCCCATTTACATAACGAGTTTGTTCATCGTATGCATTAACTAGTTTATTTTTTCCATAGCTATCATGTATTAGCTTCTCAAGACCTTGGTGATCTCTTCCCATGCTATCGTGTATTAGACTTTAAGTAGTGGTCATGGGTTGGGTTCCTTATAGCTATTGAATGTTAACCCACTATAATCATCGTGTGTTATCTCCTCTATAGTCATCACGTGTTACTTCCTTTATGTCAATAACATATTAACTCTACAAAAGTCATCACTTACTAACTTTCCCAAGGCCATCATGCATTAACCTTTCCAAAGCCATCATGCACTGATAGCTTTAATGCTATTATGGATTAACAGTTTGAAAGTTATTACGGGTTGAACATGTATAGAGCGATCATGAGTTAAAATGGGGTGTTGCTAAATACAAATCAAATTACTCAATGCCGTTTGCAAAGATTACTGCATTGTCCTTCAATAACATCTATGTAACATAGTTTTCTGTGTAACTTAATAGTTTTCACATTGTCATTACATTGTAAATGCAAATCATGCAAATGATATAATGGTAAATATACAAGTGTGTATTGAGTAAACTTGATTTGCATTTAGCAATCATCTTAAAAGGGCATGTTGAAATTATATTGTAAACTGATTCAATACCTGTATTAAGCTGTAACTTTACAAAATTCCACTTTATGTTGAAATTAGGGTTTGTGAGGTTTTGGTTTTTTATTTTCTAGGGAGATCGAGTGATGAAGAAGAGGGGTTGTACTCTATACCGTTGGGGCGCAAGTTGAGATCGTGCCTTCTTGCTAAAATTGCGCTCAAAGATTTTATTTAAAAAAAAAATATAATTGCAGTGGCGCAATCTGAGATTGTGCCAGAAGGTGCGTTCTCAAATTGCGTCTGATCCTTTTCTACTTAAAAACATAAGTGCGCTATTTGAGATTGTGCTTTTTTGCGTAATCTTAAATTGCACCAGTTCAAAATTATAGTACGTTGCCTTTGTGGCCAAAACCAGGCAACATATTTAATTAATTTTTAAAACCGGACTTAATATGTAATTAGTTTTCAAAACTAGGTCAAATCGAAAAAAATCCCAAATTTAATCAAGCCGACTGTTAGGGAGGTTTCCCTACTGTAAGAAGACCAAAATCAATTTGTTTGTGCCAATGAATTTCAACTACAATATATGGCTTTCTCGGGAATGCTCGTCTTCTCGCAATTTCGACTCTTGCTCTGGTTTTTCGTCTGTTCTTCCGTTGTTTTCTATACGCTTTACTTTTTCGTCGGTTTTTCCTCCCATATCTTTCAAGCGGAATATTTCAATTCCTAAAATCGACCGATGCCTTCTCTCAAATCGATTGTTGCTTCCCCTCAGATCGACCGCCGCCTCCCTCAGACTGCCTCATCCAATCAAGTTTTTATTCTTACTCGATCCAATCTTGCGTTGTTACTTTTTGTTTAGGCCTCATCCAATTAGTAAATTTCTGCATTTTCCGAATACCAGTTCTTTCAATCGATACTCCAATGATTATCACATGAACAATTGTTTGAAGTTGTGTTTGAGGTAGAAGTGATATAAAGCTTTATAAATTCTAGCTTTCAAGCTTATTGCAAGTATTTATTCATTGCTAGCTTTTAACTGCAACTACCATTTGTTTTCAGATCCTAAATCTATACTCTTAGGGTATTATTTCTAATCTATGACTTGATTATAACATAGCCAAATTACCATATGACTTATGATGTTTGCATACAGGTGATGGTAATGAATGTGTATTGCTTGAAATCAATTTTGCTTCGTCTTGAGCATATTTCGCAATATGGTAAATGTAAATTGATTTTAAAATTTTCATTTGCATTTGATTAAGTTGCTAAAACCATGAACAACGACATATCAGTATGATATTGTAGTCCTCTGATAGGTACTGATCCTTATATGCATATGGTCTAAACCAAGATTTGCGGCTTTAGAACCATCGCTCCATTAGTCTACATCTTTAGCCAACCTCAACGTGCGATAAGTCTTAATTTTGAAACATCTTTTTATTCCTTAATTTATCCATATGTTTATTAATTTTGATCTAAGTAGTTAATTGGTTAAGAAAACAAGGCACTGGTTTATTGCATAATTGTTTCAAAATTTTATAAATTTTAGAATGGGATATACTGTGTTTAACTACTACTATTCTTTGAGTATATTATTATATTATGCATAGAATGATGGAAAATATGATTTTTTTTTTCTTCGATTTAGACTTGACGAATTATGTATTATAGCTTTGCATAGGCCAATCAGTGCAAAAAATAAAATAAAACAAGTCTTGATCTTCTTTGTGTCATTTGATTTCTCTTAACATGTTATACGTATTCAATTTTATTGCATAATACTACTATGTAATACGTTTGGTTTTTCCACTGTTTTACGGTTATATTAGTAATTGATGATTTGTACGTCTGCTTTTATGGAGTATTTAATTTTGTATCGCTGTAGCCTTGCACGCACGTGACACATGTAAAAAACTGAGTTCCATGATAAACGGTCGTGACATAGAATAATTTTGTACAACCACAGCCTTACACACTGCGAGTTTGTTGACACTTGTTTAAGGAAGGTCACGGTGACACTCCCACCTGATTGGTGGAAATCAGAGGGATCCATATAGACCCCTGATTTCCACCAATCAGGAGAGTGTCACGGTGACACTACCAAAAAAGTGTCAATAAATTCGGACTCAGCCTTGCAGCTTAAGCAACAAGTCGTACAAACCACGTGTGTGCATTTTAGCGACCAGTAGTTCATTAAAATACGACGCGCTTTGTAACCGTTCCGAATACGTATGAAGTAACGTTAGCCGCGTTGAATGGAAATCCAGCCGTTGATGGAGACATGTGGAAAAAAATCAGCGAGAGAGAGGTTACAAAGCAACAGCTTCCGGAGCAAGTAACGGGCATTTGTCCCGTGCTTCCGGGATACGCTTGTCGATCGAGTCCACGATGCTGACACGTGTACAAACGGACGCCCAGAAAAACAAGTACCGCGTGAGTCAAGCTTGTCTCTACCGTCGTCGAGTAGCATTTGTATCAATGTGTATTAAAATCATGGGAAATATGATATGTCAGGTGCCGTATGCCTTTTTCTTGGTTCCTGTTTCGCTTTTGATATGATAAGCAGTTTCTGCGCTGCGTATATTTAATTCGCTGCGTATATTGACTTGGTTTTACGTGCCTTTTATGGCGTGTCACATGGGGCGTGTATCCCCATCTTTATTAATTGACCCGACAACCCATGTTAAATGCTACTACTTACTTCTATATGCTATAAATTGACGTGTCGCTCAGAGACTGAGTTTGTTGACACCACTTTATGCAGTATCAATGTGATCTCAGCGAGTGCGATTTTGTTCACATATTTCAAGGATGTGAACAAAACACTCGGTCCCCATTGGTGGAAATCAGGGGGGTCCATATGGGTCTCTCTGATTTCCACAATCAGGTGGAGTGTTTTGTTCACATCCCTAAAAAGGATGTGAACAAAATCCTATTCGACCTCAGCCCTCTATTTGTGAAAATCAGAGGAGTCTATATGGGTCCTCTCATTTCCACCAATAGGAAGGTGATGTCATGTTGGTACCACATAAAGTCAGTACTAGTTTGTTCAACTCATTTTAACCGAGGTGAACATAACACCACTAATGGTGTTAGTGGTGTGGGGGTAGGGATTGACCTCTGAAATCCTTTGTTTTAATCCCGGCCGTACATCAGTAACACGGCGTTAGTGGTGTCAACAAAATAGTATTCTGTCGCGGAGCCTTCTGACAAACGAAAAAGCCCTAGATGGAAATGAATGCATTAATAATTAGTGCGTTTGGATGCTTTTATGGATTTTTGAATTATATATCTACTTTTGACAGGGGACGGAAGGGAAGTTTGAAAATTATGATGTGCGTTTGAGAAAAACACTTCTGAAATTTTCCTAGTTTTGAAAGAGACTTGAACTATTGAATTTGACTAAAGAATGAACTCAAACAAAAGAATTGGACAAACGTACAGCGAAGAATAAACTCTTAAGGCTTGAAAATATTTGATGAAGGAAACTCGAATATCATAATTCGACCATGTCAAATTGGTACCGAGTCATGACTTAGAGAACACGGACAAGAACTTTTGTTGAACACAAAGCAATCGAAGACAAAAAGTGGAAAAGATGGCAACACGACAAGCACAAAATAAAGACTAAAGAAACTAGAAACCAATGAAGAGATGGTTCAGGGTGCACCCTCAGCCAAATCACCATAGACATGCACCTAAGACCGTTCTTCAGAGCCGGTCCTAATATTTATGATGTCCGGTACGATATACTAAAAGATGCCCTCAAGGTTTTAAAAAGTTCACAATGGTACTAAATAATTTTCATATTGTACGACATTAATATTAGAAAATTCAATGCTACTATTATGGATTAATAATGCATGCATTATAAATAAAAGTAACGTGGTCATAATGCAAAAAATCATAAATAATAAGTCTAAGTATGAAGAAATTTTACATACAAGACTTGAGCTATTTCAAAACCAAATCTATTTTTTCACAACAATCTTTTAATTCTTCATCATCTAATGATTTTAATTTCAAGGAATCGAACAAAAAACCAAAAGTTGACTAAAGTGAAATTAGTTACTTAAATCTCTCTCTTAATTCTGAAAATATCATGGGAACATTATAACTACCTTTTAATTTTTTCAAACTGAAAATATGAATCATGTTGAAAAAAATAGATATTTGCAGTAAAAAAAAAATTGTTTTTAATAGCAATTTTGTTCATCTAATTTATAGATAAAAATTAATATTTTGTTAAACACATTCAGCATTTACAAATTCTAACATATGTAACCAAATTCAAATTCGCCTCTACAATCTTAAACGAAAAAAAAAAAAAAAACAGATTTTCTTTTTTTCTTTTATAGTTGAAGTAAGATTAAAAAAAAAAAGGAGTAGTCAATTATGATTCATTGAATACTGCAAAATATATATACATGTTAAATAAATTAAAACCAATGTTTTATAACAATTGCGATATACCTACAAACAAAGTAATTGAATGGTATATTGTCATCCTAAATATACAATCATAATTGCAGCTAATAACCCAAAATTAACCTAACGAGGATAAATTAGAAATTAGGTATACCTAAAATCGAATCAAATCTGAGAGGTTGATGATTTTAAATTGGTACTCTTGCGTGTGTTTCGGTATTCCCCTTGCGTGCGTATTCGGTGTTCCCCTCGCATGCGTATGCGGTATTTCATTATGTGTCTTCGGCTTTGTATTCCCTTATTCTCCTCCCTGCTGCACGCTTCGCCCTTGTTCTCAAACGCGATATTTAATTTCGCGTTTTCCCCTTTCGTTCTTTTCTTTTTTCTGTATGCGAGTTGAATTTTTATGCCCTAGAAGCCGATAATGCTTGGTGCGTGCCCTATTTGCACTGGGCCAGAGCTGCCTATGACGTTCCCAACCGAAGATCAATTGGAATCAACTGACCCACAACAAAAAGTCAGCAGATCCAATCCTGCCAAATTAACCCAGGAAGTTGAATTAAATGTATCCATTAATCGACTTTTTTTAAACCAAATAAGCTTAGCCGACTTTAAATAGATCGGCTAAGGAACACAATATTTAAAAACTAATTTCTCTTAGCCAACTTATTTTAAACCGACTGACATAACGATAGATTTCAATCCAAATTTTCATGTGGATTGCAATCCACATAAGGGCTGTTAGCTAGTTTAAAATAGACTGGCTAACAACCCATGTCGACTTTCCTCCATTAGGGGTTGATCTTGGTTGATTCAACATGAATTGACCATTCTTAACCCCCACGGTTGGGATTTCTCTAATAGTTCAGCACTAATACATGGTGGTTAGGATTTAGTCAAGTGAATTTCGGGAGAGAACATGCACGTTCATGGAGATTGTATGCAATAATTTTTTAAGCCAACTGTGAATATCTTTTCCTAAAATAGAGGCCAAGAGAGACAAATAGAGATTGGAAATAAACCTTTCTCTCCTTTTCAATTCTAAACATGTAATAGTGATAGCTTAAAGAATCATAGAGTTGAATAACAACTGCTTTACACCATCGATATTCATATAATTCAATACTGCGTTGTACAAATACCCGACCAATATAGAACGATTGTTATAGGAAAAAATGAAATGAAAATGTAATGACCCAGATTTCTGTCGAGTTAATTTTAAATAATTAAAATGGATTTAAATATTTAGTTGATAATATAAATGAATTTTTATATTTATGTTATCGATTTAAATATCGATTTCGATTTAATATCGTATATATTAAATTATCAAAATAAGGAATCAACGAATAACTGAATTCGAAGTTAAAACTGATTTGAAAATAGTTCAGATAATCGATTCAAAACTCTGTTTAAATTAGAATAATAATATTAAATTATTATCGAAGAATTTAATGGTTTGAATTTAATTTATCGATTTAAATTAATATCTCCTTCAGATGATCGAATTGGACCTCGTGTCCTATCCCAGTGTGTCCGGAATAGGGGTATTACCCTAGAATTGACAGTTGTTGGGTTCAGAAAAGAGTTCGAAATCAAGGGCTATTGAAAGTTTTAAGGATACAGTTTTAAATTTTAAACAAATTAAAATAAAATAATAAAAATCTTTGTTGGATATAAACAGAACACCAAGGAGGGCCTTGCTGTTCGATCCCACACCCGCACCCTCTTCTATTTTTAATTTCATGGCCACTAGCAAAAACAACAAGGAGAAAATCCCAGAGCCTTGTTGTTCAATTCAAAAACCACACCCTGTTCTTATATAATCACGACACTCCTCCCCCCTTTTAAATGTTTTCTTCATTTCATTTCCTCAGAAATTAAATCCGTCCCTTCCCCTATTCAATCCAAGAAAATAAAATAGTGTAGCGAATCGAAACCAATTCGATTCGAGGCTGAAGGGAAGCCAGTACGAGATAGCGGGTATCGTTCTCGAGCATCGTGATTTGGGCGTTCGATTTTGCAAGGTTTTTGAGGGTGCGAGTGGGATAGATCGAGGTGCAATGGGAGGAACTTCGAGCGTGGAGATGAAGGGGGCGACGATTATATTGGTGGCTTCGAACTCAGCAATGGAGCGATAACAGTGGGTCAGGCTCGTTTGGAGGAGCGCGACATCTGATGGATGCTGAGAAGCTGCCGCCGACGCAATAAAGTATGGAGTGTTCTCGTTCAGGCAAAGCCTAATGGTGGCTGGTGAGCATTGACTGCATCAAGCAGTGCAATTGAAGATGGCGTACTAGGTCTGTAGTGGTTTCAAAGCAGGCTCTGGTCGGGTGATTTCTCATCAACAGTGGAGAGGCAGCAGGTGTTTGTTGGAATGTTGAAAGGGAGCTGGGAGAATGTGAACGCTTGTTATATGCAGTAAAAGGTAATTTAAATTGGTTGTTAATTCATTTAAGAAAATACTAAAACAATATAAACGGATAAATGTTTATATACACGTTTTTGTCATACGAGGTCCGATTGGAATAAACTAGTAACGATGGGTTGGTAGCTGCGAAATGAACGAGAGGGAGTTAACAAGAACATTAAAATTAATCGATGGTTCGATTCAACTTGAAAGAAACTGGAATGGATTGCGAATAAAATCGTGTGAGTAAAATCTCACTCACCTTTTAATTAGAATTATTTTTGTTAGTTAAAAATAATTGTCGGTTGATTGTTTAGTTGCATTTAAATATTCATGTGGCTGTTTAAATAAATATATTAGTTATCTAGGCTTGACTATTATATATATATATATATATATATTGGGTTGATGATTGGATTCCCGCAGTATCATTAGCGGATGCCCGCAGTATCATTAGCGGATGACCCTATACGCCTCACGCTATGATAGTGGATGACCTTCTATACCGCGATATTCTACCTCGAAGCAGGATGGGTATTACTATGTTGACAAACGTCTGTGGATGCAGGAAAACAGGTTGGAGGAATCCAACTGGATTCCTCAAAAATACTATTATCTGTTTGTTTCACATATATTATCATATATGATGTGTTAGAAATCCCGTGATTTGATAACTGACTGTTTGGGGTGTTTAAATATCACTTGGTTGAATATTTATTTATAAAAATATCGAAAAAGGTTATTTTTATATTAAAAAGGGAAATCTTTTTTTTCTAAAAATAGAATTCGAAATTCGAATGGAATAGAAAATATTAACTTGTTTGAATATATAAAACAAGAATTGAATTTATAACTCTGTTCATAAATTTAAAATGTTGAATTTGAAATGAATTTATAAACCCTGTTTATAAATTTATAATGTTGGATTCAAATTGAATTTATAACTTTGAGTATAAATTAATAATATGGGATTAATAGTGAATTTATAAACTCTGTTTAAAAATTTAAAATGTTGGAATTGAATTGAATTTATAAACTTCGTTAATAAATTTAAAATATGGGATTTAAATAGAATTTGAATGTAGAAATTCAAATGGAATTCAAATATAGAATTTGAATAGAGAAAATATAAAGGAAATTCAAATATAGAATTTGAATATAGAAAGTGAAATGGAATTTGAATGAAGAAATTTTAAATATAGAATTTGAATATAGAAATTCAAATGGAGTTTGAATATAGAAAATTTGAAATAGACTTTGAATATAGAATTTCAAAATAGAATTTGAAATAGACTTTGAATATAGAATTTCAAAATAAAATTTGAAATAGACTTTGAATATAGAAATTCAAATGGAGATTGAAAATGGAATTTGAATATAGGAAATTCAATTTGAATTGAAATAGAATTTGAATATAGAAGATCGAAGTATAAATAAATTTATTTCCGAGTTAGGGAAAATCGACAATTTTAAAAGATCGAAAATATTATGTTGAATTGGAAAAATGGATTGGATATATATTAAAAATATATCAGAATGGAGTTGAATTTATTTTAAACGAAGTTTAAAAGTTATATATATAAATATAATTAAAACGAACTTGCCGCAGCGCTACAGTTCGTAAATTGGCGATTCGAACTTCAATTGAATATATAGAACTCAAATTAAGTCGGAATTCTTTGAAACAAGAACCGTCAGGACCAGTTAGATAATAGTTTTCTAATGGAAGAGAAAATCTAGATTTCGTCGTATTGATTTTGAGTTAAGTCAAAATCAAGTTTTCAGAAAAACAGCGCCATAATCGTTTTAAAAATGATAACGGTTTATTTGAATAAATAAAAGTATTTTAAGGAAATAAAATCCGAATTGCCATTAGAAAGACCCAGACTAGAGATATAAAATAAATTTGAACTCCAGTGAAGTAAGTGGAATGATTTTTGAGACAAAAATCATATTTTTAATTATCAAATAGAATTACTAAATTGGAGAATAATTAGTTAAAGGAAATTTGAATCGAAATTGGGTTTTTGGATAAGTGAAAGAGATTGAGAATTTATATTCGAAATCGAATATATAACTCGAGTTGAAAATAGAATTAGATTGGTTCATGAGTAAGTTGAAATATATTTGAAACATGTTATATTCAAATATAAAAGTGAAATAGGCAAAGAGTTAATTAACGAGTTGAGTTAAAACAAGTGTATTAAGTTGAAATGAATTAGAAATGTATGGATATACATGAGACATGTTTGGAATGAAGTGTTAGAAGAGTATAAATATAATGCTCGACAAAAAGGTACGTTTTTAATTTGAATATGAGATTTTACGCGCCGTATCGGCTAGCCTCTTGGCTTTTTCTTTTTCTTTTTGAATAGAGAGGCCTGTGTGGTGGTTTGGGGATTTTCCCGATGCTCCCGGTACAAAGGAGGTTATGGCGAATTTTTCCGGGAATTTAAGGAGTTAGAATATTTTTAAGAAAATTTGATAGTTAGAAATCAATGTATCAATATATATAGAAGTCGATAAGAAACCGAACTTAAAAATAGAATAGTATAATAAAAAAGGAAGACTAGGAATAAAATCTCGTAAGAATAGAAAGAGAAAGTGTATACATGTTTAAAAGTGAATAAGTAGTTGTATGGTATTGATTATTCGAGTAAGTAGTCATATCTGTTTTGACGTTATAAATGTTATTCAGTCAAGGTCTGAGAGGTGGTTATACCCCTACTTGATTGATTTCATTATTAACAAATAAATAGTAAGATTTCAAGCTCGAAGATCAATGTTGGATAAAAGTTAGTTGAATATTGTATTTGGATTGTCGTAACGATGTTTTACACAACATCCGTTTTAACCCAAATAAGTGTAAACTTGGAAATAGAATAATAAATATTTCCTAAGTATAGAAATAAATGAGATCGGAAAAGAGATAAGTAATTGGAATATTTCCAATTATAACTAGCATATATTTTCTAAGTTTAAGAAAATAAAGGAAGGCGATATTTGGGAATGTTTTCCAAATAGCGTAAAAGGCCAATATGGTTATTGAAAATATTTGGTTAACAAATATTGATAAGGAAATGGAGAAGAGATTTAATTAATGAAATATTAATTAAAGAGCCCAGTGATTTGTTTGATATGTTGAATGAACACTTGTTTTCTTCGATAGTTAAATCATCGACTATCGAAACACTTGTTTTTATTCGATAGTTAAATCACAGACTATCGAAGTTTTTGACCATCGTTGTCAATATGGAGAGACCGGTTGGATTATTATCCGAAGAACCACTCCGTATTAGCATAAGCGTTGCGAACCAAGTATGCTGAATATATTGAAGACAGAGTAAAGTGCAAGGGCTATTGTATAAGTCCTAGGTAGATATTTCCTAGGATGGATGTACTGAATAGTGCCTTCAGTTTCGTTCAGTCCCAGAACGAATGTATATGGACGAGTGTCTGACAGAGTATTTCCAATGATCGAATGAGTTGGTATGTATAAATATATATGGTTGCAACGGATTTATTCCCTTAGCATAATATCTAGAATATTTGTGCAAATCAATTAATGATTAACGGATCTGATAATGTGGCATTCAAAGTGATCGTGTTATCAATGAATGGAAATTAATCGTAGCCTCTGGCCTCAACAATCGGGAAATGACAAAAATCGGGCAAGTAGCATGACTATGTGGGTAGCTTCCATTAGGGTGTATCATCACCTATATAGAGATTCATTTAATTCCTTATTCTATTCGATGTTGTCCCATTCGGGAAACAGTTGCTGATCCCAACCATTGGTGATATACGTTCGATACACTGAAGCGAAATGAGTGGTCGGATATATGTGGCTAAGTTGCAAAATGTTCTTGTTGAACTCGGTGTATTATCCTCTAGAGATACACCAGCGGCAGGTGGTTCCATACCTTGTCATAGTTGGAAATCAAATATCTAATAAGTGTCTGCGGTTTATGATTGTATATTATTATGTGGAACGTGAGATGCAAACGTTCCACTAGATTGTTATTTACTTGATTTAGACATTATTATAATATCAAAAGAGTTTTGATATAAAGATTACCGTTTCTTTCAAAGAGGATTTGAAAGTTAAGTCAAGTGTTTGGATTCTCATAAGGGAAAAACCCGTTCCATGTTATACAGCGTGGTCTTATGAGATATCATTAAGTTTCTGAAACTGTTTTAAATTGTTTACTCATATCAGTCCCATGACTGACCCGGAGTTTATTTTGTTTTGTTCTACCTAAACTCTTGGGTTCCTAAATTTGTACGGGCAGTCAAGTAGTTCAGGATTTTACAGATCTATCTAAAGGAGCTTGGAGCAGGAGGTTTCAACGTTAGTTATATAGAGTTTTTTTCCGTTGTGTTGTAAGTGTTGTACTCTGATAAGTGTATGTTATACAGTTGAAATTTTGTATTTCAAAAGTTATGATATATTATATTTTGTTCCGCTGCGATGTGAGATTCTGTGTTGTTATGTCTGTTCTTCTTCTACCTTTTTCTTCTAAAAAAAATGTTTCGTATTTTCGTGATATTTGGGTTGGACGTATGATGTATATAGTCAACTCTGATATTATGGATTTGCGGGCCATCACACTTGGTATCAGAGCTTAGGTTGAGCGAATACCTAGGCTGTGGTGAAATTGTGCTTATTAGAGATAGGGTCAGTAGTACCCTAGAATGAGTTGAGTGTATATATATATACGAGAGAGCGTATTTGTTATTTGGTATAAAAACCGTTTTATATTGTGTTGACTAGTCTGTGGAGTGAATTATGAATTCTGATCGAATCGTGGGACGCCACGATGTCGATAGGAGTTTATAAACACTTGAACAGAAGATTGGACACGATATTGTTTTTAAATGGTTGAGTTGATTGTTAGAATTATAATCAAATTAGATTATAAAACAGAAATAGTTATATATAACCAATAGAATTTGTATAAGACTGAAATATATACAAATGAGATGAATTAAAATTGAATTCAAACCAGAATTAAGAATTTAAAATCCTGGGAGTTTGGAAAATATTTTTCTAAATGAATGTCAAGTGATATAGCACTGAACTCACTCCAGTGACTAGAAGGTAATTCTGATGATGATTGCAACATTATCAGTATTCTTTTTTGAGT
Organism: Allium sativum; assembly: GCA_030737875.1. NCBI lineage: Eukaryota > Viridiplantae > Streptophyta > Magnoliopsida > Asparagales > Amaryllidaceae > Allium > Allium sativum. Next base: position 157,728,023 of record CM060918.1, on the reverse strand, counting down.
TTCTAAGTGATGGATTGCTACCTTAGAAAGGTAATTGATGGAAATTTGTTTGAAAGAAAAATAAGTTGTTTGAAAATTCAAAAGTTTTGATTTGAAATGGAAATAAATATATTTCTATATATATTTATGTGATTTCAAAGGATATTTAAAATAAGAACTCAAGAATTTGAATGATTGAAATTAAATTTAACTTAAGTAAGTTAAATGGATCGAAGTGAGTAAAATTGATCAGAATCAATTTGAATAAAATTGGATTGCATATAAATGGAATATGAAATGTTGAGTATCAACATAAGTGTGTTTTTGAAAAGAAAATGGGCTAGTAACACTTTTCCTACCTTACTAATTTCGGGGACGGAATTCTTTTAAGGGGAGAAGAATGTAATGACCCAGATTTCTGTTGAGTTAATTTTAAATATTTAAAATGGATTTAAATATTTAGTTGATAATATAAATGAATTTTTATATTTATGTTATCGATTTAAATATCGATTTTGATTTAATATCGTATATATTAAATTATCAAAATAAGGAATCAGCGAATAACTGAATTCGAAGTTAAAACTGATTTAAAAACAGTTCAGATAATCGATTCAAAACTCTGTTTAAATTAGAATAATAATATTAAATTATTATCGAAGAATTTAATGGTTTGAATTTAATTTATCGATTTAAATTAATATCTCCTTCAGATGATCGAATTGGACCTCGTGACCTATTCCAGTGTGTCCGGAATAGGGGTATTACCCTAGGATTGACAGTTGTTGGGTTCAGAAAGGAGTTCGAAATCAAGGGCTATTGAAAGTTTTAAGGATACAGTTTTAAATTTTAAACAAATTAAAATAAAATAATAAAAATCTTTGTTGGATATAAACAAAACATTAAGGAGGGCCTTGCTGTTCGATCCCACACCCTCTTCTATTTTTAATTTCATGGCCACTAGCAAAAACAACAAGGAGAAAATCCCAGAGCCTTGTTGTTCAATTCAAAAACCACACCCTATTCTTATATAATCACGACACTCCTCCCCCCTTTTAAATGTTTTCTTCATTTCATTTCCTCAGAAATTAAATCCGTCCCTTCCCCTATTCTATCCCAGAAAATAAAATAGTGTAGCGAATCGAAACCAATTCGATTCGAGGCTGAAGGGAAGCCAGTATGAGATAGCGGGTATCGTTCTCGAGCATCGTGATTTGGGCGTTCGATTTTGCAAGGTTTTTGAGGGTGCGAGTGGGATAGATCTAGGTGCGATGGGAGGAACTTCGAGCGTAGAGATGAAGGGGCGACGATTATATTGGTGGCTTCGAACTCAGCAATGGAGCGATAACAGTGGGTCAGGCTCGTTTGGAGGAGCGCGACATCTGAAGGATGCTGAGAAGCTGCCTCCGACGCAATAAAGTCTGGAGTGTTCTCGTTCAGGAAAAGCCTAATGGTGGCTGGTGAGCATTGACTGCATCAAGCAGTGCAATTGAAGATGGCGTACTAGGTCTGTAGTGGTTTCAAAGCAGGCTCTGGTCGGGTGATTGCTCGTCAACAGTGGAGAGGCAGCAGGTGTTTGTTGGAATGTTGAAAGGGATATGGGAGAATGTGAACACTTGTTATATGTAGTAAAAGGTAATTTAAATTGGTTGTTAATTCATTTAAGAAAATATTAAAACAATATAAATGGATAAATGTTTATATACACGTTTTTGTCATACGAGGTCCGATTGGAATAAACTAGTAACGATGGGTTGGTAGCTGCGAAATGAACGAGAGGGAGTTAACAAGAACTTTAAAAATAATCGATGGTTCGATTCAACTTGAAAGAAACTGGAATGGATTGCGAATAAAATCATGTGAGTAAAATCTCACTCACCTTTTAATTAGAATTATTATTGTTAGTTAAAAATAATTGTCGGTTGATTGTTTAGTTGCATTTAAATATTCATGTGGCAGTTTAAATAAATATATTAGTTATCTAGGCTTGACTATTATATATATATTGGGTTGATGATTGGATTCCCGCAGTATCATTAGCGGATGCCCGCAGTATCATTAGCGGATGACCCTATACGCCCCACGCTATGATAGTGGCTGACCTTCTATACCGTGATATCCTGCCTCGAAGCAGGATGGGTATTACTATGTTGACTAACGTCTGTGGATGCAGGAAAACAGGTTGGAGGAATCCAACCGGATTCCTCAAAAGTATTATTATCTGTTTGTTTCACATATATTATCATATATGATGTGTTAGAAATCCCGTGATTTGATAATTTACTGTTTGGGGTGTTTAAATATCACTTGGTTGAATATTGATTTATAAAAATATCAAAAAAGGATATTTTTATATTAAAAAGGGAAATCTATTTTTTCTAAAAATAGAATTCGAAATTCGAATGGACTAGAAAATATTAACTTGTTTGAATATATAAAACAAGAATTGAATTTATATCTCTGTTCATAAATTTAAAATGTTGAATTTGAAATGATTTTATAAACCTTGTTAATAAATTTATAATGTTGGATTCAAATTGAATTTATAACTTTGAGTATAAATTAATAATGTGGGATTTATAGTGAATTTATAAACTCTGTTTAAAAATTTAAAATGTTGGAATTAAATTGAATTTATAAACTTCGTTTATAAATTTAAAATATGGGATTTAAATAGAATTTGAATGTAGAAATTCAAATGGAATTCAAATATAGAATTTGAATAGAGAAAATATAAAGGAAATTCAAATATAGAATTTGAATATAGAAAGTGAAATGGAATTTGAATGAAGAAATTTTAAATATAGAATTTGAATATAGAAATTCTAATAGAGTTTGAATATAGAAAATTTGAAATAGACTTTGAAAATAGAATTTCAAAATAGAATTTAAAATAGACTTTGAATATAGAATTTCAAAATAGAATTTGAAATAGACTTTGAATATAGAAATTCAAATGGAGATAGAAAATGGAATTTGAATATAGGAAATTCAATTTGAATTGAAATAGAATTTGAATATAGAAGATCAAAGTATAAATAAATTTATTTCCGAGTTTCGGAAAATCGACAATTTTAAAAGATCGGAAATATTATGTTGAATTGGAAAAATGGATTGGATATATATTAAAAATATATCAGAATGGAGTTGAATTTATTTTAAACGAAGTTTAAAAGTTATATATATAAATATAATTAAAACGAACTCGCCGCAACGCTTCAGTTCGTAAATTGGCGATTCGAACTTCAATTGAATATATAGAACTCAAATTAAGTCGGAATTCTTTGAAACAAGAACCGTCAGGACCAGTTAGATAATAGTTTTCTAATGGAAGAGAAAATCTGGATTTCGTCGTATTGATTTTGAGTTAAGTCAAAATCAAGTTTTCAGAAAAACAGCGCCATAATCGTTTTAAAAATGATAACGGTTTATTTGAATAAATAAAAGGATTTTAAGGAAATAAAATCCGAATTTCCATTAGAAAGACCCAGACTGGAGATATAAAATTAATATGAACTCCAGTGAAGTAAGTGGAATGCTTTTTGAGACAAAAATCATATTTTTAATTATCAAATAGAATTAACTAAATTGGAGAATAATTAGTTAAAGGAAATTTGAATCGAAATTGGGTTTTTGGATAAGTGAAAGAGATTGAGAATTTATATTCGAAATCGAATATATAACTCGAGTTGAAAATAGAATTAGATTGGTTCATAAGTAAGTTGAAATATATTTGAAACATGTTATATTCAAATATAAAAGTGAAATAGGCAAAGAGTTAATTAACGAGTTGAGTTAAATCAAGTGTATTAAGTTGAAATGAATTAGAAATGTATGGATATACATGAGACAGGTTTGGAATGAAGTGTTAAAAGAGTATAAATATAATGCTCGACAAAAAGGTACGTATTTAGTTTGAATATGAGATTTTACACGCCGTATTGGCTAGCCGCTTGGCTTTTTCTTTTTCTTTTTGAATAGAGAGGCCTGTGTGGTGGTTTGGGGATTTTCCCGATGCTCCCGGTACAAAGGAGGTTATGGCGAATTTTTCCGGGAATTTAAGGAGTTAGAATATTTTTAAGAAAATTTGATAGTTAGAAATCAATGTATCAATATATATAAAAGTCAATAAGAAAACGAACTTAAAAATAGAATAGTATAATAAAAAAGGAAGACTAGGAATAAAATCTCGAAAGAATAGAAAGAGAAAGTGTATACGTGTTTAAAAGTGAATAAGTAGTTGTATGGTATTGATTATTCGAGTGAGTAGTCATATCTGTTTTGACGTTATACATGTTATTCAGTCAAGGTCTGAGAGGTAGTTATACCCCAACTTGATTGATTTCATTATTAACAAATAAATAGTAAGATTTCAGGCTCGAAGATCAATGTTGGATAAAAGTTAGTTGAATATAGTATTTGGGTTGTTGTAACGATGTTTTACACAACATCCGTTTTAACCCAAATAAGTGTAAACTTGGAAATAGAATAATAAATATTTCCTAAGTATAGAAATAAACGAGATCGGAAAAGAGATAAGTAATTGGAATATTTTCCAATTATAACTAGCATATATTTTCTAAGTTTAAGAAAATAAAGGAAGGCGATATTTGGGAATGTTTTCCAAATAGCGTAAAAGGCCAATATGGTTATTGAAAATATTTGGTTAACAAATATTGATAAGGAAAGGGAGAAGAGATTTAATTAATGATTTATTAATTAAAGAGCCCAGTGATTTGTTTGATATGTTGAATGAACACTTGTTTTCTGCGATAGTTAAATCATCGACTATCGAAACACTTGTTTTTATTCGATAGTTAAATCACAGACTATCAAAGTTTTTGACCATCATTGTCAATATGGAGAGACCGGTTGGATTATTATCCGAAGAACCACTCCGTATTGGCATAAGCGTTGCGAACCAAGTATGCTGAATATATTGAAGACGGAGTAAAGTACAAGGGCTGTTGTATATTGAAGACGGAGTAAATCCTAGGTAGAGATTGCCTAGGATGGATGTACTGAATAGTGCCTTCAGTTTCGTTCAGTCCCAGAACGAAAGTATATGGACGAGTGTCTAACAGAGTATTTCCAATGATCGAATGAGTTGGTCTGTATAAATATATATGGTTGCAACGGATTTATTCCCTTAGCATAATATCCAGAATATTTGTGCAAATCTATTAATGATTAACGGATCTGATAATGTGGCATTCAAAGTGATCGTGTAATCATTGAATGGAAAGTAATCGTAGCCTCTGGCCTCAACAACCGGGAAATGACAAAAATCGGGCAGGTAGCATGGCTATGTTGGTAGCTTCCATTAGGGTGTATCATCACCTGTCTAGAGATTTATTTAATTCCTTATTCTATTCGATGTTGTCCCATTCGGGAAACGGTTGCTGATCCCAACCGTTGGTGATATACGTTCGATACACTCAAGCGAAATGAGTGGTCGGTCATGTGTGGCTGAGTTGCAAGATGTTCTTGTTGAACTCGGTGTATTCTCCTCTAGAGATACACCAGCGGCAAGTGGTTCCATACCTTATCATAGTTGGAAATTAAATATCTAATAAGTGCCCGCGGTTTATGATTGTATATTATTATGTGGAACATGAGATGCAAACGTTCCACTAGATTGTTATTTACTTGATTTAGACATCATTATAATATCAAAAGAGTTTTGATATAAAGATTACTGTTTCTTTCAAAGAGGATTTGAAAGTTAAGTCAAGTGTTTGGATTCTCATAAGGGAAAAACCCGTTCCGTGTTATACGGCGTGGTCTTATGAGATATCATTAAGTTTCTGAAATTGTTTTAAATTGTTTACTCATACCAGTCCCATGACTGACCCAGAGTTTATTTTGTTTTGTTCTACCTAAACTCTTGTGTGCCTAAATTTGTACGGGCAGTCAAGTAGTTCAGGATTTTACAGATCTATCTAAAGGAGCTTGGAGCAGGAGGTTTCAACGTTAGTTATATAGTTTTGTTCCGCTGTGTTGTAAGTGTTGTACTCTGATAAGTGTATGTTATACAGTTGAAATTTTGTATTTCAAAAGTTATGATATATTATATTTTGTTCCGCTGCGATGTGAGATTCTGTTTTGTTATGTCTGTTCTTCTTCTACCTTTTTCTTCTAAAAAAAATGTTTCGTATTTTCGTGATATTTGGGTTGGACGTATGATGTATATAGTCAACTCTGATATTATGGATTTGCGGGCCATCACAGAAAGTAAGAGAAAAGAAAAAAAGGAAATAAAAAGGAAGATAAAAAATGAAACACAAGAAAAAAACATAAATAGAGTCGTACATCTCACAACACATCAAAAAAAATATAATAGAAAACATATGTATAAACAGGTGAGACAATAATAACTATATAATCAAAGTATCAACTCATACAATCACAAAAAATTAGAGTTTATACAACATATACATAAACTCACTAATAACTATCTCTAGTAGACAATCACATTATCATGGATCCATAATGTCATACATCGGTATAAATAATAAACCAAGTATAAATATGAGAAAATGCCATCATCTATTGATCCACCTATGTAGCTCCATAATGCTTACACATGTTACCTAGCCTACTTATCAGCGTGTTTGATGAGAACCCAAGGTAATAAGAGGAACATAAAATCTTGAGTCAGACAACAATCTGGTGTGAGAGATAAAATAATCTTAAAAACTATCAAACTCGCAATAATGTATGGTACAAATGGTATGAAGAATCATATCTGACTCATTCGTGCATCCATGGTGTCAGCATATATAATAGAATAATATATGTTACTCAACAACAATATCAGAAATAAATACTACTCAAAATAAGATTTCCAATCCTCCACTTCTCTAAAGTATCCTCAGTTGATAGTCCACCCAAAGAAATAAGAAATAGAACATACAAAGCAATCATAACATCCATCAAACAATCCTAGCTATTACCGTTTAAAGTCTTAAATCCATTGATAACCCTTATGACTGACCCCGCTTGAGTCAAGGGCTAATGAACTACCCCGGTTAAAGTCATACTACCATACATTCCATGTACGTTTTCCTTCCCAAGGCAACTGGATCACTTCCCAATCGATCCAAGGTACACAATCTCCCCGATTCTAATGGGTGTCCCCGCGATACCCCTGCTTTAAGTCCGCATCTAGAACTATATGAGATATCAACGATTCCTTGACACTCTCATCCTCCAAGAGCTATCCATGACTTCATCCTCAGGTTCTAGTTTCAATCAAACCAGGTTCCATTATCTCGCAACCTTGTCTCATCCCGAGCTTCCCATCACACTTCTTCGACCACTCCCGTCTGAGTCCACAATCGAAGAATCGCAAATTCAGTAGGCCATAACTTCCAACCCGAAAAAGTAATTTGTGAGCTACCACCTCTAGCACAATCTTGGAGATCACATCGCAGAATTCCATAGATTGTAACATCCATCTCTATCTTTTCGGGACACCAACTTAGCTTTGCAGTAAAACCACATATTGAAGAGTCATCGTCTCAAAACCTCCATCGCATGAAACACCATATCATATCATGCCCTTTAATGTCAGATTGGCCGAAATAGCTATGATGACCGCCATAACTCCTGCACTTAACAAAGGAAATTGTGCGCTGAAAAGACGTGTCAGGCAGCTATGGACGATCGTTAGGGTAGAATAACACACGCGAAACTTGTCGTATAACTCACAACGCATGGATAAAATATAATTGAAAATATACAGCACTATATAATACTGATGCATAATTGGACAGAATTTCAAACTTTTCATATCATCATGAAAATATTTTATACAAACACTGTATCACATCTGAACTTGTACAAAGAGCCTCACTACAATTCACTTAGAGTAACATACACCAGCCGAAAGAACAAATAGGTATAGCAGATAGTAATACGTCAGCCTCCATCTCGTCGTCGCTAAGCAGCATCGTCCTCATCAAGATATACTACATGTCACCTAGTCTGCCCATCCATAACATGGATGAACAACCCAAGGTAATAAGAGGGAAACATAAAACCTTGAGTCAGACAACAGTCTTAATGAGCGATAGAACAACTATCAACATCAACAATAAACTATATGGATAATAGGTAGTTCAAACATCTGATCTGCCAACACATCAACAGAGAAGAATTCCCAAACCCGCTTCTCTTCCACAACCTACGGTAATAGCCTTCCCAGAGAATTAGAGAAGAAACAAACAATAACATCCATAGCAACCAATTATCAAGCGTAGATCATCCTAATCAAACTCAATATCTCCCAAGCACAAACCCTTAAGGCCTAAACCAACATCAGATAAGCACCTAAGAAATATCTCCCTCAACTTTGAATAATCCAAACAAGATGATACAAGCAACAGATAACATCCATGACCCTAACTTTCACCGTCTGCTTTGCCTTAAATCCATTGTTAATCGTATGACTGACGCATCCTACCATCCGTCAAAGGCCAATCGTAACCCTGGTTCTAGCAAAACTCCATATGCCATCGTGACTCGTATCTAGGCCCATCGTGACTGCCCAGGGTACTCAACAAATCACCTAGTCCTTTGGGTGCCCCCCATTATACCCCTGCTTTGAGTCTGCTAGAACCAGTAACTAACGATGATCCCTCGGTGCTTCAATTCTAGTCGTCCACCTTGACAACTATCCATAAGATCAAGCGCCTTCTCGAGCAAACCATTATCTACGAGCTCAAACAACCCTTTGAGTCGTCTTCGTAATCTCATTGCATCATCCCACGATCAACGATCATTTAATCACACTTCGAACATTTCACATGAATTCAACATCGAAGCCACAACTTTCATTGGGTCATATCTTCATTACTTTAGGTCCGACGACTACCAAACTTCATAGATAGCCTTCGTATACCATGCTCATCGATCTTGCTAAAAAATTAATTCATTCAGACCATTTTGTGATGGATCACTTATAATCGATCCATCAATGGATTGCACCATATCCAACAATGGATCGTACACGATCCATCAATAGATCGCACACGATCCATCCAATGGATCGCATATGATCCATCATTGATTGCTCCCCTGGTTTGCGCCCAATTCTTCCTGGATCACATACCACACTTGCAACTCGAGCTGATCTGCCAATTTACCGTATGCGCTGCATGATTTTTCACCAATTTGATCCATCATATTGCCATGATCCGATCCTCATGCAATCCACGTATGCGCAATGACCCGATCCACTATTTTACCATGTGCGCTCCATGACCATTCACCGGTCCATCACTTTTCCCGCTCCATGCGATCCAACACCTTATCACGATCCGATCTCATACATGCGGTCCAGCATTCCCCGATCCATGCGGTCCTTCTTTGTGCCAATCCGATCCACTAATGTACTCAACCTATGATCCAAGCTGTGGATCGTATCCGATCCATTTGCTTTGCACGATCCAACGATCTAGGCACCATGCAACCTATCCATACTATGGATCACGATCGTCCATCATTCGTGCGACCCAACTTTGCACTAACCCTTTTACCAAGCTTTCCACGCCCCGCTTGATAGATCCATGTTACAATTGATGAACTTCTATGCACACATCTCGTCCAAATTGACCAATTTCAACCAAATGATCAATAACACAACAAGCAATCATCAAACAAGCATTAGCACAGCAAATAATCATCATACAATCATGCATACTAATTTGCCAAATCATGATAAAACGATGAACGAATAAATAGCTGGATCTAAACTTGCATAAACATATAATTTCAACATTAACATATGAACTAACTATTATATTTAACTAATTTAGATCCTAAGGTGTGATCCGAATTCAAAATATACTTATATTGATTAGATCTAGGTGAATATAACTTGTATAGATGAAATTAAGATCAAACAAACTCATATACTCGATTGAATCCGTGAGAGAGATGCTCATCACTCACCAAATCCACAAATAGCTACAAATCAATGATATTGAAATCCGAACAGAAAAGGACGACCTTTGAATCAATCCAATTGATGTGATCTACCCTTCCTCGATGTTGATATTCAATCCTACTTTATAAATTTATAAATTGAAATAAAGCGGATGTGCATTTGGTTGAGCTGGAGAATCACAGGCACCCGACCAAATGAGAAATGAATATACTAAACAATTCTTTTTATCCCTACCCTCCTATTTATAGCCAACAAACCCTAGCCTTAGTGGGCCTCACTAATCAGCCTGTTAATGACTAATTGGCCTATTTAGAAAACAAGCAACACTAAAATAGCGATTCCTCTCAAACCGCGGAGCCAAATCTATAATGTGACCACCCTACGGAATTATAAACATCATTTCCAATTCAATGAGATCAATCTCAGCTCCTGATTCGATCCGATTCAAAAGTTATGCCTTAAAAAAACAACAAGTGCAAAATGGTCACAAACAAAATTGGTAAAAAATCATGGATATGTCTCGCATTCCCATGAACAACATACCAAAAGATGAGAATGATCCGACTCTTGGGGAATTAAATAAAAATATTTTACGATACTTTTATACGTAAAATGTGGGACATTACAATAGCCAGCAACAATGGTAGGTCGATACCGATCACTTCACAGCAATCGTTAACGACCACTCTGATAATATATTTATCCAAAACTGGTTAAACACACATAAAGCGAAAAACATTTGGCATCCATTTAGAATTTCAAGCCCATCATCGAATCAACTCTACTTCTTCAGATCTGTAGTCGAGTTCCAATGCCCCTCCATACTCTGGTAAGTCGCCATGCTTCACTGACCTCGGTCTTCAAATCAATCTTCACGTTCTGATATTTCTTTATTTGAACATTGTGCACTCAATCAGTACACATCAAATTGTGCATTTAATCAGTAACATTAAATCCTAGTAGATAAGAATTCTTGGTCCTAATTTGCCAATAACGGCGTTTACAAATGTTGACACCAAAAATGGTCACCAACGCCCGAGAGCTCCAAAATTTTGGAACTAAATGTCCAAAGCGGAAAAGTGTGCTAGATGCAGTAATAATATGTGGAAAAGTAAAGAACACGGTAGTTTATAGTGCTTCGGTTCATAATGAACCTACGTCCACTTTGAAGGCATTGCTGCTTTTATGCACTTTCAACAAAGTACAGTGAGACATAATTACAAGAAGTTACAATGGTTGACGATGTTCAGTTAATCCTTGTTATCGAGCTTCCTTGCTGATCGGGAGTAGTCGAGGAGTTCCTACGTCTGGGAGGTGCTAGAGAATCTGGAGATTCGGAGTGTATCGGGAAATCCAGAGTGTATCAGGAACATAGCTTCCTTGCTGATCGAGAGCAGTCGAGGAGTTCCAATGTCCTAGAGGTGCCGGAGAATCTGGAGGTCCAGGGTATACTGGGAAATTTGGAGACCCGGAGTGTACCGCGAGATCTAGAGGTCCACGGTGTACCGGGGAATTTAGAGGTCTGGGGTGTACCGAGAAATCCGGAGGTCTAGGGTGTATTGGAAAATCTAGAGGTCCGGGGTGTACCGGGAATTCTGGAGATCTGGGGAGTACCGGGAATTCTGGAGATTCGGGGCGTATCGGGAACTCTGGAGGTCCGAGTAGAGTTGGGAGGTTCTGAGGTCCGGGCGCAGTCAGGAGGTTCTAAGGTTCGCGCGGAGTCGGCAAATTTGAGGGTCCGGGCTGATTCGGGAGGGTCCGGTGTCCGGGCGGAGTCGAGATGTTCTGGGGTCCGAGCGGAGTCGGGAGGTTTCGGTGTCCGGGCGGAGTCGGGATGTTCTTGGGTCTTTTGAAAAAGTTATTTCTTCTTCCCCAAAGCCCAAGAACCATTAACGAGGTCCAAGGTCCTCCCTTGCTCTCAAGCCAAGAAAATGTCAACCCCGTTGAAGAATGAGATATGGGGTATTTATTGGAAGTGTAGTAGGTGGGAGTAGGAAATTTCGCATCCTAGTGAGGGATATGAAATTTCCCATCCTATGTAGGGATGCGAAATGGAGGCGGTTTCGCATCCCAGGGGGGATGCAAAATGGAGATGTGGCATAGGGTGATCTAGCATGGTGATGCGAAGCATGGGATGCGAGGCATGGTGAAGCGAGGCACAGGGTGCGAAGCATGGGATGCGAGACATAGGATGTGAAGCATGGTGATGCGAGGTACGGGATGCGATGCCATGTGGGGCCAAGGCTGAATTCTGAAACCGATCGGCACGTGTCGGGCAAGCAATCTTCAATGTTGATTAATTTCGCATTTGAGGAGTACGAAATTCTGCCAATGGCCCGACTCGTGTCTTCTAGTGCTAGAACCATGATTTTCCCGATTCGATCACATAGTTCTGAGTGCGTACACATGGTATGTGACTTGTATTGTTCGAGAACAGTTTGACGAGCTGTGACGACCATTCTTGCGCGACCCTGTCTTAGCATGAATACTGAAGACATTGGCAAGATTTATGGGTAGTTAAACCACGCGATGGGCCAAGCCGTATGGGTTTGGATGCTTCTGGTAATCGAACCAAAATGTAAGTTAACATCCCCCCCCCCCCCCCACAAATTATATCTTGTGTTAATGGGACATGCTTTGAGATGAGACAAGTCTGGCGATGGCCAAAAAGATCTCTATGTTGTGCTTAGCGATTGGTCGTCTTCTTTCCATTGATATGTACGCCAGGAGTGCGCTGCTTTGTAGCGGTTTGGACGCATTAATGGCCGGAAAGACCTTCATGCTCTGCTTAGCGATTGGTCATGACCTTTACATTGATTTGTACGCCGGGAGTGCACTGCTTCTGAGCGGTTAAGACACATTGTTGAGGCCTGTTGGTATTAGTTTGGGACTCCAACATTATTGAGAGCTTTGACCCGCTTGAATCTTGTCGCTCGGGTTGGAACCTATCTGAGGCGTCTAATCTCTGTCGATTCAAGAAATTAAACATTAGTCGCTAACTTCCGATTGCACCAAAGTGCAAACGGTTCATTGTCGGGTCAGAATCCCGTATGCACTCACATGTTTGCACATGGTTTTGCATAATGCGGTTTGGGTTAGAGTAAGTAGTATGACATTAAACAACGTGTTGTAGGCGCGCGATCGTGCAAGTTAGCTTCTGTAAAATATTTCAAACCATGAAAACATACCTTTTCATGGAGTTTATCTTACTCGTATCTTTAGCTACTTTGGATTTGATTTCAAAGGAGAATTTTTTTTTCTTGAAAAGTATTACTCTCATGAAAATTTCATTAATTTTCAAGCCTTATAAAACCTTGCTTAAAAGGAAGAAAGGCTTGCAGATGAAGAGGAGGGAGATATTCAAGAAGAGGAGGAAGAAGGAGAAGGGATGGACATTGAAGTAGAAGAACCAGAATAGGAAAACTTAATTAAAGAATGAAAATTTCCTGACATATCCTAACAGTAAGAATCTTCTTAAAAATCAAAAGATTCTTAAATGACCCATAAGTAAAAATGGATTTTTTTATATAACAAAATGGATAAATTCTTTGAAAAACTAAACCACAAACTAAGACAATCATCTTCTTACTTTACATCTTTCTAGCTCATTATCAATGTAATGATTATTGTAGTATTTTGTTTTTTAGTTTGGTACGAAGGCATGAATTGTTTGAATTTCATGTACCGGATGCAACTGTTTCTTTGATCATCAATGCAAATATGTGTCTTTTGTGCTAAACATCATAAATCTTCTTTGAAAATTAAAACAAACCTAAATTATAAGTTCAAGTAACATTTCGTGTTGTCCATGGTAATGTATTGTATATTTCAGAGTTTGTTCTTCTATAACTCGCATCGGTGTAGTGTTTGTCATAGTGTCAGGTCATTTAGTATCTCAGTTATTTTTCTCCCTACGTGGAGATGTCATATATAGTAGTTTAGGAAAATGACCTAGCTCTTGTACTATAATCTAGAATAATTGCAGTGGACGATCCACTTTGAAAACCAAACTAGTAGTTAGGAAATCTTCCTAACTCCTGTATGTACTATATTTATTATTTGTTATAATAAAAGGTATAACGGATCACTACAAAAATCAGTCGACTTGCAAAAAAAGTCAAAATAAGTCAATTTTGAAATTTTCAGAGAATAAGTCGATATACTTGTTTTATGTATGTTGACATACAACAACTAATTTTATAATGTTTTAAGTTACCAAATTTAGATAGTTACCAAATATATATTCATTCCGAATGATTTTCTACCCCTATGAATACCTCTCCAAACCAAAGAAACGAGAATAACCATTATCTTTCTTCTCTCTTTACTTCATTAGACTCTAAATCAAAATAGTGGCTTTTCCTATCTATAATCTAACCGAAAATTTTGAATAAAAGCTAGAATCCCTTAAAAATATCGTCCCTTTCATTCTTCGAAACTAAAGGCACTTAGAGTTGCTTCAAATCCATATGATCAAGGAACGAGAGACTAATCGTAATGCGATTCGATTGATGATTTCACCCCTTAACAAAGAAGAATCAGTGACTAATCTTGAGCGCACCATAAATAAGGAGGATGAAAATTGGAAGGATATAAAAATAGAACCTGTCTTTGGTGAAGGCAATTAGGTTGAAGTGCCTCGTAATCTTTAGTTAAATAGCTCCTTTTGTCTAAATGATAACTACTTGAATTGGTTTGGGTTGGATTTGATATGATTTAATTTGTTTGGCTTGGATTGATTGTATTATGATTTGTTTGGTTTGACTAAATGATTTTCTTATAAAAGTTGTTTTATTTTATCACTATATCATTCTTATGTTTGTACGCTTTACAAGGTAACCCTATATTATTTGAGTTAAGGGTTTTTTATGTTAGCATAATATTTGATTTAGTGTTGGATTTAGCATTAGGATTAGAATCAGTACTAGAGATAGTATTAGAGTTATGATTTAAATTAGAGTTATAGTCATTCAATTAGAAATAGAATTATTAGTTTTTGTTTATGACAAAGGAGGAGAAATAAAAAATAGTATAGATGGGAATAAATTAAAGGAGAGTTCTAGAATTCAAGGGAGTTAAGTAATATTTCATAAACAATGTCTTCATCATCAAAAAGAGAGATTGTCAGTATCATAAATAATCGTTTTGATAATGACAATCTCAATATAAAATATAAATACTAATGTTTATCAAGATATATTTCATATACATTATAGGATACAGACAAGTAATGATTATGAAGACTATGCAGCATAAAGATTACCAAGACAAAGATTATCAAGACGATTCAAGAATAAGAAACTAAAGACTCATAAGTATTCAAGATTTGAAGATGGTCTTGATTAATTTAGAGTCTTAGAATAAGTATAAAATTTTGATAGCACTTCTTGATCTCTCTTTCTTTTTCAAAATGAGTTTAAAATGATTTTCAAAGTAAGCCTTGATTTCAAAATGGTATTTTTCAAAATATCCTTTTTGTTTTAAACCTTTTATGTTTTAGTTTCATAATTCTTTAAATGTTTAAATTTTTACAAATTCTCTATACTTTGTTTTTAAATAGCTATATATATTATTTACATTATATTTAATATTTTATGTTAGATATTTCAAAGTGGATATTCGTTACGCATCCTTATTTTCCAAGATGTTTCACTGTGCATCCCTATTCAAGTTTGAATGCAAATCGGACTATGTTTCCTGTAGCTACATATTGTTTTCATTTTTCATGCTGATATATAAAAAAAGTTCAAAAGATTGTAAATATTCATGGAAGTATTCTACACACAAAAAATGTTGAAATATCAGCAATTTTAGTGAATAATTATAGATATTTCTGCAATTATTCACATAGTATATTGTTGAAAGGTGGATGAATAATTGCTGATATATCAGTAATTATTTATATATAATTGCTGATATATCCGCAACTATTTTACATTTGATGTAATTAAATAAAAAAATTTCTAAAATATCGGCAAATATTGCTAATAGTTGCATCATTTGCAGCAATTTACTGAAGATGAAATATTTTTCGTTTGTATGAAATTATTTTAATATTTCTGCTGATATTTCTGCAATACTTGAATGTATTAATAAATATAGGCTTTGATTTTATTGTGTACTGCTCAATTTTAAATAATGTGTTAATAAAATCTGGTTGTATACACGCAACTGTGTACTGCTCAGGGAACTAAAGGAAAGTGTTGCCGAAATTTTATTGAAACATTTAAATTAAAAAGATTTACACGATTTAGTTACATTATTGTATTTGTAATGAGAGGTTGGATGACCCACCAGTAAATGATCAATTAACATGACATGCATTCTGCAATAAAATTGTTTTAACAAAATGTCAATGCAAAATTTATCATTATAACGTAAAAAAAATGTTTTCATTAATATACAATCTTAGCGTTCGAGCTTTTCGAACAAAACTAGATACTAATATTTTATCATGAGTCGGATACAAATTTGCGATCGCATATATCAATTATAAGAGAATTTTGAGAATATAGCGAACGGACACAAAAATTGTGAATCTATTTCAACTATTGGTGTTATAAAAATAATAAAAATGATTGTCTACTTAGAAAATGTATTTTCAACTACTTGTAAAAATCGACTTTCATCTGCTTAACTAAACTTTATACTATATGCCCTTTTTGGTTTTCTAGTTATTTTATCATACTTTTTAATTTTATATGTACTTAGGAAAAATGGACGATTATTTTAATGATCGAAGTTGGATGTACAAACGAAGAGAAACTGATGGCACAATAAACAAACAATTTATTAATGGTGCCAGCGTGTTTATTGATTTCACTTTAAGTAACAACGTAAACGACGACAAAATCCATTGTCCACATAGTAGATGCAAGTTATCGAAGCATTTGATGCCGCAAATGGTTAGAGTTCATTTGCATCAGTATGGTTTTGTGCCGAACTATTTAGTTTGGGATCGTCATGGAGAACCGTTAGCATCTACTTCTATACAAGTTGAGGAGGTAGTGAATAATGAAATTGTTACGACGAATCTCGTAGAACAACTGGTTGAAGATGCTACACGTTCAATGTTCCCGGTTCAACAATTTAATGATAACGATGGTAATGATGACGATGGAAATGATGAAGAAGAAACAAATATTAAAGCCAAAAAAAATGATTTATTAGATGCAGCGAAAAAACCCCTTTGGGAAGGCTGTTAAAGCGGAACTCAATTATCAGTAACTGCTGAATACATTGCGATGAAATCTAAATACAAACTCACGGAAGTTGGATTTACAGCTGTTGTACAACCGGCAAAGCGGCATATGCCTTCCAATAATTTAATGTGCGAAAATCATCATGAAGTAAAAAAAATGATGTCGGCCTTTGGTTTACCGTATCAAAAGATAGATACATGTGTAAAGGTTGCATGCTATTTTGGAAGGAAGAAGTCAACCTTAAGAATTATAGAATATTTAATCAATAAAGATACAAACCAAGAAAGGAAAAGGGAAAGGAAGTCTCGTATAAACGCATGCATTATTTACCTATTACTCCTAGACTTCAAAGGTTATATGCATCTTCTGTAACCGCGTAATATATGAGATGACATAGTGTGAGAACACAGAAAGAAGGTACGTTAACGCACCCGTCCGATGGAGAAGCATGAAAGCATTTTGACCAAAAGTATCCCAATTTTGCATCTGAGAGTCCTAATGTTAGACTTAGTTTATGTATGGATGGGTTTTCACCGTTTTCTCAATTTGGTTCTAAATATTCATCCTAGCCTATAATTGTAACATCTTATAATTTACCTCCGTGGATGTGTATGAAAACTCCTTATATGTTTCTCACAACTGTCGACCCTGGTCCTGATGAACTGACACAAGGAATCGATGTTTATTTACAATCGTTGATTGAAGAATTAAAAAAGTTATGGTATGAAGGGGTAGAAATATATGATATTTAGCAAAAAAAAACTTTCGTATGCATGCTTCTCTATTGTGGACAATTAGCGATTTTCCTGCTTATGCAATGCTTTAAGGTTGGAGTACGGCTAGTCGTCTAGCTTGTCCATACTGCACGCAAGAAACAAGAGCATTTCTTTACCTATTGGAAAGAAAATGTAACAACCCGGATTTTCAGAACCAATTTAAAAATTTTATTTTAGCAATTTTAATGGACTTTGAAGATTTAAAATGATTTATTTCAAATAATAACAATTAAAAATTTATTTAAATCGAAGTTAGAACGTACAAATTTATTTTAATTATAAAAGGAGTTAGAAATGGCGTGGTAGTTTGAAAATTCGATTTCAAATTTCAAATGATTGTACAAAATTCAAAATAAATCGGATTTCACTAAAACCAAAAATATTTGAATCTGTTTAATTATCTTTCTAATGATTATGAAAAATCTATATTTCATGACGAGAATTAAAAGTTATGTCCAATTTAAAATTTCAAATAGTCGCTATGGAATTTATATATATTTTTTAATATAATATATAGTCATTTTGCAAACGACCTCCGTTTTCGACGAGACCACTTTTGTTGGATTCAAAATGTCAAATTATTGCTAGGTTTCAAATTTCATAATTTTTGGAATTAATATGTGAACGCAGTAAATTTAAATATGTCTGGTAATTTTAATTTGAATTGGATCGACTAGAAAATGACCATTTTTCAAACGGTCTCCAAATTCGACGAAATTAGTTTTGTTAGGACCGTATTGTCAAAACATAGCTAGATTTATTTTTCTGGAAATTTTGGAGTCAGTATGTGTCCCTGGTAAATTAAAATGTACGTTTAAATTCAATATATATTGATTTATATTTTAATTTTTATGAAAACTCATCAAAACAGTCAAATTGGCTTACGAAACATATCCCACTATGCACGGAATAAGGGTATTTAGCTAGTGGCAACAGTCGTTGGGTTTGATTTGGAGTTAGGATCAATAAACAAGTATTTTGAATTAAATATTTATTTATATTATATATATATATTAAAAAAAGGTCAAAACCCTTCTTTTATTTTCTCCTGGTCCAAGCCGCCATTTCTTAAATCTAGGGTTGAAAACTTCGGATTTAAGTCCTCAAAATCATCCAATCCCATTCAAAATTAAACCCGATTCCAAAACAAAAATCAAACAACATTTTGTGCTCTTCAATCTGATACAAACAATATGGATTTTTGTTTCGTGGTTTGTTCAAAATCACAGCTCGAAGTGGCCGCCGTCGAGTGGATTTCTCCGGTGATCTGTGGCGTCGTGCCTCCTGAGGTGGCTGGCGAAGACAGACGGCGTGTAGCCACATCTGGAGGTGAAGTCTGATCGTCCTTTAGCGCATTGTGGTGCTTGCGATTTGAAACCCTAAGTTGCGAGCAGCAGTTTTCACGGGCTCCTGAAAGAAGAAGATGAACGACAACATTTTGACTTAAACGTAATTAAAAATGTAATTATTTAATTAATTATATTTTAATTATTTTGAAATGTGATTAACATATAAACTGCTATAACTTTGTCATACAGGAATGAAATCGAACTATTTCCGTTGCGTTGAAATCAGAAAAATGAGAGTTTTGCGATGGAACTGACCAGAACCAAAACGGAGCACGTTGGAATTTAGGGCAAATTCAAATCCAAGCGGTACAGAAAATTCAGAAACAAAAGAATGGAGGAGTGGAAACGAATATGAGAACTCTCTCACACTCAAATTATTTTACAGTTAGTATATACTAGGATGTAGACGGGGCTTAGAAACCCCCGACACTACTTTTTGTGCAAACCAGTTGATTGTTTATTTGGATTGTGTTTGGATTGTCATGTATTGATATTGTTGTATATCAAAATTACTTATATAATGTATATACATACATACATATATACATATATATATATAAGTTATCATGAAATAAAATAAAATAAATATTCATTTACAAACCGGACGGTTTGTTTATGTACACTTATTTATCTGATATTGATTAGGACGATAAATTTTACACATCGCCCAACTGCACAAATAATAAACAGTATTTATTGTATGGAAACCCCACACGGGTATTGGGATGATATTTGACATACACTGATCCCAATAATTAGTGGTATGTCAATTGATGGGTTGACAGACTATATAAGCATTATTTATTTATTTTAATGCTTATACAGTTGTAGAATGCACTCTAGATGTTGTATGAATTTTTAATGATTGTTTATCATTATTGTTATATATCTGCGATGTATGATATCCATATAACTAAAATTATATGGTAATTGATTGAGTTTGATTCTAGTTCATAACTAACGAATATTTTAAAATAATATTCAGTGAATATTGAAATGTGAAGCCGTGTTAAGTAGTTAAACGTCATTTTAACACAAACGGGATTTTCTGTCGATTTTATTCATTTTATAATGAATGTGAAAAGTGATTTCAAAATCTGATATTTTGAAAATATTATCATTTTAAAATTATAAAGATATGGAATATTCAATTTTGATTTAAATTTGAAAATCAAATTGAAATCGTTTTAAAATGAATTTAAAACGAATTTATAGTGGAATATTCAATTTCGATTTAAATTTGAAAATCAAATTGAAATCGTTTTACAATGAATTTAAAACGAATTTATAAAAGAATATTCAGTTTTTATTAGAAATTGAAATGGAAGTGGAAATCGTATTTAAAACGAATTTAAAACGATTTATAAAATTTGTTTAAATAGAAATCGATGATATATATATATATATATATATATATATATATATATATATATATATATATATATATATAATGGCCTGAATAGAACGCGCAGCGCAGCGACCGTTCGCGAATTTTGACCATTAACTTCAAATTGATGTTACGAGAGATCCGACCATCGGATTCTCCTAAACCCAGAACCGTTGGGTTCGTATCGAAAAAAGCTTTCCAATGAATATAAGAGATTTGAAATCTAATGGTTGGATTTTAAGATATGTCCAAATCAATTTCAGAAAGGGTTGCTATGAATGCAGTTCGGTGGCCGTTATTGAAAACCGACTGTACGGGCGATAACAAAATTATTAAAAATATGGAAAAATTATGTAAATTCATAATAAATGATTTGGAAAGATTTTTGATGAAAAATTCCAATTTGTAAAAAAATAAAAATATATTTTTACCGAAATGAACTAGTTATTAACTAGAATAATAATCCAATTATTTTTAAGTAAATAAATTTGGATTTGAAAATGGTTTTAAAATAACCAGAATTTTCCAATGATTAAATTGGAAAGGAAATAATCTTCGGAATATTTTGATATTGGATTCCGTGATTATACGTATATTTTTGAGGAATTTGGAAGATATATATATCGTTATTCCCAATACGATATTGGTTGGTTTCAGAATTTGATATTGAATATAAGCCGATATAATTTCTATTCAGAGCCTTGTATTTGATATCAAATTGGATTTTGGGTTTATCGTGAATGGTGTCTTCATTAACACTGTTCTTATACCCAGTTGAGAAAAGAATAAATCTTTAAACTATTAGTGAAGTTTTCCAATTAATTAATATTTAATTGGAATTGAATAAAAGAATTGCATTTTTGGATTTATCGTAAACGGTGTTTTAAATAACACTTGTTCTTTAACCCAATTAACAGTGAAGAATATAATTTGGAATTTATAATCTTTTAATAAGGCTAATGGAATTTTCCAAAGTAAAGATTTCCAATTTAATATATTAAATTGGAATGGAATGGAATTCGATTTGGTAATAATCGAAGTGAGCTTTTGTGGAGGAAGACTGCTAATATATATGGAATTTAAAAGGCTTTGTCGTTATTCCATTTATATTATTAGCCAGATACGGAAAATGATAATGATTATATATTGATCTGTTTTTCCGTGAAGATTCCATAATTAATGGAATGTGATTTTTGGGTTTATCGTGAACTGTGTTTTAAATGACATTGGTTGTTTAACCCAGGTAAAGACAGGATTACATGTCTAACATTGTATTTCGATACTATATTCGTTGATCTCTGCTAAATATATATCTGTTTGGTGGCGGAGAATTTATTCTCTTACTTAACACCCTTCTCAAAGATGTACGAGCTTAGAGGTTATATATCGGCATAAATCAATGGTACGGTCTAGATTGTCGATGTGGCATGTTTGATTTCCCAAAGTTAAATAATCATTAATATAGATTTTTGGGAAGATTAAAACTAAGTGGAGTTTTAATGAATCTTTAATAAGATTGAAAAGTTAATGTGATAATTAAAATTATCAATTCAAGAAAATGATCGAGAATGGAGTATCACCAGTTTTGCTCCGAACGATAGTTAGATCTTTAAATAGATTTGAACATGAAATGGTAATTAAATTTTACCAATAACATCGTGGTGTTAGATATGGAGTATTACCAGTTTTTCTCCATGGGATGAATATGTTGGAATTGGGAAAATAAACAAATGATTACTTCGGTAAGGTTCGCTAATCCCGACTAGTTTGGAAAACCTTAATTGGGTTTGAATTGTGAAAAGAATATTTGAATAAAAGAATTTTCTGAATTGGAATGAGGCGTATGTTGTGTTGTTATAACACTGGATTATAAGATATGCGAGTTATTCAAAAAGACTGGGTTTAACCCATTCTGAATAATTAATACGACGAATAGTCGAAGATATTGAAAACGGTGCAAGACCGATGATCTTCACATCGAGTGGATTGGTTGCTGCTGATGCCCATGATTGGAGTAGCTACTTTGAAGGGGCTACAGCGGTATCCGTTCGGACATCCTTGTTGATTGTACGAATATGCATGGGCCTCTATCCTGCATTGGATATATGGGACAAGGAATAAGGTGCCTCCGGTTTCGTTCAGACCTAGAACGGACTAGTAAATGGATGGTATGCCTGATGTTGTATTCCTTTATGCTGCATTCGTTAATCTCTGCTAAATATATATTTGTTTGGTGGCGGAAACTTAATTCTCTGGCTTAGCACCCTTCTCTGAGATGTACGAGCTCTGTAATAACCCGAAAATCTGGGCCAGTTTAAAATTTTTATTTTGGCAATTTTAGCGAGTTATAATTATTTAAAATAGATTATTTTAAATAATATCGACGTAAAGTTTATTTTGAATATAATTCGAGCGTATATATTATATACGTCGTCGTTAGAATATAAATATTTATATATAATTATAAATAGAATTGAAAATGGCGCGGTAGTTCGAAAATTCGATTTCTAATTTCAAATGAATATACAGAATTCAATATAAGTCAGAATTGAACGAAACAAGAAATATTTGAATCTGTATAACTATATCTTTGTAACGAAGTTAACAAATTGAGATTTCATCTTAGGAATGATAAGATATGTCCAGTTTAAAATTAGAAATAGTCGCTGTGGAATTTATATATATTTTTATATATATAAGGCCCTTAAAAATGGACATTTTGCAAATGACCTCGGATTTCGACGAAACCAGTTTTGTTGGGTCCGTGATGTTGAATTATTGCTAGGTTTCAAATTTCATAATTTTTCGAATCAATATGTGAGCGTGGCAAAGGAAAACGCGTTTGACCAGTTTCAGTTGATTTTAATCGACTGGAAAATGGCCATTTTTCATACGGTCTCAGAATTCGACGAAACTAGTTTTGTTAGGACCGTATCGTCAATACGAAGCTAGAAAATATTTTTCTGGAATTTTTCTAGTTAGTATGTGACCCCGGTAATTTGAAATGCACGTTTAAAATTCAATATAGTGATTTAAAAGTAAAGTCAACGGAAACTAATCGAATCGATCGAATCAGCTTGCGATACATATCCCATTGTGTTCGGAATGGGGGTAAAACGCTATGGACGACAGGCGTTGGGCCTCGTTTTGATGTCAAAAATAAAAGTTGCTTTTTGGATTTAAAATATAATAATAAAATAAAATATATATATTCATAACCCCCCCCCCCCGTTCATTTCTATTTTCCCCCAAATAAAACAAAAAAAAAACCCGATCCCTCCCAAACCCGTATACCCCGTCGTCGCCCGACCCAAAGCGCCGCCGCCGGCCTCCGATCAACCCCTCCCCCTCTCTTCTGCGCCCTACTCCCTCCTCTTGAAGCTCGCTGCGAACCCGACCCCCACTTCAGACGAGACAGCGAAACCCCCCAACCCTCCGCCGAGCACCCCCTCCGCCGCTACTGACAGCAACCCCCGACCTCGCCCCACTCGCTCCCTTCTCTCTCTTCTTCTGAAAAGCCCTCACCCACAACGGAAGTCGCACCACAGCTTGCGTCGACCACCCGAGACCCTGAATTCCTGTAAGTCCACTGATTCATTTTATTTTAGTTTAGACTAGTAAAAATATAATCTTTATTTATATAAAAATATGATGTTGGGTTAAGAGAAAATATAAATTTTAGTAGATAAAGAAGTTTGAATTTTTATATTAAAGAAGTCTGAATGTTTATATAGAAGAAGTTTGAATTTTTATAAAAAGAAAGGTGAAATTTTTATAAGAGGAAGAGATGTTTATTAATAAAAAGGCGAGATCTTTATATAGAAATATTAAAAATATGATTTTTATATTTTTAAAGTATTAAAAATATAATCTTTACTATATAGGAATATTAAAAATATGATTTTTATATTTTTAAAGTATTAAAAATATAATCTTTATAGGATAGAGAATATAAAAATATCATCTTTGTATATGTAGCAAAATAAAAATCTGATTTTTATTTTATATACGTTAAAGTAAAGTGATGATTTTTATAAAGGTGAAATCTTTAAATTTAAAAAGGTGAAATCTTTAAATTTGAAAAGGCGAAATCTTTATGTGGAAAATAGTGTGATAAAAATATAATTTTTATCTATTTGACGTAGAAATAAAAATTCGATTTTTATATATTGAACTTTGAAATAAAAATTCGATTTTTATATATTGAACTTTGAAGTAAAAATTCGATTTTTATATATTGAACTTTGAAATAAAAATTCGATTTTTATATATTGAACTTTGAAGTAAAAATTCGATTTTTGCATATGTAGAGAATACGGGCGAAGAAAGTGATATCGGCGAGAACAGTGAAGATTTCCTGCATAAGATGTGCCGTGGAGCTTGGAGCTTGGATAGCTATATGTGAGAACTTCTCACCTTTCAATTTAATTTTTCTAGTTATATATATACTAGGATGCAGACGGTGCTTAGTAGCACCCGACACAATCGTCCACAGACCATGGACTTGTTTGTTTGACTGTTTGGTGATTGATTGCGATATTGGTTTGAATGTGGTTTGTGGTGTGAAAAATCGAATCGATAAATTGATTAGGATTAGACGTGCGCCGTTATAAGGCGAAGGAGTAAGGCTAGGTTAGACCCTTACTCCAAATTTTGTGGTTTGCATAACGAAAGTGAATTTGATTGATGTGTGAAAGGCGTGGGCCTTCACTAGACCGGGGATAAGGCTAGGCCTCGTCCCGTTTCTAGTATCGTGCCGTTATGCCGCCGAAATTTTCTAAAATATGTTAGAAAAATAAAAATATCATTTTATTGAATAAATGAATCGAATGGAATATGCATAGGTTAAATAAAATGTTTTATCGTTAAAAATATAATTTTTAACGTGAATATGAATATAGTGAATGCGAATAAAATAAAATATTCATTTACAAGCCAGATGGTTTGTTTATGTACACCTATTTGAATGACATTGATTGGGTCGATAAATTTTACACATCGCCCAGCTGCACGAATAAAATCTGTGTTTGATTGTTTGAAACCCCACACGGGTGTTGGGATGAAATATGAAGTTCACTCATCCTGATTTATTAAATATGTCGATCGATTGATTGACAGGCTGTTATAAGCGTTAGATATCTATATTTGATGCTTATACAGTGTAGTGCACTTTGGTTGATGGTTGATTATTTTTCAATGCTATTATATACATGTGTTGTATGAAAATCCATATAGTTAACTTTATATGGTAATTGATTGGGCCTCATTCCAATTTGAAAAATAAAGAATAATATAAAATAAAGGTTCATGTGTTGACTATATTCATCCGTTGATATTAGTCATGTGTTGAACGAAATATTTTTATAATAAAATTTATATCTTTATCAATATGAAATAACGGTTCATGTGTTGACTATATTCATCCGTTGATATTAGTCATGTGTTGAACGAAATATTTTAACAAAAATAGTCACACACGGACGGTACTCATTCGTTGAGATTAGTCGTGTGTTGACAAAAAGAAATATTTGAAATAGAATATATAAAGCCGTGTTGAATAGTGATGCGCCATTTTGATGCGAACGATATTTATAACGATTTCGAAATGAATTGAATATATAACGATTTCGAAATGAATTGAATATATAACGATTTCGAAATGAATTGAATATATAACGATTTCGATTTGAATTGAATATATAACGATTTCGAAATGAATTGAATATATAACGATTTCGAAATGAATTGAATATATAACGATTTCGAAATGAATTGAATATATAACGATTTCGAAATGAATTGAATATATAACGATTTCGAAATGAATTGAATATATAACGATTTCGAAATGAATTGAATATATAACGATTTCGAAATGAATTGAATATATAACGATTTCGAAATGAATTGAATATATAACGATTTCGAAATGAATTGAATATATAACGATTTCGAAATGAATTCAAATTGAATTGAAATTTGAATTGAATAGAGATGAATTTTAAAACGAATTTATAAAAGAAAATTCAATTTTGATTTGAAATGAAATGGAAGTTGAAAATGTTTTTGAAACGAATTCAAAACTATTCATATAATTCGTTTTAAAATAGGAATCGACGAAATATATATTATATATATTATATATATAATATAATGGCCTGAATAGAACGCGCCGCGCAGCGGCAGTTCGTAAATTTCGACCATTTATTTCAAACGGACATTACGGGAGATCCGACCGTCGGATTCTCCTAAAACCGGAACCGTTGGGTTCGTATCGAAAAGAGCTTTCTAACGAATATTAGAAATTCAAAATCTAACGGTTGGATTTGGAGATACGTCCAAATCAAATTCGAAAAAGGTCGCTGTAAGTGCAGTTCGATGGCCATTGTTGGAAATCGACTGTACGGGCCTTGATAAAATTATTAAAAATAGTAATAATTAGTGTAAAATCATAAGAAATGATTTGGGAAAAATTGGGATGAAAAACTCCATATTTGAAAAGATAAAAATAGATTTTTATCGAAATGAACTAGTTTTGAACTAAATTTAAAACCCGATTTCTTTTTAAATAAATAAATAAGATTTAAAAAGGGGTTTTAAATAATCGAAATTTCTAATATATTTGATTGAATTTGAAATGGGTTTATCGTGAACAGTGTTTTAAATAACACTAGTTCTTTAACCCGATAATAAATAGAATTTAATTTGGGTTTGTCGTGAACTGTGTTTTAAATAACACCTAGTTCTTTAACCCAGAAAAAGGGAGTTTTAATGAATTTGCAATTAGATTGAAATTCGAATTGATAATCTAAATTATCAAATTTAGAATTGAGCGAGAATGGAGTATCGCCAGTTTTACTCCAAAGCGATAGTTAAATCTTTAATTAGATTTGAACGTGAAATGGTAATTAATTTTACCGATAACACCACGGTGTTAGATATGGAGTATTACCAGTTTTGCTTCATGGGATGAATAGGTCGGGATTGGGAAATAAAATAAATAATTACTTCGTTACGGTTCGCTAATCTCGACTAGTTGGAAAAACCATAATTTGGTTTTAAATGACATCCAAAGGAAGATCCAGGATAAATTTTAAAGAATTTATTTTGGATAAAATTAATGGGAACATTTCCCTAAGAATGTGAAATTTAGAAACTAGCTGTAGGTTGGCTAAGAAGAATGGTTTCCTGGGTATTGATCTGATGTTGGTTTCGGCCTTCGGGGTTAATGTTCGGGAAATTGTTCTCTTGCTAATTTGCGGTTAGTGACTAATGAATTGGAATGAGGCGTATGTTGTGTTTGTGTAACATTTGTTTTCAATATACGCGGGTTGTTCGGAAAGTCCGGGTTTATACCCATTCTGAATAACCGATTCGACGATATGTCGAAGATGAAGACGGTGGTCGAAGACCGGAAGTCTTCACATCGTTTGGGTAATTACTGACGATCTTGATTGGGCTGTACACCCAAGAAGATGGAAACAGTTAGTGATCGTCCAGACGTACTTGGAGATCGATGGATATGCGAGGAAAGTGCCTCCGGTTTCGTTCAGACCCAGAACGGACTTGTAAATGGATTGTGTGTCTGACACTGGATTTTATTCTGTGTTGATTGATTTCTATTAAATATACATCTGTTTGGCGGCGAAGAATTTATTCTTTTGCTTAACGCCCTTCTCTGAGACATACGAGCTCAGAGGTTGTATATCGATGGACATCAGTCGCATGGCATGAATTGCCTGTGTGGCACGCTAAGATGCAAGGATCAAGGCTTCTGTTGAAAAGCAAAGCCTTGTGGTTGATGATCAAAGCACGCCTACGTGGCAGCTTTGTGTATAACGTGTATTCGCGAGCCTCACACCTCGGTATGAGTTAAAAACGGGATACGGGCCGTTGGGAGAACACGACGTTTCTTTCTAGCTTTGGTGGTGTCAGTGACTTACCAGCCCTGACATTTATATACTTTTCACCTTTGTGGTTGTTGGATGCGAGGCGCCTCGATTATAGGTCTGTAAGGACCGGGAAACGTGTGTTCAGGAATTGCCAATCCTCTAACGTAAGTGAGGACCGGCCCAACCGATCCAAGGGTTACCCAGTGTGCGTAGTCCTGAGCATTTGCTAGAGTGTCTCGAACGCGGAGAGGAGCTTGCCCCTTGCCTCGACTCATGACGGGAATCCAATTTCCAATACGTGTATTTCGGCTTTAATTGTAGAACTAGTATGGCGACATGATATATGGTACCCATGCCGTCTATGATTTATATTTATGATTGAAACTGTTTTGACACTATACACTTATTATAGTATCAAATGATTTGTTTTAAACGTACCAAGCATGTTTGGCTATTATAAGGGAAAACCCTATCCCCCGGCTTGCGTTGCATTGTATGATAGGACCTGGGTCTTATAATAGCTTCATTTTTCAAAAAGCATTGCGTTGTTTATTCTATGCACTAGTATTCTTGGGAGGAAACCCGTTCCGTGTTATACGGCGTGGTCCCTTGAATCACTCTCTTTTAAAGTAAAGCTTTAAATAACTGCTTTAGTTCTCACACCAGTCACATGACTGACCTGGAGTTTATTGTTTTAACCTAAACTCTGGGTGCCCCTATTTTCCGCACGGGCAGCTAGTAGTTTTGGTTTTGCAGATTTATATTCACAGGATCCTGGTTTACAGCTGGAATGATATCCGGAAAGCTCTGTATCCGTATATCACCTTCAGTTGTGCTTTATATTATTTTTCCGCTGCTATGTATTTAAATGTAATTTAAACCTCTGATATTTCTGTGTAATATTTATTCATTTATACTCTGTATATTCTTGTAATCTGATGCATTGTTGTAATATACAATGAAATGTTCTTCTGTTTGTGTTCTGATTTGTCATGTTCTCAACGTTCAGGGGTTTCGAACGGTCTAGATCGGTTTAACGACTGATTCAGATCGAGCGAAATTTCAGGCCGTCACATTTGGTATCAGAGCTTTGGTTTACAGAGCTCGAGAACAAGAGACTTTAGAACCTTACGAAAGAATTCATCAGATATTGGATTAGTAATATCCAATTAGAATGACTCGTTAGAGATAGGATCAGTAGTATCCTAGAACGAGTGTGAAGAGTATATTTTTCAAATGAAACAATTTTGTTTAAAAAAAAAAAAAAAAAAAAAAAATATATAAATCGTTTTAAACGTATTTGAATATTTATTTATTTTGAATATGGACAATCGAGTATATATAGATTTCGCGTATACGCGTCATGAACGTATATTCGAAGTGTTAATATACTGGATAGATATAGAATCATACTCTAGTGGCCCGAAGATGATTCTGATGATTGACTAGTTGTCATTAGTATTCATGTTCGAGTAACGAAGGTGTGATATCTATATATTTCCATTAGACTGGTGTGAGAACCAAAACTAATATAGATAGAACACTTTGTTGTGAATTGGCATCAAAAACATGATTTTTTGTATATGTATCAAAATTATGAATTTGAAAATTCTAATCCACTAATTGATTGATGTTTGAGTTGCTTGTTTAATTGTTTGCTAATTTTAACCATTTATGCCTAATTGTATCGAATATTGAATTATATTGAAATTGGTCGCATTTGCTTGCATGTACATATACTTATATTGAACAGGTCATAGCAAGGAGGCTAGAGCCAGAGAATAAAATTTGTTTGCCCGACAAATAGGTACATGTTTACTACATAATTTACTGTTTGTTTGGGTGATGATGATTTTGTGAGCCTATTGGCTAGCCGCTTGGCTTTTTCTTTTTCTTTTTGAGATCTGAAGGACCGGGGAAGCTATTTGAAATTCCCCGATGCTCCCGGTGCAGGGGAGGTTATGGCGAAATTTTTCGAAAATTTAGGGTGTTAGCCAAATTTTTGAAGTTTTGAAAATTCTCAGAAACTAAAGAGTTGGAGAATGGAAGCCAGATCGAACATAGAATTGAATAATCAAACCACTTTCGACTTTGTTCCTTTTCGGGGACGAAAAGTTTTAAGTGGGGGAGATTGTAATAACCCGAAAATCTGGGCCAGTTTAAAATTTTTATTTTGGCAATTTTAGCGAGTTATAATTATTTAAAATAGATTATTTTAAATAATATCGACGTAAAGTTTATTTTGAATATAATTCGAGCGTATATATTATATACGTCGTCGTTAGAATATAAATATTTATATATAATTATAAATAGAATTGAAAATGGCGCGGTAGTTCGAAAATTCGATTTCTAATTTCAAATGAATATACAGAATTCAATATAAGTCAGAATTGAACGAAACAAGAAATATTTGAATCTGTATAACTATATCTTTGTAACGAAGTTAACAAATTGAGATTTCATCTTAGGAATGATAAGATATGTCCAGTTTAAAATTAGAAATAGTCGCTGTGGAATTTATATATATTTTTATATATATAAGGCCCTTAAAAATGGACATTTTGCAAATGACCTCGGATTTCGACGAAACCAGTTTTGTTGGGTCCGTGATGTTGAATTATTGCTAGGTTTCAAATTTCATAATTTTTCGAATCAATATGTGAGCGTGGCAAAGGAAAACGCGTTTGACCAGTTTCAGTTGATTTTAATCGACTGGAAAATGGCCATTTTTCATACGGTCTCAGAATTCGACGAAACTAGTTTTGTTAGGACCGTATCGTCAATACGAAGCTAGAAAATATTTTTCTGGAATTTTTCTAGTTAGTATGTGACCCCGGTAATTTGAAATGCACGTTTAAAATTCAATATAGTGATTTAAAAGTAAAGTCAACGGAAACTAATCGAATCGATCGAATCAGCTTGCGATACATATCCCATTGTGTTCGGAATGGGGGTAAAACGCTATGGACGACAGGCGTTGGGCCTCGTTTTGATGTCAAAAATAAAAGTTGCTTTTTGGATTTAAAATATAATAATAAAATAAAATATATATATTCATAACCCCCCCCCCCCCCCGTTCATTTCTATTTTCCCCCAAATAAAACAAAAAAAAAACCCGATCCCTCCCAAACCCGTATACCCCGTCGTCGCCCGACCCAAAGCGCCGCCGCCGGCCTCCGATCAACCCCTCCCCCTCTCTTCTGCGCCCTACTCCCTCCTCTTGAAGCTCGCTGCGAACCCGACCCCCACTTCAGACGAGACAGCGAAACCCCCCAACCCTCCGCCGAGCACCCCCTCCGCCGCTACTGACAGCAACCCCCGACCTCGCCCCACTCGCTCCCTTCTCTCTCTTCTTCTGAAAAGCCCTCACCCACAACGGAAGTCGCACCACAGCTTGCGTCGACCACCCGAGACCCTGAATTCCTGTAAGTCCACTGATTCATTTTATTTTAGTTTAGACTAGTAAAAATATAATCTTTATTTATATAAAAATATGATGTTGGGTTAAGAGAAAATATAAATTTTAGTAGATAAAGAAGTTTGAATTTTTATATTAAAGAAGTCTGAATGTTTATATAGAAGAAGTTTGAATTTTTATAAAAAGAAAGGTGAAATTTTTATAAGAGGAAGAGATGTTTATTAATAAAAAGGCGAGATCTTTATATAGAAATATTAAAAATATGATTTTTATATTTTTAAAGTATTAAAAATATAATCTTTACTATATAGGAATATTAAAAATATGATTTTTATATTTTTAAAGTATTAAAAATATAATCTTTATAGGATAGAGAATATAAAAATATCATCTTTGTATATGTAGCAAAATAAAAATCTGATTTTTTATTTTATATACGTTAAAGTAAAGTGATGATTTTTATAAAGGTGAAATCTTTAAATTTAAAAAGGTGAAATCTTTAAATTTGAAAAGGCGAAATCTTTATGTGGAAAATAGTGTGATAAAAATATAATTTTTATCTATTTGACGTAGAAATAAAAATTCGATTTTTATATATTGAACTTTGAAATAAAAATTCGATTTTTATATATTGAACTTTGAAGTAAAAATTCGATTTTTATATATTGAACTTTGAAATAAAAATTCGATTTTTATATATTGAACTTTGAAGTAAAAATTCGATTTTTGCATATGTAGAGAATACGGGCGAAGAAAGTGATATCGGCGAGAACAGTGAAGATTTCCTGCATAAGATGTGCCGTGGAGCTTGGATAGCTATATGTGAGAACTTCTCACCTTTCAATTTAATTTTTCTAGTTATATATATACTAGGATGCAGACGGTGCTTAGTAGCACCCGACACAATCGTCCACAGACCATGGACTTGTTTGTTTGACTGTTTGGTGATTGATTGCGATATTGGTTTGAATGTGGTTTGTGGTGTGAAAAATCGAATCGATAAATTGATTAGGATTAGACGTGCGCCGTTATAAGGCGAAGGAGTAAGGCTAGGTTAGACCCTTACTCCAAATTTTGTGGTTTGCATAACGAAAGTGAATTTGATTGATGTGTGAAAGGCGTGGGCCTTCACTAGACCGGGGATAAGGCTAGGCCTCGTCCCGTTTCTAGTATCGTGCCGTTATGCCGCCGAAATTTTCTAAAATATGTTAGAAAAATAAAAATATCATTTTATTGAATAAATGAATCGAATGGAATATGCATAGGTTAAATAAAATGTTTTATCGTTAAAAATATAATTTTTAACGTGAATATGAATATAGTGAATGCGAATAAAATAAAATATTCATTTACAAGCCAGATGGTTTGTTTATGTACACCTATTTGAATGACATTGATTGGGTCGATAAATTTTACACATCGCCCAGCTGCACGAATAAAATCTGTGTTTGATTGTTTGAAACCCCACACGGGTGTTGGGATGAAATATGAAGTTCACTCATCCTGATTTATTAAATATGTCGATCGATTGATTGACAGGCTGTTATAAGCGTTAGATATCTATATTTGATGCTTATACAGTGTAGTGCACTTTGGTTGATGGTTGATTATTTTTCAATGCTATTATATACATGTGTTGTATGAAAATCCATATAGTTAACTTTATATGGTAATTGATTGGGCCTCATTCCAATTTGAAAAATAAAGAATAATATAAAATAAAGGTTCATGTGTTGACTATATTCATCCGTTGATATTAGTCATGTGTTGAACGAAATATTTTTATAATAAAATTTATATCTTTATCAATATGAAATAACGGTTCATGTGTTGACTATATTCATCCGTTGATATTAGTCATGTGTTGAACGAAATATTTTAACAAAAATAGTCACACACGGACGGTACTCATTCGTTGAGATTAGTCGTGTGTTGACAAAAAGAAATATTTGAAATAGAATATATAAAGCCGTGTTGAATAGTGATGCGCCATTTTGATGCGAACGATATTTATAACGATTTCGAAATGAATTGAATATATAACGATTTCGAAATGAATTGAATATATAACGATTTCGAAATGAATTGAATATATAACGATTTCGATTTGAATTGAATATATAACGATTTCGAAATGAATTGAATATATAACGATTTCGAAATGAATTGAATATATAACGATTTCGAAATGAATTGAATATATAACGATTTCGAAATGAATTGAATATATAACGATTTCGAAATGAATTGAATATATAACGATTTCGAAATGAATTGAATATATAACGATTTCGAAATGAATTGAATATATAACGATTTCGAAATGAATTGAATATATAACGATTTCGAAATGAATTCAAATTGAATTGAAATTTGAATTGAATAGAGATGAATTTTAAAACGAATTTATAAAAGAAAATTCAATTTTGATTTGAAATGAAATGGAAGTTGAAAATGTTTTTGAAACGAATTCAAAACTATTTATATAATTCGTTTTAAAATAGGAATCGACGAAATATATATTATATATATTATATATATAATATAATGGCCTGAATAGAACGCGCCGCGCAGCGGCAGTTCGTAAATTTCGACCATTTATTTCAAACGGACATTACGGGAGATCCGACCGTCGGATTCTCCTAAAACCGGAACCGTTGGGTTCGTATCGAAAAGAGCTTTCTAACGAATATTAGAAATTCAAAATCTAACGGTTGGATTTGGAGATACGTCCAAATCAAATTCGAAAAAGGTCGCTGTAAGTGCAGTTCGATGGCCATTGTTGGAAATCGACTGTACGGGCCTTGATAAAATTATTAAAAATAGTAATAATTAGTGTAAAATCATAAGAAATGATTTGGGAAAAATTGGGATGAAAAACTCCATATTTGAAAAGATAAAAATAGATTTTTATCGAAATGAACTAGTTTTGAACTAAATTTAAAACCCGATTTCTTTTTAAATAAATAAATAAGATTTAAAAAGGGGTTTTAAATAATCGAAATTTCTAATATATTTGATTGAATTTGAAATGGGTTTATCGTGAACAGTGTTTTAAATAACACTAGTTCTTTAACCCGATAATAAATAGAATTTAATTTGGGTTTGTCGTGAACTGTGTTTTAAATAACACCTAGTTCTTTAACCCAGAAAAAGGGAGTTTTAATGAATTTGCAATTAGATTGAAATTCGAATTGATAATCTAAATTATCAAATTTAGAATTGAGCGAGAATGGAGTATCGCCAGTTTTACTCCAAAGCGATAGTTAAATCTTTAATTAGATTTGAACGTGAAATGGTAATTAATTTTACCGATAACACCACGGTGTTAGATATGGAGTATTACCAGTTTTGCTTCATGGGATGAATAGGTCGGGATTGGGAAATAAAATAAATAATTACTTCGTTACGGTTCGCTAATCTCGACTAGTTGGAAAAACCATAATTTGGTTTTAAATGACATCCAAAGGAAGATCCAGGATAAATTTTAAAGAATTTATTTTGGATAAAATTAATGGGAACATTTCCCTAAGAATGTGAAATTTAGAAACTAGCTGTAGGTTGGCTAAGAAGAATGGTTTCCTGGGTATTGATCTGATGTTGGTTTCGGCCTTCGGGGTTAATGTTCGGGAAATTGTTCTCTTGCTAATTTGCGGTTAGTGACTAATGAATTGGAATGAGGCGTATGTTGTGTTTGTGTAACATTTGTTTTCAATATACGCGGGTTGTTCGGAAAGTCCGGGTTTATACCCATTCTGAATAACCGATTCGACGATATGTCGAAGATGAAGACGGTGGTCGAAGACCGGAAGTCTTCACATCGTTTGGGTAATTACTGACGATCTTGATTGGGCTGTACACCCAAGAAGATGGAAACAGTTAGTGATCGTCCAGACGTACTTGGAGATCGATGGATATGCGAGGAAAGTGCCTCCGGTTTCGTTCAGACCCAGAACGGACTTGTAAATGGATTGTGTGTCTGACACTGGATTTTATTCTGTGTTGATTGATTTCTATTAAATATACATCTGTTTGGCGGCGAAGAATTTATTCTTTTGCTTAACGCCCTTCTCTGAGACATACGAGCTCAGAGGTTGTATATCGATGGACATCAGTCGCATGGCATGAATTGCCTGTGTGGCACGCTAAGATGCAAGGATCAAGGCTTCTGTTGAAAAGCAAAGCCTTGTGGTTGATGATCAAAGCACGCCTACGTGGCAGCTTTGTGTATAACGTGTATTCGCGAGCCTCACACCTCGGTATGAGTTAAAAACGGGATACGGGCCGTTGGGAGAACACGACGTTTCTTTCTAGCTTTGGTGGTGTCAGTGACTTACCAGCCCTGACATTTATATACTTTTCACCTTTGTGGTTGTTGGATGCGAGGCGCCTCGATTATAGGTCTGTAAGGACCGGGAAACGTGTGTTCAGGAATTGCCAATCCTCTAACGTAAGTGAGGACCGGCCCAACCGATCCAAGGGTTACCCAGTGTGCGTAGTCCTGAGCATTTGCTAGAGTGTCTCGAATGCGGAGAGGAGCTTGCCCCTTGCCTCGACTCATGACGGGAATCCAATTTCCAATACGTGTATTTCGGCTTTAATTGTAGAACTAGTATGGCGACATGATATATGGTACCCATGCCGTCTATGATTTATATTTATGATTGAAACTGTTTTGACACTATACACTTATTATAGTATCAAATGATTTGTTTTAAACGTAC
Organism: Allium sativum; assembly: GCA_030737875.1. Classification (NCBI taxonomy): domain Eukaryota; kingdom Viridiplantae; phylum Streptophyta; class Magnoliopsida; order Asparagales; family Amaryllidaceae; genus Allium; species Allium sativum. Next base: position 157,691,341 of record CM060918.1, on the reverse strand, counting down.
CAAGCATGTTTGGCTATTATAAGGGAAAACCCTATCCCCCGGCTTGCGTTGCATTGTATGATAGGACCTGGGTCTTATAATAGCTTCATTTTTCAAAAAGCATTGCGTTGTTTATTCTATGCACTAGTATTCTTGGGAGGAAACCCGTTCCGTGTTATACGGCGTGGTCCCTTGAATCACTCTCTTTTAAAGTAAAGCTTTAAATAACTGCTTTAGTTCTCACACCAGTCACATGACTGACCTGGAGTTTATTGTTTTAACCTAAACTCTGGGTGCCCCTATTTTCCGCACGGGCAGCTAGTAGTTTTGGTTTTGCAGATTTATATTCACAGGATCCTGGTTTACAGCTGGAATGATATCCGGAAAGCTCTGTATCCGTATATCACCTTCAGTTGTGCTTTATATTATTTTTCCGCTGCTATGTATTTAAATGTAATTTAAACCTCTGATATTTCTGTGTAATATTTATTCATTTATACTCTGTATATTCTTGTAATCTGATGCATTGTTGTAATATACAATGAAATGTTCTTCTGTTTGTGTTCTGATTTGTCATGTTCTCAACGTTCAGGGGTTTCGAACGGTCTAGATCGGTTTAACGACTGATTCAGATCGAGCGAAATTTCAGGCCGTCACAAGCTCAGAGGTTATATATCGGCAAAAATCAGTGGTACGGTATGGATTGACAGTGTGACATGCTGAGTTGCATTGATCCAAGCTTTTGTTGAAAACCAGAGCTTGGTGGATGATCATCAAAGCACAGGTTTAAATAGCATAGTTTTGTGTAGCGTTAATTCGCGAGCGTCACACACTGGTATAGTGGTCGACCGAGGTGATATTGGGTGTGGTTGCCCCACACCAGTAGGGATAGGGCACACCCCCCGATTTCCAGATGGATAAAGTTAGCGGTGTCTTCCAATGCTTGGACGTAAGCCGCGGTAACCTGTTTCCTAGATATAGTGCGGATGTGCATTACGGCGTTTTCTCATGCCTGGAACGTAAGCCGTTGGGTGTTGCACTATGCGATAGATCTTTCGAGTCAAGAGCCATCAGTACAGAAATCCAAACTTCCAATATGACATTTTGCGGTTTTAATTGTATACTATATATGGCGACATAGCGGGTTGGGGCGCTCATGCCATCTATGATTGATACATTTATATTTGAAGTTGATTTCTTTACTTATAGTAATAATAAAAGATTTGTTTTAAAACGTACCAAGCATATTTGGCTATTATAAGGTAAAACTCTTTCCTCCGGCTTGCGCTGCATTATGTGATGGGACCTGTCTTATAATAGCTTCATTTTTCTTTAATTAGCATTGCGTTGTTTGTTTTAGGCACTGGTATTCTTGGGGCTAAACCCGTTTCGTGTTATACGGCGTGGTCCCTTAATTTACCTTATTTTAACGGTAAAGTTTTAAATAACTGTTTTAGTTCTCACACCAGTCCCATTACTGACTCGGAGTTTATTGTTTTAATCTAAACTTTGGGTGCCCATATTTTCCACACGGGCAACTAGTAGTTTTGGTTTTCGCGGATATTTCTTTTCCCAGGATCCCAGATTTCAACTGGAGCTATATTCGAAAAGCTTTGTGTCCATGTATTTCTTTTAGTTGTGCTAGTTATTGTATTCTCCGCTACGTATTGTATTTATACACTTTATTTCCGCTGCTTTGTATTTTAATCTCTGATATTTTTCTATGTAATATTTATTCATACTCTGAATATTCTTGTACTCTGATGTAAATTGTTGTAAATAGCAATGAAATGTTCTTCTGTTTGTGTTCTGATTTGTCGTGTTCTCAATTCAATACGGGCTTTCCCGTAAGGGCGAGTTTGGGTCATCTCATCAAATTTCATGGTTTGACTGTCATAGATGTTTTCTTCATATTGATCATCCTTTTAGAAGAGATAAGATTTTTTTTACATTTAAAAGGCATGAAACTTTGCGACCACCTAAAGTATGGCAAGTGAAGAAATTTGTGAACTTGTACAAGATTTTCCCAAGATTCATGAAACCGGAGTACATAAAGAAATTTAAGGTAAATCAACGATTCATAATTGGTGGAAACAAAGCATATTTTGGGAGTTGCCTTATTGGAAAGATCTTCTGATTCGTCGTAATATTGACGTGATGCATAATGAGAAAAACATGTTTGATAATGTAATCAATACAATTTTGATTGTCAAAGGGAAGACGAAAGATGATTTGAAATCAAGACGTGATATCAAAGTAATATGTAATCATCCAGAGCTTCATATAAAGCCAAATGACGCAAAAAACTGAAAGCGTGCAATGAACTGGATAGTAATCAAGTTATAATATTCTTAAAATGGATGGAAGGATTACGATTCCCGAATGGTATATCTTCCAATCTTCGTAGATGTGTCGACTTTAAAAACAATAAACATAGCGGGATGAAAAGCAAGGACTTTCATGTTATGATGGAAAATTTATTGCCTGTCGCTTTCAAAGAACCATTGCCCATAAAAGTTTGGACTGTTGTAATAGAGCTTAGTTTGTTCTATAAAGAGCTTTGTTCTACTACATTAAAAATTGATCGTCTACGTAAACTAGAGGAAGAAATCCCCATATTGCTCTGCAATTTGGAAAAAAAATCCTCCAGGTTTTTTCAATGTTATGGAGCATTTACCTATTCATCTTCCATTAGAAGCACGTCTTCGAGGGCCTGTGCAATACGGATGGATGTATCTGTTTGAAAGGTATTATATTTAAATAAATAAATTTTGGTTAATGAAATGCATAAAATAATTTACAATAATTCTAAAGAGGCATTTAAATCATCTAAAGAAAAAAGTGAGGCAAAAAGCTCGAGTTGAAGGTCCTATTTGCAAATCATCCATCGAAGAAGAAGCTTCATTTTTTCTCTCATTATATTAGTGATCATGTGAACATAGCATTTGCATGTACTGTGCGTAATGATGAAGGCATTGATCAAGATGACTGTCCAAGGACTTTATCTATTTTTAAAAAACATGGTCGGCCTTCTTGAAACACCCCACCTCCGTTAAGGTCACTCACAAAGGGAATGCCTTAACTTTGGTGGAGCATTATAGGTAAAAGACATAGATAATTTACAAGACAGACATATATAAGCAGCGGAAAAACAAAATTTATTTCATACGTGGTTCATAACAAAAACATTACAGCAAACTATCTCAAAATAACTTCCAAATCATTACATCAAAATCTCCGTCTTGATTATAACATAAAGAAGCATAAAACACAATAAAACTGCATAAATCCCCAAGTAGTAGTGTGTCCAAAGCCATAGCCAAAGATTAGTGGTTCCAAGCTATACATCACAGAGTCTTCAAGCTTGGAAAAATGATCGGTCCAAATTAAGCTGAGCTAAAGAAAAATAGGTCAGACATAAGTCTGGTAAGTCCAGTGATTATTCAGCATGTAAACTGGTAAGAGAACCATGACATGAATAAACTGGACGCAAGATAATAACAAAGAAACAAGGTAATAAAGGATAAGGCAAGATAAACAAGGCAAGATAAACTAACCATACTATCGCACTCATATCCATATTCTCTACACCTACTAGATATTTCAACCATCATCATGAGTTCAAACCCAGTGGTCCCTTTTTATCGATCAACTCCTACTCGCACGCATTTACTACTTGTGTCATACGGCCCTGCTCGATTGTAGATACCTGTGCTGGTCCCACCAGGGGGTGTATCAAATTCTATGGTGGCAACCCGACACGATTCAAGATGCACAGTGTATAACTACGGATGCCCAGTGCCTGCTTTTTCAACTTCAGAGTACGTGCACGCCCGTACTCCGTCGGAACCTACACTGACGCACCAACCGCCATTGTTTTGACCGCTTATAATTAGCCCAGTAATCGTGCCCCACCCTGCCTAGTTCAGGGTACCATGATACATCTATGTGGGTCACTGCTGAAATGGGTCCCCGTTACTAGGGTTTTCCTAATCAACATGTTAAATTGGTTAAGTGTCCAAGTTAACCTAATCCCACCCCTCAGTTTAGTTAACATGTTGTATTGGTTAAGTGTTGCCTTAATTAACTTAACCTTACCATTCATGACTTAGCTTTAATTCATTCATTAAAGCACCAACCACTCACATTAGACAAGTATTGCTGCGGTCACTGGATGTGCCGGTCGGGTCCGGGCAGTTTTACACCGCAACTCAGTCTAACCTCAGGTTCTTTTGGGCTCAATGCAATAACCTCTCACATTAGATATATATATTGTTACGGTTGCTGGATGTGCCGGGCGGTTCCGGGCAGTCTTACACAGTAACTCAATCTAACCTCGGGTTAGGCATATTCGTCTTTTCTAAATTTACATATTTACCTCTTTATATTTATATGTAAATTATTGTCATCCAAGTCAAGCCCCACTTTCCCTTTTAAATCAAGTTTATAATTTTAGGTATAAAAATTTATACCACTTTATGCCATAAAACATTTACATGTTTATGAGCCAAATATGCCAATTATATGTAATTTCATGTTTTTCCCCAACGTTACCCCCATTAAACGTTCGCATAAATCACATAAAATGTTAGGCTCGCTCCATAGCCTAACTCATACACAAAAGGGGAAAAAGAGGAACATGTAATATTCCAACATCATAAAAATATGGATCTAACTACACATGTGTCATATGAATTCGGCATAAAACAATATACATGAACTTGCAAATTTAGATCTACTCAACATGAATCGTAAAATAGGGGTTTTACATAGAACTACATAAACTTAAATTAGGCATGCGGTTGTGAACTTGCACAAACATAGCAAAATTCCCAAATTGACATACAACATATAGGTGTCATCACCAAATTATACAACATGAAATGTCATCGCTAAATTATACAACATGATATGCCATTGCCAAATTATACAATCATGATATGTCATCGCCAAATTATACAACATGATATGTCATCGCTAAATTATACAACATATAGGTTCATTGCCAAGCATTTAACATGGTAGTTTTATCATTAAATTATATACAGCATAATCACAAACTTATAATGATAATAGTCTTAATCAATTCAGTTTTAACAGAAAGGATAGGCATAAATTTGCATTAGGCGTTGTTCTACATCCAGTTATTTAGTCACGATTCTAATATCATTAGGTCTAAATGATAACTAGGCTTACAAATAGGAGACTAGTCTTGTGTTCTGGGATCTTTATTCTGAAATTGAATAGCTCTCCTTTGTTGTAGACGTTGAATTCTCTTAGTTGAATTAGATTTGATTTGTAATTTCTAACTTCCTTTCTAGTTGAAGGAGAATGGCGGCTACTCTAGGTTGAGTATTGACAGCATGACAGCTCTAGGAATATTTTTTTGTGTGGCTTAGGGTTTAGATTTAGGTTGCTTATATAGAAGTTTGATTTAATAGGAGCCGTTAGATCAACCTAGGGCCAATCAAAGCCATTCAATCCTAAGAGAACCAACCAGAATTTGCCACACAAGCCCTTATGACTCAAAAATCATCACACAAAGAAACACGTCAGGTTTCAGATCTGGCCCGGGGGGGAGGTCGACCCCTAGGTCGAACCCCTAGTCGACCTATGTAACCCAGGTTGACCCCCTGGTCGACCTGATTTCTGGGCGGGAAATATCCTGCCCAGCCTGCTCCGGGGTTTTTGAATTTCGAAACTTGAATTTCGGGTTGGTTTATTATTTAAATTCTTGAATCTTCTGAAAGTCATAACTCCTTCATACGGAGTCCGATTTACGCAAACTCGGACTCTATCTCAAGCAAAATTCCGAGACGAACGCAATAACGTAACCCATTTCCGTTAATTCTCACATTTGTAATTAATTATTCTTTAATTCGTTACTTTAATGTTTATAGAAAATTCGAGGTGTTACACTTCTGGTAGATGTGTGGAAGAATGGATGAATGATAGAGATTATAAAGCAGCACACACATATATTCTTCTCAATTGCACTGAAGTTGCACCGTTCGTTAGGTAATAAACTTATACATCTATGTATGCATGTACTGTATCTTTAATCATATATGTAACACTTGTCCTATAATTGCAGCATTTGTGAATCACAATATCCAAACGACGATATCAACAAAGAATTCACTAGTTTGTTTACTAATTATGTTTTTGATCCAACAAATTGTGTTATGGATGAAGGATTGAAACATTTGGCAATGAGACCAAAACGAAATGTCAAGATATATCCATTATTCTTTGTCAATGGATATAAATTTAGCACTAAATAATATGATGTAGAAAAATTAACTAAGAATATCGGTGTATTTGTTAAAGGTAGTGATGGTCCAAACGACCATATACACGATTTTTATGGCATGCTAAACCAGATTCTGCAATTGTCATATTTCACACGGCAAGCGGAAGAAGTATTTTTGTTTAAATGCAACTGGTTCAGCAACGTTCCAGGTTCTGGAATCAACGTGCACCCAAAATATAATCTTATAGAAGTAAGACATAACTCCCGTTATTATAAGTATGATCCTTTTGTACTTGCCAAACAAGTTCTTCAAGTATATTATGCTCCTTATCCATTTATGAGAATAGACAAAATAGATTGGTGGGTTGTTTTCAAAACAAAGGCAACGTTTACATTTGACGGACGTAATATTCCCGACGACCAAGCTTATCAAGCAGATGTCGAGGAAAATACAGAAATAGTAATAACCGATGATCAAACTGATTTTGGACCTCTAAACGATGAATCGAATGCATTAATTAATGTATTTGAGACTACGGATGAACCACATATGGAGGAGGAAATAGAGTTAGAATCTGAAAGTGACGAGGACGACTAACCAATAATCCTCATATTAAGAAGGTAATTTTATGTTTATTTTTACATAGTAAGAATAAAATTCATATTCGATAGATATTTCTTATGTTAACACATTTTAATATATATTTCTTATGTTATCTGTCAACAATTAACATATCATAAATAAAAAATATGTTATCTATCAAACTTATATTTATTTTTATGACATTTCTTTGAATCAAACTCATATGTTAACTAGACATATCTATGAATCAAACTCATATTTAACACTTCTACGATTCAAACTTGTAATGTTAACCATACATTTCTATTAACAAGTAACATATAGAATTATAGCCTTTCCTACTTTCTTTACTTGTCATCTAGTGTGGTATTTATGCTATGGCACTTCTATTAACAAGTACTCATGTTATCTCATACCATGTTTTTACATGGCTCTTTCATGTCATGTTATGTTATGTTATGTTATGCTGTTGTCTGTAAGAGGTATGACGTCACAATGTCATGTAGGTGGCGATAAGGGTGGTCCGTCGGAGTTATCCTGTGTGGTCTGGCTTAAGCCAAATGTAACAACCCGTATTTTCAATAACCTGTTATAACGTAAATCGAGGCAGAATTTAATTTATAAATCTGAATCAAGGAAAACGGACTATGCCATTGCGTTCGTCTCGGAAAAATACGCGAAATAGAGTCTGAGTTTTCGAAAATCGGGGTCCGTATGACCCGATTAAGGCCCAATGAAGTTTTTAGAAAATTTCAAGTTCAAAACAGATTTCGAATTTCGGGTTCAAAATTCGAAAAAGGGTCAGATTGGGCCAGGCGGGAAAATTCCCGCCAGAGCACCCAAGTCGACAGCCCTGTCGACTTAGGAGTCGACTTGGTTGGACCCAAGTCGACAGCCCTGTCGACTTGGCTGTCGACTTGGTTCAGCCGGGCAGTTTTGCCTGGTGCACCATTTTGGGGTTTTGGTTAGGTTTTGGGGCCAGATTCGGTTTTAAGGGCTGAGATTGGAATTAGGGTTTAATCCTAAGGTTGAAACTAATCCTAATCTCTATAAATAAGCCCCTAACCTAACCCTAAATCATCATTATTCATTCAAGTAACTAAACTATGGCAAAATCATTCCTCTCATGGCCTCCACTCTCTTCAAAAAAAATTCCTAAGTTACTTCTATGAGAGATTTTCCATGCATACAAGTGTTTTCAAGCTTGTATGAGTGTCATTAGCTTGCATTCAAGTCAAGTTTCCATATTTACATCATAAAGCAAGGGTTTTGATCATTTTGGCTCAAGGGTTTTCCTATTGGAGCTTGCATTTTGGGTTTATTTGATTGCATAAGGGCTTTGTCTCAATCTATATATATTTTTGTGTCTTCATAAGCATTGTAAGCCCTTTTCTACTTTCATATTTAAACTCTAAAGTTAAATGAATGATGCAAGTTTGGTTGATCATTATGATATGCAAGTTTGCCATGTTATGATATGCAAGTTTATCATGTTATGTTATGCAAGTATGCCATGTTATGATATGCAAGTTTACCATGTTATGCTATGCAAGTTTGCCATGTTATGATATGCAAGTTTACCATGTTATGTTATGCAAGTATGCCATGTTATGATATGCAAGTTTATCATGTTATGTTATGCAAGTTTGCCATGTTATGATATGCAAGTTTATCATGTTATGTTATGCAAGTTTGATATGCAAGTTTGCCATATGATATGCAAGTTATGTTATGCAAGTTTGGGTTGATCATTTTGCTCATGTTATCATGTTATGCAAGCTTATCTTGGGTTTATGAGCTTAAAGCTTCAAGCTTTATGCTAAAGGTTGCATTTTGGCAACATGTAAGTTATCATATCCCTTATGATAACTTGCATGTGAGGCTAAATGCGAACTTATGGCAACTTCTACATGTCATTTATCACCATGTATCACTTATATGCTAAGTTTGGTTTTATGCATACTTTTGGGGCCTAATGATGCAATATGCAAGTATATGAACATATGTACATTTCATATGCCACCATGTTAAACTTGTGGCTTAAACACCATTTGTCATCTTTATGCCAAGTTCCCTCTTTCTATCCTTTATGCGCTATTGCGATTATGTAAGCGATGGGATTGCGTTTGGGGTTGGGTAAACTTAAAAGACATGAAAACATAAGATTGGGAATTTACCTATTAAGTTAGGTCTACACAAATTCTTGAAAACTTGTAATATTTTTTGGAAACATGATGGACATGACACTTAGAAAATATAAGTGTGACCAACTCGAGGTTGGGTTGAGTTTGTAGCGTAAGACTACCCGGAACCGACCGGCTTAACTAGTTGCTACAAACAATAGGACCCAATGTGAGAAGTTGGTCATGTTGTACCTTGAACCCGAGGTTAGACCAAGTTGTGGTGTAAAGCTACCCGGACCCACCCGGCTTAACTAGTAACCACAACAAGGTCTAATGTGAGAGGTTAAGGCACATTAAATTAATTAATGCCTCATGATTAGGGTTAAGTCATGGTCCACTTAATACTTAACCAATTTGGGCTTGGTAGATTAATCAGGGTTAAGTCGTGAACTCATCGTTACACTTAACCAAGTTAATCCATGATTAGCAAGAGGGTTAAACCGTACTTAACCCACTAGAAAATCCTAGCAATGGGGGTCCACTCCAGCAGTAATCCCAAGTTTGTATCATTAAGACCCTAGGGACTAGGCTAGGGAGGGGGGCACAATTACTGGACTTGAGGTAAGTGACCAAAAACGACGGCAGAGTGGTACGCCGGTGTAGTTCCGGGCGGACTATGGTCGTGCACATAGTCCGAAGCCGGGGAAAACATGCACGGGTACCAGTAGATCGAGACTGTGCACTTATGTTTATGGTGTCCAGGGGTTGACACCCTAGGGCTTGATACACCCGACGGGAGACCCTGCACAGTCCGACTACAATTATGTTTGGGCCGCATTGACACCAACACGTGACGAGTTAGGCTTAGGGAGCCGATCGATTAGACCGTTTGATTGGACCTCGTATTAGGGTCACTTCATATTATTGGACCTCGTATTACGGTCATTTCATGTTATTGGGTCAAAGCTTGGGCCAAGGGATCAATACGTGTTTATTCAAGTCATGTTAGTTTGCTAGTACACCTGTGGTGCAAAACCTTAAACCTGATTATGCGATGACACCTTTTATCTATCATGCCAATATGTAGTTATCCTTATGTTCATCTCAGCTTTCATCATGACAGTTAACTTTATCAGTTTACATTGATTGTAGTAGGGCTTACTCAGTCTTTTTGACTGACCTGTTTTTCTTTCGCCTCTTTTCTTCCATTTCCCCCCCAGGTTCTCAGGGTGGGAATATTGGAGCTTAGCTTGGATTTCTGATCGCTTGCTTGTGGGATTTAGCTCATGTACGGTCTTGACATGAAGCTAGCTATGGTTATCACTTATTTTGGGGATAGTACTTATGTATTTCAGTTTTTTTTCCAGAGATGTTGTTTTTATCTAGACTTGTGTATTTGGAAAGTTGACATTATGTTGTGCCAGATTTGTTTTGAAATAGTTTGAAATCTTCCGCTGTTTTACTTATCTTATTTACTCTGTTTACATATATACATATGTTCTTGTTCTGCCTTGATATATCATTATGCATGTTTACCCGGTACAAACGCCCCTCCAAAGTCAGAGTGCTTGCAAGAGCCACCCTGAGGGAGGTGGGGTGTTACATTTGGTATCAGAGCATATGGTTTACGAGAAGGAACAAAAAGGTTTTTAGAAAACTTTTGGAAAACTATTTTAAAAAACCAAGTATAAAGTATTTTCCAAAGAAAAGTCTAGTTTATTTTAAAGGCTATTCCCCAAAAAGCCATTAGCAAAATTCCTTCGTTTTTCTCCGTTCTGAATCTATCTTTTTCTTCGTTTTCAGTATGGCCAATAACTTTGCCATTCCGGAGGGAGTTCATGTACCCGTTTGGTATAGGAGACTTTTGGAGGCTAGGGCGACCGAAGCCGGCCCCGCAGATGTTCCTCCTACTCCTCCTCCGGTGGTTAATGTTTCTCCTCCTCCTCCCATAGCTGATGTTTCTCTTCCCCCTCAGCCTCCACAAGCGAATTTTGCGGAAACTTGTAAGAACTTTAAGACGATGGGTGGCAAGAACTTTCAAGGCACCGAGACTTTTGTAGAGGCCAGGAATTGGTTGAAAGAAACCGATGAACTTTTTGCCTTCTTTGATATAGATGACCGTAGGAAGGTTTTATTGGCAGTGTGGTTGCTAAAGGAAGAATCTGCACGTTGGTGGGTGGTCACCACCGCTACTAGGCCAATTGAGACTTGGGATGACTTCCGGGGAAAGTTTGGACTAAGGTTCCTATCACTAAAGCAAGGGGACATGACTATTAGGGAATACGTGGATAAGTTTAATCAACTTGCTCGGTTCGGTTTAGACTTGGTTAACACAGCTCAGAAGAAGGCCCTATACTTTGCTCTAGGATTAAACGAGCCATTACATGGTTTAGCCATGACTCATATACCCTTGGGGGCAACTTTCGAGAGTTTGGTGAATATGGCCCTACTCAATGAAGAGAATAGGAGTGACAAGAAAGAGATCAAGATGAATGATACTCAAGCCAAGAAGACTGATTCCCAGTGGAAAGGAAATCAGGGTAATCCAAGTGGTCAGAGCAGTCAAGGCAATCAGAACAAGAACAAGAGTCAAGGCAACAAGGGGAACAATAGCAAGGACAATAACGACAAGAGGAAGTGCCATTATTGCGGTTCAGTTGGGCATCTTATTAAGGATTGTAAGAAGAGAAAAAGGAAGAGTGGTGAATGCTTTCATTGTGGTGAGTTTGGACATTTCAGCAAAGATTGCCCGAAGAAGCAAGGGCAAGGTCAGACTCAGTGTGCAAGACCATCTGGAGGGCGAGTTCATCCCCTCAACATCGTTCTTCCAGCTCATGATCGAGATAGTGTTTTTGTTAAAAGTCCTGTTTACATTTCTGATGTTCCTGTTTGTACTTTGTTTGATTCTGGCACATCGCATAGTTTATTTCATCTGATCTAGTTGAAAGTTGCACCTAAGTACTAGTCTAGTTAATGATCCCGTGTGTGTTCCAAATCCAATTGGGGTTTCCGCCCATTTGTCTATTATCTATGTGGATTTGAAAATCTCTATCTTTAGTGTAGAGTTCTCGTGTGATGCTTATATTCTCGGTTTCATGGGGTATGGGTTGATTTTTGGGCATGGATGGGTTGTCCAGTTTTGGAGCCATCCTTGATTTTTGAGCATAGGGTTGTGAGGCTCATGACTCGCCTCGGTAATACCCTAAAAATTTCTAGTAACCCTATGAGTCCCGTCATGTTGTGTTATCTTGAATTCCTCAACTCGTCTATCGATAGTTTGCAATCGGTGAGGGTGGTCCAAGAATATCCTGATATCTTGGGTGAAGTGAAGGGGGTTACCCCTAAACGAGAGATAGATTTCCGCGTTTATCTAGTTGATAATGCCAAGATAGTTTCGTGGCCGGTTAGGCACATGGCCCCGCAAGATGAGAGTTAAGAAAGCAAGTCAAGGAGTTGCTTGAGAAGAACTTCATTAGACGAAGTATATCTGAATGGGGAGCGCCTGTAGTATTTACTACCAAGGCAGATGGTTCTCTTCGACTTTGTGTTGATTATCGTGAGTTAAACAAAGAGAATAGACAACCATTGCCAAGGATCGATGATTTGTTTGATCAGCTTGTAGGAACATCTGTTTTCTCTTGATCTTGCTACTGGATTCCATCAGCTCAGTGTAACACCCCGAATTTCAATTAACACTAATGGTTAGTAATTAAAGTATAAATAATCTCAGATGTGAGAATCAGGGGAAACGGGCTGCGTCATTGCGTTCATCTCGGAAAAATACGCGAAATAGAGTCCGAGTTTGCGTAAAACGGGTACCGTATGAAAGAGATATGGACGAACGAAGTTAGGCAGAAAAACCCGAAACAGGCCAGAAACGCACTGGCGCACTTGTGAAGTGCGCCAGTACAAAAATACACTGGCGCACTTGGGAAGTGCGTCCATGTCGGGACAGGGAACCTGCACAGTTTCTAGAGAGTTCTGTGGTTGGGTGCACCAGTTTGGGGTTTGGGCTTGGTCTTAGGGCTGGTTTCTGGAAGGTTCCGAAATCTAAGGGTCCTAATCTAATTTAGGGTTAATCTAAGGGCCTAAAACATTCACCTAATCTATAAATACACCCTAAACCTACCCTAATCCATACTAAAAATAGAATTGAGGGCTACATGCCGCCAAATTAAATCTTAGAAGGAGCCTCCACTAATTTATGAAGAGGGTTGCAAGCTAATCACTCTCTAATCAACCTCTAATCCATTCTAAGCATCTTAATCTTCTTCATTTGGAGTGCAAATTGGCTAGTTGTGAGTTTCTATCACTCTAATGATCAATTGCTAAACTAAGTAGATGAGATATGATGAGATCATATGGTTTTGTTTGGGGATTAATGGGTTTTAAGTCATATGACATGATGTTAGTTTGCTAATGTATGTGGGTTATGCAAGTTTTGTGCTTTGTGATCATATGTTAATATGCAAGTTACATGTATGATAATATGCAAGTTACATGTATGATAATTATGCAAGTTGTATGTTTCTTCATATGCAAGTTTATGAGTTCATATGCAAGTATGTAACATGTTATGCAAGTTCATATGCAAGTTTATGAGTTCATATGCAAGTTATGTAACATGTTATGCAAGTTCATATGCAAGTTATGTGACATATTATGCAAGTTCATATGCAAGTCATGTATTTGTTAATATGTAAGTTTATGTAACATGTTATGCAAGTTAATATGCAAGTTATGTGACATGTTATACAAGATTATATGCAAGTTATGTGACATGTTATACAAGATTATATGCAAGTTATGTGACATGTTATGCAAGTTCATATGCAAGTTATGTGTTTGTTAATATGCAAGATGGCACCTTTGAAACATGTTCATACATATGCAAGTTGACACCTTTTATATGTGTTATGTCATGAGAACGAAATTACGTGGGAACGATGGGGTTAATTAAATGCATATGTTAATAAGATTGTGTGAAATTAATATAATTATGCATAACATAAAATAAATGAACATAGTATGGGAATTTGCCTATTAAGTTAGGTGTACCCATACTATGTGTTGGGAATTTGCCTATTAAGTTAGGTGTACCCACACTTTGGAGTTGGAAATTTGCCTATTAAGTTAGGTGCACCCATATTCCTAAAATAAACAGGATAATTAACACAAATTATGGGGGTGATTAATTAGGAGTAATTAATCGATTAAGACACGAGGTTGGACCCGTTTGTAGTATAAGACTGCCCGGAGTTTACTGGCTTAACCAGGCATCTACAAATGATGGTCCAATGTGAGGGGTCTTAATCATAAATTAAATACGTAACAAGGGTAAATGACACGAGGTTGGACCCGTTTGTAGTGTAAGACTGCCCGGAGTTTACCGGCTTAACCAGGCATCTACAAATGACGGTCCAATGTGAGGGGTCCTTTACACGGTTACGGTGTTAATCAATTAAGAAACACTTAACCAGATAAGCATGTAGTGGGGCATGGGGGTTAAGTGGGTACCTTGGGTGGTATGTGGAAATTGCTAGTGGTTCCCAATAGAAAATATGATAAAATACTTAACCAAGATGAAACATGTAATTAAACATGATTAAAGGGTTAAGCGGGAAACACTAGTGTGTGGGCCAAGCTTAGGGGGATGGCTTGTGCTGGGGGCCCATTTCAACCAGTAACCCATACGTATCTTAGTGGGCTCGACCCATGTCGAGGACGGGACACGCATACTGGGCTTGACTATAAGAGGCCAAAATGGGTTAGCGGTGGCAACGCATGACCAACGGGTTTCATATGCGTGTGTGGACCCGGGCTGGTAAATAAGACGTTGTTGCATCGTGTAGATATAAGCCGTGCACCGTTAATTTTATCAGGTTGCCACGTTGGGGAATGGTACACCCCACGGTGGGGCCAGCACAGGTATCTACGTTAGGGAGCCGATCGAATGGGGAGTAGTGTGTACACCTAGTGGATTGTAGGGCCCCGTGGCGTCTACTTAGTCACCTAGGGGTACGCGAGAACTATTAAGTTAATTTTATAAGTCCATGGGTGGGATCAACCTTTAAGTTAGGAATGACTGGTGTGGTGCAGTTTAGTCATTTATCTTTGGAAGGGTAGATGCGTCTTTATCTTTTATCTTAGTTTAGTTGGCTGCTTAGTGTAGCCATTCATCCCCATTAGTTACCGTATATCAGTTTATGTCTTCTCTGGTTACTTTAACGATTGTATTGTTAAAGTTATAGGACTCGCTCAGACTTATGTCTGACCCCGTTGTTTTTATCTTTTTTTCCCAACCCTCAGGTCCTACGGTGGATCCTAGCAGTAGTGGAGCTTGATCGGATTGTTGTTCCAGTCTTTAGGAGCTTGGATAGATGTAAAGCTCCAGTTACCCAGTTATCTTTTCTTTTGTCATGGCTATTGTATGAGAGTGGGATTATGTACTTCTTTATTTTGATGGATATTGTACTTGACTTTTATTGTGGTTTTATGATGTAACCAGACATGTTTTACTTCCGCTGTTATGAGATGATGTTTTAAATTTCAAGTACTATTTATATCTGTCTTGTTGTAATTTTTCTGTTCTATATTCACTAAAATACTCCACCGATGCTATGGCATTCCCTTAGTGAGTGATCATAGCGGGAGTGGGGTGTTACACGTGGTATCAGAGCTGAAGGTTACCGGAACAGATAAATTTTCGAGAAAAATACTTTTTTTTTAAAAAAAATAGTAAAGGTATTATTTTTGGAAAAAGTATTTTCAAAAACATGTCTTTTAAGAGAAAAGTTTTTGAAAAAGAAAAGCATAATCCCCAATAGCCATATCTTTATCTTTCGGAATCTCCTTTTTGAATCTTTCCTCTTTCGTTTCAGCATGGCTGAAGATCTTAACATCCCGGAGGGCTTAGATATACCACTATGGTATAGGAGGTTACAAGAGGCTAGGGCCGCGGCTGCGGGTCCAGCCAATGCTACTACACCAGAGGCAACCGCTCCTCCTCCTCCTCAGCCTAGAGTGGATAATTTTGCTAAGATTTGCAAGGAGTTCAAGGCTATAGGAGGAAAACCTTTTCTAGGTTCAGGGACTTTCGTAGAGGCTAGAGATTGGCTTAAGGAAGTGGAAGAGTTGCTAGATATCTTTGAAGTGGAAGAGGGAAAGAAAGTCAAGTTGGCGGCTTGGTTAATGAAGGGAGAGGCCTCATTCTAGTGGGAGGTCACTAATGGAGAACGACCTGTTGACTCTTGGGCAGATTTCAAGCAAAGGTTTGGGGCTAAGTTTCTCTCAAGGGCGGAAGAGAATCTGTTTATGGAGAAGTTCTTGAATTTGAAGCAAGGGAATCTCACGGTGAAAGAATATGTCAACAAATTCAATCAATTAGCAAGGTTTGGCATAGAGTTGGTGAATACGCCGGAGAAGAAGGCCTTGAGGTTCGTTAGAGGCTTGAACGAACCATTGCAAGGAATAGCTATGACTCACATTCCTATGGGGGCCACCTTTGAGAAGCTTGTCTACATGGCACTTATGCATGAGGATGATAAGAGTTCTAAGGCACCAGAGAAGAAGGGGGATCAGAAGAAACCACAACAACAACAACAAGGCAAGGGTGGAAAAGGCAATGGTGACAAGGGGAAGAAGAAGAAGAAGTGCTTCAATTGTGGGACCCCAGGCCACCTCAGCAAGGATTGTCGCAAAAAGAAGAAGACCGGTTGCTTTCATTGTGGTGAAGCAGGACATCTTGTGAAGGACTGCCCAAAGAAGGGGCAGAAGACGGGGTCTACCTCAGGAGGTCAGGTGCAAGCTCTTATGGCACCAGCTCAGGCAGGGGGGCAAGTTCAGGCTCTCTCAGTTCCACCGATTCAGCAGAGAGGTAGAACTATTTCCGTTGAAAGTCTGGTTTTTCTGTTTGATCATCCAGTTCGTACTTTGTTTGACTCTGGCGCATCGCATTCTTTTATCTCATCATCGTTAGTTGAGTCACTGCACTTAGACACCAGTCTAGTTGATGATCCCTTGGTTGTTTCAAACCCAATTGGGGGCTCCATATATCTGTCTATGATATGTTTGGGTTTGAAGATTTCTATACTTAGCGCTGAGTTTGGATGTGATGCTTTTGTATTGGGCTTCACGGGCTATGGGTTGATTTTGGGCATGGACTGGTTATCCAGTAATGGTGCCATTCTTGATTGTGAAAGGAGAGTTGTTAGGCTTATGACCCGCTTGGGTAATACTCTCGAGATCTCTTGTAATCCCATGGAATCTGTTTTGCTAAGTTATCTTGAATCGCTCGATGCTTCGGTCGAGAATTTGTGTTCTGTCAGAGTGGTCCGGGAATATCCGGATGTGTTTGAAGAGGTGAAGGGTTTGCCTCCGAAGCGGGAGATAGATTTCCGAATTTATTTGGTGGATAATGCCAAACCAGTGTCTTTGCCAGTGCGCCACATGGCTCCTCGTGAGAGAAGAGAACTTCATAAGCAAGTAGGGGAGTTGCTTGAGAAGGGGTTCATAAGGCGAAGTATATCGGAGTGGGGAGCTCCAGTAGTGTTTGCCACGAAGGCGGATGGGTCCCTCAGACTTTGTGTGGATTATAGAGAACTTAATAAGCTCACGAAGAAGAATAGACACCCATTATCGAGGATAGATGATCTCTTTGATCAGTTGGTTGGCGCCTCAGTGTTTTCGCAGATGGACTTAGCTACAGGGTTTCATCAGTTGAGAGTGGCGGAGGACAGTATAGAGAAGACTGCTTTCCGGACTTCGGATGGTTTTTATGAGTGGCTTGTGATACCATTTGGGTTGACAAACGCCCCGGCATACTTTGTTGATCTGATGAGTAGAGTGTTCAGAGAGTATCTGAATAAGTTTGTAGTGGTCTTTGTGGATGACATCTTGGTCTTTTCCAAGAGTGAAGAAGAGCATGCCTTACATCTCAGAGAAGTGTTGGAGACTCTTCGAGCACATAGTCTTAAAGCTAAATTCTCTAAATGTCATTTTTGGAGAAGAGAAGTGTGATTCTTAGGGCATGTGGTCTCTAAGGAAGGGATAGCTGTGGATCCCGCAAAGATAGTATCTATCCAGGATTGGAAAGTTCCTAGAAATGCTACCGAAGTAAGAAGTTTCTTGGGGTTGGCAGGATATTATAGGAAGTTCAACAAAGACTTCGCGAGGATATCAGCCCCATTAACCCGCTTGACGAAGAAGAATCTGGTTTTCTCATGGGACGTAGATTGTGATGATGCTTTCCGACGATTAAAGAGAGCTTTGACCACCGCTCCAGTTTTAGTGCTTCCAGATGGGAGTAAGCCGTTTGTTGTTTATACCGATGCTTGTGGGACAGGATTAGGCGCAGTCTTGATGCAGGAGGGAAGGGTAATAGCCTATGGAGGGAGGCAATTGAGAGTGCATGAGAAGAATTACCCTACCCATGATCTAGAGTTGGCCGCGATTGTTTTCGCACTTAAGTCTTGGCGCCATTATCTTCTTGGTGAGAGATTCGAGTTGTTCACTGACCATAAATCATTAAAGTACTTATTCTCTCAGAAGGATTTAAACTTAAGACAGCAAAGGTGGATGGAGTTCTTAGCATCCTATGATTTCGAGATAGCGTATACCCCTGGCAAGGGTAACGTGGTGGCGGACGCCTTGAGTAGAAAAAGGCTATCTTTGAGTCCATTGTTCGTGGAACGGCGAAGCTTGGAGTTTCTTTCTTTGTTTGACTTCAGACCTTCTGTTGACTTTGTACCTGGTTTGTTAGCATCCTTGGAGGTTAGACCTACTCTTTTGGGACGGATTGGCGAGGCTCAGCGAGACGACCCACAGTTGGTTGAGTTGGTAGAGAAGCTTATAAGGGGGGAGTCGTCCAGCCATTAGGGTAGATACACCATAGATGATAGGGGATGGTTGCATAGAGACGGTAGACTTTGTGTACCGCAAGATGAGGGTTTGAAGAAGGCTATTTTGGATGATGCACATCGTTCAAGGATGACTATTCATCCCGGTGGAGACAAAATGTACCAAGACATGAAGAGAGTTTTCTTCTGGGCCGGTATGAAGAAAGATGTGGCCGAGTATGTGGCTAGATGCTTAGTGTGCCAACAAGTTAAAGCGGAGCAAAGGAAACCCGGTGGGTTGCTACACCCATTGGAAGTTCTGCAATGGAAGTGGGATAGTGTCTCGATGGATTTCATCGATGGGTTACCGAGATCGAGGAAGGGCAATACGGGAATTTGGGTTGTGGTAGACAGACTTACCAAGAGTGCCCATTTTATACCCGTGAAGAGTAAGAGGACCGCTCCATGGCTTGCTTCAGTCTATGTTAGAGAGATTGTTAGATTGCATGGCGTACCATCCAGCATTGTGAGTGATCGAGATCATATCTTCACTAGTGAGTTTTGGAGAAGTTTGCAAGAGGCGGTAGGGACTCAGTTGTGTTTGAGCACCGCATATCATCCTCAGACGGACGGTCAGACCGAGAGGGTGAACCGTATCTTAGAAGATCTTTTGAGGCTTTGTATCTTGGATTTTGGAGGTACATGGGAAGAACATCTTCCTTTGGTGGAGTTCGCATACAATAACAGCTTTCAGTCTAGTATTGGCATGGCACCTTTCGAAGCTCTTTATGGAAGGCCTTGTCGATCTCCTACATGTTGGTGGGAATCTACGGATAAGATCTTGCTTGGGCCAGATATGGTTAGAGAGACTTCAGAGAAGATTGATTTGATTCGAAGAAGGATGAAGGCAGCGCAAGATAGACAGAAATCTTATGCGGATTGGAGAAGGACGGATCTTGAGTTTGAGGTTGGGGACATGGTTTTTGTCAAAGTATCTCCGTTGAGAAATGTTGTTCGCTTTGGGTTCGTTGGGAAGTTAGCACTGAGGTTTGTTGGGCCATTTCCTATTAAGGAAAGGATTGGACGGATGGCATATAGGGTGGAGTTGCCCGACAGACTTAGTGGTGTTCATGATGTATTCCATGTATCACATTTGAGGAAGTGCTTACATGAGACCGCAGAGGTGGTAGAGCCGAGCTTGCTTAGAGATGTAGAGGTAGAGCGTGATGCGACGATTCGACGAGCTCCTACTCGCATCCTTGGGTAAGAAACTAGGAAGTTGAGGAACAGAGAAGTTCAGCTAGTTAAAGTGCAATGGGGAGATGACGAAAGCAATGCTACTTGGGAGACGGAAGCGAAGATGCGTTCTTTGTATCCATTTCTTTTTGAGAGTATGTCTTTTAACTTCTCCTTTATCGCTTGTCTAGTACTTATCTTATCTTTAGTATATCCTCTCGCTAGTACCTATGACCTTTAGATAGGGTAAAACCTATGGTTGAAACATGTGTTTGAAACATGTTATGGTTGATGGATGCATGTGGATGCAATTGTTTGCTAGTGGTTGCTCGTGGATGCATATAGACACACATTAGGCACTAGATCGGCTCAGTCACTTCATGTTGCATATCGCATAAATGGATGTGGTAGTTAGATTGATGGATGTATCATGGCTGTGTTATCATGTGGATGATGCATTTTTGTGTATGGTTATGCACGCATATAGAAATTGTATGTGTCAATAGGGTTTCGCATACATATTGGATGCATGGCACTATCATGGTTTGCATTAAGGAGGTCGACTGAATCAGTAGACCGCCTGATTTTGCATTAGTATACGGACATATACACACACTTTCTGCATATGTTCATACATCATTAGAAGTTTCTAAGGATAATGGTTGCTTGTAGTTGATGGTTTAGTAGATGGTTGTTTGGTTGGTAGGATACGTTCTTCTTGACTTAGAGATTTCGAGGACGAAATCCTTTAAGTAGGGGAGAATGTAACACCCCGAATTTCAATTAACACTAATGGTTAGTAATTAAAGTATAAATAATCTCAGATGTGAGAATCAGGGGAAACGGGCTGCGTCATTGCGTTCGTCTCGGAAAAATACGCGAAATAGAGTCCGAGTTTGCGTAAAACGGGTACCGTATGAAAGAGATATGGACGAACGAAGTTAGGCAGAAAAACCCGAAACAGGCCAGAAATGCACTGGCGCACTTGTGAAGTGCGCCAGTACAAAAATACACTGGCGCACTTGGGAAGTGCGCCCATGTCGGGACAGGGAACCTGCACAGTTTCTAGAGAGTTCTGTGGTTGGGTGCACCAGTTTGGGGTTTGGGCTTGGTCTTAGGGCTGGTTTCTGGAAGGTTCCGAAATCTAAGGGTCCTAATCTAATTTAGGGTTAATCTAAGGTCCTAAAACATTCACCTAATCTATAAATACACCCTAAACCTACCCTAATCCATACTAAAAATAGAATTGAGGGCTACATGCCGCCAAATTAAATCTTAGAAGGAGCCTCCACTAATTTATGAAGAGGGTTGCAAGCTAATCACTCTCTAATCAACCTCTAATCCATTCTAAGCATCTTAATCTTCTTCATTTGGAGTGCAAATTGGCTAGTTGTGAGTTTCTATCACTCTAATGATCAATTGCTAAACTAAGTAGATGAGATATGATGAGATCATATGGTTTTGTTTGGGGATTAATGGGTTTTAAGTCATATGACATGATGTTAGTTTGCTAATGTATGTGGGTTATGCAAGTTTTGTGCTTTGTGATCATATGTTAATATGCAAGTTACATGTATGATAATATGCAAGTTACATGTATGATAATTATGCAAGTTGTATGTTTCTTCATATGCAAGTTTATGAGTTCATATGCAAGTATGTAACATGTTATGCAAGTTCATATGCAAGTTTATGAGTTCATATGCAAGTTATGTAACATGTTATGCAAGTTCATATGCAAGTTATGTGACATATTATGCAAGTTCATATGCAAGTCATGTATTTGTTAATATGTAAGTTTATGTAACATGTTATGCAAGTTAATATGCAAGTTATGTGACATGTTATACAAGATTATATGCAAGTTATGTGACATGTTATACAAGATTATATGCAAGTTATGTGACATGTTATACAAGATTATATGCAAGTTATGTGACATGTTATACAAGTTCATATGCAAGTTATGTGTTTGTTAATATGCAAGATGGCACCTTTGAAACATGTTCATACATATGCAAGTTGACACCTTTTATATGTGTTATGTCATGAGAACGAAATTACGTGGGAACGATGGGGTTAATTAAATGCATATGTTAATAAGATTGTGTGAAATTAATATAATTATGCATAACATAAAATAAATGAACATGGTATGGGAATTTGCCTATTAAGTTAGGTGTACCCATACTATGTGTTGGGAATTTGCCTATTAAGTTAGGTGTACCCACACTTTGGAGTTGGGAATTTGCCTATTAAGTTAGGTGCACCCATATTCCTAAAATAAACAGGATAATTAACACAAATTATGGGGGTGATTAATTAGGAGTAATTAATCGATTAAGACACGAGGTTGGACCCGTTTGTAGTATAAGACTGCCCGGAGTTTACCGGCTTAACCAGGCATCTACAAATGACGGTCCAATGTGAGGGGTCTTAATCATAAATTAAATACGTAACAAGGGTAAATGACACGAGGTTGGACCCGTTTGTAGTGTAAGACTGCCCGGAGTTTACCGGCTTAACCAGGCATCTACAAATGACGGTCCAATGTGAGGGGTCCTTTACGCGGTTACGGTGTTAATCAATTAAGAAACACTTAACCAGATAAGCATGTAGTGGGGCATGGGGGTTAAGTGGGTACCTTGGGTGGTATGTGGAAATTGCTAGTGGTTCCCAATAGAAAATATGATAAAATACTTAACCAAGATGAAACATGTAATTAAACATGATTAAAGGGTTAAGCGGGAAACACTAGTGTGTGGGCCAAGCTTAGGGGGATGGCTTGTGCTGGGGGCCCATTTCAACCAGTAACCCATACGTATCTTAGTGGGCTCGACCCATGTCGAGGACGGGACACGCATACTGGGCTTGACTATAAGAGGCCAAAATGGGTTAGCGGTGGCAACGCATGACCAACGGGTTTCATATGCGTGTGTGGACCCGGGCTGGTAAATAAGACGTTGTTGCATCGTGTAGATATAAGCCGTGCACCGTTAATTTTATCAGGTTGCCACGTTGGGGAATGGTACACCCCACGGTGGGGCCAGCACGGGTATCTACGTCAGGGAGCCGATCGAATGGGGAGTAGTGTGTACACCTAGTGGATTGTAGGGCCCCGTGGCGTCTACTTAGTCACCTAGGGGTACGCGAGAACTATTAAGTTAATTTTATAAGTCCATGGGTGGGATCAACCTTTAAGTTAGGAATGACTGGTGTGGTGCAGTTTAGTAATTTATCTTTGGAAGGGTAGATGCGTCTTTATCTTTTATCTTAGTTTAGTTGGCTGCTTAGTGTAGCCATTCATCCCCATTAGTTACCGTATATCAGTTTATGTCTTCTCTGGTTACTTTAACGATTGTATTGTTAAAGTTATAGGACTCGCTCAGACTTATGTCTGACCCCGTTGTTTTTATCTTTTTTTCCCAACCCTCAGGTCCTACGGTGGATCCTAGCAGTAGTGGAGCTTGATCGGATTGCTGTTCCAGTTTTTAGGAGCTTGGATAGATGTAAAGCTCCAGTTACCCAGTTATCTTTTCTTTTGTCATGGCTATTGTATGAGAGTGGGATTATGTACTTCTTTATTTTGATGGATATTGTACTTGACTTTTATTGTGGTTTTATGATGTAACCAGACATGTTTTACTTCCGCTGTTATGAGATGATGTTTTAAATTTCAAGTACTATTTATATCTGTCTTGTTGTAATTTTTCTGTTCTATATTCACTAAAATACTCCACCGATGCTATGGCATTCCCTTAGTGAGTGATCATAGCGGGAGTGGGGTGTTACACTCAGAGTAGCTGAGGATAGTATAGACAAAACTGCGTTCAGAACTCCAGATGGATTCTTAGAATGGCTGGTCATGCCATTCGGTTTGACTAATGCACCCGCCTACTTCGTGGACTTGATGAGTAGGGTGTCTAAGGAGTTCCTGAACGAGTTTGTGGTTGTCTTTGTAGATGATATCCTGACTTTCTTAAAGAACGAGGAAGAACATGCTAGACATCTCAAGGAGGTGATGGATACGCTTAGAGCGCATCAGTTGAAAGCCAAGTCCTCCAAATGTCATTTTGGAGAAAAAGGAGTTAGATTTCTTGGGCACATAGTTTCTAAGCAAGGCTTAGTGGTGGATCCTGCTAAAGTGGTCGCGGTTCAAAACCGAAAAGCTCCGACGAGGACAATTGAAGTAAGAAGTTCTCTCAGTTTAATTAGTTAGTTAGCGTCCCTTGAGCTTAGAACTACCCTTCTGGATCAAGTAGGGACTTCACAGAAAGAAGACCCGCAGTTAGTCAAGATCATGGACAAGTTGATTCGAGGCGAGATGGTAAGTCACCTCGCTATAGATGACAAGGGATGGCTAAGACGCGATGAGAGAAAGAAGGTTCTTGAAGATGCACATCACCCGAGGAGGTGGCCGAGTTTGTCCCAAGGTGCATGTTGTGCCAACAGATTAAGGCCGAGTCATAAAAAGCCCGGTGGGCTATTACATCCATTGGAGGTCCCCGCAATGGAAGAGGGAAAAGCGTCACGAAGGATTTCGTGGATGGACTGCCTAGATCAAGAAAGGGAATAAGAACATGTGGGTTATAATAGGTAGACTCACGAAGAGTGCTCATTTCACTCCGGTAAAGAGCGAAAGGACTGCATCATAGCTAGTGACAGTTTACTTTCAAGAAATAAAGCGGTTGCACGAGGTTCCCTAAAGTATAGTTAGTAACCATGACTCAATCTTCACTAGCCAGTTTTGGGATAGTCTACGGGAAGTCATGGGCAAACAACTGAATCTAAGTACGGCCTATCATTCGCAGGCGGATGGTTCATTTCGTTCAAGCATGAGTTATAGAAAATCACGTTGGTAAGACCAATTGGCAACGTGGATTGGTATTTCCAAGAAAAGTTCTGCTGCATGGAATACTTTATAGTAAGTAAACGAGATCCAGGATTCACTAGTGAATTTTGAAGAGCTTGCATGAAACCATGAGGTCATAGTTATGTTTAAGCCAAGAATGATAGAAGAGTAAGTGAAAGAGGAAGACGAGAGGCGACAATGAAATGGGTTCCAACTCATATTTGGAAATAAGAGTTAAGAAGCTAAGAAATCATGAGGTAAAAGACGGTCAAAGCACAGTGGAGTTAAGCTCAAGGAAACGTGACTTAGAAGACTGAAGGCTAGATACGCGCATCATATCTCTTTTTAAGAGCATATCCTTGATCCTTGTTTTCCCGGTGGAACTTACTTGCATGTTATCTTTTACGTATATCCTCTCGGTCCCATTCTCGGTCCTTTTTCTGTCGGGAGGTATGACTTATTAGCTAGTAATACATGTCAGGGTTTGAAGGGGTCCGTTAGGTTGACTAAACCTTTTGGTCTTTTATAGAATATGGGTTGGGTTAGGAAGGGATTTCTTGTAATCCGAAAGGGGTGTATCCTGCTTATCTTCCCGATCTCTTTGTAGCATATCTTTTGCTATCCATGTTTGTCTTGATTATCTAGTTTATCATGTTAATCTTGTCATGAGAACCTTAGGTAGAAACCCTTTGGATGAAACATGTGTTTGAAACATGTTATGCTTGATGGTTGCAAGTGGTTGCAAGTGTTTGCAAGTGGTTACTCGTGGATGCATTATACACATTAGGCACTAGATCGGCTCACACACTCCTCATATTGCATATGCATGAGTGTTTATGCTTATTCATGAATGAAAATTTTTGTGTTATCACATGGATGTTGCATATGGATGTATGTTATGTGCACACATATAGATGTTATACATTATGTTAGGAATTGCATACATATGGATTCATTTCACTAACATAATTTGCATTGATGATATTTGCATTAGATAAGTACATATACACACACCTTTGCATATGTTCATACAACATTTAGAATCATGTAAGGACAATGATTGCTCGTGGATGATGTTTTGAGTAGATGGATGTTGGATGGTAGGATACGTTCTTCCTAACTTGAATATTTCGGGGACGAAATCCTTTAAGGAGGGGAGAATGTAACAACCCGTATTTTCAATAACCTGTTATAACGTAAATCGAGGCAGAATTTAATTTATAAATCTGAATCAAGGGAAACGGGCTATTCCATTGCGTTCGTCTCGGAAAAATACGCGAAATAAAGTCTGAGTTTTCGAAAATCGGAGTCCGTATGACCCGATTAAGGCCCAATGAAGTTTTCAGAAAATTTCAAGTTCAAAACAGATTTCGAATTTCGGGTTCAAAATTCGAAAAAGGGTCAGATTGGGCCAGGCGGGAAAATTCCTGCCAGAGCACCCAAGTCGACAGCCCTGTCGACTTGGGAGTCGACTTGGTTGGACCCAAGTCGACAGCCCTGTCGACTTGGCTGTCGACTTGGTTCAGCCGGGCAGTTTTGCCTGGTGCACCATTTTGGGGTTTTGGTTAGGTTTTGGGGCCAGATTCGGTTTTAAGGGCTGAGATTGGAATTAGGGTTTAATCCTAAGGTTGAAACTAATCCTAATCTCTATAAATAAGCCCCTAACCTAACCCTAAATCATCATTATTCATTCAAGTAACTAAACTATGGCAAAATCATTCCTCTCATGGCCTCCACTCTCTTCAAAAAATTCCTAAGTTACTTCTATGAGAGATTTTCCATGCATACAAGTGTTTTCAAGCTTGTATGAGTGTCATTAGCTTGCATTCAAGTCAAGTTTCCATATTTACATCATAAAGCAAGGGTTTTGATCATTTTGGCTCAAGGGTTTTCCTATTGGAGCTTGCATTTTGGGTTTATTTGATTGCATAAGGGCTTTGTCTCAATCTATATATATTTTTGTGTCTTCATAAGCATTGTAAGACCTTTTCTACTTTCATATTTAAACTCTAAAGTTAAATGAATGATGCAAGTTTGGTTGATCATTATGATATGCAAGTTTGCCATGTTATGATATGCAAGTTTATCATGTTATGTTATGCAAGTATGTCATGTTATGATATGCAAGTTTACCATATTATGCTATGCAAGTTTGCCATGTTATGATATGCAAGTTTACCATGTTATGTTATGCAAGTTTGCCATGTTATGATATGCAAGTTTATCATGTTATGTTATGCAAGTTTGCCATGTTATGATATGCAAGTTTATCATGTTATGTTATGCAAGTTTGATATGCAAGTTTGCCATATGATATGCAAGTTATGTTATGCAAGTTTGGGTTGATCATTTTGCTCATGTTATCATGTTATGCAAGCTTATCTTGGGTTTATGAGCTTAAAGCTTCAAGCTTTATGCTAAAGGTTGCATTTTGGCAACATGTAAGTTATCATATCCCTTATGATAACTTGCATGTGAGGCTAAATGCGAACTTATGGCAACTTCTACATGTCATTTATCACCATGTATCACTTATATGCTAAGTTTGGTTTTATGCATACTTTTGAGGCCTAATGATGCAATATGCAAGTATATGAACATATGTACATTTCATATGCCACCATGTTAAACTTGTGGCTTAAACACCATTTGTCATCTTTATGCCAAGTTCCCTCTTTCTATCCTTTATGCGCTATTGCGATTATGTAAGCGATGGAATTGCGTTTGGGGTTGGGTAAACTTAACAGACATGAAAACATAAGATTGGGAATTTACCTATTAAGTTAGGTCTACCCAAATTCTTGAAAACTTGTAATATGTTTTGGAAACATGATGGACATGACACTTAGAAAATATAAGTGTGACCAACTCGAGGTTGGGTTGAGTTTGTAGCGTAAGACTACCCGGAACCGACCGGATTAACTAGTTGCTACAAACAATAGGACCCAATGTGAGAAGTTGGTCATGTTGTACCTTGAACCCGAGGTTAGACCAAGTTGTGGTGTAAAGCTACCCGGACCCACCCGGCTTAACTAGTAACCACAACAAGGTCTAATGTGAGAGGTTAAGGCACATCAAATTAATTAATGCCTCATGATTAGGGTTAAGTCATGGTCCACTTAATACTTAACCAATTTGGGCTTAGTAGATTAATCAGGGTTAAGTCGTGAACTCATCGTTACACTTAACCAAGTTAATCCATGATTAGCAAGAGGGTTAAACCGTACTTAACCCACTAGAAAATCCTAGCAATGGGGGTCCACTCCAGCAGTAATCCCAAGTTTGTATCATTAAGACCCTAGGGACTAGGCTAGGGAGGGGGCACAATTACTGGACTTGAGGTAAGTGACCAAAAACGACGGCAGAGTGGTACGCCGGTGTAGTTCCGGGCGGACTATGGTCGTGCACATAGTCCGAAGCCGGGGAAAACATGCACGGGTACCAGTAGATCGAGACTGTGCACTTATGTTTATGGTGTCCAGGGGTTGACACCCTAGGGCTTGATACACCCGACGGGAGACCCTGCACAGTCCGACTACAATTATGTTTGGGCCGCATTGACACCAACACGTGACGAGTTAGGCTTAGGGAGCCGATCGATTAGACCGTTTGATTGGACCTCGTATTAGGGTCACTTCATATTATTGGACCTCCTATTAGGGTCATTTCATGTTATTGGGTCAAAGCTTGGGCCAAGGGATCAATACGTGTTTATTCAAGTCATGTTACTTTGCTAGTACACCTGTGGTGCAAAACCTTAAACCTGATTATGCGATGACACCTTTTATCTATCATGCCAGTATGTAGTTATCCTTATGTTCATCTCAGCTTTCATCATGACAGTTAACTTTATCAGTTTACATTGATTGTAGTAGGGCTTACTCAGTCTTTTTGACTGACCTGTTTTTCTTTCGCCTCTTTTCTTCCGTTTCCCCCCCAGGTTCTCAGGGTGGGAATATTGGAGCTTAGCTTGGATTTCTGATCGCTTGCTTGTGGGATTTAGCTCATGTACGGTCTTGACATGAAGCTAGCTATGGTTATCACTTATTTTGGGGATAGTACTTATGTATTTCAGTTTTTTTTCCAGAGATGTTGTTTTTATCTAGACTTGTGTATTTGGAAAGTTGACATTATGTTGTACCAGACTTGTTTTGAAATAGTTTGAAATCTTCCGCTGTTTTACTTATCTTATTTACTCTGTTTACATATATACATATGTTCTGCCTTGATATATCATTATGCATGTTTACCCGGTACAAACGCCCCTCCAAAGTCAGAGTGCTTGCAAGAGCCACCCTGAGGGAGGTGGGGTGTTACAAAAGCCAACAAAGGGTAAGTACTGAGTTTTTAGTATAACTTTAATTTAAGTACAATAAATCATATAAATTATTGTTCTAGTAGCCATGAATATTTTTTCTTTTTTCGTCTAGCACGGGTTTTGAATTGGAGCCGTCCAACATAGTCTTGAAGATATCAAGATGCGCTTATCAGGCTCGCATGACTGCATGTTGGCCCACATGGACGTTGGTACCTGACATTGTTAAGGAGACCATATGGCAGGATTTTCTGGTACGTATGTGTGATATAACATTTATTACGTTAAGTAGGCATGCTCCTATAAGTTCATATGTATGCTATTTTAAAAAAAAATGCAGGGTTCGGTGGATGTCCAGGAAATGGATTTGGATCTAGTCAAGCACCACTGGAGCACTAAAGTGACAAATAATTATAGAGAGACGATGAACACCTTAAAATCAGATGGGAAAACACCGACTTTGATGGGCGAAACAATGTGGGATGAGCTATATACTTATTGGAATAATAGTGAGGAGTTTTTGGTAAATTTACTGCATATTTAATTTAAATTATTCTATTCAATTAATCTGTGATTTAGAATAATACATTTTTTTAATTTAAATGTATAGGCCTCGTCTGAGAAAAATGCAGCTAACAGGAGCAAGAATCTGGTTACACATCGAGGTGGGTCCAAGTCGTTTCAGAACCATCGCGAGGATCAGGTATATTTAGTAATTTCATAGTTTAAAATTTTAATTTATAACCTGTTAAAATTAATAGATGATTTAACTTTAAGTTTTAATTTACACACACACACAACATACACACACAAATGTGTGTGTGTGTATATATATATATATATGCTTATTTCAGGAGAGACAGCGCAACGCTCCTTTGTCGTACTGGGGTGTTTTCGAGCATACACATGCATTGAGTCAGACTGACGACAGATGCTCAGTTTCGTACACTTGGAATCATGATGATAAGGCCCATGAGAGATATGTAAGTATAAAATAGTTAAGTTAGAATTATAATTTAATTAAAATAGTGTTATCTAATTTCATTTGTTTTTTGTTTAACAGGAGAATTTCAGGAACATAAGGCGTAGTTACTGGAATCTAGTGAGAGGACTGAGTTGACTAAGGATGATGAGGACATGATATTTGATGCTGTCATGGATCCACCTACCTGGAACAGATGATGTGGTTATGAAAATCTAGAGTTAATACTAAAATTTATAATAAAAACTCAAATTTACTCGAAATGCTATTATGAAATACTGAAAATCTCAAATTATACACAGATTAGAACATCTCAGCAGACGTATTAGAAGGCTCAGGACAAGGAAGAAATCGCACATCTAAAAGCATAGGTTGCAGAGCTTCATGAGTGTGATCACCGCCGTAAAGAGCAGATGGAGCTGCTTAACCAGCGGCTAGCCGAGTTCATTGTGCAGCACGGTATGCCACCTTCGTCATCTGGTGGAGAGAGTTGATCAGGTTAGCTTGTTTTGATGACATCTATGTTTTGAGAGTTGGTGAGGCCTGCTACATGATGATGGTTGTATATATTGTTATGATGGTTTGGACATGATGTTATGATGGTTTAGTGATGATATGGTTTGGACATGGTGTTGGTTATGATGGTTTGGACGTGGTATGTAGATTCATGTTGTTTTGGCAACGTTTGGTTGTCGTATTATGTAAATATTGGTTAATGTTATGTGTTTTTTGTTTGATTTTTCTTTTATACTGTGTTTGGGTGCATATATGGTTGAGATTCTGAGTTATATGCTCAAAATGGAGCAGTTTTGATGATTATATATGTTATGTATGGCTGGAAGTGGCAATTCTGAAATCTGAAAAAAAGCACCCAGATTTCCAACGGCGTCCAATGGGTATCAACGGCTTACAGGTCCAACCATTTCAACGGTTACCAACGGTAAATTTCCAGTGGTTTTCTACTATTCACAACGTCCCTTTGGCCAGAAAAAAGAGACACGTGACCAACTATATCGGTTGGAAGCCAATGGTTGTGTTGGAAGTCGTTGAAAACCGTTGATCCGTATACCAACGGCTTCCAACGGCCGCCAACGGCCCCTAGCCGTTGGAAAACACTATTTCTCTTGTAGTTAAAGTTTTTCGGGTCAGCACTGACTCTATCTGCATAGTATTTCTTTGGTTTAGCAAAATATGGTGATAATATTTTCCATTCTCGTGTAAAAAAAACTAGTATAAAAAACATTGAAATAAAGAACAGTTGCATAAAATATGGATTGAGTTGGGTTAGGCCAAATGGTTCGCGCAATCTAAATATGGGTTAAAGGTAGTTCAAATTGTATATATCCGATCGTATATGCGGTTGGATTAAAGTATGGGTCAGGTTTAATAAGTTAAGGTTAAATGAATCTAATACAAAAGCAAAAATATGAAGAAAATAATAACATAATATTAAATTATTCAGCTTAGAATATCAAACTCCAGCAGTCCTAAATTGCTTTATACTTGATTCATATAATACCTCCTTTTATAAGAATTTTATTACAAAACATATCACATCACTACGCCATAGATTGCATACTGCAACACTGGAGAAGTGATGCAAGAAGTGCCAAAAGTGTTGCTATAGGCAAAAAATGATCAGTGACAACCCTTTTTCGGGGTGCCTTTTTCCACGTTGCCCTAGTGTAAATGGAAACACTTTTGCAACCCTATGGTAATATTAGTACAGGTGTTGCCACAGGTACCACTAGAATAAAAAAACACTCTTTCACAACTGCCAAAAACAATTGTAATATGTCTAGTACAGCTGGCAATCGTAATAAAGTCAACCTTTTTTACAACTGTTTCATTGTTAAAATTTGTTTTACAACTACAAAATAATTACACCTCAACTGCTATCAATAAAAGATTCCATAATATTATAATAAATATTATTATCACACATTATTTTACTCAAATAAATATTTTATTTCAACATTTCAAATGGTACAAATTTTTTGACCTCACTACTGTACATTCCCTCGTACTTACATACATTCCTCACTACATTGTCACTCAATTCACTCATATACACACTCACACATACAACCATAAACAAGAAAAAGTACATGAAAATGATTATACAAACTACTACCTTTATTTTTTTTCCTTTTGATGATTTGCTCGCAAAGTAAGTGCAACTACCTCACGAGCACGTTTTCCTCTTCCATAATGTTGTGTATCAAAGCTGCAACCTTTGCCTCCTTTTAGTTTTGCTCCCATGTTGGATGCTTATTATACCAACATAGCATTGTACAAAGGCTTCATATCTTCTGCCACAAGACAACAAACCATATATTAAATCAATGATTTAATAGAAGATACCATGGAATGACAGTAGCAAACACCCATGACCAATTCTTAGCACTGGAAACCTAAACACTTACACTTTGTCATAAACAAATAAATAAATCTATAAATATACATATAAAGATGGAATACCAAGCCATAGAAATGGTAATATAAACCATACCGGAGAGAAGGAATCTGATTACATAAAATGATGAAGCAGGTATATAGTAAGTAGTGGGTTCATATATTCCTAAAAATAAGAAACAAATATGCATTTACGTTTTGTGAGCGTGCTTGTACACATGGGAAAACATATTTCCCGCATATATAAATTTAATGAACTTAAAACTATAGCATGCATAAATTTGTTTGGTGGAAAAATAATAACAATAAAGGAACTAAGAAAGCAATATCTATTTTCATAAGCCACACATACATAACTTAGCTGATGTGATACATGTCATGTATATAACATGGGTGTCGCGATTCATTACTTTAGCTCTTACCTGTCAATGGTGTTTCCAGGAGCAACTCCCCTTTTGTTTGGCCATTATTTTCCAGTTTGGAATCCCGATAACGAATTAACAATCTACACAAGTATAAATAACCATTAGCATTAATCAAGTCAACAATAAGTTTGGTAGTAATAAAAAGATAATAAGGTACTTCAAAAACAAAATAGAAACAGAAACATAATTATAAATAACATAATAACTAGTAATAGAAAATAGAAACAGAAACACGAAGCACCAAGCTGAAAACCAGTACGAAGCATTGTGCTCAAGCACCGACTCTCAACTCAGCGCATTCGCTGAGATCAACTCCATGCACTTTAAACACATTTCAGGAGACAAGAAAACTTACTATATCAAAGATAAAAACCAAAACATAAATTCAATGGTATATGAGAGTCTAGTATTCTTTCCATCCTTAAACAGAGCATATCCAAGTGTACCCATTGTGCAAATTTGATCCTATAAGCAAAATATTTTTCTTCGCATATATAAAAAAATACATGTCACAACAATTTGCAAAGTACGTTACTAAGTTAAGGAACACAAACCTAAATCATCCTTGTAAACATTTTTTGTCGTTGTCCATGCATGCCTTAAATACAAACGCTTGCTATTTATTTCTCAGTCTCATGAATCATGCTGTAGTTGAATGAAGTCACCAAACTGTATAAACTAAATCAGCTAAGTACCATGCGAGTTAATAGTTCGAGTTGACAATAGATGCATTAGCTACAAAAGAACCCATGGACATACACACAAATATTCACCTTGACAAAAGACTGTGAATGCAAACATAATCACAGTAGATATAAAAACCAATTCAATCTATGGTACATTTAGAGCAACTCCAACAGTGCTTTATTATTACAAATATGTAATATTCGCACTCAAAATGGCTTCCAATAGGGTGCAGATTTTTGAATCAATCCAAAATTCAGCGTTTTTGGTTAAAAAGATGTAACCAGAAAAGGCGCTGGTTGAACTGGCGCCCGAGGTGGAGCGCCCGTTCAACCAGCGCCTATATATTAAAAATAAATAAATAAAAGCTTCAGGCACCTGTTAACAAGCTCCTGAGCTCAGGCACTTGAAGTTTTTATTTTTTGATGGGGCCCCTTTGAGCTTCAGGCGCCTGTTAAACAGGCGCCTAAACTAAAATTGTTGGGGAGAAAACCAATTATATTTTGTAATTAGGGTATTTGTTATTTTGAATCCTCTTTTTTGTTGGAGATGCTCTTACAGAAGCAAGAGGCATTTCTACCTGATAAAACAATTAGTGATGAATATCCATACATGTACACAACTAACTAAAAAGGAAAAAGAAAACGAAAGAAGACAATTCTAAATTACCAGTAGCTCAAACACAAGCATCGTCTAGTAAGAAGGGGATAAGGAGGCCGGTAATAATCTTTAACACAAGAAGAGCCATCCTTCTCCCTGGCTAAAACTCCTTCAATGTCACCTATTATTCTGGCTAACCACGTCTCTTCTGAATTTCCCTGAAATTGTTACCAATCGTTTCGAAAGATCGCCTGGTGTTTAGTTTACTAAAACTAGAAATAGATTAGCTATCTGCTAGGGAAAAAAAAACTAAAACTAGAAATCAAAATAAAATTGGCATCATATAACACCGAGAAGTGAGACCGTGAACAAGTTATAGTACAGGAATCCAAAATTAAAACGTGTAATAAATACCTAAACCATTTTCAGGTTTTGTTGACACGCTTTTTTGTTGAAGCGATCACACGTCAAGTATTTGGTGAGCGACGCACTCAAGCGTCAAAAAACACAAAGCAGTAAGGTCGAAGTCGTGTCGTAAACGCAAGAAGACCCAAAACCTCTATCGGGCCCCATGAACTTTTAGTCAAGCCATCATCTGAGCCGAAGGCGACCCGTGCTCCGAGCCGAAGGCGAGCCGTCAAGCGGGCCTGGGCGCAGCGCCGGTGGGGGTCCGAGGCCCCATAGTTCCGAATCCAATTTTCTCCATGTTGGAAGCTCAGATTCCTTCACTTCGAACCAAAAAAACCATGGATTCTCTGACTTCGCATCCAGGAACTTCGACTCCCACGACAGCATGATTTCCGCCTCATCCTCTATCAATTTCGCACCCCTCTAGGGGGTTCGAAATTTCATACCCTCTAGTGGGCACCACTCGATTCATCCGATTTTCTCCATGCCGGAAGCTCAGATTCCTTCACTTTGAACCTTACCAGTGGGTTCGAAATTTCGATCCTCCAAGGAGGGTCGAAATTTCGTACCCTATCAATGGGTTCGAAATTTCGACCCCCCCTAAAGGGGTGCGAAATTTCGAACCCCGCACCAGGAGGCGCGAATTTCCTGATGTTGGCTATTTTATGGGGTGTAAAAATGCCTTCAGTAGGCCCCGTTGTTCACCTACTCCCACCTAACCGTCCTCCTATAAATATCCCAAGCATTGGCCTTCATTTGGAGCCTTCTCCCTTGGAATTTTTGGACCTTGAGAGCTCTAAGCACTCATTAATGGCTTCCAACACCTCTCCGATGGCCATTGGACATGGCATGGATAATTGAAAGGAGGTGCAGACATATTCCATAGCTTGTTAGAGACTAGCAAGCATAGTAACAAGGTCTTTAGACCTCTTGGGTATTAAAGCTTGTTTTGCTCATAGTTGACCAAGTCAACTCATCTCAAGGAAGAGGAAGAAGGATAATTAAAGCATGAGATGCATGTTTTCCCTCAACACTTGAACATTAGCAAGGATTGGCAAAGTAAAAGAGGTATCTTTTGTAAAATCAATCAATAAAGCAATAACAATGTATTCTTTTATGTTTTACCGTTTAATCTCTCTCTCCTCTCTTGATCGAATTCTAACATGGTATCAGAGCTTGGTCATACAGAGAGATTGAGAGATGGTTGTTGTTAACATTCTTTACACCTAAAACAATTTGATTGGATGCAGTTTAACCTTTTTTATTTTCTTAATTAATATCAAGTTACTAGATTTTGTGTATTATGAGATCACAACTTTGGAACATCATCAAGTTTGCATTCAGCTATAATTTCTTGATTTTAATTCTACTTGAATCCAATATCTTTACTTCTAATTCTTACTTTTTTGAGTTTTAATTGTGTATGTTATTGCACCCTACTTGTTTGCTAATATAAGTGGTTTATCCTTTTATATGTTTTGCAGTTCTTCCTCATAAGTAGATATTCTGAACATAATTGTGTATGTTATTGCACCCTACTTGTTTGCTAAGTGGTTTATCCTTTTATATGTTTTGCAGTTCTTCCTCATAAGTAGATAATCCGAACATGGTTATGTTTCCTCTCTTTCTCATACAAAAGTTTGCAACAACATTCATAACTTTTCTGGTTTGTATTAGCCTGGCTTTTTGTAAATATATAATTTTTGATAAGTTTTGGTTTCGAATTCTATGTTACAAAGTTTATAAAATGTGATAGAAATATGTTAGTATCTTGTATTTGTGAAGCTTTAACAAAAGAGAAAATTGAAAATGTTTATTAGTGACTTTTTGACAATAATTTACACAATGCATATGTCTATCTTTCTATACAAATTGTAACACCCCACGTCCATTAATGTCACTCACAAAGGGAATGCATTAACTTCCATGGAGGTTATAAGTGAATATAGAACAGAAAAATTACAACAAGACAGATAATAAATAGTACTTGGAAATCCAAAACTTCATTTTATTGCATCGGAAATTAAACATGTTTGTTACATCATAAAACCATAGATCATAACCAAGTACAATATCCATCTTCATAAAAACAAAATACATAATCTCATTACATAAATAGCCATTAAAAAGATAACAAGCTGGACTTTACTTCAACGGTCCAAGCTTTCAAAAGAGAGATGAAGCAATTCAATCAAACTCCACTAGAGCTGGGCCCAACCTGAGGACCTGGAGGGGGAAAAAGGATAGAAATAGAGGGGGTCAGACATAAAGTCTGGCGAGTATGATAATTCTAACAATACTATTATCAAAATAACTAGACTAAGGCATAAGCTGGAAGACAAGTAAATGTCTATGAACTCTTAGGAAGATAAAGATAGCGTTTAAGATAACGTTAAAGATAACGGGAAAGGCACACCTAATTACTAACGAATGATTACTACACTGCACCGCACATTACTACACTGCACCACACTAGTCACCCTATTGTTTGATCCCACTTGCTTCACATAGAAACTTTATAAATAGCCTTACGTACCCCTAGCTGACTACATAGGTGCCGTCTGCCCCTATCTCCACTAGGTGTACCCCACTACCCAATTTCGATCGGCTCCCTACTCGTAGATACCCGTGCTGGCCCCACAGTGGGGTGTATCACTCCCCTAAAGTGGCAACCCGATACAACTTGAGAATGCACGGCTTATACCTACACGATGCAACAACGTCTTACCTACCAGCCCGGGTCCACACACGCATACGAAACCCGTTGGACTTGCATTGCCACCGCTCCTCGTTTTGGCCTCTTACAGTCGAACCCAGCATGCATGTACCGTCCTCGACTTAGGTCGAGCCCACAAAGATACGTTTGGGATACTGGTTGAAATGGCCCCCACAAGCTACCCACCTAAGCTTGTCACTAGTATATCCCACTTAACCCTCTTAGTCATGTTCAATTACATGTGTGTTTGGTTAAGTCTTACTAATCGTATTTCACATGCCACTAAGGGCACCCACTAGATTCCTCATGCCACCCAAGGCACCTACTTAACCCCCATGTCCCACCTTATATGTTTATCTGGTTAAGTATTTCTTAATTCATTCAGGCCATAACCTCATAAAGACCTCTCACATTAGACTGGCATTTATGGCAGCTGGATTTGTCGGGCGGGTCCGGGCAGTCTTAGACCATAAAAGAGTCTAACCTCGTGTCTTTACAACCGTTATGCTTTAGTTTAGGCCTAGGACCTCTCACATTGGGCTGACATTTGTGACCACTGGATTGGCCGGGCGGGTCCGGGCAGGTTTACATCACAAACGAGTCCAACCTCGTGTCCTAAGCATTGATTAACACTTAAAATCTTTTACCCCAGTTTTAATAATTCCTTATTCAAATTATTAATTAAGTCAACTTTTAATGATGTCCATAATTGACTCAATTATGGCCATCCACTTATGGCATGCAAAATCATATCAATTTGCACCCCAACTTTTTAATATTAAATCCTTAATATTACCCCTACCCCACGTTTATACGTTCGCTTATTCAACGCATAATATAGGCTAGACTTGTATAGTCTAACACCTAGCACAAAGATAAATTATCACAACATATAGACAATTAAAATAAATCTAATCATAATAGGGGTGAAACTTGCATAAACTATACATGTTAAGGATCAAAAGGTGTCAACTTGTTAAATGTCTCAATTTATATGATATGATCATAGCCCAAATCTATACATAAACTTGCATATGGGGTTTTTAGGCAACATAATGATGGTGTGAACTAGCATAGGATATCACATATGTCATAGCATAATTCTAGATGTCATAATAGATGTCTTGGTATATGTTCATAAATTTTCTAATCAATCTAACTTGCATATGTGACTTGTCATATAGATCAACATAACCCAAACATGATGATTTAATTAATATGAACTAACTAGCATAGATGGTAACATCATGGCATTTTTAACATGCATGATTCATCACAACTTAGCATAGAAACTTTCAACATACATAACATCATCATAGCATGATTTACAACATATAAGATATCATCATCACATAACATTGGATTTACAATATACATGATAGCAAAAGGGGTTTACAACAACATATATGATTATTCACATCATCTACTCATAATCCATTCATAACTCAACCTAATTAAAATGATAATAATCTTGTTAAGATCATCATACTCACAATTTATAAAAGAAAAGAGAGAGGTTTGCTTTGCTTTAGGGTTGAGAGAATTAGAATTGAATTTGCTTTTCTTCTTTCTTAGTTGGCGGTGGCTCCATTGATTTCCATGGCGATGGTATGACGGTAACTATTCTATTTTAATTAGGTTTAGGGTTAGCATCAGGATGTATTTATAGGTGTAGGAAGTTATTTAGGACCATTAGATTAACCCTGAACCATGAGAACCAATCAAATGCAAAATCTGCATTTGAGCGAATCGGCCCACGGGTTGACAGCCAAACACCCTGGATTAACCCCTAGTCGACCCAGCAAGGCTCGGGTCGACCTCAAAAATGGGCCGGTTCGGTTATTCCCCCTCCCAATTCGCTGTTTTGAACTTTTTCGCATATTTATTTATTTAATTTTTAATTTATATATATATATCAATATATATATATTTCTCTGCGCAACCCATTTCATTTAATTCTTTTCTAAAAATTAAGTTACTTTAATTTGTGAATTTTAATCTTATAAAATTACGGGGTGTTATATTCTCCCCTCCTTAAAGGATTTCGTCCCCGAAATCTCCAAGTCAAGAAGAATGTATATCCTACCATCTAATCGTCCATCTACTCAACCATCAAACACCAGCATCCATTGTCCTTAAAAGACTTCTAATGCTTTAATGTTTATATGCACAGTGTGTGTATATGTCCATATCTAATGCAAAATTAGGCGGTCTACCGATTCAGTCGACCTCCTTAGTGCAATTCATGATAGTGCCATGCGTCCAATATGTATGCAAAAGATTCCTAATGATACATATTAATTCTATATGCGTGCACAACCATCCACCCGAATGCAGCAACTATATGATAATACAACCATTATACATCCATTTTACTAAATACATCCATATATATGCAATATGCAATATGAAGTGACTGAGCCGATCTGGTGCCTAATAGTGTGTGTATATGCATCCACGAGCAACCACTAGCAAACACTTGCATCCACTTTGCATCCACCATACATAACATGTCTCAAACACATGTTTCAACCATAGGATTATCCTAACTAAAGGTCAAAGATACTAGCGAGAGGATATACTAAAGATAAGATAAGTACAAGCTAAGCGATAAAGGAGAAATTAAAAGACATACCCTCAAAAAGAAAAGGGTATCGTGAACGCATCTTCTCTTCTGTCTCCCAAGTAGCGTTGCTCTCATCATCTCCCCATTGCACTTTGACTAGTCTGACCTCTTGATTCCTCAACCTCTTGATCTCCGACCCAAGAATGCGCGTAGGAGCTCGTCGAATTGTCGCATCACGCTCTATCTCCACCTCTCTAAGAAAGCTCGGCTCTACCACTTCCGCGGTCTCGTGCAAGCACTTCCTCAAATGTGACACATGGAATACGTCGTGTACACCACTAAGTCTCTCGGGCAACTCCACTCTATACGCCATCTATCCAATTTTCTCCTTAATAGGAAATGGCCCTACAAACCTTGGTGCTAATTTCCCAACGGACCCAAAGCGAACAACGTTCCGTAATGGAGACACTTTGACAAAGACCATGTCCCCAACTTCAAACTCGAGATCTGTCCTCCTCTTATCCGCATAAGATTTCTGCCTATCCTGTGCTGCTTTCATCCTCCTTCGAATCAAGTCGATCTTCTCCGAAGTCTCCCTAATCATATCGGGCCCAAGTAAGATCTTATCTGTAGATTCCCACCAACATGTAGGTGAACGACAAGGTCTTCCATAAAGAGCTTCGAATGGTGCCATACCAATGCTGGACTGAAAGCTGTTATTATATGCGAACTCCACCAATGGAAGATGCTCTTCCCACGTACCCCCAAAGTCTAGGATACATAGCCTCAACAGATCCTCTAGAATGCGATTCACCCTCTCGGTCTGGCCGTCCGTCTGAGGATGATATGCGGTGCCCAAACATAACTGAGTCCCTACCACCTCTTGTAAGCTTCTCCAAAATTCGCTAGTGAAAATAGGATCGCGGTCGCTCATTATGCTAGAAGGAACACCGTGCAAACGAACTATTTCTCGAACGTATACGGAGGCTAACCATGGAGCAGTCCTCTTACTCTTTACGGGAATGAAATGGGCGCTTTTAGTAAGTCTATCTACTATAACCCAAATTCCCGTATTACCCTTCCTTGATCGCGGTAACCCATCCACAAAATCCATCGAGACACTTTCCCACTTCCATAGTGGAACCTCCAATGGGTGAAGCAACCCACCGGGTTTCTTTTGCTCCGCTTTTACTTGTTGGCACACCAAGCATCTAGCGACATACTCGGCCACATCTTTCTTCATGCCGGCCCAAAAGTAAACTCTCTTCATGTCTTTGTACATCTTGTCCCCGCCGGGATGAATGGTCATCTTCGAATGATGTGCTTCATCAAGAATAGTCTTCCTTAGGTCATCGTCTTTTGGTACACAAAGTCTACCGTCCCTACATAACCAACGCTTATCGTCTAGGGTATACCTACGGAGATGGAATGATGACTCCCCTCCTTTGAGCTTTTCTACTAACTCAACTAACTGTGGGTCGTCTCGCTGTGCCTCGCCAATCCGTCCCAAAAGCGTAGGTCTGACCTCCAAGGATGTTAGCAAACCGGGTACGAAGTCAACGGAAGGTCTAAAGTCAAACATCGAAATGAATTCTAAACTTCGCCGCTCAACAAACAAAGGATTTAAGGATAATCTTTTTCTACTTAAGGCATCGTCCACCACGTTACCCTTGCGAGGGGTATACGCTATTTCGAAGTCGTAGGACGCTAAGAACTCCATCCACCTTTGCTGCCTTAAGTTCAAGTCCTTTTGAGAGAATAGGTATTTTAAAGACTTGTGGTCAGTGAATAATTCGAATTTCTCGCAAAGAAGATAATGACGCTAAGACATAAGCGCGAAAACAATAGCGGCCAATTCTAGGTCATGTGTAGGATAATTTTTCTCATGCGCTCTCAACTGCCTTCCACCATAGGCTATTACTCTACCCTTTTGCATTAAGACTGCTCCTAGTCCTGTCCCACAAGCATCAGTATAAACGGTAAACGGCTTACTCCCGTCTGGCAATACTAAGACTGGGGATGAAGTCAAGGCTCTCTTCAAACGTTGGAACGCATCATCACAATCTACGTCCCATGTGAAAACTAGGTTCTTCTTCGTCAAGCGTGTCAATGGAGCTGATATCTTTGCGAAGTCTTTGATAAACTTCCTATAGTATCCAGCCAACCCCAAGAAACTTCTCACTTCGGTAGCATTTTTAGGGACCTTCCAATCTTGGATGGCCACCACCTTCGCGGGATCCACGGCTATCCCTTCTTTGGAAACCACATGCCCCAAGAACCGTACTTCCTTCCTCCAGAAGTGACACTTAGAAAATTTAGCCTTAAGGCTATGCGCTCGTAGGTTCTCCAACACTTCCCTAAGATGTAGGGCATGCTCTTCTTCATCCTTAGAAAAGATCAAGATGTCATCTACAAAGACTACCATGAATTTGTTAAGGTACTCCCTAAACACCCTACTCATCAAATCAACAAAATATGCTGGGGCGTTTGTCAAACCGAAAGGCATCACTAGCCATTCATAGAAACCGTCCGGAGTCCTAAAGGCAGTCTTGTCTATGCTATCCTCAGCCACTCTCAACTGATGGAACCCAGTGGCTAAGTCCAACTGCGAAAACACTGAGGCGCCAACTAACTGGTCGAAGAGATCGTCAATCCTCGGCAGTGGGTGTCTGTTCTTCTTAGTAAGTTTATTAAGTTCTCTATAGTCCACACACAGTCTAAGGGACCCATCCACCTTCGTGGCAAATACTACTGGAGCACCCCACTCCGATATACTTCGTCTTATGAACCCCTTCTCAAGCAACTCCTTCACTTGCTTATAGAGTTCCCTCCTTTCACGTGGAGCCATGTGGCGTACTGGCAAAGATACTGGTTTCGCATTATCCACAAGATATATTCGAAAATCTATCTCCCGCTTCGGAGGCAAGCCCTTCACCTCCTCAAACACATCCGAATATTCTCGGACCACTCTAACAGATCGTAGATTTTCCTCAGACGCGTCAAGTGATTCTAGATAACTTAGCATAACCGAATTTATGGGATTACAGAAGATTTCGAGAGTGTTGCCAAGGCGAGTCACGAGCCTAACTACTCTCCTTTCACAATCAAGAACGGCGCTATTTCTGGATAACCAATCCATTCCTAAAATTAGCCCATAGCCCGTGAATCCCAACACATAAGCATCACATCTAAATTCAACGCTAAGTATGGAAATTTTCAAATCCAAACACATCATGGACAAATAAGCTGAGCCCCCTATTGGATTCGAAACAACTAAGGGATCCTCTACTAAACTAGTGTTTAAGTGCAGTGATTCAACTAATGATGTAGAGATAAACGAATGTGATGCGCCCGAATCGAATAAGGTACGGACAGGATGATCAAACAGA
This sequence comes from Allium sativum, assembly GCA_030737875.1. Taxonomy (NCBI): domain Eukaryota; kingdom Viridiplantae; phylum Streptophyta; class Magnoliopsida; order Asparagales; family Amaryllidaceae; genus Allium; species Allium sativum. The sequence goes on along the minus strand of CM060918.1, from coordinate 157,647,979 downwards.
AAAACTAAGCTTTCAACAGAAATGGTTATACCTCGTTCTTGCAGCGGTGGGACCGCGAGAGCCTGAACTTGTCCCCTTGCCTGCCCTGGTGCCAAAAGAGCCTGCACCTGTCCTCCGGAGGTAGCTCCTGCCCTCTGCCCCTTCTTTGGGCAGTCCTTCACTAAATGTCCCGCATCGCCACAATGAAAACAGCCTGTCTTCTTTTTCTTTCGGCAATCCTTGCTGAGATGGCCTGGGGTTCCACAGTTAAAGCACTTCTTCTTTCCCTTGCCATTATTGTCTTTTCCACCCTTCTTGTTTTGCTATTGTGGTTTCTTCTGATCCCCCTTCTTCTCGGGTGCCTTATCAGCTTTAGCGCTTTTCTCCTCATACATAAGCGCCATTTCTCCTAACTTCTCAAAGGTGGCCCCCATCGGGATGTGGGTCATAGCCAACCCTTGCAATGGTTCATTCAAGCCATTCACGAACCTCAGCGCCTTCTTCTCCAGCGTGTTCACTAAGTCCAAGCCAAACCTTGCTAACTGATTAAATTTATTGACATATTCTTTCACTGATGAGCTTCCTTGCTTCAATGTCAAGAACCTTTCCATATATAGATTTTCTTCCGCCCTAGAGAAAAACTTCGCCTCGAACCTACGTCTGAAATCCGCCCAAGAGTCAACAGGACGCTCCCCATTAGTGACCTCCCACCAAAACGAGGCCTCTCCCTTCATCAACCAAGTTGCTAAACGAACTCTCCTCCCTTCTTCTACTTCAAAGATTTCTAGCAATTCTTCCACCTCCTTAAGCCAATCTCTAGCTTCCACAAACGTTTCTGACCCTTGAAATGGTTTTCCACCCATAGCCTTGAATTCCTTGCACGTCTTTGCAAAAGTATCTACGCGAGGAGGAGGAGGAGGAACGGGTGCAACTGGTGGCGGAGGAACATTGGCTGGACCTGCAGCGGCCCTGGCCCCCAATAGCCTCCTACACCATCCTGGTATCGTTACACCGTCGGGTAGATTAAGATCTTCAGCCATGCTGAAACGAAAAAGGAAAGATTCAAAATGGAGAATTCGAAAGATAAAGATATGTGGCTATTGGGGATTATGTTTTTCTTAAAAACTTTTCTCTTTAAATTTCTCATTAAAACATGTTTTTGAAAACACTTCTTCCAAAAATAACTATTTTTCTAAAGTATTTTTATCTGTTCTGGTAACCTTAAGCTCTGATACCACGTGTAACACCCCACGTCCATTAATGTCACTCACAAAGGGAATGCATTAACTTCCATGGAGGTTATAAGTGAATATAGAACAGAAAAATTACAACAAGACAGATAATAAATAGTACTTGGAAATCTAAAACTTCATTTTATTGCATCGGAAATTAAACATGTTTGTTACATCATAAAACCATAGATCATAACCAAGTACAATATCCATCTTCATAAAAACAAAATACATAATCCCATTACATAAATAGCCATTAAAAAGATAACAAGCTGGACTTTACTTCAACGGTCCAAGCTTTCCAAAGAGAGATGAAGCAATTCAATCAAACTCCACTAGAGCTGGGCCCAACCTGAGGACCTGGAGGGGGAAAAAGGATAGAAATAGAGGGGGTCAGACATAAAGTCTGGCGAGTATGATAATTCTAACAATACTATTATCAAAATAACTAGACTAAGGCATAAGCTGGAAGACAAGTAAATGTCTATGAACTCTTAGGAAGATAAAGATAGCGTTTAAGATAACGTTAAAGATAACGGTAAAGGCACACCTAATTACTAACGAATGATTACTACACTGCACCGCACATTACTACACTGCACCACACCAGTCACCCTATTGTTTGATCCCACTTGCTTCACACAGAAACTTTATAAATAGCCTTACGTACCCCTTGCTGACTACATAGGTGCCGTCTGCCCCTATCTCCACTAGGTGTACCCCACTACCCAATTTCGATCGGCTCCCTACTCGTAGATACCCGTGCTGGCCCCACAGTGGGGTGTATCACTCCCCTAAAGTGGCAACCCGATACAACTTGAGAATGCACGGCTTATACCTACACGATGCAACAACGTCTTACCTACCAGCCCGGGTCCACACACGCATACGAAACCCGTTGGACTTGCGTTGCCACCGCTCCCCGTTTTGGCCTCTTACAGTCGAACCCAGCATGCGTGTCCCATCCTCGACTTGGGTCGAGCCCACAAAGATACGTTTGGGATACTGGTCGAAATGGCCCCCCACAAGCTACCCACCTAAGCTTGTCACTAGTATTTCCCACTTAACCCTCTTAGTCATGTTCATTTACATGTGTGTTTGGTTAAGTCTTACTAATCGTATTTCACATGCCACTAAGGGCACCCCCTAGATTCCTCATGCCACCCAAGGCACCTACTTAACCCCCATGTCCCACCTTACATGTTTATCTGGCTAAGTATTTCTTAATTCATTCAGGCCATAACCTCATAAAGACCTCTCACATTAGACTGGCATTTATGGCAGCTGGATTTGCCGGGCGGGTCCGGGCAGTCTTACACCATAAAAGAGTCTAACCTCGTGTCTTTACAACCGTTATGCTTTAGTTTAGGCCTAGGACCTCTCACATTGGGCTGACATTTGTGACCACTGGATTTGCCGGGCGGGTCCGGGCGGGTTTACGTCACAAACGAGTCCAATCTCGTGTCCTAAGCATTGATTAACATGTAAAATCTTTTACCCCAGTTTTAATAATTCCCTATTCAAATTATTAATTAAGTCAACTTTTAATGATGTCCATAATTGACTCAATTATGGCCATCCACTTATGGCATAAAAATCATATCAATTGCACCCCAACTTTTTAATATTAAATCCTTAATATTACCCCTACCCCACGTTTATACGTTCGCTTGTTCAACGCATAATATAGGCTAGACTTGTATAGTCTAACACCTAGCACAAAGATAAATTATCACAACATATAGACAATTAAAATAAATCTAATCATAATAGGGGTGAAACTTGCATAAACTACACATGTTAAGGATCAAAAGGTGTCAACTTGTTAAATGTCTCAATTTATATGATATGATCATAGCCCAAATCTATACATAAACTTGCATATGGGGTTTTTAGGCAACATAATGATGGTGTGAACTAGCATAGGATATCACATATGTCATAGCATAATTCTAGATGTCATAATAGATGTCTTGGTATATGTTCACAACTTTTCTAATCAATCTAACTTGCATATGTGACTTGTCATATAGATCAACATAACCCAAACATGATGATTTAATTAATATGAACTAACTAGCATAGATGGTAACATCATGGCCTTTTTAACATGTATGATTCATCACAACTTAGCATAGAAACTTTCAACATATATAACATCATCATAGCATGATTTACAACATATAAGATATCATCATCACATAACATTGGATTTACAATATACATGATAGCAAAAGGGGTTTACAACAACATATATGATAATTCACATCATCTACTCATAATCCATTCATAACTCAACCTAATTAAAATGATAATAATCTTGTTAAGATCATCATACTCACAATTTATAGAAGAAAAGAGAGAGTTTTACTTTGCTTTAGGGTTGAGTGAATTAGAATTGAATTTGCTTTTCTTCTTTCTTAGTTGGCAGCGACTCCATTGATTTCCATGGCGATGGTATGATGGTAACTATTCTATTTTAATTAGGTTTAGGGTTAGCATCAGGATGTATTTATAGGTGTAGGAAGTTATTTAGGACCATTAGATTAACCCTGAACCATGAGAACCAATCAAATGCAAAATCTGCATTTGAGCGAATCGGCCCACGGGTTGACAGCCAAACACCCTGGATTAACCCCTAGTCGACCCAACAGGGCTCGGGTCGACCTCAAAAATAGGCCGGTTCGGTTACTCCCCCTCCCAATTCGCTGTTTTGAACTTTTTTGCATATTTATTTATTTAATTTTTAATATATATATATCAATATATATATATTTCTCTGCGCAACCCATTTCACTTAATTCTTTTCTAAAAATTAAGTATACTTTAATTTGTGAATTTTAATATTATAAAATTACGGGGTGTTACACAAATGACGTTTAACAAATACAGAATATAGCCGATGGACCTTGGTCTGTTTGGGTACCCAGATAATAAATAAGACATTGTAAGCAGTGACTCGGTCACTCTATCGTTCTGCTTTCATTTTATTTCTTCATCCTTTAGTATCACCCTTTATTTTTAACACATGTTGAGTAATCTCACCATCCAACTTAAATACTATACTAAATAAGAAGAAAATGCAACAAGATTTATCCGCAAAATATAAGAAATTATCAACATTAATTTAAAGAACTTACCGGTCTTCGTCGGGATGTGTTACCGACGAATTTCAGAACTTCTTTGTAGGTGATGTTATGGATAACAATATCAAGGTGGTAGCACTATGTATTTTATCCTCCACTTTGACTCTAATATCGCCTACCAAGTGCACCCCATCATATGAAGGTTTCAAATTTAGATAGAACTCATTAGCCGTATTTTCCAATAGTTTCATCACTTCTGCATTTTCCTCAGAAAGTGGAAAATGTGGTTCCAAACTTCTTCTATCTCTTTGGGTCTAGGCTTATATAGGTTTAGGACTACAAAGTTTCAAATCAAATATAAACTTGTAGACATATTCTTACAAAGTTTAAAATCAAATTGAAAATGGGGTTTTATCCAATCATACAGCATGTGCTATTTTCATGGGGAAAAAGTGTGGAGATGGAAAAACAACAACCAGTTAGTTATGCCACAAGTACTGACGTGGCTGAACATATTAGGATGAAAGACCTAGTCATTGATGTAGATACAACGTGAAGAATTTCCTTTGGTGACACTGATCATGCTAATGTTGAGAACAGTCTACAGATGATGGCAATTGGAAGGTCAATGAAAGTAAGAAGTATAAACCACTTTTTGATAGCGCAAAAGAGCCACTGTATACTTCATATTTAAAAGAGATAACAAAGTTGTATGCCATTGTGAAACTGAATAGCTTGAAATCCCAATACGGCTTTTCAGATAATGGTGTGACTGCACTTCTCGAACTAATAAAGGAGTTACTCCTTGAATGCAACACGTTGCCGACAAAATACTCCAACGTTAAGAATTTCATTAAGCAAGTTGAGATGAATTACAAAACTTATGATGAATGTATCAATGATTGAATATTGTACCGGAAAGATGATGAGAACAAAGTTTCTTGTACAAATTGCAATGAACCAAGGTATATTGCATCATTCAACTAAGAGATAAAAGGCACCAAAGTACCTCGAAAGACATTAAGACATTTTCCTTTAATTCCTAGATTGAAGATATTTTATACTGTACCATGGATAGTAGATGCAATGACCTGGCATTGTCGTGCCAAATCACACTGTAATTCATCATCCATGTGACAATTCTAAATGGAAAGTCATGGATTCTTTTGACCAAAAATTTACTGTCAAACCACAAAATGTCACATCTAGGATAACAATAGATGATTTCTGTCTGCATACTTGTCTATCTAACCCTTACAGTTGTTGGCTAGTAATTATAGTACCATATAATCTTACTCCGTCTATGTGCATGAAACAGGAGTTTTTAATGTTAACACTATTGATTTCTGGGCCAAAACAATTGGGGAAGAATATTGATGTTTATTTACAGCCGTTGGCAGACGAGTTAAAGCAATTGTGGGAAGGATTCGTTACATATGATTCATTAAATAAATCCGAGTTTACTATGAGTGCTAGGGTGTTGTGGGCAATCCATGATCACCCTGCTCTTGGGACTATATCGGGATGTATAACTCACGCTTACTTTGCATGTCCCGTTTGTGGGAAAAACACCTGTTCTTATCATTTTCCTGAAAGCAAGAAGATGTATTATATGGGACATTGAATGTTTCTTCCTAATGGACACAAGTTTCGATACGACAAGACAAATTTCAACAACGAACAAGAACTTCATTGTCCTAAATGGCCATTGACTAGTTTTGAAGTTGAAAAGAAAGTAGCGAATATCAAAATGAAAGTCGGTACACACAAAGAAGAAAGTGGTCGAAAACGGAAAAAGTCAGCCAATGAAGAAGTTGACAATGTTTCTACATGGTATAGGAGGTCTATCCTTTTGATTTACCATATTGGAAAGAAAATATGATTCAACATAATGTAGATGTTATGCATACAGAGAAGAATGTCATAGAGTATCTCATCAGCACCATTATGAATCATAAAGATAAGTCAAAAGATGACATCAATGCACGTAAGGATTTGAAAACTATGGCTATGAAATAAAAGTTGTGGGTGATGGAAGATCTTGAAGCAAATAAAATAATCATATCAAAGGCAACTTTTACTTTGAGCAAAGAAGAAAAGAAACGGTTTTGCACCGTACTGAAAATTCTGAAAATACCTAAAAATTCTGTTCTAACTTCCGCAATAATGTGAGCATCAGTACTCCCGAACTAAGAAATATGAAGTCACATGATAACCCCGTCATAATGTAATATTTGCTTCCGGTATTGCTTCAACATTCTTATACACAACATAAGAATCTACGAAATGTTGTTCATCGTATTAGTCTATTTTTTAACATTTTGTGCTCAAAGATGATCAATAGGGAACACCTTATAAAACAAACGCTAGTTGGTAGAAGCAATGTGTGTTTTTGAAAAACATTTTCCAGTTGCGGTTTTTGATATCAATATCCATCTTATGGTTCATTTAGTCGATCAAGCATTGAGTTGTGGCCCTGTCGGATATAGATGGATGTATCCTTTTGAACGGTAAATAACTAATTTTAGTTATGTACATTATTATTCGGTATAAATAGCTATCGTGTACAATATATAATTGATCACATTCACAGGTTAATGAAAAATATAAAGGATATGTGCGCAACAAAAGATACGTTAAAGGGTGTATTGCATAAGGATATATCGTACAAGAAGCTAGCCTTTACTGCATTTAATATATGCAAAATGGAGGTTATGACATTTATAAACATACCCATGAAGCATTTTTAGATGAGGATGATGAGTTTGCGGGTGAGATACCATTAGATAATCGTAAAGATATAACGTTAACCCAAGTGCGGTTTGAACAAGTGCGTAGATGAGTCCTTAATAAGTATAATGAATTGGATGAATGGAAGAAGTAAGTTCATGAATTTGTTTCGAATTTCCATTTTTTACTTCAATTTATATATTCCTTTCGATATGTGTTTTCCATAAAAGGTATAACTTCTATGCAAAAAGCACTAGATATCAACCACGAGGCAGTGGTACAACTGTCGAAGTCATAAAATTTTTAGTTTATGGCTATGTAATGAGGTATTACATCATCTTAAATATTTCACGTGTCTATAAGTTGGCAATACACCTTTGTGACCATGCTTTTTTTACTTATGTAGTTATTGAAGTGCAACGATGTTGATCCAACTCTCTGGCGGCTAGTACACAGGCTGAAGTTCATGGTGCTTAGTTATACGAAGTACCAAGTGAATGTGTTCTTATTTTCCATGAAAATGTACAAAGACCGTATGGTAACATAGGATACCAGGGTATGCATGAGAGAAATTACAAAATTTAAAGCGAGTGTTAAAGTTAAAAATTATAAGGAAGTAGAAACAACGTACTATGAAGTCTTTCAGCATATACTTAAGTTGGATTACACTGACTTCAAACAAACATTTTTATTATGATTGGGTAAATGTCGAGGATAAGATCAATGGTTGCAAAATAGATCATGTTTCAAACTTAGTCATGGTTAATTTAGGAAAATTGAAGAATAAAGACAACATGAACGATGAGTCATTTATTCTTGCATTAGAAGCAAGTCAAGTGTTCTACTCAAAAGAGTTAAAAAATAAGGGATGGTATGTGGTTTTGCATACACCAAAATGGTTGACTACAAATGTGAATGACATTGAGTTTCTTACTGAGCTTTTAAATACAATGAAAAATTATAAGATCTTACCAAAACAAAATGTTAACATATGAATTCTTGAATGCTTTTTTTACAAGGTAATCACATCTATTTGAAATTTGACTACAAATGTGGTTGACATTTCGATTCGAAATTTATTTAACTATTTCAACTTGAGTTCTTCAACCTTCCTTTCAATATTTGTCTTAATTCTTGGTGTTGCTTTAAAAGAAGCCGAGTAACAAATGTGATTAATATTCTGATGTCACAAAATAGTTAGTAATGTTATAATTTGCAGGAAACTATGTCTCAAAATCCAACATTACAACATTCATCATGTTCAAAAGAGCATAAAGTTGATCAAAACCAACTTGATATTCCACTTTCAGAAAACGCTCTAAAAATCGCTATTATGTTTGGTAAACTAGTAAGAGCTCATGTGCCGATATCATGCATAAGTTGGGATAAACTACCCAGAAAATATAAAGAGGACATTTGGAACCAGTTGGTGGTAAGGTTTTGCTTTAGCAATTTGGTTGAAACATATTGTTCTCCACTATATACTATGAGCATTTTGGAGGGTTATACAGAATATTTAAATTTGTGAAAAATAACACTTAAATGTCTACAATCTATTTTTACAGTCTGACTCTTAATTTTGCAGAAAGTGTATGCGCTTGAGCCGCTTTCAAAGGAAATATTTTTAAAAAGAATTGTCGAGACTTTTAGATGATACAAGAAAAACTTGAGAGCAAGTTTATATCACACTTTCGACAATGATGAAGAACGGTTGAAAATTTGTCCACCTACAATTGCCCAAGAAGATTGGAACGAGTTCATAAAAAATGAAGCAACGCCTGAAGCGAGCGAAACAAGGGAGTCAGGAAAAAAAATAGATCATTGCTCGGTTATGCTCACCACGCAGGACGTAAAAGTCACGCTAGAATTGAACATGAAATGGTAATTTATATTCGTTTTCTTTCAAAAATAGAAAAAAAAATCACAATTATGGGAGAAAATATACACGAAATGGAATATATTGCAGATCGTTGCAAGTCCATTTGCAAATATCAACCATCGTCAAGTTTGGGATAAGACACACATGAAAAAGATGGTAGCACCTCAGATGTCGCTTTTGTGTACTTCGCAAGTTAAACAAATACTAACTTGCATATTCTTTGAAATTTCATTATTCATATAAGTATCGTTATATATCAGATCAAATTGCAAAAATGAAGGAAAAGATCACCGCTAGTGATGAATAAAAATTGACAGCTGATGAAGATATCTTATCACAAGTGTTAGATAAAGATACAAGGGGTAGGAGCCCAGGTGTTGGGACCGTTATACCAAAGACTTACATTAAGGCTTATGCTATTGCACAAAAACAATTCAAACATGCTCGTCAAGACAACGGTTAGTTGAAAATGAGGGTGGGAAACTTGGAGAGTATAGTGGGAAGTTTGGACGACACAGTGGAAAAAATTTCTAGGCAAATGGAGCTTCTAATCCACGTGGCAAGAAACATTGAACAAGGAATTCGCGCACAGTTAAATCCTTCTGATGGAGGATGCAACACACAACTTGGTGCTTCTAAAGTTGTTGCTTCTCAATTCCAGCATACGATCAATGTGGCGAACCATAAAAAATGTGAAATTCTCAACTCTGATCTAGATATAATAGTAATAGGCATTTATTAGCATATTTTTATTCTTAGTTGATTTCGATGCAGTTATTTTGTTTGATAGATCCAGACAACTTTATTGCAATAGGTGTTGTATGTCGAGATTCTACGTCGTCTAAAATCCATAGGAAATCTTTACCATCTACGCATGAAAAACTGGTTTTGGACAACATACTGCTACCAGATGAGAAAACCAGCAAAATAAATCATCAATTTGTAGAGATCTTTGTTGATGTTGGGGTGGGTGGGTATGTGTGTCATCCGAAGATTATGATTCGATTTCTTTAGACGTTGGAGCTGGTATATATAATTTTACACTTAACTCTTCGTAGTATTTTACATAAGAATTGAACGGACATGCTTTGTGCAGATGTCAAATATACAATATATTTTAGAATACAAATAAGATATGATAATCCTCAAATTCACATTGAACACAAATCAAATAAGACTTGTTAATTCATTTTTCTTATCTTAGAATTTTGATATGAAATATCTTAAAAGAAAACAAACAAATTAAATATCTTAATGTTTGAGACTTCATTGTAGTTTTGCTTGAATGGTTGAACCATTCGAATCTTCAACTAAAAATTACTTTTCTATCCACCTATGAGTTTCTTCATAGTGTTATAAACATAATTGGGTTGGTCAAAAAAGTATTTTTCATATGTTTTCATGCATTTTATATTTTGAGGCAGAGGCTGTAGCCTAATCAGGTTTGATGCCCTATTGACTTCCTACTTATCTTATTCAGTTTTGTTTACATCTTTGTTGCACCTGCACATATATTTCTTTTCACCCTTTGTTGTTATGCCATTGCGGTGTGTTGCACTTCACTGGCCTGGTGTGCCTAGATGGCTTTTAGTATGTCATGAGCTGGCCTTATGTACTTGTGTCTTGACCCTTGTAGTGGTAGAGTTGATCTCCTTATGTCATGCCTTTGAGCTTGGCCTTGCTGCTGAATCACCTCACTAACCTAATTTCGAATTGATCTCTTTGTATTGTCTAGCTTAGTTAGTTTCCTTTTAGATTGAATTTTCCTCGTTTATCTATATATTACCTTTAATACAATAATTGCTACATTTAGTCAAAAGATAGTTGTCAAGAAAAGAATAAGACTGATGGAATGCAATCCATGTTTCGGGATTAAGCTGGACATATGCCAGGGGTGGTACCCAATGTGGGATGAGTATAGTTTTGGGTAACAAAGAAAATGAACATACTCTAGGTTAGGGTTTCCACAAGATCACTACACAATTAGATTTTTAAAAAGGGAAGAAGATAATAATAACAAGCAAATTCCACCAAACAGACCTTTATTAATCCACCAAATTGTTACAATGAAATCTAAAAATAATTGAGAATTTATCTCAATCCCAAAAACAAGTTTTCTTTCCTTCAAGTACAAGTAAATCTCTCGCTAATGAGATGCTTATATAGGCAAATAGAAAGACTAGGTCTAAAACCTAATTGAACCCTAAACTATCTCAAAAATAAATACTCCTTAAAACTTGTTCAAAATAAAGCTTTCCTAACATATCTCAATAGATCCATAAAATCCTCAGCAGATTCTTAAATTCTGTAACTTCCAATTTCTCCATCTTCAATATCCATGTGATAAATATCACAAACCATAACACTCCATCTCGATATGAAATCACTCCAACAATCAACAAATCCATAAACCAAAAAACCACACACAAATGATGCATCTCTCACATGAGATACACCACAAAAAATAATCTCAAAGTTGCTTGTAATACCACAATGGCCTCCATGTAGACTTTGTAAGCTTTAGGTTGATGGCTCCACCTTGATTCAGATGAACTCGCCTCACCTAATCCAATTTGAGAACTCATAACATTCTCCATCGTTTTTCCAAGCAATTTATATATGTTATCATTTCCCCGTTTTTTGCGCAGAAGCTCCTTATTACTCTTCCAAACCCTTGTGATTCCTCCTCTAGTCGATAAATTGCAACCTTTTTGTTCCAATTGTCTAATTGAAGTAAGATTCTTCTAAATTTCTGGGATGTACCTTACGCCCGTTAGCTTCACCACCTTTCCATCATTCATCTTCAATCAGACCGAACCTATGCCTTTAACATGCAAATCTCGACCATCGGCGGATTCCACTTTAACAGATTGTTCTTCATAATCAATAAATGCTTCCTTTTGATGACATACATGGAAACAAGCTCCTGAATCAAGTATCCAATCTTTGCTTTCGCCTTCATTAACACATAAGACATTGCCTTCAAATTCCTCACCAAAATTCACCTCATTACCGTTATTATCTTGTTCATCCGACTCTTCTTACGATGCCTTCATCTTCTCCTTACCCCTCTTAAGCTTATAACAAAATCTCAGTTGATGACCGGGTTTATCACAGTAAAAACAAATGTATTCCATTCTCACGTCTGTTTTATTTGATTTCCTTTCCATATTTCTTTGATTAACCCTACTTGCAATAAAAACTTTTTCAATTGGAGTTTCAATTTCCGTTGCCTCCTTATCTTTTCCTTCCATAAGGCTCATCCTCCGCATCTCCTCATTAAGCAAGCTACTAACCGCTGACCCCATTGAAACAATACCATCTGAATTTGAGTTATTCAACGCAACCACAAGTGTTTCCCAACTCTCCAGCAACGAACTCATCATCATCAAGGCTTGTGTTTCATCATCCACCTTAAAATTACGGCAGCCAATTGATTCACAATTTCTTGAAAATCATTAAGATGCTCTCCAATTGATCCACCTTCCTTAAGCTTTAGATTCATCATCCTTCTCATAAGAAGAGCCTTATTTGTTGCAGAGTTCTTTGTATAAACCCCTTCCAATTTCTGCCATATGGTATATGCAGATGTTTCATTAGCAACAATATGAAACATTGAATTATCCAAAAAACATCAAATAAACGCAGCAGCCTTCCTATCCAAAGTCTCCCATTTTGCTTCGGATAGATTGCTAAGTTTTTTTTCCTTATTATTCTCCAGTGGATGATGAAGATTATTAAGATAAAAGAAATCTTTCATCTTTGCCTTCCATAATCCCTAATTTCTTCCATTAAGCTTTTCAATAATTATTTTATCCATATTCAAACCCTCTCCAAAAAAATTGTGTAGAAGGCTCCGATACCAATTGTTAGGGTTTCCGCAAGATCACTACACAATTAGATTTTGAAAGAAGGAAGAAGATAACAATAACAAGAAAATTCCACCAAACAAACCTTTATTAATCCACTAAATTATTACAATGAAAATCTAAAAATAATTGAGAATTTATCTCAATCCCTAAAACAAGTTTTCTTTCCTTCAAGTACAAGTAAATCTCTCCCTAATGAGATGCTTATATAGGCAAATAGAAAGACTAGATCTAAAACCTAATTGGACCCTAAAATATCTCAGAAATAAATACTCCTTAAAACTTGTTCAAAATAGCGCTTTCCTAACATATCTCAATAGATCCATAAAATATGCAGCAGATCCTTAAATTCTGTAACTTCCAATTTCTCCATCTTCAATATCCATGCGATAAATATCACAAACCATAACACTTCATTCGTTTTTAAGGAATCTATATTCCAAATTGTATCTAATTTCTATCTTTTGGTAATAGCCCATAGTCTAAAAAGTGATTTACTGCATTGTGAAAGTGCAAAAATTAAATATCTTCAAACCCATAAAAATGCAATTACTACAAAGTTAAGCATTTGTTCGAATACTTCCCAAATAACAGTTGTACATTAACTTGGCCTTCCTGTTCTGCTCACTGCCATTACATAATGCAACAATATTTCATATTCTATGTTTTTTTTACCATAATATATATGTTGACACAATTTATATATGTAACACAATATATATATATATATATATATATATATATATATATATTGACACAATTTAATAACTTCTATCCTTTGTAAGATACAAATTTAGGTTAAATTGCATGTTGACTATGAGCGAGTTGTAACAACTGGGAAGGTGTATACTGGTACTCACTTTTCCTTTAAACCTAATTATAGTCACATATGACTATTATTTGCCGACACAATTTTTCCTCCAACCATTATTTAGCACAGATGTAAATATGTGCAACATACATCTACTTTCACATAAATACTGCACTCTTTCACATCCTGGCTTGCTTTACTATTCACGTAAATCCCCACTATTCGAGTTAATGTAGACAGAAATCGCTTTACTTTTCTTGTTGGAGATGAAACGAAAACGGAAATGCGGACAGGGACAGTATGTTTTTTGTTTTGTGAGTTAGAGATGAAAGAAAAAGGTAAAAGGGAATCAAGTCTGGTTAGTTTTTGTCTCATACTATCTCAAAGTGGTATTGTAGCACAATTAATACCATACCATGCACATGCTATGTTTCTCATGTTGGCTTGCTTGCACATCTTCTTAACACATTCTATAAATTATTCTAATAAAATTGGTATTTAAATTGACTGAAGGAGAATTATTGGTTTGAATTCAGTTTGTAATGGTTCAATTTGAATATAAATGTGTATAACCAACTCATCATCTTCGGGTTTATCAGTTGCAAAATACATCTTCACCTTACTTTTTTGCAACTAAGTAGCCATTTATTTGTTTGATAATGTGTCTTTTTCATGCAAAAGAATGCAATTTTTCCATATTCCTCTATAAATGCATGGGCTGTGTATGAATCTAATATTATCTGTAACCATGACATTTTCTGTTCATAAGGTGTTGAAGCTAATTTTGTTTTCTTAAATGTTTAGAATATCCCATATCTTGAAAACTATAACTCCTATTTAAATTTATATGTAGTAAAATTATAAAATCAAAATTTTTGGCTGGCATTCTAGTAAGATAACATAACCAAATTATGCCTTTTTCATGCTACTATATTGCCTATTTTTATATTTCATCCAATTAAAAAGCTCAGTCCATGCTGGATTAACAATAACATTTTTCGATCCCTAGGCTTTAAATTCAAAATTACCCATTTCATGTCTACTCCTGCGTGTAATTAAAATTCTTGCATTATTAGTAATTTGTGTTCTTTAGTTATATTTTCTCCTCACACCTGTATGCTTTATTTCAGCATCTAGCTATGCTTATCACTGCTTTAATTTACAGCAATGTGGACTTCATCAACATGATTTGTCAACGTCTTCGCATGAATATCTTCAACATTTACATCATCTTGCATGGGCTCACCAATCTCCTGTTCACAATCATCCCTGACGTGCTCTTGGGAAAGAGAAGAAGACTGGATAGTAATCATCTCAACATCAGAATCCTCCCCTCCTGTAGTTTTGTCGGGCACTGTATTTTCTCTAAGTTTGTTACTTTCATTAATCAACTCAATTGTCAAACTGTTAGGCCATTTATTGTGAGACTTTGTAATTTGATGAAAAATTTGTGTTGCAGTGAAGATGAATTACTCATATTAATTGAAGTTATGCTTTGTATAAATTGTGTTATGCTTTGTGTTATGAAAAATATCCACATTTACGAGAAAATTACTTGCATTATGCTTTGTATAAATTGTGGTAGTCTGATTGGCTGAATGATGCTTTGTATAAATTGAATGGGTTATGAAGTGAAGATGAATTGCATGCGATACGGTCTAAGACCGTGTCTGACTTACAGCATAGATACGGTCAAAAACCATATTTAATTCATCGAAAAGCATTACATGAATGTAAATTAGATACGACTTATATTTGTATCTATTGATAATTTAGATATGGTTTATATTCGTATCTATTCATCATTTAGATGTGGCCTAGAACCGTGTGTTATTTCCAGTCAGATACGCCTTAGAGCCATATCTGTTTATATTTCCAATAAGGCTTAGAGCCGTATCCAATTTTGATTTAGATATGGCTTATGGCCGAGTCTAATAAATAAACACGCAATAAATTGATACGGCCAAAAGCACGGCCTAATTGCAGTAGATACTTCCCAGAGAACAACCTAATTTGCATATATGGTGTACTAGCATGGTGGCCCGAGCTATAAATATTTTTTCATCTCTGATACATGGTAGACATCTTGGAGTTAAACTTATTTTGAACAGAATCTCGACTTGATTGTTGTTTTACCGATGCGAGCAATCGGTAATCTTGAGTTATTGGTTGTCACCACTACATTACCCCTTTGTATTCCTCCATGTTCTGCAGCTTCTCTCTATCCCCCGTCATATGATTTGAGTAGCCAGAGTCGACTATCCAATCATTATTGTAGTCGATCGTTCCAGGAATAGTAGCTATCAGAGCTAATTCTTTTTCCTTTATCGTGAATGATGCTTTTGCGTCCCATTCTTCTTCGCTTTTCTTTTCTGCATTTGATGTGGCTGCATTACCTTCTGCAGTTTTCTTCTTGAACTAGCAACTTTTAGCCATGTGACCATACTTTCCACAGTTGTAACATTTTTTATCAAATTTGTTGTTATTATTTGATAGGCCACATTGGTTGTTTTTCTTTTGAGCTTTCCATGTTTAGGGGCTTCCATGGTGACTATCCTTGTCATCATTTTTCTTAAAATATTTTCTAGCATTTGGTCTAGATCAACCTTTTTTATCAACACTAAAGAATGCTTCTTCGTCATTCTTTAATGAGACTCTAGATATTTGCTTATCTAAAGAGTGCAGTTGGCAATTTTCCAGTTCAACAGGTGAAGGTTGGTTTGGCCAAACTTGTATTGCAGCAATAAAAGTTCTAAATTCTGACCTTAATCCATGAATAATAATTCTTTTAATTCTAGCATCTGACATTCGAGCATCATAGTCTAATCCAGAGATTTCGTGACAAAGAGATTTTACCTTGGTAAAGTATTAATTGATTGTCATGTCGCGCCACCTGATTGAGAGAAACTCGTTCTCCAAAAGCTGTACTCCCGTATCATTCTTCTTGGTGAACAATAAATGCGAAGGTATCATATGTTTCCTTTGGTGACTCTGTCAGCCTAATATGCTCTAATATTTCATCTTCTATTGTTGTTTGGATCGCAAACATGGCTTTGCCTGCTTTAACCTTCCATTTCTTTAAAGCGATCGTGCGTCCTTTGGTTGTGAGACTTCATTGCCACAAATGGTCTCACACAACTTTAGGCCTTAGAGATATGCCTCTATGTGCATCGACATGTGCTGTAATTTTGGTTGTTAAGTTTCTTAATTCCACCGACCACTTGAAGGTCACCCATCGTGCAAGTTCTGTAGTACTAAACCACACATGATCACTCTAACAAACTCAACAATGAACTCTTTCGAAATGAGCCCAAACTGCTCTGATACCACTTGTTGAAGAACACAAGACATGAAAACGCAATTACTTTATTACTGCAAAAGCAATTGGGCCAAGATTTAGATACAATACTTAATCCCAATACAGACTAAACTCTCTCTTTATTTTACTAACACTAACTTTGATACTTACAGTTTTGGGATACACTTTATGACACACTTGTTTTTTTTCATACACAACTTGAGACAATAAGGTTCCTATTTATACTACTCAAAAGGAATCGAAAATTCCAGCTAATTATGTTGTCAAAATAATCGTGAAGAGCTTCCACAAAACTTAACCATTTTTTATTATAATGGCTTGGCTCTAAAATGATATATTTATTTAGTTAATCTCTAGAGAGTTGGTGATGCTTCTTCAAAGAATATTGTGTCATATCTATTTCTTTGGGGTAAAAATAAGAGTACTGCGTCACATTGCTTGTTCTGCGATAGACATAGAAATATTGTTTTTGGTCATTTAATTTTTGGGTGAAGATTGAAATATCTTGCCGTATCGATATAATAAAGAGAGGTTGTACGATCCTATTAGATGTTGAAAGTCAATGTGTCCTTGTTGATCGAATAGGTGCAACACAGTGGAGAGAGAAGCGATACGCCTTTGTTGCCCAAAGAAGGGCGGTATAATGAAGGGTCTGTTCGGGGGAGGAAACGGAGAGAGAAATGCTCTGTTTCCTCTCTGACGCGTCAAAGCAGAAACGGGGCATTTCTCTACAGCTTGATTTTGGTGCGGTAGCAAGTTAATGGATCCGTTTGCATTAATTAAGGTAGTTAATCAAGTTTTAGTGTTAAATTTTGTGTTTTATAGATTTTGAAAATTAATAACTTGTGCAAATGAGATCCGATTGAGATGAGGTTTTTTGCGTTGCGATTGTGTCGAAGTATTCTGCGTAATGAAGTTGGTCTGAACTGAACTGGAGTAATTTATAATTTTTCTATTTAGTAAACACCCCGTTAATATTCTCGGCTCAAATAGTCCGCTAAACGCTTTCTCCGCTAACTCCAATTATCCGCTATAATACTCTGCTGAAATACTCTGCTATAATTCTTCGCTTTCGCTTGCGCCGAACACACCCGAAGTGTAAATGGGGTCAGCTGCAAGGAGAGTAGCACAGCTAGCCAAACCTTCATTTAATATATTCAGATTCTTTGGATTTGTAATGTAACTTGAATCCTTCTCATGGGTAAGGGGTTCAGTGACCTGTTCTGATGTTCCCACATTTGTATTTTCAATTTTTCCTATGATTTGCCTTAAATTGCTCATTCATATCTGATGGTGTTCAGTACTGATTTGAGCATTTATGGTCTGCATGTTCTTGATAAGATCAGCAGTCTGTAATTGTTGGGATGAGAAGTCCATTTCAGAGTTACCCCCTTCTGTTGTATTGGTTTCTGGGATATCCAGATTCTTTGTATCTCCATTATTACATGGAGAGTCATGTGTATGATTGGGGAGTATTGGTGGAACTGCCTGTGAATTGATCCCTGCAACATTTGAATCAGTGTTGGGATCAATATCTGTAGCCTCTTTGAGATTATCATTCCTTTCTTTATTGTGAATACAATCATTTAAGGAATGACCAAAGCATCTGCAGATCCTGCATCGATCAGGGATCAGTTCATAGGTGATTTGCTGAGTGATAATCTCCCCATCATGCATATATACAGAAGCTTCGTTGGGTAAATCCGAATCTGCACGTATCTCTACCAAGATGTGAGCGTAACTTAGTTGTGATTCATTAGTTGTTTGCTCGTCCATTTTAATTGGAATACCGACTTTACTTGCTATGGCACTAAACTCCTCTTTATCCCATAATCTAAGATTCAACTCAAGAAGTCTTATCCGTATAGGCATAGTGCTCAATAAATATCTATCAAGAACTATCTTCTTGGTCAACGTTTTAAGAATAATCAGTTTATCGTTAGTAAAATATGGACCATCTTTTAGGAGCTTTTCGTAGTCCTCTGCATTTGTAAATTTGATTATGAAAAAACCATTTTCACGAGTAAATATTTCGAAAGATCCAATCGGATTCCATGTACGAACCACGAAAGCCCTAAAATGAAAGTATGATGGTATTTTTCCAAACACATAAGCTACTATTGAGAGCACCCATTTTCCTTCAGTACGGATACTTGTTTCTTCAGAAAGCACTACGATTCTTTCACCAATGGTTTCCACCGAAGAAACAAAATTTAGATCAAAATTTGAATCTTGACCACCGCTCTTCACCATTTCAGCCCAGGAAGAAACCTTAGAGTCTTTTGGCTAATTAACTTTTGTAATCTGCTTTGGTTCTTGCGAATTTCTAATAGGATTCTTGGGTTGAGAACGACGCCATTAGAAGTGGAAAAAAGCTTCTGTTTAGGTTTGAAAGGGAATTCACTGGATTTACCAGCCCCTTTTCTAATGTGAATAGAAGCATTTGGTTGAGAGAAAGTTTTTTTTTTCCTTCTTGCTATTATGAACTATGGTTAAACCATCCTCATCTATCAAGAAATCAGGGATAAATTGAGGAAGACTAGGAAAGGGATTGGAGGAGAGATGGGGAGATGAAGAAGATTCTCCTTTTTGATTGGGGTTGTTGTCGAAAATCGGATTCAGATGGGGTTTAGGAGCAGCCATGGCTGCGAAGCTTAAAATCTTACTAAAATTATGTTATTCCATTGGTTTAATTTAGTGATTCTCACAAATTATTCAGATTATTTCAATTAACGTTGTGAATTTTATCGAAGACACAGAAATATTGAAGGGAGATATTTCATTTTCTATTCTAATTGGTTAGATGGTAAGGATTTAGAAACAGCACGTTGTTTTCTCACTTTATATGATTAAAGATATATTCATTTATCTTCCAAAAAATGTGTTTTGGTGTATCTAACCAAATAATCATAAGGCTATATAGTTATTAACTAAGTCCAAAAAGCTTTTGCTAATTAATCTGTTTGTTCTTGGCGTAGAGGATTTGATCTTATTGTGGTGAAGCATATTATTCGGTTTCTTTACATATGCTTTACTTCCGTTTAATATGATTGGTATGTGTCGATTTAGTGGGGATCTCACAATATATTCCAATTATATCCCGTAGTCATGTGTTTAGCTTTCATTGATCAGCTGCCTTGTCAAACAAGTTTTGTAATGTAAAACAAGTTTTATAATGTTAAAAATGGATATGCTAGGAGAGATGCTACTTGAAAGAGTCCGAGTTTATTCATCTTTTTCAAGAAAGATGAACATAACTCTCAATCTTGACTGATAGAAATTAGTGTCTTTGTATGAATCCTTGAGATTTCCACCAATAAAGAGAAAGTGTTATGTTCACATATTCAAAAAAAATACGAACAAACTCCCAACGTAAAATATCGCCTCAATTTCTAAGAAAGAAAGTGAGGTCTAAATCATCGGTTATGCTAATCTACCCACTCATTCACGTACATATATTTTCATGGATGGATAGCCAAAGAGAAAAAGACACATAAAACAGGAACTAGGAAGGATTTTAATATTCTTGCATTGTAGTTCTAGACAATATAACCCTGCAGGGTGATTGATTATAGTTTATAGAGTGAACTGAAACGAACCAACACGTGGACAAAGTTCAACCACACATGCCAAGCCCTACAGCCTTAGAGTTTGGTTACTTGCAACTTAAGCCAAGTGAAACACGCTTTATATACGTGTACTCTTGACTGCTACTTCATTCATCCAAATACCATGCATCTTCTATGACGACTACAGTATTTGAAAAAGACCTTATAAAGCTATGCGAACGTATGCCATCGGGATTGGAAGACCTACTTCTCGTCAGTGGAAATCCAGCCGTTGATCATGGCATGTGGAGCGAATCTGCGGTGTAGGAGGTTGAAAACTGACGGCCTTCCGGAGTAGAGTTAAGGGTTACACGACTCTCGTACTTGTGTAATACGGTTGTCCACTCGAGTTTGTGCAGAGGTAATGCCATGTGTATAAACCATCAGCTGAAAAAAGGGTAATGGTCCGTGCGTGTCAAGTCTGTCCTCCTCCTTGTCTGAACCATTCGTCATGCATGATGCAATATCACTCATTTTGATGTGATATATATGAGCTCATGTTGAACTATTTTGTTGACACTATTTAACATGTCTACCACTCACCATGACACCACTAACTAACGATATTAGTGGTGTGTGACTAAGATTTAACATGAAAAATTCAGAAAGTTATCTCAGCCATATACCACTAACATCATTGGTAGTGTCATGGTGACACACGTTAAAATGGTGTCAACAAACTCGTATTGTATGTTTATGCATTTTTGGTTCAGACATTTGATATGAAGTAAGGCGTTCAGGGACAGACGTGGATTTTGTTTGTCCTTTAGCCTTTTTCTTATAATAGTCAAATTATCGCATAATCACAATCGTCACTTCAAAAAAGAAAAAGAAAAAAAAAACAAAGAAAAAAGAAACAGTCCACACTTGAACTCGTTTCTCATGCTCTGTCTTTACTGCTACACTATGAGGAGCGCTGAATCACTTCGAATATCAATAATTAAGGTTGGTAAATTGACCATAAGCAAATGAACTAAATTACCCAGAGGTCGAATCGGGTCGGTACCAAAACTTTGTATTCAAAACCATTACTGTACCAACTTATATGGTAATAAAAAAAAAAATCATATCATTACCAAATAAAAAAATCGGTTACCAACAATTCGGTTTATGATTGGTAGAGGTCGGTAATAAGTTTTTACCATTTGATAATATGAGACCTTTTATTTACAATATTTCACATTAAAATATTAAATATTAAAATTGATATTTTTGTTATTATATTATTATGTATCTATCTTATTTAATATAGTCAAACATGCAAGAAAACATTATGGATGAACTTAATTATCGTATCAATTATATTGTTTCTAAGATATTTGATAAAAAGTGCATTCAATCTTGTATTGTAATAGTACTTTTCTAGGTATTTTATTATATCGTTACATATTAGAAGTTCAATGTTATGTAATAACCATATACGATGAAATATAAGAATATACATATGCATTGTTTAAGATATGTGGTAGGCATGGTAATTACCATTATTAATGCTCAATTACCATTACCGTACCGCATATCTTCATGCGGTTTGGCATACCGTACCAATAAGATCGATTATCAGTTGTTCGGTACCACTTCCGTTGACAGCGGTTGGTAATAGTTCGTAGTGGTAATATGGTAAAATAGTGCAGTCCTAAGATTACCGTCACCTCTGTTAAAAAAATTTCACAGTTTATACATCGTCAAGTTACCAGGTCAGTTTGAAACGTACTAAGTACGATGGCTCAATTGCGATTCTTCATTTTTGCATCTAATTAACTTAACCCGATCTAATGTTATTTTCAAACAGTATCTTATTTTATTTACGGATTACATTAAATGTTCTATTTATTTAGCCTTTTTTGATAGTCGTTTTGTTATCGATTAAATTTCTATTCAAATATTTACTCATTCTCTCTAGTTTTATTTGTCAAATATTCAAATATAAATCAATTACCGATATTAAAAGCTACAAATACTGCTAATAAAGAAATTATTGAATCAAACATTTTGTTATATTATTATAGAAGACGTCTTAGTTAATTCTATATGTAATATCACTACAAGAAACATTGCAATTTTCGACAGGATATACCGACGGTTTCCGACAACGGCTACCGATGGACCATCGGCGGCCGTCGGAAACCGTCGAATATATTCGGGATACTTCTTCCAGACCCGAACGCTTTCTTCCCCAAATCCAAACCCTCTCTTTTAATTTCCAGCATGAATTTTCGCCCTACCCATCCCAAATCCCCATTTTTCGCTCAAAATCGAAGATTTCTTCGTCTAAATTCTTCTCCGGTGTCTCTCTAACCTATTGGACAAGCAAATTTAGGTAAAATCTCTTTATTTCTTTAGAAATCAAGTTTTTTTCATAAACCTATTTATGTCATAAATCAAAAATTAGGGTTCATTATTGATAGTAATTGGTTCCAATAGCCTAGTAGTGCGTAGTAGAATCCTATTATGTGCATATTTCATGCGATGTTAGAGAAATTGAAAATTTTGTGTTATGTTTGGGTGTTTGTGAATGTTTGGGTGTTTGTGAATGTTTGGAGGTTTGTGAATATATTTCCACTTAGCTTGGTTGTTGTCGTTGTATAATTTATGATATTTGTGTAAATGTGCGCAATTGCGCGATTGTCATTCTTGTATGTGTTAGTTGACATATGAAAAAATGAACGATCGAACTAGTACATCGATATCGTGCAAAATATGAGTTGTGAACAAAATAACATGAATCTAAATTTTAGTTGTGTTTATTGAGACGACGATAACAGTAAATTAAATTTAAGTAGATTGAAATGTCAAGCAGACGCGATAGAAAAAATATATTTTTGTGTTGTATTAAATCTTTTTTTGTAGTAAAATGCGCATATCGATATCTAATTGAATAGCTAATAGACCCTAGAGTGTTTTTGGCCCCGTCCGACGAGTGTTGTACATGATCGTTATATAAATAGTAAAATGCGCACCTCTTTGTCCTCTTTCTTGTATTGGACAAGTTATAAACGCAGTAAGCATCAACATTTTGTATACCACTTCGTTTCAAAAGATTCACGGAATTTTGGTTCAGTTTTCCTTTTTGTTTCCTGCGTACATGTGTATAGTGCAGGAAACTAAAGGGAAATGCTGCCGAAATTTTGTTGAATCGTTTGAAACGAAGTAATATACAATTGTAAATGTTTGCTGTGTTTGTAATGGGAAGTAGGATGCCTGACCATGTAAAAGAGTTGCATTTAAAAAAGTATCAAATTAGAAAAAAAAAATTAACTTAATGAAAATGTTATTTGCTATCCAACTGTTATATATACGTGCGTTTTACGAATTTGAATTCATAAATAAATAAATATTAATTTTTGAACTTGTAACTGAATTTCTCAAATAGGAAAAATGATTGATTATTTTGTTGATCGGAGGAGTTGGATGTACCAAAGAAGAGGACAGAGAGGTTCGATAAAAGAAGATTTTTATAATGGTATAAATGTCTTTGTTGAATTCGCGTTAAGTAATAATGGAAGCGATCCTGAAATTCATTGTCCGTGTAGCAAGTGTAGACATTTGAAATATTTGTTACCCGATCTTGTGAAAGTCCATTTGTGCAAAAACGGATTCGTACCCGAGTATTATTTTTGGGATCGTCATGGAGAAGTTGTATCAAATACTCCTGTTGAGACTGAGGTAGAAAGTGCTGTTGATGAGAATGTTAGCACGAACCGTATTGAAAATATGGTCGAGGATGCAGCGCGATCTATGTTTCCTATGAGTGTAGCTGACGATAACGATGGAAATGATGAAGAACCGAATATTGAAGCTAAGAAAATTTATGATTTGTTGGAAAATGCTAAGAAACCTATGTGGGACTGTTGTAAAAGCGGCACTCAACTATCGGTAATCGCAGAATACATTGCGATGAAGTCAAAATACAACATCACTGAAGCTGGGTTGACAGCTATTGTACAAGCTGCAAAAAGGCACATGTCGCCGGATAATTTAATGTGCGAAAATCACTACGAAGTTAAAAAACTTATGTCGGCATTTGATTTACCTTATCAGAAAATAGATACATGTGTAAAAGGATGTATGTTGTTTTGGAAAGAAGACGTAAACCTTAGAAATTGTAAATTTTGTAATGAAGAAAGATATAAACCAAGAAAAAAGAAGGGAAAGGAAGTTCCATACAAACGTATGCATTGCTTGCCTATTACTTCAAGGCTTCAAAGATTATATGCGTCTTCTGCAACTGCATCTCATATGAGATGGCATAAGGTGAGATTGAAGGAAGAAGGTAAGTTGATCCATCCAGCCGATGGGGAAGCATGGAAGCATTTCGATAAAACATATCCCAATTTTGCAGCGGAGAGTGGTAATGTCAGACTAGGATTATGTACAGATGGTTTTTCATCATTTTCCCAGTTTGGTTCTAAATACTCATCATGGCCCATTATCATCACACCTTATAATTTACCTCCATGGATGTGTATGAAAACACAATATATGTTTCTTACTGTTGTTGTTCCTGGCCCAGATGATCCGACACAAAGAATTGATGTTTATTTACAACCGTTAATTGATGAATTAAAAACATTGTGGAACGAAGGAGTAGAAACGTACGATGTTTCGAAGAAGAATTTTTTTTGTATGTTCGCTTCTTTGTTGTGGACTATAATTGATTTTCCTGCCTATGCAATGCTTTCAGGATGGAGTACTGTTGGTCGTTTAGCATGTCCATATTGCATGGAAGAGACACGAGCGTTTTCCCTACCGCATGGTAAGAAAATTTCATGGTTTGATTGTCATCGATGTTTTCTCCATGTAAATCATCCTTTTAGAGCAGACAAGAAAAACTTTTTGGCTAATAGAGTAGAAATCAAACAAACTCCAACGTTATTTAATAGCGAATAAATATATGAAATGGTTCGAAATCATCCAAAGATATATGAAAGTGGAGTTCAAATAGAAATTGAAGGCAAATCGATTTATCACAACTGGTGCAAACAGTCTATTTTTTGGGAGTTGCCGTATTGGAAACATCTTCTGCTTCGTCATAATATTGATGTGATGCATAACGAGAAAAATGTATTTGATAATGTCTTTAACACGATTTTGAATGTTAAAGGGAAAACTAAAGATGATTTGAAATCAAGGCGCGATATAGAAGAATTATGCAAACGTCCCGAGCTTCATATGAAACCGAATGACAGTAAAAAACCCAAAGCATGTTATGAATTAGATAATAATCAGGTTAAAGTTTTGTTAAAATGGGTTGAAGGGTTAAGATTTCCTGATGGGATTTCATCAAACCTTCGTAGATGTGTTGACTTCAAAAATGGTAAATTGAGTGGAATGAAAAGTCACGATTGTCATATTATGTTGGAGCATCTATTTCCTGTTATGTTCAAAGAACTACTGCCGGTAAAAGTTTGGAAGGTAATAACGGAGCTTAGTTTGTTTTACAAAGAGCTTTGTTCAACTACTTTGAAAGTGAAACGTTTACGTAAATTTGAAGTAGATATTCAAATATTGCTTTGCAAATTGGAGAAAATATTCCCGCCAGGTTTTTTTTTAATGTAATGGAGCATTTACCTGTCCACCTTCCAACTGAAGCACGATATCGAGGTCCCGTCCAATATGAATGGATGTATCCATTTGAGAGGTAAATATAAACATGTTAACGATTAATTTACTTACATTTAAAACTGTGAAATAATGTATATTAATTTTGTATTGGTATCTGAATCATTTGAAGAAAAAAGTGAAACAAAAAGCACGAGTTGAAGGCTCGATATGTAAATCTTACATCGAAGAAGAAGCCTCGTTCTTTTTCTCACATTATTTCAGTGATCATGTGAATATATCATTTGAAAGTGTTCCACGAAACGACGAAGGGGACGAACAAGAATCGTCTCAAACAGTTTTGTCTATTTTTAGACAACAAGGTCGACCTTCTGGGAAATGTGTTGACGTATGGCTAAATGATAAAGATCTTCATGTAGCTCACACTTATATTCTTCTAAATTGTGCTGAAGTTGCACCGTTTGTTAGGTAATCTGAAATATCAATTAGTATTTTTTCATTTCTACATCTTTACGTGTGTATAATCTAATGTAAAACTTTATTTCTATTTACAGCGTTTATGAACTTGAACACCCAAACGGAGATATCAGTAAAGAATTTTCTGATTGGTTTTCAAATTATGTTTATGATCCCAAAAATTGTGTTGATGATGAAGGGTTGAAACATCTGGCAATGGGACCAAAAAGATTGGTCAAGATATATCCAATATATTTTGTTAATGGATATAAATTTAATACGAAAGAATACGGTGTTGAAAAATCAACCAACAATACTGGTGTATTCGTTAAAGGCAGTGATGATCCTGAAAATCACATCAATGATTTTTATGGCGTTTTGACACAAATTTTGCAACTGACATATTTCTCACGACCCGTGGAGGAGGTGTTTCTCTTTAAATGTGATTGGTTTAGCAATGTTCCGAATTCTGGGATTAATGTACATAAGGATTATAATCTGATTGAAATAAAGCATACATCGCGCTATTACAAGTATGATCCTTTTGTACTAGCCAAACAAGCATTACAAGTTTATTATGCTCCTTACCCATCACTAAAAAGAGATAAAGCAGACTGGTCGGCAGTTTTTAAAACAAAGGCGAGATTTACTTTTGACAGGAAGAATATTCCAGACGAAGCAGCCTATTAGGCAGAACTGGAACAGAACACTGAAATAATAATTGAAGACGATAATGCAGATTTTGGACCTCTAGTCGATGAGGCAAATGCTTTGCTAGATGTGTTTGAGAGTGCGGAGGAAGAGATTATACAATCTGAGTCTGAATCTGAATCTAAAGAAGATGATGACTGATATAGATGTTGAGTATTAATTTTCTAGTTGTAATGTAATCATGAACCCAATTTATTTTGCAATTCAAGTAACTCTTAAATTTTTTAATGTTATGATGGTTTTTTACATCTTTTATGTCATATGCAGTTTTTTCGATTTATTTGTCTTAAATATGCAATGTAAATTGTTACTCCTTGGAATATGAGACCCAATCAAATACAGGTATAAACAATGTCTCATTTACGACATTTTTTACATCATTTATGTCAACTATTTAGTATCTTATTATATCGTTTGTTTAAATTAGCTTACATATTTTGAAATGATTTGTATGTGACAGGTATGTCATCTAGAGGAAACTCTTTAGGCGAGGGTTCTGGATCGCAGCCGCGTGTGCGTGCAGTTGTGTCCTTGATACCTACGAGTACTGGGTAAAAATCAAAATTTACTTAGCATGTTAATTATTTTATACAATACACTTAATTATGTTTATCACAATTAATGCAGGGTTTTCGATCTTCAGCCTTGGAAGACTATTTTGGCCGCTTCGACAGCAGCATATAGGTCCAGGATGTCAGCATGTTGGCCTCAGTGGGATTTGATCCCACCTCACATTCAGGAGGCCATTTGGCAGGATGTGCTAGTAAGTATTTTCTTACCTTTTTTACATTTCATTTTCTTTTAATTGCTGAAATACTGAGCTTATTTTACTACTAATGTTTGTTTAACGTGAAATACAGGCCGAGGTGGAAATAGAGACACATGATTTAGCTCTGACTCGGACGTATTGGATGCAGAAAATGAGGAAAAATTATAAAGATGTTGTATCAACAACGAAGAAAACAAGGAAAAAGCCTTCATGGATGGGAGACAACGTTTGGAGTGGGTTTTTGAGGTATTAGGATAATGATAAAGCAAAGGTTAGTGTACTATTTTTTTTTATATTTTTAAAATATAAAACTATTCAGTCGATAATTATCAAATTTAAATGTAATTAAAGGTGGTGGCAGAAAGAAACAGTTGAAATAGAAACAAAAATCCAGTCACTCATCGAGAAGGATTCAAGTCATTTCAGCAGTATCGGCACGAGTTGGTAAATTTTTTTAAATTCGACTTGTATAAAAAAGTAATATGTTACATAGTTTTGAACTTTAACTAATAATTGTGTGTAATAATCAAATTCAGGAGGCTGAGGGGTTGGGTTCTGTCTCGTATATGGACGTATTCACTCATACACATGTCGTCGAGCTGGTCGACTCAGACGGAAACATCACATATAAATGGCATGACGAGAAATCTAGGAAGAGTCACGTAAGTTTTCATTTTCTGTAGAAGTTTATGTACAAATTGTTAAATTACTATAAAATAAGATATCATGATAATAAATTTATGCACATTATTATTTGGTCTTGCAGGAGAAGTTTATGGAGCAACGTCAGATGCGT
The DNA here is from genome assembly GCA_030737875.1 of Allium sativum. Classification (NCBI taxonomy): domain Eukaryota; kingdom Viridiplantae; phylum Streptophyta; class Magnoliopsida; order Asparagales; family Amaryllidaceae; genus Allium; species Allium sativum. The sequence goes on along the minus strand of CM060918.1, from coordinate 157,619,172 downwards.
CTAGCTGAGACTGGACATGAGCAGCTTACTACTGACGAGGAGGACATTATCTTTCAGTCAGTGATGGATCCAGCGACGCGGAGTAGACGTTATGGCTTCGGAAATCAAGTGGTAAAGCATTTTTACCTTAATTTAATATTTAATTATGAATAACTCTAATTAAATTAAATGTATTATGCTCAAAATATCATGTTTAATATCATGCTTAATTAAATGTAAGTCATGAAGTTAGAACTTTAAACGAAAACGAAATTTGAGTCGTAGATCATAGATCATAGATTCAAAAGTTTCATTTTGTTAAACTTCATAAATATTTTTAAATTGATATAGTTTAGAAATAAAATAACTTTTACGAATTACAGGCTATTACAATAATCTTATATGATTAATTTCTTTTTAAATATGTTACAGCCCACTAGTCAGCGGGCATGGGGCAAACAGGCTAGAGCTGATATAGCCACCGCAGAGATTGAGGAGCTGAGAGCTAGAGTGGCACAACTGGAGGAGCAGAACCGGCATCAAGCTATTGAGACGACTCAGCTTTTAGATCGACGCTTAGCAGAGTTTGCACAGGAGTTTGAGAGCTTCCCCTCATCAGCTGCTTCTGCAGATGATGAGGATTAGTTAGGGATGGAGACAGGTATGTTTTTTAGTTGGACATGTACATATATGACTAGTTTGTTATGGTATGGGTGTATGACTTTGGGTTGACATGTTTCATGTATTTTGATGGTAGACATGATATGGTGTGTTGATATTTTGTGTGTATTTTGACCTAGACATGATGTGGTGGGGTGATGTAGTAGACTTTATGTATTGTATGTTGTTGTAACGGTAGAATTGTTATGGCATATTTGTGTTTTGTGGTTTTTATGATATTTTGGGTTGAAATGGTGTGGTTTTAGTGATATGTGTTTGAAATGGTGTGGTTTGGTTGATATGAATATGAAATAGTGTGCTGGAATTGTAGACCGATGGTCTGATTTAGTGGATTGTGGTGAATGTGGTCTGCAAGCTAAATATCAGCTGGAAATAAAAAAAAAGTGCAGTATTTCAGACGGCTTCCGACGGCTTACAGGTCTATAATATTGTAACGGTTTCCGACGGCTTATTGGTCAAATGTTCGTAATGGTTTCCGACGGCTTGCGACGGCCGTCGGAAACTGATGTAAGCCGTCCCAAACCGTCGGAATAATAAACGACGAGCTTTGTCGATAGCCGTCGAAAATGCTATTTCTCGACGCCCAGATTTCCGACGGCAATTTCCGACGGCCGTCGTCGGTTTCCGACGGCCGCCGATGGCTTGTAGCTGTCGGAAATCCGTATTCTCCTTGTAGTGTATATTATTATTATCATGAGTGCACCAAATATACTCGTATGTATATATTGCACGAGCAATATGAAATGAGGTATACATAATTAGTGTATACATGTATAGATATGTTAGTATTTGCGTTAATAAATTATAAGCTCGTCATATGCATGTATGTACACAAATGCATCGAAGATTTATTTTTCTGTATTATATTTCCATCTTATATATATGTAATAATTTATATCACAGTTCGCGGTAAGAACGGTCTGAACTTTGAATACAATCGTTATTCTTGTGCAAAGGATTAAATATGTCTTTATTGTGTGGGGGGAAATTTCATTACAAATGGACGACCTTTCAAACATAACATGCATGATGTCACAGGTGTTGGAAAATAATTTAAAATGGTATTTTGCTAATGTTGGTTCATGTATTCAAAACGTCTATTCAAGTAAAGAGTCGTGTCCGTTCAAATGAAGAATCATGTTCATTCAGTGAAGAGTCATGTCCGTTAATGAAAAATCATATCCATTAAAATAAAAATATTTCTGTTTTAAAGGGTCATGTCTATTGTAAGTATAAGCTGTACACTACTATATATAGATGGTAATTTTGCTGTGTTGCAAGGAAATTTGAAGACAAAATTCAAAGTGTTCACTGACTAAATTAAACTTTTTTCTAATTTCTCTTTGTCTGACGGTAACCAGTGAGAGTGATCAAGGCACAAGCAAAGTCGACATATCATGTCATATGTAATGCATGATGAATAATTGAAGAGTGGGACAAGGAGAAGACAGGCTTGTCCCACGTGGTCCATCCCATTTTACCAGGTATTGGTTCATACGCGTGGCATAACCTGCAGACTCGCGTGGATCACAACCGTATTACATAAGTACGGAGCTTTAGGCCCTTGACTTACTCCAAAAGCCGTCACATTTCAACTTCTCGCCCCGTCTGCTACGATCAACAGCTGGGTATGGTATATGTCTTCTTATCCGACGGCAGCCATCTACATTAGAGCAACTCCAATAAGGTTACGGATCGTAATGTTGCGGATCGTAATGTTACGATTCGTAACATTCAAGGAAATATCTTTGCTGTTTCCCAATAGCCGCACGTCGATTTTATCGACGTGCTTGCATTTAGTCAGCGTGAGCGTTGCTAGCCGATAAAATTGGCGCGCGCTCCTACCGCGCCTATAAATACGGCGCGGTAGGCCTTAGCCCCTCCTCCCCCACCCCACCCCCCCACTTTCCCCAAATTTCCTCATTTTATTTTCTTTTATTGTTCGGGACGTCGGGATGCTGCCACACGTAACTAAGATGGGGAGACGTACAGTTCGACCTCAGCTGCACGACGCAGCTAGCCCAGCGCACACTACTCCACCAACGAAGACGACGATTCAGGACTTACGGATCCTTCATGTGTTGCCAGAGGGATGATCCTTCATGTGTTGCCATACGGATCCTTCATGTGTTGCCAAAGTGATTCACTCACTGTTCGTTTACCGCGTTCGATACCATTCCGGTATAAATTTTAATTTTAACATTTATATTATTTATTGAACTGTTAAATTGTTTACTAAATTATGTAGGTAGTATAACATGTTGGTTTTATAGTTATAGTTTAGTAAATATGAACTATTGATTTTATAGTTATTGAACTGTTACAATTTTAAGAGACACAGTACATCAACATTCGCGGGAGTTGGTCGAACTTTAGTACACAGGCCCTTGACATATTACCATTACATATTCGAGAGAGGCTACTGGCTAGTCCGTTCGGACTATTTTTTATAGATTATACCTCCCCAGTCCTTCGATCGACCATTACTAAAGGCCTTATTAGAGAGATGGTGGCCTACAACACACACATTTCACTTTTCCAATTTTGAGCTAGGTATCACCCCAGCCGATTTTTACATGTTTACAGTGATTGCGATTGGCGTCCCTGGCAGAGTCTCCTGCCCATTTGATCCTTCATTTGAGTCTCCGGAGTCTTACCTTCAGTATTTGCCAGATTTATCCATGGCTCATATATCCAATGATGTCGTCTCTGTCGCTTGTTTACTTGATTTTATTACAGCGCGTAACATCCCGTATTTTGTAACAATTAAATAATTAAATAAAGCATATGTGTATATATATGCATAGACATAAACATTTAAAACAAGAAAAAGAATTAATGTAAATAAAAATGTAATGCATGCATTACAAGAAAGAAAGGATTAGTTGCTTACGGTGTAAATATGTTGCATGCAATGATTATGCATTAATAATAAAAGAGAAATAAAAGAAAAAGATTCATGCAATGGGTTAGATGAAATATTGTAACAAACATGAAAAAGAGAAGTAAGAAGAGAACAATAATTATCATTGTTCTAAGCCTTGTTAACAATAGTCTTAGCAGTCCAGTTGGTTAGAGCATGTGGTTTGCATACAAGAGATATAGAGTTCGATCCGCGATATAAGGGAAAATATACATATAAGAAAGTAGAGAAAATGTATGTATATATATATATATATATGTATGTATGTATATGAGAATATATATGTATATATGTGCGGAAATAAATATACACAGGAGATAGAGTTCAAGATAAGGCTGCAATCAAAGAAATGTGGTAAGAATCAAATAACGGTGCAATACCGTTTGAATTTTGGAAATGTAACAAAAGTTATGCGTATATATATACGCATAAAATGGTCATTAGAAGATTGGTATACGTATAAGAAGATTACATGTGAATATAACAGTTAAATAAATTACAGAAATTCAAACATTGGAAAATCAAATTACTACGCCAAAACAGCACGCGGGACCCTTGAGGGGTCAACACCCCTGTAGGGGGGTCAACACCCCTGTAGGGGGGTTGACACCGGGATCGACACCCCCCAGATCCGGCTAGATTCATTCATGAACCTGAACTATTTTCTTAACTAGGTTCAATGCTGACTCAGCGCTGCGTGTACGATAAGATCCCGAACACCTTTAAATAGGCTAGTAGAGCCTAACCTAAATCTCATATTCTCTGAGACAACGTCTAAGCTCTGTCATTCTTCCTCCTCCTCAAATCTCTTCAAAAAAAAGTAGAACAATTAGTTTAGGAAAATTTTGAATCAAGATTTGGAGGAAAAGAATGAGTATTAATAAGAAGGTGTTCAGAATCATATTCGAAGTAACACTACAACAAAAAACACTTTTCGCAACAGGCGATATCTGTTGCAGTAGACCTATTGCAACAGGCCTGCGCCTGTTGATATAACCAAAGTTGCAAAAAGTCTACAACATTTTCTGCCTGTTGCAATAAGGTGTTGCGGTATACTTTTTTGCAACAGGCTTTTGTTTTTGCAACAAATCATTTTGCAACAGTATTTGCCTGTTGGAATAGATCCATAAATCTATAAAAAAAATATTACAACTTGTGGATATTACATATTAAATATATTCGTTTTGGTAATAGTGTATATCACAAAATAAAATAAATAAAAATTTAATTTTAACAAAATTTTAATAGTACAAACAATTACAACAAAAATTTCTACAATTCTCATACATCACTCATGTATAACAATTTCTTCTCTCACACAACACATTTTTTTCAAATAGAATATTTTCAAATAATTACTTATGATGGAACAAATCTGCAGTTCATGCTCCAAGTTTGTTGTCGCTCATGAACGAGCACATGCTTGTCATAGCTCCCATCTTTGTCTGCTTGCCAAACACGAACGGTCTACATTTATGTAGGCATATAAAATTATTCAAGTTAAATTGAAACCTCATGCAAATCGAATTTCGTAAGATATACTAAGTACTGAATGCTGAATTATTACTATAAATTACTACTATAAATGGTTCTCCTAACACATCCACTGACCAAATTACGTATCTCTGAATTTGAAAATAGTAAAGACAGAGTCATGAGTTCATTTGCCAAGTTGTGTTCATCCATTTTTGGTGTATCATGGAGGCGCATGTTGTATTCATTTGCCAAGTGTAGGGGACTAATGAAGAAACAAATGTGGAAAAATATCACCATGATAAATACCATTTTGGCAGAACTTGCTCCAGAATTGGTGCAGTACCTCCCTCAGCGATACAGTTGCCTCGCTCTCCTGATTTCATAAAATAAACATAGAAAATGCTATATATTCCTTAGAGGATTTGAAAACATACTGCATTAAACAAGGCTAATTTAACTAATCAATGGTCAGTCCACAAATGACATTTCAGAGAAAATAACTAATATATTGGGATCCTTAAATCAACATTCTAGAACAGAAATATAATCAACCAGTACCTATAAGTCAGATCAAAGCAGATGAAAACTGCTGCTATTCTGACTTTCTCTTTATAACATAACTAGAATTGAAAACCAATAACAAACATTAATCAATAAGGATGTTCTTTGTGAGACAATGATGTCTCAACACTCCCTATCTACAGATGGTAGGATTAAATCTCATAACTCTGAATTAACCATCTTCAAAATATTACTAATAAAATAAAAATATGAAACAATATAGATATTTTCGTTTCCAGCTGCAAGTTTTTATAAAACTTTCTCGTTATACATCCTTTCCCATGTCCAGAGAGGAAAAGAAGAGGCCTTCCATTGTCAGGAAGGAAAAAATGTGAATAATCAATGAAGAATTAAAGACATGGCTTACTATCCCAAAATACAATGAACTCCTGTGAAAACTTTTTTTTTTTGAAGAAAATAAAGTGGCTATCTTTTAAAATCAGTCCAAGAGAAATTGCAAGAAAATTTCTTAAAACAAATGCGTCTGGAACAAAATGAAAACCTCCCCATCAAAGAAAATGTGGCCATCTCCATATTTGCCCAAACATCTCCCCCACATGTGTGACCAGGAAAAGAAAAAGGAAACGCCCATAAATTCACATTTCACAACTGGGTTTTCTATTTGAATAGAGCAAAATGATAACAAATTTAACTGAATGCATCCCATCTAATTATACATTGAAACTTTAATTAAGCTAACAACTAAGGAAATCAAGACAGTGGTGCACATTGTCGTGTGCTTTATTAATCTTACCAGGACTACCAGTATTCTATTTATCGGTCACTAAAGCGAATTCACATGCAACAGTTCAGATACATGAACACTAAAACCAACATATCAAGAGGTCTTCCTAACAGTAAAACTTAATTCCAACCAACACCCCATTCAAACAGTAAGAACTAAACCAAACATCAAAGTGTAAATTTATTGAAATACTTAAAAAAAAAATCGTGAGATTTTACTCACCATAAACTGTAGAAAAAACGCATGTGGATTTTGGCCGTTGTCGATAGTGGTGCAGTCCCTGGTGGCGAAGTTCGCAAAGTGGCACAGATTTATATAAAAATGATGAAGTTGACGTAAGACCGATTACTAACCAATCACACCTTCAAAAGCAATGTAGAATACTACTACGGGTAACACCAGAAGAAAAATGAAACTAGCAAAAGACAGATTTTGTAATGTGCAATTATTGTATCCAACATCTTTAACATATAGTAAGTAGAAGCACCCACGCTAACCACGCCACACACATGTTTTTTAACTATTGATTGTAGATTCTTGTTTAGAAACACAGGTAAGATGTCACATGTGCATCTCTCTCTTAATATTACTTTCTATGAATTAAAAAAAAGTTGAATATTTATTCAATATTCTACTGTTCATACTCCTTCGACACATGCTTCGTACTCGGATCAAAAATCAACAAAATAAGATCCCTCTCTACAAGATACTATTATGCTGAAATGTTGGTTTTAATAAATCGATCAGATTGCGTATTTTATTGTAAATGAAGTAGATAACATCTTTACCCTTAAAATAGCTATGAAAGAAAGGCATAAAGATGGAATACTGCTGCATTAACAGCGTGTCTGGCAATATCTTATAAGTTACTTCTATAACTTGAGTTGATAACAATCTAAATTCTCGATTGAATAGTAACAAGTAGGTCAATAAGGCGCCTGAAAAACTAACTTTATACCTATTTCATATTCAAGAGTTGAATTTTATCAAAGCTCAATTTCTATTACTATTTACTCACAAAATATACAAATCAAAAATATTTTTACGTGGTTTTTATAGAAGTTGTTACCAAATGGACTCTAATTCTCTTTAACAATTATCCTACATATTGTTGTACCCATGCACATTCATTCAGAAAATTAAAAATCGCGATCATACGTTCTAAAGCGCGATTTGGTATGAATCGCATCCTTCTCGGTCAAATAGTTAAAGTGGATCGCAACCCATGTTAAATATGCAATGTTATTTTAGAACAAAAAGCACTGGAATCCAATACTGGATGGTGGTTACAATTTAAATATCGAAGTGAAACAAAATCAAAAGAGATTTAGTTCGACATCGCGATTTCGATTCAGCGGAAAGAAAAAAAGGGAGATAACGACAGTAAAAGCTCCCCTTTCACTAGTGAAACTTACTAGAAAGTTCAGATGTAAGCCTAGCTAGAGAGATCGCCAATTCTTCTTCGATTTCAAACAAAGTCAACCCCTTCTTATTAATGGAGCTTGCTACAGAGACAGAGCACAGAATTCAGACCGAGCTTGGACAGGAGTGAAATACGAAGGAGTACTTACGTTTGAAATTGGTGGAAATTGAGTCATATCGGACATTGAGGAGTGGGTATGACAGGGATTTGGGAGTTAGGTTTCAGATTTAGGATTAGTAACCAAGAGGTAGGCGGTGAAACTGAAATGAGAGCGGGAGGATCTGAAATTTTTAGGATGCTGCTTTTTTTTATTACTTGTAATCGGTTAACCTGCATTTAATCAATAAATACCATACAAGATTCCTTGTTTAATAACGTGTTGGATGTTTTCCTAACTTTGATACTAAGGTTTTGATGTTTTCTAACTTTAAATAAGAAACATGAATTATAAATTATAACTATTAAATATTAAGTAATAAAAGTACATACTTATATTATTTATCAAATTTAATAACGTTTAATTATTAGTAGTTTTACTTCTTAACTATAATTGAATATTACTTGTTAAATACAATATATGATGAATATTTATTGTTAATTAGAATTATTAATTATTAAATGTAATTAATAGTTGTTAAATATGATTTACACACTATTAATAACTAACCATAATAAAATTTTAAAGTATTAATTCATTTCAATTAATTATTATTACTTAATACTTATCAAATTATAATTAAATATTATCTATTACTTCATACTTTTGTATTTAATAGTAATTATGCTTTCCAAAGATGGAAAATAATAATATTTAAAAGTCTGTTTTTCGCAACTGGCTTTACCAGTTGTAAAAGAACACAATTTATTAATATACTAACAATTAAATATAATATTAGAAATATAAAAATAATTATTAATGATGACCATAAACTATTAATTAACTCATAAAAATACCTCTGTCAAGCACAAATTATAAATTAATTCATATAAGAAATTATTATTAACTATTAATTACTCCATAATGGTAATATTAATCAATTACTGTTTATCTATTTATTATGAATTTATTAATTATTTAATTATTTATTTAATATTTAAACATATTCAGATTTCAAATTAATTATTATCCATTAGTTTTTTATTATTAATTAATTTTTATTTAATAATTTTTAATTAATAATTATTATTTATTATTAATTTATTTTTATTTGTTAACTATTAATTATTATTATTTAATTATCAGTTATAAATATCACTTTATAATACTTAAATTTTATTATTAATTAATAATTATTAAATATTAATCTTAATTATTATATAATTACTAGTACTTAATCATTAAATAGTAACTATTTAAAATTAATTATTAAAAGTTAATCATTTAAAATTAATACTTATTTTTAGTACGTTTTTTGCAACTGGCTTTACCAGTTGTATAAAAATACAGTTATTGCAACTGGCGAAAACGGTTGCTAAGGACATTTATTCGCAACTGGCTTAGAAGCGTAGTTGCAAATAATATGTTTGTTGCAACTGTTATGAAAGCACAGTTGCCAAAAGTATGTTTTTGCAACAGGAAGGAAGTGCAGTTGCTAAAAATATGCTTTTCGCAACAGAAAAAAAGGTATGTTGTTAAATCTTATCTATTGCAACTGCAATAATAGGTCTGTTGCTAAATATCATTTACTGCAACTGTCATTTATGGTCTGTTGCAAATAGCTAGTTGCAATAGTGTATTTTTCTTGTAATGTAAGGTAATTTTTAGATCTGGTCTATTTCAATTTTCCCCTCTTTCTTCCCTTTTTCTTTTAGTAAGAATTATGGATCCACGGTTGCTAGGTTTTAAATTAAGTTAAGAGGACCGTGGAATACTAGATCTGGACCAGATTCAGGATTTGGAAAGCAAATTAGGTGAGTGGATTTAAGTTGTATAATTTTTGATAATGATATATTATCGTTTAACATTCCCCGTTAATATGTAATGTAAATCTGCTAGAATGATAAAAGTGATGAAATGCTAATATGACATGTTGAAATATTAATATGTTGGGAAGTTCATATGTTGAAACGTTTAAAATATTGAAATGTTCATATGTTTAAACGTAAACTTGTTAAAATATGAGTAGCGATTACTGTTGTATACATACGTGTTATAATCACATTATTAACTTGTGGCATATTAGGTACTTGAATTCTTAACGGCATAATTGAGAAAATTACATGTTAATTGTTAGATTTGAACAATTACCTGATTAAATGATTACATGTTAGAATAGAATTAATTAAATGTTAGAAAGAACATGCGACATAAAATGGGCTTAATATGATGACATGTAACATATGGATTATAGTAAAAATTTGAAAGAATGGACACGCCTAAATTATATAAAGAATTAACAGTAAATAGAAAACTGTAATTGCACTTAGACACGAGGTTAAATTCAACTTGTGGAAGAAGTCTGTCCGGAACCGCCTGACAAATCCAGTATCCACAAGTTGTTAATTTAATGTGAGAGGTCCAGTGCGTAAATAAAACTTGTAACGGTGCTAAGACGCGAGGTTAAGTCAACTTATGGAAGCAGTCTGCCCGGGACCGCCCGGCAAATCAAGCATCCACAAATGTAGGCTTAATGTAAGAGATCTAGTGCATAAACACACATATATACATATATGTAAGTAGCATGATTGGTAAAATAACATTAATTGTGATTGATGGAAATAAATAAGGAAATGAACGGAAGTTACAACAGGAAAAGAAGTGAATGAATAGGGAATGATAATAACCTATTATAATTAATTACATTAATAAGAATGTTATATAATAGTAGACTTGTTCTAGGGACAAGTGGAGATTATAACTTAGGTTATAATAAACTAGTAAGAAAATGAGATAACTTGTGTAATAAGATAAGTGGTACTTGATTATAAATTAAGTAATCTGAAAACTTAAAAATTTGAAATCTGCTGATAAGAATAACACGTTTAGGTTTGTCCTAGGGATAAGAAAAAATTATAACATATGTCATAATAAATGAAAAGGGGACTTATTAGTGAACCTTAGTTAAGCGAACTAAGTCAATAAGTAAACAATGATAAGTTGTAATGACAGTATAAGATGGAATTATGATTAAATAAAAAAGAATGAAGCAAACTTATGAAATGAAACAAGTTATATTTAATTATAAATAATAAGTGACATGTTAAGCAGAAAACATGTGAATTGAGATATACTTAATTACATATTAAGTAGAACATGTTATTGTAACTACGGAGTCAGACAATAAAATAAAGAGATGTGGATTACAGACGTGGAATCACAATCTAGAGAATAACATGTTGTGGGCTTATTAATAAACTTAAATGGCTTAAGTTATATGACTGGAATAAATAAGCAAAGAGGAACTTCGTAACTTGAATAAGAAGTTAGTGTGAATGGGAATAACCAAGTTAAATGGAAACCTGATGAGGCAAAGCAAGGACATAAAGCATATGGAATTAGGCGTAGGGAACGTGGCGCAGGGGATGCGTAGGGATGCAGGCATAGAGAATCTGCAGGGAAATTTTGTCACGTGCTATTTTCCAACTTTTTATTAGCGTAGATGTGATGTAAGGAAATTTGACTTTCTACGCTGTCTCTACACCAAATTAGCGTATGCAATTCAGAATTCTTTTGTATTGTGGGCTGAAATGGATTTTTTTCCGGTATATTTATTATATAGTACATAAACATTTTTATAAATTTGGAACACTTAAATGTTAAATTGGTCGATATTAAATCAACTTTATATTGGGTTAGGTTGAATTAAAATATGGTTATATTCAACAAAATATCGCATCCCACTCATACAAAGCATGTTTTAAAATTTGTTCAACATATCTGACTCAAATACGATGGGTTGATTGAGTTAATGCAGGTTGGATCGGGTTGATTATGCAATAAAGACGATGACAAGTATAGAGACAACACTTAAATGAGGTGAAATCAATTCAGTCTTTGTGAAAATTCTTTATTTTCTTCCATTTTAAAGTTAAAGATTATCTTTTCTTGGAGATTAATTTGGTTCGGTGATGATTTTTAAAATGGATTGTATGAGATGGTTTGTTTAAAAATGGACTATATAGGCCAATATTTTTTTATTGTACTCGTGAAAACTAGGGCTGTCAACATATACTTTCAAATGCAGATAGTGTCAAATTTGCATCCGAAATCATTTTCGGATATCGGATATCCGCATCCGCGGATACAGACGGATATTGGTAGGGCTGTAAATGGATGCAAACAGATACAGATAATGCTGTATCCGAATATGTATACGAAAATGAAAATCCATATCCGTATCCGATATTCGCAGATACAAGGTAAAGAATATTCGTATTTTTATCCACGGATATTTTTGGATATCCGAAAATATACGTATCGGCCTTAACGAATACGGATATCCAAAAATATCCATATGAAGTTGTACATTGGATGCGGTTATCCAAAAATATTCGAAAATTATCCGAAAAACTCCGAAAAATATTCGAAAATAAAACAATAAAAGTTTACAAACACGTCACTCACATGCAAATTTTGTTTATTAAATATTTTTTGAAAATTGAATACATCTAACTAAAATTTACTAGTAAGACATCGATCAAATAAATTTCATACAATAAATATTTTAAGTGATAAAGTGTCTAGGATATGAAATAAACCACTTTAAGACTAAAGTGTCTAGGATATTTTAAGTGATATATATATATATACTCACACACGCACCAGAAAATTAGACGGATATTTTCTGGATACAGATACCACTATAACCATATCCGTATCCAGAAGGATTTTCGGATATCCGTATCTGCATCTCGAATAATGGATATATTCTATATTTTTGGATCGAATGCAGACGGATATTGGATTTTTTGGCTTTACTTATTGACAACCTTAGATATTGGATTATTATCCACTCCGCCAACGGTCGATAAATCAATGAACATAACTGGATATTTTTTTTTTTAAGCTTATATTAAGTTTTTTCAACCTAGTTGATTACTAAATGATAAAAATAAATAAACACAATGATATGGGTCCGTTTGGCATACATCCCTGGAAAGATTAAAAATTAGAACAACATCCACTGTAACTTTTAAATATAAAGTGGGTCCTTATTTTGATGGTTATGTGTTTTTCAAAGAAAATAATGCGCTGTAGTATATACAAAAAATCTTAAATATTTACGGCAGCATTCGGAAAAAAAAAAGTTGCATACATGCATGCAACTATTACCAATAGTTGCATACATGTATGCATATATTCATCCAATGTTTTCTATTGAAAATCTGGACTAATATTTGCAAACATGTATGAATATTTTGTAATAGTTGCATACATGTATGCATATAAAGTTGAACTGAGATGCATGTCTTACGAATAGTTGTATACATGTATGCAACAAATTTAAAAGGGATGAAGACTTCCGAATACGTGCATGAATGTATGTGTGTATTCTGTATAACTGCATACATGTATGCAATAATGTCTGAAAACCATGAATACTTGAAAAAACAGCTCAGGAATGAATATATGTATAAATGGATGTATATGTTCTAGTTTAACTGCATACATGTATGCATAAATAGTGCAGTTTGTTGTATAACTAAAATAGTTGCGTACATGTATGCAAGAATTTCAAAATTTATGATAAGTTTAGAATCGGATGTGAGCCTAATTTTGAAACTTATTATGGACTTGTGCCTAATTTTAACTAGTGATAATATATAATTCTCAGCAATTAGCATGCGTTTTGTAGACTTCCAACCTTACAAATTATTAAATTAGTATACTCGATTTTGTTAAAATACATATAATTTTTTCTATAATCTTAAAAAAAAACTGACAGATAATTTTTGGATGTGGATATACCTATATCTACATCAGAATCTATTTTTCCGGATATCGGATATTTATCCACTATTTTGATGTAAATGTGGACGAATTTTGAATTTTTTGAATATCCATTGACAACCATATTGGAACCTATCGGTGATATGGAAAATTCTAATAGTTGAATCTAGTCTCATGTCTTTTCTATGTAATTTTCTGTAAAAACATGCGCAGACACTTCCTATTCTGTTGAGTTTAAAACTTCTATCTGTATATGTCCATTTTAGTGGGTTAATTTAGTGATTCTCACAAATTATTTAGATTGTTACAATTAACGTTGTAAATTTTATCGAAGATATTAAAAAAATGGAAAAGTGAAACAGATTTCGTTTGTTATTTTAGTTGGTTGGACATAGTAAAGATTTAGAAACAGTAGGTTGTTTTCTCCCTCTAGCTAGTACATGATATGAGATGTATTCATGTAGCTTCAAAACATAGTGTTACTACATAGTTATCAATCTAGTCCAAAATACTTTTGCTAGTTGATATGTTTGCAAGACATTTATTCTTGGCGTAGAGGATTTGATCATATATGATCAAAAGCATATTCGGTTTTTTTTACCTTTGCTTTACTGCCGTTTAATATGATAAGTCGTCATGGGTGATGTTTACTGATCGAGGGGGAACTTTTTTGGTAGTATGTATTATTGGATATGTCGGCTGTTTGTAACTCTGAAGTAGTTTGTATCAGACTTATGTGGGCTGGGCTTCCTCTTACCAAAACAAATTATTTTCTTTTTAGCCCATGCTTCACTAAAAACGTGTATATATATATATATACACTGATTGTACATTAAAAAGATCATTGAATAAAATACTTTCATTCAAAATTTTTCTTGGTATCAGAGCATTTAAAATCAGCCTCACGGCATTGCAAGATCCTGAAATTGAGTTGATTAAAATTCATATCCATCAGATTATAGCATCATCACATGGATAGGGCTCATCAGAGAAGATTCCTCATCATTTGAGTGAAGATATACCACAATTGTTCAGCGCCTCGCCTGAGATAGGCTGCATCTGAACAACCAGATATATCCCCTAATTTCAAAGACAAAGATCACCAGGAAATAAATCAAGAATTCAAGAAGACCATCAAAACAAGTAAGAGCCGTGCCAAGAGAAATCTTCAGAATAAGGTACCTTTCGATTTAGTGGATATTCATCACTAGAGATCTCTGGCTGCTGCATACCTGGTTGAGGAATTCTCAGTTCTTGATTAATAGCGGCATTCATTTGTCCTGATTGTTTTTAGTTATCTTTATCATCATCTGTCTGTCATTATGGTTGATTCAACACCCTCTGCGACATCTAACAATGCTCAAACTGGTTCCAATGATTCTGAACCTGCAAACCCAACAGCAAAGACTGTCATCAGTCTCAAAAGTCAATTAATCACTATACATCTTGAAGAAGATAACTATCTTCTCTGGAAATTGCAAGTTGAAACGGCCATTCAAGGATATGGCCTTGAAGGATATATTCTTGGCACTGTTGACATACCAGCCAAGTATATTACAGATGCCAACAATCGAACTATTGCAAATGAAAAGTATATATACTATCACAGACAAGATAGACTCATCAGTTCTTGGCTATTGTCATCTATAAGTGCAAATTTGTTACCACAAGTTATTGGATGTTCATCTGCCTATGACATTTGGACTACAGTAGAAAAAGAATTCAACAATCAATGTTCTGCAAAAGTTCTTCACTACAAGAATCAACTACAAAGTGTCAAAATGGAGAATATGTCTATGAGAGAGTATATTGCAAAGGTTAAAAGACTATGTGATCTGCTAAATGCTACTGGAAACAGAGTTTCTAACAGTGATCAAGTTTTATATCTAGTCAATGGGCTTAATAATGATTATGAAGCTGTTGTTGCAGTTATAACTTCTCAAAAGGTGGTACCAACCATTGATGAAGTACACTCTATACTACTATCTCATGAAGCAAGGATAAATGCCAAGAAACCACAAGAAACTGATTATGCAGTAAATCTCACTACAGGATTCAAAGGCAAGAATCAAAATTTTAATTACAATAGAAATGATCAAGCTTACCCAAGAGGTGGTAGTGCAAGAAGAGGTCGTGGCAGAGGCAGATGGACTAATACCAATAGGCCAAAATGCCAAATTTGTGAAAAGATGGGTCATACAGCATTGAACTGCTATTTCAGATTCAACACTAATTACACTGCTAATCAGAATCAGAGAAACAACAGTAATCCTAATGTTAATATGGCTCTATCACAATCTGAAAGTAGCAGTCAAGATGGTACTGGTAAAAATGGCAATCAAAATGACTCAGCAAAACTTGAAACTGTGCAAGATGATAGTTGGTACCCAGACTCTGGAGCTACTCATCACATTACAAGCAATCTTGATAGCCTAAATCTGGGGTGCAGGGACTATAGAGGTAATCACTCAATTTTATTAGGCAATGGTAAAAGTATTAACATCACTCACATTGGCAATGCTAGTTTAAATGGTAAAAGACAACTCTACCTACACAATCTTTTAAGGGTTCCAAAGATCAAGAAAAACTTGATAAGTGTTTCTCAGTTTGCACTTGACAATAATGTCTTCTTTGAATTTTACCCTAAATATTGCTTAGTTAGGGACATTCTAACTAGAGAACCCATTTTACAGGGTAACATGACAGGAGGCCTTTACAAGTTCGACACTGTTAAAAATAACAGTGTGATGAAAAGGGAAAAACACTGTAACTTGAATACTCTAGACAAGACTGATAGCAGTAGAAATGTCTTTGATCTTTGGCATTACAAACTTGGTCATCCAAGTGTTAAAATTGTTATGAAAATTTTAGATGAAAACAATATCAAATATAATGATGTCTCTTTACCATATGTTTGTGAGTATTGTCAAGTTGGAAAGAGTCATAAACTACCATTTATTGATTCTGAAACTGTATACACTGAACCATTGCAGTTAATTGCCACTGATCTATGGGGCCCTGCTCCTATAAACTCAGACTTTGGATTTAAATACTATATTGCTTTTGTAGATGCTTACTCAAGGCATACTTGGATTAATTTTCTGAAAGCCAAGTCTGAAACTATTGATGCTGTTACTAACTTCATTTCTATGACTGAAAGACAATTTAATACTTTAGTTAAAATAGTTCAGTCAGATGGTGGAAGTGAATTCAAAAGTTTAAACCAATATTTTACCAAGAAGGGGATTGTTCATAGAGTCACTTGCCCTTATACTTCTCAACAAAATGGGCTTGTTGAACGAAAACACAAACATATTGTTGAGTCAGGGTTAACATTACTGGCACAAGCTAAACTACCCCTAAAGTTTTGGCCAGAAGCCTTCAGTACATCTGTATACTTGATAAATAGACAACCAACAAAGGTACTGAAAGGCATGACACCACTGGAAAAACTATATAACATAAAACCAGACTATAATAGCCTAAAACCTTTTGGGTGTTTATGTTTTCCTTACCTAAGGCCCTACAATTCAAATAAATTAGATTTTAGATCTAGACCATGCACTTTTTTGGGGTACACCACTAAACAAAAAGGATACAAGTGTCTGGATGATACTGGTAAGATATACATAAGCAGACATGTTGTATTTGATGAAACTGTATTTCCTTTTAGCAGTAAGGAAATTTCAACTACTAGTAAGGTAAGAAACCCAAGTACCTCCATACCTGAAATCCCAATTTACTCTGAAAAATGGGACAATAATGATGAGAGTGAGGCTGCTGAGTTCAATAAAACATCACCAACTCATTCTGAAGAAGGCAATGAGTCACAGCAACCCAGCCTTGCCATGCACAACCCTGAAAATTCAGAAAATCAAGGGTTAGAAGAAAACACAGGCTCTCAAACTACCAGATCAGAATACTCATCAGACTCAGATATTGACAGCAACTCACCATCATCTGAACAGCCAATTCAGACTGGTCATCCTATGGTTACTAGAGCGAAAAGTGGTATTTTCAAACCAAAAGCATATACAGCTTCATCCAGTGATTGTGAACCTGATTCCTTTGAACAGGCTATCATAAACAAAAACTGGAAGAAAGCAATGGATGAAGAGTATAATGCTCTCATTAGAAAATAAAACCTGGGAGCTTGTATGCCCACCTACCAATAAAAATATTGTTGGGTGCAAGTGGACATACAAACTTAAAAAAAATCCAGATGGATCTATAAATAAATACAAGGCCAGGTTAGTTGCAAAAGGTTTTACTCAGGAGTATGGATTTGATTTTAATCAAACCTTCTCACCTGTAGTAAAACCTACTACAATCAGGCTCATTCTTACTGTAGCTTTATGCAAAAGATGGCATGTTAAACATCTAGATGTTAACAATGCCTTCTTAAATGGATTTCTAGAAGAGGAAATATATATGCAGCAACCACAAGGTTACATTTTCAATCAAAAGTTAGTATGTAAACTCAATAAAGCTATTTATGGCCTAAAACAGGCCCCCCGAGTTTGGTTTGACAGACTGAAAAACACTCTAATCAAATTGGGATATCAGTCTACCAAATCAGACAGTTCATTATTCACCAGAATAAATAGCTCTACAACAATTTACATACTAATCTATGTAGATGACCTTATCATAACTGGGAATAATACTGATGAGATTGACAAGCTAACTCAGTATTTAGATCAACAATTTTCTATTAAAAATCTAGGTGAGCTAAACTATTTTCTGGGCATAGAAGTATCCAGAACAAAATCTGAATTCATTCTGTGTCAAAGAAAATATATAACTGAGTTGCTTGTCAAAACAAAAATGATAAATGCCAAACCTCAACCCACTCCAATGATAAGTAGTCAGAATTATTCAAAGTATGGGGGAGAGGTGAGACGACCCGATTTCCCGTTCTCACGGAAACAAGGTTATCTTTTGGAATATAACACAGAAACATGTAATAGCAGAACAGAATTAAATAAATACACCAGATAATGAACAACAAAATATACTGGATAAAATAATCATCAGAGTTACACAGTATACAGGATCTTACTTAGTACAAATACAGTTCAGCTATACATAAATGTCTACAGCGGAAATAAACAAAATATGTACAATAGGAGCTGAACAGCATAAAAAGAAATAAATGATAGAATCCATCTTCAGCTCCAGCTATCCAGAAAGAACCAGCTAAACCTGAATACAAGGCTGCCCGTGTAGAAAAAGGGGCACCCGAGTTTGAGAGTGAAACAAACTACGAGTCAGTCATGGGACTGGTATGAGAAATCTACTCAACACATATACAATTTGGCTAATCACAGGACCACGCCACTTTCGTGGAACGGGTTTACTCCATTGGATTGCCAGTGCTTTAAAACAAATCTTTCTTTTAAACATCGCTATGCTTTTTATAAAAATGAAGCCGTTATAAGACTCAGTTCCCATCACACAATGCAACGCAAACCGGAGGATAGAGTTTTTACCTTATAACGGCCAAGATATGCTTGATACGAATAAAACAAAGACATTTGATATTATTACTAGTGTTGATATGTTTTGAAAACAATTTCAAATCATAACTATCAATCATAGACGGCATGGGTACCATATATCATGTCGCCATATATATATACAATCAAAACCGCACGATCACGTATTTGGAAATTGGATTTCCGTCATGAACCAAGGCAAAAGATAGTCCTTACCGAATTCGAGACGCTCTAGCCCGCCCCTCAGGTACAGCCGCAACCGTACCTTGGATCGTCAGGGCCGGTCCACACGAAGTGGATTATAATGCCTGAACAATGCGTTTCTCCACCCTTTGGGGTGTAAATGAGCCAACGAATGACTCCATCGGACCCGGATCGTCCGATCAAACCGAGGCGCCTCGCAACAGCAACAACCACATAGGTGAAAAGTATATAAATGTCAGGGCTGGTAGGTCACTGACACCACCCTAGCTAGAAAGAAAACGCACGTCCCCCCTGAGGTCCTTCTCCCGTTTTAGGTTCATACCGGGATGTGAGGCTCGCGAATTCACGTTATACACAAAGCTACGCCACACAGGCGGTGCTTTGATCATCACCACAAGACTTTGCTTTTCAACAGAAGCCCTGATCACTGCATCTTAGCATGCCACACAGAATAAATCCTATGTCGGACACACAGTCCATTTACAAGTCCGTTCTGGGTCTGAACGAAACCGGAGGCACTAAATACCTCGCAAACCCTTCGATCAACACGTACGTCTGAACGATCACCACTCATTATCCATATTTCGGGATGCCTCCCAATCAGGACCTCGGTTACCATCCAAACGAGGTGAAGATCTCCGGTCTTCGACCATCGTCTTCATCTTCGAATTTCAATCGTCGGTCGATTATTCGAAATGAGAATTAACTCGGCCTTTTCAAATAATTCACGTATATTTAGAATTTCAAATCGATTTATTTCAATAGTTAAATTATTCGACAACACCAATTGTGTTCTTTATATAGTTTTCACACCAAACACATTCAACCATCAAACATCACATAAATCAAGCAAATTCAGTTTATTTCCATTCCATATCGCTTACGATATTTTATAACTATTTATCGCTATTTTTATTTATTTTAAAATAGCTAATATATTCAAAACGACGTTTCGGGCCATAACGTGGCCGTGGCGCTGTTTTTCTTCAGATTTGATTTACACATATCTGAAAATCTAACCGTTGGATCTTCACAAAATTTACATCATTAGAAAGGTCTTTTCAAAACGAATCCAACGGTTCCAGTTTCGGGAAAATCCGACGGTCGGATCTCCCGGTACAATCGTTTGAAATTTCGATTTCAAAATACGAACTGCAGCGTCGTTATTCGATTAAATATAATTTTATTTATATATATAAATAAATATAATCGTTTCTGGCGCTGTTTTTCTTCAGATTTGAATTAAACATTCCAGACAATCCAACCGTTGGATTTTTACAAGGTTGGTGCCGTTGGAAAGATTATTCCAAGGCGAACCCGACGGTTGAGGTTTCGGGAAAATCCAATGGTCGGATTTCCCGTACTAGTCGTTTGAAATTACGGTTTCGAAATACGAACTGCACGGCTTCGTTTCGTTTTAATTTTATTTATATTTATATAGTTATATAAATATAGTTCATTCAACTATTTCAATATCGTTTTAACTTAAAAAAAATTTTCTAACTCCTTAAATTTTGGAAAAATTTCGCCATAACCTCCCCTGTACCGGGAGCGTCGGGAAATCGCAAATAGCGTCCCGGTCCTTCTAATCTCAAAAAGAAAAAGAAAAAGCCAAGCGGCTAGCCAACAGGCTCAAAATCATCACCCAAACAAATCAGTAAATGTGTACCTATTTGTCGGGCACAAAATTTTATTCCTCTTCTCTAGCCCCTTTGCTATAACCTGTTCACTGAATATGCATGTACATATATATACAGTTCATATCATTTTTCATTTTCTATTCAACTTCATATTCGATTCCTATTTGGTATAAAAACTCCATTCATTCTAATGTTACATAAATAGGTGCAAATCATTTCATTAGCTAATTAATGAATATTTCAACTCATATATGTTTATTTTGAACAAGTGGCTATTTTAACACTTCACATTTCAACGATTTATGCATACAATAAAAATGTGATTTTTATTGTAAAATAATTCATTTCAAAACACTATTTTTCTATATAGTTCATATAGTCTATAAAAGGTGATTTTTATTATCAAACAATTTATTTCAAAATATGAATACCATTCAACACATGAATTTCTAAACAACGAATGAATATCAATTCAACACATGAATGTTTCTATAGTTTTTATATATAGATAAAAATGTGATTTTTATTATCTAACAATTTATTTCAAAATATGAATACCATTCAACACATGAATTTCTAAACAACGAATGAATATCAATTCAACACATGAATGTTTTCAATAGTTTTTAGATATAGATAAAAATGTGATTTTTATTATCTAACAGTTTATTTCAAAATATGAATACCATTCAACACATGAATTTCTAAACAACGAATGAATATCAATTCAACACATGAATGTTTTCAATAGTTTTTAGATATAGATAAAAATGTGATTTTTATTATCTAACAGTTTATTTCAAAATATGAATACCATTCAACACATGAATTTCTAAACAACGAATGAATATCAATTCAACACATGAATGTTTTCTATATAAGGAATAAATATAGTTTAAGCATATGAAAACAATTCAAACACACAAATATTATTCAAAATTTCGGCAGCATAACGGCAGGGTAGTTACACCGGCACCGTCCCTAGTACGGCTCCTCGCTCTACCTTAAAACCTCGCGGTTTTTGACAATGGGAAACATGCATCTAGTTCGCACGCAGGCGGCATGTATATATATATTTCATTTCCACAAACTAATCCTATGTGGTTTCAACCAAATATTTCTCAACCACAAATGGGTATTTTTCAACCACAATCAACCAATATCAATCACAAACAATCCCAAACAATCATTCAATTTTCACCACAATTTCAACCAATAAATATCGTCCATGGTTTGTGGACGAGGGGGCGTATATATATATATATATAGATATTTATATATAGCTATTCACTTTCAAATTCAACACATATATAATTTTTAAATCAGAAATCTCACCAATAGCTATCCAACTTCACGACTCTTCTTAATAGAAATCTTCGCCTATTTGTCGCTTTCACCCGTATTCTCTGCATAAGTAAAAATAGAATTTTTACTATGCTATTCAATATATAAAAATATGATTTTTACTTTTGCTTTCAACAAATAAAAATATGATTCTTTTTACTTTTCTTTTAAAAACAGTTTTTCTTTGTATCAAAAATCAGTTTTCCTTTACTTCAAAAACCAGTTTTTCTTTTATCTAAAAATCAGTTTTAAAATACTTTTTTTTAAAATCAGTTTTCTGCTTTTCTAAAAGAAATCAGTTTTAATTTCTTTTTAAAATATCAGTTTTAAAATTCCTTAAAAGAAATCAGTTTAAAAATTCCTTTATAAAAATCTGTTTTACACTTTTAAAACTTTCAGTTTTTATACTTTTAAAAATATTCAGTTTTTACTTTATAAAAATTTCTGTTTTCTATATTCTTTCAAAAATTCTGTTTTTAAAATTCTTTTAAAAATTTCTGTTTTTAAAATCTTTTAAAAATTTCTGTTTTTAAAATCTTTTTAAAAATTCTGTTCTGTTTTTTTTTTAAATTGCAGTTTTAACTTTTCTTTAAAACAAATCAGTTTTACTTTATTTTAAAAACAAAAATCAGTCTTAATTTTCTTTAAAACAAATCTGTTTTTACTTTATTTTAAAAACAAAAATCAATACGGTTTTTATACTTTTTTAAAAAAAATCAGGCTTCATTTCCTTTTAAAATTCAGGCTTTATACCTTTTAAAAAAAACAGTTTAAAAATCATTTTCAAAATCAGTTCTTAAATGTTTTAAAATCAGAACTTAAAACAAAAATAAACTAAATAAATAAAATGAAAGAAAACGTACCGAGGGGGGGGGGTTTCTCGCAGATCGGCGGCGGCAAGGCTTCTCGAGGGCGGCGGCTGGGGGTTTCAGCGAGGTGGCGATGGCTTCGAGGGGCTGCGGTGGGGTTCGTCGGCGTCAACTTCGAGGTGGCGACTGCTTCGCGAGGGGGAGGGCTTCTTCGCAGTTCGTCTGCGACTCCTCGAAGGCGGCGGCTTCGCTTCAGGGGGGGCTTCGGAGGGCGGTGGGCTGTCAGGGGGTTCGATCGCCTGTTTAGGTTTTTTTTTCTTTTTTTTTTTGTTTTCTAGATTGTGAATCGGGGGGGGGGGCCTTCGCAGGAGATAAGGAGGGAAGGGGGGGGGGGATTAAAATATATATATATTTTTTTATTATTATTTATTTAATTATTTAATTTCGCAAATAGGTTGACTTTTACATATGACCTCAAAACGAGGCCCACCGTCTGTCGTCCATAGCGTTTTACCCCCATTCCGAACACAATGGGATATGTATCGCAAGCTGGTTTGATCGTTACAGCCAGTTTCCTTTTGAATTTTCTTTTAAATCATTATATTGAATTTTAAACGTACATTTCAAATTACCGGGGCCACATACTAACTAGAAAAATTCCAGAAAAATATTTTCTAGCTTCGTATTGACGATACGGTCCTAACAAAACTAGTTTCGTCGAATTCTGAGACCGTTTGCAAAATGGCCAATTTCCATTCGATTAAAATCAACGAAAACTGGTCAAACGCGTTTTCTTTTGCCACGCTCACATATTGATTCGAAAAATTATGAAATTTGAAACTTAACAATAACTTGACACTACGGACCTAACAAAAGTGGTTTCGTCGAAATCCGAGGTCATTTGCAAAATGTCCATTTTTAAGGGCCTGAATTCCATAGCGACTATTCAGAATTTTCAACTGAACATATCTTTTGATTCCCGCTATCAAATTTCGATTGGTCGGATTCGTTAGAAAGATATTACCAATTAGATTCCATTATTGTTGGTTTCACTAAAATCTGGATTGTTTTGCACCCGGTATATTCAATTGAAGTTTGAAATCGAATTATCGAACTACCGCGCCATTTTCAATTCTATATATAATTATATTTAATTATATTGGTTTTCAAATGTCGATTCAACTCAGTTTTCATCGCCATTACTTAAAATATTTATTTTAAATATTTAAAATCCATTATTTTAGCCAATTTAAAATTTTTAAATTGGTTCAGATTTTCTGGGTCGTTACAATCTCCCCCACTTAAAACTTTTCGTCCCCGAAAAGGAATAAAGTCGAAAGTGGTTTGATAAATCTACGATCACACATCACAACAACCAAATTGTTTTTAATATTCAGAGTTTAGAATAAATAATGCACATCCATGGGAAGAAAATAGCAACAGAATAGAGAATTAAAAGGTAATGCAAAGTAGGTTAAATGTACCTTGCACCAGAGTCAATCAGAGATATCTACTCGGCATCTAGGATAAGCTTTCTGAATGCTCTCCTCAGTTTCCCAAGTACAATCTCGCGGGTCTCCACTCCATTGCACCTTGACTAAGTGAACCTTCTTGTTCCTCAGCTCTTTGGTTTCTTTGCCGATAATCTTTAGCGGCTCTCGCCTCACAGCTAATTCTGGAGTAATTTCAATATCCTGCTGAGCTGCTTCTTCCACGATCAAGTCTGGATCATGAACGTGCTTTCGAAGTTGAGATATGTGAAATACATCATGCACACCAGGCAACCAGTCAGGAAGTCTTACCCTATAAGCGAGAGTTCCGATCCGTTCCAGAATAGGAAACGGACCAATGAATTTGGGTGCCAACTTTCCAGTTTTACCGAACCGGATAACTCCTCTCATCGGCGATACTTTCAAATATACATAGTCGCCAACTTCAAAGGATATATCTCTCCTTCTTTTATCGGCGTAGCTCTTTTGTCGGCTTTGAGCGGCGAGTAATCTCTTCCTAATAAAATCGACTTTGTCGGCAGCTTCTCGAATCATATCGGGACCCAACACAAGTCTATTTCCAGGCTCGACCCAACAAGCAGGAGATCGGCACGGTCTACCATACAATGCTTCGAATGGCGACATTGTCAGACTCGCCTGGTAGCTGTTGTTATAAGAGAATTCAGCCAAATGTAGATTGTCTTCCCATGATCCACCGAAATCTATAACACAAGCCCGCAATAGATCTTCTAGAATGCGATTCACCCTCTCAGTCTGACCGTCTGTCTGAGGATGATAAGCGGTGCTCAAGTTTAACTTCGTTCCCAGCTCGACTTGAAATGCTTCCCAGAATTTACTAGTGAATATTGTATCTCTATCACTTACTATACTGAGCGGCACTCCATGTAGTCTAACTATTTCCCTGAAGTAAATCTGCGCCAGACTCTGAGCAGTTCTATTTGATTTGACAGGTATGAAATGGGCGGTCTTCGTGAAACGATCTACGATCACCCAAATACTGTCATTTCCTTTTCTGGTTCTGGGCAAACCATCAATGAAATCCATGGAGATATGCTCCCACTTCCAACCAGGAACTTCTAGTGGTTGTAATAGTCCAGCCAATTTCTGTTGGTCGCTTTTAACTAGCTGGCAAGTAGGGCATCGGCTGACATATAAAGAAATGTCCCTTTTCATCGACTTCCACCAGAAAGTGCGTTTGATGTCATTATACATTTTGTTTACTCCCGGATGGATACTGAGTTTTGACTTGTGGCATTCATCCAGTACTTCCTTTCGAAGTTCAGGAATGTTAGGAACGCATATTCGACCTTTGAGCCTTAGAATCCCCTCATTATCAACTTGAAAACTCGAGGGTTCGCCTTGTTGAATTATCCTTCTGATCTTCTGAGTGAAGTGATCATCCTCTTGAAGAGTAGATATCTTATCTAGCAATGAAGTCGTGATAATAAAACTGGCGATCATTACATTCTTTCTGCTTAACGCATCGGCCACGACATTGGCTTTTCCTGGAGTATATATAATTTCGAAGTCATATGCTGCAAGAAACTCCAGCCAACGCTGTTGCCTCAGATTCAAGTCCTTCTGAGTGAACATATACTTTAACGACTGGTGGTCTGTAAACAGTTCAAACCTCTCGCCCAGAAGATAGTGTCTCCAGATTTTCAAAGAGAATATGATAGCCAATAACTCAAGATCATGAGTTACGTAGTTCTTCTCGTGTGGCTTCAGTTGACGGCTAGCATAAGCAATTACTTGGCCTCTTTGCATTAACACTGCTCCAAGGCCTTCTCTAGAAGCATCAGTCCAGACTTTTAGATCCTGGTTGCCATCAATGATGGTTAACACTGGAGCTGTTGTTAATCTTAACTTTAGCTCTTCAAAAGCCTCCTCACTCTCTTCAGTCCATTTGAACTTAGAATGCTTCTTTGTAAGCTTCGTTAAGTGGCCAGATATCTTCGAAAAGTCTTTAACGAACTTCCGGTAATAGCTAGCCAATCCGAGAAAACTGCGGACTTCAGTGGGAGTACTGGGCTGTTTCCAATTCTGAATAGCTGTGATTTTGCTTGGATCCACAGCGATTCCATCTTTCGATACGACATGGCCCAGAAATTTCACTTCGTCTTGCCAGAATATACATTTGGAAAACTTTGCTTTCAATACATTCCTTCTGAGGATTTCTAACACTTGTTCCAGATGCTTTTCATGTTCGGCCTTTGATTTAGAGAAGATTAGAATATCATCAATAAAAACCAAAACAAATTTATTCAATACTCCTCTGAATACTCTATTCATCAGATCGACGAAGTAAGCTGGAGCGTTACATAAGCCGAACGGCATTACTAACCACTCGTAGAATAAGTCGGGGCCTCTGAACGCTGTCATTGGAACACACTCTTCGGCAATTCGAAGTTGATGGAATCCTGTAGCTAGGTCCATTCTTGAAAATACTTGTGCTCCGTTTAATCGATCCAATAAATCATCAATTCGCGGCAATGGATATTTGTTCTTTATAGTCTGCTTGTTCAAATCACGATAATCCACACATAGACGTAGAGTACCATCAGATTTTGGGACAAACACTACTGCTGCACCCCAATCAGAGAAACTAGGCCTGATCAGACCTTTCCATACTAGCTGTCGTGTTTGATTGTCTAATTCCTCCTTCTCTTTCAAGGACATTCTTCGAATAGCATGAACTACCGGCCTTGCATTGGGAATCAAAGCAATCTTGAAATCTATTTCTCTCTGCGGAGGTAAGCGAACAACTTCTTCGAACACATCCGCATAGTTCTTGACGACAGGGATGTCTTTAATGAGGTCAGGAATATTCTCTATGATTTCAGGGACATTTTCAATTTGGGCTGAAGAAACATTCAAAGCTGCCCAGAAGTCTTTTCTATTAGCATTCTGACCTTCACAGGGAATGGTTATATAATCACCTGATTTAATCTTGGCTCTAACAACTCTCTCGGCGCACCTAACCTCTGCTTCATATTTGGTTAGCCAATCCAATCCCAAGATAAGATCAAACTCTTTAAAATTCATGACGACTGCGATGGTAGGAAACCGATAACGAGAGAAAGAAACCGGCACTCCACATATCCAACTGAGATCAATGGAACCCCCAACTGGATTCTGGACAGTCATTGGTTCCTTGAGCTTCTTCAAATTCAAATCCAGTTTCTTAGCTGCATCTTTGGAAATGAAGCTTCGTGACGCGCCTGTATCAAACAGTACTTTAACTGGGATGTCTTTGACAGTTAGCGTGCCTTCTAAAACATCTGGCCTTTCTTGACTAGCTGAGGGCCTAGAAGTTTCTGCTACTTCATTTACCTGAGCTTCTTTGGTTGTTTTTAACAGCCGGCATTCTTGTTTTACATGACCAAACCGATGACATTGATTACACCTTTTCTTTCCTTGAAAAACCTTCTTGGGTTTAGATCCACTCTTTCTTTGTTCGTTCCAAGATTTGCAATTTATCGCCAAATGTCCCTTTCTATTGCAGCTTGAGCACGTGGCGGTCATTATTCGTTCGTTCCCAGGTTCCGCCCTTTTTCTTTTGGCGCTGGGCTTCTTATTGACTTCAGAACTTGTACTGGCTTCAGGAATATCAGTTTCCAACTCTTTTATGTCGCTAGAACTGACTTCCTCTTCGTCGCATAACATTCCTTTCTTATGGAGATCCTCATACTGATAGGCCATATATATCATTTCAGAAAAAGGAAGCTTCACATGCCCTAATACTTTATTCTGGTATTTCCTTTGAAGTCCGTGAATAAATCTCATATTTTTCCTCTTCGGATTTTGAATTAGATGAGGAGCAAAGTGAGAAAGTTCATTAAATTTCTTATGATATTCGGGAATTGTCATGTCTCCTTGTATCAGATAAGAAAATTCGTCGCATAGTCGCTCTGTCGCTTCGGGAGGAGTAAATCTTTCTAGGAAAATAACTTTGAATCTATCCCAGGTGATATCACCTTCTGGATTACCTTTAACAATTGAATCCCACCAAAACAAAGCTTCATCTTCGAGTGCCCAGGAGGCCAGTAATCTTTTCTGGTCATCCCTCAGCTCTAATGCTTCGAATATTTTCTCAGCCGAACGAATCCAAGCTTGTGTTCTCATAATAGATTCTTCGCCCGAGAACGGCTTTCCACCCAGATTTCTATACTTCTTGAATAGAGCTTCTATATCCGGGTCAGTATTACTTCTTCTGTTTCTGGCACTCATTTTTTAGTTCTTCTGCAAATAGCAGATCAAGTGTCAGGTCACAGAAAAGGTATTTTAAAATATAGAGACAAATACTTGAGGTGTAAATGTGTCTATCGAAGTGTATTCATTCTGCTTTACTCATACTAGGATATTACTGATCCTATCTGTATTGAGTTACCCGTCCTAGAACACTACTGGTTCTATTTCTGACGAGTTCGTTCAAATGTTATATTCCAGAACTAAGCTTAACCAAAGCTCTGATACCACGTTGAGACGACCCGATTTCCCGTTCTCACGGAAACAAGGTTATCTTTTGGAATATAACACAGAAACATGTAATAGCAGAACAGAATTAAATAAATACACCAGATAATGAACAACAAAATATACTGGATAAAATAATCATCAGAGTTACACAGTATACAGGATCTTACTTAGTACAAATACAGTTCAGCTATACATAAATGTCTACAGCGGAAATAAACAAAATATGTACAATAGGAGCTGAACAGCATAAAAAGAAATAAATGATAGAATCCATCTTCAGCTCCAGCTATCCAGAAAGAACCAGCTAAACCTGAATACAAGGCTGCCCGTGTAGAAAAAGGGGCACCCGAGTTTGAGAGTGAAACAAACTACGAGTCAGTCATGGGACTGGTATGAGAAATCTACTCAACACATATACAATTTGGCTAATCACAGGACCACGCCACTTTCGTGGAACGGGTTTACTCCATTGGATTGCCAGTGCTTTAAAACAAATCTTTCTTTTAAACATCGCTATGCTTTTTATAAAAATGAAGCCGTTATAAGACTCAGTTCCCATCACACAATGCAACGCAAACCGGAGGATAGAGTTTTTACCTTATAACGGCCAAGATATGCTTGATACGAATAAAACAAAGACATTTGATATTATTACTAGTGTTGATATGTTTTGAAAACAATTTCAAATCATAACTATCAATCATAGACGGCATGGGTACCATATATCATGTCGCCATATATATATACAATCAAAACCGCACGATCACGTATTTGGAAATTGGATTTCCGTCATGAACCAAGGCAAAAGATAGTCCTTACCGAATTCGAGACGCTCTAGCCCGCCCCTCAGGTACAGCCGCAACCGTACCTTGGATCGTCAGGGCCGGTCCACACGAAGTGGATTATAATGCCTGAACAATGCGTTTCTCCACCCTTTGGGGTGTAAATGAGCCAACGAATGACTCCATCGGACCCGGATCGTCCGATCAAACCGAGGCGCCTCGCAACAGCAACAACCACATAGGTGAAAAGTATATAAATGTCAGGGCTGGTAGGTCACTGACACCACCCTAGCTAGAAAGAAAACGCACGTCCCCCCTGAGGTCCTTCTCCCGTTTTAGGTTCATACCGGGATGTGAGGCTCGCGAATTCACGTTATACACAAAGCTACGCCACACAGGCGGTGCTTTGATCATCACCACAAGACTTTGCTTTTCAACAGAAGCCCTGATCACTGCATCTTAGCATGCCACACAGAATAAATCCTATGTCGGACACACAGTCCATTTACAAGTCCGTTCTGGGTCTGAACGAAACCGGAGGCACTAAATACCTCGCAAACCCTTCGATCAACACGTACGTCTGAACGATCACCACTCATTATCCATATTTCGGGATGCCTCCCAATCAGGACCTCGGTTACCATCCAAACGAGGTGAAGATCTCCGGTCTTCGACCATCGTCTTCATCTTCGAATTTCAATCGTCGGTCGATTATTCGAAATGAGAATTAACTCGGCCTTTTCAAATAATTCACGTATATTTAGAATTTCAAATCGATTTATTTCAATAGTTAAATTATTCGACAACACCAATTGTGTTCTTTATATAGTTTTCACACCAAACACATTCAACCATCAAACATCACATAAATCAAGCAAATTCAGTTTATTTCCATTCCATATCGCTTACGATATTTTATAACTATTTATCGCTATTTTTATTTATTTTAAAATAGCTAATATATTCAAAACGACGTTTCGGGCCATAACGTGGCCGTGGCGCTGTTTTTCTTCAGATTTGATTTACACATATCTGAAAATCTAACCGTTGGATCTTCACAAAATTTACATCATTAGAAAGGTCTTTTCAAAACGAATCCAACGGTTCCAGTTTCGGGAAAATCCGACGGTCGGATCTCCCGGTACAATCGTTTGAAATTTCGATTTCAAAATACGAACTGCAGCGTCGTTATTCGATTAAATATAATTTTATTTATATATATAAATAAATATAATCGTTTCTGGCGCTGTTTTTCTTCAGATTTGAATTAAACATTCCAGACAATCCAACCGTTGGATTTTTACAAGGTTGGTGCCGTTGGAAAGATTATTCCAAGGCGAACCCGACGGTTGAGGTTTCGGGAAAATCCAATGGTCGGATTTCCCGTACTAGTCGTTTGAAATTACGGTTTCGAAATACGAACTGCACGGCTTCGTTTCGTTTTAATTTTATTTATATTTATATAGTTATATAAATATAGTTCATTCAACTATTTCAATATCGTTTTAACTTAAAAAAAATTTTCTAACTCCTTAAATTTTGGAAAAATTTCGCCATAACCTCCCCTGTACCGGGAGCGTCGGGAAATCGCAAATAGCGTCCCGGTCCTTCTAATCTCAAAAAGAAAAAGAAAAAGCCAAGCGGCTAGCCAACAGGCTCAAAATCATCACCCAAACAAATCAGTAAATGTGTACCTATTTGTCGGGCACAAAATTTTATTCCTCTTCTCTAGCCCCTTTGCTATAACCTGTTCACTGAATATGCATGTACATATATATACAGTTCATATCATTTTTCATTTTCTATTCAACTTCATATTCGATTCCTATTTGGTATAAAAACTCCATTCATTCTAATGTTACATAAATAGGTGCAAATCATTTCATTAGCTAATTAATGAATATTTCAACTCATATATGTTTATTTTGAACAAGTGGCTATTTTAACACTTCACATTTCAACGATTTATGCATACAATAAAAATGTGATTTTTATTGTAAAATAATTCATTTCAAAACACTATTTTTCTATATAGTTCATATAGTCTATAAAAGGTGATTTTTATTATCAAACAATTTATTTCAAAATATGAATACCATTCAACACATGAATTTCTAAACAACGAATGAATATCAATTCAACACATGAATGTTTCTATAGTTTTTATATATAGATAAAAATGTGATTTTTATTATCTAACAATTTATTTCAAAATATGAATACCATTCAACACATGAATTTCTAAACAACGAATGAATATCAATTCAACACATGAATGTTTTCAATAGTTTTTAGATATAGATAAAAATGTGATTTTTATTATCTAACAGTTTATTTCAAAATATGAATACCATTCAACACATGAATTTCTAAACAACGAATGAATATCAATTCAACACATGAATGTTTTCAATAGTTTTTAGATATAGATAAAAATGTGATTTTTATTATCTAACAGTTTATTTCAAAATATGAATACCATTCAACACATGAATTTCTAAACAACGAATGAATATCAATTCAACACATGAATGTTTTCTATATAAGGAATAAATATAGTTTAAGCATATGAAAACAATTCAAACACACAAATATTATTCAAAATTTCGGCAGCATAACGGCAGGGTAGTTACACCGGCACCGTCTCTAGTACGGCTCCTCGCTCTACCTTAAAACCTCGCGGTTTTTGACAATGGGAAACATGCATCTAGTTCGCACGCAGGCGGCATGTATATATATATTTCATTTCCACAAACTAATCCTATGTGGTTTCAACCAAATATTTCTCAACCACAAATGGGTATTTTTCAACCACAATCAACCAATATCAATCACAAACAATCCCAAACAATCATTCAATTTTCACCACAATTTCAACCAATAAATATCGTCCATGGTTTGTGGACGAGGGGGCGTATATATATATATATATAGATATTTATATATAGCTATTCACTTTCAAATTCAACACATATATAATTTTTAAATCAGAAATCTCACCAATAGCTATCCAACTTCACGACTCTTCTTAATAGAAATCTTCGCCTATTTGTCGCTTTCACCCGTATTCTCTGCATAAGTAAAAATAGAATTTTTACTATGCTATTCAATATATAAAAATATGATTTTTACTTTTGCTTTCAACAAATAAAAATATGATTCTTTTTACTTTTCTTTTAAAAACAGTTTTTCTTTGTATCAAAAATCAGTTTTCCTTTACTTCAAAAACCAGTTTTTCTTTTATCTAAAAATCAGTTTTAAAATACTTTTTTTTAAAATCAGTTTTCTGCTTTTCTAAAAGAAATCAGTTTTAATTTCTTTTTAAAATATCAGTTTTAAAATTCCTTAAAAGAAATCAGTTTAAAAATTCCTTTATAAAAATCTGTTTTACACTTTTAAAACTTTCAGTTTTTATACTTTTAAAAATATTCAGTTTTTACTTTATAAAAATTTCTGTTTTCTATATTCTTTCAAAAATTCTGTTTTTAAAATTCTTTTAAAAATTTCTGTTTTTAAAATCTTTTAAAAATTTCTGTTTTTAAAATCTTTTTAAAAATTCTGTTCTGTTTTTTTTTTTAAATTGCAGTTTTAACTTTTCTTTAAAACAAATCAGTTTTACTTTATTTTAAAAACAAAAATCAGTCTTAATTTTCTTTAAAACAAATCTGTTTTTACTTTATTTTAAAAACAAAAATCAATACGGTTTTTATACTTTTTTAAAAAAAATCAGGCTTCATTTCCTTTTAAAATTCAGGCTTTATACCTTTTAAAAAAAACAGTTTAAAAATCATTTTCAAAATCAGTTCTTAAATGTTTTAAAATCAGAACTTAAAACAAAAATAAACTAAATAAATAAAATGAAAGAAAACGTACCGAGGGGGGGGGGGTTTCTCGCAGATCGGCGGCGGCAAGGCTTCTCGAGGGCGGCGGCTGGGGGTTTCAGCGAGGTGGCGATGGCTTCGAGGGGCTGCGGTGGGGTTCGTCGGCGTCAACTTCGAGGTGGCGACTGCTTCGCGAGGGGGAGGGCTTCTTCGCAGTTCGTCTGCGACTCCTCGAAGGCGGCGGCTTCGCTTCAGGGGGGGCTTCGGAGGGCGGTGGGCTGTCAGGGGGTTCGATCGCCTGTTTAGGTTTTTTTTTCTTTTTTTTTTTGTTTTCTAGATTGTGAATCGGGGGGGGGGGGGGCTTCGCAGGAGATAAGGAGGGAAGGGGGGGGGGGGATTAAAATATTTTTTTTTTTTTTTATTATTTATTTAATTATTTAATTTCGCAAATAGGTTGACTTTTACATATGACCTCAAAACGAGGCCCACCGTCTGTCGTCCATAGCGTTTTACCCCCATTCCGAACACAATGGGATATGTATCGCAAGCTGGTTTGATCGTTACAGCCAGTTTCCTTTTGAATTTTCTTTTAAATCATTATATTGAATTTTAAACGTACATTTCAAATTACCGGGGCCACATACTAACTAGAAAAATTCCAGAAAAATATTTTCTAGCTTCGTATTGACGATACGGTCCTAACAAAACTAGTTTCGTCGAATTCTGAGACCGTTTGCAAAATGGCCAATTTCCATTCGATTAAAATCAACGAAAACTGGTCAAACGCGTTTTCTTTTGCCACGCTCACATATTGATTCGAAAAATTATGAAATTTGAAACTTAACAATAACTTGACACTACGGACCTAACAAAAGTGGTTTCGTCGAAATCCGAGGTCATTTGCAAAATGTCCATTTTTAAGGGCCTGAATTCCATAGCGACTATTCAGAATTTTCAACTGAACATATCTTTTGATTCCAGCTATCAAATTTCGATTGGTCGGATTCGTTAGAAAGATATTACCAATTAGATTCCATTATTGTTGGTTTCACTAAAATCTGGATTGTTTTGCACCCGGTATATTCAATTGAAGTTTGAAATCGAATTATCGAACTACCGCGCCATTTTCAATTCTATATATAATTATATTTAATTATATTGGTTTTCAAATGTCGATTCAACTCAGTTTTCATCGCCATTACTTAAAATATTTATTTTAAATATTTAAAATCCATTATTTTAGCCAATTTAAAATTTTTAAATTGGTTCAGATTTTCTGGGTCGTTACAAGAGGCTATATCAAATATATCTGAATACAGGAGTGTTATTGGTGCACTTCAGTATGCAACAATAACACGTCCTGATATATCATATAGTGTGAATAAACTGTCTCAATTTATGCAGAATCCTACAGACATACATTGGAGGGCAGTCAAAAGAGTTCTACGCTACTTAAAAGGGACAGTTGACTATGGATTAAAGCTAAAAACCAGTCAGCATCTATACTTAACTGGATATGCAGATGCGGACTGGGCTTCAGATCCAGATGATCGAAGATCAACAAGTGGTTACTGTATATATTTTGGGCAAAGTCTAATATCCTGGTGTTCAAAGAAACAACCCACAATCTCCAGATCCAGCACTGAAGCTGAATACAGGAGCATAGCAAATGCAACAGCCGAGATCAAATGGCTACTATCCCTACTGTCTGAACTCAAACTACAGCCTAAAGTTAAACCTATATTATGGTGTGATGATAAAAGTGCTGTATACATGACTAAAAACCCTATACAGCATGCCAGGACAAAGCATATTGAGATAGACATCCACTTTGTTAGAGAATCAGTTCAGAAAGGAGAGATACAAGTAAATCATATACCTGGTTTTTACCAAAGAGCTGACATGCTAACAAAAGCGATATCGTTGAAGAATTATACCAGATTCAGGGACGAATTCAACGTCACAGACCAAGCAAGCCATCAGAAGACCGATGCTAAAGACAGAGCTAATCCTATCTTCACTACAGCCCAGGAAAATCAACATGGAACACAAACTCTAAAATTAAAGACCTCAACTTCTCCAATCTGTCAATCGAAGCAAAAAAAAGTCATCAGATAGCATCGAAGGGTATAGATCGAAGATAGATAAGCTTAATGGAAGAAGATAATAGTAGAGCGCCAGCTCAATCGACTCATTTCTTCAGCTCGACATGGCGAAATTAGGTTTTTTGAAACCCTAACTTTCGTGGGGGAGTATTGGATATGTCGGCTGTTTGTAACTCTGAAGTATTTTGTATCAGACTTATGTGGGCTGGGCTTCCTCTTACCAAAACAAATTATTTTCTTTTTAGCCCATGCTTCACTAAAAACGTGTATATATATATACATTGATTGTACATTAAAAAGATCATTGAATAAAATACTTTCATTCAAAATCTTTCTTGTATGGGTCGATTTAGTGGGGATCTCACAATATATTCCAATTATATCCCCCATGGTTTATGTGTTTAGCTTTCATTGATGAGCTGCCTTGTCAAACGAGTTTTGTAATATAATGTTAAAATTACACATGTTAGCTAACAGAGATGCGACTAGAAAATTGACACATATCGGATGTCGCCTCAATTTCTAAGAAAGAAAGAGAGGTTTAAACGTTCAGTTATGCTTATCTACGTACCCACCCATTCACGTACAAGATAGAAGTAGAAGGTGCGTGCAACAAAGAAATTAACGGGCTAAGGAAGTTACTTTCTATTGTGCATGTCTCCCACCGATTCACGAACAGTTTGATGGACGTACGGCAAACCAAAAAAGAAAAAAAGCGTAATACACAAGGTAAGAAGAGTTTCAATAATTTTGCCTGTATTGTAGATAGACAGCATAGAGGGGGTGTGTATATATGGCGAAGTGAAACGAATCAACATGTCAATAAAGTTTAACCACACACATGTTACATGTAGCTAGTGTTATGCAGCGACGGTCGGAACAAAGCCTCCCTTCCTTACACCCGGAACAAAGCCTTCCTTCCTTATACGCATATGAGTTGGCACACAACTCTTATATAATAAAAGGAATCCCTTATGTTACGCAATTCCTTCAATTTATTCCATAAGGTGAGACTATTGTATCCAAACTATTATTCCTTCTTCTTATAGCAAGCTCCTCATGCAAGAGTTCGTATTTACTTGCTGCTTACGTGTACTCTTGACAACAACTTCGTTCATGCAAGTGCCATGCACCTCTTAATGGTTTGGAAGGGATCAAAACTTAAAATGCCGTCGGATAAGAGGACCTAGTTAGTTCCCATCTGTGGATATCCAACCATTGATCATGGCATGTGGTGCGAACCTGTTAAAAGAGCATGAAAAGCGATGGCCTTTGCAGTAAAGAGTCTACACGACCAGCTAAAAAATTGGGATGGCCCACGCGTGTCAAGTTTGTCTTCCTCGTTCTCTAATGATACCGTTCCTCATGGTTCACGCATGCATGCATTACACTTTCTGATGTGGCATATATGTATGACAATATGAGCTTTGCTTACGCTTTTTTGGTGCAACATTTAGGCATGATATGCCCTTTAGTGACAGATATGTAATTGGTTATATGTGTCTGTTTATTGCTCATCACGTTCCTACCAATCAAATATGATAAATATTCCCGGGTTACAAGGCCCCAT
Organism: Allium sativum; assembly: GCA_030737875.1. Taxonomy (NCBI): domain Eukaryota; kingdom Viridiplantae; phylum Streptophyta; class Magnoliopsida; order Asparagales; family Amaryllidaceae; genus Allium; species Allium sativum. The sequence goes on along the minus strand of CM060918.1, from coordinate 157,581,731 downwards.
TCACAATAAAAAAAAGGATCATCACCGTTGCATTCGGGTCCGACGCCAGCGATGGCTTCAACCAGACAAACTGCACACTACGTGAACGAGAGAAATTGAGCTGTTTGTGTCGGATGCGTCCAACGCAAGACAATTAAAATGTCTAATTTAGCTAATTAATGAAAACATATTTAGCTTAGTTGGTACATGTGCATGTTTTGCTGTAGATAGATATCAAATCTCACCTTCACCAACTTTTTTAGTATTTTGTCGTGCACTATTTAATAATGCTTAATGCCTACTGTAGACTATTTGTTAACGTTTACTGTCATTTATTTGTAGACTGTTAATGCTTAATGCTGTTATAATATATTTGTATCAATTATATTGTTGTTTAAAATGGTTTCAAAACATTCGCTAATTAGATTTAACGGTCTAATTAAAAATCAATATTTAATTAATTCAAAACAATTAAATACCACGCTCAAATACCCCGTTTGCAACAAAAAATATATTTCCCGTTGGCTATGGTATCAAACTTAAATACCTCGTTACAGTTCGTTAAAAACACAACCCAGGTAGGTGCCTTTTTGCAAGTTGACATACCAATGTCGGGGGTTTAAACTCAAAGCACATGGAAGTATGGAACATGCTAACTTGACCACCAACAAACTGATTAGATTACCGTCACCTGTCCTAAAAAAAAGTTGACTGGTTGTAAATCGTGAAGTAACCAGATAAATTTGAAACCTGCAGAGTATGTTGGTTCAATTACTTTTTTAATCTTTAGCACCATTTAACTTGCAATAATTTACTATATATATATATATATATATATATATATATATATATATATATGAGGCAGGTTCGAGGGCACCCGTAACAGTGCAGCACCCCCAAATGCCCCTCATTCTCCACCAAGCATTTCTCCTTCTTCCTCCTTTCACTAATTCTCTCACTTTCCACTCACTTTCTTTAATATAAATCAGTGGTGGATATCGGGAGCATTGAGGGTGCTCCATGGTGGATATCGGGAGCATTGAGGGTGCTCCATTTTTGGGGTGCTGCCGATCCTTTGCCTATATATATATATATATATATATATATATATATATATATATATATATAAATTTCCGTCCGTTTTACTTTTTAATGGCGACTGAAAACAAATCTCGTTCATCACTTTCTCAATCGAAATCAGATCCAAATCAAATTCAATCAAATAATATACAAGAAATATCAAATCCAAATCTCTCTAATATTGAATCGATTAAGCAACAGCGAGCTGAAAGAAATCTGAAGTTTGTGAAACCCCCAGCTGAATATGTCTTCATCTCTGAGCAGATCTACAATAAATCAAATGAAGCATGGGTTTCATCTGGTCCAAAATTTTGTGAAAATAAATCAAATGAGCAGATCTACAATAAATCCATATTTTGTGAAAATATTCAAGTTTTTATCAATGTTACCTTCTTCTTGGAGATACTTAACCAATAATTCAACAGTTTCATCTGGTAGAATTCTTGTAGTATGGGACACTAATGTGTGGGATGTAAGTCTGTCATACTATTCAATGCAACATATGACTATGAATGCTCAGAATAAAGGAGGATTTGAAATGATGTTTTCTGTGATCTATGCAAGTAATCTATTTGTTGAAAGGATATCCTTATGGCATGATTTGATAAATGAAGCTGCATTAATTGATAATACTTGGATTATTATGGGGGACTTCAACAATGTGCTAAGCCAAAAGGATAAAAAAGGGGTTCAACGGTTCCTTTTCAACAAATTAGAGAATTTCAGAATTTATTAATACAAGCTTCTCTGTCTGAAATAAAGCCATTGGGTTTTAATTATACTTGGAGAAGGAAAGGTATAACAACTTGCATAGATAAAATTTTGGTTAACAATAGATGTTTACATCTATTTCTTCATATGAAAGCTTTATCTTTGTCACAAAAGTCCAGTGATCATAATCCAATTATGATAGATCTTGTGCCTACTAATGAAGTGAAAGGATTTCCTTTTAGATACAAGAATAATTGGCATTGCTTAGATGGTTACAAAGATGCAGTTTATAAAGGTTTAAATGCAGCAGTTTGGGGTCATTATAGTTATCAATTCATGCAAAAACTCAGAAACTGTAAAGTGGAACTGAAAAACTGGAACAAGCTAAGAGATAAAAATGCTTACAATCTCCACCAAGCTGAAGAAATTGCAAATCAGTTAGAGAAGGAAGCAGATGATGATCCAGAGGATGTGCAGATGTATGAAAATTATCTAATGGCTAAGAAAGAATTTAAAGATCTGCAAAAAGTATATTTCAAAGCTTTTAAACAGCAATCAAAGAGCACATGGCTACAGCAAGCAGATACAAATTCAAAATTCTTTTATGCAAGAATGTCTAATAGAAGATTTTTTAATCATATTAGAGCTCTTATGGATGAAAATGGAAATCTTTTGTATAGGGCAGAGGATATTGAAAAGCAAGCTACAAATTATTTTCAAAATATGTTCAATGGGCCAAGCATAACCTCTTTTCCAAGTTTCAATCCTATCAGTTTTATAAATTCTGAAGGCCAACTTTTTTTGATGAAGCCAGTTGATATTTCAGAAGTTAAAGAGGCAGTATTTTCAATAGATGACAATTCTAGCCCTAGACCAGATGGGATTAATTCAAAATTCTTCAAAATACATTGGGAGGAATTGAAAGAAGAACTACTATTGGCAATATCTGATATGTTCATATCTGGTAAGCTTCCAAAATCCCTTAATCATACATTTATTACTCTTATCCCTAAGAATGACAAGCCAACTTTGATAGCACATTATAGGCCAATAGCTTGCTGCAATGTTTATTACAAAATCTTTGCAAAAGTTTTAAGTAATAGACTGAAACATTTCCTGCCATATGTTATATCTGAAAATCAAAGTACGTTTATACATGGGAGATACATTGGGGATAACATACTGTTAGCACATGAATTATTAAGGGACTTCAAGAGAAAGGGGATTTCAAAAATGTGTGTTAAAGTGGACCTACAGAAGGCATATGATCAAGTAAACAGGGAATTCATATGTTTTATTATGTCAAAGATGAAGTTTCCTACTCACTTCATAAATATCATTTATGAATGCATGTTAACAGCTACCTTTTCAATTATGATTCAAGGGGTTCCTAAAGGTTTCATAGCTTCTAATAAGGGTATTAGACAGGGAGATCCACTGTCTCCCTATTTATTTTCTATAGCTATGCAATACTTTTCATATATGATGGATGAAGCAACTCAAGGAAGGATATTTCAGCCAAGTAGTATAATTCAGCCAATAGTTTCTCATCTTCTATATGCAGATGATTTAATGATTTTTGGTAAATTATCTATTTCTAATGCACAGACATTGAAGAATATTTTTCAGAATTTGAACAAATATGCAGGGCTTAATGTGAATATTAGCAAGACAAAAGTATTTTTTTAGCACTTCAGCCTTAAATACAGAACAGATTCAAGATATTTTGGGGTTTCAACAAGGAGATTTGCCTATCAAGTATTTGGGTGTACCTCTGTCTGCTAACTATTTACATTATGCAGATTGCAATGCCTTAATTAACAGAGTTCAAAGTAAAATAAGTGGATGGGAAACAAAGTTGCTGAGTTTTGCAGGAAGGGTAGAATTGATAAATACAGTTATTACTCCTATAATACTGTATTGGCTTTTCATATATCAGATCCCAGAATACACAATTGATAAGCTGCAATCAATATGTGATGATTTTTTATGTGGGGGGGGGGGGGGGGGGGACATCACACAAAGTTTCATGGGTGAAATTAAGTAGGCCAAAAGATGAAGGAGGAATAGGTTTGAAATTATTATCAGACCTTAAAAAAGCTTCTTGTGTGAAGTTAATGTGGATTTTTTTATCTAAATCATCTATGTGGAGCAATTGGTTACATAATAAATATTGCAAAAAGGATTTCTTTTGGTCTATGGCTCAAGATAATAATTCATCTTCTACTTGGAAATCTATTTTAAAGCTGAGGACAAGATCTAAACAATTGTTCAATAAAATCATTGCTAAAGGAGAAGAGACATCGTTATGGCATGATCCATGGATTAATTGTAAGAGTCTAGTAGATCTACTTGGTTATGACAGATTTAATCTAATTGGGAATCCAGATGAGAAGGTTAGCTGTATTATAAGGAATGAAAAGTTTATACCTGACATTCACCCAGCTACAAGAGAATTAATTGAAGAGATAAATGCAATATCCACATATCCAAGTAGAATCCATGATGATTATGTGTGGTGTGATGGAGGCCAGTTTTCATTTCACAAGGCTTGGGATTATCTGCGAATTCATGAGCAAAAAAGAAGAATTTTTTTCAGTTATTTGGCATGGGAAAAATAGTAAAAAAATGTCTTTTATTACTTATCTTGCTTGTATTGACAGATTGAACACTAAAGACAGGATTCAACGCTATAGCAACATCCCAGATCTTCAGTGCCCTCTTTGCAACAATCATCCAGAATCGATTCAGCATCTCTTCTTTGCATGTGATTATTCAGCTTTTATTTGGCTATCTTTGAAGCAAAAATTAGATCTTTCGCTTAATTTAGAAGATCTGAAGACGGAAGCGATGAGTATACATAATAGTTTCAGAAAGAAGGATCAATTAAGGGACTTGGCGTGCGCCTCTTTCACTACAGCCATCTATTTTTTATGGAGAGAGAGAAACTCGAGATCTTTTCAAGGGAAAAGCATGGATTCCATGGTGATGCTTTGGAAGATTGAAAGAGAAATCAAATTTCTAGTGAAGGATAATGGCAGCAGAACGAAAAGAGATAGGAGAAGTGAATGTCTGATGAGTAGATGGGGGGTTGATCTTTTAGATACCGGCTGACCTATTATTGCCGGTGAAGTGTTTTGAAGAGAAGATGGGAGTCTGGGCCTTGTTGGGCTGATGCGAGCTTGGGCTTGGTTTATTTCAGTTTTATTATTTGTTCTTTTTGTTTTGAGAATGTTTTGAGAATGTTTTTAGAAGTTGTATTTCAGACTTAAATTTGAATAAAGAGTACCAATTTTCAATATATATATATATATATATATATATATATATATATATATATATATATATATATATATATATAGAAGCAAGCGTTCGGTTGCACCCCACAAATAGAGCACCACAAATGCCCTCTGATTTCCACCACCTGTTTATATTAAAGAATGTGAGTGGGAAATGAGAGAGTGAGTGGAAGGAGAGAGAAGGAGAAATACTTGGTGGAGATTGAGGGGCATTTGTGGTGCTGCATTGTTTAGGATGCTCTCGAACTTGCCTCATATATATATATACACACACACACACACACACACACACAGATATATATATATATATATATATATATATATATATATATATATATAAACACACACACATACATATACACACACTAATAATGTCAATACTTGAATGTGCTGAAGCTTTTTAGTTGTTCCAAAAAAGTTCCTTCTCCTTATCCTAGCTGAATGCCTAAATACTAATCGATGATGAAGCTTTTTAGTTGTTCCAAAAAAGTTCCTTCTCCTTATCCTAGCTGAATGCCTAAATACTAATCGATGAGGGGTAAACATGTCTTCGTTTGCCACAATTTAGACTACCCACTGCTTGCCGTTAGTCAAACACGTCTTCTATTGGTTCATTTTTTTCCCACCACTTCTCGCTATCTTATTCACGTTTCTCCTTTTTCTTCTCCTATTCTCTTCCTCACTCAAATAAACCCTAAATTATCGGAAAAACTCCTCCTTCATCAATGACTGTTAGTCGAAAAATTCGATTCCATCTCCCATCACCTCTTCCTCCGCCTATTCCGATCGACCATGATTCTCCACTTCAGATCGGGTAGTTGCACTATTTCGTTCTTCCCACTCCAACCGCATGAACTATGCTGAAGATCGCAGTACAAAATTCACTTCTCTTCAGTTCTGTCACTCCTCCCCACTTCTTCCAGTGGACGATCCGTTCTTCCGCGTTGGCATCACTGGTAAATTCTATTAAATTTAGGTGATACAAAATCACGAATAGATGGAAAAAAATATTGGTTTAATATGGAAATGCATGAATTAATTGATTGCATTTGCATGGAATGGAAAGAAATAAATGCAGACATTAATTTCTTCCATCTATGCTAAAGAAACGGATTGATTTACTTTCTATGTGTGCACATTTGTTGCTATTGTAATTAGCCTCCATTTACCATATGTTGGTAATTTAATTGATAACTCACATAGATTTGCACTGGCTATATATTGAGGGGTATACTTCTTTGTAAACTCATCCTGGCATGGAGTCAGTGATTCTCAATGGTGTTTCTTCTTGTTAAAATATGTAAACTCTTATTTTTGTAATCTCTTGTAATTCTCTCTATTATGTGGAAAAAAATCTCTCTCTTTTGGACTGGACGTACGCTATCTCGATGGTAGTGGAACCAGTATAAATATTGTGTCCCTCTTTGTTTTTTCTGTTATAGTTATTTACTATTTTGTTGATGTAATAGAATAATTGCTACCAGATTAGATTGATGTTCAATCAGAAAATCTAGATCATGTTTATTGCGCTTTCGCATTCGCGCAATCTTCTCACACAACAATTTCTTCATCTTTTTCGTGGTTGCTTCAGCTTACACGATTGGATGACTAAATGATTCCTTCTTACGATTACCACTCGATTAAACGATTCCTGCTTCAAATCTGACAAACGTTAGCACTTAATTTTTCTGTATTTCATTTAACTTGCTATTGCATTATTATGTTATAGTTTACCACTAATTGCTACTATCTGTTTTGATTTATTCGTCGTTGTTAATTTTAGCCTTTTTTGCAAATATCATTCCTATTAATTGTTACGATTGCTACTAATTTGTATGTTTTATTCCTTGCTTCTGCTATATGTTACCAGTTACCACTCCAACAAAGGATTTGATCTTCTGATCTGAGAATAGGTTAGTAGTTTATTCATCTACATTTCTTAACGATGTCATGCTATGTAGAGATTACTTATCTTCGTTGCTGCTCCACATCTGGCTACTATATTCCTCGCCTCTGCTTCAGGTAATTTCCAGTAACTCGGATTATTTGGCAGCAGTAAAATTCATGGATTTACTGCTTTTGTTCGATGTTTAGTTGTTGAGAGAAGAATTCATGGATTATGTATTAACTGAGGCTCAGGACAAGCATGAGTGGGAAGACAAAGGGCTTGGTTTAGATAAGTGAAGAATTAGATGAAGACAAGTCTGTACCATTTTGTTGAAGTTTCAGTAATTTCAGTTTTATAGCAGATTTTTATTTTAGTAATTTATTTCTATTATAATTTGTACAACCTAACATCGATTTCCAATTTTTCATCTTCTTATGATCAGAACCCGAAAGGTCCACAATTTTGAAAAGATAAATGGAAATATCTAAATACAGGGAATTTGAAACTTAACCTTCTCTTCCTCTAGATGTCGCTTCTTTTATCTTATACATTATACTTTTGATACTCCTATTCTAATACTATTTACTAATTTACTTTTTTCTTACTTTGATTTTGAATTTATGTTTTACACAGTGGATTCGTTTGAATGATTACATAAGATCTAATGACCCTCACTTCGAACCATGAAAGAGGCAAACTGATCTATTTTGATAAGCTTTGGCTATGATCTGAGGTATTTAAATCTTAGTTTTCCTGACTGTTACAGAGGTTTTATTTTATTTGTGCCCATGTAAGATAACCACTTCAAGATTTGAGATTATCCACTATCAAATCTATAGATTATGGAATTCAAATTGAAAGGTGAACTTAAAGACAATATTTATCCTGTCAAATATGACTGAAAAACTATAAAGCTATCCATTTCTCTTTCTGTTGCAAAGTGTTTTGCTTGCTAAGTCTAGATGTTGGATTTTTTTTAATTTAATCAATATTTATATAGTTATGATCTGCCTTTTTCACATTCAGATGAAATGTGTGAACTGGGAAACCCACTGAATAAATTAATGATATACCATGTTTATTTTTGACTTTTTTTTCATGATTTAGGATTTTTTTAATATATAAGTAGCTAAGTACACATTCTTAATTGTTTCATCAAGTGCGAATGTTATCTATTTTGAAACATCTAATGGTATTTGTTAAAAGTCCCTGAACAAATTCAAATGTTTCTTAACTCCATATATGAATAAATTTGTATAGTTTTTTAACTCCACTGTTTTATAATCATGTTATCTTGCTTAAATTTGCTGCGTTTGTATTAATGATTAATGAATCTCATATAAAATTAATGCCTCATGTTGTGAGAATGAATCATCATAGAAGCTATTTCAAAATGCTGCTCCTAATATGAAAAAAATCTCACACGCTTTCATCTTTCATGTGTTGCTTTCTTAGTCTTCAATTGATCATGGTACACTATGCACTAGGGATGATCTTTTATAACTAAAGTTGATTGTGTTGATATTTTCATGTATCCCTTTGATGCGAAGTATTCAAATATTCCCCTTTGCAAAAAAAAGACATTGTTGCTTTCGATAGATTCACCACTCCGACATATTTTGTGAATGAATCTTCTTTATATAACGTATTAATCTTACTTTAAGTAAGGAATCCTGTTCCATTGCGCATTAATTAGCATAAGTTCATATCATTATATTTATTTTCTCTACTTTATTATGGTGTATATATAATATAATATTAATTCGAAGTTGAGCTAAGTTTGTTCTCGGATAAAAAATGGCAATCATAATCAAGTTTTAAATCTCGCTCATCTCGCCCGAGACGAAAATCCGAGATTTTACCTAAGATCTGAGATTTGGAAGTATTTTTAGTTATAAGTTTTTTAAGTATCGTCCATTTTTACTGAGATATAAACCCGAGATTTTCTCCAAAATCCGAGATATGAAACCTTGATCATAATAACTAAACACTATTAGCTATATAAGTTTCACCATTTGTGGAATTAAGTTCTTACAGAAGTGCATACATGTATTTCAAACTCGCATTGTTACTTTTGAGCGTATAGAAGACTCTATTCATCATAATTTTTAACCTATTGGTTAGCTGCTACCATCATAATATAAATAGTGTTTGTAGCTTGATTAATTTGTCACAACAAACATATTTTATTCTATTATGGAATTTGTTAATGACATCAAAGTTACAAGTGGACATTTAACCTTATTAGTTTCTCGCCGAATATATAGTTAGTTGGTAATTTAATAACTAAATATATTAATATGTGATCAACAAGAGTGCAACTTAACTAAATTGATGCCTGCTGATTGTAATGCTTGATGTATTACATGTGCATTTTGTAGGTTCATGTTATAATTCAAAATGTGTACTATTTGTTGAAGATGTTTTGTCTTAAGAAGTGTAGCTGAGTATGAAACATAGTTTTTTAACGATATTTTATAAATAACACAATTAAGAAGTACCGATGAACCTTATTTAGGTCAGAGCTACTGCCTAACTTTTCCTCTGACCTCTACTCTAGACTACAAAATTATTGTTTTAGGTTGCTCAACAAAAATTTTTAGGTCTGAAGTTTGTTAACAGTAGGTATGTCTCTACCACATACATTCAGTGAACGCTGCAGTTGAACCAGATAAATGGGGAGATCAGGAAAACTGCTTTTCAGACCCTTCCCAAGTCCAGGTACTTCATTGTTCTGTTTTACTTGTGCCTTTCTCTATTTATATGATGCTTCTAATATGCTATTTTCTTTGCCGATAACTTCTTCATTACTCTACTACTTCTCTTTTCTACAAATTCAGTATGATATTATTTACCACATCATTTTTCAAGTTTTATATTTCATATATTCCGAAGTTTTACAAATAATGGTTCATGAGTTATAATATCCCCATGTCAAGATTTAAAGATTCATCTTGAAGCTGGACTGTTCATATCAAAGTTAATGATGCTTAGCGGATGTTGAAGTTGTTAGGTTTCGTAAATATAGAGCTTTAAACATATTTGGTTTTTAGATTTTTGCATTGGCTTTGATCATACAAAGTTTTATATGTATCAGTTTTTAAAAAACATAAGATCTCAAAAAAATATGGTTTTGAATATATCACCTTTTACTACACATACTCAATAACTCTAGTAACCTATATTACCACTGACTGAAATAGAAATATTTTTTGTGCATTATTTACTCATTTATATGTTTGGTGGATATTTTAATTTTTTCTATTTTTAATGTAGCATAATTCAGAAGTATTAATGAACCATATTTGGTTTCAAAAGATGATTCATTAAGTGATCTTTTTGGCCACAACTATTACCCACTGTGGTTTGGAAAAATATGTAGCAGACTAGTAGGTACCTTCAATCAACTCTTTATGGTAAACTAATTCATATATCAAACTCTACAATTATATTTTTTTTATAATGACAACTTATTTTCTGACATTGCAAGTAACAAGGAGTTGTTTTCAGTTGTGTATCAAAATGGTCCCAACCTATGTATATATGAATTTTAAGGTACAAAGTAAACAAGCATTGTATTAAATAATTACTCATTGTATATAGGAAGTAGTTGAGAATCTTATGATGAATAAAAAATTATAGAAAGTTACACGACAATGTTTAGATATTTTTTAGTTTTTGTATATAATAAGATCATTAAACATCTATTCTCAATCATGTTTACAAAGGATGGTGGTGGCTTGTGATAAGGATTGACATATTCTAAGTCAATCGCTGTATATGGTATGTCATAATATGAGGAAATAGCATAAATATCATTAATGATATTATTCCATAACTGTAGTAGTGCGTATAAATGGTATGCCATAATATCAGTGAATAACATAAAAAAATTAATAATATTATTCCATAACCGTAGCAGTACATATAAATGGTATACCATAATATGAGGAAATAATATAAATATCATTAATGATATTATTCCATAACTGTAGCAGTACGTTTGACTACATGCAACTTGTAACTTTATATATTTTTGATTACTGAATAAAAAAGAATCCATCTCTTCAACTCTTCATCATGGTATCTGAGCTCTGATCCAAAACGGTTTAACTTCCTCTTCTTCAATGGCTCTCATTAACCAAACTTCATCCTATCAGATTCTTAATGGTTGTGATCCCAAAAAGCCCTACACTTTTCTAGGAAAATGTCAATGGTGTCAAGAACAAGGACATGTGATTTCTCATTGTCCTTTATTTAAGCAAAAGTTTCCTAATGTCATTCCCCCTTCTTCAAATTCTCAACCTCCGTCAAACTAATTCACACCATGTAATGTCCCATATATTTGCAATATAATAATTAATTTATTTAATTATTTAAATAGTGATATAGAGAATTAATGGTTGTTTAATTAAATAATAGTGAATATTTAATTAATATAAATAATAGAATAATATATTTAATTCTGAAATTATCAGAAATAGTGAATTGACAATATAATGTGAACTGGACAATTCAAAATAGATATAATTCAGTTTAGAATTGAATTTGAATAATGAATATATTATATAAACGAGAGTTGAACGTATAATTATAATATAATTAAAATCGAGCTCGAAATGGCGCGACAGTTCGCTATTTGGCGATTTGAATTTCAACTGAATATACAGGGTCCGTTTTAAATCGGAATTATGTGAAATAAGAAACGTTCGGAGCTGGTGAAGTATATTTTTTTAATGAAAGAGAAAAATCGAGATTTCATTGTGTAGATTTTGATTTATGTCCAAATAAAATTTTAGAAAAGTCACTATGGAATTCCTTTATAATTTATAACGATATATATATATATATATATATATATATAAGGAATTTCAATATAAATTTGAATATCGATTCAAACGGGATTTGAATATCGAGTTGTAAATCCCAGTGGAGCTATATGATATTCTATTATGAATATATACACGATAATATTTATTTTTAAATATTAAATTTAATTATTTTAAATATATTTATATATTTAAATAGTTATTTAGAGCTTTAAAAATAGCCAGTTTTGCAAACGATCTCCGTTTTCGACGAAACAAATTTTGTTAGATCCGCAATGTTAAATTATTGTTAGATATCAAGTTTCATGATTTTTGAAGTCAGTATGTGGCCGTACGAGATTTTAATGTGAAATACAGTCGATAATTTGACTTTTAAAAACTCGCTGTGTGAGCAAACGGAGTCGGAATTCGACGAAACCAGTTTCATTGGGACCATAATGTCGAACTATAGCTGCATGTCCATTTTCGTGATTTTTGGGTATCGTATGTGTTCACATGAATTTTTAAAGACTCATATGACAATATAAATTAAATATAAATAAAATATCCTAACTAATTAGTGAACCTAAACAAGGCCACATATCCCCCTTCTCAGCCGCACAAGAATATGATCCCCGCTATATAATCATTCTCATAAGCCGCCACCAGTTTTGCTCAAACGTGAAAATCATCCTCTTCAAAATTCCAAAACAATTTATAGAAATTTCTAAAAATCACAACTCAAACATCGTTGTGATCGCTGAAGGATTCTCTTCAAATCTAGGTAGGTATTCCTTGGTGCGATGCGGTTTGGGCATCCTGGAAAATATACAGTAAACCTAGGGTTTCCAATCAAAGGAGCGTGAGGCATTTACTTCACGAAATGGAGTTGTATTTGGCTTTGCAATGAATTTCCGCAAGTATTGGAGGAGTTTCAAGGTGTTCGGTGAACATTGCTGTCGTGAGGTTCCTGTAGGGATCGAAGTCGCGAGGGAGAAAGTAGGGTGCGAGCATTGTCTGTGTGGCGTGAGTGGAGAGAGGAACCAATGAGAAGTTGAATGGAGATTGTTGTGTTGAACTTCGTTGAATAATGAAGGAGTTAGGAGGGTTTAAAAATGGGTAATGGACTTCGTTTGGGAGCAGCGGGTTCGAACTGGAAATGTCGGGGAAGAAGGAGTTAAGACGGGTTGGGTTTTGAAGGGGGTAAGTGGGCCGAATCATAGGTAAAGCCCATAATGAGTTAAAATCCAAATTTTAATTCTTTTTTTAATAGTGTACTCTGTTATAACATCATAACCTTACCATACGATATTAGAATTGGACGAAACAAGATCCGTTGGGATCGTATGGACGGTGGCTACACCATGGAACTGATTGGGAGTGGATTGGAGCCCATTACAATTTATAGCGAAATAAATTGTCTGTCTGAATCAAGCGATGGTTATCGTTATTAACGATGATCGTCCAATGTGAGTAAAACTCACCAACTCTGAACTGTTATATTTCTATAACGTTATTCTTAGAACTGATAATTATCTGTTGATTGTTGTGTGTTAACTGTTTGGTTGAATTTCTTATGTATTGGTCGAAATTATAGATAACGATATATATATATATATATAAATCGTTAATCAAATATTGATTCTGTTTAGCAGAATATTTCATAGTGAAATGAAATCGATGTTAATTATATTGTTTAACATCTATGATGTAGGGAAACAGGTTGGAGGGACCCAACTAGGTTCCTTAATATATAAAATACTGATTTGTTCCATATATTGTGATATATGATGTGATATATAATCTGTTGTTGATTATGTGTGTTTGAATGATATCGATCACTATTGTTTGGTATTTTAAATACCGTAAGAAAACCCTGGGATGAAAAAGGAAAATTTCAATAACTATATTGAAATAAAATATTATATAAAATCGAAAGAATTTATATAGAAAGAAGATTTTAAACTGTATATTGAAATAGAATATTTATAAAATCAAAGGATTTTATATGAAGGAATATTTATAAAATCAAGGGATTTTATAAAGGAAAATATTTATAAAATCAAGGGATTTTATAAAGGAAATTATTTGTAAAATAAAACAGAAAAAGAAATATTTGTAAAACATTTACAAATAAAACAGAAAGAGAAATATTGGTAAAACATTTATAAATAGAGTTATAAAAAGGAAATTTTTATTTAGAAAATAAATAGAGTTATAAAAGGGATTTATTGGGAAATGAAAAGAATGTCATATAAGGAAATATTTGGCAAATGAATAGAATTTTACATCAGGGAAGTTTAGACCCGTGCTTTGCACACGGGTATAACATGATATGGATTTAAAGCAAAGATTTTAAATAGAATCTGTTGTAACCAATAGATTGAGAAGATTAATTTATAAATAATATTTTATAAATTAAATAAAATATTTATCATTGGATAAATAGAATATATAAGTCAGGGCTTATATAGAGAAGTAAGAATCGATTTCAACATCGATATTTGAAACTGAATATGGACGTAGAGTTAATCAAAGGAGTTAATCAAAATGTGTTAATCAAAATGATTTAGAGGAGTTTGTCGATTAGAGTTAGAGTTATTCGATTAGAGTTAGAGTTAATCGATTATAGTTAGAGTTTACCAGTTAGAGTTAATCAGTTAGAGTTAATCGATTAGAGTTAAATCGAGCTAGAGTTATTTGAATAGAGTTAATCGAACAAGAGTTAGTCGAATATTTGTTGTTCGAAAAGAGTTAATTGAATTAGAGTTAGTCGGATTAGAGTTATTAGAATATAGTTTCTTCAGAGAAAGAGTTATCGAATAAGGTTATTCGGATAAGAGAATTAATCGAATATGGTTTATTCGAATAGAGAAAGAAATTATCAAATATTAGTTATTCGAAAGGAGTTACCGGATATTAGTTATTCGAAAGGAGTTATCGGATATTAGTTATTCGAAAGGAGTTAATCGAATATTAGTTATTCGAAAGGAGTTAATCGAATATTAGTTATTCGAAAGGAGTAATCGAATATTAGTTATTCGAAAGGATTAATCGAATATTAGTTATTCGAAAGGAGTAATCGAATATTAGTTATTCGAAAGGAGTAATCGAATATTAGTTATTCGAAAGGAGTAATCGAATATTAGTTATTCGAAAGGAGTAATCGAATATTAGTTATTCGAAAGGAGTAATCGAATATTAGTTATTCGAAAGGAGTTAATCGAATATTAGTTATTCGAAAGCAGTAATCGAATATTAGTTATTCGAAAGGAGTTAATCGAATATTAGTTATTCGAAAGGAGTTAATCGAATATTAGTTATTCGAAAGGAGTTAATCGAATATTAGTTATTCGAAAGGAGTTAATCGAATATTAGTTATTCGAAAGGAGTTAATCGAATATAGTTTATTCGAAAGGAGTTAATTGATAAGAGTAAATTAGTTAGAGTTAATTGAATAGAGTTAATCTAGTAGGGTTAAATCAAATAGAGTTAATCCAATAGAGTTAATCAAATATAGTTAATAGAATTGAGTTAATCAAATAGAGCAAACTGATAAGAGTAAATCGATTAGAGTTAATCGAATAGTATTAATTGAATAGAGTTATTCGAATATTGGTTATTCGAAGAAGAGAGATTATCGAATATAGTTTATTCGAAGGAAATAGTTATCGAATAGAGATTTATTCGAAAGAGAGTTACGTAAGGAAGTTTGTTAAAAATTTAAAAGATAAACTTTGACTATTTCGAATTTAAAACGTTGTTTAGTTAAGGTCTGAGAGGTAATTATACCCCAACTTGATTGACTTCCTTCTTAACTAAGGATTGGTAAGGTTGATAGTGAATGATGGTTAAGTGAATTTAGTTAATGAGTGAAATGGTTTGAGTTGGCATGGCGATGTTTGATTTAAACATCAGTTTAAATCCAGTGAAGGAGTTTTGGAAATGTTTTCCAAATAAGAATCAGAAATGTTTTCTGATAATAGAAAATATGAATTTACAATATATGGAGACAGGAGATAAGTAAATTAATGAACTAAAGAGATAAATGTTAAATGATGATTGATCGATAAAATTTCCATCTGGAAATAATATCGTTGTTTGCACATGTGTTTTTCTTTGATAGTTAAATTATAGACTATCAAAGTTTTAACTATTTTTCCGTCGTCAATACGGAGAGACCGGTTGGATTCTTATCCAAAGAACCACTCCATATGGGCGTTAGCATTTTGAATCAAATATATCGAAGAAAAATTGAAGACGGAGTAAAGTGCAAGGGCTGTTGTATAAGTCCTAGGTAATGATTGCCTAGGATGGATGTACGGAATAGTACCTTCGGTTTGTCCAGTCCAAGGACAACTTGAATGGACGAATGTCTGACAGAGTATATCTGGTAGATCACGTGAGTTGATCGTTTCAAACGTATTTAAGTTGGTAGCGGAGGAATTCGTTTCTCTTAGCTTATACCCGTGGTTTTTTTGGGAAAATCAATTTGTGATTTGATGGGTATAACGATGTGGCATTCAAAGTGAATGAATGAGTAATTTGTTGAAAGATACGTTATGACCTCCAGCCTCATCAACTGGGATATGACAGAAATCGGGCAGGCAGCATGGCTAAGTGGTTCGCAACCAATTAGGGAATATTGTCACCATCTAGAGAATATTCATATTTGTTATTTCTTTCAATTTTGTATCTCCTGGGAACAGTTATGTTGGAATACTAACCGAGGGGCGGAAATATATTCGATACACTCAAGCGAAATGAGTGGTCGATCATGTGTGGCCGAGTTGCAAGATGTTCTTGTTGAACTCCAGTGTATCGCTTCTAGATTATACTGAGTGGAAGGTGGATCCATACCTTGTCATAGTTGAAATCCATTCCCCAAATAAGAGCCCGCGGTTTTGATTGTATATTATATATGTAGAACGTTAGATGCAAGCGTTTCTGCTAGATTGCTAAGTACTTGCATTTAGACATTATTGTAATATCAGAAGAGATTTGATATAAAGAATAATTTGGTTTATCGTAAGGTAAAAACCGTCCGTGTTTATATGTGGATCGGTCTTACGATAATAATTTCTTTTAACGAGATTTTAAAAGTAAAACAAGTGATTTGAGTTTACTCACACCAATCACATGACTGACCCAGAGTTTATTTTGTTTTGTTTTCCCTAAACTCTTGGGTGCCCAATTTTGTATGGGCAGTAAAGTAGTCGGGATTTACAGATACTTGAAGAGCTGGAGCAGGAGGCTTCAGGATTTTAGCTATGGTTATTTCCGCTGTGTTGTAAGTGCTGTACTTTGGAAATGATATGTATATTCAAGTACAGATTTATATTTCAAAGTTATGTTATATATTATATGTTATTCGTTCCGCTGTGAGGTTCGTGTTACTCTGATGTTGTGTTCTTCTTCTTCTTCTATTCTAAGTTTCTATCTTATCTATTCTCACCCTCTGTTTCCTTTCTATTGGTTTTCTGGTTTTCCAGTGTAATATGGGTTGGACTTGTGTTATTTGGTCAACTCAAATTGGACCGGAATTTCGGGACACTACACACCAAAACCACAAGCAAACATCACAAATCCCTCTGCCTCTTCATCCTCTTCAACATGGCTTCTTGACAGTGGTGCTTCCCACCACGTCACGACAGATTTGATTAATCTATACCTCCATGCTCCTTATGATGGAACCAAAGAGTTGATCGTCAGTGACGGAAAAGGCCTTAAAATCACTTACGTCGGTTCTAGTTTTTTATCATCACTCAAACTAAATAATGTCTTAGTTGTTCCTGCCATGTCTAAAAACATAATTTATGTTTCCCAACTTTGTTGTGATAACAATATCTCAGTTATTTTTCTTCTGCCTCTTTTCATATGAAGGATCTCAAAACAGGGGAATCTCTATTCCAGGGGTTGGTTGCAGCAGACATTTATTAGCTCAAATTCACAACCCTTACAGTCTACGCAAGCGCAACTAGTTCACTTGATTGGCATCATCGTTTAGGGCATCCGTCCCATAATGTTTTTAGGCAAATTATTTCCAAAAATAAACTTCATGTTCCTAGTATCTCCACTTTAGATTGTAATTCATGTGCTTGCAATAAAAGTCATAAACTTTATTTTCTACTTCCTTTATTGTGTCTACTGCCCTACTTGAGTATGTTTATTCTGATCTTTGGACATCACCAATTTACTCTCATGATGGCTTTAAATATTATCTTATTTTCGTTGATCATTTTTCTAAATACATTTGGTTGTATAATTTGAAATGAAAATCAGATGCAAAACATGTATTCATTTGCTATAAAGCTCTAATTGAAAAATACTTTCAACTGCCTCTCAAAACACTCTACTCAGAAAACGGTGGTGATTATGAAAGCCTGCGTAACTACTTTTCCATCGATGGAATTTCGCATCTCACAACTCCACCCCACACCTCTTAACACAGTGGCTATTCAGAGCGACAACATCGACACATTGCTGAGATATTTCTATCACTCTTAACTCATGCTAAAACCCCCCTTGTGTTGTAGAATGGAGTTTGATGACAACAACCTTGTTTCAATATTAATTGATTATAAAATATATACTAACACTTCTATCTAATATTTGTATATATACACACACACACACGCACATATGTAGGATTTATATACAAGGATTATTACTGAAGACTCTGCAGTTTTAAAGATGTTAGAGATTCAGAATACAAAGATATTTCAAGACTCATGAGTATTCAGTTCATGATAAATATATTTATAGAGTCTAGATTATGTAAGACTCTGAATAACACTTCAGGTTCAAATTCAAATTAATTTCAAATTCTGTTTTCAAATTTTATCTTCAATTTCTTTCTTCTCAATTTTACTTTCTATTTTTATTTGATTTTAAACTTAAGTTTTATAGATTTATACTTTATAAGTTTTATAGATTTATATTTTATATTTATATAGTTTTAAACTCTATAATTTTATAAATATGTTTATATAGTTTATATTTATGCTTTCATATGATTTTCTACTTTATGATATTTATTTATAACACTATATTTTAATTCAAGAATTTCCAGTTTTATATATATATATCAAAACATTTGAAAAATGTTCAAAATTCAAATTTATACATATACATATATATATATCGACATACATATATATATATATATATACATGTTGACATATAGCAGTCATCTTTTCAAATCTGAAACGAAGTGTCTTTTCACTATTTGTGACGGTTCTGAGACGTTGCAACCTTTCACCCATTATAAAAAGGGACTGATTTTGAATTTTTAATCACTTCTTCTCCACTTTCAATCTCTTTCATTCACCATTATTGTAACAACCCAGAATTTCAGAACCAATTTAAAATTTTTATTTTAGCTATTTTAATGAATTCTGAATATTTAAAATAGTATATTTTAAATAATAACGACAAAAAATTTATTTTAATCGAAGTTAAAACGTATAAATTTATTTTAATTGTATAATGAGCTTGAAATTGCGTGGCAGTTTGAAAATTTGATTTTAAATTTCAATTGAATGTACAGAATTCAAAATAAATCGGATTTCAGTAAAACCAGAAACGTTGGAATCTATTTAATTATATCTTTCTAAAGAATGTGAAAAATTCAGATTTCATGGTGTAAATTGAAAGTTATGGCCAGTTTAAAATTTAAAATAGTCGCTATGGAATTTATAGATATTTTTAATATATATAAAGCCCTTAAAAATAGCCATTTTGCAAAAGACCTACATTTTCGATGAAACCACTTTTGTTGGATCCGGAATGTGAAATTATTGCTAAATTTCATTTTCTTGGAATTAATATGTGAGAGTGGTGAATTTAAACGTGTTTTGTCAATTTCAGTTGAATTGGATCGACCAGAAAATGGCCATTTTTCAAACGGTCTCCAAATTCGATGAAATTAGTTTTGTTAGGACGGTATCATCAAAACATATCTAGATATATTTTTTCTGTAATTTTTGGAGTTAGTATATGGCCCCGATAAATTAAATATTCGTATAAAATTCAATATATGGATTTATGTTTTCATTTTGACAAAAACTATTCAAAATAGTTGAATTGGCTTACGAAACATATCCAATTGTGTCCGAAATGGGGGTATTTAGCTAGAGATGACACTTGTTGGGTTTGATTTAGAGTTTGTATTGATAAATTAAGATTTTTGGGAATATATATATATATATATATATATATATATATATATATATATATATATATATAGGCAAAAGGGCCAAACCCTAATTCATTTTCTCAATCACGGTCAACTCTAGAACCCGCCCCCAGTTCAAAACGAATGGCGGAAATTTGGTCGATCCTTTTCCCCTCCACAAATCTCAATACACTTCGAATTAATTCTTGATTTGAAAACAAAAATTATAGCACTTTTTGTTCTCTTCAAACCTAGACCAAGGTGATGAATTTTCATTGTGAAAATCGGGAGTTCTCAGGCCTCAAAGGGTCCACTTTCGAACAGGATTGGGGACGATTGAGGGCGCCGACTTCGAACCGCTTCTGGCAGTGGGAGACGGTGCGACGACGATTCGAGGTGGAGGGTCTGATCGGACTTCGGTGGCGCGTGGAGGTGACGACAGTGGCAAGATGCTGTTGAGCTCCAATCGGGTCCAGATAGATTTATACAGTGAGTTTTTTTATTATTTATTTTATTTTAACTAATTTAATTTAAATAACATTGTTAAAAATATGAGTTTTTAAAAAATATAAATAAATAGTTTAAAATCAGTTTTTATAAATATAAAGCATTGAATTTTATTTTTAGATTTTAATATTAATAGCATTGCTAAAATATGATCTTTAAAATGAATTTGCTTTGAAGATAAAAATGTTATTTTTAATATACAAAACGCATTGTTTTTAAAATAGAAATAGCAATATAAAAATATGATTTTTAATATATATATATGTATATATAGCGTAATAAAAATGTGATTTTTTATTTATAAAGATCGTTGTTTAAAAATGTGATTTTTTAACATAAACCGCGTGAAACAGATTGCGACGGAACCGACTGGAAGTAAAACGGAATCCAAACCGTCCATTAAAGAATGAAGGAGTGGATCCCAATGTGAGAACACCTTCTCACTCAAATTCTTTTACAGTTAAATATATACTAGGTTGCAAACGGGGATTAGTAGCCCCGACACTACTTATTGTACAAACCATAGTTGTTTGTTTGGATTGTATTGTGGAAATTTGGATTATGCTTGTAAAATTGATTGTGAATTAATTGTGGAATTGTTTGAATTGATTGTGATTGATACGTATGGCGCGAGCCAGTATCGGGAGAAGGGTAATGCTAGACATTACTCCGGTTCTAATTTCGCGTCGTTATAATGCCGAAATTTTCTGAAACAAATATTGTTCATTAAAAATATAATTTTAATTGTGTATATGAACCGTATAAAATATCCATATGTTGAATAAAATATTTGAACAATAAAAATATCGTTTTTGTTGAATGTATGAACTATTGAAAGTATTCATGTGTTGAAATAAATATTTTACTGTTAAAAATATATTTTTTAGCGTATATATGAACGACATAAAATTCTCCTGAAATAAATATTCATTTACAAATAGGATGATTTGTTTATGTACACCCATTTAACTGATATTTATTGGGATGATAAATTTCACACATTACCCAACTGCACAAATAATATTCAATATTTGTTGGTTGATACTCCACATAGGTATTGGGATTATATTTGACGTACACTAATCCCAATTGTTTAGTTATATGTAAATCGATTGGTTGACTAACTGTTGTAAGCATTAATTATTTATATTTAATGCATTTGCAGTTGTGTAATGTACTCTAGATGATGATTGTTTGGTTATCATTGTTGTATACATGTGTTGTATGAAATCCATATAAATAAATTATATGGTAATTGATTGGTTCTGATTCCAATTCAGAAAGAACGAATATTTTAAAATAATGAATATTTTAAAATAATACTCAATAAAGGATTAAAATGTGAATTTGATGTCTGATTTTGGATGGACTCGAAAATATTGAAATATATGAAGCCATGTTGATTAGATTTGCGCCATTTTAACGCGAATGATATTTATATCGATTTTATTCTTTTTTATAATGAATATCGAATAAGAAATAATTTCAAAATCCGATATTTTGAAAATATTATCATTTAAATATTATCATGATAAGGAGTATTCAATTTTGATTTAAAATTGAAATGAAAGTGGGAATCGTTTTGAAACGAATTTATAAAATACGTTTTGAACGAAATATATATATATATATATATATATATATATATATATATATATATATATATATATTAATGGCTTGAATAGAACGCGCCGCGCTGCGACCGTTCGCGAATTTCGACCATTGACTTCGAATTGTCATTGCGGGAGATCCGACCCTCGGATTCTCCTAATACCAGAACCGTTGGGTTCGTATCGAAAAGAGATTTCCAATGAATATAAGAGATTTGAAATCTAATGGTTGGATTTGAAATTATGTTAAAATAAAATTTGGAAAAGGTGCTATGGATACAGTTCGGTGGCCGTTATTGGAAATCGAATGTACGGGCCTTAATAAATTTATTAAAAATATTAATGATTTGTGTAAAATCATAATAAATGATCTGGAATGAATTTGGATGAAAAATTCCACGTTTGTAAAGATAAAAATATATTTTTATCAAATTGAGCTAGTTATTAACTAGAATGATAATCCAATAATTTTTAAACAAATAAATTGGATTTATAAAGGGTTTTAATAAAACCAGAATTTTCCAATGTATGAATTGGAATGGATTTGAATGGAAATCATCTTCGGGATATTTCAATATTGGATTCCGTGACTATACAGATATTATGGAGGAATTTGGAAGATAGATATATATCGTTATTCCCCATACGATATGTGTTGGTTTCAGAATTTGATATTGAATATAAGCCGATATAATTTCTATTTAGAGCCTTGTACTTAATATCAAATTAGATTTTGGGTTTGTCATGAATGGTGTCTTAAATAACACTGTTCTTAAAACCAGTTGAGAAAAGAATAAATCTTTAATTTTTGATTTAGTGAAGTTTTCCAATTAATTAAAATTTAATTTGAATTGAATAAAAGAATTGGATTTTTGGGTTTATCGTGAACGGTGTTTTAAATAACATTGGTTCTTTAACCAAATTAATAGTGAAATGTGATTTGGAATTTATAAATCTTTTAATTAAGATTAATGGAAATTTTCCAAAGTAAAGGTTTCCAATTTAATATATTAAATTGGAATTGAATGGTATTCGATTTGGTGATAATCGAGATATGCTTCTATGGAGTAAAACTGTTACTATATATGGAATTTAAAATGCTTTGCCGTAATTCCATTTATATTATTAGTCGGATACATAAATTGATATCGATTATATATTGACCTGTTTCCCGTGAAGATTCCATAATTAGTGGAACGTGATTTTGGGTTTATCGTGAACTTTTTTTTAAATGACATTGATTCTTTAACCCAGTTAAAGATAGGATTACACGTCTAACATTGTATTTCAAACTGTATTGTTGATCTCTACTGAATATATATCTGCTTGGTTGCGGAAAATTTATTCTCTTGCTTAACACCCTTCTCTGAGACGTATGATCTTAGAGGTTATATATCGGCAAAAATCAATGGTACGACGTAAATTGCCAATGTGGCAAGTTTGATTTCCCAAAGTTAAATAATCATTGAGTAATGATTTATGAGATTAATACTATGTGGAGTTTTAATGAATCTTTAATTAGATTGAAATGTGAATGTGATAATTTAAATTATCAAATTTGGGAAATGATCGAAAATGGGGTACCACCAGTTTCTACTTCAGGCGATAGTTAAATCTTTAATTAGATTTGAACGTGAAATGGTAATTAAATTTACCGGTAACACTGGTGTTAGATATGGAGTATTACCAGTTTTGCTCCATGGGATGAATAGGTTGGGATTGAGATTAAAAAATAAATGATTACTTTGGTAAGGCTCGATAATCCCGACTAGTTGATAAACCTTAAATTGGTTTAGAATTGATATCCAAAGGAAGATTAAAGTATAAATTTAAAAGAATTTATAATTGATAAAATTAATGGGAACCTTTCCTATAGGGTATGAATATTTGAATAAAAGAATATTAAGAATTGGAATGAGGCGTATAATGTGTTTTTATAGCACTTGATTATTGATTATAAAATACGCGGGTTATTCGGAAAGACCGGGTTTATCCCAT
Source organism: Allium sativum (assembly GCA_030737875.1). NCBI lineage: Eukaryota > Viridiplantae > Streptophyta > Magnoliopsida > Asparagales > Amaryllidaceae > Allium > Allium sativum. Next base: position 157,557,675 of record CM060918.1, on the reverse strand, counting down.
TCTGAATAACTGATATGACGACTAAAAGTCGACGACGAAGACGGTGGTTGAAGATCGGAGTTCTTCACATCGTTTGTATGATTATTGATGTCTTGATTGGGTTGTACACCCAAGACAAGGTAATAAGTGGTGATCGTCCAGACATGCTTGGAGATCGACCGGATATGCGAGGACCTCTCTCCTATATTGGACATATGGGACGAGGAATAAGGTGCCTCCGGTTTCGTTTAGACCCAGAATGGACTAGTAAATGGATGTGTGTCTGACATTGGATTTTATTCTGTGTTGATTGATTTCTATTACATACATATCTGTTTAGTGGCGGAGAATTTATTCTCTTGCTTAACACCCTTCTCTGAGACGCACGAGCTTAGGGGTTATATATTAATGGACATAAGTTACATGGCGTGAATTGTCAGTATGGCATGCTGAGATGCAAATGATAAAGGATTTTATTGAAAAACAAAGTCTTATGGATGATGATCAAAGCACGACTTTAATTAGCATAGCTTTGTGTATAGCTTTAATTCGCGAGCCTCACACCTCGGTATGAGTCTTAAACGGGAACAGGGACGCAGAGAGTGTATGACGTTTCCTTTTAACTAGGAGTGGTGCCTTGGTATGGAGCCCAGACATTTTTACTTATGTGGATGATGGATTGCGAGGCGCCTCGGATATTGGTCCCTAGTGGCCAAGTGATAGGTCCTATAGGACCGGGAAACGTGTGTTCAGGAATAATTAATCTAGTAAAGTAAGTGTGGACGGGCCCTGCAGGAAACAAGGGCTCGCCAGCGTCCGAGCCCTGAAGCATTTGCTAGAGTGTCTCAAATCGGAAGGAGCCATCGCTAGCCTTGACTCGTGATTGAAATCCAATTTCCAACACGACATTTTTTGGCTTAGTTTTAGAACTACTATGGCGACGTAGTATATGATAGTTATGCCGTCTATGATTGATACATTTATATTTGAAGTTGTTTTATACACTATACACTATAGCAATATCAAAATGATTTGTTTTAAACGTACCAAGCATGTTTGGCTATTATATGGTAAAACTCTATCCTCCGGCTTGCGTTGCATTATGTGATAGAACCTGAGTCTATATTAGCTTCATTTTTCCAAAAAGCATTGCGCTGTTAGTTTTCTTCACCGGTATTCTTAGGAGAAAACCCGTCCCCTGTTATACGGTGTGGTCCCTTGATTTACTCAATTTTAAAGTAAAGTTTTAATAACTGTTTTAGTTCTCACACCAGTCCCATGACTGACCTGAAGTTTATTGTTTTAACCTAATCTCTGGGTCCCCCTATTTTCTACACGGGCAGCTACTAGTTGGGTTTTTGCAGACATTTCTTTTTCAGGATCTTGGATTTACAACTGGAGCTATATTCGGAAAGCTTTATATCCGTGTATTTCTTTCAGTTGTGTTATGTATTTTTTTCCGCTGCTAATGTAATTTAATTCTCTGATATTTTTCTGAAGTATATTATGTGTTCATACTCTATTATATTCTTGTACTCTGATGTAATTGTTGTAATAGCAATAAAATATTCTAATGTTTGTGTTCTGAATTGCCGTGTTCTCAGCTCAATCCGGGCTTTCCCGTAAGGGCGAGTTTGGGTCATTTCAATTATTCTTTATCATTTTTATGATTTCTACACCTATACTCTATGAAATTCAATTCTGTTTTCATTATTCTTCTTCTCTCTATACTCTTTACTCATTACTCTATAAATCAAGTGTTATTGAAGAGTTATCCGACTATTTATAAATGTTTGGGTTGTGTAAAGAAATCAATGGTATCCCTTGTAGCCATGAAATCAAGGACGGGTTATTAATGGTGTCCCTTGTAGCAATGAAATCAAGGAAGGTATACTTGATCAAGTGTGTGTGTGGAATCGGTGGTATCCCTTGTAGCCGTGAAATCAAGGAGGGTTGTAATTGGATATTGATATAGTAATAAAACTCTGCGCAATCCAGCGTTGCGTGGGACTGGACATAAGAGCAATTCCGAACCAATATAAAATCTGGCGTGTTCTTTCCTTTTCTGCACTTTATTTTTGTTTATCTTTGTGTTTGGGTTTGATTCTGTATCTGTGATTGGTTCTGTGGTGATTGATTCATATAGCATATCATACAAGTTTTAAATTTTGTTTAAGTTTTCGAAAACACTATTCACCCTCCATCTAGTGTTAGTTTTTCCTTACGATCCATTCCGTAATCCCTAACAATTGGTATCAGAGAAAGGTCTTTCAAAAAGTTCATAATCTGATTTTTGAAAATTTTTAGATGGTAAATTTTGAAATCATTGTTAACACTAGTTTTAATTCATGTACTGCTTCAGTATTAGATGAGTCTGCATTCAATTTTATAGAAAAATCAAGTTATCATGATATGATTTCTTGAAAAATTGAAATAAATATATCACAAAATCATCATTATGTCATTATCTCAAATTACAAGTAGTTATTTTGAAAAGTCACTAGATTCTTTGAAAAGGTATGTTGTTTTGCATGAAATGAAGTTATTTTTGATGATTGTTGGCCAAGAAAAACCGAGATGATCATTCATCAATCAAGAAAAGAAGATTTTATGAGGGGATATGACTTTTGGGCTTATAGTAGTTGAAGTGTCCGTTCATTCAAAAATAAAATTCAAAAATTTGATGCCAAGTTGGTTAAACTACTAAATCATCGATATCATCATCAAATTCCAGAAGATGTAAATATGATTCATATTCATCATCAAGCGATGAAGAGCTAGAAATCGGAAATTCAAACATGTGTTTCACAGCAATTATAATTCAGAGAATGTCGAAGAAATGGATCTAAAAACCGGGTTCGCCTTAATTATTTTTTAAAATTTTTGGTTGAATCGATGTTTTGTTTGCTTTGCTTTGTTTTAAATTTGAAATTTAAACTTTAAAATTAAAACTTGAATTTAAATTTAAAATTTGAATTTTAAATTTTGAAATTCAAAATATCAATAAAATAATAAATAACAAAATAAATTTTGGATATTTGTTAGGATTAATATTATCTCAGGAAATAGTTAAACCTAAAATATAAATCAATAATTTAAAACCAAAGTCACAAAACCATATGTTTTTTGAAATTTCTACATGTATGTCGACATACATAGAAGGGCATGTCAACATATGTACCAATAAATTAAAATTTTGAACTTTCAAACTTCCCTCCATCTTTTCAATAAGAAAATGCCAGTTCAAATTCTAGTTATTAACTTTGTCTGTCTACTTATTTTCTTATATCTTATTCAAAAAAAAAAATATTAAAAGAAAAAATTTAATTGTTATAAAATATAATTTTACTTATCTTTTATATAGTTTAAACATGCATAGTTTAACTTATATATTATTCATACAATTTCATAACAATTTTGGGTTACATTATCACAAATAATATTTAACTTAATATTAATTTTAATTTCTTATTAAGATTTATAAAAGCTTGAATATTTAACCTAATATTTTGGTACAATAATAATAATAATAATAATATATGATTTTATGTCTTAAATGTGAATATAAGAATTTATAATTTTATAGTTTAATTTATATCTAGATTTCATAATTTTGTTATGATTATAGAATTATTTTTAAAGTTTTAACATATAAACGGTTCCTTATCAAATTAATATATTTTGATTTCTAATAGTTTAAATTTAAAATTTATTTGTATCAAAAGATTGATTTATATTTCATAATAAATTAAATTTTAAGTTCCTTTTAAAATTATTTTATATATATACAATTATGAATATATGTTTATATGATATAATTCTATATTCTATTTAAAAAGATCTTCAAATTTTACTATATTAAAGAAGCAACCTACTAAGATTATTTAACTTCACATTTCTTTTATCTTTACTATAGAATTATTCTAAATTTTTTATTATCTATTATGAATACCATAAAACTTTCATCTTTACTATCCCTTAAATCTCTTTCATAAGTATCATTAACCTAAGTCTAGATTACTATCATTACACATCTTATTTCATATCATACATCATCTCAAATTAAAATCATTCACATCACAAGTTGTATTCAATATATCACTTCATATAGTATTGCATATGAAATACAACATTACATGTTAACTTTAGCTCCATTCATAACAAGTATGCAATATGAGAAGTTTTTATCTAATTAGAAATATAGGATTATTAATCAAATACAGAACATATTTACTTTGTCTTGATTGACATTTTTGGCTTGGTTGAATTGATTGGATTGATTGACTTACTTGGTTTGTTTGATTTGTTTGACTTGAATAACTTGATTCACTCACTTAACATGGTTAAATTTCATTAGTGGTTGATAGATTTGTTAAAAAAATACTTATGCTTTTGTAGTCGATAGGAGCTTTATAGGTTTTTAGGAAAAATAGAAGTTACAAGAAATGTTTTAGTTTATGTTTTTACAACAAAACTTAAATTGGTTGATTGATTGGTTCAAATTGCTTGAATATTGACTTATCATTACTTGACATATATAACTTTAAGTTGTATCATAGTTTAAGGATATTTTATCGGATTTGTTTCTTAATCTAGATTAAAGTCTTATTATAGTTTTAAGGGAATTAGAGTATAGGCTTGGTTCAGTCATGTATTAGATTAAGGGGGAATTTTATAGTTTCTATGATTAATTGAAGGTTCAAGAAGTGTTTATTAACACATATTATTTAATTTGGTTGATTGCCCGAATTGATTGCTTGAATTGATTTCTTGAGTTGATTGCTTGAGTTGATTGCTTGAATTGTTTGTTTGAATTGCTTATTTGGATTGACTTGCTGGTTTGAATTGATTATAAATATCGATTGGTTTGCTTAGTTTATTATCCTTCTATTTAGTTTATTAGAATAGTATAGTCATAATTTTAGGGGGAGTTATAATCTTTTAGGATTATAATCAAAATTAGGGATATTTATATTTAATCATTAGGATCATTTATAGCATGAATTTAGGGGGAGTATTTTATGCTAGGATATATAGATAGATTTAGGATTCAGGGGGAGTTATTTATGTACCTTAGAAATTTAGTATAGATTTAATTATGAGATATGTTTAGATAATTATACGATTTAGAGGGTGTATCTTTAGAATTTCTTTTTGATAATGCCAAAGGGGGAGAAATTATAAAATATAAACTTAGTTTATGGGATTCATGTAGACAGGGGGAGTATTACAAGGATCATCATCAACAGGTATGTACAGGCATGATATTTTATAAACTAAGGTTGTCATCATCAAAAAGGGGGAGATTGTTGGAGAATGGAGTTTTGATGACAACAACTTTATTTCAATATTAATTGATTGTAAAATATATACTAACACTTCTATCTAGAATATATATATATATATATATATACACACACACATATGCAGGATTTATTTACAGGAATTGTTACCGAAGACTGTACAGTTTTAAAGATGTTAGAGATTCAGAATTTAGAGATTCAAGACTCAAGAGTATTAAAGATTTCAAGAGTTCAAGATAAATATAGTTATAGAGTCTATATTATGTAAGACTCTGAATAGCACTCCAGGTTCAAATTCATATTAATTTCAAATTTTGATTTTCAAATTCTGTTTTCAAATTCTATCTTCAATTTCTTTCTTCTCTATTTTACTTTCTATTTTTATTTAATTTTAAACTTAAATTTTATAGATTTATGCTTTTTAAGTTTCATATATTTATATTTTATTTACTATATTTATATAGTTTTAAACTCTATAATTTTATAAATATGTTTATATAGTTTATATTTATGTTTTCATGTGATTTTCTACTTTATAATATTTATTTATAACACAATATTTTAATTCAAGAATTTCCAAAATTCTATATATATATATATATATATATATATATATATATATCAAAACACTTGAAAAATGTTCAAATTTCAACTCTCTCTCTCTCTCTCTCTATATATATATATATATACATATGTCGACGTACATATATATACATGTCAACATATAACTGTCATTTTTTCAAATTTGAAAGGAAATGTCTTTTCACTATTTGTGACAGTTCTGAGACGTTGCAGCCTTTTACACATTATAAAAAGGGGATGATTTCGAATTTTTAATCACTTCTTCTTCTCCACTTTCATTCTCTTTCATTACACCATAATTATTTATCATTTCTATGATTTCTACACCTATACTCTACCAAATTCAATTCTGTTTTAGTTAATCTTCTTCTCTCTACACTCTCTACTCATTACCCTCTGAATCAAGTGCTATTGAAGAGTTGTAGGGTTGTTTGTAATTGTTTGGGTCGTGTAAAGAAATAGGTGGTATCCGTTGTAGCCATGAAATCAAGGACGGGTAATGGTGGTATCCTTTGTAGCCGTGAAATCAAGGAAGGTATACTTGATTAAGTGTGTATGTGGAATCGATGGTATACCTTGTAGCCGTGAAATCAAGGAGGGTTGTAATTGGATATTGATATAGCAAAAAAAAAACTCTGCGCAATCTAGCATTGTGTGGGATTGGACGTAGAAGCAATTCCGAACTAGTATAAAATCCGGTGTGTTCTTTCCTTTTCTGCACTTTATTTTTGTTTATCTTTGTGTTTGATTATGTGTCTGTGATTGGTTCTATGGTGATTGATTCATATAGTATATCATATAAGTTTTAGATTTTGTTTGAATTTTCAAAAACACTAATCACCCCCCTCTAGTGTTAGTTTTGCCTTAACGATCCATTCCGCAATCCCTAACACCTTGAATATTAGACAAATGCTTGCTCAACATCTGTTTGCTTTATTAATCGACTTCCCATGCCAACTCTAAGCAATGTTCACCCGACTTTAAATTATTCGGTCAACATCCTAATTATTCCATACTTCTAAGTTTTGGGTGTCTTTGCTACCCATGGCTTAAACCCTACAATTCTCGCAAACTTAAACTTAAATCTGAACTATGTATTTTTGTTGGTTATTCACCTACTCATATTATTGTCTTGAATTAAACACTAATTGTGTCTATGTTTCTCGTCATGTTCACTTCAAAGAGAACATTTTTCCTTTTTCTGAACTTAATAATTCAGCTACCTCCTTATTTGACCTAGTGGAACAATGGGCACCTTTTACATTATCTATATTATCAAATACTCAATCTTCCTCTTCTCGTTCATTGCAAAATAACTTACCTTCCAGCACACCTCCTACCTTATTCCCCACTTTACCCCTTTCATCTCCTATATCCACAACAAACCCATCTCAACCTCCTAATACCAATGCTGAGCTTTCCTCTACTTCATCTTAGTCAAACCTTGATATATCCACATCTACAAATTCAACACCCAACGTCCTGTACATTCTCTTCAAATGACTACAAGACTACAACATGGCATTAGGAAACCAATCAGTAAACTGAATTAAAATGCGGAGGTCCATGAAATGGAGATCCTAAAAAATATCACCCAAGCATTAAAAAGCCCAATTTGGTGTAAAGATATGGATGAAGAGATTAATGCATTAGTGAAAAATAGAAATTGGGATCTTGTACTTTCATCTATGTCACAAAATGTAGTGGGATGCAAATAGATTTTTTGAATTAAAAAGAATAAGGACGGTAACATTATTCAGTACAAGGCTCGCTATGTTGCAAGAGGTTTTAATCAAAGAGCTGGCATCGAATACGATGAGACTTTTAGCCCCGTCGTTAAACCCGCCATGGTTCGGCTTGTGCCCTCGCTTAGGTTAGTCAAGGTTGGTCATTACACCAACTTGACATAAACAAAGCTTTTCTATAGGGTACACTAACAGGTGATGTATACACCATACAACCTCCTGGCTACACAGATCCTATACATCAAACACATGTATGTAAATTAAACTAGGCACAGTATGGGTTTAAAACAAGCTCTAAGAGCTTGGTATAAAGAATTACAACAATATTTAATTGAGTTGGGCTTCAAGAATATGGTCTCTGATCATCCTTGTTCACATTGCACAAAAATCATGACATCATTTATCTGTTGGTTTATGTGGATGATATTATTGTTACAAGTAATACAACTCATGCTCTGGAAGCTTTTATAAAAAATTGGTAGCACGTTTCTCACTCAAAGACCCTGGAGATTTTTCTTACTTCCTGGGTGTGGAAGTAGCGCCTCATCCAAAAGGTATTTTCTTGAGACAAAAGCGGTATATTATCCAAATTCTGTGCAAAGCTAATATAGACGATGCAAAACCAGTTGCAACACCATTAGCAACTTATACTTCGTTAACTATACATGGAAATCTTCTCAACGATCCTACTGAGTATCATACTCTGATAAGTAGTTTACAATTTTTAAGTCGCACAAGGCCTGATGTGGCATTCACAGTGAACAAGTTAGCTCAATACATGCAGCGTCCAACTGAGGAACACATGCAATCTCTAGTTCATCTTCTTCGGTATATAAGTGGTACATCTAATATGGGTTTAATTATACACAAAGATTCACCTCTCACTCTCCATCCTTACTCTGATGCGGATTAGGCTCGTCACAAAGATCACTACATTTCTACAACAGCATATATAGTCTATTTGGGCAAGTATCCTATCTCTTGGACGTCAAAGAAGCAGCGTACAAGAGTTAGAACATCTACCGAGGCCGAGTACGGGGCAGTGCCAATTGCTACTGCCAAATTCTTTGTGTAGGTAATTTATTCAATAAGCTTGGTCATAACCTCACTCCTGCACCAGTCATCTATTGTGATAATGCTGGAGCTACATACGTGAGTACTAATCCAGTTTTTCATTCTAAAATCAAGCGTCTGGGATTGGATTACCATTTTGTCAGAGAGAATGTGTAAAGCGAAAACTTGAGGGTCTCTTACATCTCCACTAATGACCAGCTTGAGAATGCCCTCACCAAACCACTACCACGTACTTCACAACATTGGTTAGCAAAATCGGTCTTTCATCTTGGTCGTTCGTTTTGAGGAGGCGTGATAAGGATTAACATATTCTAAGTCAATCCCTGCATATGGTATGTCATAATATGAGAAAATAACATAAATATCATTAATGATATTATTCCATAACTGTAGCAGTACGTATAAATGGTATGCCATAATATGAGGGAATAATATAAATATCATTAATGATATTATTCCATATTGTAGCTAGGGGTGAGCATTATTTGGTTAAACCAAATAAACCAATTGATTTTGGTCGGTTTGGTTCGGTTTTGAAATTAGATCGGTTTATAATAGGTCCATAAAAATGTTTAGTTTGGTTATCGGTTTAACCAAATTAACCGAACTTTTATTATATTTTCAAATTTATCGAAAATACGGTAAATATTTTAGCTTAATTTGGTTACCTAAGTTTATTTTAATCATCACATACGTACCAGAATTATTTTTTGGAAGCATAATAGTCATAAATAATAATACTTTAATCATATATTTATATTTTATTTAAAATTATAGTTAATATTATGAACATAAAGTCTAAAATATTTTTAGTTCGGTTAAATCAGGTAACTAACCAAACCAACTAATCTAAATTTGGTTGGTTTGGTTTTCATTTTTATCGGTTTTAGTTTGGTTTGCAGTTTTTATCATCGGATAAACCAAACACTCACCCCTAACTGTAGCAGTACGTGTAAATGGTACGTCATAATATAAGGAAGTGGTATAAATATCATTAATGATTTTATTACATAATTGTAGCAGTACGTATGACTGCATGTATCTTGTAAATATATATGTGATTTCTGAATGAAAAAGTATCCATCTCTTCGACTCTTCATCAGCTTGGACCCAATATTCTTTTCGAAAGAAAAGCCTTAATAGTGTTGGAGTGTGCCAAAAAAATGCATGTTGCAGACATGATAATTGTTGAGATATCATGCATCAAGAGTCTTAAAAGTTTGATGAGCTTTTACAGCAATGGTCACTCCTCAGAGACACAAAAAGGATGCAATATTCTAACTTATATCCACAAGCTGAATTATAATTTGTTTTTGAACCTGTTGCTGGCTAACGTTAGCTATTTTACCATAAAGTACCTAACGTCTAATAAAACTGGAATGTATTAATTTATTATATGTGCATCCTTCTTCCGCTTTTGAAGAAAATATCCTAATTCTTTGTTGAGTATGGCTTCAGCGATCAGTATTGCAATGTGTGCACAAATACATTCAAGTTAGTTAAGCAAATAATTCTAGCATTTTCCAACTTCAGTTGATGCTATTACACATCACCTTCCTTTCTTTTTTTCAATCCATTTTTTGGCTATATATTATGTGTCAATTTCTACTATGCTATTGTATACATTTATGACTTCCCCAAATTATATCAGTGCATTTTTGATTAGATTTTTATCTATGCATACGTCCATCGGATATACATACATACATACATACATACATACATACATACATACATACATACATACATATATATTTATATATATATATATATAGATATTTTCAATGACACCCATAACAGTGGAGCACCCCAATATACCACTTTTCCACCACACATTTCCTTTCTCTCTCCTTACACTCATTATCTAACCTCCCACTACCATAAACTAATATAATTAAAATGTGGAATTCAAGGGGGTTATTGGGGTATTGCATATTCGGGATATCATTGAACATTTGCCACACACACACACACACACACACACACACATATGTATATATGATGAGTAAGCATGATTGTTTTGGGTTGTATATATTTGATTAGGTGTGTCAATGAATCAGATCGGATTAGAGTCGACCCAAATCGAATTCATGTTGATTTTATATCGGTCAAATCAACACATTTATTAAACTAGTCAAACAAAGATCAATCCAAACCCGATCCATCTATAAATGGGTTGACGCTACCCAACCTGCATAATCCGTTTAATTTGACCAAATTGGATCATAAATGGGCCACGTAGGTTTAATCATAAATGAGTCACAAGAAGTTTGGATTAACTTGTATAGTTCATAAACCAATCATGGTTGGATCATAAATGGATCAAATTTGGGTTTATGAGTTACAAGCGAATCACAAACGGGTTAAATTCCGATTTATGGATGGAATATAATCAGGTCAGGTCAATTTATATAAAAATAAATGGGTCAAATTCAGGTTGATCCCTAAATGACCCTTTTACTAAACAGGTTGGGCTAATCTGCTAATTTCCATGTAGGTTCCAGGTGGGGTTACTCGCTATGTAGAAAATTGGCAGCCCCATATTTGAAGTGTGTTGATGGATTTGATATTTATATGATGACTGTGTTGTGCGTGTGTGATTAATGGAATGGTGAATGTTTGATACTGCTACATAACGGTAATAATGATTTGTCAGTGTGGTTGTAATATTTGATGAAATATTGATGAGTTTATGGAATTTTTTTTAATATAAAATGATTATGTGTGATATCTATGATAATATATGACGTTTATACATACGAAATTGAGATTATATGTGTTGTGTGTAATTTGGATAAACAAATGAATATATGTGTGTGGTTAGATGGTAAAAAAAAACATTTGAATGTAACGACCTCAATTTACAATCAATTAAAATATGGTTTTAAATATATATAAAGGGATTTTAAAATGCTTAAATAAAAAATCAGGACCTCAAAGTTATTAGAAATGAATACTAAATTTATTTTATATTATATAAGTGTAAAAATAAGGTTATTGGATTTTTAAAATGATGAGTAAAAGAATATTTTGAAAATCGATAATTCAATACTATTTTATAGCTAAAAATAAGACCATTTTTTCAGACGATCTCGGAATTCAACGAAACCAATTCCATTGGATCTGTATTTGTGAAATATAGCAGGATTTCAAATTTCGAATCAATCAGAGTTAGTAAGTGGCAGTGTAAGTAGAAATAAGTAAGCATAGTGTAATTAATGAGACAATTAATTACCATGGATTAACACTAATCCTACGGCAATGGAAATTAGACAACACACCATTTCTTCACATAGCACCCTTCTACATGTCATCCCCTCATCACCAGCCTCTTCCTATATGTACATGAGTTTATGGGAGAAAATCACTTTGTTTTTCATTTGTTTCCTTCTTACTTTGTCCTCTTCTTTTTATTACCCCATCTTTCCTCATGCTAAGCCTTATCCGCCAGCAACCCTCCTCCTACGTATCCTCCCTACCTCTCCCGAGTAGCCTTCCCCTTTTTCGTGGGTCCCCCAGGGCCTATAACCCCATCTCATCTCCAAAAAACTCTTAAAGCTCTTATTTGATTTTTATACTCCACATACCAAGCTTCCACCTTCAATAACCACCACCATAACCTCCTCTGGCCTCCACGTCACCCACGCATAGCCTCCCTATCCACATCATACACGTGGGGTCCCACCATGGCCATAATCCATTTCTTGGCTAATATCCGGACCTTTTCCCCGAAACACTTAAACATCCAACCTTCCTACTCCTAAGCACTAATATACGTATATATGTTGAGTTAGTAGTATAAAGATGCTAGCTTTGGTTGTGAAGTGGAGTTTTATGTTGTAAAGGTGTTAAAGATCCTTCCTTTAAAGTTGACGGAGTGGAATAACTATGGTGAGCACTTATAGCTCACGTTTGAGTTACTATGTTTGTGTATATGGTTATTGATGGTGTATGTTTAAATTGCAAGGGATTATATGCTTATGTGCTTAAGTTGTATGTGGTTAAAATATGGATGTGAATTGTTAAAGTGGGTTAGTAATTTCATGGTAACTTAAGTGATTTCGAAGTTTAAACCCTAAAAAAAAGGTTGATTAAATTGGATGACAACCTGGTTGACATGTTGCATGTACTTGGGTGAAAATAAAATATTGGCAAGTTAATTTTTGGATTGCTAAGTGATCACGTAATTAGTAATGAGGTTTGGATAATTGAAATATCCAAATCGACATATACTTAGTGAAAAAGTAGTTGAAACCTTTACTTGAATAACATGTACATGGAACGGGGATGAATAATAACATTTATTTATATTGGCGCGACTTTTGTCAATATAAACATGACATGGATAGACAATGTTATATGTTTGTATGTTTTGACATGGATTGGCTAGCAAATGATAGCCATCAATTATTAGGGACAGTTAATATTTGGTTGAAAAGTGGTTTGGAACAATGTTTAAGTGTTGATGACCTTGACACTTAAGCTGACAATGCCATGTTATGGTGGTGGATGATTAATAAATGTTAATTGAATATTAATGACATATTCAACCCATATAAGTTGAATGATATAGTGATTGATTGAGTTTTATTGCAAATATAATTTTAATTGAATATTTTATTAATAAAATATTAAGTGAAAAATAAAAGTTTGGATTTTAAATTGAAATGATTTGGAAAGATGGTTGAAGTAATTACGAATAGTTTCTGTAAAGATGGAAATTTTATTTGAAGAAGTTTTCAAGTAATAAGGCATGTTTTAAATTTGAATTTAAAGATGAATAGTAACTTTTAAATGTGAAGTTCGGTTGGATGTCCAGAAAATGTTTTAACTCGATTTTATTATCCAAATCATCTTATTTATTTTTATAATGGATTTCAGTAAAGTTTGGATTTCAAAACCCGAAGTTTGAAAAATAATATTATTTTAATGGTTAAATATATTACGATATTTAAATAATGGGATATTTGAATTTAAAGTTAAATATTTGAAATATAGTTTCTAAAGTTATTATACAATTATTAAACAATTTTGAAAGTAATTCTATTTGATTTTAACTGTAAATCGAAGTTTTGTTTGAATAGAACTAGTCGCGAAGTTCGCAAATTTTGACCATTTACATTAAATTGATGTATGGGGAGATCCGACCGTCGGATTTTACAAAATAAAAAATGTTTGGTGCGAGATGAAAAGAGCTTTCAAATTTATAGTAAAGATTTTAAATCCAACAGTTTGATTTTGAAATAAGTTCAAATCAAATTTGAATAAAAATAGGCTAGTGCAGTTAGTGATCTTTTAATAAAACGATCTATTTTTAAATTATTAAAAATAGGAATAAATTATGATAAATTATAATAAATGATTCGAAAGTGATTTGGATTGAATATAACAGATTTTTGAATAGCAAAAAAGCTATTTTCTGAAAATGAATTTTTAAGCAACACTATTTACGACTGTTTTCGGAACGGGTTAAAATAAAAAGGATTTGAAATAATCAATGATACCTAAATGATTTACAAACATATCCAAAGGATTAGAATGAGGATTTCAAAATAGTTTGGCATTTAAAAAGTAACTAACACAGTTAAGTTCTCCGAACTGAATTGTTGTCGAATGGGAATCGATTTGGTTCTTGTTGAGATAAGTCTCTATAGATTACGACCTTTACTATTTAAGGAATTTAAAAGGCTTTGTCGCTATTCCGCCTATAGTATTAGCCTGATATGGGAGTGTATATCAATTATGAGCAAGTAGTATTCCCGTGAGGATTTCATTTAGAATCAAAATATAATTTTGGGTTTATTGTGAGTAGTGTGTTGAATAACACCTATTTTTTAATCTTGGTAAAAGAAGATAAGATGGAATCAGAACTTAATTATTAGGATTTTAAGTGGGATAATTTTCCTGGTGATTGATTTTATATTGGTTTAGGCCTTCGGGGTCAGATACTTGGAAAACCCAATTTGCTTAACGTACTAACAATCAAGAACAGATTTTATAAAGATAAGAATGGATAATCATTAAAAAATGATCACGTAGATTAAAACGAACTTAGAGTTTTAAATAAATATTTGAACAAAGATTGGGAATGAAAGAATGGAATATGATTTTTATAATGAATTGAAATGATTTTCAAGAAAAGGTCTAAACATGAGTTTAAAGTATGTAAGTGTTTGATAAGATTTAATGGGAGCAATTCCCAATGTAAAGAATGATTTGAGTAAAAGAATGTTCAAAAAAGGGAATGAGACTCGTGAATTTTTGTAAATCTATACTGATTTTAAAGATGCGCTAGTTATTCAGAATGACCGGGTTTCAACCCATTGTGAATACCTATGCGACGTGAAAAGAGCAACTGAAAACGGCGATGACTATGACTAAAGACTGGAGACCTTTACATTGGAAGGATTGCTCGTTGATGCCTTCGGTAACCACCCAATTATAGGGTTATATTATGATAGCGATCTGCTCTTACTTGAAGTGATTCAAATTGTAAGGGCTTCACACCCAGGCGGGGTCGTGGAATAAACTGCCTTCGGTTTCGTTCACAACCCAGAACAGACTTGTATGGACGAGTGTCTGACATTGTAATTTATAATATATTGGCCGATTTTTACTAAACATGTTTCTGTTAGTGGCGGGGAATTTATTCCTTTATCTTAACACCCTTTGAGACATACGAGCTCAAGGAATATATGGTTAGTGATTATCAGTTTATATGTTATGAATTGACAATGTGGCATGTTAAGTCCAAAGCCAATCAAAGCTTTTTGTTGAAAAGAAGAGCTTTGTGAATGATGATCAAAGCATGGATGATATAGCATAGCTTTGTGTTGAAACGTGACTTTAGATCCTCATAACCCATGAATGGCTGAAACAGGATGATGGACAGCAGAGATAAGGACATATGTTTCTTTCTAGTTAAAAGTTGATGCTATGGTATGGAGCCCAGGCAAGTTTACTTATGTGGATGATAGATCGAGGCGCCTCGAATAATGGTAGGTCACGCGTGGGGGACGTTATGTTCAGGTAAGATTCTATCCAGCTTGTTAATGCTGGCCGGCTCTACCGCTCCAAAGGATCATTTATTGAGTCCTAGGACATCCTACTAGAGGTGTTCCGAACGATTAAGGAAGATCCTTTGCCTTGGTCATTGTTGGAATCCAACTTCCAATACAAGCTTTTCATTTTCAAATGTAACCTAATAGCCAACATAATGGGATGAGGCATTATGTAAGCTAAGATTTATACATTTACTTTAGAAAATGCTTTCCACAGTTAAACATTAATAATAATATCAAAAATATTTGTTTTTCGAATATCAAGCATGTTTGATTATTATATGGTAAAACTCTCTCCTTCGGTATACGTTGCGTTGTATGATGACATTTGAGTCTTATAATAGCTTCATTTCACAAAGCATGAATTTTGAAACTTAGTTAATGATTGTATGATATGGGTTATGGTTTGTTATCTTGTTCTCAAGCCGTTTAATCCATGCCTGACCCGAGTGTTTGTCCTTCGGGTCAAATCCGATTGTGTTTCAGGTTTAAGCAGGTGGATGAGGAGTTTCAAGTTGATTCTGAAAAGATAGAGTTCTTCGTCGGATAATAAGGCGTATTCTACTATCTGTACTTAGATGTTATGGATGGATGAATTAAGGATAGTGTTTATACCTACCTGTGGTATGTTTAACTCAGATAATATAAATGTTTTCTGATGTAAAACTTTCCAATGTAAAGATATATATTGAATATTATATTTTTTTCCTGTTCCACTGTGTTTGCTCTGATAAAACCCCAATGAATCGAGTGTATGATACTTGATTGTGCGTTACATGAACACCGGTAGATATGGTTGTGCACATCAACGAAGGGTTGCCACTTTAGAAAGTGATTCCTCCTACTGTGGGGCCGACACAGGGTATCTACGGAGTAGGGAGCCGATCGATTAAGGTAGTAATTATGGTACACCTAGACTCTAGTAAGTTTAGGAGTCAGTTATTGGGTCTGCCTGCAGATGTATGGGGTTAAAACCTCTCACCAGAAGTACGCCTAATTCCACCATTTCATACATGTTGGGGATCATCTCATTCTGGATATACTGGTATTAGTGCAGAGAAATCTCTAGAAGCGCAATGTACTATATCATGTTTATCTTGTCACACTTACCTATTACGATGATATCTCTCTTATCCACTTTGTATGCCTATCATGATACTTTTACTTATTTACTTACTAAAAGTAACTGGACTCGCCAGACTTTATGTCAGACCCTTTTTGTTTCCTCTTCTTTCTTCTGTTCCCCCCAGGTTCTCAGTGAAACGACCCGAACTTTCCCGGTCTCCGAGGAGAAGAGAAAGGCCGAATTGCTTTGAGAACACGACAAATTAGAACACAAATAGAAGAACATTTCATTGCTTATTACAACAATTCCATCAGAATACACGAATATAACAGAGTATGAATAAATATTATACATCAGAAAAATATCAGAGATTTAAATTACATTTAAATACATAACAGTGGAAAAATAACAAAAAACACAACTGAAAGAAAACGCGGATACAGAGCTTTCCGAATATCACTTCAGCTATAAACAAGAATCCTGTGAATATAATATCGGCAAAACCCGACTATTAGCTGCCCGCATGGAAAATAGGGGCACCCAGAGTTTAGGTTAAGACAATAAACTCCAGGTTAGCCATGTTACTGGTGTGAGGACTAAAACAGTTATTAATTTGATTTTAAAGTTAGGTAATTCAAGGGACCACGCCGTATAACACATAACGGGTTTACCCCCAAGAACACCAGTGCATAAAACAACAGCGCAATGCTAATTAAAGAACAATGAAGCTATTATAAGACCCAGGTCCCATCACACAATGCAACGCAAGCCGGAGGATAGGATTTTACCTTATAATAGCCAAATAGCTTGATACGCGAAATTTAATCTTTAATTATTACTATAAGTGAAGAAATCAACTTCAAATATAAATCTATCAATCATGGACGGCATAAGCGCCACATCCCACTATGTCGCCATACTAGGCTGTACAATCAAAACCGAAAAATGTCGTATTTGGAAGTTGAATTTCCATCATGGTGGCTCCTGATCCGAAAGATCGATCGCGTAGTGCAATCCACAACGGCTTACGTCCTAGCGAGAGAAAACACCGTAATGCACATCCGCACTTTTGGGAAATCAAGTATCATTGCGGCTTACCTCCCGGTGAGAGAAAACACCGCTTACTGTATCCCTCAGGGAATCGGTGGGTGTGCCCTATCCCTCTGAGCACTCAGCTCATCTCGTTCGACCGAATCCTTGACACCACTAAGGTGTCTATCCTCTAAAAAGCATACTGATCTAACAATCAGTTTACCACCATACCGGTGTGTGAGGCTCGCGAATTAACGCTACACAAAGTCGTGCTATATTAAAGCTGTGCTTTGATAATCAACCACAAGACTCTGCTTTTCAACAGAAGCCTTGATCATTTGCCACTTAGGCATGCCACACAGGCAATTTATGCCATGCAACTGATGTCTATTGATATACAACCTCTGATCCCGTACGTCTCAGAGAAGGGTGAAGTAAGGGAATAAATTCCCCTTCACCAGGAAGATGTATATTTAATAGAGATCAATCAACACAGAATAAAATCCAATGTTAGACACACCATCCATTTACAAGTCCGTTCTAGGTCTAAACGAAACCGGAGGCACCTTATTCCTCGTCCTGTATGTCCAATACAAGAGAGAGGCCCTCGCATATCCATACAATCAACAAGTACATCCGGATGGCTACCACTTTGGCCCCTTCAAGGTAGCTACTCCAATCATGAGCATTAGTAGCAACCCATCCATTTGATGTGAAGATCATCGGTCTTGCACCGTCTTCACTCTCTTCGACTTTTCTTCGTATAAGTTATTCAGAATGGGTTAAACCCGGCATTTCTGAATAACTCGCGTATCTTATAATCAAGTGCTATAACAACACTTCATACGCCTCATTCCAATAAAGAATATTCTTTTATTCAAATATTCTTTTCCTTTGGGAAAGGTTCCCATTAAATTTATTAAAGATAAATTCTTTAGATTTATTCTTTAATCTTCCTTTGGATAACAAATCATATTAAGATTTTCCAAACTAGTCGGGATTAGCGAACCACACCGAAGTAATCATTTATTTTATTTCCCAATCCCAACCTATTCATCCCATGGAGCAAAACTGGTAATACTCCATATCCAACACCACGGTGTTATCAGTAAATATTAGTTACCATTTCACGTTCAAATCTAATTAAAGATTTAGCTATCGCCTGGAGTAAAACTGGTGGTACTTTATTTTCGATCATTTTCTTGAATTGATAATTTTAATTATCACATTCACTTTTCAATCTAATTAAAGATTCATTAAAACTCCATTTAGTTTTAATCTTTCCAAAAATCAATATTAATGATTATTCAAAGCTGAGAAATTAATCTTATCTTTAACTGGGTTAAAGAACCAATGTCATTTAAAACACGGTTCACGATAAACCGAAAATCACATTCCATTCCATCAGTCTCTAACTGTAAATTAGTAAGAGAACAATTCCCTAAGTATTAATCCCGAAGGCCGAAACCAACATCAGATTAATACCCAGGAAACCATTCAACTTACCCAATCTCCGGTTAGTTTCTAATTTTCTTAACTCCATTGGGTTTAAGAACAGAATTTTTAAAGATACCATTCACGACAAACACAAAATCCCATTTCTGTTGTTAATCGGGTTAAAGAACAAGTGTTATTTAAAACATCGTTCATGATAAAACTTAAAACAAATTTCAATTCAATTCCAATTAAATATTAATTAATTGGTAAACTTCATTAAATCTTAATAAAAAGATTTAATCTTTTCTCAACTGGGTTTAAGAACAGTGTTAGTGAAGACACTATTCACGATAAACCCAAAATCCCATTTGATATCAAATACAAGGTTCTGAATAGAAAATATATCGGCTTATATTCAATATCAAATTCTGAAACCAACTAATATCCTATTGGAATAACAAATATATATATATATATCTTCCAAATTCCTCAACAATATCTGTATCATCACGGAATCCAATATCGAAATATTCCGAAGATAATTTCCATTCCGAATCCATTTCCAATTTATTCTTTGGAAAAATTCTGGTTACTATAAAACCATTTTCAAATCCAATTTATTTATTTAAAAATATTGGATTATAAATCTAGTTCATAACTAGTTCATTTCGATAAAAATATATTTTTATCTTTTCAAATATGGAATTTTTCATCCCAATTCTTTTCAAATCATTTATTATGATTTTACACAAGTTATTGATATTTTTAATAATTTTATTATTGCCCGTACAGTCGGTTTCCAGTAACGGCCACCGAACTGCATCCATAGCGACCTTTTCTGAAATCGATTTGAACATATCTCCAAATATAATCGTTAGATTTCAAATATATTGTATTCTTGGAAAGATCTTTTCGATACGAACCCAACGGTTCCAGTTTTAGGAGAATCCGACGGTCGGATCTCCCGTAACGTCCATTTGAAGTTAATGATCGAAATTCGCGAACGGTCGCTGCGCGACGCGTTCTGTTCGGGCCATTATAATATATATATATATATATATATATATTGTTGATTTCCATTTAAAATGAATTTTATAAATCGTTTTAAATTCATTTCAAAAACGATTTCAACTTCCATTTCAAATTCAAATCAAATTTGAATTTTCCCTTATAAGTTCGTTTTAAATTCATTTCAAAAAGATTTCAATTCAATTTCAATTCGTTTTAAATTCAATTCAAAATGATTTCAATTCTATTTAAATTCATTTCAAAACGATTTCAATTCAAATCGATTTCAATTCTATTTTCAAATTCAAATCAAAATTGAATATTCTATGTATATTCGTTTTAAATTCATTTCAAATCGATTTCAATTTTATTTTCAAATTCAAATCCAATTTGAATATTCCATATCATTTCAATATTAAAATGATAATATTTTCAAAATATCAGATTTTGAAATCACTTTTCGATATTAATTATAAAATGAATAAAATCCACCAAATTCCCGTTCGTGTTAAAATGACGTTTAAGTACTTAACACGGCTTCACATTTCAATATTCACTGAATACTATTTTAAAGTATTCGTTAATTCTGAATTGGAATCCGATTCAATCAATTACCATATAATTTTATTTATATGGATTTCAACATTATATCTATCCAACAATAATGATAAGCAATCATTAAAAATTCATACAATATCTAGAGTGCACTCTACAACTGTATAAGCATTAAAATAAATAACACTTATACAGGCTGTTAACTCATCGTCTGACATACCACTAATTTTGGGATTAGTGTATGTCAAATATTATCCCAATACCTATATGAGGTTTTCAAACAACAATTACTTTTTATTATTTGTGCAGTTGGGCGATGTGTAAAATTTATCTTCCCAATCCATATCAGATAAATAAGTGTACATAAACAAACCGTCCGGTTTATAAATGAATATTTTATTTTATTTATATACACGTTAAAAATTATATTTTTAACTCTAAAATATTTATTTCAACACATGAATATTTTATACAGTCCATTTCTACAATAAAAATGATATTTTTTATTATTCGTATATTTTATACAGTCCATTTCAAATCATAATCAATTTTCACAATACAATCAAACAAACAAGTCGTCCAGGTCTGTGGACGACTGGGAGCAGTTCATAGATGCGGTTATGAAACAAATAACTGTACAGAAATTATTTTTGTGAGAAGTTCTCACGTTCGTTTCCACTCCTCCGTTCTTTTATTCTGAAATTTTGTTCTATTTTGAATTTAAATTTGCTTGAAATTACAATATTCTCCATTCTTGGCCCAGTAAGTTCCGTGGTGTAGCATTCATGAAGACGATTCCAACGCATTTAACTGTTCGTCAAACTGACTTTGTACGAGCTAGATATGACGTTTCGAAGTTAGTACACAATTTAAATAAAATTAACTTTATTTAAATTAAATAATTCCTCACCCCTCATCACACACGTGCACTGCACGCTCCCCCTTCTTTGTTACAAGCCTGAACGAGAAAACCCATATGTCGCCAAAAGCTCCAACCTAGGGTTGATCCTTTCCCGACATTCGAGGTACCTGAGGACGATCTGAAAGTGCCACGTTGGAGGGCTTGAGGCGCGCCGCCAAACCCCTGAGTCACGCCGAGATCGGTGCACCGATGGCCACCCAGAACCACCGCGAAGCGGTTGACTTCGAACCCAATTTTCTCCCTAACCACGAGACCAGAGATCATCATGCCCATATAAAATGGAAGAGCATGGAAACCTCAATGATTTTGTCTTTTGGAGTTTCTAAATTTATTGAACGGATTGGGAATAAAAATCAAAACAAAATCGGTGCTTTTCGGCCTTTGAATCGCTTGGCCCGGCGGCTCACAGCGTTGACCGCGTTGGAATGGATGCAAGGGTTTTCATTAACCCTTATGTTATATAATATATGATTTAATATTATTTAATTTCAATTTATTCATGTTTTTGTATTTGAACCCCAAATCAAACCCAACGACTGTCGCCCCTAGCTAAATATCCCTATTCCGAACACAATGGGATATGTTTCATAAGCCAATTCGATTGTTACGATCAGTTTTTCTTCAAATTAAAATATAAACATTCAATTTTAGATTTGAACGTACATTTTAATTTGCCGGGACCACATACGGACCCCGAAAATTCCCAAAAAATAATTCTAGCTGTGTTTTGATTATATGGTCCTAACAAAACTAATTTTATCGAATTTCGAGACCGTTTGAAAATGGCCATTTTCTGGTCGATCCAATTCAACTAAAATGGTCAAAACACGTTTTCTTTTACCATGCTCACATATTGATTTCAAAAATTATGAAAATTGGAATCTAGCAATAATTTGACATCCCGGATCCAACAAAAGTGGTTTCATCGGAAACGGAGGTCGTTCGCAAAATGGCTATTTTTAAGGCCTTTATATATTAAAAAATATATAATTTCCACAACGACTTTTCTGAATTTTAAACTGGATGTAACTCTCAACTTTTAAAATGAAATCTCAGTTTCTTACATCCGTTAGAAAGATAAGATTAAGCAGATTCGAATATTTCTTGTTTTGCTGAAATCCGATTTATTTTGAATCCTGCACATTCTTTTGAAATTCGAAATCGAATTTTCAAACTACCGCGCCATTTCAGGCTCTAATTATAATTAAAATAAATTTATTCGTTTTAACTTCGTCAAAAATAAATTTTTAGCCGTTATTATTTAAAATAAACCATTTTAAATCTTCAAAATCCATTAAAATTGCTAAAATAAAATTTTTAAATTAGTTCTAATTTTCTGGGTTGTTACACTCAAGGAGCGAATTCTCAGGCTTAGTCAGGATTCTGCTATCGTCTTGCTTGGAGCTGCTAGATGTATTGCTCAAGCTTCAATCTTTGCTACTATGGTTATGTTTTCACTTGGGGGTTATGCTTCTTCTATTTTGTACTCTGATGTTTAAGAATAAGATAGATGTTTTAATGATGTAATGGTTTTCATGTATTTCAGACATGGGATGTTTTGACTATGCTACTTTACGATAAATAAAGTTCTTATTTCTACTGCTATTTTTATGTCTGTCTTGTAATATTTCTGTTTCTGTTTCCTATAACGCTTCACGAAACTTAATGCATTACCTTTATGAGTGACATTACGGACATGCGGTTTCACACTTGGTATCATAGCTGACGGTTACCAGATTGGATAAAAGATTTTGAAAATTATTTTCAAAAAGATTTTAAAAGGAAGCATTTTCAAAAGAAAAGTCTGTTTTGAAAAACATATTCCCCAAAGCCATAGAAAATATCTTTCGATCCTTTGTCTGAAACTCTTTTCTTTTTCTTTTCAGCATGTCTGGGGAACCTAACATTCATAATATTCCTGAGGGCGTTACGATACCAGGATGGTTCTGTTAGTATCTAGAGGCCATGGCGCCTGCCGGGGGTCAAGCCGACGTTCCTCCCCCAGCTGCACCCAACGTTCCTCCTCCTCCGCATGCACATAATTTTGCGAAGGTATGTGAAGATTTTTATTCCATGGGCGGAAAGCCATTCCGCGGTACTGAGACGTTCGTAAAGGCAAGAAACTGGCTGAAAGAGACAGAGGATTTGTTTGGAATTTTTGAAGTTAAAGATAGGAGAAAGATTCAGTTGGTCGATTGGCTGCTGAAAGATGAGGCTGCATTCTGGTGGGTAGTAATGTAGGCTGGGCGTCCAGTGGGGACTTGGGATGATTTTAGGATGAGGTTCGAAGTGAAGTTTCTTTCTCAAGCTGAGAAAAGCATGCAAATGGAAAGGTTTTTGGCGCTTAAACAGGGAAACATGACTGTAACAGAATATGTTAATAAGTTCAACCAACTAGCGAGGTATGGGTTGGAGCTAGTAGATACCCTGCATATGAAGGCTTTGCGGTTTGTTAAAGGATTGAATAAACCCCTCCATGGGTTGGCTATGACCCATATTCCTATGGGAGCGACGTTTGAGTGGCTCGTGGATATGGCCCTAATGCATGAGGAAGACAAAGGAGGGAAGAAGGAAGTTAAAGCCGAGGAAACAACAGAAAATAAGAAGGTATGGCCTAAGAAAGGACAACAACACAGAAGAAGGGCAGAAAGAATAACAAGGCTAAGGATACGAGGAAGTTCCATAATTGTGGGCGAGAGGGTCACTTGGAAAAGGACTGCAAGAAGAGGAAGAACGCTTGCTTCAGTTGCGGAGAGACTGAACACTTTTCTAGGGAGTGCCCAAAGAAGCAAGGAGAAGGTCAAAAGGCAGGGGCTTCTGGAGTGCAGATTCATGCTCT
Source organism: Allium sativum (assembly GCA_030737875.1). NCBI lineage: Eukaryota > Viridiplantae > Streptophyta > Magnoliopsida > Asparagales > Amaryllidaceae > Allium > Allium sativum. The sequence goes on along the minus strand of CM060918.1, from coordinate 157,533,072 downwards.
CATGACCAATGCTCCAGATAGAGGTATGAAAGTTTCCGTGGAAGGTTTAATTTCTCTTTCTAATCATCCAATTAGAACTCTTTTCGATTCTGGCGCTTCGCATTCATTTATATCTAGTTCTGTGGTTGAATCCCTGCACTTAAATACTAGTATGGTAGTGGGTCCCGTTGTTGTCTCAAACCCCATTAGTGATTCGGCTCATTCATCCATGATTTGTCAGGGTTTGAGAATATCTATATTGGGCATCCAGTTCGAGTGCGACATACATGTGCTCGAGTTCATGGGCTATGGGTTGATTCTAGGGATGGATTGGATAGCCTTGTATGGTGCCATTCTGGATTGTGAGAGAATGGTAGTTAAATTGCTGACTTGCCAAGGGAGGACTCTCGAGATTTCTTGTGACCCCAAGGGGTCTGTTATGTTGAGTTTCCTAGAGTCACTTGACGCATCTATCGATGATCTGCGATCTGTTCCACTAGTCTGTGAGTATCCTGATGTCTCTGAGGAGGTTTGGGGTTTACCTCCAAGGCGCGAGATCGATTTCCGCATATATTTGGTGGATAATGCAAAGCCAGTTGCATTGTCCGTGCGCCATATGGCTCCAAGAGAAAGGAGGGAGCTCTGAAAACAAGTAGGGGAGGTACTTGAGAAAGGATTTATTCGGTGAAGAATTTCTAAATCGGGTGCTCCGGTAGTATTCGCAACTAAGGCGGATGCCTCGCTTCGCTTATGTGTGGACTATAAGGAGTTGAACAAACTCACTAAGAAGAACATGCACCCACTCCCGAGGATAGATGATTTATTTGATCATCTTGTTGGTGCATCAGTATTCTCTCAGTTAGACTTGGCCATGGGGTTCCATCAGTTGAGGGTGGCCGAGGATAGTATCGATAAGACCGATTTTAGGACTCCATATAGTTTCTTTGAGTGGCTCGTTATGCCTTTTGGGCTAACGAATGCACCCGCCTATTTTGTTGATTTGATGAATATGGTGTTTCGGGAGTTTCTAAACAAATTTGTCGTAGTCTTTGTTGATGATATCTTAATCTTCTCAAAGAACGAGGAAGAGAATGCCTTACATATAAAGGAGGTTTTGAAGACTCTATGTGCAGACCAACTTAAGGAAAAGTTTTCCAAATGTCATTTCTGGAGAAAAGAGGTGAGATTTTTAGGACATGTGGTCTCTAAAGAAGGGATAGTTTAGACCTCTCGAAGGTTGTTGCAGTTCAAGGTTGGAAAATCAAAAAGAATGCAATGGAGGTGAGAAGTTTTCTGGGGTTAGCAGGCTATTATAGGAAGTTTATTAAGGACTTCATAAAGATATCGGCCCCACTCACCAGGCTAACAAGAAGAATCTGGCATTTTCATGGGATATAGATTGTGATGTCGCTTCTCAATGATTGAAGAGGGGTCTGACAATAGCCCCAGTCTTAACCTTGCCTGACGAGAACAAAGTGTTTACGGTATACACTGACGCATGTGGTATAGGGCTTAGTGCGGTTCTGATGCAAGAGGGAAGGGTGGTATGCTATGGAGGTAGGCAGCTAAGAGTTCATGAGAGGAACTACCGTACACACGACCTAGAGCTAGCTGCCATAGTATTCACACTTAAGACGTGGCGTCATTATTTTCTTGGAGAAAAGTTCGAGTTGTACATTGATCATAAATCTCTCAAGTTCTTTTTCTCGCAAAAGGATCTTAATTTAAGGCAGCAAAGGTGGATAGAGTTCCTAGCATCTTATGACTTCGAGATTGCATATACCCCTGGCAAGGGTAATGTAGCGGCAGATGCTTTGAGTAGGCAGAGAGTGGTTTTAAGTCCTTCGCTCATGGAAAGGAAAAGTTTGGAGTTTATATCAACTTTTGACTTTAGACCCTCCGTCGAGCTTTTGCCTGGCTTATTAGCATCACTGGAGATACAACCTACTCTTATGGATCAAATAGGAGCTTCGTAGTGAGAGGATCCACAGATTTCTGACATCTTGGATAGGTTTAGTAGAGGGGAGACTTCTAGTCACCTCAGTAGATATTCCACAGACGATAACGGGTGGTTGCGACGAGATGAAAGGCTTTTTGTTCCCCGAATTGCGAGTTTGCTAATGAAAGTCCTAGAGGAAGCCCATCATTCTAAATTGACTATTCATCCAGGCGGTGACAAGATGTACAGGGACATAAAGAGGGTTTACTTTTGGGTTGGGATGAAGAAAGATGTGGCGGAGTTTGTTTCTCAATGTCTGATTTGCCTGCAAGTCAAAGTTAAGAAAAAGAAGCCCGGCAGTTTGTTTCATCCTTTGGAGGTCCTACAGTGGAAGTGGGAGAGCGTCTCTATGGATTTCATAGATGGTTTGCCTAGATCAAAGAAAGGCAACACCAGTATTGGGTGCTAGTGAACAGGCTGACTAAGAGCGCTCATTTCATTCCAGTGAAGAACAAGAGGACGGCAGCATGGTTGGTAGCACTTTATGTTCATGAGATAGTTCGTACCTTCCAGCATCGCAATTGATCGTGACCCTATTTTCACCAGTGAATTTTGGAGAAGCTTGCAAGAGGCATTGAGTACACAGTTGCGTCTGAGCACTGCTTATCATCCTTAGATCGATGGAAAACGGAGAGGGTGAACAGAGTTTTAGAGGATCTTTTGAGGCTGTGCATCCTAGACTTCAGAGGGACTTGAGAAGAGCACCTTCCTTTAGTAGACTTTGCCTATAATAATAGTTATCAAGCTAGCATTGGCATGAAACCCTTCGAAACATTGTATGGACAACCTTGTAGATCACCAACTTGTTGGTGGGGATCTACAGAAAGGCTACTACTTGGACCAGATATGGTTTGGGAGACATTCGCGATGATTGATCTTATTAGACGGCGAATGAAGACAGCTCGGGATAGGCAGAAGTCCTATGCCGATAAGAGAAGGACCAACATCAAGTTTGAGGTAGGAGACATGGTTTTCATTAAGGTATCACCCTTAAGAAATGTGGTTCGCTTTGGGTCTGTAGGGAAATTGACACCCAGATTTATAGGGCCATTTCCTATAACAGAGAGGATAAGCCAAATGGCCTATAGAGTAAAGCTACCTGAGAGACTATCTAGCATCATGATGTTTTCCACGTATCCCATTTGCGGAAGTGCTTGCATGATACTACAGAGGTGGTGGAACCGAGTATGTTGGAGGAAGTAGAAGTGGAACGAGAGGCGATAGTGAGACGAGTTCCTACCCGTATTCTTGGATCTGAAGTTAAGAAGCTACGCAATAGATGAAGGTTCAGTAGGGAGCCAACCCAGAGGATGCGACTTGAGAGACTGAAGACAAGATTCCTGCTTTGTACCCTTTTCTTTTCGAGGGTATGTTCTTAACTTCCTTTCCTAAGCTTTTATTCATGCTTGTTTCTATCATTTAAGTTTATTCTATCGATCGAATCTTTGATCTTTTGGTAGGAATCCTATGGATGAGAACATGTGTTTGAAATATGTTATGGTTGATGGATGCAAGTGGATGCAAGTGTTTGCTAGTGGTTGCCCGTGGATGCATATACACACACATTAGGCACTAGATCGGCTCAATCACTCTCATACTGCATGTGGATGTGTGTGCATTTTCCTTTCTTTTAATAGATGAAAATGAATGTATCATCATATTTATGTTGCATTTGGATGGATGATTGTGCACGCATATAGAGCTTACATGTTATAATAGGATTATCTGCATACATGTTGGATTCATGACACTAAAACACATTGCATTAAGGAGGTCAACTGAGTCAGTGGACCTCCTGATCTTTCACCTTAGTGTTGGGACATATACACACACATTTTCATATGTTCATATAAGCATTAGAAAAATTTAAGGACAATAGATGCTTGCGATTGGTGGATGGGTAGATGGACGATGGATGGCAGGATACATTCTTCTTAACATGGAGATTTCGGGGACAAAATCCTTTGAAGTAGGAGAGAATGTAACACCCCATATTTTAAGTACACTGAAGATGATAAATTAAAGAATAAATAATTTAATATTCAGAATTAAGGGAAACGAACTACATCATTGCGTCCGTTTCGAAATTCTGGTGAAGATAGACACATGGTTTGCATAAAACGGATAATGTATGAAGAAGTTATGGACAGTCTAAGTTTGACGAAGAGAGCAGAAAAAACCGGCGCACTTGACTAGTGCGCCAAGGTATTTTTGCACTGGCGCACCTGTAAAGTGCGCCCATGTTAATTTTCGGCATTCGTACCCCTTCAAGTGGGTGTTGACCCATAGGCAACCCCCTAGGGCTGACATGGCAGGTCGAATTCTGGGGGCTATCAACTATATACATGGCTCCTTTTCTCTTGTTTTCTATACTGAAAATAATGGAGGCTTAGATGCTTCGGTGCCTGAATTGAATCAAATCTCTATCTTCTTCTGCAATCCAATTAATCAAGTTAGAGATTCAAGTGTTTCAAGTGTAGATCTGAGATTCAAACTTCACTTTTCTCCTACTATTCTTCTAGATCCGATCATTGTGAGTTTAAGTTACCTTTATAATTGAATAATTAAAAGTAAGACATGATATTACTGTAATTTGGGTGTATGCTTAGGATTGAATCATACCAGATCTATTGTAATTTGTGAATCTATGAAATTCTGAATTAACTATGACTTGGATCTTAACCTTTATCATGTTAGATCTACTTTTGATTATAGATCTAATTCTATTTAGATCATTTTGTATCTATCATGTTGTAGTTGATTTGGATCTTAACCGTTATCATGTTAGATCTACTTTTGATTATAGATGTAATTCACTTTTTAGATAATTTTGTACCTATCATGTTGTGGTTATTTTGGATATGTTTTAGATTTAGATCTAAATTTTCACCTAATTGTCATGACAAGTCTACCTTGTTTTCACTGTTTGGATTACCTTGTTCTTATCATATTGATTTTAAATAGGATCTATTATTAGTTTGACATCTAAATTATTATTTAGATCTTACCATGACAGTTTTGACAACCCTATTATGTTAAGATTGATTCTAATATCACATGTTCACTAGTTCATATATGTCCATCTTATTATTATGTCATTATATGATTATGCCACCACATGTTTATATCAATCTTGTTAGAATAATCATTTCTACCCCCCTGTCCCTTTTTTTTAGCCTGGCTACATTCTAGCCTAGGCATGACGTTAAATTATGCGAATGCGTTAAAATGGAAACGAGGGGAAAAAGGGTATAAATTGGACATAATTTGTAAGTGGAAAGTTTGGCATAACTTAATGTTTATGAACATGAATTTGGGCATTTAATTTATTATGAACATAACTGTGGAAAAAGAAGCATGAGCACCTATAAAGACATAGGTATAATTAATTAACAATTGAAATGCCTAGGATTATAGTAATTAGAAACTATAATGGTACTTATGACACGAGATCTCGGCAGTTAAAGCGCTTAGCGGTTTCGTAGTGGTGGAGGTGCCAAAAGGTGTAGCGGAGATAAAGCGGGGAAATAGCAGGGAAATAGCGGAGGCGCAAAAAGGTTCATAAGATGAGAAACAAAATATTTTAAGTTAATTAATTATCGTTCTCACATTATATGCATAGAAGAAACTAATATTAATTAATTACATATAGTAGAATCAAAGAATATCATGGATACACACACTAAATTTGATGATTATAATAGATTTCCACAATTTATAAGACACTAATGCCTTAAAATTAGCTCTATACACTAACTTTATTGATTTTTATAAAAAGTGAACTAGTCAAATCAAGTTATATATTGATATTGCTAAAGCGAATGGTAAAAAGCGTTGTTTTAGTGGATGAGCAGGAATTAGCGGGGATAAAAGCGGATCAACTATACATCAGCGCTAAATTGAAATAGCGTAGCGGTTGAAGGGTGCTATGGGCTATAGTGGGGATATTACGGGGCTCCAGTGGGGCTTTAACTGCATAGCACGAGGTTAGATTGCACTTGCGGTGGAAGTCTGCCCGGAACCGACCGGCATATCCAGCGACCGCAAGTGGTGAATCTAATGTGAGAGGTCTAAGTACACAAATTCGAGACATGCTATGACACGAGGTTATGCCTGACTTATGGAAGAAGTATGCCCGGAACCGACCGGTATATCCAGCATCCACAAGTTGTAGGCCTAATGTGGGAGGTCTACCACATTTTAACCATAATTGAATATGGTAATAAAGATGAAAACTTAACCTAGTTGAATCCATAGGGATTGTGTAAATATGTTTGTTTGAATAGGGTTAAGTAAACTTGAACGAAATTGTGGGAGGGTTAATTACATCTTGGGTTGGTGGGTAATATTTGTATATATAGGCCCATAAACTTAACCTATTGGGGTTATGTAATCAAAGACACCGTTAGGTAAACATAACCAGTGGAAAACCTAGTATTGGGGATGCAAGACGCATGGGAGATCTTGCATCATTTTGTGTGGGACCCATTTCAGTCAGTAACCCTATGTAGGTATCGAACGAGTACTCCGAACTTGGTCGGAGTTGGGGCACGCTTACTGAACTGATTGTAAGAGATCCAAACGTGAAGGGTGGTGCGGGCGCCGCATACCAACCGGGTCCTGTGCGTGCATGTTCCAGACAGAGGAAGATAAGACGCCATGACACTAGTAGATATGGTTGTGCACATCAACGAAGGGTTGCCACTTTAGGAAGTGGTACCTCCTACTGTGGGGCCGACACAGGGTATCTATGGAGTATGGAGCCGATCGATTTGGGTAGTAGTTATGGTACATATTGACTCTGATAAATTTTGGAGTTCGTTATTGCGGCTGCTTGTGGATTTTATGGGGTTAAAACCTCTCGCTGGAAGTACCCCTAAGTCTACCATTTCATACATGTTGGGGATCATCTCATTCTGGATATACTAGTATTAGTGCAGAGAAATCTCTAGAAGCGCAATATACTCTATCATGCTTACCTTGTCACGCTTACCTATTATGATGATATCTCTCTTATACACTTTGTATGCCTATCATAATACTTTTACTTATTTACTTGCTAAAAGTAACTGGACTCACCAGACTTTAAGTCTGACCCTTTTTGTTTCCTCTTCTTTCTTCTGTCCCCCCCAAGGTTTTCAGGGAGAGAATTCTCAGGCTTATTCAGGATTCTACTATCATCTTGCTTGTAGCTGCTAGATGTATTGCTCAAGCTTCTATGACTATGTTTTCACTTGGGGATTATGCTTCTTCTATTTTGTACTCTGATGTTTACGAATAAGACAGATGTTTTAATGATGTAATGGTTTTCATGTATTTTTATGTCTGTCTTGTAATATTTTTGTTTTTGTTTACCTATAACGCTTCACAAAACTTAATGCATTCCCTTTATGAGTGACATTAACGGATGTGGGGTGTCACAGATCCTGATGACTTTCTCGCATATTAGATTCTGGCACTTAGATGGGTTGGTTGGTGTGAGCCTAATTGGGTTAGATGGGCAAACCAGGAGTCAGAGGAGATCATGGTCTCTGGACCCTCTGAGCATGGCTGCAACGACAGTTAGGCAGCTTGATGTTAGTTAGTTTCATTTTGGGGATATTATATGTATACAAAGTTAACTTCGTTTTGGTGCAATACAGGCACTTAGTACATATTTTGGAGCATGATACCATTTTGTACAGGCCACCTCAAGTATGTAGTACGTACTAAGGTTGGCAGGTATAGATGCATATGCATGGCTTATAGCTTAAGTGGCACTTTACATTGGGATATAATTTATGTTCGTGATATAGATGATATTTTGATTATGATATATTGATATACGATATGACCTGAATTTTTTTTGTAATATATACTATCTTTGAACTCTGTGCTTTGTTTCATCTTCGATTTCGAGGGCTAAATATTTTTAAGTAGGGGAGATTGTAACGACCCAAATTTACAGTCAATTTGGAATACAGTTTTAAATACACATAAAGGGGTTTCAAAATGTTTAAATATAAAATGAAAACCTAAAAGTTATTGGAAATGAATTCTTAATTTATTTTATATTATAAAAGAGTTAAAATAAGGTTATTGGATTTTAAAATGATAATTAAAAAGAATGTTTTGAAAATCGATAATTTAGTACTATTTTATAAGCTAAAAATAAGACCATTTGTCAAATGGTCTCGAAATTCAAGGAAATCAGTTTCATTGGATGCGTATTTGTGAAATATAGTAGGATTTCAAATTACGTATCAATCAGAGTTAATATATGGTTGTGCGAGTAGAAACAAGCAAGAGTGATGTATTAAATGACACATTTTTCATATATATATATACATATATATATATATATATATCATAAAAGGAGAATCTATCCATTCTCCAATGGTTCACAAAAACAAATCTAGAGAAAAATAAAGGATTTGTGCGCACAACAAAAACTAAATAGAACGAGAAACAGCAATGACCAAACAGTGCGACTAAAGCGGAAGAAGGCACATAAATACAAACGAATAACAATAAGCAGTAAACCACTGTCCAAGTCAAATCCGCTGCAAAGGGGTACGGTGGAAGGCAATACAAGCAAGCACCCAATCCACACAACCCAAAAGACAAGGGTGAGGAGCCCCGGCAAAGGTCAAGCTACACCAATAACAGATGATGCAAGCAACCCAAACCATTTGAAAGCTGCACAATCATGACATCTACTCCAGAACCAGAAGCTCCAAAGACCGGCTATCCAATAAAAATCTATAAATCTAGTCCCTCCAATACTGGAAAACAAAACATATCTTAAAGGAGGTGCAGTTGTGGAGAAGATAGTGGGACGCATCCCGCTATCCTAAATGCAGAAGGTTCATCCAATCGCCTCTTGGGGGTAGTTGGTACCGATGTAATATCAAAGAACCAGCCAACCGCCTTGCCTCGATCAGGAACCAACAAAACCTCTAAATGGTCTGTCATGAAACGCAAGGAACACGTCATTCCTTACCCTTCAGATGATGTTGGTAGGGTCCATAGGCACCTCAGCAAAAATTGCCTTATTCCGTGAGCACAAGATATTCTAGGAGATAAGACAAAGGATCAACCGAAAAAGGATTGAGCGAAGCTATTTGCCTGAGATACCGACCCACCAGCATTTCAGTAAACTAGCGAGAGAAGACACATTACGTTGAAGACCAACCAAGTTCTGAAGTAACTCCAAACGGCTTTGGTAGAGAAGCCAAAGAAAAACAAGCGAATTATGGATTCCATGTCACCAGACCCACATCACCTGCAATGGGACACAGAAGGGATTCCAATCCTCTAGAGTTTCTCGTCTATCGGCAGCCCTTCATGTAGGGTCTGTCACATAAATACAGAAACCTTTAGGGGAATACGAATATTCCAAATGAAAGAGAAGAGATGGAGATGTGGAGTTGGCGTCCTCGCCTAGTTCCATACCGCCTTAATCCTGAAAGGATTGTCGTCCAGTCCAGATCCACCACCATGTGAATATGAAAAGGTATTCATGGATTGCATCTGTTTCCACATCCCACTAGTGTAAGATGGGACACCAGAGAAATTTGTGGCCTAAAATCTGCGGTACTTGGCACGAAGGAACGTCGCGCATAAGGAGTCGTTCGTGTCAAACCTAGCCCACAACTTACAAGCAAAGGCAGTACAGGTACCGTTTGGATTTCTGAGGCCTAAGCTCCCTTCACTTTTGGGATGATAGATGATGCCCCAATAAATCTAGCGGTGACGATTAACATTGTCCTTTTTACCACAGAAAAAAGACGAAGCCAAGGAACGGTAAGAGCGGATTAAAGAGGAGGTAGGAGTCATAGCAGCAAAGACGTGCAAACCTAAAGAGTCAAGCACAGACTTAAGGAGAACCAGTCTTCCTACCTGAGAGAGAAGTGCAACATTCCACCTGGTGACCTTGCCCCTGGCTCTATCGGTAAAGGGGTCGAAAATTTTGTTGAGCTTATGACCTCTATAAAGTACAATACTGAGGTACGGTAAGGAAATTGAGGCAGCCTGAAACTAGTGAAGGTTTTAGTCCAAGAAGATCTAAGCGCAAATAATTGGCACAATTAATTACCATGGATTAGCACAAATCCTAAAGCCATGGAAATTAGACAACACACTATTTCTTCACATGGTCATCCCCTCATCACAGGCCTCTTCATATATGTACATGGGTCCATAGGAGAAAATCACTTCATTTTCATTTGTTTCCTCCTCACTTTATCCTCTTCTCTCTATTAATCCATCTTCCCTCACCCCAAGCCCTACCCGCCAACCAACCCTCCTCCCTTATGTCCGTCGTGCCTCCCCCAGCAGCCTACCTTTGTCATAGGTCCCCAAAGGGCCTAAAACTTTATCTCTCCTCCTAAACCCCTTAAAGCTCTTCTTTATTTTTTATACTTCACATACCAAGCTTCAACCTTCACCAACCACCACTATCACCTCCCCTAGCCTCCACATTGTCTATGTCAGCCTCCCCCTTGTCTACATCAGCCTGTGGGTCCCACCATGACTGTGAGCTGCTTTAGGGCCAAAATCCCGACCTTTTACCATTAAAACCCTTAAAGCTCCAACCTTCCTACTCTTAAGCACTAGCGTACATGTATATGTTGAGTTAGTAGTATAAAGGTGCTAACTTTGGTTGTAAAGTGGAGTTCTAGGTGGTAAAGGTGTTAAAGATCCTTCCTTTAATGTTGGCGGAGTGAAATAGCTATGTTGAGCACTTATATCTCACGTTTGAATCACTATGTTTACGTATATGGTTATTGATGTTATATGTTTAAATTGCAAGGGATTGTATGCTTATATGCTTACTGCTATATGTGGTTAAAGTTTGAATGTAAATTGTTAAAGTGGGTTAGTAATTTATATGTTACCTTAAGTGATTTGAAAGTTGAAACCTAAACAAAAGGTTGGTTAAATTATATGACAACTTGGTTGACATGTTTCATGTACATTGGGTGAAAATAAAATATTGGCAAGTTAATTTTTGGATGCTGAGTGATTAAGTAATTAATAATGATTTTTGGATAATTGCAGTATCCAAAATGACATATACTTAGTGAAAAATTAGTTGAAACCTTTACTTGAATAACAAGTACATGGAACGGGGGTGATAGTAACATTTATTTATATTGGTGCGCCTTTTGTCAACATAAACATGGAATGGGTAGACAGTTTTATATGATGTATGTTGGTGTGTTTTGACATGGATTAGCTAGTAAATGATAGCCAATCAATTATTAACGACAATTAATATTTTGGTCAAAAAGTGGTTTGGAACAGTGTTTAAGTGTTGATGACCTTAACACTTAAGCTGACAATGCCATGTTATGATGGTTGGTGATTAATAAATGTTAATTGAACATTAATGACATATTCAACCCATATAAGTTGAATGATATGGTGATTAATTGAGTTCTATTGCAAATTGGAATTTGATCGAATATTTTAATAATAAAATATTAAGTGAAAAATAAAGGTTTACATTTTAAATAGAAATGATTTGGAAAGATAGTTTAAGTAATTACGAATAGTTTCCGTAAGGATGGGAATTTTATTTGAAGAAGTTTACAAGTAATTATGGCAAGTTTTAAATTTGAATTTAAAGATGAATAGTAACTTTTAAAAGTGAAGTTCGGTTTGGATATCTGAAAAATGTTTTAACTTGATTTTATTATCCAAATCATCTTATTTATTATTATAATGAATTTCAGTAAAGTTTGGATTTCAAAAGACGCAGTTTGGAATATAATATTATTTTAATGAATTAAATAATAGTATAATATTTAAAAAATGGAATATTTGAATTTGAGGTTAAATATTGGAAATAGTTTCCAAAAGTTACTATATAATTAATAAACTATTTTGAAAGTAATTAGATTCAATTTTAATTATAAATCGAAGTTTGGTTTGAACAGAACTAGTCGCGAAGTTCACGAATTTCGACCATTGACTTTAAATTGACGTACCGCGAGATCCGACCGTCGGATTTTCCCAAAATGAAAAACATTTAGTGCGAAATGAAAATAGCTTTCAAATGTATAGAAAATATTTTAAATCCAATGGTTAGATTTTTAAAAAAGTTCAAGTCAAGTTTAAATAAAAACAGCGCTAGTGTAGTTAGTGACTCAAAATTGGATTTTAATGAAATGGCTATTTTTAAATTATTAAAAATAGAAATAAATTATGATAAATAATATTAAATGATTTGAAAGGGATTTGGACTGAATATACAAGGTTTTGAAAAGATAAAAAGCTATTTTCTGAAAATGAACTGTTTAAGCAACGTTATTTGCAACGGTTTTGAAACGGGTTAAAATTAAAAGGTTTTGAAATAACTAGTGATACCCAATTGATTTGCAAACATATCCAAAGGATTATAATGAGGATTTTTAGATATTTTGGGATTTAAAAACTAACTAGCACAGTTAAGTTCTCCGAATTGAACTGGAGTCAAGTGGGAATCGATTTGATTCATGTTGAGATAAGTCCCTATTGATGAAGACTTTACTATTTAAGGAATCTTAAAGGCTTTGCCGTTATTCTGCCTATAGTATTAGTGCAATACAGGAGTTGATATCAATTATAAGCAAATTGTATTCTTGCGAGGATTTCATTTAGAATGAAAATATAATTTTGGGTTTATTGTGAGCAGTTTCTTGAATAACACATGTTCTTTAATCCAGGTAAAAGAAGACAAGATGGAATCAGAACTTGATTATTTGGATTTTAAGTGGGATAATTTTCTTGGTGATTGATCTGATGTTGGTTTTGGCCTTCGGGGTCGGGTACTTGGAAAACCCAATCCGCTTAACGTATTTACAATCACGAACATATTTTATAAAGATAAGAATGGATAATCATTGAAGAATGATCGTGAAGATTAAAACTAAGTTAGAGTATAAATAAATCTTTGAACAAAGATTGGGAATCAAAGAATTGAATATTATTTTATAATCAATTAAAATGATTTCCAAGAAAAAGTATTAAACAAGAGTTCAAAGTATGTAAATCTTTAATAAGATTTAATGGGAGTAATTCCTAATGTATATAATGATTTAAGCCTTGGAATATTCCAAAACAGAATGAGACTCATGATGTTTTGTAAATCTTTACTGATTTTAAAGATGCGCTAGTTATTCAGAATGACCGGGTTTCAAACCATTGTGAATAACCATACAACATTATAAGAGCAATTGAAAACGACGATGATTGTGATTGAAGATCGAAGACCTTTACATCGGAAGGATTGCACGTTGATGCCTTAGGTGGCCACCCAATTATGGGGTTATATTTGTGACGACGATCTGACCGTACTTGAAGCGATTCAGATTGCAAGATCTTTCACACCCAGGTAGGGTCGTGGACCAAGTGTCTTCGGTTCGTTAACAACCTAGAACAGACTTGTATGTATGCGTGTCTAACGTTGTAATTTATAATATATTGGCTTATTTTTACTTAAAATATTTTTGTTGGTGGTGGCGAAATTATTCCTTTAGCTTAACACCCTTCTTTGAGATGTCCGAGCTATAGGTTTGTACGGTTAGCGATTATCAGTTATTTTGTTATTAATTGACAATGTGGCATGTTAAGTGTTGAGTCAATCAAAGCTTTTTTGTAATGTCCTGGAATTTTAGCGATTTAATAATTAATTAATTTAATTATTTATTCCATTGGTTTGATAATTTAAATGGTGAGAATTCAAATATTTTGAATATTTAAATTAATATAAATACTGGAATAATATAATTTATTTCTGAAATGGTCAAAAATAGTCGGATGGACGATGTTATGTGAATTGGGTATTTAATCGAGTTATATTCGATTTATAATAACGAATATACTAAATAAACGACAATTCAATGTATTTATTTATAATAAATTATATTCGAGCTCGTAACGTCATGGTAGTTCGTAATTCGACAATTTGAACTTCAACTGAGTATACAAGATTCATTTTAAGTCAGAATTCTGTGAAACAAGAAACGTCCGAATCTGTTAAGATATATTTTTCTAATGGAAGAGAAAAATGGAGATTTCGCTTTATATAGTGCAAGTTATGTCCACATCAGATTTTCAGAAAGTCGCTATGGAATCGTTTATAAACCATAATGATTATTTAATTATAATTAAATATTGGTTTTAAATTTGATAAGATTTTTGAGACGTATGAATAATTTAATTTATAGAATTTTTCCATAAATTTTAATTTGGAAAATGAGCAACTTTTTGTTCAACGTATTTTACACCCTAAATCAGTATTTTTGGAATTTCACAAAATAAGTTAACTGGTCTATTTTATTTTAATTCTGGAGTCGTGACACATCGCTCGACATGATGATATTTTTATTTGTGTCCGTAGGAGCTCGTATGTGAATGTAATTGGGTACATCCAGTTGCATAACTTTTTAAAACAAAACATATATGTATGTCTTCCCATTTAAATGGATCTGCCACCCTAAGCACATACAAATGGAGAGACCTGCTCACGCAAGCCTGTACATTAAAAGGGTCCATTCACAGCAATTTTTTACCCTGTTCCCGTTGGTGTTCGCGTCCGACGCGTCGAATGACAACACTTTTCCATCCGTTCAGGGAGGACGCTGGGGAATGGGAGAAATCGAGTCGTTGGCGTCGGACGCGTCCAACGCAAAGTAATATAAATATCTAATCTGGTTAATTAGTAAAAGTATATTTGGTCCAGTTGGTACATGCACATGCTTTGCTCTAGATAGACCAGGGTTCAAACCCCACATTCAACCTTTTTTTAGTGCTTTAATGTACACTGTTTATTAATGGTTAATGCCTACTGTAGACTATTTGTTAATGCTTAATGTCATTTTTTTAGACTGTTAACACTTAATGTTGTTATAATGTATTTGCATTGATTATATTGTTGTTTAAATGGTTTCAACACATTCGCTAATTAGATTTAACGGTCCAATTAAATATCAGTATTTAATTAGTTCATAACAATTAATTTAGCAATTAAATACCCCGCTTAGATGCCCTGCTCAAATACTCCGTTTGCAGCTAAAAACACATTCCCCGTTTGCTACAGTATCACGCTCAAATACCCCGCTCAAATGCCCTGCTCAAATACCCCATTTCCGTTCGCCAAGAACGCACCCAAAAACAACAGATAAGCATGAAATGAAAACTCCAAGTTTACCATTGTACTAAGCCAACCCTATTACATTAAAATGTCTAAGTTAATATCTAAAACTACCCTGAAGCAGATCGAATAGGCTAAGCCTAAGGAGGCACGCCTACCACACCCTAGAGTACATGTCTAAAATGGATCATCCTATCTCTTTCCTGGAAAACGCACATGAAAACCAGACCAAGACTTTTAATTCCATGCTAACTAAAATAAGCACATATATGCCCATACAGTATACTGTGTACACCATACCCAACCGCTGTCAAAGGCCATCCTATTTTGCGTGTAGCATCAAGGCCTACTGCGACCTAGTGAGAAGACCATGTTTGGGGACTAAAGCATACCAGCTTGGGGCAAATACTTGAATGGGAATTGAAGTTTCAGTAGTGGAGTGATGAAGGGGCAACATGTGATGAATGAAAAGTGGAAGTGGCAGTTTAGGGCAAATACTGAAGCAAGGGCGTAGCCAGAAATTATACGGTGGAGGTGCCAAAAAAAATTTAAACAAAAAAAATCATGTGGTGTGATTTGAGGACTAAAGCATACCATCTTGGTTGACTGAAACTGTAGTTGATTTTTTGTTAAAAAAATATCTATAATTATGTGCTCACTGAGTTGGTCCTCCTTATGTATTAAGCATCATGTAGAAGGATGAATCTTGATTTCATAATTATAGATATAGATAATATCTATTGAACAAATGTGCTCACTGAGCTGCAAGTAGTCTTAGATATTTGGTGCGCTATTAAAGCAAAATCATATTGGTTTGTTAAAAAAGGAACAAACTAACATTTGTTCAATACAATTATGAAATCTTGGGGGGGCATGACCCCCACTGGTCTCCATAATGCTATGCCCCTGTACTGAAGTACGTGGGATGTTTGGGAAAACGGGATTGCGTTAGTTATTGTGAGTTCAAAGATGTGACGCTGGGGAGGAAGAGGTGGAGCGGAGAAGAAGGATGGTTTCGAATTCTTGGAAAAATATGGGAAAATGAGTGGGTGTTGGTTTTTGGAACCTGGCAATGGTAAGAAATAAAACTAGAGAGGGACCGACGTGTTTGGAGAAGAAGAGGCAAAAGGGCGACATGGGTTATAAACAAATTGGTGGGCAACGTGAATAAAAGGGGTGAGCCCAGTTAATAAAAAAAGGGATGGGCCATAAATAAATTAAGTAGTGTACTTGTAAGAAGTGGCATGAAAACGCTAAGAAGAAGGAGAAGTTAAGTAAATAGGGAACAGGAGCTTCAGTTATATGTTTTGCAGGAAGAAGGCCACGGTACATGCAGTTTGGGTTCTTCGAGTATGGTACTGGGCCTCAATTTGAAAATGGTAAGGCCCAAGGTATATAAAATAAAGAAGTTTAAGTTTAATTTAATATGTGTATTAACTTTTAAATATGATAATTCACTCATGCATTATCCAAATCTAATGAAACAGGATCCGTTGGGATCGTATGGTCGCAGGCTACGTCCTGGAACTGGTCTGGAGCAAGTTGGAGCTCGTTTGTATTCTATGAAAAAATTAAACGTGTAATTCGAATCAACCGATGATAATCGTTTTCAAAAATTAACAACTAATGTGAGTAAACTCACTAACTTTGATCAGTTTTAAAATTTTATAAACGTTATGTAATATTGATAAAAATGATTGAATGTTGTGTGTGATGATTGCTTGGATGATTGCTTATCAATTGGTTGAATATATATGTAGTCATATATATATATATAAGCAGTTGATTGAATACTAATCTATTTATTTTAATATCTCGTATTGTTATGGAATTAGTGATATTTATATCGATTAACATCTATGGATGCAGGGAAGCAGGTTGGAGGGATCCAACTGGATTTCTTAACAATTTTATTATTGATTTTCATATATTTCATTATATGACATGACAAATAATTGGTGATTGATTATGGTGTGTTTTGGGATGTTTGAATAACATTGACCTGAAATAATTTGTATTTAAATACCGTAAAATATATTCGAATATACTGAAAAGGAAATTTGGGGTTTAAAAAAGGGAAATCTTTTTTAGAAATGGAATTTCGATTAGGCTAGAATATAATAACTTGTTTTGATTATATTAAAATAAGTGATTCGATTTATAAACAATATTTATAAATGAAGCGAAATGATTATTCTTAAATAATTTGAAAATAATAGATTCAAGGAATGAATTTATTTAATAGAAAATGGGAAATCATTTCAAAAGAAACAATGAAATTATTTCGTTGACCGAAATGTACATAGAATGGAAAAAAATCCATAATGATTTATAATTAGAATTCAGCTTTGTTGAATATTTTAAGTATAACTTATTTATAGAAATTATATATTGCATAATTTAATAAGAAAATTAATATTTAATTTGAAACCAGTAATTTATGATCGAATATGTAAGCAAGATTTAGTTAAAATTTTTGATGTACAATTAATTAACAAGAAGTTGATTGGTAAATGGGATTTTTGAATATGAACTGATCAAATAACTCAATAACTGGAATTATAACTTGCGATGGTATTTATTAATAAAAATAAAGATTAAGATTGAGATATTGAGTCCGGATTTATGTAAAGAAAAAATATTCATGTTTAAAATGAATAATGATTTTAAAGCACACACTTTGCAAACTGAAATGGGTAGAAAAGGAAATTGGTAAACATTTAAAGTAATAAATTCAAAAATGAATTTAGAAATCGAGTTAACCTGAAACAGTAAGTTTATTTCGAAGTTCAGAACATTAATCAAATAGAGATTATTCGAAGAAAAAAAATTATACTATGAGGTTCGATTATATCGAATTTGGGGAAAGTATTATTTACTTCCCATTATTAACTAAGATAAGATTATATATTTAGGTAACTAATATTTTTTATTCAAAGTAGCAAAGTAAAGTTATATTTTAAAGTTAAGGATTTTGGGAAATAGGAATTATAGTGCTAACGTTATAAATCAATATTTTCCATAAAAGAAATAGATTCGTAAACCAAATCCGAGAGTTGCATAAGAATAATTTGATTAAGAAATAGGGTTAAGAAAATTAGAAACTGACTGGAGATTAGTTAAGTTGAATGACTTCCTAGGTGTCGATCTGATGTTGGTTTCGGCCTTCGGGTTTGATATTTGGGAAATTGTTCTCTTACTAATTCACAGTTAGAGACTAATGAGGGGAGGAGGATAGTGATGCACGAGTAAGTAATGGAAATGTTTTCCAGTGTTAATAAATATATTTTCTAAATATAAAAAATAAGAGTTGCGAATATATGGAATTAATTCCTAATGTTAAGAAAAGATATTTTATAAATATAGAAAATAAATTGTTTAAAATAGATGGAAACATTTTCCAAGGATCGTATAAGGCAAAACGGGTTTTGAAAAAATATCTGGGAGAAATATGGTAAATGGGAAACGAAATGTTTATTGATAAATCTATTTGAAGGGGCTCAGTGTTGATTGATGAATGATCGGTAATATTTCTAATTGGAAATACGACCGTTGTTTGTATGTATGTTTTTCCTTTGATAGTTAAATCACCGACTATCAAAGTTTTTAACCATTTTTCGGTTGTCAATATAGAGAGACCGAAATCAAATTATTATCTAAAAACCACTCTGTATGGGCATTAGCGTTGCAAATCAAATATGATGAAGATAATTGAAGACGACGTTTATGCAAGGGCTGTTCTGGAGATCCTAGATAGAAATTACCTAAGATGGATTTACAGAATAGTGCCTTCGGTTTGTCCAGTCCCAGGACAACTTGTACGGACGAATGTCTGACAGAGTATATCTAATAGATCGCGTAAGTTGATCTCTTCAAACGTATTTTCGTTTGGTGGTGGAGAAATTAGTTTCTCTTAGCTTTATACTCATGGTATTTTTAGGGAAATCAATTCGTGATTTGGCGGGTATGATGATGTGGCATCCAAAGTAAATGAAGGCGTGATCTGTCAAAAGATACGTTACGACCTCAAGCCTCACACCAGGAAACGACAAAAATCGAGCAGGCAGCATGGCTATGTGGGTCGCTCCCGTTAGGGTGTATTATCACCATCTAGAGAATATTCACTTTTGTTCTTCTTTTCGCTTCTGTATCTCCTGAGAATGGTTATGTTGCTAGCAACCGTAAGGTGATAAGACATTTGATACACTCAAGTGAAATGAGTGGTCGGCCATGTGTGGCCGGGTTGCTAGATGTTCTTGTTGAACCCAATGTATTCCTCTCTAGAGATACATTATCGACAGGTGGTTCCATACCTTGTCATAGTCGTAATCCAATCTCTAATAAGCATCCGCGGTTTTGATTGTATACTATATATGTGGAGCGTGAGATGCAAGCGTTGTGCTAGATTATTATTTATTTGTATCTAGACACTACCATAATACCAGAATAATATTGTTTTCAAAAATGTTTTGGGTTATCATGAGGTAAAAACCATCTGTGTCTATGTGTGGTTCGGTCTTATGATTATCCTTTCTTTTGAAAAGGATTTTGAAAAGTTAAACCGAAATGTTTGGAGTTTACTCACACTAGTCTCATGACTGACCTAAAGTTTATTTTGTTTTGTTTTCCCCTAAACTCTTTGGTGGCCAAATTTGTACGGGCGGTCAAGTAGCTAGGATTTTACAGATGCTTGGAAGAGCTTGGAGCAGGCGGCTTCTACACTAGTTATATATAGGTTTATTTCCGCTGTGATATACATGTGATGTACTCTGATGACATGTAAGTGCAAATATAGGTTATATTTTAAGTTATGTTATATATTATATTTTATTCGTTCCGCTGCGAGATTCGTGCTTACTCTGATTCTGTTCTATTGTGATCTTCTTCTTCTTCTATTCTAATTTTCTTTCTTTCTTTTTCTCACCCTCTAACTTCTTTCTATTAATGATCTGATGTTTTCAATGTCTGAATATTCAACAAGGGATTTGTGTTGATTTTCAGGGTCGAAAATCTCTGGGTCGTTACATTTTTGTTGAAAAGCAGAGCTTTATGGATAATGATCTAAGCATGGCTGGTATAACATACCTTTGTGTTGAAACATGACTTAAGAGCCTCACAACCCGTGAATGGCTGAAACATGATGATGGACAGTAGAGAAAAGGACATACATTTCCTTCTGGTTAAAAAGTGATACTATGGTATGGAGCCCAGAAAAGATAACTTATGTGGATGATAGATTGAGGTGCCTCAGATAACGGTTGGTTACGATCAGGGGATATTATTTTCAGGTAAGATTCTAACCAGCGTGTTAATGCTAGGCAGCTCTGCTACTCCATAGGATCATTTGTTGAGTCCTGGTACATCCCGCTAGAGGTGTTCCAAAAGGTTAAGGAAGTTCCTTTTCCTTGGTCATTATTGGAATCCAACTTCCAATACGAGCTTTGCGTTTTCAGATGTAATCTAATAGCCAACATAATGGGATGTGCGTTATGTGAGCTATGATTTATACATTTACTTTTGAATATGATTTCCACACTTAGACATTAATAATAATATCAAAAGTATTTGTTTTTCGAATATCAAGTATGCTTGGTTATTATAAGGTACAACTCTCTCCTCTGGTATGCGTTACACTGTGTAATGGGGCTTGAGTCTTATAATAGCTTCATTTCACAAAAATGTTAATTTTGAAAACTTGTTAATGATTGTATGATATGAGTTATGGTTTGTTATCTAGTTCTCAACCTGGTTAATCTAATCCCGTCCTGAGTGTTTGTCGCTTGGGTCTGATCCAAATGTGTTTCAGGTTTAAACAAGTGGGTGACGAGAGTACAGATGATTCAAAAAAGTTGGAGTTCTTCGTCAGAATGAAGGACGTATTCTAATTTATATACTTGGATGTTATGGATGGATGATGTAAGTATAGTGTTCATACCTACTCGTGGTATGTTTAACTCAGATAATATAAATGTTTTTCGTTGTAAAGATATATATTGAATATTATATTTTGTTCTATTCCATTGTGTTTGCTTTGATAAAACCCTGATGAATCGAGTTTGCCATGGTTGATTGTGCGATACATGAACACCATGGATGTGTTAAGTATCAACTATCGAAGGTCGGAAATTTGGTTTATCGTAGGACTTTCCGATGATGCTTACTTTTTGGACTAAATGTGTGTGGTTTATTGTCGGTCTAGAAGGCGGGTGGATTCGGGTCATCACCTTGAAATTGAAATAAGATGTTTATTATATGTTCGTTAGAAGCCAATGCCAAGTCTTCTAGTCATTGCTAGCTTTATGAAAGTCATTGTGTTGGTTGGCAATAACTAACCCAAAAAGCCATTGTTAAGCCATCAGCTACGTGACGGTTGGCAACCGCTAAACATCACAAGTTGTTGCTAGGTGATTGACAATGCCATTGCTAACACTACCAAAGCATAAACAAATACCAATGGCAATATTTTTTTGACGACCGTCGACCATCGAGAACCGACGTTATCGCCGTTGGAATGCTTTCTGCCTTTGGCAACGCCTTTTAATGGAACCGTAGTCCTATTTTTGATGGTTTCCGACGTCTTTTAGTAACTATTTCAGGTGGTTTATCTTTGACACATGCCCATTCATAGTTACAAATCATCATTGAAAAGCATTAGAAATCATCAGGAAATTATGACCAATAAACTATCTGTAGTCATGGGAAATACTAGGTAGTTTTCTATATTCAACACTATCGATCTTCTTCCTCCCTTCCCACCCTCCTTCATACCTACACATACTATAATCAATCTCGTAGCTCTATTTCGAACATAAATATATAAATCAATGCATTTGAGCATATATTCATAAATAAACGTCCAATTTACGCAACAAAAATATTCTATATACTCAACAAAATCATAAAACCATAACCAAATCATCAAACCATCCAATATATACAACAAGACAAACCCAAGTGCAAGTTAAACATGCATCTAATCAACAAAATAAACACAACAAGTCCAAATCATCATCATACAATATCATACTGTATTAAACCGATCTTCACCATCTCATAGCGTATATATTAATCAAAAACATAAAAATATTCCAACCTTTTAAGCTGCATCGGAAACCACCCGAGCCACCAAAACCACTGGATGAGGGGAATGTTCCATGGGGTCCATGTACTCAGCTAAGCACTAGTTCAAATTCTCCATCTATATAACACGACGCCAATCATGCAGATCTGAGCTCGCAGTTGTACCATTTTTGCTTTAGTCTGAGCCATTTGATACGCCTTATTGGTGTCCTAGCTTGCACATAAAATAAGTTGTTATGTAATTTACATGACATGAATTAAAAATCCAAAAAAATTTAGTTTATTTTTTAAATTAATTACAACTTGGTTCTCAAACTTATAATGTATGTTTCGGGATGGTGGATTCATAATTGACCCAAACAATGTAGTAAACCATGTGTTATGGGACACATAGGTTTTTTATATCCACCAATTCTAGACTTGTTTGATCGAAGATATTTTAGTTTAGAAATAACTGACAGATAGTAAACCGATAAGCGATAACGTGCAGTATGAGACGCCCTGTTACCACTAATTGAGTTACTATTTGAGAGTTGGTGATTTATTTTGTGAATCTTTAGGTTATATGCGTAATGTTAGTACTAGATCTCGGGTAATATGTATTTTACACTCAGGTCATTTGTGTTAGTCCTTCGTGTCATATGTGTTATATATTTGGGCCATTTGTGTTAGGCGCCATATTTGTGTTAATCGTACTTGGCAGGTTTTAGTGATATGCATATGTGGTGTAGCTTAGGCTCGTCGTTTGTGATGTTGATCAATCTTTTGTGTAATTTCTAGATTTCATTATTCATTGATTTTTAGAGTTTGTGATTTTCATAATATCTCACCATTTTGTAAATATGAATTTATATACATATAGCTTAGGAGCTAATTTACTAATTTACTGCATGGTGATTTTATTTAGTGATTTGAACTCCTAAGTTCTAGTAGTTGTGATTCAGGATTTCTTTCCATCATCGTGTTAGTGAGATTTGGGATTTTCCTTTTATACATACCTAAGCCTGAAACTTAAGATATTTTTGTTAATAGATATACTTGTGTATTGTGAACTATCACTTACATGTGAATCAAACTTAAGACATTTGTGTACTATTCCCTTACATATCACGATTATGCGAACCTTGGTGTTCCTTCTCGATTAAGAGGAATCACTTATTATGTGTTATTACCTTTACTTATCTTTCACTAATAAACTCATTTAATCTAGACTGTCCCGTGTATTTTACATACTCGGGTCAGACAGAGTTATTTTAGGGTAGATTCTTTTTGGTTCTTGCTTAGCACACTTCTTCTCTATGCACTTTTCTATCGACATTTTGGGTTGCTTATGCATATTTTGAGTAGCTTGTCTTGTTTGTTAGCATGACTCTTATAGGTACTTATTCTTTCATTGGACATGTTGTATGTATGTATATTTGTGGTTTGTATAGCTACTCATATTGTATCTTGCTGCGCATTGTACTTGATGTACATGTATATATAGTTTTGTTTGCTATTCAATAATCTGCGTTATTCGTTGTTGTTGTTTTTTGTTCTGAATAGATCCATTTTCTACTGTATATTGTATTAAGATAGAATTATGTATGTCGGGCCACTTGAGGTTAAAAAAATGAGCACTAAATTGACGTACTTGATACTTGTTTAATACAAAACTCATTGATGGTCGCTCCTAACTAGTCATGTTCTCTAGTAGACAATATTATCTAGTAATACTCTTTGTTAGTGTGGATCTCCTGATGGGGCGTCACAATAGTAATAGTAATGCAATTTCATGTACTAAGTTTCATAATTACTATCATCATACATGTATAAAAGTAATGCAGTTAAACGTACTAAATATCATAACCACTATTGTCATATATCAGACCGTAATGATAATAGTAACTATAAATTAGGTTATACAACTATAATTAGTAAAAAAATCTTAGAATAGTAATGATGAGTTCAAATAATGCTAGTTAAAAATTTATACACATAATGTAGATATAAATGAAGTAGTCAACACTAGTGCAGTTAGATAACCGCTATCACAATGCAACTAAATATGAATATTAATGTGAAACCCTAAGTACACAAAGTATAATGTTAATACAAACATATAATATATGCAAAATCTACAAACATCACCGCATATGTACAATGCAGTTGTACTAACGTATAATCATAATGCATTTATACGTGAAATAGCTATATATATATATACATACATACACACACACACACACACACACACACACACACACACAGATATATATATATATATATATATATGCGTAACCATAATGTCAGTGTAGAATACTACAATAAAATAACCATTTCGCAACTGATAAAACTAGTAGCAAAGACTTATTGAAGCTAATGAGCTCCAGTCTAGATATCAACAGTTGCAATAGAAAATTTACATTTTGCAAGTGCTTCCAATAGCTACAAAAAAAGTTACGATAGAGGCTTTTTACAGCAATTAAAACTTGTTGCAATAGACTCTTTTGCAACTGCTATTGACAATTGCAAAATAAAAATAATAATAAACTACACTGCAATCGACTGCCACATATATAATTACCAATATATAATAATTCACTACTAAAAACGAATATTACAATGAAATAACTAGGAATAAATTCATAAAGGATGAACAAGATAAAATTATATACACAAATTTCTATCATACATTACAAAATGTTTAATAATGTTACATTCAAACTTTCAACATATTAAAGTACATAATACATTGACATAACATGTATTCAAGTTACGATTTCAAAATATAGTACAATACAAAAGCATAAAACCCAAATAAACTTACTGGTCTTTCCCTCTTCAATAGTACAATACTATATCAGCCGCATAATTGCCTTCTTAAACATGCTTTACTGAATTCAGCATCTTCAGAGAAAGCACAACCTGAAAAGTTAAATATACTCATGCTTAATGTGAATAATTTCTTAATATAAATAATAAAACTGAACACAAACAACATACTCAAAAATGTGTTAATACAGCAGTTTGATGTCATGTTTTGTTCAAGTAATGTGCTAAACCTGAAACTGTGCAGCAAGAACTATAACAACCGTTACTATTTGAGTATGTTCTTGTAAGTGGAGAGAATTCAGCATCTTGAATAGTTTCTCCAAGGACTGGTTCTCTCCACTTGCATTCTACTTATGGTGAAAAATCTCATGCAAGTTCTACAACAGCTGCACATGCATATGTTTTATTAAAAAGGGCTTGGAAAGTATAATGCACATTACACACTTTTCAATGAACCACTTGTTGAATATAACAATATGATTTTTGTTCGATGATAACAAACATACATATTATTGTATAAATGTATTTGTACATGTACTATTCAATATTGCATCACATACAGGAATAAATATTTATTTTGAATAAAATGCTATTGCACAAAATTCATATTCAAATATTATTTTTATTCAAATAAATAATTTATTTCAACATTTGAAATAGTGCATACGTCTGAATCCACTATTGTACATCCCACTGTGATATAACGCCACAAGAAATTTGTCTATTAATAGCATTGAAAAAACGTTGTTATAGCCTTTAACAACATTTTGATTAATGTTGTCTACTAGCAAGTTGTTATAGGCCATGGAAATATCACAATACATACCAAAACGTTGTAGAAAATAGATATACTACAGCATTTCAAATGGTGTTGTTCTTATGTTTATACGGCTATTTATATTGTTTCAGAAATGTTGCTATCTTCCCTTTTCTACAGCGTTTTGCCACATATCACAGGGTTTCTGGAAGTTTACAAGTTCTTTACTATCACAACGTTTTGCCACATCTATCATAACATTTACATATTGTAGTATCAAAATATTCCTGCATATACATATCAGCCGCATGTAAATATATATATACCAACCAACTAATTATATAACGCAATATTCATACACAAAGATCGCATCATCAATAAACCAAGTTTACATAATTTCCATAGACAATAATAACACCATAAACTAAATTTACACAATATCCATCGAACAAAGTCACGATATCTATAAATAAAACAAAATATCCATAAAACAACTTTGCGTCGAATACCAACAAAATGAACAACTAAAAGTTACCGCTTTCTCTATAATCAGCTGCCACAAGGGTCTTACTGTTGAGGGATCTTCAGAAATGCCTAACAATATTCCGTTTATAGCCGAATCCACAACGATGCCCATCTCCTGTGCCTATACACATGTGTTTATGTTAGCATTTGGTCAAGCTTACACATTAACAAGAAAACAATGCTCGACAACAAGAAAAAAGAATACAAGAAGGAGTAAGTCGAAGAATACTTAGTTAATTTTTAATTATTTCTATTATTATTATAGATACTTGGTAATATTTTATATTTTTATATACTTAATTAACTTTTATAAACTAAACTTCTTAATTTTTATAAAATTAGTAAACTTAGTTAATTTTTATAATACTTATTTAATTTTTAATTATTGTTATTATTATTATAAAATATTTGGTAATATTTTATATTTTTATATACTTAGTTAACTTTTATAAACTAAACTTCTTAATTTTTATAAATTAGTAAATTTAGTTAATTTTTTATAATAGTTAGTTAATTTTTATAATACTTAGTTACTTTTTAATTATTGCTATTATTATTATCGAATACTTGGTAATATTTTATATTTTTGTGTACCTAGTCAATTTTTATAAACTAAACTTCTTATAAGATTAGTAACTTAGTTAATTTTTTATAATAGTTAGTTAATTTTTATAAAACTTAGTTAATTTTCAATTATTGCTATTATTGTTATACAATACTTGGTAATATTTTATATTTTTATATACTTAGTTAACTTTTATAAACGAAACTTCTTAATTTTTATAAAATTAGTAAACTTAGTTAATTTTTCATAATAGTTAGTTAATTTTTATAAACTTGGTTAATTTTTAATTATTGCTATTATTATTATAGAATACTTGGTAATATTTTATATTTTTATGTACTTAGTTAACTTTCATAAACTAAACTAAATTTTTATAAAATCAGTAAAGTTAGTTAATTTTTCATAATAGTTAGCTAATTTTTATAATACTAAGTTAATTTTTAATTATTGCTATTATTATTGTTATAGAATACTTGGTAATATTTTATATTTTTATATACTTAGTTAATTTTTTTTATAAACAAACCTCTTAATTTTTATAAGATTAGCAAACTTAGTTAATTTTTTATAATAGTTAGTTAATTTTTAACATTTAGTTAATTTTTATAAGTTTATTTAATTTTTTATAAATCTTAGTTAATTTACTAGTGTTATAAATCTTATTGTTATTGTTATTATAGAAGTTTAGTTATGTTCAGTATTTTTGTGTACTTTATTAATCCTACTACGGTGACATTTTTTATGTGAGACAGTGTTAGTATTACATCCTACAATGGTGACATTCTTTTTATGTTAATACATTGTACTATAAATAAGGAACTTCCAGAAGGGTTTGGTGGCAATAGGCGTTCCACTTTTTTCAGCTGTGTACTCCTTGATCGAAGAGTCCATTATCCCTGGAAATAAATAATAGTAGTTATTATAAAGTGCACATTTCAGGTGTCAGTTCTATCCCGAAACAACCTAAAATTTTGACTATGGTCTCCATTGGTCGATTGAAGGAAAACTAGGAACAACAAAAAATTACAGACGTTCGAACCTATTTCCAGATGTATGACCTGGTTCAGACGTATGAAAATAGGTTTTAGACGTTTGAAATGGATTTCGGCCAACACCCTAAAACCATTTCAAACGTAAGATATTTATTTCGAACGTCTGAAATTTATTTCAAATGTATGGAAGTGTTCTCGGGCAATTCCTAGGCCAGTTTCAGCCAAGCATTATAAACATTTATATAAGAATAATAAATCATTAGTACCCATGTTTAATAATATAAAAGGATTACAATTGCAAGTTTAAGTGGCATCAAGGCTAAAAGCTTACAGTTGTAAGCATATCAAAGAATTACTTTAGAACCCAAACCTGAAAATAAGCAAAATAATAAGAATGATGGTGTAATACGGGAAGCTGGATATGAAAATATTTCACTTACACCAATCCAAAATACCAAACCTACACTTTTAGCATAGATTTTTTACCGGATCCACCGACTACAGTAGCCTACAAATACTGCCATTTGAACTAGTGGACAAATTAAACTAGCCTACCAGCTCCGATTTCATTTGATTCCATGTTTCCAGCCAGTTATTTGGACCTTATATTTTACATATACCCTTCCTCTTATGAGCCGTTTTTTCTATAGGAAATACGATGTCAGGTCACGTATTCCTGAAAAATCTTACTATCACTGAGAGCTTGACATGCTCACTGGTTCAATCATTACCCACAAACATCCAAATTAAACGATTATATTCAATTCTATAATAGGCACGTATATGACAATACTTGCCGACAAAATAACTTAAAATACTAAGATCAACCCATAAATTATGTTTTATTTGGCACTACAGGAAGATCACACCATCCGAACATTGCCTCATCATCTAACAGTGTTATATATCTCTGCATTATTTAACCCATAGCCATACAAATGTCTTTTTCTTACACATGTCAATTTTCATACGGTGAGTCTGCACAGCTTACATCGGTACTCGCGATGCTCAAAACATTTTGCTAGGTGACATGCATCCAGAACAGCTCAATTTACATCCCCTTTGCTAGTTCATTTGTATATGACAATTTTCTACTGGAAGCTTGGGGAGATCACATCATTTATGATCACAGACCACAAATTTATATAGATGTAGTGTTAAAAAGACTATAGTGGGAGTGTCTAATACCTCTTTAAACTATGTCTATGGTACAAAATTGAGAAACAAACTACATTATAAAAGCTACTATGTTTTCAAATTCTAGAACTATATATGTTTGTTTGCTGCATGGATTCTGTTTCCACATTATCATTTTCACCAATTTGGTATAAAGGAGTTATGATTACCTTCACAAGCTTAGTCACACAAACTGAAGCCAGCGCTATAGCTAATAAGCCAAGGCCTAAGGTCAGTAGCTGACCATTACCTCCAGACAATACATCTAATTCTTCGTGCTGCATTGAAAAAGACATAAAGTTAAATTTTACATATAGACTTATGGTAAGGAATTGTTTCTTGTTCGGCTTAGCCACAACACTGGTGCTTCGGCACAATAATTAAATTGAAAGAAAAATTCATGAAGTAAGAAAAAGGTACAACATAATGCTGTTTGATATTATACATCCATTGTATAAGAATAACAAATACAAAATGTAATATTTTCCCTTTCATCCACTTTATGTGTGTGTACATACATGCACGTCCAGTAAGGATAAATGAAAATATGGAAGTAAAAAAAATGAACTCACTCTGTATCCACCATCGAACATTGCACGAAATGCATCTGAAGAGGCAAGCAAAGCAATCCTATATGCTAAAATCAGTCTACCTAAAGCATGTCAGATCATCCATATATGATAATGTTTTATAGCTAAATGACATACATAGAAAGAAAGAAAACAAATAAAGTGAAGATTTGGGCAGCACCTTTAACAAAAAAAGTAACATCTGACAGTATTGAATTGTTCACATAATGTTCGCCTAAGTAAACCTGCAATTGTGTTATTAATATGTCAAAATGTGTTGGACTATAAGCTATGCTTGATCAAGTAGACATTTAAATTTAAATTTGGTGGAGAAAATTTGTTAATCTCACAACAGTCCTGAGAACTTGTTGTTTTGGAACAACAAGTCATTGTTGTTTGTTTTGGAACAACAAGAGCTTAGGCTTGCTATTTCGGAACAAGTCATTGTTGTTTGGAACAGCAAGCTCTCAAGCAATTTCCACAACCAATACTTACCACCACAATCTCGACACCTGCTCAAAACTAAATTTCAAATTATACGCTGATATTTCACCACAAACAAACATCGCTTGCCTTGAAAGTTTTGGCCTTCCAGTTATGTTCAGGATTGCACAATATAACATCGCTCACCCTGAAAACTCATAAATGTATCGTACTGAAGATCATCTCCACAAAATTTGGAAATATTGAACAAAAAGTACATTACAAAACTTGATATTTAAAACTAATCAATATAATAATGTTTTAATGTTGAGTAATACTGAACGAGGTTAAAATATCAGAACAATCTTATATTTTGCAAAAACATCACTTATCAGGTGAGGAATTGGCCAAGGGTTTTATAGGAGCCAACCTTTCCTCTGTTACAAAATAGAATTATATAAGGCAATATAGTGCCCATGTCTGACTAAAATTCCAAACAACGGTCAGGTATGGATATCTGCACCTAAGCCGGTGTAGTTAATTAAAACCGGCTAGGCATGCCCAAATGAACTATTGCTAGCAAGCAGTAAAGAGATAAGCATTGTAGATTGTAGAACCTAAAATGAACAACAAATGGATATCATAACTACTATTGGACTTACCCATATCTCCATTATATTCAATCTTGCCCTCTCCATTGATCCCTAATACTTGGAAATTGATTACTAGAAATGCACAAATTGTTTTCACTATCATCTTGATAAAACAAGAAGAAAAACATGTCTTAAATTTTTTTCTTTTCTTTTAAATATACAGTAAAAACAAAAATAAACAATTAAGTCGTATACATATCGATCAATGTCAATCTTCACTGCCTGATAAAAATCTACACCAATATACCATTGCCTCAGCAAGCAGTTTAGTGGAAATGTATGCTTCACGATATATTCTTCATACTGAAGTTCCAAAAGGGGCGTATTAGAACTGATCTTAACCGCTTCTCCAGTAGTCTAATTGTATTCTCCATGCCATCTAGCAGAAACAAAATTATACATCAATTTCGATAGTACATGCATTCTCAACTTATGATTCACTTCTTAAGGTATTCATTTACATATAATTTACTTGAAGCATCTAGTTAAATAATTACCAGTAAAAAATGCATGCACAATGTTCATGTAAGCAGAGGATTCTTTAAACAAAGTAATGAATAATTTCTCCAATTAACTCCAAGTGCGTAGAAGATACAAGGTAGCAATAACCCAAACAGTAAAAAAACGACTTCCATCCTCTGCGAAAGCAATTCTCTTTTTCTTTTCTTCTTTCTTGCTCCAAAGCTCGCTCAAATCACTTAAGCAAAAGATCTTAACACTACCGACGAAAGACCGAGGAAGAATACCAAAGGCAAGTGAAAGAAAAAGACTAAGTCTCCTTCTTCAAAGCGCAAAGGAAAGAGTTTTGCTCCCACGAAAGGAGGACTTGTCATTCTGTCTTCTCCTGAGAGTCCCCTCGGTGGTATAAATGCTAAGGACGAAAGCCAACCTATCGATATACCTCCTCCTTCTTCCGCCAAGATTAATAAACCATCTCTAGATCTAGTGATTCCAAGAGTGGGAAAAAGAAGAATTAGTGATTATGGTGGTTTTACTTTGCTTCATGTAGCTTCTTTTCATGTATTTCATTTCGACCGGGTGTTTATGCAAGTATCGTCCCTTGCATATGACTTTATGCCACTTTGTATTGAGACTTGTGTTGATGTTGTGTAGCTGTTTTTGCACTTTATGTACTTTAGTTGTGAACTGTTAGTCGTTACTTCAACTGTGTTTTACTTTTGTACGCATTTGCTTCTTTATAGATTACAAGTCTTTAGCTTTATGAGACACTGTGATGAGTTTGTGGTATGTCTTGTGAGCATTGGCCTATCCCAATGTGATGGTGTTTACCCCCATACCATGAGCTCATCACAAGTTGCTAAAGCTGAATGCATTCAACTTTTCCAAGTTCCTCTCTACTGGATTAGGTTACTAGGAGCTTGTCGTTTGTTGACGAGGTTTTTTGTTCCTACTAGTGCACTTTAAGCTTCTGATCTTGCCAATTCTTTAAGAGTTTTAGCTTCGTTGATTAGCATCGAGCATTGTAACACCCCGTATGTTGAATAACTTGCTATAATATAAAACAGGGCAGAATTAAATTTTAAAATCTGAATCAGGGGAAACGGGCTATGCCATTGCGTTCGTCTCGGAAAAATACGCGAAATAGAGTCCGACTTTTCGAAAATCGGAGTCCGTATGACCCAGTTAAGGCCCGAAGAAGTTTCAGAAAATTTAAAACAGATTTTAAATATTAAAATTTCAAATTTCAGAGGTGGCGGGAAAATTCCCGCCAGACCCAGGGAGTCGACCTGGGGGTCGACAGGGGTGTCGACCTTCCCACCAGGTCGACTAGGGTGTCGACCCTAGTGTCGACCTGGGGGTCGACCTCCCTGGTCGAGCCCAGGTGACCTGGGTGCACCAGTTTGGCTTTTGGGCTGTGTTTTGGTGGCTAGGACGAGATCTAACGGCTCTAATCTGATTTAGGGTTAATCTAATGGCCTAAAACACCTAACTACTCTATAAATACACCCTAAGACTACCCTAATTCGTACTAAAAATAGATACAACGTCGTTATGCCGTCAAAATGCAACTTGAAGGAGCCTCCATCAAATTAAAGAGGAAGATAACTTCTCAAATCAACTTCTAATCAACTCTAGCAACTTAATCTTCTTCATAGGAGTGCTAATCAACAAGTTGTGAGTTTCTATAGCCTTAATGAACAATTGTTGAAATGATTATGATAGGATATAATGAGGTTATGGCTATGAATGTGGATCAATGCAAGATTATGTTATCATATGCTATGCGTTTGTGATGTTATGAAAGTTATGTGCTATGTGTTCATGATGTTATGCAAGTTATGCAAGCCATATGCTATGTGATCATGATGTTATGCAAGTTATGCAAGTTATATGCTACATGTTCATGATGTTATGCAAGTTATGCAAGTCATATGCTACATGTTCATGATGCTATGCAAGTTATGCAAGTTATATGCTATATGATCATGATGCTATGCAAGTTATGCAAGTGTTAGGCTATGTGTTCATGATGCTAGTTATGCAAATTGCTATGATAAACATTGATCCATTATGACACCATGATTATGCAAGTTTGGTGTATGATTATATGCAAGTTCATATATGATATGTTATGCAAGTTTGGTGTATGATTATATGCAAGTTCATATATGACATGTTATGCAAGTTCATATATGACATGTTATGCAAGTTTGGTGTATGATTATATGCAAGTTCATATATGACATGTTATGCAAGTTTGGTGTTTGATTATATGCAAGTAACATGTGCAAGTTTACACCTTTGTATGAGATGCATACATATGCAAGTTAACCCCTTTGTATGTCATACATACATATGCAAGTTTATTCTTTTGTATGACATAAGTAGCTTATGCAAGTTACCCTCTTTATGACATATGTGATTTATGCAAGTTTGGGTTGATTATTTATGCTAGTTGGGTTTGATGCTATATGCATGTTGACACCTTTAGAAACCCATGTTGATGCTAATGTTATGCAAGTTGAACCCATTGAATGTGTGATGAATCTTCCCTTTTAAGTATGTCATGCTAGCGAATTACGTGAGGAACGATGGGGTTAATATTCATGTTAATGAAATGGTGTGAAGTTGGTATGATTATGCATACCATAAAGTGGATGGACATAATTGAGTCAATTATGTACATCGTTAAATTTGTAATTAATTAGGGATAATTAATACAAATTATGGGGGTGATTAATTAGGTGTAATTAATCGACTAAGACACGAGGTTGGACCCTTTTGTAGCATAAGACTGCCCGGAACCGACCGGCAAATCCAGCGGCTACAAATGGTTGGCCCAATGTGAGAGGTATTAGGCACAAACTACATACGTGACAAGTGTAAAGACACGAGGTTAGACTCGGTTATGGCGTAAGGCTGCCCGGACCCGACCGGCAAATCCAGCTGCCATAAAAGATAGTCTAATGTGAGAGGTCTTTACAATGGTTACATTCTTAATCAATTAAGAAACACTTAACCAGATAAGCATGTAGTGGGGCATGAGGGGTTAAGTGGGTGCCTTGGGTGGCATGAGGAAATCAAGTAAGTGCCTTGGGTGGCATGTGGAAATCTAGTGGGTTGCCTTGGGTGGCAATAGAAAATACGATTAGAATACTTAACCAAAGTGGAACATGTAATTAAACATGATTAAAGGGTTAAGTAAGTGCCTTGGGTGGCATGGGGAAAATCTAGTGGTTGCCTTGGGTGGCAATAGAAGATAAGATTAGAATACTTAACCAAAGTGGAACATGTAATTAAACATGATTAAAGGGTTAAGTAAGTGCCTTGGGTGGCATGCGGAAAATCTAGTGGTTGCCTTGGGTGGCAATAGAAGATAAGATTAGAATACTTAACCAAAGTGGAACATGTAATTAAACATGATTAAAGGGTTAAGTAAGTGCCTTGGGTGGCATGTGGAAATCAAGTAAGTGCCTTGGGTGGCATGGGGAAATCTAGTGGATGCCTTGAGTGGCAATTGAAATATGATTAGATGACTTAACCAAACTTTAAACATGTAAGTGGACATGATTATTAAAAAGGGTTAAGTGGGACGCACTAGAAAAAGTGACAAGCTTAGGTGGGTAGCTTATGGGGGCCCATTTCAACCAGTAACCCATATGTATCTTATTGGGCTCGACCCATGTCAAGGACGGGACACGCGTACTGGGCTTGACTATAAGAGGCCAAAAACGGGTTAGCGGTGGCAACGCAAGTCCAACGGGTTTCATATGCGTGTGTGGACCCGGGCTGGTAGGTAAGACGTTGTTGCATCGTGTAGGTATAAGCCGTGCACCGTTGATTGTATTGGGTTGCCACTTTGGGGAGTGATACACCTCATTGTGGGGCCAACACGGGTATCTACATTAGGGAGTCGATCGAATGGGAGTAGTGGGTACACCTAGTGGAGATAGGGGCAGACGGCACCTATGTAGTCAGCTAGGGGTACACGAGACTACTATTAAAATTACTAAGTTGTGGGTACACCTGGTGGAGAAAAGGGCAGACGGCACCTATGTAGTCAGCTAGGGGTACACGAAACTACTATTAAAAATTACTAAGTACACTTAGTGGGATCAACCTTTAAGTAGGAATTACCCTTGGGTGGGTAGATCTGGTGTGGTGCAGTGTAGGAATTACCCTTGGGTGGGTAGATCTGGTGTGGTGCAGTGTAGTATTTATCCTTGGGTGGATAGGCGCGTCTTTACCGTTATCTTAGTTCATCCTAAGTCTAGTTGGCTGCTTAGTGTAGTCATTTATCCCCAGTCGTACCGTACCAGGTTTATATCATACCCTAATTACTTTAATGATTGAATTGTTAAAGTTATAGGGCTCACTCAGACTTATGTCTGACCCCGTTGTTTTTATCTTTTTCCCCAACCCTCAGGTCATCAGAGTGGGCCTAGTGCTAGTGGACTTGGATCAGATCGCTTTATCTGTCTTTTGGAGCTTGGACCATTGGTGTAAAGCTCAGTTTATCTATGGCTATTAGTTCATGTAGTGGGATTATGTACTTTTGTTTTATCAAGATGGATATTATGTACTTGACTCTTGTTTATGGTTTTGTGATGTAACCAAGCATGTTTTACTTTCCGCTGCAATGAAATGATGTTTTAAAATTCTCAAGTATTACTTATATCTGTCTTGTTGTAACTTTTCTGTTCTATATTCACTTAAGATACTCCACCGATGCTATGGCATTCCCTTAGTGAGTGACCGTAACGGGTGTGGGGTGTTACAAGCATTCTCTTAGAGACATTGTCGATATTTGTTCCCCTTCCTGGGAGGTCATTAGCCTTCACTGCATGAAGGGCTCTTAGCCTCTACTGTGGAGAGGTTGCCTTCATTATGAAAAGGAATTTGGTAACTCAATGTTGGTCTGCTCCTACCGATTGGTGTGGACATTGGAGATTTCATTGAGTGCCTTCAAATATGTCATTTATAACTCAACTAGTCTGCTCCCATCGACTGAATCCAACATCGAAGAATCCATTGAGTTCACCTCTACCGTGGAGTGGCGACCTTCACAGGCATCGTGAAGGAATTTGGCAACACTCAACGTTAGTCCACTCCCGCTGATTGGAGTTTGACATCGAAGACTTCATTGTGTGCCTACAAAGAGGTCGTTTATAACTCAATTATTCTTCTCCCATCAACTGAATCAAGCATCGGAGACTCCATTGAGCGCACCTCTACTGTGGAGAGGCGACCCTCATGATCGACGCAAAGGTCAATACAAAAGATTTCTACCATTACTATGCAAAGGACTTTCCGAGCCTCTGCTATGGAGAGGTGGACCTTCACGATGGACACAAAGGTCAATACGATGGATTTTAGTTGCTGCGTTGTTCCATAAGGCGAACATCAGTCTTCGTGTTGGATGCGCTTAACTATGGTAAGCGATCGTAGCCAGATCGAGAGGTTTCCTTGGTAGAACTTTGCATGGTTTGCTTCATTCCGTAGGGCGAACATCAGTCTTCGTGTCGGTTGCACTTAACTATGGTAATCAATCGCAGCCGAACCGATGTTGTGGCTCCTTGGGCGGAACTTGCCTTTTTTGATTTTGGCTCCATAGTCACTTGCTGTGCTTTCGCCGCTTGACTCTTGGCAACTTCTTTAATTTACTCCTCAAGGAGGTGCTCTTCATCGTTGCACTTATGCATATTGATGTTTATAGCGCTCGTCACTTGAGTTGGTGTTATCGGAGTCATGACGCTGTATCGAATTTCAAGGAAGCACGCGCACGTCGGATAGGCTAAAATAAAAAATCATCTTTTAGCAAGTTTTGAATTAACAAAAATTTTACAAGTAAAAGATTTACACGGGCAGGCATTCTATTATTCATGAAGCTAATGTTCAGTACGACGCTTGAAAAAATAATTACAAACTTTTTACAAGGAATTTGAACATAGTATCAAGTAAAATATAGACAAAGATGAACGTTGTTCCAGGCCCTTGGAATTGGAATGCCATCAACAATTGTTAGTTTGAATGTGCTATCCAACAATTTTGGCTAATGATGTATGGACCTTCCTAGTTTGGCCCAAAGTCTCTGGTTGCTGTCATGACTCTCTTTAGGATAAGATCCCCGACTTCGAAGGTTCGTTGTCTAAATTTGGAGTTGAAATGCCTGGCAATCCTTAGCTATTGAGCTGCAACTCTAAGTTCTGCCTTATCTCGCCTTTCCACTTGTTGATAAGGAGCTTTGATCTGGAGCTTTTCATTCCCATCTTAGTTGAAATGGATTCTGCGGTGTGTATGGACTTCTAGCTCCATCGGAGTCATTTCCTCTAAGCCAAATGACAAGGAGAAAGGAGTGTGCCCAGCAGCAGATTTATGAGTCGTCCTGTATGCCCATAGTGCAAGGGGTAATTCGTCGACCCAACCACCTTAACCTTACTCGAGTCGCTTCTTGATGGTTGATTTGATGACTTTGTTTACAGCTTCCACTTTCCCGTTTGCCTTCGGAAGGGCCACTGCAGCAAATCTTTTCTTGATTTTGTATTTTGCACATAATTCTTTAAATTGTGTCCCATTATCTGTTATTATCTTCTGTGGCACACCAAAATTGCAAATAATGCTCTTCAAGATGAAGTTGATAACTTTCTTTGAGGTGACTGTGGCCAGTGGCTCTGCTTCAGTCCACTTGGTGAAGTAATCAATAACTACAATGGCATATTTGAAACTGGATTTCATAGTAGGTAATGCCCCGATTAGATCGATGCCCCAAACAACAAATGGCCACGGATTGACCATTTGAGTCAACTCAGCAGATGGCGCTCTTGGGATCTATGCTATTCTCTGGCATCTGTCACATTGCCTTGTTTAAGTTGAAGAGTCTTTGTGCACAACAGGCCCGAATTAACCGTATCACAGTATTTTCTTAGCTAATGTCTGACCACTAGTATGACCTCCACACTCTCCATCGTGCAGTTCTGCCAAGATTGCTTTAGATTCCTCCTTAATAACACAGTGGAGCAAAGTTATAGAGAAGCCTTGCCTATATAGCCGACCATCCTAAATGAGATACATAGGAGCCTTTCTGAGCAGTTTCCTTTGCTTATTCTGGTCATATGGGAGCACACTTTTGAGGAGATAATCCTTGATTGGAGTCATCCATGAATTTGGCTTTGCGACAGTTTCCATGATCCAATCTATATCATAATCATCAGTGCTGGATTTTGAGAGGACTTCAACTGGGTCTAATCCCAACAGTTGTGCATCTCCTGCACTGGCGATCTTTGCGAGTGAATCCAATTTCAAGTTTTCTTCTCGAGGAACATGTGAAATGGTGTAATAGTCGAAGTAATTAAGTAGTTCCTGTGATGTTGATAGGTAAGCTGGCAAGTTTCCTCCCTTAGCCTGTAACTCTCTTTTAACTTGACATACCACTAACTGTGAGTCGCTGAAAATGAGGGTTTCAAATATAAATCTTCTGTGATCTTCAATCCAGTAATCATAGCTTTATTCAGCTTTGTTATTCGTTGATGGGAATTCAAGTCTCAAGGCATAGCATAAAGAACGTCCACTAGGAGTCTCTATCACTACTCCTGCCCCTGAGCAATACTCATTCATGGTTCCATCAACGAATAGATTCCATCGAGTAATGATCTCGACAGTCTCTTCTTCTCATCACCCCATCCATAAATTCATCGATGAAAACTGCTAAAGCTTGTCCATTGATTGCCCTCCACGGATGGTTAGCGATATCGTATTGGCTAAGCTCGACGATCTTGGGACGAAACAAAACTTTCTTTAGAGGCTGATCTGTGAGAACTTTGATAGGACAAGACTAAAAATATAGCCTTAGCTTTTCTGAGGCAATGAGCAGACAGTATGCAAGCTTCTCCAACTTGGGATAGTTTTGCTTTGCCCCGGAAAGCCTCTTACTGATGTAATATACCGGCCTTTGAACTTTCTAATCCTCTCTGATTAATGCAGCGCTCAAGGCGTGGGATGAAACTTCCAAATATAGAAATAGATCTTCTCCGTATCTAGGCTTCGATAACATTGGCGGTGATTCCACATGCTTGACCAATTCTTCAAAAGTTGTTTGACACTTTGGGGTCCACTGGAAGTCTTTCCCTCCTTTCCTCAGAGCATCGAAAAGCGGAATGCACCGACCTGTTGCCTTAAATATGAAGCGACTTAATACAACAACTTTCCCATTTAAACTTTGAATCTCTTTTTCATTCTGGGAGCTCGCATTTAACTCAAAGAAAAAACTGTATAGGGTTGACTTCGATTCCCCGGGTATTAACCATAAACCCAAGAAATTTACCTAACACGACTCCGAACGAACATTTAAGAGGATTGAGTTTCATGCTATACTTTCTCAGAATGTTGAACAACTCGTTCAAATTCTATAAATGGTCATTCACTCTTTTGGACTTCACCAGCATGTCGTCTACGTAAACTTCCATAGTCTTGCCTATTTGAGATCTGAACATTGAGTTAACAAGGCATTGGTAAGTTGCTCCGACATTTTTCAACCCGAACGACGTTACTTTATAACAAAACAAGCTGACATATGTAATAAAGCTCGTGCTTTCTTGATCAGGCTCGTGCATCATGATCTGATTGTAGCCGGAGTATGCATCCATGAAAGATAAGAGTTCATTCCTCGTTGTTGTGTCAATAAGCTGGTCAATTCTAGGCAGCGGGAAACTGTCTTTGGGCCACACTTTATTAAGATCAGAATAATCAATGCATACTCGCCACTTGTTGTTGGGTGTTTTCACAAATACAGGATTCGACGCCAGGCTAGATATGTGGACTCTCGCATAAAGTTAATCTGCATAAGTTTGTCCACTTCTTCTTTGAGAGTTGTTGACCTTTCGAGGCCACGAATCCTTCTTTTTTGCTTAACTAGAGTGATGATTGGGTCGATGTTGAGTGCATGAACTGCCACTTCGGGGGATATGCCACACATGTCAGAGTGACTCCAAGAAAAAAACTTCAAGATTAGCTTTAAGAAACATAACCAACTCTTTCTGCAATTTCTGGCACAACTGAGATCCCATTTTTAGTACTCTATCTGGATCTTTAGGATGCACGAATATTGGAATGGTGATCTCAGTTGGTGCCGCTCGTTCATCCCCTGAACTAGTCTTACGAGGATCCATTTCTTTGTATGCTCCGCTATGTTTTCCAGTGTAGGGGCCGCCCCCTAACTGGTATAAGACGGGCTCTTGAATGCGGAGGGGAGCCTCCACATTCTTATTTCCCATATCTTTCTTTTTAGCATCGCGCAGTTCTATAAGGTAGCATTCTCTTGTGGTCTCTTGGTCTCCCTTGACTACTCCGACACCGTTTTCAGTTGGAAATTTCATGGTTAAGCACCACGGTGCCAAAGCAATCCTGAACTCTGCAAGAGCGGGCCTACCCAAGAATGCGTTGTAGGTAGATATATCATCAACTATCACAAAAGTTTTCTTTTAGACGACCACTCTATCTCCTCTCCCAAATCAACTAGAAAGTCAATGGTTTAGATAAGCTGTTTGGGTTCCCTGTGTACCCTTGAATTTTGGTCAGACATGGTTGTACGTATGCCATCAAGAGCTTCATTTAGTTGAACGTGTTACTGAATAGAACATTGCATGAGGCGCCGCAGTCCACAAGCAACGTCTTAGCTGTCACGGGTCCTATTCCAATGGTCACAACCATGGGATCAAGAGTGGGCGTTATCACGCCGTCAACATCCTTCTCTTTGAAGACAATATCCTTAAAAGTGATCTTCTGTTGTTTACCTGGAACTGTGTTGCTCAAAATCAAGCATCTATCGTCTTTTAGGATGTACTTAAGGGCACCAACATATCGTTCGATGTTTCCCCAACTTCATCCAGCAGGACGAGGGCTCCCGATATGGTATTGGTCACAGGTCGTGGATTGCTCTGCACTAGAGCTCTATTGGCCTGACCTGATTGGTCTACAGATGTACCTTGCCCCTGAGCAGCCAGAGCGGAGGTCTGAGCTTGAGGCTTCTTTACATATTGCTGAAGTCAATTTTTCCTAATCATTTCCTCGATCAATGTCTTCAAGTGATTACATTCGTTAGTATTATGACCAGGCTGATTATGAAATATACAGAATTTTCTCGACTTAGCTTCCTGGTCGCCTGTTATTATATGTTCAGGCTCTGCATACTCTTTAGAATCTTTTACTGAAAAGTAGATGTTTTCAGGGGTGTCATTCAGAGGCGTCAGCTCTGATGCATTGAAAAGACGAATATTCTTTTTTCCATTACCCCGGTTGCCTTTTCCACCGTTTGCTCACTTTTTCCCCTGATTCCACTTTTGATTAGCTTGAGTATCTACACTCTTTAGAGCTTCAACAACGCTATTACGACCAACCTTCTGACTATAAGAAGGATCACCATCTACCCTCATGTACTCCTCAGCATTTTTGTAGAATTTCTTGAGCGTGTTCGGTTTTCATTTTAATCCATCTACCAAACTCACTCTTCTTATCTGTAGCACTAATTAGAGACATCGGTATCATACGGGGGTTAGGATTCCCCACTTCAGATAAAGCAGCATTGAACCAGTTAAGAAAAGCTTTAACAAACTCTCCTATATTTTTTTTCCATCGATGTTAGAGATACAACATCTTTCGCCTTTTTAGCTTGCAGCCTGAACTGCTCTTTGAACTTCCTTATTAAGTCAATAAACTTGTATACAGACATAGGCAGAAGCCTTATAAACCACAACGATGTCACCCCTTCCAAATAAAGAGGAAAATATAAGCATTTGATCTCATCTGTCTCCTTAGCCACGTTCATGTGCCATTCATACTTATACAGAAAGAAGTTAGGATCAGAATTTCCACTGTAGGGAGGCAAAGTAGGATGAGTGAACTTTTTTGGGAATTCAGCCTTGTGTATTCTTTCAATGAATGGATTTTTGTTGGTAGAAAAATCCCATTCCCATTCATTATCATTGCGGACCATGTTATCCTTCATGATTTGCTTGATCATGTCCAAGATATACTCCTCTGTGTTGTGTTGTTGCGCAGGGCTGATCTCAATCTCTTTCCCGGATGCTCGTCTTGGTAAGCGATCGCGGTTAGAGGATCGAGTTCTTTTACCTGCACTATGAGGACGTGCCCCCTTGGAAGGACTAACAACCTTTTGGGTATTTCGATCGAAATGATTTTTGGCTTTGGGCTTTGAATCTTTAACATAAGCTTCATCCTTAACGCTTTCCCAACCAATAAGATCTTCCATATCATTATTATGATTACGATCAGAGGACGATGAATCTGCCTTCTCCTCAAGGTCGACATAGACTCTTTGAGGAGGTGCATGATTGGTTTGAGTGGTAATAAGAGCAGTTATCCTATCCATCAGAGCTTGATTAAAAGCTCCCATCTGTCGGTTCAAGTTGGCGACAACAACATCCAACTTGTCCTTGGTTACACCAGCTCTGCTAGTTGAACTCTGACCAATTTCGAGGCGGTTAATTTGTGGTGTAGCTTAATTTGCATCATTATTAGAGCCTCCTCTAACAGATTTACTTCCAACCTTCTTTGGTGGAGCCTTTATCTCGGACAATCTTTTAAACTTAGAAGAAAATCTTTCAATCGGCCTGGATTTTAGACTTTGAGAATCTATCATAAAATGCAGGCTTCAAAATTCGACCTCCCTCATAAAGCACTTGACCTTAGGATGTGGAGGGATGCGGCCCTATGATGGGCACCAAAAATGTTAATGCACAAAATGGCACTAACACCCCGAGGTGTAATTCAACACTTCAGAAATAATTAAGACCTAGAAAAATGGTAGCCACAAACACAAAAAGCAAGTAAAAAAGAGTCTTTCCTTCGCATTCAATTATAACAGGCACTCCCGAATCTAGCGTCGTTTGGCGTAGTAGCGGCGAGCGAAATGGGAGCAGCCTAAACTATGAAAATGGGGCTGTGGAAGAGCAATACAAGCGATTTGTTGAGAAGGAAATCCAAGTATCAGATTCCTACCAAGATAAGTAGAAATTCCAGCCACTATCACACCCAAAAATCTAAACTTTGTCTTACGTAATGGGATTAGATACCCCAGTAGTCCTAGCCGTAAACGATGGAATTATCTGACAATCACTGATTCACAAACCTCGTGTGGGGCTAATAGTTTTCATTTCGCACTACATGAGGATGGTCTGATTTCGGTGCTTCCGGCTCATTCACCGAATAACCCATTATTCCCACTTAAAATAGTGCAAGGCAAGGACTGGATAAATGAAAGGAATATGTACCTCTAGGAAGGATTCTAAAAAAGTTTGATTATATCCAATTAGATTTGCAATAGAAAGTTCAAAACTTCTTACCTGCTCGATCCAATTTGTGTTGTGATTTTGGCACTGGACGTTCCAAAATGGGATTTATAGTGATTCGGCCTAGATCTAGCCTACGTCCACTTTGAAGAGTATTTTCATTATCACTTTCAATGTTACAAGGTACATGATTTCTCTAACTTCACTGTTTTTCTCTCTTTACAATGATTTTCTCTGCTTTCTGCTCTTTACTCTCTTGATTCTCTCAATTTCGCTGTGGAAATTGCTAGATCTGTATGATTGCGATGATTGTTGGAGTCGATCTTCAAATTTTTGAGCACTTAGATAAACTTTAGCGAATCCATGGCAATTGAGATGTTGAATCGAAGCTTGATAGAGGTTTAATGGAGGTTACATTGGTTTGGAGTTGTTGAGAAATGAGTTTAGCAGCACTTCATGGTTAGAGAAATCTGTCCCTTTAGTGGTGGAAATGTGGGGGTATTTATAGGTGTGGTTGTGAGGTGGAGAGGTCAAAAAATAAGTGTACAGGGGGTTAGGTCGTTATAACAACCCGAGTCTTAGGTTGATTACGACCTGAACCTTAGTTCGGTCATAACCTAGCATTATCTTCTGCCCCAAGAAACGATCCGCGGATTGAACGACCTACTTATAGCCTTAGGTCATAAAACGATGTGGCATTTGCACAGGTTTGAACGGCCTGGATAAGAACGACCCGACCTAACTGCGTAAGGACAACTTGCATGTTGCCTCCTTAGACCGTTAACCGGCTTAATGCCCACGACCTAATTGCTTTGCTAGATCTTGGGATGCTACAATGCTTAAATGATGTAGAAGCACGACGACCTGATGACTTTATTGATGACATGGCAGTAACAACCTGACGTCTCACATGCTAGGAATGGCCTGATACTTTCTATTTCAGGTAAGGATGTATGTATAGGCGAGAAGGTGGGCCGAGCGAAATGCAACGTGGCATGCATCTTTTTCTGGGTCGGCCATGTGTAACTCTATCTTATAAAGTAGTTGTAGGCGGAGGGACCCGGTCTCCTACCGATGAATAGTTCTCCTCGAGATGCGTGGCATACGTGAAACTTGAACTCTGGTGCATGAAAAGTAGTGTTGGTTAAAGCTAACCGGTTCAGTAGCCTTGTGAGTAGGACTTCGTCTTGTAGCGCATAATTTGGCCTTATATTTCCGATCTAACATTCTAGGCTTAACCCGATCTTCAGGAGTTATTCGATCGATCGGCTAGCT
Organism: Allium sativum; assembly: GCA_030737875.1. NCBI lineage: Eukaryota > Viridiplantae > Streptophyta > Magnoliopsida > Asparagales > Amaryllidaceae > Allium > Allium sativum. The sequence continues at coordinate 157,488,381 of CM060918.1, read as the reverse complement.
TTGAATTCAGAGGTGTTAACCAATTCTAGAGGATGATATCTTCGCGTGCTATGAAGGTGGCTCGGTTCGAACTGTAATCAATCGATCCATAGTGGAGGTAAGGTTTTAGGGGCAGAGAGTTCGGTTGGTATTTGATAATGAGCCTCGGTCTTGAGTTGTGTCGGCTTTCTCCAAAAAGCTGGTCAACATTATGTTTGTATAATAATCATTAACAGTAATTATTATATGTCCAATCTTAATTATTTAACATTTATTCTTAAAAGTTAATTATAATCATTAACTATTATTTATTTTCGATTTTTTATTTCTAAATTTTATGAATACTTTGTAGTTTTATTTTAGTTATAAGTTTTTAAAATTATTAAAATTATTTAATATAATTACCAATTATAATTATTAGATACTAAGTAATAAAAATACATATTAATAATTAATTATCAAATACAATTATTAAATATTTGCCTTAGTTAATCCAGTATTAATTATTAAATATTGATTATTAAAAGTTAATTATAATGATTAACTATTATTTATTTTGGATTTTTTTATTTCTATATTTTATGAATACTTTGCAGTTTTACTTTAATTATAAGTTCAAAATTACCAAAAGTGAAAAAGCTTTTTATTTCTCTTAATGGCGACTAGGTCATCTCCTTTCTTTTTTTCCAGCTCTTTTCTTTAAGCCCTGCTCCTCTACCCACCATGCATCTGCCAAATATCCTTTCTCTCTGTCTCTAATCCTATCTAGCTTTCATTGTTGTGATTCAGAAGAGCTTTCTTTCCCTGTTAACCAGATCCAATCCCTACTTTCTTTTTTCTTGAAAATCATTGTCGATTCTTCGCTCTCGACATATCTACAGATTTTCCCACTAATCCAACGATCTTACATATGGTGTTCCTCTTTCCTTCCTTTTGACTATGTGATGGTTTATTGTACGTTACCTTTCGCGGCTTACATATCAGTTCGACTCTCTAGTACTCGTCGAAAAGCAGACCACTTGGTGGTTGTGGATCAGACTCTGTCAGACATGCTGGTAAGTTTTCAAGTTGTTGTCTTTTTTGTCTTGGTTGGTTGGTGCTACAGTATATTAATTTTTTGTTCTTAGGTAGTGTCGACAGCGTATCAACTTATGTGGTATGCCTTAGTGTAGTTGTATTCTCTGTCATTTCTGTTCAATTTCATATGGATCTTGCTTTCTTTTTTGTGCCTCCTTGGTTGTGGTGTTCAGTTGTAGGGGTTGGTATTGTTGGAAGTTAGGTTGGAAGTCATTTCCCTTGTCAAGTCTGAAGATATTGTTGGCGGGTATTGTGATTGCGGTGTAGCATCTTGTTGTGCAGCTACATCTAGAAAATATTTTGTTGTAAAGCATGTTAATGTTGGAATCTACCAGCTGTGGTGATTCCCTCCTTGTATTCGTTCTTGTGCGATTTTTCTCTTGAACAACTAGTGGAATAGCAACTGCTGTGAAATAATCGGTGAGACGGCGCTTGCAACTTGTTTCGTAATCAGGGTTTCAGTTGGTGCTGAGCTTTGTAATTGTTATTTTGCATTTTCCATTTGCTAAGTTGCACCCTATGTGGTGATGATCTAGTTTATTTCCAAATACTTTTGTTGTGATTTAGCTTTGTAAAATGTCTCTAACTAATAGACGATATGACTATCACCTGTATTTTGTAGTTTTCATTCGTTGTTTTAATGAAAAAGTGTTACGGATCACAATAAAATTTGTTTGGCCTTCCCAAAAAAAGAACAAAATTATTCAAGTAATTGAATATTTAATATTATTACCAATTAGAATTAATGAATACTAAGTATATGCCTTGCCAAAAAAAGTACATATTAATATTAATTATCAAAAACAATTATTAAATATTTGTCTTAGTTATTATTTATTAGTTTAATTATATTATAATTACTATTAATTAATAGATAATCAATATTAATTATTTTACAATTATTTATATATTTAATTAAGTACACATTAATTAGTAGACATTAATTTTTAATTATTTTTTAACTGAAAATTATTATTTAATTATAGAATTATAAACTATAAATATCACAATATAGTAATAAAATTTATTATCAATTAATAATTATGCTAAACTTTAATCTAATTATTATGTAATTACTAATAGGTAATTATTAGTAATTATTGATTATTTAATAGTTGATTATTTAATATTATGAATATTTTATTAATTATGTAACACTTGTTGTTAATTATATGTTTTAATTATTAAATGCAATTAATAATTACTGAATATAATTTACACATTATTAATAACTAACCATGATAAATTATTAAAGTATTATTTCATATTAATTAATTTTTATTACTTAATACTTACGAAATATTTCTTATTACTTCGTACTTCTGTATTTCATGGTAACAATGTTTACCAAAGGTAGGGGAAAAATATATTTTAAAGGTATGTTTTTCACAACTGGAATTTCCAACTGTATAAAAATACAGTTCTCGCAAGTGGCGCTTAAAATATATATTTTTTTACAACAAGTTTGGAAGCGCAGTGGCAAATAATATGTTTATTCAACTGTTGTGTAAGCACAGTTGCTAAAAGTAAGTTTTTGCAACTGGAAGGGAAGCACAGTTGCTAAAAAAATATTCTTTTCGCAACAATAAAAATGCCTGTCATTATACCTATTGCAACAGCTACGAAATGTCTGTCGCTAAATGCATTTACTGCAACTATTGTTTGTCACCAGTTGCAGATAGCTAGTTGTAATAGTGTATTTTTCTTGTAATGGAAAATATAATATATGTAGATTGTTTCATAAACATAATTAATGTAAATGCATTAGTTATAAAAATACAATGTTACTTAAATGATATAATGTTAGATAAAAAGTATATTCGCAATGTAATTAAAAAATATATAATGTTTGCAAAATATGAAGTAAAAAAGAATTCATTGCATATTCACAATGCAATTATACTTGCATAATCATAATGCAGTTATACATGAAGTAGTTAAAAATATAATATTAGTTAAAAAATACAGTAATGCGGTAACACTAGTGTAATTAATTATCTTAAAATTTATAACTGCTATTATTATAACTTCATCATGTAAATGCAGCTAATCACACTAAATATCATAACCACTATTTTCATATGTCTTATAACAGTAATGGCAATAATAATAAATAAATACATTATGCAAACATATTTGCATAAACATTAAGTAATTCAGAAAACAATAATAATCATAGTGAACACAAATCATATTAGCCAAAAATATATCTGCCTAATCATAATGTAGATAAAAGAAGAAAAAATAGATAAAAATAAAACTTGTAACTCAAAACTACCTAATCATAAGTCATAACCCAGTTAAAAAATGATAATAATCATACAAATTATGTTAATAACAATTAGTATGAACATGAACAACTATCAGCTACTTTTAATTTAAAACTACATAACCCCTCAACGCACTCAAATAAGATTTAAAATAGTTTTTAAAGTACCTTCATAACCCTAATATTTAATATATTAAAATTCAACATCGTACAGTATTCTTAACATGCTCATTTCGAGGAGAATTCTACCCGGGTTTCCTTCTAAATTTCAGGTATATAAACCTTCAAATTAGGAAAAGTGGTCAACAGAAAAGTTCAAGGTCTTGTAGTTAGCTTTCAGATTGTTAAAGAAATCAAAATTTCATCAGGAATTGAGGAATTTATGGTCAAATTACCGATCGTCATTTTCATAGATTCGAGCCCTATCATTCGTTCTTAATATTCACATATTTTCTTCGGAATATGAAATTTATATATACAATTAAATAGTTTTTCTCACCTTAGAATTGTAGCTTCAACTTGTATTTTATTCTCTTGGCTTCTTCTAAGCTTCTCCTCTTTATCTTGCTTTGTTTTTGTTTTGTGAATGTATGAAAACAAATGAACATTTCTACCTTATTTATAGCATTCTTTAAGGCTAATCTGGTAATATGTTTTTGACACTTGTGTACTTTATCTTCGTGAAAGCATTAGGAAGTAAACACATGCCCCCTTGTGTGCCTTAGGATGTTTCTACATATGGACACCTAATCGGGTTATATGTCTTTCTTTCCTTTATTATGAAGACATGTATATGATTCATTCGATGACACATGTCCTTATCATTTCATACCACCGATCTTATTTTTTCAAATGTATATATATAGTATTTGTTTCTAGTTATAAGCTATGTGTTATATATATACATATATATATATATATATGTATATATATATGTATGTATGAATGTACGTACTCATTATTCTTGAATGATTTAATCGAATCGAATTGGTATATTCGAAAATTCTAGAAACTTTTTCATACCCGATTTTCAAGTTAGGATGTTACACTCCACCACCCTTAGAAAAAGATTTCGTTCTCGAAATATAAGTTATAAACAATTCTAGATAATCTCTATGAATTTCTAAATCCACCTTCAATAATGCTTCGTCTTCATTGTGATAATTTCATTGAACTTTCGCTAAGGGAATTTCTTTTGTTCTTAACTTTTCTTTCAAGAATCCAAACAGGACTTTCTATGTACTTAGTCCCCTTTTTAACTTCGATCTTGCTTAAATCAATCACATGAGATAGGTTAGAAATATACTTTTGTAGCATTTATATGTGAAGTACATTATGAATATCTAATAATTTCTCAGGTAAATCGAGTTGGTATGAAACTTTTCCAATTTTATTGGTAATATGAAATGGTCTGATAAATCTCAGTGATAGTTTTGACTTCTTTTTCAAAATCACATAACCCACTAGTACTGGAGAAACATTAATAAATACTTGGTCTACTACTTCAAATTCCAAATCCTTTCTTCTCTGATTTGCATAACTCTTTTTCCAACATTGAGTTGCTTGCAATCTTTCCCTTATGATAGAAATATTTTATGTTGTTACCTTTACTAGATATGGACCGTGAAGCTCATGATCTCCAACTCCTACCCAACATACTGGCGAACAACAAGGCCTTCCATTCAAAGCTTCATATGGGGTCATACCAATACTTACTTGATAATAATTATATACAAATTCTATTAATGGCATGTGAGTTTCCCATGTGATTTCAAATTCCATTATACAAGATCTTAACATATCTTCTATGGCTCGATTCATCCTTTCAGTTATCCATCTGCTTGAGGATGAAAGGTATTAACGATATTTTTTCGTCAACACCGGAGATAGGTCTAAAGAAATGGATCTAAGGGGAAAATGGGATTATTTAGTTCCTACAAGTTTGAGTTAGTTCATCGTTTCCTAGATATCAAGGTCTTAAGCCCGAAGATTAGTTACTCTTCCCTCAAGGGGTGAGTATCACGCTTACGAGACTTAACAACCAACAGTTACCTTGGGATAAGGGTTCCCTAAGAACAACACAAGGTAAAAAGCTAAACAACTTGGAAAAGGGGTTTTACAATAACCTTGGGGAAGGATTAGGACTTGGGCGAGAGAACTTTGTCATGTAGAAAGCATAAGGTATATGTAAAGGAAGTAGCTAAACAACTCATAGAAATTAAGCTAAGTGTCGATTTGCTCTTTATTGCTCACTGACTTGAATACATAAGTGTTTACAAATGAAATCCCCAAATTGATTTAGAAATAGGGTTTACTCTATAAGAAAGGAGTACCAGATTGGGGAATGAGAATTCTGACCTAAAAACGTGACCCCTAGGATCTTATTTATAGACAGATTGGGACCCCTTTTGTCATTGGGTTAGCAGAAGCCTCTATCGGGTGCAGCAACTATGTGTCAGCTGCCTTTTAACTTTCGGTTCCGGTCGCCTTGGCTTTCAGCCATTCTTTTAGTGTTGTCTATAGACTTAACGGAGCCCTCGGTGTGTCGGTCTTGGCTCTCGGAAAGCTGGTCTTGGTCCTTGAAGCCTTTCTTTGATGTTGCTTCTATCTTTCGTATCGATACCAAGCTCGTTGGTATGGATAGCTTTTGAGAAAGACTTTCGGCTTTCGGTCATAAACTTCCGGCCTTGTCTTCAGGTCTTCATAGCACTAGGTTTCGTGCCTCAATCTTCCCATGTTCCGAGGACCATCACTCCGTACGGCATTGACACTAAGCAAGTTAGTGTGGATGGCTCTTCTTTTCAGAAGCCTAGGTTGCTCTCGGTAAATTTCAGGAAAGGGTTTCAGTCTTCCGGAAGGATGCTTTCGGTGTATTACTTGTTGATTTCTGAAGTTACCTCTTGGTGATCATCAAGCTTTTGATCTCGATTACTGCCTTTTGGAAGGTTCCTCTTATATTTCGGTTTCTTGTGCCTCTGACGCCTTCATCTCCTTACGCATCAACATTAAGTAAGTTAATGTTGATAGCCCTTTTTCATTTCTTTGGTCTCGGGTTATAAGCTTTTGTCCTTTCTTTCTACCTCCTTCCGGTTTTGGGTGGTTTTCCTTTGGAACTGAAATTACGTTAGCTACCTTTCGAATCAGAACTACCCTGTTAGTATTCTACCTTCACATCAGATCCAAGCTTCCTTCTTCAATGATGGTGTTGGGTTTGTACTTTTGGACTGTTCTTTTATGCTGGTGGCGGTCCGATACCCCTTCACCAATAGCCTATTTTGGTGTTGAATTTTGGTAGTAACAAAAGGTTGTGCTTAGCTTTAGTGATGTCCTTAGTGCTTTTTGAATACTCCTCGAAAATCTTGAAGTGAATTGTGAGTCAATCTGAAACAATGGTAACTGGTATACCATGTAGTCAAGCAATTTCTTTCAAATAGATTATACACAGTTTCTACATTGCATAAGTCATGTTGTAATGTATGAAATGTGCTCACTTTTCCAAGAGATCCACAACTACCTATATTGCGTCATGGCCACGTTTAACATTGGTAATCCAATAATAAAATCCATTATTATATGTCCCAATTTCCATTCAGCTATAAGATGTGGCTGCAGAACTCCGGCCGGTCATTGTTGTTCCACTTTAATTTGTTGGCATGTGAAACATTTTTCCACAAATTCAATTATTTCCTTTTTCATTCCATTCCACCTAAACCGATGTTTAATATCCTTAAACATTTTTTTGCTACTGGACGCACCGTAAGCCTTGAGCGATGTGCTTCACTAAGAATTTCATTTTTCAGTTTAGTTTGATTTGGAATACAAAGTCAATTTTTGAAGTTATACCCTCCATCCTTATCGATGTTCCAATCTATAGGTTTCTTATCCTTTATCTTTGTAAATAGCTCATCTAATTCCTATCTTCTTGCAGGGCTTTCACTATTCTACTTATTAAAGTCGGCTGAATAATAAGATTAAAGCGTGCTACTTCGTTAACTATGGTTCCATTAATCATCCTTGTGCCAGTGTTCATATCAGCAAGAGTCTCTAGAGCTCCCCATTCTCTTATCATTAAATTGGCTACTACACCATAGGTTTTTCGAGTTAATGCATTTGCAACTTTATTTTCCTTTCCTAGATGATTATGCCATATAAAACCATAATCTTTTAAAAATTCCATCCACCTTCTTTGTCTGATATTTAATTCTTTTTTTGTGAAAACAATTGTTTTAAACTCTTATGGACTGAGTTAATATGGAACTGTTCTCCACACAGGTAATGCCTCCATATTTTTAAAGCAAATATAATTACAGTCAGTTCTAAGTCATGCGTCGGATAATTGGCTTCATGTGACTTTAATTGACGAAAACCATAAGAAATAACTTTTTCCTCATGTATTTACGCATCCTAATCCTTGTCTGCATGCATTCAAATATACTTTATATGGGACTTGACTCCTTGGAAAAGACAGAATTGGTGCCCCCGTCAATCTTTTCTTTAAGGTTTCAAATGTTGTGTTACATTTTTCATTCCAAGTAAACTTGATTTCCTTACGAGTTAATTTTGTTAGTGGAGATGCTATCTTTGAGAAATCGTGAATAAATCTTCAGTAGTAACCAGCTAATCCCAGAAAACTTCGAACTTCTGTTAGTGTTGTTGGAGCATTCCATTTCAACATCGCCTCAACCTTTGATAGGTCTGCTCATATTCCATTCTTTGAGACATCATGTCCAAGAAATTTTACTTTCTCCAACAAGAATTCACGTTTACTAAATTTTATATATAGCTGATGTTCTTTTAGTGTTTTGAGACATAAATGCGAATGGCATTCATATTCCTCCTTTGTTTTAGAGTAGATAAGGATATCATCAATAAACACAATGACAAGAAGTTCAAGATATGGACGAAACACAATATTCATTAAATCCATGAATACTGCTAGAACGTTGGTAATGCCAAAAGGCATCACCAAGAATTCTAGCGTTCATACCATGTTTGGAAACCTGTCTTTGGAACGTCTTCCTCTTTTGTTCTTTATTGATGATACCCAGATCTTAAGTCAATTTTTGAAAATACTATAGCTCCTTAGAATTGATCAAATAAATAATTGATCCGAGGTAATGGGTATTTGTTCTTAATTGTTACCTTATTAAGCTCTCAGTAATCCATGCATAAGTGAAACTTTCCATCGTGTTTCTTTACAAATAATAGTGGTGCTCCCCAAGAAGATTTACTAGGTCTAATAATTCCTTGATCCTCTATCTTCTTAGTTTGTTTCTTTAATATTTTATTTTCCGTAGGAGACATATGATAAGCTGTCGTAGAAAAAGGATGATACCATGGATTAAGTCGATACTAAAATCAATTTCTCTTTTTCGTGGTAATCCTAGTACTTTATGAAAAGCTTCTTTAAATTCCTTTACTATTCGGATTTGGTCCACCATTTGACCCTAATCCTCAATATTGATATGAGGAATATATCTAAATATAAAAGCACAATCAACTTTATCACATGAATAAACAAAGGTTTCATGTTCTCAAATTGCCAAACTTATGGTCCTGCTGTGATAATTCAAGATGGCTTGATATTTTGAAAGCCATCCATCCCAAGTATGAAATCAATACGTTCCATTGGGAAGATTGTTAAATTAGCCACCATATCCTTAAGTTAAATGTTAAGGACACAGCTCTTACATACACTTTCAAGTGTAGTCCTCCATCCTACTAAACTATCCACTATCAAAGGGTTCAATAGTTTCTCAATACGTAATCCTATCTTAGTAGCAAATATTTCAATAATAAGAGAATGTGTGGCACTAGTATCAAATAAAATTCTAGCTTGAAAGTCAAAAAGAAACGTGGTACCTACTACTTGATCCTATTCAGAAACAACTGCATATACTCGTCCTTGTTTCCTCCTATTGTCCTTCCTTGACTTCTTGCAATTCCGACTAACGTTCTCAGACTCATTGCAATTGTAACACACAATTGCCTTTTGTACAATTCGGAGAAATGTGTCCAGTTTCATTGCATCGGTAACATCTCCTTACTTTGTCAGGCTTCTTTTCTTGTCCCATCGGTCCTTTACTTTCTCCTCTTTATTTTTTCCTTTTCTCATTTGGTTCCTTTTGATTGTCAAAGAATTTGTTTGGTTTCCTTTTATTTGAAGCCTTCCTTTCTTTCTGGAACTGAAGATACCCTTCTTCCAGATATAAAGCTTTAGCTACTATTACTCATAAGTTTTGTGTCTATCACCAATAACAAGTCTTCTTATAGGACAAATAAATCCCTTCGCAAACCGTGTAGCATGCTTTTTAAGGTGTATCAATTAAATGATTCCCGAATCGGGATAGTGCTTCAAACTTATTTTGATATTGGGTACTGACATACATTCTTAGGTAAGATTTTGCAATTTTGTTTCGATCTTCTCTCTCTCTCATTCTTCGGGAAATACTTATCCAATTACTTTTAATTAAATTCTTCCCATGTCATCTGTTCCATCTCATCTGGGCAAGTTGTTGTTCGAACTAACTCCCACCAATTTCGAGCTTCCTTTGATAAATGAAAGAATGCTAACTTCCTCTTATCGACTTCATTACATTCCAAAACTTAAAATATATCCTGCAAATGTTGAATCCATTGCTCTGCCCTAACTGGATCTTCATCTCCAATAAATTTCTCAGGTTTCAAACTTTTAAAATGGCTTATAAGGCTGTTTGGTGAAGATATTGAAGAAATGAGCTCTATTTGCTTGATAAAAGATGTGAATAGATCCATAGCATTAGTTTGTTCGGAGGATTGAGCCTCTTGACTTTGAGTTATTGAGTCATTTTGATTTGACATTAATTTCAATAAAAAATAGTTATGGTCATGGATGAAATACCCCTTCAATTATAAAGAATATCTACTGACATACTCAAGTCATGATCACACAATCATGTTATTTTACTTATAACCCTTATTTATAAAAAATTTGTGTGTTCATTTATAATCTCCCCAGAACATAGATTGTCACACATACTACTTGATATGTTAACTAATATTTCATTACTTATTTCATTTTCTTTTAATCTATTGGTATTAATTCATTTGATGGAGAAGAATCACTTTTGTCATTTATTGCTCGAGGAGGTCCGGTAACTTCTTGAGAGTAGTCATTTGAGCCAACTAACTCAGACTCCTCTTCCTCGTACTGTTCAACTTTCTTATTTGGAAAACTTTTACGTCTCATATTCCATCCTTGTGGTGGTAGTGCTCTTTTTTGCTTTAGAAATTCTAAAATTTCTTCATAGTAGTTCCTTTCTGCCATTTTAATTTCCATTTCAAATGGTTTCATTTTCTTGCATAGATGGTAGACAATAAGGTCCTTTTTAATTCTTCTTCATAATCATTAGCTTGATTATAAACTTCATATATCTCATCGAGGAGAATCTTCTTTGCTTTCCTCTTAAGCACGTGTTTTTCCATTGTGCGGCTTGGAGCAACTAATTGTTCGTTTGGTATTGTGGTGCACTTAACTCCACCCCATGAATCCTCTGTACACCAAATTATGTTGCTTGCCATAACTTATAGCTAAAATAGTCATAAAGATGTCAATAATTGTATAAACTTCCTATTCCGACAAGTTAAATTGTGATACTATATAGTTTTCCAAAAGCATCCCTTAAACCTTGGCTTTGATACCAATTACTGCAACACCCCGCTTTGGTACACTTATCCTAAAGCGGTGATTCTACATATAGGCATGGTGCTGATGGAACAGTATCACAATTTAACAAAAGTGTATCAAAATATAAAATCATTCAAAGTACATGATTTTAAACGGAAGAGCTATTATACAATCATCCCATCATATAACATGGTTACAAGGATCCAAGAGTCTAATCCTCATATAATTATAGATATTTGTATATAAAGAGATAATATGATAAAGGTCTTTACTTCAAAGAAGCCAAATAACCATCTATACCTGAAATGTTTTAAGTGTAGCATCATGAGCAACACAGATCCAGTGAGATAGCTTTTTAAGTTATAGTTTTCAAGTCATATCTTAATGGTTTGTACTATAGTTTCAATATGATTCTCTTCTTCAGAGGTTGCATTATTCTAAAGTTCAAAACAAGGAAGACTTCGAGATATGAAAGTAAAAAAGTTCATAATAAATTTTATTCCATCAGAACCCATGCTTTTTCAAAATACATGTTTATGAACCTAAACCACACCCTTAATTTAGTTTAGATTTTAGGATATGTTATCCTGTTGCAGTCGGCATCCCGTCACTAAGTAGGAATGTCCTCTATTCGGCTCAATACCAAAATAGAGTAATAGTGCACTACCCAAGATCTATTGTCTTATACCTCACCCTCGAAGAAATATAATTACGAAAATATTTCCCAAAAGTAATCTTAAATTACATTTTTAAATTCATACTTTTAAGGGTTTAAAATAAACCCGAAACCACCTAAGAAATATTCCAATATATGTTAAGAAGGACCTCAAACTATTGAAGAAAATGGTTACATTTATAATTACTCCATAAAGGCTTTAAAGTCCAAAAGAAAAAGAAGTACAACGTTTCAAAAAGTTCTATAAAAAGCTTCAACGTTAATAAGAATGTTAAAATAAAAATACAACATTTATAAAGCATTATGAAAAGATCTATGGAAGTTTATAATGCTTTTAGACTCGAAACAACTATTGCAGCATTTCTGGTGCGTTATGAAAAGTACTGAGGTTGTTTATAATGGTTTTAGACTCAAAACACTATTGCAGCGTTTTTGGGGTATTATGAAAAGTTCTGGGCTTGTTAGACTGCTTTATAAATAATTCAAAGAAAAGACAGTGTTTCAGAAATACTACAAAAAGTACTGTTTGAGTTAAACTTCAGTGTTAGGAACATTTATAAAGCGTTTCAAATTTTAGATATTTAGATTTTTGACGTGTTTTTGGATAAAATGTTTGGTTTTATTTCTCTATGATAAATATAGTTTTTGACTCCAAATTTAATAGAGTAAGAAGATTTCTTAGTCTACATTATTATCATGAAAAGAAACCACTAAAATTATTTATCAATTTAATATGTAAAATTTGACTACGTATGGTACTTTTAACATGTTCATTTCGAGCAGAATTTTACCCGAGTTTCCATCTAAATTTCAAGCATACAAAACATCGAATTAGGAAAAGTGGTCAACATGAAAATTGTAGATATTTGAGTTAGCTTTCCAGATCATAAAAGAAATCATAATTTTATCAAGAATTAAGGAAGTATTGGTCAAATTATTGAACATCATTTTCATAGGTTTGGTCCTTATCATTCATTCTTAATATTCACATCTTTTCTTCAAATTATGAAATGAATACATACACTTAAATAGTTTTTCTCGCCCTAGAATTGTAACTTGAACTTGTATTTTATTCTCTTGGCTTATACTATGCGTCCCTTCTTTATTTTACTTCGTTTTTGTTTTGTGAATGTACGAAAACAAATGAACATTTCTACCCTATTTATAGTATTCTTTAAGGCTAGTTTGGTAATTTTGCTTGGACATTTTCCCACCTTATCTTTAGGCAAGCATTAGGAAGTAAACAACTGCCCTACATAGGTGTCTTTGGATGTTTCTACACATGGACACCTAATAGGGTTATGTGTCTTTCTTTCCTTTAATCTAAAGACATGTGTATGGTTCATTTGATGACACATGTCCTTAACATTTCATGTCATCTATCTTATTTTTATTAAATGTATATATATATCCTTTGTTTTTTTGTTATAAGCTATGTGTTATATAAATATTTAACATCCCATATTTTGGATCACTTAAGTTTTGAATATTTAAATTAGTTTAAATGTTGAATTCGTAATATAAATGGATTTTTATATTAATTAAATAAAGTTTGAACGTAAATATATATATATATATATATATATATATATATATAATATAAACGAACTCGCAGCAGCGCATAAGCTCGTAATTTGATGATTTGAACTTCAATTGAGTATATAGGATTCAATATAAGTCGGAATTCATTGAAAAAGGAAACTTTTTATTCTAGTTGATTATAATTTTTCAATGTAATTGAAAAATCGAGATTTGATGTTATAAGTTGTCAGTTATGTTCAAATCAAATTTTCAAATAGTCGCCATGGAATCGTTTATAAGCCATAACGATTTATTTAATAAAATAAATCAATTTTAAATCAATTGAATATTGGTTTAACTTGAAAATGTAATATCGAGTTTAAATTCAAGTTAATTTATTCTGGAGTTATATGAATCCAGTTTGTGCGTATATATATATACATATATATAATAATAATATATTTTTTGAGTTGATTTATATTATATTGAATTTAATTTTAAATCATCAATTTAATTTGGTATCTTCTCCATACGATCAAATTAGGCCTTAGAAATTATTTCAGCATGTTCATAATAGTGGTATAACCCTAGGAATCTCGTATGTTGCACTCAAATAGGGATTCGAAATCGCAGGTTATTTTTATCTAAGTCACATCAGTTAAAAATCAAATTACAAAAATAATAATATAGGAGATGACCTATCCATTTTAACATAGACTACCAATAGCTATAGCTGCATCATCTTTCATTTTCACATCTGAATTCGATTCCTTCTTCCCAAAGCTTCAATACACTGCAAATCTATGCATATTCCTAACCAACCTGAATCGACGTTCTTTGTATCCATCTCTCCTTCACCTATATAATATCCTCTCGCATTTGTTATCCTACCAAACCAAATTCATTTCATTCTTTCATTCCTTTTCTTCTGCCATTCGTGAAAACCATCCACCATCAAAAAAAGGAAAAAATAAAAGAAATCAAAATCTAAAAGGAAATCGCAATTGAAATCACTAGGTCTAATGGAGCTTGAAATCGACGCTCGCAAATTAAAGGGTACGCGATGTAATTTTTAGTAGTGTTCGGATGGTTTTTTTTCCTGAGTTATGCTAAGGGGATTCCGATCCTAAATTAGGCATGATTTAATGGTAGAAGGTTGTCGCGATTTCAGGAAGATCGGAGATCGTTTTAACAACGACTGGAGTTGTTCGATTGTTGAGAATTGACGGGTTGATTTTTGGTGATTCGATAGTTATATAATACAAGGGCGATGTTGATTTTGTTGAACTGAAGGGTGCGGAAATGGGTATTTTGCAATACGGGTTCGATGATTTGAAGAGTTGGTCTGCTATTGTTGTATTCGTGTTAGATGTATTTCGGAGAAGATGGTGCGATACTGATAATGCTTGGAAGATCAACATTAGGGTTGAACGGGGTGCCTGGGTTGTAATGGTTGAATAAATGAGGCATTAAGGGTCTATGAATTTGAAGTGAATGTGTAAATGTTTAGGGAAGTTTCTGTCTAACGTTGAACGCAAGAATCTGGGTTTAATTTTCGGATACGATGAAATAAGTTGAACTAGGTAACTTGAAGGGAGTGGCATTGTGGTTTGTGTGATGTCAGGAGATGGTAGTGACCGCGAGTTGTTAGATGAAATTCCAGAATGAATTATTGCAATATGGAGTTGATGCAATTGAGACAATGCACTGACATTCTCAGGGGCTGTTTGAGGATGCGGTTCATAGTTAGTCACGGCAAATAAGGCATACGTTTTTAATTTAATTTAAATTCATAGAATAATTTATTTATGTGTTAAGTCAATATAAATTAATAATCGCTTAATCAGTAAATAAAAATCGAATAAACATAGGTACAAAATAAATTCATTCGAGTAGATGCATAGTTGAGACGATATGAAATTTTAAACGGATATTCGGCAAAGGAAAATTGAGAAAAGTTAAACTCATTTATTTAAATTATACACTATAAGAAAAATGATTTTTTTGTAGCACTCAAAAACCGCTACCAATCATTTTTGGTGGCGTGTTGATAATCGTTACGAGAAAACATGCCACTAAAAATTATTTCAAATTGGTTGCATTATTTTTAATGCCACTGTATTTCTTTTGTTGTAACGTTTATTAAACGCCACTAAAATAATTTTCATCACACTAAATACACGCCATAAAAAAGCTTATAATGTTACTAATAAAATTTCCAATTTTACCCCTGGTTTACGGTTGCGTTAATTCAACGCCACTAAATTTATTTCTGTAGCGTTTTTAAAACGCAACTAAAATTTATTAATTAATTTGCTCTTTTTTCCCAGCAATTATTCCTGCTAGCAGTCTATTTTGTTTCTACAATATAAATCCATAATCATTCACATACTCATGACGTTCAAACAATCAGAAAAACAATTAACCATATAATCAAGTAAAATACGGATACATGATTTAATACAATAGTTTTCCGTACAACTGACCAAAAAGTCACATACAATAACCACTCTGATGTACAAATTTGCACAATTTATACAAAGAAAATGTTATACCCGTAATGTACACATTTAGTACAATATCCACTTTGCTCTTTGAAGTGATGCAACATATAGTCAGACAGCTCCTCCCTGATTTCACAACAAGATACACAAATGTTAACAAGGTATGTTAACAAGCCAGCAGATTACGAGTCATCGCAAAACATGACTGGACATACCAGGCAATGCAAGTTCATATGTTTGTTACGTTTGTGTAAATACAGGATACTGATGTGTAGCTTCAACAGTAGCTGAACACAAGTGACAGTACAAAATACTAGTCTCAGCTGAAGCCAGCTTTTATGAGTTCCATTCGTGTAAATAGTAAAGTAGTATATAGCAAATTAATGTGAACTCAGCCATTGAAAGTACTTCCACAGGCAATAGACCCGAAAGTACTTCCACAGGCAGTTCCATTGAAATGGTGAACTCAGTCATTGAAATGTTTATGTGATAACTGTATATAGCAGTGAAAAGACCTATTAATCAAATTGTATACAGCAAAATTAGACTTGAAAATGTTTATGTGTTAATACATCCATTGAAATGGTGAACTCAGCCATGTTTCCTATATATATGTGATGTATAGAAGTTTACAACTGCAATTTAGGAACAAGAAATAAATATTGGTCTACTTACAAAAGGATGAACATTTTACTTAGGTTGTAGGAAACAATCATTGATCTATGTGTAGAACAATGAGTGGAAAAATAACACTGACTTTCAACGGCTACAACGACACGATGAATACTGTTTTGAAGTTTAACATTAAGTAGAACATGATTGCAAATAAACACTTCAATGTAAAATGCATAACATAACTAAAAAGTTCCAAATCAATACCATAAAGTATCTGCCAATTCTGCCTCTAGAAGTTCCTCTTGAGTAGCTTTATCCAAATTACTTGAAGAAATTTTCATAACTTCAGCTTTCAGATTATGCAATCGGACTTGTACTCTCTCAGCTTTGTCAGCAACACAGCTTTAGCACTTGGTTGCAAACTTCTTGCCTCATGATCCATTTTTCTAATATGAGCAGATATATATAGACATAACCCATTAGCATCACTTAACCATGTTTCTTGATCAATTTCAGCATGTCATATGTATACTTAAATAGCCATGTAATTTCTCTCCATGATCTAAGATCTTAGCTGAAACATATGCATACATAACACATATATTACACACACACACACACACACACACACACACACGCATGTACGTATATGTATATGGGATTTGAATTACCCTAGATGTACCTAAGGTTTACCTGTTTTCCTACCTCCTGTTGTTTACATTGATGGCCTAACATGCACATGCAATCATGCTCTCGCATATATTCTTGGCTTTGCTAATCTGCATAATATAACAGAACGCAAACCAGTTTAAACAGCAGTGACTTGGGATTAGTTTTAGGATAAAATGCGCTAACATGCAGCAATAAGAAATCATACCATATCAGTTTGTCTTGTAGAAAATCCAAGAGCACGCCTGTAGAGTTCGTAAGTAATAGGTACTATAAGCAATCAAAATTTGTTAAGACATATAACAATGTTAATTTAATAAAAAAGACGAAGTTTTTGTAAGTAATAGGCATGTCTGTAGAGTTCGAGCAATGCAACAAAATTGAAGAGCCTTTTGAACTGCATGCATATTCAGATAAGAAATTGTCCAAACAAATGTAAGACCGGATCTCAAACTCCCCTTGTACGGTATAATCATTTCTTCTATAAAACCAATTCAGGTTGACTGGATCTCTGTTCAGTTTCCCACATCAATTCAGATTCCTCTAGCCTCAACAATATTAATAATCGAGATTGCAAATACGGTTCAGGTTCAACTTGATCGTTGATGGCCTAACATGGACATTTGCAATTTGAACTATTAATATTGATGGGGGAAGAGCTTAAAACTAATTATCTTCATCCCCTATGTAACATAATGCTTCTCCAGAGCATACACGGAAATTTTGTATGAAATGTATTAGAATGTTACATAATCCTTGTACCATTAAATAATCCTTGAGTGATCTGCCTATGCACAGAAAATAAGTATGTTCACCAATGTAACATTCATTAGCCAACACAAATGCTTGAAGATCCTGAAACGGTTAAGTAGTACTGCCAGAAAGTAAATTTCAGAACCATGGCGACTAGGTGTTTAGTAATCTTAAGATACTACGACTATTAAGTCCTAAATCACGAGTTATATGCATACACTTGAAGATAAAAGAGGAATTGAACCAGCATTCTGTGAGCTAGTCGAGGAAACGCTCTGAAATGATAAAGTTGATCATATGGACAAATATTTTTACCACTTACTGTTTAATAATTTGGTCTGGTTAACAAACCAACTAAACTCGACTTATCTTGGGAGTTACTAAATTGATCCATTGAAACTTATTGATTTTCTTAAATTGTTTATTTTGAAGCTCTTTAATGATTGAAAATTTTATTTTAAATTTTTCATCATTCCAGAGTGTTTCCTCAACCAGACTACAGAAAGTTAGAACAATAACTCTCTTACCTCCAAGTATACGCTTAGAACTTGTGATTTGTTTCTTAATAAGTCGTAGTATTCTAAAAATAATAAACACTAGCCGACATGGATTTGAAATATACCTCTTGACAGCACTACCATACACTAACAATGAACTTTGATAGGAGATCCTACCATGTTAGTGTTTCATTTCAAACTAATTGTCGATTCATTGATAGGAGATCAATACCTCTCTTACCTCCAAGATAAACTGAATTTACGTAGTCACTTAACTTAATTTAGTAACTATCAAGTCAAATTAACTTAATTTAGGAACTCCCAAGTCAAATTAACTTAATATAGTAACTTCCAAGTCAAATTAACTTAATTTAGTAACTTCCAAGTCAAATTAAATTAATTTAGTAACTCCCAAGATAGATTCATTGTTAGCTTATATAAATTAGACCTCTTGGGCCACAAAATTAACTTGCTCATAGAGTCATGATTCTGAGATTTCTCGAATGTTCACACACTTGATATATACACCACTCATAAACATATGTGCTCAAGCTTCACAGATACAAAACATAGTTTCACCTGCACTCACTACTACAAAAGTAGGCATACTCGACACTAATTTGTGTGCATTGCATGAAAAGTGTGGCGAAAGCTATGCTTTCGTTGATCTTCTACAACAACATTCATATGTTGTTGCATTAGATATGAATGCAGTGTTGCGGTTGGAATTCTTGTGTTGTGACTTACAACACCCGTTTAAAGTGTTGCTTTACATAAATACATACCAGGCCAGCGATCCCTATTATTAGTTTAAACAAATAAATAACGTAAAACTTTGATTAATCCAATGGTTCAAACGTATCCCTGCTTCAGTTTAGTGAAAATTCGGCGCGAACTTTTCCCTATTCACGAAATACTTCCCCCAAAACAAATTATTCCCGTACTCCTCCTTCGGTCTGTTTCTCTCTCCATGAAATCTGTCCACGAAGACCTCCGATTGCTACTCTACCACCGGTACAAACTATAAACCTCTGATTGCTCCTATTTTGCAAACTTTACACCTCCGATTTGGATCATTTAGGACAATTATCGGTAGTTAGGGCTTCATCATTTCGGTTTTATTTAGATGATATCATCTCTAACTTATTTTGGTCTAACATTCAAAGTCTCTGGTTAGTTAGGGTATACCGATTGCCATAAATTAGGGTTTTTCATACTTGAAGTGTTGTATTTATATGTTTGCATGTGTTGAAATTGTGCAAGTTCTGTATTTTCATGTTTGCCAAACCATTGATGTTTTGGTAAATAATGCTTATTTTGACAGGTGGAAACAAAATTTAGAGGACAAAAGAAATCCAATTTAAATGTTTAAATGTCTATTTATGTTTGTAGTTAAATAATGCCTATATCTCTTCCTACATCGTATGACTATGAAGATACCCTGGGCATGGGTAATCTACGACTATCAAACCCATCATCACCAGAAACTCCTATTGATTTTTATATAGAGATGCAAGAAAGGCACTACAATGATTTGCTTGAGCATCAACTAGGGAAACAAGAACTTCGAAGACAACGGCGAGAAGAAGAACGACGTGAAGAAAGGGTGATGCGATGGCATAGTCGTGCTGCCTTGCGTCATCAGCATCAAAACAACCAAGTGGTTAACGAACAACAAGCTAACTCACCAATCATAATGTGTGATTGTGGGTATGCTGCTATAGAATTGTTATTTCGATTGTATTCAACATTGGTCGTCGTTATTTTAGATGTCGTGTTGATCCTGCAGGGTGTACCTTTTGGCAGTGGATTGACCAACAGTTTCCAAGTCGAGCCGCTAAGTACGCAAATGAATTACAACATCAACTTACAATGCTGCAAAATTGAGTTATTGGTTTTCAAACTGGTGTTAGTAGACTTAATGACCAGCTTCAAAAGCTAAACATTAGAAGACAAAACTAAATTATTGCATCGTTCATTGTATTAGGTACAACTGTATCGTCTTTGTATTACCTGTATAGTCTTTGTATATGTACTGTTGTGTTTTGATGAAGTCATGTAATGTTATGAGTTTGTGTTCAGTATCCTTAATTGCTTGTTTTATGTATTCTCCTGATAACTCAGTTCCAAAAGTTAGTGATAATTCATATCAAAACAATCGTCTTTGTATCATCACACTGATTATGTATATTTGTAAATTATTAGATTATTTTGTTTTTATTTCTAATTTAATCTAACCTTACAAGGTAGCCCTTGTTCGTGTCTTGAAACTATTAATGGTATCAAATTTGGTCTTACTAGGCCGTGGTTAGATTGTAGTAATGGATAGTCAGTATTACATATGGATGGACTTCCGAGATCGAGTGCAGAATATGTAAGAGGGGTAACAGCTTTTTTAAGAAATGCATTTCCCATTTATAAAGTAGGAGGTGAGATGAAGTGCCCTGGCAAAAAATGTACAGAACGTAATTGGTATTGTGAAAATGTCATATACGATCATCTTATTTTTAATGGCCCTTCTCTATTACATACCGGGTGGACTTGCGAAGCTTCACAGAGAAAATTATAAGGTGTTGATGACTATATGGATCAACGGAGATGGATTTTGAGGATAATTTAGATATGATGTTCAAATGTGCGGGTTACAAATTTGGTCAAAATCCCAAGGACTTCGTAGTAGAACCAAATCTAGAGGCCAAGAAATTTTATCGGCATGTTAAAGAACGAAAAAAAACTGTTATATTCTTGTTGTACCTGTGCAGTTAAAGCGCTCAGTGGTTCCAATGCGGCAGAGGTGCAAAAAGTTGTAGCTAGGATAAAGCGAGGAAATAGCAGGATATAGCGGATGCACCTAAAATAGCATATAAAACTCGTATTTAACGATTTTACAAGTACATAAATGATAAGTAAATGGAAAATTAATAGACAACTTAAATATAATTAGTATATTCCTAATTCTAAATAAAAGCATTAGCAAATACATGTAAATCAATGTTTAACTTTTATTTAACATGATCAAATTTAAGAGAATATTATAGTATTTTATATTCTGAAAAATATATGTTAAAAAATTATACTGAAAAACTAATTTTTAAACTCAATTCTTTTATAGAAGATATAGCGGAATATAGCCGAAAAATGGGATATATCGGGAATATCAGAATATAGCGAGGCTTGAAGCGGAAAGGCTATTTCAGAGGCTATTTAGAAATAGCGTAGCGGTAGAAATCCGCTACATGATATAGCGGGGTTATGGAAGGGTAATAGCGGGACATAAACTGCACAGGGCTGTACTAAATTTTCTCGACTAAGTTTCTTGATCAGGCTTTATCATTTACAGTGTGCTTATGTGTAACAACCCGTATTTTAATAACAAGTTATAACCATAAATTAAGGCAGAATTAAATTTTAGAATAAGAACCAAGGGAAACGGGTTGGGCGTCTCAGAATTCTGCATGAAATCGAGTCCGAGTTTTCGAAAATCGGAGTCCGTATGACCAAGTTATGACCCTCCGAAGTTTCAGGAATTTGAATAAAATAAAACAGCTCGAAAATAAAGCCAGAAATTCGAAATTCAAACCCAAAGAAGGCTGGCGGGAAAATTCCGCCCATATACCCAGGTCGACTGGGGAGTCGACCTCCCCCCAACCAGGTCGAGTGGGGAGTCGACTGGGGTGACGACCTCCCCATGACCAGGTCGACTGGGGAGTCGACCTGGGGGTCGACCTAGCCCCTTTTTCCAGATCCGAGTCTTTTTGTATTTTTTTTGAATCTAGACCTATTTTCTGACCATATTCATGACTCTAATCCTATATAAACTCACCCCTAGCCTCATTCTCTCCACACCATTTCATTCTGTCCTTATGCTGCTTCTGAAATAATTAGATTAAAGAGAGAATGGCTGCTTCTTCTTCGACAAACAACTAGAGACAAACAACTTAAAGATTAGCAAGAATAAATCAAATCGAGATTAATCAAATTAAGATTCAACAACTGCCACGACTGTTTCTAAAATCGATTCTTAATCCACGAACTATAAGTTCTAGTTACTTTGAGATTGAAACTTGTTAAATTTAATATGGACATAGAATAAAATGAAATTGGACCTAAGCTTGATTATCTATTTAGATCTGTTTGTTTCTTCTTGAATCTAGGATTTTGGGTTATTTCTTATCGATTGAATCATGCCCATTCATGTTGTTTGACCTAGTTTATTATTCAAACGCTAGATTATAATATGAATTCTTGGACCTTGACTTGATGATAAGACTTTTTCACCCTATTCTCTCTTGGATCTTGAATTTGGATTAATGCAAGTCTACCTATGTTCCTAAACCTTGGTTTTCATATTGTTGTTCTCGATCCTATTCACATGCCTATGACGTGTTAAACTATTATACCCCAATTCTGTTGAACATATGATTTGGATTATAATCTCATGCCTATTCACATGCTTATCTTTTTCATGATTTTCTTGTTTATCCCTTTTTGAATTAATCTCGATACGCGGTGCGTGGGAATACGATTTGGGGATATTGGACAAAACATGAAGATTCACTTAGAGATGAATTGGTAATTGACATGAATTAGCTTGGACATGAATTGGCATAACTTGAACACGAAAGCGATTATAAACTTGATAATTGACATGAACGTGAATTGTGAACTCGGAACGTAATTAGAGAAAATAGAATCTGGTAGTCAAACCATGTTTTTAGGTAATTATGGAACGCGACAAATAGCATGAAATTGATACGGCGGGAATAACTTGAATACAAAATTGACTGTGACTTGATAGTTGATATTGGACATCTAGAAGGCACATAAACATGCTTATGAACTTGAAACATGAATTGGTTATGAATATGAATCATTAACTTGATAATGGGCATAAGTGAAAACATGAAACTTGACATGAAACTCGCCATGAAACTAGACACGAACTTGTCATGAAACTTGAACATGGACATGACATTAGAATGAACTTGAAAATGGCCAACACGAGGTTGGGTTGAGTTTGCAATGTAAATCTCCCCGGAACAGCCCGGCAAATCCAGTGACTACAAACAATAGGATCCAATGTGGGTAGTTAGTCATATCGCGCTTAAGACCCGAGGTTAGACTAGGTTGTGGTGTAAATCTGCTCGGAATCGCCCGGCGAATCCAGTGACCACAACAACTAGTCTAATGTGAGAGGTTGGGGTGCATTAATGAATTAATGCCACATGATAGGGTTAAGTCATGAACCGCTTGAATATACTTAACCAATTTGACACGATGACATGATAGGGTTAAGTCATGAACCGCTTGAATATACTTAACCAATTTGATACGATGACTCGATAGGGATAAGTCATGAACCACTTGAATATACTTAACCAATTTGACATGATGACTTGATAGGGTTAAGTCATGAACCGCTTGAACATACTTAACCAACTTGACACATGATTCGTAGGGCTAAGTCATGAACTTGAACGACAACACTTAGCCAATTTGACATGACACGTAGGCGGGTTAAGTCACGAACTTGAATGACAACACTTAACCATCTTGACATGCTAGACTGATGGGGTTAAGTCTCGAATTTAAATGACAACACTTAACATACTGGACGGAATCCCTAGTTGCGCGGTACTTTTCAGCAGTAACCCAATAGATGTATCACGGTACCCTGGAACTAGGCAGAGTGTGGCACGATTACTGGGCTGATTGTAACCGACCAGAACGACGGCTTAGTTGGTGCGCCATTGTAGGTTCAGGAGGGTTATGGTCGTGCACGTAGTTCGGAGTTAAAAAAGAAGGCATTGGGCACCGGTAGGATTACACTGTGCGTGCTTGATTCGTGTCGGTGGTTGGCACCCTAGGGCTTGATACACCCTATGGTGGACCTAGCATAGGTGACTACATTTCGTGATTGGGCCGTATGACATAGACACATGAACGAGCTAGGACTTGTAGGGAGCCGATCGATTAATAGATCGTTACGTGGAAAAAGGGTGTTGTTCGTTAGGTAGCATAATCCCTAGTGGTCCTAGGTGGCATAAACCCTAACCGAATCTAGAAAATGTTCAATAGGTAGCATAATCCCTAGTGGTCCTAGGTGGCATAAATCCTAGTTGAACACGCGATAGTTCATGATAAGGAAACCTAGCCAGAACAAGGGTGGCAGTCCAAACGATTTAAAGAATGGTGGCACTACGTTGAAGTAGTATAGAAATACGCGATGAAACCCGTACGATATACGGTAAGGGACTGTACATATACATGGAAAGGATGATATGGGTTGGGGTACATGTACAGTTGGTGCAGAGAATGTTGAACATGCGATGCTATAGCGTAGTTACCTTAGTTTATCTTGTTTGCGTAGTTTATCTTGTTATCTTAGTTTAACTTGCCTATATTGTCATCATCCTTATGTTTACTTTCAGTTTATATATGTCATGTTATCTTTACTTGTTTCTATGCTAAAAGTCATTAGGACTTACCAGTCTGTATGACTGACCCGTTTTTGTTTCGCCTCTTTTTCTTCCGTCCCCCCCCCCCCCTCCCAGGTTCTCAGGGAGGAAACACTACTACTTAGTTTGGACTCCTTTCTGCTTCAAGATCATCGTATATGGCTTGGATCTTTCTTAGCTATGGCTGCTTTACTGTTTTACTTGGGGAATGATTTATGACTACGGTTTTATGCTTCTTTACTATTGCAAGACAGATTTCGATGTAATGGATTTAATGGCATTTTGATGTAAAAGGCTTTAGACCTTACTAGAGTTTAAAGAAAGGAAATTTGGTTTTCCTTCCTCTGTTTTATGTGTTCTGTCTTGTAATATTTCTTTGTATGTTTACCTAGATAATGCTCCACCAAAGCTAGTGCATTCCCTTTGTGAGTGACCCTAGCGGTGGTGGGGTGTTACATTTGGTATCAGAGAAGAAGGTTACCAAACTGGGCAAAAGTTTTTAAAACCTTTTGAAATTATTTTCAAAACCATTTACAAAGAAGCATTTTTCAGGAAAAGTTTTATTTTTAAAGGCTATTCCCCAAAGGCCATTAGCATTATCCTTTGTTTCCTAGTTTGAATCCCTTTTCCTTTCTTTCCTCCATCTGTAGTCACATTAGTTTCATCTGCGACTAATCTTATTTCAAGCTTTGAAGGGTTGCCATGCGATGGAGGTAGTTCTCGAGAGACCTGTTAACACATTAAACAAGAGGGGATAAGAGCGGTTAAGGCGAATGAGGCTCAGAACAAGAAGGTAGAAATGTTTCTGTAGGAAAGCCTAGTTTATCTTTCTATCCTGACCGTACCCTTTTTGATTATGGTACATCGCGTCCTTTTTATTTCTACTTCGATAGTTGAGTCTCTGCACCTTAGTACTAGCGTAATAGAGGGCCCCATTTTTGTCTCAAATCCTATTGGGGAATCGGCTCATTTATTCATGACTTGTTTGGATTTGAGAATGTCTATGCTAAGTGTATATTCAGGACTTGTTTGTACTAGTTCCATGGTAGTTAGACTCTAGACTTGCCTTGGTAATGCCCTTGAAGTCTAGTGTAACCCTTAGGATTCTGTCATGCTTAGTTACCTAGAATCTCTTGATAAATTCGTTGATCCGCTCGAGTAATGTTCGCCGCTAAGGTGGATGGTTCATTTCGCTTATGCATGAGTTATAGGAAATCACCTTAGTAAGTACTTTTGGCAACATGGCTGACATCTGTTTATTTTCAAGAGATAGTTCCTCCGCGTGGAATACCTTATAGTGAGTAAACGAGATCCAAGAGTCACTAGTGAATTTTGGAGAGCTTGCATAAAACCATGAGTACACAGTTATGTTTAAGCCGAGTATATTAGAAGAAGAATAAGTAAAAGTGGAACGAGAGGCAACAGTGGAATGAGTTCCAACTCATATTTTGGAAACAAGAATTAAGAAGCTACGAAATTGTGAAGTTAAGGACGGTGAAAGCACAATGGAGTTAAGCTCAAGGAAATGCGACTCAGAAGACTGAAGACTAGATACGTGCATAATATCTCTTTTTAAGAGTATATACTTGATCCCTCTTTTCCTGTAAAGCTTATTTGCATGCTATCTTTCAAGTATATCCTCTCGGTCCTATTCTCAATCCCATTTCTGTTAGAAACCCCATAGGGAAAATGACTCATCTGTTAGTAATACATTTTTGGGCTTGAGGGTGTCCGTTGGGTTGACTAAACTCTTTGGGTTTTATAGGATACAGGTTGGTTTTAGGAAGGGATTTCCTTGTGACCTAAAAGGAGTCCATCATGCTTAGTTTCCTAGAATCATATATATTGGTTGGGTTGAGTAATTCTTTGGGTGTCGGCCTGATGTTGATTTCGGTCTTCGAAGCTGGTGCTTAGGGAGTTCTTCCCCAAATCAGTATATATGTGACATAGATTTCCAGTTTTGGCGTTACCTAATGGGCACAAGGTTTTTACTTGCTTCTATCGTTCGACTATACCTTTAGGTAGGAACAATTGGGTGTAAACATGTGTTTGAGACATGTTATGATTGATGGTTGCAAGTGGCTGCTAGTGGTTGCTCGTGATTGCATATACACGTACATTAGGCACTAGATCGGCTCAGTCACATTTTCATATTGCATATGCATGAGGGTTTATACTTGTACATGGATGGAAACTTGATATGCTATCATTTGGATGTTGCATATGAATGAATGTTTGTGCACTCATGTAGAAATTATAAAGTATGTTAGGAATTTGCATACATGTTGGACTCATTACAATAACATATTTTGCATTAAGGAGGTCAACTGAATCAGTAACCGCCTGATCTTTTGCATTAGATAAGTACATATACACACACTTTCTGCATATATTCATACAGCATTAGAAATCTTTTCAGGACAATGGTTGCCTGTGAATGATGGTTGAGTAGATGAATGATTGGATGGTAGGATACATTCTTCCTAACTTAGAGATTTCGAGGACGAAATCCTTTAAGGAGGGGAGAATGTAACAACCCGTATTTAAATAACATGTTATAACTATAAATCAAGGCAGAATTAAATTTTAGAATAAGAACCAAGGGAAATGGGTTGCGCCATTGCGTTCGTCTCATAATTCTGCATGAAATCGAGTCCGAGTTTACGAAAATCGGAGTCCGTATGACCAAGTTATGACCCTCCGAAGTTTCAGGAATTTGAGTAAAATAAAATAGCTCGAAAATAAAGCTAGAAATTCGAAATTCAAACCCAGAGAAGGCTGGCGGGAAAATTCCCGCCCATATACCCAGGTCGACTGGGGAGTCGACCTCCCCCCAACCAGGTCGACTGGGGAGTCGACCGGGGTGTCGACCTCCCCATGACCAGGTCGACTGGGGAGTCGACTTGGGGGTCGACCTGGCCCCTTTTTCCAGATCCGAGTCTTTTTGTATTTTTCTGAATCTAGACCTATTTTCTGACCATATTTGTGACTCTAATCCTATAAAAACTCACCCCTAGCCTCATTCTCTCCACACCATTTCATTCTGTCCTTATGCTGCTTCTGAAATAATTAGATTAAAGAGAGAATGGATGCTTCTTCTTCGACAAACAACTAGAGACAAACAACTTAAAGATCAGCAAGAAGAAATCAAATCAAGATTAATCAAATTAAGATTCAACAACTGCCACGACTATTTCTAGAATCGATTCTTAATCTACAAACTGTAAGTTTTAGTTACTTTGAGATTGAAACTTGTTAAATTTAATATGGACATGGAATAAAATGAAATTGGACCTAAGCTTGATTATATATTTAGATCTGTTCTTGTTTCTTCTTGAATCTAGGATTTTGGGTTATTTCTTATAGATTGAATCATGCCCATTCATGTTGTTAGACCTAGTTTATTATTCAAACGCTAGATTATAATATGAATTAGTGGACCATGACTTGATGATAAGACTTTTTCCACCCTATTCTCTCTTGAATCTTGAATTTGGATTAATGCAAGTCTACCTATGTTCCTAAACCTTGGTTTTCATATTGTTGTTCTAGATCCTATTCACATGCCTATGATGTGTTAAACTATTATACACCAATTCTGTTGAACATATGATTTGGATTATAATCTCATGCCTATTCACATGCCCATCTTTGTCATGATTTTCTTGTTTATCCCTTTTGGAATTAATCTCGATACGCGCACGGTGGGAATATGATTTGGGGATATTGGACAAAACATGAAGATTCACTTAGACATGAATTAGTAATTGACATGAATTAGCTTGGACATGAATTGGCATAACTTGAACACGAAAGCGATTGTAAACTTGATAATTGACATGAACATGAATTGTGAACTCGGAACGTAATTAGAGAAAATAGAATCTGGTAGTCAAACCATGTTTTTAGGTAATTATGGAACGCGACAAATAGCATGAAATTGATACGACGGGAATAACTTGAATACAAAATTGACTGTGACTTGATAGTTGATTTTGGACATCTAGAAGGCACGTAAACATGCTTATGAACTTGAAACATGAATTGGTTATGAATATGAATCATTAACTTGATAATGGGCATAAGTGAAAACATGAAACTCGCCATGAAACTAGACACGAACTTGACATGAAACTTGAACATGGACATGACATTAGAATGAACTTGAAAATGGCCAACTCTAGGTTGGGTTGAGTTTGCAGTGTAAATCTGCCCGGAACCGCCCAGCGAATCCAGTGACTGCAAACAATAGGATCCAATGTGGGTAGTTGGTCATATCACGCTTAAGACCCGAGGTTAGACTAGGTTGTGGTGTAAATCTGCCCGGAACCGCCCGGGGAATCCAGTGACCACAACAACTAGTCTAATATGAGAGGTTGGGGTGCATTAGTGAATTAATGCCACATGATAGGGTTAAGTCATGAACCGCTTGAATATACTTAACCAATTTGACACGATGACTTGATAGGGTTAAGTCAGGAACCGCTTGAATATACTTAACCAATTTGACACGATGACTCGATAGGGTTAAGTCATGAACCGCTTGAATATACTTAACCAATATGACACGATGACTTGATAGGGTTAAGTCATGAACCGCTTGAATTTACTTAACCAATTTGACACGATGACTCGATAGGATTAAGTCGTGAACCACTTGAGTATACTTAACCAATTTGACATGATGACTTGATAGGGTTAAGTCATGAACTGCTTGAACATACTTAACCAACTTGACACATGATTCGTAGGGCTAAGTCATGAACTTGAATGACAACACTTAGCCAATTTGACATGACACGTAAGTGGGTTAAGTCACGAACTTGAATGACAACACTTAACCTACTTGACATGCTAGACTGATGGGGTTAAGTCTCAAATTTAAATGACAACACTTAACCTACTGGACGGAAACCCTAGTTGCGCGGTCCTTTTCAGCAGTAACCCATTAGATGTATCATGGTACCCTGGAACTAGGCAGGGTGGGGCACGATTACTGGGCTGATTGTAAGCGACCAGAACGACGGCTGAGTTGGTGCGCCATTGTAGGTTCAGGCGGACTATGGTCGTGCACGTAGTCCGGAGTTGAAAAAGCAGGCATTGGGCACCGGTAGGTTTACACTGTGCGTGCTTGATTCATGTCGGTGGTTGGCACCCTAGGGCTTGATACACCCTATGGTGGACCTAGCACAGGTGACTACATTTTGTGATTGGGTCGTATGACACAGACACATGAACGAGCTAGGAATTGTAGGGAGCCGATCGATTAATAGATCGTTACGTGGAAAAAGGGTGTTGTTCGTTAGGTAGCATAATCCCTAGTGGTCCTAGGTGGCATAAACCCTAATCGAATCTAGAAAACGTTCAATAGGTAGCATAATCCCTAGTGGTCCTAGGTGGCATAAATCCTAGTTGAACACGCGATAGTTCATGATAAGGAAACCTAGCCAGAACAAGGGTGGCAGTCCAAACGATTTCAAGAATGGTGGCACTACGTTGAAGTAGTATAGAAATACGTGATGAAACCCGTACGATATACGGTAAGGGACTGTACATATACATGGAAAGGATGATATGGGTTGGGGTACTAGTACAGTTGGTGCAGAGAATGTTGAACATGCGATGCTATAGCGTAGTTACCTTAGTTTATCTTGTTTGCGTAGTTTATCTTGTTATCTTAGTTTAACTTGCCTATCTTGTCATCATCCTTATGTTTACTTTCAGTTTATATATGTCATGTTATCTTACTTGTTTCTATGCTGAAAGTCACTAGGACTTACCAGTCTGTGTGACTGACCCGTTTTTTTCGCCTCTTTTTCTTCCGTTCCCCCCCTAGGTTCTCAGGGAGGAATCAGTACTACTTAGTTTGGACTTCTTTCTGCTTCAAGATCATCATATATGGCTTGGGTCTTTCTTGGCTATGGCTGCTTTACTGTTTTACTTGAGTAATGATTTATGACTATGGTTTTATGCTTCTTTACTATTGCAAGACAGATTTCGATGTAATGGATTTAATGGCATTTTGATGTAAAAGGCTTTAGACCTTACTAGAGTTTAAAGAAATGAAATTTGGTTTTCCTTCCGCTGTTTATAATGTGTTCTGTCTTGTAATATTTCTGTGTATGTTTACCTACATAATGCTCCACCAAAGCTAGTGCATTCCCTTTGTGAGTGACCCTAGCGGAGGTGGGGTGTTACATTATGTAATTAACGAGTCTGTGTTTGGGGAATTACTAAAGCTTATAAAAGAAGCCTTTCCTGATGCCTAGCTGCCTCTGTATTTCTACGCTACAAAGAATGTCATTAGGGATATAGGTCCTGATTACCATAAAATACATGCCTGCCCAAACCATTGCATGTTATATTGGATAGAGAATAAAGAAAAAGAGGCTTGTGACATTTGTGGTTTTTCGAAGTGGGTTGTAAAAGAAAAAGAAGACATCGTTGATAATAATGATCCCCCAAAGTCGATTCCCAAAGTGACTTCTAATGTTATGATGTACTTTCCTCTAAGACCAAGGTTACAAAGGATGTTTATGTGCAAAGAATTTTCCAAACTTATGAGATGGCACCAAGTGGAACGAAAAGAAGATGGAAAACTAAGACATCTGGCTAATGGTGCGGCATGGAAGATGATGGATGCTCGCTATCCTGATTTTTCATCAGAAAATCATAATGTTAGATTGGGTCTACCATCTGATGGATTTAATCCATATCGTTCAATGAATTCAAGTTATAGTACATGGCCAATTGTGTTGGTAAACTACAATCTTCCGCCTTGGTTATGTATGAAACATGAGAATTTGATTCTTTCAACATCAATATCTGGTCCAGATTCTCCAAAGAACAGTATTGACATATATATGCAGCCTTTAATTGCGGAACCAAGAGAATTTAATTCCTTGACTAATGGTAATTTTAATTTATGTGCAAGCATCTTATGGACCATTCGTGATTTTCCAGGATATGCCATGTTGTTAGGTTGGAGCACGAAGGGGAAACTAGCGTGTCCAGTATACCATTATGAAACTTCTTCACATTATTTGAAGTATAGCAAAAATAATAATGTGTTATATGCACCATGGAAAGTTTCTTGATCCAACACATAAGTGGTGGTTGGATAAAAGGAGATTTAATGGCGAAAATGAAATGGGGAGCATTCCAGAAATATTATCAGGAACTGATATTGAAGATTCATTGCGGAGGTTCAAAAATCGGTTTGGGGATAAGACGAACAAACCTAGTAAAAGTGACGACCCTTTAAAAAAAAGGTCAATACTGTTTGACTTACCATATTGGTGTCATAATCCCTTTCGACATAACCTAGATGCCATGCACATAGAAAAGAACATATGCAACAAAATATTAGGTACTTTACTTAATATAGGTCGCATGTCAAAGGATAAGCTAAATGTTCATTTGGGTTTACAGGAATTGGGCATAAGGAAGGCCCTTCATCCTATTGAATGTGGTAACGGAAAGCATGTTGAATTTAGAGCTGCAATATTTGATATGACAAATAAGGAAAAAGAGATATTTTTCTCTGTATTGAAGAACACCAAACTGCCCTACGTTTGTGCCTCGAATGTTAGTCGATACGTGCACATAAAAGAGAGAACAGTTGTGGGATATAAGAGCCATAATGCTCATTTCATACTCCACTATTTGTTACAATTTGCCATGAAGAAAGCATCAAAACCCGAGGTTGTATTATCAACGATCAGATTTAGTGCATTCCTTAGAGGACTATGGGCAAGGTTATCGAAGTGGATGATATCAAAAGGCTGCAAAAAGAAATTGTCGAGATACTTTTTCATTTTGAAATGATTTTTCCATAGGCTTTTTTCGATATATTGGTACACTTGCCTGTTCATTTATGCAGAGAAATCGAATACGGTGGGCCTGAACATCTTAGATGCATGTATCCAATTGAGCGATATCTAGGAAAGTTGAAATCTTATGTGCAAAATAGAAATAGACCGGATGGTTCGATTGCAGAAGGTTACTTGGCAGAAGAGTGTTTGACCTTCTGTTCAAGATTTTTAAGCGTTGATGGAGGAACAAAAAACACATCGATCGATTTTGGATGATGTCCAACAGATTTGGAATATCATATTGGAAAAAAGAAGAATAAAGATGGGAAGATGTTCAATTTGAAAGATGAGATTGGAAGGCAACGCATCGCTATATTTTGTTCAATTCCGGTAATAAATAAATTGAGAGTTTGATCGAGTAAGTTTTTAAGTTCCTATTTCATTTTCCTTAATTATAAATTAACATTTGCATTTTGTAGTTTTTTGACCTTAATTATTATTTTGGGTTCATCAAGCTTTTGTGGATGGTCTTGCAAATCCAAGAAGATACAAGAGGGAATGAGAACATTTCGAAGAGTGTTGGAATTGGCTTAAAGAAGAGGTTCTGAAAAAGGACAATATTTCAATAGATTTAGAGGTGTTTGCATTAGGTCCTAATCGAGTAGATAGAAAGTTTACCGGTTAAATGGATATAGATTCCACACAAAATTTAGAGATTCTCGATGTACCACACAAAATAATGGTGTATTTTTGACTGCCAAAACCAACAGCTTTGCAAGTTCAAAATACCAAAACCCAGTAGTGGGTGATGTCAATCACTACGGATTAATCGAAGAAATTTTTGATCTTGATTATTGGGGAGCTTTCACAATGGTCCTTTTTAAGTGTTGCTGGTACCAAGAGGAAAAAGATTCATATGGTCTTACTCGAGTAAATTTTAGCAAGTGCCATAAAACTGATCCTTATGTCTTGTCTTCGCAAGTGCAACAAGTATTTTATGTGGAAGATGCAGTTGAAAAGAACAGTCATTACGTTATTAAAAAATTGCCAAGATATTGGTGTGATACTGAAAATCAAAATGCAATGGAAGAAGACATGAGTAATATGCATTCACATGATATGCGCATAGGTAGTGAACTAGAACCAGAAGTTGTTGATGGGGGTTGGATTAGGGATGATGTCCCTGTAATACAACTTGAAACAGAACTAGAAGCAGAAGTTCTTGATCCTGTTCCGTCTTGTTAGGACAAAAAATTCATCTTTCTTATTGCTTTAATTTGGTGTAATTTATGATGTATTTGGCACTTTTTGTTTTTGCTGGAAATTATTATCTTTGGTGAATGTATTTGGCACTCTTTTCTCATAATGCAATCTGCACTGTTTACATGTTTTATGATTTAATGTCTTTCATCTAAATTGGTTATAGACCATAATGTTATAGTTGTTGGTTTTTGTCCACTTTAACAAGCATGTACCTTGTTTTAATGTATTCATTTTGTACAGGATGGATGAACTTATTAATATCCGACTGCAACATGGCGGACAGTTTCGAAGGACATGTTACATTGGTGGAGAATCCTTCACAGTAACAAAATATGATGTAGACCGCTTTTCTTACAGTGTGCTTATGAACTTTATTAAAGATGCTCTCCATTACACTGAAATAGGAGGAGTCTATATCATCAGCAATGGAACGAGGGGTGGCTGGCAGCTTATTGAATGACAAGGACGTAACCGAGTACGTATAGTGCTGCAAAAATCAAGGAGAAGTGGTTATTTACATCGACAACACCATTGAGCCGTTGATTCAACTGCAACCACATGTGATCATACGGCTAAGGAAAAACATAATTCAAGGTATATATGTATATGTAATATAGATCCATTCTTATATATCTCTCTCTGTGTGTGTAAAGAACTATGAAGGAGGCCATCGTTATTATTTTTATTGTTCCAGGTTCTGCTAAGAAGCCTGTTGAAAAGCGCAAGTATATTACTGCACATAGACTTCAGCAGCAACACAAAATGAGGAAAAACTACCCAACTCAAGTGGGTCAGAAGAAACTATCACCGGAGCCTAATATGAATAATGTTGAAGAAGATGTTGTTGTGACGGACAAAGGAACCAGGAGGAAATTAAATGTAGAAAATGGAATAGATAATGATGATGATACCCGAGAGAATGAAGCTAATGTTCAGGTATTTCTCAGTTTTCATCTCAGTTTTATTAATCCGGATGAAATCTTGTATTTCAAACTACTTTTTATTAAAATTCTTGTGCATGCATTCTGTCAAAATAGCAAGAATTGTTTATACGTCGACTCTATTTGGTTAACTACCTTAAATTTATCATCGAAGGCGAGTAACAATGATAATCTGCCTCACAACCATCAGTTTTGACGAAGTATGAACAAGAGCGAATCGCGCGAATGCAAGAAAACAATGTAGTTAGTAGATCACTTGGGGTGCCTTCATTCTTTAGTTGTATGCAAGAGACTGCCGCACGAAATAAGAAAGATAAAGATTTTGCTAGATGTGATGAATACATCCCAGAAAATGTTGATGAAGACATTACTGATGATTCATTGGATTCGGAGGTATAAAGAAGTTATTTGTTTATTACTTATTGTCTTTGCCTTTAGGAATGTAAAAAATCTTGAACTTCGACTTAATTGTAGAGAATCAAAATTGTTAAGTCAAAGGGTTATTTGCCGGGACCAAGAACTCGTTCGCGAACCAATGCAGCCATTGAAATTGGGAAGGAAGCGATGACCAGCACTCCCCTCCAAAGAAAGATGGCTCCAACAAGGATTTGATCATGACACACACTCCCACTCCAAAGAAACTCAGTAATCGGGAGAAATTCGCAAAAACATTAAAGAAATTGATGGAACCTACACCGTCTTTTCAGGAGCTTTAAATCCTACAACGTCTCGTCCATCTATTTTAAATCCTACATGTAGCAAATTGTTCAAACAATCAACCAATTCATGTGAAGCTGCTGGTTCAGTTGCTGCTTATTTGGCGATGCGGAAACGTCAAAAGCAGAATGTTGAAGTGCCTCCAACAATGGAAAATCTTATTGATCGATTAGAGCAGGAATGGATTACACAGGAAGATGAAGTAGGTACAGGTACAATATAATGTTTCTTTATCTGTGCACTGCACTGTTTAGTGTGTCTATTTTCTATTCATTTTTTTTAACCTGGTAGATAAAGTGAAAGGTCCAAAAAAACCTAGAGGGAAGTCAAAAATAACCAAGGTGCATGCTAGAACCCCTGATGATAAAGTAGTCATTTAGTTGAATGAGGATGGTCAGCCAGTATTTGATAATATTACAGAGTTAAGCAATTTTCTGGGGACACTAGCAAAGGATAATGTGTCTCTTACTTACATCAATTGGCATGTTGATCCCGATCAATTAAAATGACAAATGTTGGAATATGCTCTGGTACAATCTAATTTCCTTAACCATATACAGTTCAACTAACTTCTAAATGTTTGGTTTTAATTAATTATTTTGTTTCCTGAATTTTGTGATTGATAAATTGTAGGCTAGGTATGTCATTCCTGGAGGACACAAGTGGGTCCTGAACACACTTAACGACTCTTGGTGGCAGTACAAGTCTTGAATCAAAGCAAGGTATTATAAAAAATATTCAACTGATGAGGAAAGGCTTGCAAATAGGCTCAGTACAATTCCGTTGGAGGATTTTAAAATGCTCTTGGAATACTGGGGGGATGAAGCAGTTTAGGTACGGCTTTAATGATATTCACATTTGTATAATGTTTAGTAGTTCACATTAGCTTGTTTAGTGCTAATCTTTTCTTTAGTAATTTGCATTATCCTTGTTTAGTGCTACTTTTTTTTTGGATTTCCAGGCCCTAGTTGATACTATTTCCGCGCATCGTAATTCATTAAATGAGACACATACCATGGGTCCCAAAACTCATGCAGTAGCCAAAGAAAAGATAACATGTGTTTTTTTGAACTTAAGTTATATTTTTTTTATTGAGTTGAATTGGCCACATGATAATTCTAATTTGTTATATCATTGAATTATATTTTATATATCATTGTCACAATGTTCATAGGCAGCAGCTAGATCTGTAAATTCTTAACATTGAATGTCACAAATTGTGTTTAATTTTTGGTAATCCTAATGATTGACAGAGAAAGAAGGATCCAGAAAAAGCCTCCCCATCCGCTGCCTTAGTTTATTTGGAAACATGTAAACGAGAACCGGATAGAAGTTACAAGACTAACACGGATGAATTAAAGGCTAAATACGTGAGCACATATATAATTAGATACTGAAATAGCAGTACTTGTGCCAGTATAATTGGCACATTGTACGTTTGTTGTAGCTGCTTATTAAATCGAACACATAGTTAGTTTGAAAGAAAACCAGTTCTGTTAATAAATTCATTCCTGCCAGCTGCCTATTTATATATATGCCTGCCTGGTTTTCATTTTGTAGGCGAAGGTTCAAGCAATGGTGGATGCAGGAAACATTGCCGAGACAGATGCACTTGTTTCTAGTAGGAAGAGCCACATGTGGAACTGGCTTGTAGGAAGGCGAGGTAAAATGGTCGAAAAGTCTCCAACAACTCCTGGTTCTTCGGGCAGTTATGTGCAAGAGCTGACCAAAAAAATAAGGCAAGAGCTTGAGGCGGATTTGGAAGAAAAGATGAACAGAAAAGTGAAAGAGAACGTGTCATGGGTGTTAAAAAAGCTAGGTGAAGCCAATCCAGACCTTAATTTAGACGTCAGAGACTTTTATGTCACCACAACAAGTGATGAAGATAACATTGTTACCCCTGTAACCTCGGCAAGTGACCGAAGTATTTGGATGTATGTGTTAGTACTAGTGATAAATTCCGTTCTTTTAAATTATGGCACCTGTGGTATGTGTTCGTGATGGCACTTGTGGTATGTTTGGATGATGGCACTTGTGGTATGTGTTGGTGATGCCACTTTTGAGTTAATATATATAATTAGTTGGTCTGACCATGGTTATGAATGTTTTGGGAGGAATTATTGTATGAATATTTTGGTATATATGTATAAATGTGGTACAATGTTTTGGATTGAATATATGTAGTGCAGAATTTGTAATTACAGGGTTGTATTACAGCTGCATTTAATTTTTTTTGGTGATGCATTTGATTTTTTTTACCGTTGCAGTTGATGTTTTCTGGTGTTGTAGTACAGTATTGTGGTGTCGCATTAGATGGCACTGTGGTGTTACATTAGATTGTTGTGGTGTTGCATTAAGTGTAATATTATTAATTCCACAATGGTACGACACGTTGGGTCCATAGCTTACGTGGTGCCACATGGATAGCTGACATGGCTTGTGATACATGTATAGCTGACGTGGAGAGATGACGTGGCGTGTGACACATCGGCAGCTGACATGGAAAGTACTTGTGGACCCCGCTATCATGACCTGGAAGCTACGCTCTGGCTTCTACTTAAGGCAACGCTGTATGTTGTTGCATTGCATGCATGTACTGTTGCAATAGGTTTATAATGCAACACTTTCTTTCCATTGCCGTAGATGGACAAAAACGTTGCATTAGAGGGCTAATGCAATGACCGCGGATGTCATGCCTCCTTGGCGTTGAATATTTGAAAAAATGGCCTACGACAACGCTTTTTTGATCTACGGCCACAGATAAATAGTGTCGAATATGCCTACTTTTGTAGTAGTGACTATCTATGTCTGCATGCTCATAATCATTATATGTTATATATTTATACATGTGCTAATGTATATCATTTTGTGTGTATGTATGTATGTATGTATATATATACACACACACATACACACACATTATTGTCAAAAATCCTAAAATTTTGCGGTTTGAATACCGATCCAACCTGAATCTCTCCGTTTACGACTCGATTTTTATATTACGATTCAAACTTAGTTATAAAAAAACACATTCAACTCAAACTACCATATGTAATATACTTGTTTAGATTCACAATACTTGACAATGCTTTTAAAACAAAATAAGAATGAAATTGAAGGGAAAAAAATTTGAGTTTTAAATTTAACTGTAGAAATTCAAACATCTAAATCAAATTCAAAGTGCATATGAAACCCATAAGTAATGGTATTCGAAAACTATGACTTACGATTTAAAATTTGTTTCGATTTGAAATATAAACTTTAAGATTTAAATCCCATTTTGAAAACCTTGCATATATATATATATATATAGGGGAGGCAGCCTGGATTCACATGTTCAATCACAACATATATATGGCATATTTCATTGTTCACGTATATATACTCCTATATATGCAAATCAGATGGAATAAAAATAAATTAAATTAACATACATGAACACATTCTGATTGCAATGTAGGTACCTATTTTGAACCTGTTTCTCTGTTCAGTTTCCCACATCAATTCACGTTTCACGCTCATAAATATCAATATCGAGAGTGCAAATACGGTTCAGGTTCAACTTGATCATTGATGGCCTAACACAAATTTTGCAATCTCGATTATTGATATTCATGGGACATGAGCCTAAGACAAATTGTCTTTGTCCCTTTGGGTTCTCCTGAGCCTACAGAGAAATTTTGTATGAAATGTATCAGTTAAGTGTCACTCTTTTATACTGCACAATTTCAGTATTCATGTATACTCGTATACATGCAAATCAAATGAAAGAAAATAGATTAAATTAGCATACATAAACACATTTGATATACTTGCATAATATCACATATTGCAAAATTCATAAACTCCCAAGTCATAAGCTGCACAATTTCGTATATTGAGTAACTCACATATATAATTCATGCATTGCAAGGTTCCTATATATATACATATATACATATATGTATATATATATATATGTATGTATATATATGTATATACATATATGTATATCAATGTAATATGTTTGTTGCAAGTACTCAATCAAGCAATTTAAATGAACATGTTAACATTTAAAATCAATGTCCATATTAAATTCCAATCAGTATAGACTATAGTTCAGGCAATCAACATATATGTACAAAACAGGTTCAAAACCCATTTGATGCAGATGCAAACACTAGAAATCAACATTGTTCGGTAATTTTTTCAGGTATACTGTCAAAACCCAAAGTTAAAAATCCATTCGATTCAGGAGTAATTAATCTGGTATGCTGTCAAAACCCAAAGCTCAAAAGTAACTTACAAACCCAGATATAAAACCCATTAACAATGTAACGACCCAACTTTCGAACACATCGGAAGTCGTGCCATTAATAAGAATAAGAATAGATAGAAGATAAAATCACAAAAAAACATCAGAACCTCACAGCGGATTTTTTTACAAAAGATGATACTTCATAACATTACACAGCAATACATATTACATCAGAGCATCATAGATTTAGTGATACAAGCCATTCATAGTACATCTTTAATTATACATATCATTGATGACTAAACTTGCATACTTATAATTATACAGTAGGTCAGCCCATAGAAAGTTCAATTCCAGCTTTCCAAGTTTTATCCAATCATGATTCGCTTGTCTATTCATAACAAGTGTTACGAATACCCAAGAGTTAAAGGGAAACACAGAAAAATAAACTCCGGGTCAGTCAGGGGACTGGTATGAGTAAACAGTTTTAAAAAAGATTAAAGAAATAAAAATATCTCATAAGACCACGCCGTGAATACGGAACGGGTTTTTACCTTATGAAATCAAAACACTTGGTATACTTGAAATCAGATATTATTATAGTGTCTATAAATTTTCACAAATAATTTAGAATCTAGAAGAATGCTTGCAGCTCACATTCTCCTATATAGTATACAAATAAAAACTGCTTGGCGCTTATGGAAATTGGATTCCCAACTATGACAAGGTATGGGTCCACCTTCCGATGATGTATCTCTAGAGGCGAATACACCTGGGTTCAACAAGAACATCTTGCAACCTGACCCACACATGACCGACCACTCATTTCGCTTGAGTGTATCGAATGTATTTCACCTACGGTTGGGCTCAAACCACCGTTTCCCGAAAAGGGACAGCATCGAAATAGATTAAAGACTTAAAAGGAATTTCTCTAGATAGGTGATTATACACCCTAATGGGAGCGACCCACATAGCCATGCTGCCTGCCCGATTTTTTTCATTTCCTGGGTGTGAGGCTTGAGGCTAGACTTACCTTTTCATCATCACTGTTTATTTTCTTTGAATGCCACATCGTCAAAACTCGCCAACCACTAATTGACTTCCCCAAAAATATATTATAGGTATACAGCGAAAGAAACGAATTCCTCTGCCACCGTATAATTACGTTTGAAGAGATCAACGTACATGATCAGTTAGAATTACTTTGTCAGACATTCGTCCATACAAGTTGTCCTGGGATTGGACAAGCCGAAGGCACTATTCAAGAATAACCCTTGTATATCGCCGTCTTTAATTTAAAAATCTCTGACGCGTGGCATATAATCAAATCAAAGTGAAATATTTATTTCGGTCTCTTTGAAATGATTTATGAATATTTTATTTTTAAATTATTGATCTAACAAGATTATAATCTAATTTACATAAAAATACAGTCAAACTAAACACTATATGATCATCTTGTCTATATCTGGTATTTTGATCATCTCTTTAAAAATGGACAATTTTAGTGTGTGCGTCGCCGCACACGGTTTTTCCTTCCATTTTGTTCATCCCTTTAAAAATAAAAACTTTATATTATTCTTAAGAAAATTATTTCTCATAATAGCTCTTTAATCTGATTATTCATAATTGAATTTAATCTATAATTTACTAGTTATTTTACAGTTTTTTCACTTTATGTTGTTTCGTCAAATTTCCCATTGATCCCTTATAACTGATCTACTTCTTCTTTCTATATGCCAATAAAATTTCTCTTTTTATTTATCAGTCTAAAACACAATTAAAATATGCTTTACATTTCTTATTTTATAAAGTACAGAACTGTACTTGATCAATTTCTTATCCCAGGGATTTTAGATTACAGTTTAAAACTGACAAATCTAGCGTATGTGTTGCATACGATTTCCTTTACCTTGTTCTGTTTAAAATTTAAATATTTCATTAGAAAATAAATTCTAATTTATATTATAAACTAAATTTATAATTACAGTTTCTGTGCTAACTTCTCGATTTCTGTCAAAACCATATCCGATCTTCTACACTTGATCGACTTCTTTTTTTACAGTTTGAGTATTTCATTAGAAAGCTTCTCTAATTATATTTTTAATTTTTAATTTTTAATTTTATAATTTTAATCTGAACTGCAGTTTCTACATTTTTTTCTCCATTGTTGACAAACTGCATTTTTATCCTGATTCACTTCTTTTCTGGACTTGCTAATAAAAATTCTATTTTTATTTATATGTTTATTTAAATATTTATTTTCCTATTTATTTAATTATGTATTATATTTAAAAACTAGTTTTAATTAAATTATATTCAAAAATCTTTATTTGAACACAATTTAGACAAAGTGCCACCTCGGTTCAAAGTGCCAGCTCAAAAACCTGGTATGCGCTCATGAAATCATCTCTGGCCATCAGGGTTTTGCACAACACCACTTTGCCCGGTCACTTACCTAAAGTACCAAGTGCCACCTCCTAAGATCCCGTGGTTTTTACCCCGATCATGCTCTTGCACACATGCGCCAGTTTACTACCAGGTGGTAGTACCACCTGGTAGTACCAACCTCATGAAAATCATGGCGGATCACTACAAACCATGGCGTTTCCATAACAGATCGTCCCCCATGGCCTCATGCATGTGTACACACCATACGGCCACCAACAACCACCTGCGACCGTCCCTACAAGTCACTCTCCAATCCCTTATTACTTCACCACCTTCCGATCCTCTCCCTCTTACAGCTGCATTATTTTTGCCGTGCCATCACTTTTTAACCGAAAATACACCATCCAAGAAAGCCACCGTATCTCCTCGCCTCTTCCATGGGCCGCCGCCTACTCCTTGCCATGTCAACCTGACACCCCGGCATCTCTAACCCCCCTGAACCGCACTGCCATAGCCCCAACGTCGATGAGCAGTTCCACGATCAAAACCCGAACCCAAAAACCCACCATTTACCCTATTTCGATTAAATCCTTCAATCCCATTCATTAGAACAATTATTTAGGATTTATCCTAGCATCTCTGAACCTAGCTGAAGCTTCTCCTTCAACCACCCTGCCTCTGGTCGCCTGGATGATCGGGAATTGCCTCGGTTCCCAATTCTGATCATCTAAGGATTTCTCCTGATTTAAGTCGTTAAAAATCTTGATTTTTCTTTTGAAAATCATCATTTGGTTCCTCCATTACATTTATGAACTCCAAACAAGCTTTTACAAAGTTTGAAAATCCATTTTGATTTTTAGGAACAGAGAGTACTGCTGTTGTTTCCTGTTTCATGTTTAAGTGTTTGTTTTGAAATATTACACCTTCTTTCCTTGTTTTCATATGACCTATATGTTATATAATGGTTTAAACTCAACAAGATGTCTTATTCTAACCCTCTTAAGGTCCCTGACCAAAGAATCAAGGGTTTGATTCTTTAAAACTGGATCAGAACAACAAAGTTTATACTGGTATGATAACATCCTTAAACTAATGCCACTAAGTATTTTAATTACTAACCACTAGTTCTGTGATTTGGCAAAGATTACCATGCAACCAAGACATACAGCTAAACAAGATCATCACAAAACCCAAGTT
Organism: Allium sativum; assembly: GCA_030737875.1. NCBI lineage: Eukaryota > Viridiplantae > Streptophyta > Magnoliopsida > Asparagales > Amaryllidaceae > Allium > Allium sativum. Next base: position 157,445,137 of record CM060918.1, on the reverse strand, counting down.
CAATTTACAGTGCAAACTATCAAATACAGGAACTTTAAAACAGAAATTAAAAAAAAAACAGTTTACTCACCTACAAAGCTTGAAACCCTTGGCTCTATTCTTCTTACTGGTCTAATTAAAAAGGCTTGTGTTATAGGGAAAAGAAGTGCAAGCTCAAATCTTTTTATAGTGATAGGAAACTAATAAAATATGGTGCATAAACTCCTAGTTTTGGAAAACAAGCAAAATCAGTTTTGAGATTTTGTTTTGACAATTGATAAACAACTCAAAAAAAAAAAAAAAAAAAAAAAAATCAATCCACCAACCTAAATTCACATGGCTTGCCTCAGCCAACATCACCCTTAAAACCCTTATGCAATCACCAATTTTCTCCTATTGGTTTCTATGAATTATCACCTTACATGAAAATGGTACAACCATGATCTTTCACAAATCTTTCTCTTGGGTTTAGCAAATTATAGTATCTATTTTAGTACCATACATATTCAGTTTTGCCTTGGTTTTTAAACCAAAATCTTATATGACAAAATGATTTAACATAAAGATATATAAATACTTTTACTTGCCTTCAAAGGCAATACAAAATCTGAAAGTTTTTGTACCATATGATTTCGGCCATGTGATGAAATAGACATGAAAACATCTTGAAAAATCTATATTTTATGAATCATCTAGTGTAGGTGAAAAGCTATGGTATATACAAGATTTTGCAAATCTTCATGCACATCGTTTATGACAAAGTGAACATGTTTTGAAAATGCAAAAAGAAAATGTCATTACAGAAAATCTTGTGTACAAAAAGAAAAAGATTTTGAAACTGAAAATACATTGATACAAAATTATTTTCCATGTGAACATATTTTCCCTAGATTCTCTTTGCAAGCTTATTTCCTAGGGTAGGTTATATCCTTGAATTTTTTTGTTCATGAAACACGCTTGCAAAAAGGAAATGATATTTCATGTTTTAGTGTATGTATATGTGAACTTGAAATGGCTTTTAAACTTGCTTTGACAAAAGAAAAAGGGTTTTGGCATGTTTTAATTCAAGTGTGATAAGTTTTTAAATCAAGACTTTACAAAAACTCAAATTCTTAAACCCTTTGGAAAAATGAACACAACATGTGAATTAGAATGGCATTATAAAGACATGCTATATATAAGTGTTATTCTTCATATATGTGTAAAATCAATTTAAACAAACGCTATCAAATATATGCTATCATACCTGATTGTGTAAAAATTGGTTTTAGTGAATGCTGTAATATATGCACATGTAAATGCTATTATTCATAAGTTAACATGTTTTGAAAATTTCAAAGTCAGGATTTTTTAGTCGTATTTTTAAATACATACTTATGATCAATTCATATCTGTGTCAGTGATGATAAAAACCCCGAGACATTACAATCCACCCCCCTTATAAAAATTTCGTCCTCGAAATTTGTAAATAGTAGATTAGAGTTATCGACACACATATAAATAAACACACATCAGCAATTTTCCTATTCATAACCAAAATAATCTGTCTAAATTCCCTTTTTAACTCATTAGTCAATTTACTTAACTCCGTTAAGTATTATCCAAAATCTTCATCCACTTAGTTAATTATCTCCATTTCGTGACTCACTGATTCACAAATTGGCCAGTTCACTTTCCCTGAGTTCAAATCCCATGAATACTTAAGTCCAGACTTAATTTCAAGAAATCCAAATTTTAATTCACTTTAAAATTCTAACTCGAATTCTGGTATCAATATGATTGGATATTATCCTAATTTAATCCAACCATATTTAATTTATCTTAAGGCTGACCCTAGTTAATTAACTCCTTTTATCTAAAAAGAGTAAGGTACCTTCTGAAGCTCCTTCCATTTTCCCATTCTCAGAAGTTGATGGCTTATCCATTAAAGCATAGACCTTTGGTTGTTGTGCCTCTTTCATAAGTGGACAGTCTTTAACCAAGTGCCCAGGCTGATGACAGTTATAGCATGAAAACTTTTGGGGAATAACATACTTGTTCCCTTTGGTTTCTGTTGAGGTTGCTCCGGTTGCTGAGTTTGCTGTGGCTTTTCCGCTGTTGGCTTCGTACAAAACCTAGCAATGTGTCCCTTCTCCTTGCACTTATGGCATTGCGTATCCTTAAAACGCTCCTTGGCTTTCTCCCCCATCTTTGGTATTCCCTTGTTGTTCCAGTTCGGATTAAATTTCCTTTTGTTGGAATTTTCGCCACTGGGTTCTCCTGTCTGCTGTTTTGCAACTGGCTTCTTTCCCTCTAGTGCCTCATTACGAACTGCCATATCCACCAGATCGACAAATGGAATCTTGAGATGCCCAATCATTTGAACTTGCAGGCTATCCTTTAATCCTGCTATGAACATTTCATTCTTCTTGAGTGGGGAATTGATCAATTTTGGCCCAAAACAAGAAAGCGAATTGAACTTGTTCTCATATTCAGATATTTTGATGTTCCCTTGCTTGAGATCGATGAAATTCTGACACATTCTAGTCTTTCCTGCAGCAGGAAGAAATTGTGCTTCGAAAGCTTCTTTGAAATTTTCCCAAGTGAAATCTTCCTCAGGAACATTTGCGGTCTGAGCATCCAACCAAATAGCAGCAGCTTATTGAAGTTGCCACGAAGCTAAGAGACGTTTCTGCTCATCATTCAATTTCAGTCCTTTGAAAATCCTCTCACAAGACCTCAACCATGCTTGGACTTCAATGAAAGATTCCGTCCCTTTGAAAACTTTTCCTCCCAGAGTCGTATACTCCTTACAAATAATTGCAAAGCTTTTATCCTGCTGGACTGGTGCAACTTTCTCCATGGTCTCCCCTTGATCCTGGGATCCAGTATTACGACCAGTAGTAGTGGAAGTTCCACTAGCTCGACCTCTTCGTCATCGGTTACTCATCTTAATCACCTAAATATAACAGGTCGTCATTCCAGACTTGAGTGGATATAACTAACTTAGGTATACCATCCAAGTTGATCTAAATATATTTTAAATTTATAAAAATACGGTCTCTCACACTCACCCAAAGCCTACGTAATCAGTAACCTAAGCTCTGATACCACCTGCAACGACCCAACTTTCGAACACATCGGAAGTCGTGCCATTAATAAGAATAAGAATAGATAGAAGATAAAATCACAGAAAAACATCAGAATCTCACAGCGGAATATTTTACAAAAGACGATACTTCATAACATTACACTGCAGTACATATTACATCAGAGCATCATAGATCTAGTGATACAAGCCATTCATAGTACATCTTTAATTATACATATCATTGATGACTAAACTTGCAAACTTATAATTATACAATAGATCAGCCCATAGAAAGTTCCATTCTAGCTTTCCAAGTTTTATCCAATCCTGATTCACTTGTCTATTCATAACAAGTGTTATGAATACCCAAGGGTTTAAGGGAAACTCAGAAAAATAAACTTCGGGTCAGTCAGGGGACTGGTATGAGTAAACAGTTTTAAAACAGATTAAAGAAATAAAAATATCTCATAAGACCACGCCATGAATACGGAACGGGTTTTTACCTTATGAAATCAAAACACTTGGTATACTTGAAATCAGATATTATTATAGTGTCTATAAATTTTCACAAATAATTTAGAATCTAGAAGAATGCTTGCATCTCACATTCTCCTATATAGTATACAAATAAAAACCGCTTGGCGCTTATGGAAATTGGATTCCCAACTATGACAAGGTATGGGACCACCTTTCGATGATGTATCTCTAGAGGCGAATACACCTGGGTTCAACAAGAACGTCTTGTAAACCGACCCACACAGGACCGACCACTCATTTCGCTTGAGTGTATCGAATGTATATCACCAATGGTTGGGCTCAAACCACTGTTTCCCGAAAAGGGACAGCATCGAAATAGATTAAAGAAGTAAAAGGAATTTCTCTAGATAGGTGATTATACAGCCTAATGGGAGCGACCCACATAGCCATGCTGCCTGCCCGATTTTTTTCATTTCCTGGGTGTGAGGCTTGAGGCTAGACTTACCTTTTCATCATCACTGTTTATTTTCTTTGAATGTCACATCGTCAAAACTCGCCAACCACTAATTGACTTCCCCAAAAATATATTATAGGTATACAGCGAGAGAAACGAATTCCTCTTCCACCGTATAATTATGTTTGAAGAGATCAACGTACGTGATCACTTAGAATTACTTTGTCATACATTCGTCCATACAAGTTGTCCTTGGATTGGACAAACCAAAGGCATTATTCAAGAATAGCCCTTGTATATCGTCGTCTTTAATTTAAAAATTTCTAACGCGCGGCGTATAATCAAATCAAAGTGAAATATTTATTTCGGTCTCTTTGAAATGATTTACGAATATTTTCTTTTTAAATTATTGATCTAACATGATTATAACCTAATTTACATATAAATACAGTCAAACTAAACACTATATGATCATCTTGCCTATATCTGGTATTTTGATCATCTCTTTAAAAATGGACAATTTTAGTGTGCGCGCCGCACATGGTTTTTCCTTCCATTTTGTTCATCCCTTTAAAAATAAAAACTTTACATTATTCTTAATAAAATTATTTCTCATAATTACTCTTTAATCTGATTATTCATAATTGAATTTAATCTATAATTTACTAGTTATTTTACAGTTTTTTCACTTTATATTGTTTCGTCAAATTTCCCTTTGATCCCTTATAACTGATCTACTTCTTCTTTCTATATGCCAATAAAATTTCTTTTTTCATTTATCAGTCTAAAACACGATTAAAATATGCTTTACAGTTCTTATTTTATAAAGTACAGAACGGTACTTGATTAGTTTCTTATCCCAGGGATTTTAGATTATAGTTTAAAACTGACAAATCTAGCGTATGTGTTGCGTACGATTTTCTTTACCTTGTTCTGTTTAAAATTGAAATATTTCATTAGAAAATAAATTCTAATTTATATTATAAACTAAATTTATAATTACAGTTTCTGTCCTAACTTCTCGACTTCTGCCAAAACCATACCCGATCTTCTACACTTGATCGACTTCTTTTTTTACAGTTTGAGTATTTCATTAGAAAGCTTCTCTAATTATATTTTTAATTTTTAATTTTATAATTTTAATCTGAACTGCAGTTTCTACATTTTTTCTCCACTATTGACAAACTGCATTTTTATCCTGATTCACTTCTTTTCTGGACTTTCTAATAAAAATTCTATTTTTATTTATATGTTTATTTAAATATTTATTTTCCTATTTATTTAATTATGTATTAAATTTAAAAACTAGTTTTAATTAAATTATATTCAAAAATCTTTATTTGAACACAATTTAGACAAAGTGCCAACTCGGTTCAAAGTGCCAGCTCAAAAACCTGATCTACGCTCATGAAATCAGCTCTGGCCATCAGGGTTTTGCACAACACCACTTTGCCCGATCACTTACCCAAAGTACCAAGTGCCACCTCCTCAGATCCCATGGTTTTTACCCCCATCATGCTCTTACACACATGCGCCAGTCCACTACCAGGTGGTAGTACTACCTGGTAGTACCAACCTCATCAAAATCATGGCGGATCACTCCAAGCCATGGTGTTTCCATAACAGATCGTCCCCCATGGCCTCGTGCACGTGCACACACCATACGGCCACCAACCACCACCTGCGACCGTCGCCACAAGTTACTCTCCAACCCCTGATTACTTCACCACCTTCTGATCCTCTCCCTCTTACAGCTGCATTATTTTTGCCGTGCCATCACTTTTTAACCGAAAATACACCATCCAAGAAAGCCACCGTATCTCCTCTCCTCGTCCATGGGCCGCTGCCTCCTCCTTGCCATGTCAACTTGGCACCCCGACGCCTCTAACCCCCCTGGACCGCACCCCCATAGCCCCAACGTCGATGAGCAGTTCCACGATCAAAACCCGAACCCAAAAACCCACCATTTACCCTATTTCGATTAAATCCTTCAGTCCCATCATTAGAAAAATTATTTAGGATTTTTCCTAGCATCTCTGAACCTAGCTGAAGCTTCTCCTTCAACCACCCCGCCTCTGATCGCATGGATGATCGGGAATTGCCTCGGTTCCCAATTCTGATCATCTAAGGATTTCTCCTGATTTAAGTCGTTAAAAATCTTGATTTTTCTTTTAAAAATCATCATTTGGTTCCTTCATTACATTTATGACCTCTGAACAAGTTTTTACAAAGTTTGAAAATCCATTTTGATTTTTAGGAACAAAGAGTACTGCTGTTGTTTCCTGTTTCATGTTTAAGTGTTTGTTTTGAAATATTACACCTTCTTTCCTTGTTTTCATATGACCTGTATGTTATATATTGGTTTAAACTCAACAGGATGTATTATTCAAACCCTCTTAAGGTCCCTAACCAAAGAATCAAGGGTTTGATTCTTTAAAACTGGATCAGAACAACAAAGTTTATACTGGTATGATAACATCCTTAAACTAATGCCACTAAGTATTTTAATTACTAACCACTAGTTCTGTGATTAGGCAAAGATTACTATGCAACCAAAACATATAACTTAACAAGATCATCACAAAATCCAAGTTCAATTTACAGTGCAAACTAGCAAATACAGGAACTTTAAAACAGAAATAAAAAAAAACCAGTTTACTCACCGACAAAGCTTGAAAACCTTGGCTCTATTCTTCTTACTGATCTAATTAAAAAGGCTTGTGTTGTGGGGAAAAGAAGTGCAAGCTCTGGTCTTTTTATAGTGATAGGAAACTAATAAAATATGGTGCATAAAATCCTAGTTTTGGAAAACAAGCAAAATCAGTTTTGAGATTTTGTATTGAAAATTGATAGACAACTCAAAAAAAAAAAAAAAAAAAAAAAAAAAAAAAAATCAATCCACCACCCTAAATTCACATGGCTTGCCTCAGCCAACATCACCCTTAAAACCCTTATGTAATCACCAATTTTCTCCTATTGGTTTCTATGAATTATCACCTTACATGCAAATGGTACAACCATGATCTTTCACAAATCTTTCTCTTGGTTTTAACAAATTATAGTATCTATTTTAGTACCATACATATTTAGTTTTGCCTTGGTTTTTAAACCAAAATCTCATATGACAAAATGATTTAACATAAAGATATATAAATACTTTTACTTGCCTTCAGAGGCAATACAAAATCTGAAAGTTTTTGTACCATATGATTTCGGCCATGTGATGAAATAGACATGAAAACATCTTGAAAAAACTATATTTTAGAAATCATCTAGTGTAGGTGAAAAGCTATGGTATATACAAGATTTTGCAAATCTTTATGCACATGGTTTATGAAAAAGTGAACATGTTTTGAAAATGCAAAAAGAAAATGTCATTACAGAAAATCTTGTGTACAAAAAGAAAAAGATTTTGAAACTGAAAATACATTACTACAAAATGATTTGCCATGTGAACATATTTTCCCAAGATTCTCTTTGCAAGCTTATTTCTTAGGGTAGGTTGTATCCTTGAATTTTTTTGTTCATGAAACACGCTTGCAAAAAAGAAATGATATTTCATGTTTTAGTGTATGTATATGTGAACTTGAAATGGCTTTTAAACTTGCTTTGACAAAATAAAAAGGGTTTAGGCATGTTTTAATTCAAGTGTGATAAGTTTTTAAATCAAGACTTTAAAAAACTCAAATTCTTAAACCCTTTGGAAAAATGAACGCAACATGTGAATTAAAATGGCATTTTAAAGACATGCTATGTATAAGTGTTATTCTTCATATATGTGTAAAATCAATTTAAACAAACGCTATCAATTATATGTTATATACCTGATTGTGTAAAAATTGGTCTTAGTGAATGCTGTAATATATGCACATGTAAATGCTATTATTCATAAGTTAACATGTTTTGAAAATTTCAAAGTCAGGATTTTTAAATCGTATTTGTAAATACATACTTGTGATCAATTCATATCTGTGTCAGTGATGATAAAAACCCCGGGACATTACAAACAAACACTATTTTCATAAATCAACTGTTTGGTTTGTGGTTACAGAACTCAACACTCAGCTAATTTTAACTGTTCAAAACCCTAAATGGTAGAATCCAAACAAAATTATATAAATAAAGTTTAGTTTTATGCCTTACTAGCCTTACCGATTTCACGATCTTGAATATGAGTAGGAATTGAATCGAATAGCTTTGTAGCGTCGCTGAGATGAACCGCCTCTACTGGTATCCACACCAACGTTGAATGAGATAGTCTTTACAAATTCGAATTTAACTGAGAAATAATAAGCGGGAGATCGAAAAGGGTAAAAAGCTAGGGGTTTTTCCAAAAAAAGAAAGAAAAGTGAACGAGAGTTAAAAATTAAAAGATGTTAAGTATGAAGGAATAGGAAAAGAGATTAGGTCGGTTACGTTTCTCGCAGGATACGCGGACTTATGTTTACGAAGAGGCAGGAATGTGAAATTTTTTTACGGCGCTTACATTGTTCATGAAAACACTTTTTCTTGCATTTGATTATAAACGCCGCTGATTTTTGCAACAAAAAAACATTTTTCTTGCAGTGATTGGGAACTAATTTTAATAGTTTAAATTTAATTTATTGCTTGTTGGATGATAAATTGGTTGATATAAAGCGATAATAGTATATATATGATGTTATATACATAGTTTTGGTGATTGGATATATATTTATAATATTGGTGATTGGATATATTCCTGCATATATATAGCGATCGATTTTCCTATGCGCACCACAATATATATAGTGGATGACCTTCTATACCACGATATCTTGCCTCGAAGTAGGATGGGTATTATTATCGTTGACTAACATCTGTGGATGAAGGAAAAACAGGATGGAGGAATCCAACTGGATTCCTCAACATTTAAATTATTATTTTTACATATATGCTGATATATGATGTGTTTATAACCTGTGATAGCTTATGATATATTTGGATGTGTAATGAACACTAGTCGTTGATTTTGGATATTCTGAATGTCCTTAATAATATATGGATTTCAAAACAGAATTTATATATAAAAAGGGTTCAAAGGAAATTTTATTTCTGAAGAGGAATGTTTATTTAGAAACCTAATTAAAAAGTAAATATTTGTTTTAACAAATAAAATGAGAAATCAATTTTATAAGTGGCATTTATAAAGAAGTAAAACCGTTATTAACTGATTATTTGAGATGGATATAATTTGAGTATGGATTTGAAAAAGAAAGTGGAAATTAGGTTAGAAACTAATATTTTAAATGGATTGGAATTTTCCAATTGTAAAGGAAATATAAAGGATATTTTATGATATAACTTTATAATTAGAAATTATAAATAGATTGAACTTAAAGTTCAAGTATAAAATCAAATTGACTAAATAAGTCAAGTAATGAATTGTATTAAGGAATATCATTCACCGGTGAGGTGAATAACTTGCAAATAGGGATACTTGCAAATAGGGATACATTATAAGGAAAGTTAGGAAGTGGTGTTTTTAAACTTATAAATTCTAATGGAATTTAAGTCGAACTAAGCTGAATAATAATATGGATTGTAATAAAGATTTTTATATACGATTATAGATAATATATATTTAAAGTAAGAATTTATAAAAGATTTTTATATACGAATATTTTATCAAGTGAAGTAATTGAAATAAAACTGAGACGAGTATAATAAATCTAAGAAGATGTTATAAAAATTATTTATGGAATGAAGACTCTTTATAGAACCTGGTTGTGTAAAAGTTAAAACGAAATTAAGTGGATAAAAAAATATTTAGCAAATGTTTTGCAAAACTTATCTTTAAATGGAATATTCGATAATAGTTGTAGCAAACGTTTTCAAAATTCATGTGTGTATGTAAAATATTTGAAATGGTGGTAAGGTGGAGATAAATATCTCATTTGAAGTGAATTTCTATTCAATTAGAAGTTTATAAATAGAGTAAGGAAATTAGAAACTAACTGGAGATTAGTCGAGTTGAATGACTTTCTAAATGTCTATCTGATTTTGGTTTCGGCCTTCGGAGTTGATACTTAGGGAGTTATTCTCTTACTAGTTTACAGTTAGGGACTAATGACCGAGACACTACAACAAAAACATCATTTCACAACTGCCAAAAAGAGTTGTAATAAGTCTACTACAACTGGCACAAGTCCGTCCTTACATCCACAGTTGTAATAACATCGAACATCTATACAACTCTTTTTGACAGTTGAGAAACCTTTTTTACAACAGGTTCTGGCACTTGTAAAAAAAATTACAACTATTTTGCCAGTTGTACTAAATTCTACTACAACTGTTTTTTCATGTTGTTAAAAAATACAAAATTATTTTAAAAAAAATACCTAAACACATTTTGTAAAATAGATAAGCATAAACAATATGATAAAATTCACATTACACTCTAAGCAAATTATATAATAAACCATTACAACGTATAAACTACAAAAATTCAATTTGAACAATATTCTCTACTACAGAACAACTCAAATACATAAACTGCAAAAACTATGCTCTAAACTAAGATACTCTCAATCAATATTATAAGAAACATCTCAATTTCACTTTTGTTTATTACGAATTAGTTAGTAACATGAAATGCATCATCATCTACAGAACAATTAAGTTGAACAACTAGCACATACCATAATTATCCAACTACTCCAAGGATTTGTTGAAGTCAGTAGCTCAAGTTTCCCATCATCAAACATTCAACGCTGCTATTGCGCAGAGCAAATGAGAATAACCCAGCATTTGAGATTGGATTCGAAGAACAGTATGATGTTTTAGGTCAACATTACCCATCTCCAATAGACAAACATCCACATTACCCTTTTCATACTCGATCTCAACATCATTGTGCACATGATCATTGTGTCCCCCACAAATCCTGATCTCATCACAACAACCTATTTACTAGAAAAAAAATGACATCCTCAAAATTAGTAAGAGCAAAAAAAAAAATATACATCCTTTCAACATTATTTAAAGCAGTATTCCATTCACATGTTCAACCTAGAAATCGGCAAGTGGTTGTTACAATCTGAACATGTGAGAGTGCAAATACTGCTGTTAGCACAAGGTCAGCAAAAAATCAAAACAAAAATTGCCATGGCGAAAAAATGAGTCTAGAGAGGACGAATAAGGGAATAAGAGAAACTACCGCAATTAGTAGGGTATACACAGGAATATTTCCAACTACGATTTTTCTTGCTCCAGTCCAATAATACAAATCACGCATAAATGACAAAACTACAAAAATTACAAGAAAATGATAGGCTTTCTTGTTTTGATTCTACAAAAAGGTCTGATACATTGAAATCTATACAGCCGTCAAGACTGTAAAGCGAAAAGATAGCCAATTGCAATCAAAAGAAATAGATTGAAGCTGAGACCTTTTTTACAAAGGATATATACAATGTTACATACCTACATAGCAGCGAAAGAGTAGCAACACCTTCAGGATTAACAAGTTAAGACATTAGGTGAATTAGAATTTTCAATTGATATTTTCTTTGTGGACATTAATTGTGAATACTACTACCATAATCAACACTGAAATGAAAGACAATCGACATAGATGGGAGAAGTTGCTTAATCACGTGGTCTTTCAATGCAAACAGATTTATTCATTCATCTCTCAAGGAAAAAGCAAGCATTCAAGGTCAGTTAAAATTAAAAAACTGCAAAATTCAATCCACTAACAACTTTTTACCTCAACGGTGTTGTTTCAAATAGGAATTAAAATGTAGACACTGATGAACAAGTGTCGATGATGAAGTTCCAGACTTCAAGGCTCAATAATCAGGATCTCGACATCGGCCGAAGGTAGACAGCGAGCTCTACGGCCTGAGTCAAAGGCAATCTCCATGAACTGTAGATCGAGCGATAACGTCTCTAGCCGGTGCAATTATTTTGATAACAAAGATTTTTTTGCCAACTTGGACGATTAGTTTCATGGTAGAATTTGTTGACTGGGATAATAAGGTGGGAGGAAATGTGTTTTTGTTTAGATTTGGGGAATTGGAAGGATCGTTGAATAGGGGGCACGCGTTTTAATATTTTATCATTTAATGGAGGAGTTGGGGAATGGGAATAAGCGGATGAACATGGGTAATAAAATAATAATGTATTACGGAGGGAAACACGATGAAGTTGGAGCCAAAATTTCTAGAAAAGAAGCGCGGCAAAACTTTTTTAGTTTGGTGGGAAATTTAGAATTTAAGCCTAATTTTCAGTTTGGGGGAAAACGTTAGGTAAGAGACCAAATTCTCCTACTTAAATTGAAATAACACCAGTCTACACAAAATATATCACTAAAGAAAGCATCTAAATGAATACAAAAGTTATAATTTGCAACATAATTTTTACATTTTTCAAATTTTGAAGTTTTTAATAATTTATGAGTTTTCTTGAATTTGAAGATTATATTTAGTTTAAATTTATCTAATGTTTAATTCTTTTGATTTTATGTAAGTTTCATATTTTTGTTTATAGATTTTATGAATATTTCAAAATTTATCTTAACAAGTTTTAGAATTTCTAAATAATAAAATATAATTAAAAATTATAATTAGCGAATAATAAATAAGAAATAAGAATTTATAATTAACAAGTGAAAACTGGTTACTAATTATTGCTTATTTACTATTAGTTATTAAATATTACATATTATTTATAGTTGATTTAATAGTAGTTGTTGAAAGTTAATTATTATGTATGTATTACCAATTATTAATAAATTTAAAAGTAATAATTGGAAACCAATTATTATTTATTAGTTATTAATTTTTTTAAAATAATTATTAAATAGTAATTATGGATTTGTAAGTTACCGTTAAACATTGATTATTAATTATTCTTAAACGCTAATGTTAAAAATAAATAATTATTAAATATTAAGTTTAAAATATTAATTGTTGTTAGAAATGGTGGTCTCTCACAACTGACAAGAATAGTTGTAATAGATATCTATTACAAATGGTAGACAAGAAGAGTTGTCAAAAATAAGTATCTATTACAACTGGCCGAAAGGAACAGTTGTCATAGCCATTTATTACAACTAACAAAATAAAAGAGTTGTTGAAAACTAGTTGATTACAACTTTCTGAACAAAACAGTTGTAAAAATCCTCTATTACAACTGCCACTTTGTGACAATTGTAAAATTACAGTTGTAGTAGGGTCTTTTTGTTGTAGTGAGATGAGGAATATGTTCCTAAAAGTACTTTAAAATGAAATGGTTTTGAATATTCTTATATAAATACAAGAAGAGAGATAAGTATTCCAATTATTGAAAAAAAAGGCGTTTTTAAATTAATGAATGGTTAATCAAAAAGAGGCTAAAATGATAATGGATATTAAATCAGTGAATTCAATTTTCTTTTATGGATGAATGGTTATTTATTTGATAGTTAAATAACCGACTATCAAATTTGGACTAATACGATTGTTGGTACGGAAAGACCGGTGGGATCGAATTTATTCGAAAACCATTCTGAACCAACAAATACGAAAACGTGGAAGATGTTGATTGAAGATGGAGCAGTGAAGACCGTGGATCTTCATAAGCGAAAGGACTACTTATCAAATTCTTTGGATTCATGGTTGGAGATATTTTTATGGTGATCCTGTCGTAATTAAAGTCGATGAATTGCAAGGACTACTCGCTACTGATCCATAGGGTGATTCCCAGGATGTGGTAGGAGAGTGCCTTCGGTTTTACACTCTCGGAACAACTTATATGGACGAATGTCTGATAGAGTATTTCCAAAGGACCACGTACATTGATTTCCTCAAACATATTTCTGTTGATGCCAGAGAAGACACTTTCTTTTAGCTTAACACTAGAATATTTTTGTGGATGTCAATTAGTGATAGCTGATGGATCTAACAATGTGGCATTCATAGTGAATTGTGGTCAGATGTTCTAAACAAGTAATTTTAAGCCTCAAGCCTCATAACCAGGAAATGACAAAAATTGGGCAGACAACATGGCTATGTGGGCCGCTCCCATTAGGGTGTATTGTCACCATGTAGAGAATATTCATTCTTGTTCCTTTTTTCATTTCTGTATCTCCCAGGAACGGTTATGTTGCTAGCAACCACAAGGTGACAATATATTTGATACACTCAAGAGAAATGTGTGGTCGGTCATGTATGGCAGAGTTCCAAGAAGTTCTTGTTGAACTCCACTGTATCCCCTCCAGAGTACACTGATCGAAAGGTGGTTCCATACCATGTCATAGTTGGAAATCCAATCTCTAATAAGCGACCACAGTTTTCGATTTTATATTATATATATGTAGAGCATGAGATGCATGCATTCTACTAGATGGTTATTTATTTGATTTAGACACTATCATAATATCAGAATAATTATGATTTCAAAAATGATTTGGGTTATCGTAAGGTAAAAACCATCCGTGTTTATGTGCAGATTGGTCTTATGATTATATTTTCTTTCGAAAGACTTTAAACTTTAAAATCAAGTTGGATGATACCAATAATTTAGTGAATTTTTCCCATGCCGTTCACCAGACTGATCCTGGCGTTTGTAATGCTCGGGTCAGACAGAGCTTTATAGGTTTAGGATAAGATGATATGGACTTCATGGGACAAGCCGGAGGAGTTTAGATGTATGATCATATAAAGTAATTTTGTGCTATGTGTTGTAAAATGAGTGTAGACTGTTATAACTGTCCAAATGTATTGGATGTTCACTGTACTCTGATAATTGTAAGTATTATTTCAAGTTTTAATTAAAGATTTATCTATCTATTATATTTTATTCCGCTGCGATGTGAGACAGTGTATTGCGGTTAATTTGTTTCTTCTTCTTTTCTTCTACTCTAATCTTTCTTTCCTATCTTTTTCTCACTCTCTAATTTCATTCTATTAACTAACTGGTGTTTTCGATATTTGGATTTAGGCAAGTAATACGAGATTAAGTATTATTGTCGAAATTTGAGTGTCTAATTCCCCGGGTCGTTATATATATATATATATATATATATATATATATATATATATATATTCATTATTCTTAGATGTTTGAATTAGATTGAATCAGTATATTCAAAATTTCTAGAATCTTTTTCATACTCGAATTTTGAGTTAGAATGTTACAAGATTTTTCATTTCTATTGATTCGGGTGTAACATACAATGTAAACACTCCCTCTATTTATAGAGTCTACATGTTTAAACTGCAGTGCAATCCCTTCACATATTGGCATATTCACCCGTTTACTCTTACATATTACAATATAAATTACAATTGTACCTTCTTTTGCTCATAGTTTTTTCGGTGCATGGGACAATGTAAATAACATTATTTACCGTTTTCTTTGCATAACATGATAAGACATTTCAAATGAGTATGGGTGCATTTTTTACGAATGCGAACAAGGTATTTAAGCGTGTCATTTGGACGTGGCATGTTAGTAAAAAAATATGCGTTTTTTTGCTGTGAACGGCGTATTTGAGCGTGGTATTTGAAGGTGTGGAGAGTTGGAGGGATGAGATTGGAGTTGATATAGTAGATAGAGGGGAAAACATTGTACCATTGTGTCCGACGTGTCGGAAGCAATCGGTCCAATTTCTAATGTCCATGTTGATCGTTGTTATGTGTGGTTAACCACAACTATTTGTTCGGTGCGCGAACGGAACACAACGGCAACGTTGTTAATTTTGACTGCGAACAATACTTATGTTGAGAAGTTTTGATTTCAACCCTAGCCATATCGCGTCTTAATTCCAGTTGTCATTGTTATTCCTAAATTAATCTTTATTCACATACATCAAATTAAATATCGAACAATAGAATTGATTGGAAAATATGCGAATGTCAAAGATGATCTATTTTTTTCTTTTCTTTTCAAACTGGGGTGAATTGGAAGTCAATAGGGAAAAAATGTCGATCTCTCGTGAATGTTCAACAAACAAGTGGAAAGATAATGAATGTATTTTTTATTCTACAAAACAAAATTTTAAGAGAAAATATCGTTTTCAAATAGAATTGGGTTTTGAATAAGTGAAAAATGAATTCAGCTTAGGCTTGAATGTTTGTCAGTACGCTGTATATGATCTGAAGTGGTCTTAGGCGCTTTTTTTTTTTTTTTTGTATTTAATTAGGAGAAATATCTATTGAAATCGTAAAATCCTCTACAGTGCTTCTAGCCCGATTCACGAGCAGCACATAAATAGTTGATCTTAGCATTTATTATTTTATATATGTTATGTAAAAAACAAAGATGGAAAGTCCTGCTTATTATTTTCCTCTTTATTCCAATTGCAATTGGCGCAGCCTTTATAAAAAAAAAAAAAAAAAAATTGAGTTAACTTTGTGCCATTTCCATTGAAACCGACTCTGTTAGGGATGCTTCTATGCTCAACTGGTGCCCTTTTGCTTTGATAAGTCAAGATTGTTGTCTATTGATCGATGGATACTGCTTTGCGTCGATTTTGCGCGGATCTCATGATATATTCCAATAGTTACGTGTTTAGTACTTTTCCATTCAGCTACCTTGTCATACAAATTTTGTTGTAATGTTAAAAATACACATGCTAGTAGCTAGAGATTCTTTGGTGTTAGAAAATTGACAGAGAGAACGTCGATTCTTTGGTGTTAGAAAATTGACAGAGAGAACGTCGGTGCAATCCCTGAGAAAGCGAAGTTTAACGTTCAGTTATGCTTATTCATTTTACATGTGCGTGAAATTAAGAAACGTTACGCGTGTCTGTCCACCCATTCATGATCAGTTTCATAGATACTAAACTAAACGGCTAACCTAGAGATTACACAAAACACAAACCTAGGAAGATTTTAAATATTGTTTTAGTGTAGGTGGCAATTCTTCTGTGTCCAACCCCGTCTTCTCGTGTGTCCACCAATCAAATCTCTCCAATTTTTTTGTATTTAAATCTCCGAACAATTGAGGGATTTAACTGCAAAAAACGAAAATCAAGGAGCTGTGATTGACAAAGGAATTGATTGATGCGAAAAACATAAGCAGCGAGTATAGACTGAAATGAACAGACATGGCGCATGTAGATGAGATGAGAAGCTCCACAGCCAAGAGACGTTTGGCTACTTGCAGCTTAAGCCTTGTTAAATACCACTTACTTTGACAACTACTCCATTCATCCAAATATGAAATACCATGCATCTCATGGCTGTTTGAAAGATGACAAATTTATGGGAACGTATGCCGTCGGATACGAAGACACAGCCTTCATATATTGTGCTATATGGAGCGAATGATCTGGTGATTTGAGAGGCTGAAAAGTGACGGCTTTTGGAGTGAAGTTATGGGCAGTTTATATTGTCTGCTACTTGTGTACTACGGTGGTGCATGCATGAGTGCGATTTTGTTGACATCTTTCGGAAGATGTCAACAAAACACTCGGCTCCCATTGATGGATATCAGGGAAGTCCATATGAGTCCCCTTATTTTCACCAATAAGGGATAAGTGTTTTGTTACATCTTCCAAAAAGATGTCAACAAAACTGGTGCATGCATCCGAGTTTGCAGATGTTGACGTATGTACAATCCGACACCCGAGATGGTACATGTGGGTCTAATTTGGCTTCCTCCTTGTCCTACTCTTTGAAACCATATATGATAAGCAGTTTAGGGACAGACATTAGACATGGATTTGGTTTTATCTTTTACGTGCCTACTATTTATTGTTTATATCACGTGGTTATGTTTAAAGGTCGGTGTATATACCTATTACCACTCAAATATGACAAGTATTCCATCCGCACGGACCGCACCATGGTTACACGGTGAGCTATCAGAGAGAACGACCTCGGAACATACCAGAGTCATTTCATCGTAAGAGCAGTCCCAGCAGTGGCACGAGGAAGCGTAAAATCCTTTCTAGTGCGCCTAGTCCGGTCCACGAGCACCTCGTAAGCAACTGATCTTAGCGTATGCACATGATAAGCTCTTAGCATGTCGTTCCGGGTTTCAAACTGTTACCATGGTGCGAGTCCTTAACCGCTGGGCTACTGCTGCAGACAATATTTAAACAAACAGCCATTTACTTTAGGTTAATTTAGATATTTAATGTCCTAAAAATGAATTATTTAATAATTTCTATTTGATTGGATGGCTTTGACAATACCTGTTTCATCAATACACCATATAAAGTTGACCAAATGGTTCTGTGAAACCACCTACAAACCAATCTATACATGCTCATTTTATAATCAGATTGCAATTTCGAATGATTGTTCAAGTGGGCAGATCTTGCTGGAAGAAAAATCACGTACAACATGTCTCTTTTCCTTTTTTGACTTTTTGCTCACAAATATAGAAATAGTTGCATTGTAATGTGACTGTGATGTTTGCAGAACTAAGAAAATAGAGTTAAAATCTTCATGAAGCAGGGTACATATATAAAACATTTAATAAACGGTTAGAAGAAATATTTATTAAATATAACTAAGCACGTCATTTTCCAAAGGCCTGCAAATATGTGTTATCATATTGTACCATTATTATGACAGATTTTATAACTTTTATTCTATGATTCTATAAACTTGTAGAAGTTTGTTTGGAATTTTCAATCAATTTGCACAATCAAGTAATCAACACTACCTACTGAATAAAATATTATATATTGTTAGTTTAATGGGTGAATTTTTAGCAAGACGAATTCACATCTTTCACGCATGCATCAACCAACAAAGTTTGAAAATTATAGTTCACTCAAAATTTTGTAAATAATTTGTTTGCTTGTTACAAATGAGTTATAGTGAACTAAAATAATATGATTCCACCGTATTGAAACTATCTCTTATATTGGAATGTGTTAGAATTTATGATAAAATATTTCTATTTGCTGAAGATTGGAAGATATTATTGATTATGGTGATAAAATATTTTCAATTAGAGAAGTCTTAGGAAATATTGTTTGGGAATATAATATTTTCAATTTGCAGAAGATTTGGAAGATATCAGAAATTTATTGCTTTTTTATTTGTAAAAGGGTAGATAATAAATTACCTACATAAATGGAAGAATTTGAAGAAGGTTTCTTTTTGGGATAGCGAAGTAAGGAATTAATTCCCTAATTGGTTGGTTAAACAAGGAAGCCTATCAGGAGAATTGGAAAATTAATTAGGCATTGATTTATATCATAAATCAATTACTTCAACCCCAAGCATTAATCCTTATATAAGGATAGGGATTAGGTGAACGTATTATCATCTCTAAAATTCTTCTTCTTCCCTACTATCAGTCTTGTAATTTTTCTTATTGAGAAAAGTAATTAAATATCCTCTCCCCAAGTGGACGTACACTAACAAGACGTTAGTTGAACCACTATAAACCTCTTGTGCTATTTCTTTTATTGCTAGATCTGTGATTGTTTTGTTGATGACTATCTGTTGTTTGTTTTGCCTCACCATCAATCCGTTCCTATTTTTTTCCACAACAATTGGTATCAAAGCTACGAGGTTGATTGAGAAAGGGTGTTAGGCATTATAGCATGAGATAAGGAGAATTCAGCAATTGTATCAAGGCCATATGTCAAATGGACATATATGGCAGCAGGATCTCAGTTAGCAATAGAAAGATGAAATAAGGATAAAGACTTCGAGAAGTGGCAATGGAGGATGAAAGCTATTCTGATGAGAAACAATGTTCATCCTGTGGTATTTACTCCTGAGGAATTGACAGATGATATTTCAGCCGTGGAAAGGAAGGAGATGGAACGATGGGCATTTACTACTTTACAATTAGCAGTGGGAGAAAAATGTCATTTCAGAGATTAGCGGTGAGACCACTGCTAAGGACATTCGGACCAAGCTGGAAAAACTCTATCTAAATAAGTCACTAACCAACCGTTTGATTTTGCTGAAGACGTTTTTCACCATGCGGATGAGAGAGGGTACTTCAGTGAAGGCACATCTAAGCTTCTTTGATGATCTCATGTTGAAGATGAAGATTGTTGTCTTGAAAGTAAATGAGGAGCAAAAAGCAATTATTCTTTTGTGTTCTCTTCCGGAGCGATACACAGGTTTCGATAACAGTCTTATATATGCCAAAGATACACTAACAGTAGATGATGTGAAGGCAGGTCTTCTATCCGAGGACTTGAGAGATCAGATGAAGGGGTTGAGTGAAGGTAGAGGAGGAAGTAGTACGGAAGCCTTATTAGCTGGTATGGAGAAAGGGGAGAAGAAGAAAACAAAGTCAAGAATGGGAAGTGCTACATTTGCAAGAAACCAGGCCATTGGAAGAGAGATTGTTCCGAACTCGAAGAAAAAGATTGTAGCTGGAAATTAATCGGTTGTGATGGAGGAATTTTTGTCTGATGACTTGTTGACAGCGGTAGTATCAGATGTATCATACCATTGGGTGTTAGATACGGGGACGTCTTTTCATATGACACCTAATAAGAATTATTTCAGTTCTTTTAAAAGAAAAAAAGAGGGAAACTAATTCTTATAGGAAATGATGCTAGTTGTAGAGTCATGGGCGAAGGTACTGTGCAGATTCGCATGTATGACGGGGCAATACGCACATTGACAAGCGTCCGTTATGTTCCAGGTCTTCGGAAGTCAATGATATCTCTTGGGCAGTTGGCATCGAAAGGATGCGAAGTGACTATTGATAAGGATAGTCTAAGGGTTTCTAAGGGCGCATTTGTAGTGATGAAGGGAGATATGTTTCATAATTTGTATCTCCTGAGGGGAAGCACTATACTTGGAGAGTCAAGGGTTGGAGCCTACAGTTCTCATGGAGAAGATGTCAAAGCGAGGCATACGAGAAGGAACTTTGAGTTTCTACATAGGCAAAATATGATCAAAGGGGAAAGCTTCAACAAGGTGAGATTTTTCCAAAAGGATGTGCTTGATAAGCGGAAGAAGAGATCGTCTGAAGTTGGTCAGAGATCAAAGGAGAAACAATGGATATGCATAAGTCTTTCCAGACTGCTAAGTTTGGGCGTTGCTCGAACTGGAATCGCTTATCGAAATGCTAAATGCCACGTGGTGGCACGGTATTGGGAGAGGGTTGATATGGTTCATGGAGACATTTGTTTTCATGGTGAAGATTGATAGGTCTTACTTGAAGGGGTTACTTTGTAAACTTTGTTGGCAGGTGGTAGCGTTGCCGGAGTTTGTTGAAAAAGTGCAATGGGTGATGGCCATGCCGAAGCTCATTGGGGGAAGTAACCATGTTGTCTTGTCCAAGAAGATGCTTAGAGTAAGAGGATGTAGGTGGAGTTGGTATGCTTTCAAGGAAATATAGTATCAAGGTGGAGATTGTTAGAATTTTTGACACAATATTTCCATTTGCTGAACATTAGAAGATATTATTGATTATGGTGATAGAATATTTCCAGTTAGAGAAGATTTGGGAAATATTGTTTGGGAATATAATATTTCAAATTTGCAGAAGATTTGGAAGATATCAGAAATTTATTGCTTTTTTATTTGTAAAAGAGATAGGCAATAAGTTACCTACATAGGTGGAAGGATATGAAGAAGGTTTCTTTTTGGGATAGTGAAGTAAGGAATTAATTCCCTAATTGGTTGGTTAAACAAGGAATCCTATCAGGAGAATTGGAGAATTAATTAGGCATTGATTTATATCATAAATCAATTACTTCAACCCCAAGCATTAATCCTTATATAAGGATAGGGATTAGGTGAATGTATTATCATCTCTAAAATTCTTCTTCTTCCCTACTATCAATCTTGTAATTTTTCTTATTGAGAAAAGTAATAAAATCTCCTCTCCCCAAGTGGACGTACACTAACAAGACGTTAGTGGAATCACTACAAACCTCTTGTGTTATTTCTTTTATTGCTAGATCTGTGATTGTTTTGCTGGTGACTATCTTTATTTGTTTTGCCTCACCATCAATCCGTTCTTATTCATTTTTTCCGCAACAGAATGATAGGTATGCATTATGTATCAAAATTAGTTTTAAAACAATGGAAATAATTATAAGATAAAAGATGATATCAGATAAGACGTTGATGATGAACCTACACAGCTTACTTATTGCACTACTGATGTCAAATGAAATTTTGCATAACCGCAAAAATCAATGAGTTTGTGCATGCACCAAATCAACGCAAGTGGAGGAATTTAGTACATAGGTCCAAGAGTTAAGAACATGGTACGAAAGTAACTGGTATTACCAATCAATTAATATTGTATGATGTGTGTTGCTGCTAAAATATATTTCTAAGGTTATTAATCATTTTTTATTCTTGAAGATGTTTTTACAGGTGATCAAAAAGTGGCTGATACACAGATCCAAACTAATTATTGATGTAAGCCCAGTAAATATTTCAGCAATACAGAGTTGCAAGAGAGATTACAGAGAATGAGATGTAAAATCTTTTGTTATAATTTTGAAATCTGAGTACATTATAATGTAATACATAAGCCTTGTATATATAATATGTGTGAATGGGCTTTGGGCTAGAATGTAATTGGATACAAGAATTGGTTAGGATGACTAAACATACGGTTAAATGATATATTAGTTGAGCGGTGGATAACACGCCACGTGAGCAATCCGAAGTGAGAAGGTATAAGTCATATGTTCAGTGTTATTCTTTATTCGTAATACACCCCTATGGAAATTAGGGTTTCCCAAACCCAAGTTTCCACGATACTCATGGCGGCGCTTTGAAAATTTTCACATTATAGTTTTTCAATTTTCTTCTTGACAGAGTCTCTAACTTTAGTATCATCAGATTTGAGCTCAAATGAGTATGCTTTGTTGTAAATGTTGTTCGATTCTCTGTCGTTGCCAATTTTTGACTTATTTTGTTTGATCAGAGTTGTTGTGGCTTGGTTCTGCTTCATCCATAGATGAGTATGCTTTGTTGTAGATGTTGTTTGATTCTCTGCCGTTGCCAGTTTTTGACTTATTTAGATCGGAGTTGTTGTGGCTTGGTTCCGCTTCATCTTCGCCTCTTCCGACGTTCATATATGATTGGAATTTGGTAAAGTTTTTCACAGAAATTGCTTTAGTTAGTATATCAGCTTTCTGGTAAGTTCCAGGTAGAGATGGAAATTTAACCTGCGGGGATGGGTACCCGCGGAGACCCATGCCCAATCGGGTGGGGATTTCCCAACTTAGCGGGTAATGGGGCAGGAGCGGATGATGATTTCAATACCCGGAACGGGTATGGGGCGGGTATAGAGGTAATATTATTCGACCCATATACGACCCGATATATATTATGTGTGACTACTGACTGTTTCTATTTAGTTTAACTGTTAAACTTTAACAAATTGTATCCTTTCAAATTTCACATGCGGCTGGGCGGGTGCTTATTAAATGTTATTTAATAATAACATCTATTCATATCATACAACTTAGTTTGTTGTGCTTGTGTCCATTCATTTTCCTTACTTCTTAATTGCATGGATCTCACGATAAAGTTTCTGGTGCCTTTAATTATATGCCTTTTCATCTCACATGACTGAATATTTTTTTTTCTTTTCAAATCATTTTATTAGTCATATCCTCCTTTCCTCAAGCATTCACTTCTACGTATAGCTATTGCATGTGCTATTGCTCTCTAGCCATTACCTAAGCCTTCGGCTTATCAGGCGTGTAAAGGTGGTAGACAACGTCCTCATCAATTATTATATATATAAAAAAAAAATATTCTTAGCATTTTATTGTTTTGTTTGATGTTTATTTGTTGTTTATTGTTTTGTTCTTTTTAGTATTTTGTTTGCAGCTTATCGGCTCAGATTAATATTTTGTTTGTTTTTTATTCTTTTGTTCTTTTTAGTCTAACAATGAGTGAGACTGGAAATTCTCTACAAGCTACAACAAATGATCTTCCATCTACAACCGGAAAAAATAATGAATCAACACCAACCCCTGCTGCAGATTCTAGTACCAGCACTCCACCACCACCAATTACAGAAGATGCTTCTATTCCACTATCTGATTCCAATACCAGTACTCTGCCAGTAGTTATAGATTGTGGGATCAGTGGTGAAACAAAAAATAAAAGAAAAACTTTTGTTGTTTGGCTTCACTTTAAGAAGCAAAAGGTCAATGGAGTTGATAAGGCAATTTGCAACTACTGTGAGAAGAAACTAAGTGGAACAAGCAAAAACAGGACTACACATTTGCATGACCATTTCAAGATATGTCCTCTTAGAAAGCATCGAGACATAAAGCAATCTATCTTGAATCCTATTAAGAAAAACGATGGAACTACAACACTTGGCTCTCACACATTTGATCAACAATTTTCAAGGGAAGAACTTGTTACAATGACCATTTTGCATGAGTATCCACTTAATATGATGGAACACATTGGATTTAGGGGATTTGTTAACTCGATTCAACCATTATTCAAGCATGTATCTCATCCCACCATTAGGAGTGACAACACAAAAATATATGAGAGTGAGAAGACAAAGCTAAAGAAAGTATTAAGTACTAATCAAGGTAGAATTGTACTCATAACTGATATGTAGACTGCCACTAATCAAAAAAGAGGATACATGGTGGTAACCTCACACTATATTGATGATTCATGGATTTTGTGCAGTTAAATAATTAGGTAACTTGCTACTTCTTCTTAAGAGAATATGAATTTTGATTCATAATTGATTATTTTTATATACTAATTAAATATATTTTTCTCATAATTATAGGTTTATATATGTGTCTGCTCCTCATACAGCTAAAGCATTAACAGAAGAATTAATAGAGTGTTTGGTTGCATGGTCCATTGATCGTAAATTATCTACTTTAACTTTAGATAACTGTAGTGTTAATATTTCCATGATGGATAAGATGAAAGAAAGGTTGAGAAATGATAATTTATTGCTGAAAGGAGAACTATTGCGTATGAAATGCTGTGCTCATATCTTGAATTTGATTGTTCAACAAGGATTAGGTGCAATTCGAAGTCGTATAGAAACCATTCGTGATAGTGTAGTTTATTGGACTGCAACACCTAAAAGAGTGGAAATTTTTGAGGAGGCTAAGGATGGATTATTTATTCCAAATAAGAGAAAGTTAATTCTTGATTGTAAAACTAGGTAGATTTCTACTTATTTGATGCTTACGAGTGCCATTGGGTATAAGGATGTCTTTACTCGTCTAATATACACCGAGAAAAATTACAAACAATCACCTAGTGATCAAGATTGACTTCTAGCAAAATTGATGTTGGACAAGTTGAAGTTGTTTTACAATGTGACAGAAATGTTCTCTGGCACCAAATATCCCAATGCTAATATATTCTTTCCTAAAATTTGTGAAACTTGATTGTTGCTAAGGGAGTGCCTTCGGTCATCATGTGTGGAGATTAAGATGAAGGCTGCAAATATGATTGAAAATTTTGATCAATATTGGTCTGTCATACATGCAATTATAGCTATAGCAACTATTTAGGATCCAAGGTTTAGGATGAAACTGACTGAATATTACCTTCCTCAAATTTATGGTGATGATTCACCAACTCAAATTGAGCACATTAGAAATCTGAGTTATGTTTTGGTGAAAGAATACAAACAAAATAGCGGTAAAGAAACTCCTGGTCCTCTTGATTCTTCATTGCATAGTTCTGAGCGTGGTATGGTTGTTAATGACACTACAGATTTTTTGGTTGGTTATGATTTGTTTGTAAGTAGCACATCAACTATTGACACATGTAAGTCTGAGCTAGATTTTTACTTGGAAGAACCTGTTTTGCCAAGATATGCAGAATTTGATATTCTAGCATGGTGGAAGACAAATGGTCTCAAGTATCCAAAATTACAGCGAGTTGCTAAAGATATTTTAGCTGTACCAGTGTCTACTGTTGCTTCTGAGTCCGCTTTTAGTACCGGTGGAAGACATGTTACTCCTTATCGTAATAGGTTGCATCCTTATACATTGGAAGCTTTAGTATGTGCACAAGATTGGTTATGGGATGACAAATTTGGTATGCTTTTGCTTAATGATTCTCTTGTAATTTCGTTTTCTTTTCTGCATAAAAGTTAGTTTAAATTGTACTTATTTTTTTTCTAGATACACATTCATACGGAAAAAAATATCAAACATTTTTTGAAGACATAACAGATGATGAAGCTGTGAGTTTATTTGTTTTTTTTTTTTTCATATTTACTTAAAATGGGTACTGACTTTATTTCATTTTTAACAGCGTAGGGTCCAAGTTTTGTGAATTTTGATGCTTAAATAACAAAGATCAAATTAAGGTGCAAAGGTAATGGTGAATGGTGATTCTAGATTTGAACGATGAAAACATTGTCTATAGATGGTGCCACATGCTGTTTTGTTTTGAAGACAGTGTAAAACTCAAAGAATCATCAAAGTTTTTTTTTAGTTGTAAGCCGATAATAGTTGCTGTTCATTCATTTGGTTGAAACTTGAATGATATAATCTGGAATGATACCTACAAGTTACAAATGCCTAGCTTGGAATCTAAAATGATAAAATCTGGAATTTGATGTTTTATGCATATGGAAGTTGCTTTGTACTTGGAATTTGAAGTGTGAAAAATAAAATGATACCATTCGACAATTTAATGTTAGCATAAATATAATTATATACATGCCTGGAAACATTTAAGTTGTAAACCATTCAAGTGACTTGAGTTGATGTATTTCTCGCATATTATCCACCCCATTTCCATCCCTAGTTCTAGGTATGTGGTTGACCTTTATCTCTCCTCTTTGAACCATTTCTCTAACGAAATGCAAGTCTATTTCAATATGCCTTTGTTCTCGCGTATTGTATTGGATTCTCTGACATATACGCAACACTTTTATTGTTGCACCATAGCACTGGCCTGTCTGTAGTCTTTATTTGTAGCTCTTTCAGTATAGATTGTATCTACTTTATTTCTGCTGCAGCGTTAGCTATACTCCTGTATTCTGATTCGGTACTGGATCTAGAAATAGTAGTTTGTTTCTTAGAACTCCATGAGATTAAGCTTTGACCAATGTAAACACAGTAGCCACTTGTAGACCTTCTATCATCAGGATCTGAGGCCCAATCAGCATCTGCATACCCCACTATGTTTAGATGTTGACCTACCTTTAGTGTGAGTCCATAGTCTATAGTCCCTTTAAGATACCGAAAAATTCTTTTGACTGCCTTCCAGTGTGTGTCCGGTGGTTTCTGCATAAACTGAGATACTTTATTAACAATATAGGCAATGTTAGGCCTGTTTATAGTAGTATATTGTATTGCTCCTACGACCATCCTGTATTCAGTAATGTTGAAAATTGCTTCTCCTCTAAACTTTGAATATTGTTGACTACTTATCATGGGTGTTGGTTGAGGATTAGCACTCAACATTTTTGTTTTATTTAGTAACTCAGCGATATACTTTCTTTGGCATAGAAATATTTTATCATTTGTTCTGATCACTTCTATGCCTCGGAAGTAATTAACATTACCCAGATTTTTAATAGAAAACTTCCTATCTAAATACTATGTTCATTCACTATGTCTGCTACCAGTTATTATCAGATCATGTACATATATTAATATGTATATTGTAGATGACAGATTAATTTTTGTGAACAAATAATTGTCTGATTTGGTAGATTGAAAACCTTATTTATATAAAGTGTTTTTCGGTCTATCAAACCATACACGAGGGGACTGTTTTAGGCTACATATAGCCTTATTCAATTTACAGACATAGTTTGAATTAACACTGTAACCTGGTGGCTGACTCATATAAATTTCTTCCTTGAGAACACCATTTAAGAATGCATTATTGACACCTAAATATCTAGTATGCCGATTCTTATTTGCAGCAATAGTACAAGTCTTATAGTTGTGGGTTTTGTAGTAGGAGAAAAAGTTTGATTAAAGTCAAACCTATACTCTTGTGTAAAACCTTTGGCTACATGTCTAGACTTGTACTTATTTATTGACTCATCTAGGTTCTTTTTCAATCTGTATGTCTATCTACAACCCACGACATTCTTGTTAGCAGATGGACATACAATATCCCAAGTATTGTTCTTAATTAGAGCATTATACTCTTTATCCATTACTGCTTTCTAGTGTTTATTTTTGATTGCCTGATCAAAAGATTCATGTTCATTAGTACTGGATGTAGCAGCAAATACTTTAGGTTTAAAGATTCGACTTTTAGATCGTGTAGCCATTGGATGACCAGTTTGAACTGGTCGTTCAGTTGGTGGTGAGTCATCATTGCTTTCTGATCTTTCAGGGGTTAATTGCGGATTGTTTGTCTAATTATTCTCTTGATCATAACCTTGTGCAGGTAAATGAGATGTCACGCTGGGTGGCTGAAACCTTTCATGATCATTGTTGACTGGTGAGCTTTGATTATCAGATTGTTGATTATCCTCTATTTGCTGCCAGTTTTCATGAATATGAGGTACAACCGGTATGGATATTTTTGGATTTCTAACTTTACCTGTTGTGTTTATATCTTTTGTTCTATATGGAAAAACCTTTTCATCAAATACAACATACTTGCTGACATATATTCTGCCAATGTCATCAATACATTTATATCCTTTTTGATTGGTAGTATACCCTAGAAAATTACACTGTTTTGACCTGAAGTTCAGTATATTATTATTATAAGGCCTTAAATATGGAAAGCATAGATACCCAAACATTTTAAGCTTTCTATAATCTGGTTTGACATTATGCAAATTTTCAAATGGTAATATATCCTTTAATACACTTGTTGGTTGACTGTTAATCAGATAAACAACTGTATTAAAGGCCTCTGGCCAAAATTTCAAGGGCATACTTGCTTGTGCAATTAATGTCAACCCAGATTCAACTAAGTGTCTATGTTTTCTCCCCACTAGGCCATTTTGTTATGAGGTATATGGACAAATGGTTCTATGGACAATACCTTTTACTGAAAGAATTTACATAAAATTTTAAACTCACTACCACCATCAGTTTGAATGACTTTAACTTAATGATCATATTGTTTTTCAGCCATAGTAATGTAGTTTACAATGGCATTATGAGTTTCTGACTTGGTTTTCAAAAATTATATCCAAGTGAATCTGGTGTAGGCATCTACAAATGACACATAATACTTATAGCCATAGTCAGAATAAACTGGTGATGAACCCCAAAGATCTATAGCAATTAATTGTAGTGATTTAGTATAGACAGTATCAGCATCTGTGAATGGTAATATGTGATTCTTACCCATTTGGCAAAATTCACATATGTAAGGTAAGGATACTGAATCAAATTTGATATGATTATCATTCAATATTGTCTGGACAATTTTAACACTAGGATGTTCCAATTTTGAATGCCAGGATTCAAATACATTCATGCTGCTATCAGTTTTGTCTTTAACATTCAAATTACATATGGCATTACAGTTTCCTTCACTAACATCACTCTTTCACCTAATAGAATTAAATTTGTATAATCCATTTGCCAAATCACCATGTAATATGATTTTTCTAGTTAGAATATCACTAATCAAAAAATATTTTGAAAAGAATTCAAAGTAAACATTGTTGTCTCTAGTAAATTGGGATACACTAATCATATTTTTGTGATTTTTGGTACTCTAAGAAGATTGCACAAATGTAATCGTTTACTGCTATTAATATAAGCGTTACCGACATGAGTGATTTGAATATGTTTTACCATTGGCAATAGAAATAGATTTGTTGCCTCGATAATCCTTGCATCCAATGTTCAAATTGTCTATGTTATTAGTAAGGTGATTGGTCGCTCCATAATCAGGGTACCAGCTGTCATCCTGCAAATATTCCACTTTGGTTGTATCATTTCCTTTGTCTTAATTGTTAGTTTCTTGATTTATCTGTGCCACATTTGCATTAAGATTATTGTTATTCTGATTCTGATTGTTGTTTGAGTATCTGAAGTAACACTTTAGGGCAGTATGGCCAATCTTTTCGCATATCTGACACTTGGGTCTGTTATTGTTGCTCCATCTTCCTCTGCTCCTGCCTTTATTTGCACCACTACCTCTCGGGGAAGATGTTTCTGATCGATTGCTGTTATTCTGTTTTTTTTTTTTTTTGCTTCCTGTAGCAAGATTTATATCGAAATCAATTTCCTGAATACGTTTGCTGCTTATTCTTGCTTCGTGAGATAATAAAATGGCATGAGTTTCATCAATAGGGGGAACAATTCTTTGAGTTGTGATAACAGCAACAACTGCCTCGTATTCTTCATTTAATCCATTTAGCAAATATAGCACATGATCTCCATTAGGTGTTCTATTACCTGTAGCTCCAAGCAAATCACATAACTTCTTTACCTTAGCTATATATTCTCTCGTGTTTAATTTTTCCATCCTTATATTTTGAAGTTGCCTTTTATAGCGTAATACTTTGGAAAAAGATCAATTGTTGAATTCTTTTTCTATGGTGGTCCATATGTCAACGGCAGATGAACATCTAATAACAGTTGGTGATAAATCTTCACTTACGGAAGATAGAAGGCAAGAACTAATTAATCAATCTTGTCTATGATATTGAATGAATGCCTCATTAACAACAGTTCTATTGTCTTGATCAGTAATGAACTTTGCGGGAATAGGAGTGGTACCAAAATTGAATCCTTCTAAATCCATAACCCTGTATAGCAGTTTCAACCTGTAATTTCCATAGTAGATAATTCTCTTCTTGCAGTTGAATTGTGATTAATTGACCTTGAGGACTTATACCAATTTTAACTAATTAATGAACAGGTCCATTCGGCGGGTTTGGTGGGTTTCTTGGATCATTTCCACTAGCAGCTCCAGTGGCTGATGCAGAAGTGGACGTTTCCACCATGATGAAAAGAACACAAGAAACTCAAGAAATTTTAATCAAATACCGTTTCTGATCGGGAGAAGAGAAACAACTAGGACTTAGATGTGAAGATACCGAGAGCTTTGATGAAGAACTATGTTAAAAACTGATATGAATATCTGATGAAGCTCTTAGGCGAGGCTTTGACTGGGTTTTGGTGAGTTTCTTGACTTCCTTGAATTGGATTCATGGTGATTGAAGTTCAACAAATACAATGTATATTATCGAGATGCAGCCCAATTTCGATGATTGTACTGTATTTGATCTCTCAAATGATGTGAGTAATCACTGATGAGAGAAAATATACCCAAATGATGAAAATTAGCTGATGGGTATATTTACACTAGAAATTTGTTGGAAATTTGATGTCGTTAGGCACTGCAGATGCTCTGGTACCAAGTAAAGATTTCAGCAATACAAAGTTACGAGAAAGATTATAGAAAATGAAATGTAAAAGATTTTGTTATAATTTTGAAATCTGAGTACATTATAATGTAATACATAAGCCATGTATATATGAATGGCCTTTGGGCTAGAATGTAATTGGATACAAGAATTGGTTAGGACTTAGGATGACTAAATAGACGGTTAGATGATATATTAGCTGAGTAGTGGATAACAGGCCATATGAGCAATCCGAAGTGAGAAAGTATAAGTCATTTGTTCAGTGTCATTCTTTATTCCTAATAAGCCCATATCTTTTATGCCATGTATAACCCTTTTAAAGAATTTAAGAAGCTAAAAATGTTGTGATTTTTGTTCTGATACCAAAATGTTGGGGTTTTGTGCGCAGCGGAAGTTTGACAAAATGCCCGAAAAATAGGATCTTTATCACTCAATCACTTGAAGATGAATTTGATTGAAAAAAATAAACAACACCACAAATAATATCGGAAATATAAGCACATGATATTCCACCCAACCACCTTCTTTATTGATTCACTAATAACAAATTGTTTACAATCGATCTCAACTATCGTTACAAATAATTACAACTTGAATCGATAACCTTATTGAGAAATAGGTAGAGAATATCTAATGGCTAACAAATTTGAAGGAGAACACTCAATTTGGAAAAGCTAGACTGATCACTTTTGGTGGCTCTCACCCACACCTAATGAAGATGTTAGCTGGCCCTTTTTATAAAGAGAATTGCTTTATGTCTAAGAAAACTTGGCATCCAAATTATCTTCATATATGTTATAAAACTATTTGGATAAGCACCAAATATCCTTGCAATAAATGTCCACAAATATAGCAACCAATATTTCTCCATAAAATCCAGCACCAAATCTCTTCATCAAATCTTGCACCAAATCTCTTCATTAAAAAACTCCATAAAATCTAGCAACAAATCTGTCCACAAAATATGTATGATTATTTGTTGCCCAAAATTGTGATTTGCGTATCACCAATTTCAACACTCCACCTTGATACCAAATCACAACATCTCCTCCACTCAAACAATAGCCCTTTAGCTCTCACTTTCAACCTCTTCTTTCTCAATTAACACCATCTCGATTTTAACGGCTACGAGATAAAACCATCATGTCTTCTCTTCAAGTCCAGGCTCAATTTATTTACAGGCTCAATCACACCTTCTTGATTTCAACAGGCCACAAGATTACCTAATTTATTTCCAGGCTCAATCACACCTCCTCTTTATCGACGTCTACCATGTGATCCCTCTTCATCTACATGGATCCCTCGAGAATTATCAATGTGAATACAACAATCGATAACATGATCCTCAACGGATCTTCAGCAGTGATCAAAACCGACCTCTCCACCTTGCTGAGGACTAGGTTCTTCATTCCAAATTCTCAAAATCTCCTACTCCACAATAGCCATCCATGAAAGCAACATCATCTCCGACATCTACAATCTTCAATCCAAAATCACTCCAAGCTATGCGATGAACTGAGCTCCGATATCAAACTGTTATGCAAAAATTGCTCTGATACCAAACTGTTATGAAAAAAATTGCTCTGATACCAAACTGTTATGATTTTTGTGCACATACCAAAATGTTGGGGTTTTGTGCGCAGTGGAAGTTTGACAAAACGCCCGAAAAACAGGATCTTTATCACCCAATCAGTTGAAGATGAATTTGATTGAAAAAATAAACAACACCACAAATAATATCGGAAATATGAGCACATGATATTCCACCCAACCACCCTCTTTATTGATTCACTAATAACAAATTGTTTGCAATCGATCTCAACTATCGTTACAAACAATTACAACTTGAATCAATAACCTTATTGTGAAATAGGTAGAGAATATCTAATGGCTAACAAATTTGAAGGAGAACACTCAATTTGGAATAGCTAGACTGATCACTTTTGGTGGCTCTCACCCACACCTAATGAAGATGTTAACTGGCCCTTTTTATAGAGAGAATTGCTTTATGTCCAAGAAAACTTGGCATCCAAATTATCTTTATATATGTTATAAAACTATTTGGATAGGCACCAAATATCCTTGCAATAAATGTCCACAAATATAGCAACCAATATCTCTCTATAAAATCTAGCACCAAATCTCTTCATCAAATCTTGCACTAAATCTCTTCATCAAATCTAGCACCAAATATCTCCATAAAATCTAGCAACAAATCTCTCAACAAAATATGTAAGATTATTTGTTGTCCAAAACTGTGATTTGCGTATCACCAATTTCAACAAAAAAAAAATCCAGCTATCAGTACAAACCAATTGATACATTTTATACATTCTAAGTTTGAAAACTAAGTGATATCAAGATAAAACTGAACGGTCAAATAAAGCCAAATAATATCAATTATCAGAATAAATAGTAATTTTAAAAGAAAACATGGATTTGATGCATCCATAGTAACTTTAACTCCAAATAGAATACCGTTTAGTGCAACTCAATTTTATCAAGGAATTAAACTACAAATAAAATTGTTATTGATTAATAAAGAATTATTAAGGATGAATTTCAATCTTCCGGTATAATATATTTAAAAAGTTTATAATTCGACATGTTATTCCCATAATTTTTAAGTTCTAAATTGTATAAATCTTTTTCAAGCGTAACCTCATAACTAAATGATAATAATTTATAATCATATAGCATAAGCAGCAGTTGGAAAACAATATATACCTCCAATGTTCATTTGTTAACTTTTAATTTATTTGTAAAACTCAAACACTTTCAATTCTCCAATGTAATGGATTCAGTTATAAAAAAATTACTATCAACTGACATGTTTCACAATTTGGATCATAGATGAATGCATGATATGGATCATAGATCCATTGGCAACAGACCACAAAAGATAACAATAGAGTATGTAAAATGAATTTACTTTGCGTAAATGTTTTGCAAACAGTAAGATAACCCATGATTTTCATGTGTGGTAGCAGTAAATTTGCAGTATAGAACTATTAATAGTAATTGAAGGAGAAAATGAAGCGCATTCATTAAAAGTTTTGTTTTTACTAATAACTAATATATTTCACAGTTGTAGGAAAAAAACTATATAAAGCTAAGGTAGCACAATATATTAATACCCGTGACCAGTTTCTACATTGTGATAGACATTAAATTAGTAATTTTGCAAGAAAATTTAGTATGGATATTAGCTATATGCTTGTTTTCAATACTAAATTGAAAGCACTCAATTTGGATTATGCTGAAGTTAAAACTATATCGTTGCCTTAATTTTGTTCATGCAGCAGAAGAACCAAAGGAAGCAAACATGATTGGTTTTCTACTTCTCGTTTTAAACATAAATAATTTAAAAGCGTTAGCCATTAAGTACAAATGACAACTAAAATTTCTACCAAAGATTCATAAATTACAACTCATATAATATTCTATTAGCAAACTTGTTTTAAAACTAGAGTCAGGAGCTCAAAAACCCAAATTTAAGTTGATAGATGATCCCTAATTATAGTAACCCAGCCATCGAAAACACACAATTATGATGAACTATCTTTAAATTTTAAGTTGATTAAGAGCAACTCCAACAGGTTGAAATATGAAAATTTTATAATGAATACTCAAAAGATTGGACTGGTTTTTTTTTCCGACAATTGTTACCTCTAGTGCTTGTTGAATAGCTGTCTGAATGATAACTTATCTATCTAGGATTTACAAATAAAGGGATAATGAGCCTATTAAACAGGCTCCTGAGCCTTGGACTTGGGTGTCTATTCAATAGAAGCTCAATGTTTGTGCAAAAATAGAATCGGTTGTCCTGAGAATGTAATCGACACACAAACTATACTCAGTTAGAACGATTGTTAAATGTATAAAAACAATATTTGCTTTATGATATTTCTTTTGGAGCTCATCAAATAAAATAATCGACCATAATGATTATAGAATAGTATCCACAAACACTATTCAGAGTAAACTTAATAATTAAATTTGGAACATACATAGAAGAATCAATAAATTATATGCTATTAAAAATATTTTCAATTAAACTACAAATATTAATATTATATAGTAAGTATTAGAAGAAATATTATAGAGCAAGCATTCTCTGCCTACTAACATAAAGCTCTTATTGAATAAAGGAATAAAAAAAAAAGAATACAGAGAACTATATAGTAGATAATATAACTATACTCATATAAAAGTATGTGACGCTTTACCTCTTCATCTTTCCGTAGAAGCGCAATGTCCGCAGATATTATCACCAATTGCATGGTTAAAAGCACCGCAACTTGCCATTTGATCGAGAAGTAGGTCATATACATTAGGAAAGCTCGTAAATAAAATTCTTTAGTATGAATTCCTATGAAACTATGACCATATTATTCCTTGGAGTTAATTATTAAATTGTGGCATAGAGAATCACCTATTAGGTTCTATTAAATAATGCAACCTAAGTCCACTCAATGGTGGATTGATGAAGGGTTTGTTCATGGAAGGAACTTATAAATATTTGGATTCGGGTGGCCATAAAAATAGAAATAGAAATTATACGTCGGTTGAGAAAGAGGCAAAAATGGAATTCAACAAATCAAAGAGGAGGAAGTTAGAAAGCATAATTCGACATGGAAAAATAAAGGAGTAAAGATTTGCTAATGGGTGGAAAGGATAAATCATAGGAGTTTACGTACGGAGACAACAGACAGATATGATGAATAACATAATTTGCTGACATTAGCCATATTATTATCATGGTTAATATAACATTATTAGGTAAGAATCAACCAAATTTGGTTTTAATAAGATTATTATTGACACCAAATATTAATAAAAATAAAATTGTTAAAATTATAACATATTTACTTGAAACTTCAAAGTTACTGTTAAGTAACACTTCCCAAAATTAAAAACAATAAAATAAGTTTAAACATCAAATCAGCTATAATCCAAATCAATTGTTATTTGCTATATAGCCTAGAAAATAACTATTTGTCGAAAAATAAATGAAAGCATTATTGAAAATTATATAAATATAACTTATTGGTTTTTCCAAAATATATGGAACACTCATGGAACGTGTTATTTTTACCACTCCAAACATTTTGAGCAAGGATTAGCAGATAAAACACCTTTTATAAATACTTATATTAATCAAGATGTTGAACTTATCACACAAACTAAAATTTGACTTTTGACAATATAGTTAAACCTAAAATGAGGAGGGTAAATATTTTGCCACCTTGTGTGACTATTCTCTCTATTACTATAATGAATACTATATTATTTGAACCAATGAAACCAGTGTTCCGGCATTGATAACAAAATCAAGCGAATCTAACATCCATATAATTTTGGAATGTGCTTCTCATTACTCCAAAGCTGTAATGTTAATATCAAGTGTAGTACTATTGTTTTTTTACAAAAACCAAGATATGTTTTATTATTGCATTTATAAAAAGAAAACAACCGAACAAATTGGATAACAGAATCTGGTGTGACTGTTAAGTCAGTTATGCACTTTATTCTCTGTATCTGGTACGTAAATATATTCCAAAAAAAAAATATAAATCAATCTATATCGGTAATCGGAAATTGAAATAAAATATCCAAAAAAATGATTTTAGATATGATCATACCCACATGCAAAATTTGCTTATCTTATTTATTAGGACAATGGGTTAGATTATGCATGTCTCGACGCATGTGTGATTGATATTTACTATTTTATAAGAGTAATAATATGAATTATGCTAATATATAAATAAATATATACCATTCAAAACAATTTTTTGTGGCCTCAATTTGTTCATTCTGATACTATATTTGTACTATTATAGAAAACAATTTACATTAGACTAAATATTTTAATTTTTTAAGCTTATTAATTATTAGCGATGTGGATAAATATCTAATAGCAGTGCGTTGATGATGCCCCAGCTTCCATTGCCAATTAAAATGAAACAATCAGTCAAAAACAAATAAATTGGTGCTCAATGGAAGTTTGATCTATACAGAAACATACGCAGTCAAAATAAAAGTTAACACATATGAAATAATTCAGGTTTAAAACCAAGTTTATAATACTAATAATATTTAAAGTCATTTATCTATAATATATGCTATTAACAATGTGTCATTATCTGCATTCGGGTGCGACTTAATGATTTGAAGCTACCAGTTTATCTTTATTTGTTGCCAGTGTATCGCTTTTATTAGTCGTTATTTCATTGCTCAAAGGAAGTGGACAGTAAATTATAACAGAAAAGTCCAAAAAAAAAATCTACCACATCTTGCACAGATGGTGTAATAACCCGGAAATCCGAGCCAATTTAAAATTTTTATTTTGGTTATTTTAATGAATTTTGAATATTTAAAATAGTTTATTTTAAATAATAACAACGAAAAATTTATTTTCGATGAAGTAAGAGCGAATATTTTTATTTTAGTTATATAACGAGCCTGAAAAAGCGCGGTAGTTCGAAAATTCGATTTCGAATTTCAAATGAATATACATAATTCAATATAACTCAGAATTGAACAAAACAAGAAATATTTGAATTTGTTTAATCATATCTTTCTAACGGATCTAAAAACTGAGATTTCACTTTATAGAGTGTAAGATATGTCCAGTTTAAAATTAAGAAAAGTCGCTGTGGAATTTACATATATTTTAATATATATAAAGGCCCTTAAAAATGGAAATTTTGCAAACGACCTTGATTTTCGACGAAACCACTTTTGTTGGAACCGGAATGTCAAATTATTGCTAGGTTCCAAAATTCATAATTTTCTGAATCAATATGTGAGCGTGGCGAAGTTAAACGTGTTTTGATAGTTTTAGTCAATTTTAATCAACTGGAAAGTGGCCATTTTTCAAATGGTCTCAGAATTTGATGAAACTAGTTTTGTTAGGACCGTATCGTCAATACGAAGCAAGAAATAATTTTTCTGGAATTTTTACAGTTAGTATGTGGCCCCGGTAAATTGAAATGTACGTTTGAATTGAATATGTATAGATTTATATTTCAATTTAATGGAAATTGATTGTAAAAGCCGAATTGGGTTACGAAACATATCCCATTGTGTTCGGAATGGGGGTAATTAGCTAGGGACGACAGTCGTTGGGTCTCGTTTGGTGTTCAAAAGAAAAGTCAACTTTTTGGCAAATAAAATAAAATAAATATATATAATTTCCTTCCACCTAACCTCTCTCACTCTTCAGTTAGAAATCGAACTACTAAATAAAAAAGAAGAAGAAAAAGGGCACAACAGATTCTGGTCGTCGCTCCTTTCGTCGACGGCGCCACCGCCGAGATGGCACCCACCGCCGCCCCTCCGATTAGCTCCCCTCCTCCATCTTCCTCGTCAGAGCTAGCATCTCGCGTTCCAGCCGCGAGCCTCTCCAGAACCCTAGCCCAATCGAGACCGCCGCACCCTAATGTGCCCGCTTCTGACCGCCAGAAGCCTCCCTGCCACCTCGGATGACTAAGCCGCCGCCCCTCTGCTCCGCATTCTCCTCCAATCACCAAAACAAAACAAAAAATCAGTGAGTCCTTTCTGTTTTAATTTGAATTTGTTTTCAGTTTTGAATATGACTAATATTGGAAGTAAAATCCGATCTTTAGAATGTGTAGCATTAAAGAAAAATTTGATTTTTTGTTTATAACTTTGTTTTAAA
The DNA here is from genome assembly GCA_030737875.1 of Allium sativum. Taxonomy (NCBI): domain Eukaryota; kingdom Viridiplantae; phylum Streptophyta; class Magnoliopsida; order Asparagales; family Amaryllidaceae; genus Allium; species Allium sativum. Next base: position 157,406,242 of record CM060918.1, on the reverse strand, counting down.
AGAATACATGAAAATGTGATTTTTCTGTGGAATATTTTTAAATAAAAAGATAAGATTTTTAACATTAGAAAGTAGCGATTTTTAACATTAGAAAGTAGTGATTTTTAAATTAACAAGATTAGATTTTTATATGATAAAGATTCGATTTTTAATTAGCTAAAGATATGATTTTTATAATTATAAAGGTGAGATGTTTATCACGAAGGAAGATGAGATTTTTATATATACAATAGTGATGGAAAGGTATGATTTTTCTTTATACCGTAGCATAATAAAAAAATGATTTTTATTATGAAAAGAGCGATATAAAAATATAATTTTTATACATGAAGTGATATTATAAAAATATGATTTTTATATGAGTGGTGGTATAAAAATATGATTTTTATATAATAGAGAATATAAAAATGTGATTTTTTATATGTAGCAAATTAAAAATATGATTTTTATTTACTTAGCGAAATAAAAATATAATTTTTAGCTATGTAAAAATTCGATTTTTATATATGAAGCAACGAGGTAAAAATATAATCTTTATATAGGAAGTAGCGTTGTTAAAAATATAATTTTTAACATAAACGATGTTGAACAGATCTCGTTGGAAACACGGCGAAGACTTTCTACATATGAAGAGTCGTGGTATTTGATTTAGCTAATCCGTGAGAACTCCTCACTTTTAATTTATTTTCTAGTCGAAAATACTAGGATGCAGACGGTGCTTAGTAGCACCTGACACCCGCCGTCCACAGACCATGGATGACTTGTTTGTTTGATTGATGCGTTGTGAAATTTTATTGTATGAAGTGGAATGAATAAAATATTTTATAGTTGAAAATATGATTTTTAACGTGTATATAAAAGAAATATTTATAAACAAATCGGACGATTTGTTTGTGTACACCCATTTGACTGATATTGATTGGGACGATAAATTTTACACATCGCCCAACTGCACAAATAAAAATCTTTGTTTGTTGATTTGAAACCCCACACGGGTATTGGGATGATATTTGATGTACACTAATCCCTATTGTTTAGTTGTATGTCAATCGATGGGTTGACAAACTGTATAAGCGTTAATTTTTTTATTAATAATGCTTATGCAGTTGTGTGGTACACTCTGGATGATGGTTGATGAATTATCGTTGCTATTATATACATGTGTTGTAGGGAATCCATATAATTAACATTATATGGTAATTGATTGGGCCACATTCCAATTTGGAAAATAAGGAATATTATAAAAGAAAATCATGTGTTGAATAGGATAAAATTCATGTGTTGAATAGAATGAAAATTCATGTGTTGAATAGAATGAAAATTCATGTGTTGAATAGAATGAAAATTCGTGTGTTGAATAGAATGAAAATTCATGTGTTGAATAAAATATATATTCATGTGTTGAATAAAAATATATATTCATGTGTTGAATAAAAATATATATTTGTTGAATAGATTAACGAAGTTATTGAAATATATAAAGCCGTGTTGGTTAGACATGCGCCATTTTGACGCGAACGATATTTATATCGATTATATTCGTTTTTATAATGAATATAGAAAAGGAAGTGATTTCAAAATATAACATTTTGAAAATATTATCATATATATATATATATATCAATGATATGGAATTGATCAACGGTTTTTGTTGTTAACACAAACCGCGATTTTATTTTACCGCAAGCGCACAGCGTCTGTTGTAGTATTTGTGCGAGTACGGGTCGAATCCACAGGGAGCTGTATAATTTACTAATGTTTATTTTCTAGGCGAGTTTTGAGTAATTGATTTGATTAGTTTAGAATAAGAAATTGCTAGAATAGAAGAGAGACAGACTTGCAGAGAATATTTAAGATCTTTGAGAATTAGAGATGAGATCTATTAACCTCTTGGCGAATCAATAGATCTCAAGAAAATAAAATCAGAAAAATAGAAAACCCAATGCAAGCAAGAACAAAAATTGAAATAAAGTAAAAGAGAACACAGAGAGAAAAGAGTAAATAAGAATTTAATAAGAAGAAATATTACAGAGAGCAGAATAAAAAGAAAACCAAATTTTTATTGCTGAAATAGAGATTTGATTACAAGAGAACAAAATAAGAGAAGAGAAGAGAAGAAAAACCTAATTTTGATGCCCTAATGGCATCAATGCCAAGATGTCTAAACTAAGGCTAGATAGGGGTATTTATAGTGCTCCTTGGATCTAGATCTAAAAAGAAGATTTTTCTAGGAGCTTTTACTTGGTCTTCCTTTATTTTCTCCTTCTTTATTGTTTTTGAAATCTCTTTCTTTGTATTTCTAGGAGCTTCTTGCTTAGCACATTCTAAAAACTTTTGAATTGATCTTTTTGTATATGCTTCTTGAGCAAGCTTATTCCATATTCTTCTAGAAGCTTCTTTCTCTAGAATATTCTAGAATCTTCTCAAGTTGGCCCCTTTTTAGATGGAATTTCTTCTTATTTTGAAAATAAAGCACCTGCCATAAACACAATTAAAAAGACCGAGTAATACTGTCTTAGAATAATAAAATGCATAATTAAGCAATGTAAAATTTACACAATTTGATGTTCATCAGGAATATTCAATTTTGATTAGAAATTGAATATGAAGTTGAAATCGTTTTGAAAACAAATTTAAAACGATTTATAAAATACGTTTTGAAAGAAAATCGACGAAATATATATAATATTATATATATATATATATAATATTATATATATATATATATAATGGCCTGAATAGAACGCGACGCGCTGCGGCAGTTCGCGAATTTCGACCATTGACTTCGAATGGATATTACGGGAGATCCGATCGTCGGATTCTCCTAAAAACGGAACCGTTGGGTTCGTATCGAAAAGAGCTTTATAACAATATCATAGATTTGAAATCTAACGGTTGGATTTGGAATTATGTCCAAATCAAATTTGGAAAAGGTCGCTGTAAGTGCAGTTCGATGGCCGTTGATGAAAATTGACTGTACGGGCCTTGATAAAATTATTAAAAATAGTAACAATTAGTGTAAAATCATAAGAAATGATTTGTGAAGAATTGGGATGAAAAATTCCAAATTTGAAAAGATAAAAACAGATTTTTATCGAAATGAACTAGTTTTGAACTAGAATTATAATCCTATTTATTTTTAAAAATAAATAAAGTGGATTTGAAATGGTTTTGAAAATAACCAGAATTTCCAATATATAAAGTGGAAGTGGATTTGAATCGAGATTGTCTTTGGAATATTTCGATGTTGAATTTCGTGATTATGCAGATATTGTTATGCAAATTTAAAAGATATATTTATATCGTTATTTCCAATACGATATTTATTGGTCGTACAATTTGATATTGAATATAAGCCGATATATTTTCTATTCAGAGCCTTGTATTTAATATCAAACGGGATTTGGGTTTGTCGTGAATGGTGTCTTCGTTAACACTGTTCTTAAACCCAGTTGGGAAAAAGATTAAATCTTTTTTTTTTTTAGATTTAATGATGTATACCAATTAAATGATATTTAATTGGAATTGAATTGGAATTGATTTTTGGGTTTATCGTGAACGGTGTTTTAAATAACACTTGTTCTTTAACCCGATAATTAATGAAATGTGATTTTGGGTTTATTGTGAACTGTGTTTTAGATGTCTTTAACCCAGTTAAAGACAGGATATTGATTTTTGGGAAGATTAAAACTAAGTGGAGTTTTAATGAATCTTTAATTAGATTAAAGTGATCAAGAATGGAGTATCACCAGTTTTGCTCCAAACGATAGTTAAATCTTTAATTAGATTTGAACGTTAAATGGTAATTAATATTTACTGATAACACCGGGGTGTTAGATATGGAGTATTACAGTTTTTCTCCATGGGATGAATAAGTTGGGATTGGGAAATAAAATAAATGATTACTTCAGTGTGGTCCGCTAATCCCGACTAGTTTAGAAAACCTTAATACGGTTTGATTTGATATCCAAAGGAAGATTAAAGAATAAATTTAAAGAATTTATCTTTGATAAAATTAATGGGAACCTTTCCCAACGTATAAGAATATTTGAATAAAAGAATATTCTGAATTGGAACGACGCATATGTTGTGTTTGTGTAACACTCGTTTATTATATACGCGAGTTATTCAGAAAGACCGGGTTTATCCCATTCTGAATAACTGATTCGACGATGTGTCGAGGATAAAGACGGTGGTCGAAGGCCGGAGGTCTTCACATCGTTTGGGTGATTGCTTATAATCTTGATTGGGCTGTACACCCAAGAGGAGGGAATCAGTTGGTGATCGTCCAGACGTACTTGGAGATCGATGGATATGCGAGGTACAAGGTGCCTCCGGTTTCGTTCAGACCCAGAACGAACTTGTAAATGGACTGTGTGTCTGACATTGGATTTTATTCTATGTTGATTGATCTCTATTAAATATACATCTGTTTGGTGGCAGAGAATTTATTCTCTTGCTTAACACCCTTCTCTGAGACGTACGAGCTCAGGGGTTGTATATCGATGGACATCAGTCGCATGGAGTGAATTGCCTGTGTGGCATGCCTAAGTGGCAACTTATCAAGGCTTCTGTTGAAAAGAAAAGTCTTGTGGTTGATGATCAAAGCACCACCTGTGTGGCATAGCTTTGTGTAACATTGATTCACGAGCCTCACACCCCGGTTGTGAACCAGAAACGGGAGAGGACCTCAGGGAGGGCATGCGTTTCCTTCTAGCTAGAAGTGGCGTCAGTGGTTTGACACGCCCTGACGAATTTGACTTATGTGGTTGTTGGGTTGCGAGGCGCCTCGAATATATCAGTGACTATGTGGAGCCGATGGAGTCATAGGACTCATTTGCGCCCCAAAGGGCGGGGAATTACAGTGTTCAGGCATTTTAATCCACATCGATGGATCGGCCCTGACGATCCAAAGGCTTGACTGAGTACTTGCCTGAGACATGGGCTAGATTGTCTCGAAATCGGTAAAGGACTATCTTTTGTCTTGGTTCACAGATGGAAATCCAACTTCCAATACGACATTTTGCGGTTTTAGTTGGAAACCTATATATGGCGACATAGTGGTATGGGGCACTTATGCCGTCTATGATTGATACTTATGATTGAAATTGTTTTGACACTATACACTTATAGTAATAATAAAAGAAGAAATTTAGCGTATCAAGCATTATTCGGCTATTATAAGGTAAAACCCTCTCCTCCGGCTTGCGTTGCATTGTGTGTTGGGACCTGGGTCTTATAATTGCTTCATTGTTCTTTATTTAACATTGCGTTGTTGTTTTATGCACTGGTATTCTTGGGAGGAAACCTGTTCTGTGTTATACGGCGTGGTCCCTTGATTTACCTAACTTTAAAATAAAGATTAATAATTGTTTTAGTTCTCACACCAATCACATGACTAACCCTGGAGTTATTGTTTTAACCTAAACTCTTGGTGCCCTTATTTTGACACAGGCAGCTAGTAGTTTTGGTTTTGCAGATTTATATTCACAGGATCCTTATTTACAGCTGGGATGATATTCGGAAAGCTTTGTATCCGTATATTTCTTTCAGTTGTGTTTTGTATTATTTTCCGCTGCTATGTAATGAAATTGTAAATCTCTGATGTTTAGTAAACGTGTAAAATTTATTCATAATCTGTATATTCTTGTATTCTGATGAAATTGTTGTAATAAGCAATGAAATGTTCTTCTGTTTGCGTTCCGATGTGGCTTGTCCTCAACTCAATCCGGGCTTTCCTTACCGGGGAAGTTCAGGTCGTGTCAGATGGCCTTTTTTCTTCTTATTTCTATTTTTTAACGGATGTCTTTCCAATTTATAGTTACCGAGTCTGTATGAATATTAGCTATATAGATGTTTTCAATTCTAAACTAAAAGCACTCAATTTGGGTTATGTTAGATTAAAACTATATTTTTGCGTCAATGTTGTTCATGCAGCAGAAGAACAAAAGAAGCAAAAACGTTTGGTTTTATAATTCTCAATTTAAACAAAAATAATTTAAAAGCATTAATTACAGACAATAATTAAAATTTCTACCAAAGATTCATAACTTATAACTCATATTATATTTTATTAGCAAACTTGTTTCATACTATCCTGTGCATAGAGTAAGCAGCTCAAAACCCGAATTTAAGTTGATAGATGATGCCTAGACAAATTACACTAACCCAACTGTTAGAAATATACAATTATGATGAACTATCTTCAAATTTTAAGTTGATTAAGAGCACCTCCAACAGGTTGAAATATTAAGATATCAGAATGAACACTCAAAAGATTGGATTGGTTTTTTTTCTAACAGTTGTTACCTGAAGCGCTTGTTGAATAACTGTCTGAATGCTAATTTCTCTATCTAGGATTCAAAAATATGGGAATATGAGCCCGTTAAACATGCTTCTGAGCCTTGGATATATGTTCAGTAGATGCTCAATGTTAGTGCAAAAATAAAATTGATTGCCCTAAGAATGTAAAATCAACGCACGAACTATACTCAGTTAGAACGACTGTTAAATGTATAAGATCTATATATTGTTAGTGATATTTTGTTTTGAGCTTATTAAATGAAATAATCGACCATAATGATCATAGAATAGTATTCAAAAACACTATTCAGAGTAAACTTAATAATCAAATCTGGTACATACATAGAAGAATCAACAACTTATATATGTTATTGAAAATATTTTTAATTAAACTACAAATATTAATATTATAGAGCGAGTATTATAAGAAATGTTATAAAGCAAGTATTCCCTAACCTACTACCATAAAAATCTTATTGAGTAAAGGAAAAAAATGAATATAGAAAACTATATAGCAGATAATATATAACTGTACTCATATATGTTATGCAAAAATTGCACAAATGCGAAAGCGATGCAAAAAATGGATCTAGCTTGTCGATTAATTATCAACCACTAACTCAATAAAAATAATCACCAAACAAAAGAACAAAAATAGAAGAGGAGAAGAAGACATAAAAGATTTAATATGGTTCAGATATGAATATCCTACGTCCACGGACCCAACAACTTCTTTATTTCTTTACTTCAAGAGGAGGTTACAATATGAGAAGAAATACAAAAAAACTCAATACAAATTCTCACCCTGTAATAGATACAGAAAATAAGGATCTATTGAGGAATAATATGGAGAGATATACTTTTCTTGTGATAATACAAAAGTGAGCAAATGGCTTCATATATATATGAAGAAGAAGAAAGGAGAATTCTATAAGATAAGGATGAAGATGTTTTGGAATTTCCTTGATTTGGTTTACCACAAATCTTGCGCATTTATTTTGTTTCCACCTATATAAATTCTTGATTGATTTTCCAAGTCAATTACTTTCTCCATATTAATTTGTTTTCCATATTTGGCTTGATTATGGAAACAATTAATGCCTTTCTCACTCCACCAATTCTTGATTGATTCTTCAAATCAATTAACTTCTTCGTATTAATTTGTTTCCCATATTTGACTTGATTATGGAAACAATTAATGTTTTTTCATTAATATATTTCAATCGTCCAAATTTAACACTCCACTTCGATTTAAATATATTCATCAATCACTAAAAAATCAGCAATTGTAGATACAGAAATCTGAGAGACTAATGGAGACTTCATAGCGCGTTTTACCTTCTCCAACCTATATCAAGTGAGGACATTCTCAATATTATCTACTTTAAACTCTTTCTCAAGAATTTTACTAGAAAATTCTTTGTTAATACCAACAGGCTCACCAACAAGCTCTGCAACATTCAAAGCATATGATGAAGAAACATCATTACAAATATGCTTACCAATAAGGCCAACTAAACAAAAAGGCCTTTCTGCAACCGAGCTCCACCTAGAGTCTGAACCTCTGACATCTTCTCATCAACCACGGTACCATCGGAAATACCACTTTTTCTCAGAATATGGAAACAATTTGATGACTCCATACGTGTTTGGAAATTTTGCGTCCTCCTAACGTCATCACTTGATAGAGGCTCCACCTTCAATAAAGACCTCTCATCAAATATTGTCTGCCTACTAGTCACAGTTCCCTTAGTTGTTTTCCACCACAACCTATGCTTCTTCATTCCTTCTCCGTAACCTAACAAAATGTGCTTGCTTCCTCTAGGCTTCAACTTATCATGTCTCTCATCTTCTAGATAAGCTGAACAACCAAACACTTTAAGAAATGAATAATCAACAGGCTCTCTTTTCCATATTTCTTCTGGGATCTTCATATCTATGGCAATAGAAGGTGTATGGTTGATGAGAAATATTGCCATAGATATCACTTCTGCCCAAAATCCCTCTTCTAGACCAGCATTCAGTCTCAAGCTCATAACTCTTTACCATAATATCTGACACATGCTCTCTGTCACTCCAAAAGAATGTGACTACATAGAAAAATCTCTAAATACATGCTCGGATGCACAATAGTTAGTGAATTCTTGTGATGCAAATTCACTACTATTTTCAACTCTAAGAACTTGCAGCTGGTTTCCCGACTTCTTTTCAACTAAGGTCTTCCACTTCTAAAATTGGGCAAATGTTTCGGATCTAGTCTTCATGAAATAGATCCAAACCATATGCGAGAAATCATCCACAAATATGACGAAGAAACTGGCTCCACCTAAAGTTGAAATTGGGTGGGACCCCACACATAAGAATGAACATACTCTAGAAACTCTGTAGCTCTAGGTCTTCCAACATCAAATGTGACATGCTTCTTCTTTCCAAAAGAACAACCTCCACAAGAGCTAGGTTTTAATTGAGAATCAACAACAATTAACCTATGTTTTTTGATACTTCAAGGCTCGCCTCATCAACATGACCTAAATGAAGGTGCCATAATTGAGTAGAATCTGGAACACTAGAATCGGTAGAAACTACTGAATCTCCCAAGACCCTCTCTCCGCGAAGCATATAAATATCGTCAACTCGCACCCCTTTCATCACTACCAAGGAACCCTTCACCACTCTTAAATTCTCCCCATCTATTTCATACCAAACCTACTCAAAGCTCCAACTGACAACACACTCTTTTGCAGCATCGAAACATGTCGAACATCCATGATAGTCCTAATAACACCATCATGCATCTTAAACCTCACACTACCAATGCCCACAACATGACAAGATGTGCCATTCTCTAAATGAACTGCTCCTCCATCAATTTTATCATAACTGACAAAACAAATCCTATCTGGCGTCATATGGAAAGAGGCTCCAAAATCATTTACCCAACTTGTAATCTCTAAAGGTGAAATAGTGGATGAAAATAATAATGTATCACTATCACATCTATCTGCATCTAATCTAACTACTGCCTGAATTGAAGCTTTCTCTTTCCTATTTCTCAAGGCTGAATAATTTCGTATGAAATGTCCCATCTTCTTACAATAATAGAAGCACCTCTTCTAGAACCCAAGAAGTGGGATCTATGCGTATCTCCTCTAAGGCGATATTGCATCTTATCTCTTCCTCTAAGTGAATAAAGTTGTTACTGAAGAACACCGTCACTAGTCTTCACTTTGACCTTCCATGTCCCAAAAACTTCTCTTCTAACAAATTTGGTGACGCCATAATTTTTCATACAACTGCTAGAAGAATTAGCCATTTGTAACTAATCTAGAACAAGACAACTAGCTCTGATACCAAACTGTTGTGCAAAAATTGCACAAATGCGGAAGCAATGCAAAAATGGATCTAGCTTGTCGATTAATTATCAACCACTAACTCAATAAAAATAATCACCAAATAAAGGAACAAAAATATAAAAGGAGAAGAAGACACAAAAGATTTATGGTGGTTCAGTTATGGATATCCTATATCCACGGAGACCCAACAACTTCTTTATTTCTTTACTTCAAGAGGAGGTTACAATATGAGAAGAAATACAACAAAACTCAATACAAATTCTCACCTCATAATAGATATAGAAAATATGGATCTATTGAGGAATAATATAGAGATATATATTTTTCTTGTGATAATACAAAAGTGAGACAATGGCTTCATATATATAGGAGGAAGAATGGAGAATTCTATAAGATAAGGATGAAGACATTTTGGAATTTCCTTGATTTGATTCACTACAAATCTTGCGCATTTATTTTGTTTCCACCTATATAAATTCTTGATTGATTCTCCAAATCAATTACTTTTTCCATATTAATTTGTTTCCCATATTTGGATTGATTATGGAAACACTTAATGCCTATCTCACCCCACCAATTCTTGATTGATTCTTCAAATCAATTACTTTCTCCATATTAATTTGCTTTCCATATTTGACTTGATTATGGAAACAATTAATCTCATCTCATTAATATATTTTAATCACCCAAATTTAACAATATAAAGGTAGGTGACGCTCTGCCTCTTCGTTTTTCAATAGAAGCGCAACATCCAGAGACAAGTCGCCGGTAGCATGGTTAAAAGCGCCACAACTCGCTATCTGATCGAGAAATAGGTCACATCACATACATTAGCAAAAGTTCATAAATAAAATTAGTTAGTATGAATTCTTATGAAAACATGAGAATATTATTTCTTGGATTTAATTGTTAAATTGTGGAATGTAGAATCATCTGTCATGTTCTATTAAATAATGCAATCCCAAGTTCAATCAATGATGGATTTATGAAGGGGTTGTTCATGGGAGAAAATTCCAAATAATTGGATTCAGGTGGTCATAAAAATAGAAATAAAAATTATAGGTCGGTAGAAAAAGAACCGATAATGGAAATCAACAAATCATAGAGAAGGAAGTTAGAAAGTGTAACTTAGCATGGCAAAATAAAGAGGTTAGGATTATCTAATGGGTGGAAAGGATAAATCATATGAGTTTATGTACAAAGAACATGGATATATACATATACATATACATATATAATGAATAACATAATTTGCTGACGTAAGCCATATTATTATCACAGTTAAAATAATATTAATAGATAAGAATCAACTGAATTTGGTTTTATTAAAATTATTACTAATACCAAATAATATTAACTATAAAACTGTTAATATTACAACATTTTCGCTTGAAACTCTGAAGTTACTGTTAAGTAACATTTCCCAAAAAATGAAAATAATACAATAAATTTAAACTTCAAATCAGCTATAATTCAAATCACCCATTGTTTCCTACATAGCCCAAAAAATAACTAATTATCAAAAAAGAAATGAAAGCATTATTGAAAAATTTACAAATAGATGTTAAACTTATCACACAAACTAAAATTTGACTTTTCATAATATATTGAAACATAAAATGAGGGGGAAAATATTTTACCACCTTGTGTGACCATTCTCTCTATTACTATAATAATGAATAACGTATTATTTTTAACCAATGAAACCAGTATAGTTGAAAAAACCAATGTTTCGACATTGATAACTAAATGAAACGAATCAAACATCCATATAATTTTGGAATGTGCTTATCATTTCTCCAAAACTATAATGTTAATATCAAGAGTACTATAATTTTTACAAAAACCAAGTTATGTTTTATTATTGCAATTATGAAAAAGAAAACAACTGGACAATTGAATCTAGTGCGATTGTTAATTCAATTATGCACTTAGTTCTTTATATCATGTACGTAAATATATTCCAGAAAAATATAAATCAATCTACATTGGTATTCGAAAATTGAAATAAAATATGCAAAAAATGGTTTTAGATATGATTGTATCCATGCGCAAAATTTGCTCATCTTAATTTGTAGGACAGCGTGTTAGATTATGTATGTCTCAGTGCATGTATGATTGATATTTACTATTTTATAAGAGTAATAATTAATATTATGCTAATACATGTAAACAAATATACACCATTCAAAACAATTTTTGCCACCGTAATTTATTCATTCTAATACTATATAAGCACTGTTATAAAAACAGTTTACATTAGACTAAATATTTTAATTTTTTTAAGTTATTAATTATTAGCAAAGCAGATAAATATCTGATAACAGTGTGTAAATGATGCCCTAACTTCCGCTGTCAAATGAAATGAAACAATTAGTCAAAACCAAATAAATTGGTGCTCAGTGGTAGTTTGACCTATAAAGAAACATAAGTAGTCAAAATAAAAGCTGATGCATATGAAATAAGTCAGGTTTAAAACCAAGTTTATAATACTAATAATATTCAAAGTGATTTATCTATAATATATGCAATTAATAGTATGTCATTATCTGCATTTTGGTTGTGACTAAATTATTTGAAGCTTCCAACTTATCTTTATTTGTTGCCATTTTATCGCTTGTAGATGTTATTTTGTTGCTCAAAGGAAGTGGATAGTAAATTATAATGGAAAGTAAAAAAAAAAGAACATCTTGCAGGGATGGCATTAAGTTGTTTTTTTTCTTATTTTTATATGCTAACTAAAAACCATATAGAAAAACATTAAAATCCACAAATTTATCATTCCCATCAAAAATAAAGAAGGGTAGTCCAGAAAAATAAGGTACAATGCAAGGAAAATAGTCATGTAGTATAAATTTAGAACCCAAACTAAACATCTAAATTTTTCATTGAATCCATGGAGGTAGCAAAGGACGAAAAACGTACCTTTGTTTGGGTATATTCAAATGGCGGTGTCGCAAGCTAGTTTTTGGAAATCTGCTCGTGGTAGAACTAAATTGGCAACGGTCAGCCGAGCGTGAGTTGGCATAGAATCTTAGAATGGAAACCCTAATCAACCAATAGTTGCAATGCCGAAAGGTTAAAACTCAGGTGTTGGCAACCATTTTGATGTCGAGATACTAACGAACTATGGAATCGGATTCCAAATTGACCAACAGGAGAGACGCCAATAGGCCGCGACGAGGGCTGGTCCGAAGGATCGGTTGCCTAAGCCCGATCAAATTTGTGTTTCCCAATACACCATATTTCAAATCTTCCTTTAAATTCATAACTAAATAAGGAAAAGGAAAATGTGTTATAGCATAGCGATTATAAAATGTCATATGTATTGTTGAGATTTTATCAAGCACTTTTTAGAAAAGATGAGAGAAATATAGTGTATTTTGCAGCCTTTATTTTATGTGTAGGTTCCACGAATTGGGTTTATCCTATAAGCTTTCTATCGTTTACTAAACTGATTATCTCTTTGATAATCATCCAAATTAGGCCATGCATAACGATAAACAAAATTAGCATATAACATTTGAAGATGAACCAAAAAAGTTAACTAGGTGTTTACATATGTTCAGCAAAAAGATTGATTTTTCAAAGTGAACAACTAATCAACATTGATTTTTCCAGTCATAAACCTTTTTCCTACTGAACGACTAGTAAACATTTGCCATTTAAGTGGTTTGCATATGCTCTACGAAAAGATCAATCCTTCCAAAAGTATGAACATTTTTCTTGAGCAATTTATGTTTTCAATTTATTAGGTTGCAAAGCTAAGAAAATAATCAAATTTCAAATCCAAAAAAATAGAGTAATCTCCTTTGAAATCAAAGAAAACATCAAAGCAAAAGCACTTTCCTTCCTGGGTACATATATAAAGGAACCCATGATAGGTGACCTTGTCCTAATTTCTTTATGATGGAGAGAACCGATCTTCTTCAAAGACTTCAAGGGTTATGGAAAATGGTTTTTGATTAGAGCGAAGGTAAGCAGAGGCATAAAACACTAATTGAAGCAGTGAGAGAGAGAGAAGATAATTTCTGCATTGCTTTATTCTTCACTTCTTCTTGGTTGCCGCGACTAATTGGTTGCCCCATCACAAGGGCTTAGTGGGCTTGCCCTTGGGCCAGCTCTGGCCGCGACCCTTAAGCATCGACTCTGATGTGAGGAAAGTATTAAGGTTTTAGTTCAGGTGGAAAAGTGGATGTAGAGGAAAAGAATGTAGATAGAAAGGCTGGAAGGAAGGAAGGGCATGTAACACGAAGGAAAGTTTATTTCTCACGATGTCAAAGAAAGGCGAAGAAAGAGGAGGGCATCGATGAGGAATCGAATCATGTAGGGCATCAGATTTTGAGTATAGACTTCCAAATGGAAACATAAGAGGAAACAGAAAGGCATCGATGAGGAAACTACAGCCGTTCGATTTTGGGTGCTGACATGTGGCAGTATCATGTTTTTTGGCTGAAATGGAACCGAAAGGACACTGCAAAAAAGATTGTGCTTTTATATAATATAATAAATATGATGAATTATATCACAATTAACTATAAAAAGGGTTTGAATTCTATCATCATTCTTACGCCAAGGGTTAATTATACATTTATTGTCAGGGGAAATTTCATTACAATTCCATCACAAAATATAATTTTGTTTCCTTTGGGAATTTTCAAGGATGAATGCAGCCACGTTGTTCAATGCAAAGACTCTCCTTGATCATTGATGGCTGCTATTAAAAGCCTGAATTCTACATCAAGCTATCTTATTGGAGATTCTCACTACTAAAAAGGCATGTATTCCAATAGGGGCGGCCAATGGTTTCCAACAACATTCGACGGGCCATTGAAAATCATTCACTACAACAAATATGTTAGCTTAAAAACCACTTTTAAAGACTTCAAGTAAATTTCTCTTTAAATAAAGTCTAATTTGAGACAAAATTATTGTGTCTATGACATTAATTAGAAGGACTAAATTGTGGTAATTTGTAGCTCAATTAATAAGTTTGAATAAATTATATTGAAATACCCATTTTTTAGGATGCTTGATTACTCAACCCATTATTTACTCCCTATTAGAACACATGCAGACAACAAGCGTTTAATCTAATAATAAACAGAAATTGATTTCTCTTCTCATGATAGAAAACAAAATTCCCCTAACTCGTAAAAGAGATCTGCTAGAGATAGTCGCGCAGCAGGCACCCTGAGAGAAATTCAGGGGCCCTTGTCATTAAAATAATAATAAAAAGGCAGGCCCCACTATCTTCTCTTTAGTGGGGCCCACAACTACATAGGGATAGTTGCGTAGAGTGACTATCCATAGCATTTCTGATCGTAAAAGAGGTTTGCTAGGGACAGTCATGCACGCAACTGCCCCTCTCCACTCGTGGGTCCCTTGGAAAAAATCCAATGGACCCTAGTAAACTTAAAAATACGACAGACCCCACAATCTTCTCTCTAGTGGGACCCGCAACTGCATGGGGATAATCATGCAGAGCAATTGTCGCTAGCATTTCTGATCATAAAAGATCTTAATCTTATGAACAATTATTTTTCCTGGACTTGCGTCACGGTAATAATGGCATGAGTTTGAAACCCGGAATGACATTCTAAGAACTTACCATGTGCATACGCTAAGATCAACTACTTATGTGGTGCTCGCAGACCAGGCTAGGTGCACTAGGGAGGGTTCTACGACTCCGGTCGGTATACCTCCTGAACGAATTCAAAAAAAAATCCCTTGGGAAATAAAAACATAGAAGAAGAATTACTTCCTAGCCAAAAGCATAAAATCCATAATGGTGATCTTGCGAAACGCAAAATGGGAAAAGTATAAAAAAAACATGATTAAGCTGCTGAATCATATACGAAGAAAAATTATTCGATGTAAATTATGGTTAGTTTTCCCTTCTTCCACTTACTTATAAATCAATAAAAAATGATGCATAATTTGTTTTTCGAGTTGTATTGCACTCTTAAACTAATTTGGTTGCAAGTGCTTGGTAGTTTATTGTTTGTTATTGATAGCTGCTTTCATAAATTTTGTTTTTATTATGCTTATTATAAAGATTCGACTTCTGAATTCTTTGTATTAGCTCATATATGTGTAACACACACACACACACATATATATATACACACGTGTGTGTATATATATACTATATATATATGTGTGTGTGTGTGTGTATATATATATTGAAAATTGGTTCACTTTATTAGTAAAAACCAATAAAACCACCTTTATAAGCCTCGTTAAAACCTTGTAATCCCCCTAAACTAAATGGGTACCTTACAAGGAAAAAAAGTACTTATAAATTTGGTATACAACATAAAGAAAAACAACAAGGTACAACAATATTTAGAAAAGAAATAACAAAATAGATCACAAGCTTCAAAGCCCAACCAGGCCCAACAATGACTAAAGAGTTCCACGTCTTCAAAGTCAACCAGTATCTCTAAGTTCGATGGCCCATCTACTCAGAATTACTTCACTTCTCCCATTTCAAGAACATTTGCTTCCATTATTATTCACCAACCATTTAATTTCTCTTTCGATTTTCCAGAGACACAATGAAGGATTCAAGCTTTTGCCATGAAACACTCTCAGATTTCTTTCTTTCAAGATGGAGTAAATAGCACAAGTAAAGGTAGCACACGCCAAGTCTTTCAATTGATCTTTTCTCTTGAATTTGTTATGTATAATCATTGCTTCTTCTTTCAGATCTGATAAATTTGGACAAGATCCAATTTTAGCTTCAACGATAACCATGTAAACGCTGAATAATCACATGAGAAGAATAAATGTTAAGTAGTCTATGGATGATTGTTGCAAAGGGGGCACAGAGGATCCGAAATGATACTGTAGCGCTGAATTCTGTCCTTCGTGTTTAATCTGCCAATAATAGCAAGGTAATAAATAAAAGACATTTCCTACTGTTTTTACCATGCTATATTACTAAGAAAAGATCTTCCTGTTGCTCATGATTTCGTAGATAATCCCATGCTTTATGAAAAGAAAACTGGCCACCATCACACCATTCATAAAAATCATATCTTTTATTTGAATAAGTAGAGATGGAGCTAATTTCTTCAATCAATTTTCTTGTGGCTGGATGGATTTCAGGTATAAACACCTCATTTCTGATAATGCAATTTACTTTTTGATCTACAACACTAATAAGATTTAATCTATCATACCCAAGCAAGTCAACCAAACTTTTACAGTTTATCCAGAGTTCATGCCACATATAAGTATAATCTCCATTAACTATAACTTTGTTAAACAACTGTTTAGACCTTTTCCTTAGCCTTAGCATAGATTTCCATGTTGAAGATGCATTATTGTCTAAAGCCATTGTCCAAAAGTAATCCTTTTTGCAATATTTATTGTGAATCCATTTACTCCAAAGTGATGTATTAGATAAAAATTTCCATAACAACATCACACTTGCTGCTTTTTTAAGATCTGAAATATTTTTTTATCCAACACCACCTTCAACCTTAGGTCTACACAAATTTTGCCAAGACACTTTGTGTGATGACCCCCCCCCCCCAAAAAAGAAATCAACACAGGGTGAGTGCAACTCGTCTATGGTATACTCTGGAATTTGATAAATGAATATCCAATATAAAATAATGGGGGTAATAACAGTATTAATCAATTCATCCCTCCCTGCAAAACTGAGAAATTTTGTTTCCCAACCATTTATTTTACCTTGAATTATTTGAATGAGAGAGTTACATTCCGAATAATGTAAATAATTGGTTGATAAAGGAACTCCTAAGTATTTTATAGGTAAAGTTCCTTGCTAAAATTACAAAATATGTAGGATTTGCTCAGAATTTGTCATTGAATTGCTAAAAACACTTTATTCTTTGATGCATTTACATAAAGTCCAGCATACAAGCTTAGATTCTGAAAAATCCTCTTTAAAGCTTGAGCATTCAAAATAGATGATTTTCCAAAGATCATTAAATCATCAACATACAATAGGTGGGAGATAATTGGTTGGACTGTACTGCTTGGTTGAAAATTCTTTTGTTGAGTTGCTTCATCCATCATAAAAGTAAAATATTGCATAGCAATAGAGAATAGATAAGGGTACAAAGGGTCACCCTGTCTAATTCCCCTATTTGATGTTATAAAGCCTTTAGGGACCCCTTGGATCATTATTGAATAAGTTGCAGTTGACATACATTCAAAAAAGATGTTTATGAAATGTATAGGAAACCCCATACAAGAAATAATATAACAAATGAACTCTCTATTCACACGATCATATGCCTTCTACAAGTCAACTTTCACACACATTTTTGGCATCCCCTTTTTCTTAAAATACCTCAATAATTCATGTGCTAGCAATATATTGTCTCCAATGTATCTATCATAGATAGATAAAAGCACTCTGATTTTCCGAGATTAAATGAGGCAAAAAGTATTTATTCTATTACATAAAACCTTAGCAAATATTTTATAATAGACATTACAGTAGGCAATTGGACTATAATGTGCTATCTCAAAAGGTCTATCATTTTCAGGGATTAATGTAACACCCCTTATATTCTATAACATTGAAATTCATAAATTAAAATATAATTAATTCTAATGAAAGAATTAAGGGAAATGGCTTACGCCAATGCGTTCGTCTCGGAATTCTGGTTGAGATAGAGTCCGAGTTTGCATGAAACGGACTCCGTATGAAGGAGTTATGACCTCCGGAAGTTTAAGAATAAGTTTGAATTCAAAAAACAGCTCAGATCACGTTTAAAATTTGAAATTCGAGTTCAAACTGGGCTGGGCGGGAAAACTCCTGCCCAGTGACCAGGTCGACACCAGTGTCGACTGGGCAGTCGACCTGGCCCCCCCAGGTCGACTACGCAGTCGACTTGGGTGTCGACCTGCAGGTCGACTTGCCTGGTCGGCCTGACCAGGTGGGTCTGACCCTGGTTCGACTCTGGTGTGTTGTACGGTCTGATTTCCCTCCCTGTTTGCATCTGACGACTCAAATTTACTTGAAAACTCTATAAATACACACTAAGACTCAACTAATTCACATAAGAAAATAAGAGAGAAGTCGTCATGCTGTCTGGAAGGAGTTGATCGTAGCCGCCAAGAATCAAACTAAGAAGCAAACTAAAGTCTAATCAAATCAATCAACAAATTGCTACCCAAAGGAGAGCATCTCCAAATTCAGAAATCAGAAATCAGAAAACAAGATCTCGTCACGTTGTAAGTATAGTGGTCTTTCAGAATTTGAATAAAATTATGATGTGATACGATGTAATTGGGAATAGAATTGTATCATTGTAATGATGTAGATCTTGTGTATTGTAATGTTTCTATCGTGATTATTTTTGGTGAATTGATTTGTGGCATAAATGGATCGATGCATGTTTATTATACGTTTGTATATGAAAGTGATGGTAATTGCAAGTTTTGTGGCAAAGTCTATGATTAGATCCCTCTCATGTTTATGTTAATATCCCCTTTATGTTTATGTTGATATCATGGACTATATACTTATGTAAACATGTTATAGATCTGGAATCTTTTATGCCTACATGACTCAAAACCTATGTATACATCTTAGATTCATCACAAGTATAATTGGATTAATATTAAGTATATTTGGGTTACACAAATTATGCTAGTATCATGTTAAAATGGACTGCTTGTTTTAAAGTTAGTTTACACCTTTGGGTTATGATAAAAAGTGGACATTTTATGAACATGTAACATGCTAGTTTGGTGTTTGACATTATGCCTAGTTATATATGTTTAAACTCACATCTAGGCAAATCCAAAGTTATGCCATTTCACGTGTTACCTACTTAGTCATATGCCTATTTGAATGCAAGTTCTCATGACCCAATGTTTATGTTAGTTGAAACGCTAATTTGCAAGTTCATGCGCCACACCCCTTTTATGTGTCATAAATATATTACATGCTCTTGATTTCTTTCCCTTTTTCTCACGTTTATCAAATTGGGATGAATTGTGTCAAGCCCAACATTAGTACGTACAAACGGGGGTAATAGCGTTGGGTGTAAAACATGATATAAATAAATATGTTGGCATGTTTGGCGCATGCCAACAACTGTAATATTATTGTGGTATAAATTGTTATACCCAAAAATGAAGGACATGATAATTACATATTAAATTGAATAGTGAAATGTAAATTTAGAAAATACGACATGTTTAACCCGAGGTTGGATTGAGTTGTGACGTAAACCTGCCCGAACCCGCCCGGCTGTCTAGTAGTCACAACAATACCTATCCAATGTGGGTGGTTAAACATTGAGCCCAATAAAGACCCGAGGTTAGACTGAACTATGGTGTAAACCTGCCCGGAACCAACCGGGACATCCAGTAACCGTAGTGATATCTGTCTAATGTGAGTGCTCGGTGCTCTAGAAGGCTAAGGACAGGTTGTAGGGTTAAGTCAACTGAAAACACTTAACCAAAGATTCAACATGTTAACAAATATTGATGGGTGGGGTTAGGTAAATACATACACTTAACCACTTAACATGTTTGACTAGGAAACCCTGGTAACATAGGGACCCGTTTCAGCAGTAACCCAATTTAGGTATCAACGGTACCCTGAAACTAGGCAGGGTGGGGCACGATTACTGGGCTGATTGTAAGCGGTCAAATAACGGCAATGTTAGGTGCACAGTGTAGGTCTAACGGTGTGCGGTCGTGCACGCACTCCGGTGCAGACAAGCAGGGCACTGGGGGCACCAGTAGTATATCCTATGCCTTCTAGTAATTGTGTCAGGGCCGCCACCATGGGTCTTGATACACCCCATGGTGGGACCAACATAGGTATCTACACTTCTTGGGGGTAGCCGTAAGACACACGTACGAGTAGGAGCCGGTCTTTAGAGAACAAAACGGATCACTTCACCCTCAGCATGGGGTACCGGTTAGAGTAATACTAGTAAATGCAGAGATATGGTGTGGGTTCGATAGTATATTCGACTCTAGACTACAATCCCTTAGTTATGATACTATCCTGTTTTCAGTTTATGTCTATCATATTCTTTTCTTATTCACATACTGAAAAGTCACTAGATTTACACAGGCTTTATGTCTGACTCCGTTTTTCTTTCGTCTTCTTTTCTTTCGTTTCCCCCCTCCAAGTCCACAGGGAGGAAACAACTCAGTCTAGCCAGTCTCTTTTGCAAGCTTGAAGACAGTAGAAGTACGGTTTAGATCTCTTTGGCTTGGATCATGGCTTTGGATATCATTATGGGGATTTTGTTGCTTTACTTTATGTTTTATGCTTCTTTGTTAATCAAGACAGTTATGGAAATGTAATGTTTTTGGAAGTATTGTAAGACAATTATGGTGTGGTTTGTGTAACACGTATTTTGGTGAAATAAAAGTTGCTGTTGTTTCCGCTGTTTAAAAATATGTGTATTTATATCTGTCTTGTATATCTGTGACTTATACTTATAAACCTCCACCAAAATTAGGGCATTCCCTTTGTGAGTGACCCTAACGGAGTTGGGGTGTTTCACTTGGTATCAGAGCATAGGTTTACCAGATAAGATAAAAGTTTTTGAAATTGTTTTCATAAGAAAATTTAAAGAAGCATTTTTTTTAGAAAGTGTTATATTTTAAAAGGCATAATCCCCCGAAGCCGTGTGCACTATCTCTCTCTATCCTTCGTATTGAATCTTTTCTTTCTGTTTCAGCATGTCCGGAGACCTTAACCTTCCTGAAGGAGTAACGATACCCGGCTGGTTTAGGAGGTACTTAGAAGCAAGGGCCAATGACGCGGGCCCAGCAAACATTCCTCCTCCAGTGACAGCGGTTCCTCCTCCTCCTCCTGCCCCTCCTCTTGGAAATGCTTTTGCCAAAACATGTAGAGACTTCAAATCTATGGGTGGAAAGGACTTCCATGGAACTGAGCCTTTTGTAGGAGCAAGAAATTGGCTAAAGGAGACTGAGGATCTGTTTGACATCTTCGGAGTTGATGATAGGCAAAAGATAAAGCTAGCAGCGAGGTTTCTCAAAGATGAAGCTTCCTATTGGTGGGAGG
Source organism: Allium sativum (assembly GCA_030737875.1). Classification (NCBI taxonomy): domain Eukaryota; kingdom Viridiplantae; phylum Streptophyta; class Magnoliopsida; order Asparagales; family Amaryllidaceae; genus Allium; species Allium sativum. The sequence continues at coordinate 157,384,543 of CM060918.1, read as the reverse complement.
TCACTAATGCTCATAGGGCAGTGGAAACTTGGGATGATTTTAGTATAAGGTTCGAACTGAAATTCCTCTTCCAAGCTGAAAGGAGCCTGCAAATAGAGAAGTTCTTGAATCTTAAACAGGGAAGCATGACGGTCAGGGAGTACGTCAATCAATTTAATCAGCTGGCTAGATTTGGGTTGGACTTAGTAAATACCCAACACAAGAAGGCGCTTCGCTTCATCAAAGGTCTGAATGAGCCTATACACAGCCTTGCCATGACCTATGTGTCCACGGGAGCGACTTATGAAAGCTTGGTGGATATGGCGTTGCTACATGAGGAAGACCACGGCAAGAAGGAGACTAAGGCTGAGGAAAAGAAAGAAGGTTTACAGGCCAAGAAGACAGACTTTAAGAAAGGAGGAAAAAATAAGAAGTCCCGTGAGAGGAGAAAGTGCCATTTCTGTGGCATAGTTGGACATATAGAGAAAGACTGCCGGAAGAAGAAGGCAAAGATGGGTGGTTGCTTTCATTGCGGAGAGACTGGGCACCAAGCTAAGGACTGCCCAAAGAAGAAAGGACAGGGACAGAAAGTTGGATCTACTTCAGGGGGACAAGTTCATGCTCTGGCAGCCCCTTCACAGGAGCGAGGTAGTAATATTTCTGTAGAAAGTGTAGTCTATCTTTATGATCATCCAGTTCGTACACTTTTTGACTCTGGTGCATCACACTCCTTTATTTCATCTGCTTTAGTCGAATCTCTGCATCTAGACACTAGTATGGTTGAGGATCCCTTAGTAGTTTCAAATCCAATTGGGGGCTCCGCTTACTTGTCAATGGTTTGTTTGGGTTTGAAAATCTCTATTCTCAGTGTTGAGTTTAGTTGTAATGCCTTTGTTCTAGGCTTCTCGGGATATGGTTTGATCTTAGGCATGGACTGGTTATCCAGTAACGGTGCCATTCTTGATTGTGAGAAAAGAGTAGTTAGACTCTTGACTCGACTTGGTAACACTCTAGAAATTTCCTGTAATCCTTTGAATGTTGTTATGCTTAGTTATCTAGAGTCGATTGATGCTTCTGACGAGAATTTGCAATTGGTTAGAGTAGTCCGGGAATATCCGGATGTCTTCGAGACGGTGAAAGGCTTACCTCCGAAGCGGGAAATAGACTTTTGAATCTATCTTGTGGATAACGCAAAGCCCGTAGCTTTACCTGTCAGACATATGGCTCCAAAAAAGAGAAAGGAGCTCAGTAAGTAGGTTAAAGAACTTCTTGAGAAGGGGTTCATTAGAGGGAGCATTTCAAAATGGGGTGCTCCAGTGGTGTTCGTAACCAAAGCAGACGGTTCGCTTCGCCTTTGCGTTGACTATAGGGAGTTAAACAAGTTGACCAAGAAAAATAGGCACCCTCTTCCCCGAATCGACGATTTGTTTGATCAGCTTGTAGGCGCGTCGGTTTTCTCCCAACTTGATCTAGCAACTGGGTTTCATCAGCTAAGAGTGGCTGAAGATAGTATTGATAAAACGGCATTCAGAACCCCAGACGGTTTCTTTGAGTGGCTTGTCATGCCTTTCGGCCTGACAAATGCACCCATTTATTTCGTGGACCTAATGAGTAGAGTGTTCAGAGAATTCCTCAACAAGTTTGTGGTTGTCTTTGTGGACGATATCTTGATCTTTTCAAAGAGTGAGGAAGAGCATGCTCAACATTTGAAGGAAAGCATGGATACTCTCCGAGCACATCAGCTAAAGGCAAAATTTTCAAAATGCCACTTTTGGAGAGAAGAAGTAAGGTTTCTTGGGCATGTAGTATCTAAAGAAGGGCAGGCCGTAGACCCCGCGAAGGTAGTTGCGGTGCAAGACTGGAAGGCACCAAAGAATGCAACTGAGGTCCGAAGTTTTCTAGGACTAGCAGGCTTCTACCGAAAATTCATAAGGGATTTTGCGAAAATCTCAGCTCCACTCACAAGGCTGACAAAGAAGAATATAGTGTTCAATTGGGACTTGGACTGTGAGTTCGCTTTCCAACGTCTAAAAAGGGCTCTTACAACAGCCCCAGTCCTGACTCTGCCAGACGGAAGCAAGATGTTCACAGTTTATACAGATGCATGTGGGACAGGACTAGGCGTTGTCTTGATGCAAGAAGGGAGGGTAGTAGCTTATGGTGGAAGGCAATTGAAAGCTCATGAAAAGAACTACCCGACCCACGATTTTGAGTTAGCCGCCATCGTCTTTGCACTTAAGTCTTGGCGACATTATCTCCTAGGTGAGAAGTTCGAACTTTACACTGACCATAAATCGTTGAAATATCTTTTCTCGTAGAAAGATCTTAACCTGAGGCAACAGAGATGGATGGAGTTTCTTGCCTCGTATGACTTCGAGATTTCCTATACTCCGGGCAAGGGCAATGTGGTGGCAGACGCCTTGAGTAGAAAGAAACTGACCCTAAGCCCACTCTTTGTAGAAAGGCAAAGCCTGGAGTATATAGCCAGTTTTAACTTTAGGCCCTCCTCTGATTTCGTACCGGGTTTGTTAGCATCTCTTGAGGTGCTCCCTACTCTTTTGGACACAATAGGGAAGGCACAACGTGAGGACCCTCAGCTAGTCGAAGTGGTTGATAAACTAATTAAGGGTGAGACTTCTAGTCACCTCAATAGATACTCTATTGATGATAAAAGATGGCTGAGACGCGACGGAATACTATGCGTTCCACAAGCAAAGGAATTGATAAAGAAGGTTCTCGAGGAAGCACATCGTTCCAAGATGACAATACATCCAGGCGGAGATAAAATGTACAAGGACATGAAAAGAGTTTTCTTCTGGAACGGCACGAAGAGGGACGTGGCAGATTTCGTTTCTAAGTGTATGGTATGCCAACAAGTTAAAGCAGAACAGAAAAAGCCTGGACGACTGCTTCATCCCCTAGAGGTCCCACAATGGAAGTGGGATAGCATTTTAATGGACTTCGTTGATGGGCTGCCTAGGTCGAGAAGGGGCAATACTAGCATTTGGATAATAGTGGATAGGCTTACAAAGAGCGCCCACTTTTTACCTGTCAAGAGTAGAAGGACCGCCTCATCCCTAGCGTCTCTTTACATCAAAGAGATAGTTCGACTCCATGGGATACCCTCCAGCATTGTTAGTGACCGAGACCCTATCTTCACAAGCGAGTTTTGGCGAAGTTTGCAAGAAGCTGTAGGCACGCAGTTATGTTTGAGCATGGCCTATCACCCCCAGACCGATGGACAGACGGAAAGGGTGAATAGAGTTTTAGAGGATCTTTTGCGACTTTGCGTTCTAGACTTTGGAGGGACATGGGAGGATCACCTTCCCTTAGTGGAGTTTGCTTACAACAATAGCTTCAAAGCTACCATAGGCATGGCACCCTTCGAAGCATTGTATGGAAGACCGTGCAAGTCACCAACTTGTTGGTGGGAGTCTACGGATAAGGTTATTCTTGGTCCAGACATGATCAGAGAAACTTCAGAAAAAGTGGACTTGATTCGAAGAAGGATGAAGACGGCCCAAGATAGACAGAAATCCTACGCCGACAAGAGAAGGACCGACCTTGAGTTTGAGGTTGGGGACAGAGTTTTTCTTAAGGTGTCTTCTCTAAGGAACGTTGTTCGTTTTGGATCCACTGGAAAGCTAGCACCGAGATTTGTAGGACCATTCCCTATCATCGAGAAGGTTGGGAAGATGGCCTATAGATTAGAGCTACCCGAAAAACTGGCCGGAGTTCACAACGTCTTTCATGTTTCTCACCTCCGGAAGTGTTTACACGAGTCTGCTGAAATAGTAGAGCCTAGCATTCTAGAAGAAGCCGAAGTGGAACGTGAGGCAACTGTGAGAAGAGTTCCAACACGCATCTTAGGAACTGAAGTGAAAAAGCTACGCAACCGCGAGGTCAAGCTCGTCAAAGTTCAGTGGAGCGACGCCGAGGAAGACGCAACTTGGGAAACTGAGGCTAGAATACGCGCTACATACCCTTTTCTTTTTTAGGGTACATCTTTGATCCCTCTTTTTCCTTAAGTTATGCTTTATCTATCTTTTAGGTATATCTCCTCGGTCCTTTTCCTAACTCTTTAGGTAGAAAGCAAATGGACGCAAACATGTATTTGAAACATGTTATGGATAGTGGTTGCTAATGATTGCTAGTGGTTGCTCGTGGATGCATATACACACACATTCTAGGTTTTAGATCGGCTCAGTCACTTCATATTGCATATGCATATATGTATTCTCATTCATATGTGGTTGAAATTTTATATGTTATCATATGGTTGTCGCATTTGTATAAATTGTTGTGCACTCATGTAGAATTATGAGTAGGAAAAAATTTCATACATGATGGATTCATGACACCTACATGATTCGCATTTAGGAGGTCAACTGAATCAGTGGACCGCCTGATTTCTGCATTAGATAAGGACATATACACACACAATGCATATGATCATAAAGAATTAGAAGTCTTTAAGGACAATGGACACCTGTGTTTGTTGGTTGAGTAGATGGACGATTGGATGGTAGGATATACATTCTTCCTAACTTGAAGATTTTGGGGATGAAATCCTTTTAAGTGGGGGAGAATGTAACACCCCGTATATTCTATAACAGTGAAATTCATAAATTAAAATATAATTAATTCTAATGAAAGAATTAAGGGAAATGGCTTAGGCCATTGCGTTCGTCTCGGAATTCTGGTTGAGATAGAGTCCGAGTTTGCGTGAAACGGACTCCGTATGAAGGAGTTACGACCTCCGGAAGTTTCAGAATAAGTTTGAATTCAAAAAACAGCTCAGATCACGTTTAAAAATTGAAATTCGAGTTCAAACTGGGCTGGGCGGGAAGCTCCTGCCCAGTGACCAGGTCGACACTAGTGTCGACTGGGCAGTCGACCTGGCCCCCCCAGGTCGACTACGCAGTCGACCTGGCCCCCCCAGGTCGACTACGCAGTCGACTTGGGTGTCGACCTGCAGGTCGACTTGCCTGGTCGGCCTGACCAGGTGGGTCTGACCATGGTTCGACTCTGGTGTACTGTACAGTCTGATTTCCCTCCCTGTTTGCATCTGACGGCTCAAATTTACTTGAAAACTCTATAAATACACACTAAGACTCAAATAATTCACATAAGAAAATAAGAGAGAAGTCGTCATGCTGTCTAGAAGGAGTTGATCGTAGCCGCCAAGAATCAAACTAAGAAGCAAACTAAAGTCTAATCAAATCAATCAACAAATTGCTACCCAAAGGAGAGCATCTCCAAATTCAGAAAACAGAAATCAGAAAACAAGATCTCGTCACGTTGTAAGTATAGTGGTCTTTCAGAATTTGAATAAAATTATGATGTGATACGATGTAATTGGGAATAGAATTGTATCATTGTAATGATGTAGATCTTGTGTATTGTAATGTTTCTATCGTGATTATTTTTGGTGAATTGATTTGTGGCATAAATGGATCGATGCAAGTTTATTATACGTTTGTATATGAAAGTGATGGTAATTGCAAGTTTTGTGGCAAAGTCTATGATTAGATCCCTCTCATGTTTATGTTAATATCCCCTTTATGTTTATGTTGATATCATGGACTATATACTTATGTAAACATGTTATAGATCTGGAATCTTTTATGCCTACATGACTCAAAACCTATGTATACATCTTAGATTCATCACAAGTATAATTGGATTAATATTAAGTATATTTGGGTTACACAAATTATGCTAGTATCATGTTAAAATGGACTGCTTGTTTTAAAGTTAGTTTACACCTTTGGGTTATGATAAAAAGTGGACATTTTATGAACATGTAACATGCTAGTTTGGTGTTTGACATTATGCCTAGTTATATATGTTTAAACTCACATCTAGGCAAATACAAAGTTATGTCATTTCACGTGTTACCTACTTAGTCATATGCCTATTTGAATGCAAGTTCTCATGACCCAATGTTTATGTTAGTTGAAACGCTAATTTGCAAGTTCATGCGCCACACCCCTTTTATGTGTCATAAAAATATTACATGCTCTTGATTTCTTTTCCCTTTTCTCACGTTTATCAAATTGGACTGAATTGTGTCAAGCCCAACATTAGCACGTACAAACGGGGGTAATAGCGTTGGGTGTAAAACATGATATAAATAAAAATGTTGGCATGTTTGGCGCATGCCAACAACTGTGATATTATAGTGGTATAAATTGTTATACCCAAAAATGAAGGACATGATAATTACATATTAAATTGAATGGTGAAATGTAAATTTAGAAAATACAACATGTTTAACCCGAGGTTCGATTGAGTTGTGACGTAAACCTGCCCGGACCCGCCCGGCTGTCCAGTAGTCACAACAATACCTATCCAATGTGGGTGGTTAAACATTGAGCCCAATAAAGACCCGAGGTTAGACTGAACTACGGTGTAAACCTGCCCGGAACCAACCGGCACATCCAGTAACCGTAGTGATATCTGTCTAATGTGAGTGGTCGGTGCTCTAAAAGGCTAAGGACATGTTATAGGGTTAAGTCAACTGAAAACACTTAACCAAAGATTCAACATGTTAACAAATATTGATGGGTGGGGTTAGGTATATACATACACTTAACCACTTAACATGTTTGACTAGAAAACCCTGGTAACGTAGGGACCCGTTTCAGCAGTAACCCAATTTAGGTATCAACGGTACCCTGAAACTAGGCAGGGTGGGGCCCGATTACTGGGCTGATTGTAAACGATCAAATAACGGCAATGTTAGGTGCACAGTGTAGGTCTAACGGTGTGCGGTCGTGCACGCACTCCGGAGCAGACAAGCAGGGCACTGGCGGCACCAGTAGTATATCCTATGCCTTCTCGTAATTGTGTCGGGGCCGCCACCATGGGTCTTGATACACCCCATGGTTGGACCAGCATAGGTATCTACACTTCTTGGGGTAGCCGTAAGACACACGTACGAGTAGGAGCCGGTCTTTAGAAAACAAAAAGGATCACTTCACCCTCAGCATGGGGTGCCGGTTAGAGTAATACTAGTAAATGCAGAGATATGGTGTGGGTTCGATAGTATATTTGACTCTAGACTACACTCCCTTAGTTATGATACTATCCTGTTTTCAGTTTATGTCTATCATATCCTTTTCTTATTCACATACTGAAAAGTCACTAGATTTACTCAGGCTTTATGTCTGACTTCGTTTTTCTTTCGTCTTCTTTTCTTTCATTCCCCCCCCCCCCCCCAGTTCCACAGGGAGGAAACAACTCAGCCTATCCAGTCTCTTTTGCAAGCTTGAAGACAGTAGATGTACGGTTTGGATCTCTTTGGCTTGGATCATGGCTTTGGATATCATTATGGGGATTTTGTTGCTTTACTTTATGTTTTATGCTTCTTTGTTAATCAAGACAGTTATGGAAATGTAATGTTTTTGGAAGTATTGTAAGACAATTATGGTGTGGTTTGTGTAACACGTATTTTGGTGAAATAAAAGTTGCTGTTGTTTCCGCTGTTTAAAAATATGTGTATTTATATCTGTCTTGTATATCTGTGACTTATACTTATAAACCTCCACCAAAATTAGGGCATTCCCTTTGTGAGTGACCCTAACGGAGGTGGGGTGTTTCAATTAATGTGCTAAAAGTATGATTCAAAGACCTTGGCAATTTACCTGACCTGAAAATATCAGAAATTGCCATAAGCAACTCGTTTTTCAGATTTTCCCAATGGATTTTGAAGAACTTTGCATTAATTCCATCTGGCCCAGGGCTAGAATCATCATGAATAGAATATAATGCATCTTTTATTTCTGATAAATCAATAAATTTCAAAAGAAATTGCTGTCCTTCTGAATTAATAGTGGCAATAGGATGAAAGTATGGAAATGATGCATTGCTTGAGCCATTAAACATATCTTCAAAATAATTAATAGCTTGAATCTCAATATCCTCAGCTTTGTACAATAAATTTCCATTTTGATCAATTAATGCTCTAATATGATTAAAGAATATCATATTTGTCATTCTGGAGTAAAAGAACTTAGAATTTGTGTCCGACTGTTGCAACCAAGATACCTTTGCTTGCTGTTTAAACTCATTGAAGTGAATTTGTTGCAAATTTTGATATTCTTTTTTGGCTGACAGGTAATTTTCATATAACAGAATGTCCTCTGGATCACTATCAGTATTTTCTAATTGTAAGGCAATTTCTTCAGCTTGTTTGAGGTTTGCAGAATTTTTATCTCTTAATTTGTTCCAATTCTTCAATTCAGTTTTACAATTTTTGAGTTTTTGCATGAACTGATATCCACTAAAACACCAAACTATGGCATTTAAACCCTTATGAACAGCATCTTTATAACCTTCCAAATTATGCCAATCATTTCTATACCTAAAAGGAAATCCCTTAACCTCTGTAGTAGAAATAAGATCTAGCATTATTGATTTTTGTGGAAATGAAAGAGCTTTCATATGAAGAAATAATTGAAGACAACAGTTATTCACCAGTATTTTATCAATACTTGTAGCAATTCCCCTTCGACGCCATGTAAAATTAAAACCCATTGGTTTAACTTCTGATAATGATGTTTGAAATAGAAATTTCTAAAATTCTCTAATTTATTGAAAAGGAACAGTTAAACCCCTTTTTTAATCATTTGGAGATAACACATTATGGTAATCCCCCATAAGAATCTAGGCATTATCAATTTGACTTGCTTCATTTACTAAATCTTGCCATCAAGTGGTCCTTTCTGCAAAAATATTACTTGCATATATAACTGTGAATACCATCCCAAATCCCCCTTTATTGCTAGCATGTACTGTCAAATGATGAGAATGCCACATCCCATACATTAGTGTCCTATATTAATAAAATTCTACCATAAGATATTGATGAATTGTTAGTTATTGATCTCCAAGAACTGGGAAGCATAGAGGCAAACAGTAATAGATTATTAGAAGATAGTTTTGTTTCAACTAAACCAACAAGTGTTGATTTAGTTAAATTTAGGAGGGATAACACTTCCTTCATACGAAAAACAATGTTCATCCACCAGACATTCCACGTTAGCAATGTCATTTAATCGAAGATGAACTCCTTGTATTTCTTTTAGAAGGAGGAATTGCTTTTGAGGAAACTGCTGTGTTATCATCTTTACCATAGTTAACAATTTTATCTACCATACTTGACACATCTATTTGTTTGCCATTTTCCTTCATCACTTCTTTATCATGCTCTGAAATTGCTTCTGCTACAATGTTTAAATCATCTGGTATCACATTTTCAGGTAGCTTGGAGTTCAAAAAATCAAAATCATCAACTGGAGTAGAAGAGGTACATCCAACATCATTTGCAAAATGCATTTTATCAGTATTAACTTGTTTAACTTCAGATTCTTTAGAATTCTCATTAGTTTCATCTTGACAATCTGGTGGAATTCAATGTGGATCCATGGATACTTCATGAAAAAGTTTCTCATGCACAAACAGTTTACATTGAAGACATTTAGCAGGCACAAATTCATATTCCACTGATATGTTTACTTTTGATCCATTATGCATTAGAATAGGAATTTCAGTTTTCAGATCTGATGTTGTTTCAACTGATAACATGACTCTAGCATAGTTTGTAAAAAAATTACATGCGTATTCTCATCTATTAAAACTGGACTTGCAATATAACTTGCTATCGTCTAAATTGCATCTAAAGTCCAGAACTCCATAGGAAAATCTATTAGTCTAACCCAGATCTGGACTATGTCACTTTGTTTCTTTGAATAATCATATCCTGGCCACCATTTATCAATCAAAAGTTGTCTACCAAAGTAAGAATATGTAGTGCGTTCAGAAATCCGAGAGAAATCAGAATGATCTTCAAATTGTACAGCAAAATCATATGAGGGAGAAACATGAATATGAAAATTACCCTGTGGTATTCATACTTTAGAAATATAGTCTTTCAGCTTGATGGATGATAACCTGAAATGGGTCGAAATTAATGCTAAAGTATTATTCCAAGCTTCTGCCGATTTGTTGTAGATCTTTTCAGGGATGAAGACATATTCAGCTGATGGTTTTACAAATGTTAGGCTTCGAGCAAATCGATCCAGTATAATGTTATCATTTAGAGCTCCATTACGATCTGAAATGGGATTTGTTGTATTTGATTTGGATTGAAACTTTTCTGATGAGGAACGGAAAGTAAATCTCGAGTTTATTACGGATGCCATTACAAAGTAAAACAAACGGAAAACTACGTGTGTGTGTGTGTATATAGGGAAAGTCAAGACACAAAATTTTAACACAACTAATAACCGTTGTTGGATTGTCACCTAAATTCCACCTCTTCATAAAAGGACTAAAGGATCCAACAGTTCAGGCTTTGTGTCTCTTGATTTGTGTCTAATTTTGTGTTCAAATACTCATATATATATATATATATATATATATATATTTGTGTATGTGTGTGTGTGTGTAAGGGTCCATCTATTGACACTTCGTTATTTTCTCTTCACCCTTCCACTAAATAGAAAATAAAATGCATACCCCAACTTTTTCTCTTTCCGCCCCGCTTATTCCAAAAATGCTCTTATTACATTTTTATTTTTATTATTCTTATTCTTTACTTCTTATTTCAAACTTGCAGAGTTTTTTATGCGACCCTCTCTTTAACATCTTGATCGAATTAATTAACATTTGTAGATGACGTCGTTGATTGCATAGCGTTGGTTATTGTAATTAATACTCCATTTGGGTGTTGATTTATTTAAATAACTCATCATATAGTGACGATTTAGTTATTTTTTATTCATGCATTTGCAATTTCTGTATACTACTGATCTATTCGGTCTCAAAATACATAATTATATACATCGCTGACTTTATAATTTTATAAATTTTAATCATTGTTTGCAAATTTTTACCATTATTTGTAACTCATGTCTTTAATTTTTTGGAATCACATACACCACTGGTTTTGAATTTTGAGTATTGTATGTAATTTAACCTCAAACATCATATATGGTTGATTTTATTATTTTTAATTGTCACATAACATTAGACAAATTTTCTATTATACTATTAAATGGTATAACTAGAGATAAAAGTTTAATTTTTAATTTTAGCAGTGAAAAAAAATAACGGGGTGACAATTGCCAAACCTTGTATATAATTGTGTTTCAATTGTATAATCTAAAGTCTGAAACCCCATCTAAATAGAATATTATCCTAAAAATAAAATAATTATTTACTACAAATTGATATAATAACTTGGAAACTATGAATATTTTAGTCTTGTATGTACTTTCATTCGATGACCGTAGTTTAATAGTACTATTTTGATACTTTCCAAGTCTTATATGAAACTATTATTCAGCAAGAGGCAAGCCATGAAATTGTGAGAAATTTATTGCTTGAATGTTTATTCATTTTTTAGGGAATTTTTTTGATTTCTTTATATAGTTTATGTTGGGAATCATTTTTACGTAGTTTATCAGTGCTATTTCTTTAAATAAAGTAAAAATCATTACCAGTTAGAAAATATGTTCCTGTGTGTGTTCTGAAATTTGCACAATAATGCTAATATGTTACACCATAAATTATCATGTACAAAGAAAAATTCTAATTTGTATATAACTTCTCTATCCTTCTGAACCGTCAAAGAAATCTCCTTACTTTTCTGTAAAGCAATCAAATGGTTGATGTGTGAATGGAGATATGCGACTATTCTTGTTGTAAGTATTTAGGAAGCAGTAAAGTAGCATGTCTATTTCTTTCTTCTGAATAAGTTACTCACTCTACACGATTGTCTAGCAATGAGCTTATAAATAGACGGATAATCTGTTGCAACTAAAGAAAAACCATCATGATATTCTTTTACCCCGCTAGCCATTAGCTTCCATATTAAAGCTCCAGCTCCTACTTGGCCTTTTATATCTGATTCATATATTTTATCATAAATGATTTGTAACATTAAATATCTGCCAGATAGCACTTTTTAGCTGATTCTTATAGTTCATCAGTGTTTTTACTAAGAAAGAATGGAAATATATATGTCCTTTGACAAGCACTCAGCAATTTGTTTATCTGACGTTCATTGCTGTTGACGTCAAAATATGTTGTGAACACTCAAGATTTTTAATTACTTAAGAATTATAGTTTCGCATGGAAATATAAGTGTAGAAATTAGTAAATAACTCAAGAGATTTATAGTGGTTTAGTCCCTTAAGTAGTCTACGTCCACTTTGGAAGAGTCATTGATATTTGATTGACAATAAAGAGTAACAAGCTTAGGACTATCTCATGACAACCTTTTACAAACATTTCTAAGTATTTTGAGATCATAATTGTCATATATGAATATCGAAAAAAAGTCACTTTCATCCTTCTTCTTTCTTAAAGCATGGATGCCATTAAAGATGTCACTTGGAGCTCTTAAGAAATGTCAAATCAGCCAATTTCCAACCCATTTGAAGTGTGAGCTTGGGGGTACTTATAGTGGAGTGGTTAGGTGGGAGTAGGTAGGAGTTGGGGACTACAATAGTATATTTCGGAACCCAAAGCACAAGCCTCCAGAAACTCAGACCCCTCCATCGTGCCCAAAGAAACTCGTACCCTACTATAGGGGTATGAATTTCATACCCCATGGGGAATGAAATTCACATCCCATAGGGTACGTTATAATGCATTTATGTTAAGCTGGGTTTGGGCATGAATTCAGGGTGAGTAGATTGTGCATGTGGGGTTCGAATTTCAAGAGGAGGCAAGAGGTACGAAATTAAGGTTTGCTTGTTGTTTTGAGGAGTTGTGAAGCCCTTACTCGTATATCCTTTTCCGGGTTTGTTCCCTTAGCTTCTTGGCGACACTTCGGGCCGTAGCATCACACGATGTGTGGAGTCGAGCATGTCTTGTGTACTTTTGAGAACCAGACCAAAAGGCCGGTTAACACTTTCCATCCAAAGTACGTCTTGTTTTGACATGATGTGCTTTGAGTTGGTAGAAATATTTTGTTGAATCGTTGAATTCCTGTAAACTTATGAAAATAAATGTTAGTTGTCAACTCTTGTTTATGTCGTAACGTAAACGATTTATTGTCGATGTGACAACTTGCTTATGCTTACATGTTCTTTGCATAACTTTGCGCGATGTCACGGGAAGTAATACGTGACAAGCAACATATGCAGAGTGAATGTTTGCGAGTGTTCGTTCTATACATACTCTATTTCGTATGTGCGCACATGTTCGCACACAAATATATACCGCCACGACATTATATCGCGATGCACATGTGCGGGTTAGTATATATATATACACACATTATTATTTTTATTATTTTTTTATCTCGTGCCCTGCATGGGAACATGAGATTTCGTACCCCTTGCAAGGGTACGAAATTTCGTGTCCCAGTGGGATACGAGATTTCGTATCCCACTGAGATAAGAGATTTCGTATCCCACAGGATACAAGAGTTCCCCATAGGGGATACAAAGCGTTGTTGGGCTTAGACCATTTTCCCCTCCATAGAAATTCGGGCAAACCCCCATCTCCTCGTCATCTTTTTCTTTTTCTATTTGCGATTCGAAACCGATACCTCGGGCCCGAAAAAGAAGGAAAAGAGGAAATTTAACTTGGAAAGCAGGTGTATGGGTGTCCAGTCATCAATTGTCGAGTGTTGCCTTGGTGCCGGCCATTGGATCGACCTCATACTAGATTTCACTATGATTTGGGAACCGTTCGTGTTCTCAGGATTTTAGATCAAAGCTTGTGAGACTCACGAATAAACTCTCAGATCCATGGTGAGGTGAAGCTTCGAGGAGGAGCTGGGTTCTAGCGTTGGGCCTCGTGGTTAATGAGAGACGTTGTCATGGGGAGATGTAATTCTTGTAGAGAGAGATAGAGAGAGATTGGATGTGAAACACAGGGAAAGGAAGTTAGGTTCGGAGTTAGAGAAGAAAAAGGAAGGGGAGACGAAGTATAGTCCGAAATTATGGAAATTCGTACCCCTTGGAGGGGTACGTATTTCCGTACCCCTTATGGAGGTACGAAATTTCGTACCCGTAATAGGGGATACGAGATTCGGACCCCATAAAGGGGGTACAAAATTTTGTACCCTTTACAGGGGGTATGAGATTTCGTACATTTAACGGGGTACAGGGTTCTTGCTGGCCTCGACATTTCGGGTCCACCTTAGTCATACTTCACCTTCCTTGTTCGAGAATCAAACTCCGTACAATTTTCCCCTGGGTTCGCATTGCGCTTGCTGCACTATACGACTAGATCAAAACTCACTGTAACTATACTTGAATTGATGACTCAGCCCAGCTCGTAGGAATAAAGCATATATTCTTGGATTGTGACCGAACTTATAGAGAGGTTGGCTATGTTTCATCGATTCCAATCGTAGTGTAATCGCAATTCAATGTGAACCTGAGAACGTTGGTGATTGCGACGATGGCTACAATCCTTGGGACTTGTTATCGTCGCCATGTCCCAAATTTTCCAATTATAAACTATATTATCATGATTCTGCACAACACCGCACACACATGTCACCAACACGAGGGGTACAGGTTATACAATTGCAATGTCTAATGCTAGTATGTTGAAAGTATAGATGGAAATCAAGACAATGTCTATGACAGAGCAGACTTCGGAAGCCGAGGCTTTTTTGCCTTCGTCACACACATCTGATTCAACTAGCAATGTTATCTCGGAGGGCAGTGAGCTTGAGACTTTCGTAGGGTCCACGCCTTCTCAAGCGACAAGTCTGCCGGAAGCGTCTAACCACGAGCTTGGGCGCAGCCGGAAAGACAACATTCCCCGGTCAAGCATGCACTGCAAGAAAAATGATTTTTTGTTGCAAAATCAGTGGAGTTTATTCGTAAATGAAGAAGAAGATGTTTTTACTCACCATTTTAGTGCGGCAAAAAAAAATTCTCTTTCCCGCCTAAGAAAAAGTAGTCCACATGGTCCAAATTAAACGTGACCACCTGTTTTCTAACCCTCTCCCGCTCGTACTTAGAATCTTTTAACCCTACTTCCATTTCCCTTTCCCTTCCAAATCATTCTGGAAAAGAAATTTCGTCGCATTGTCAACTCCGTCTACTCCAGTCAACAATGGAAACCGGCGAAAATATTTCATTCTTAACTTTGACCTACCCAAATCCTTGGGTTTCAATTTCGGCATACCCTAATTTAATCCTTCAAGTAGAATTATTTGTCTTTAATTCATCTCGTAGACCTATTATCGAACTTGTTAAAGGTTTGTATATTATCTTAATTTAGATGAATGTTTAACCCACTGTTCATTTTCGGTTTTCTAGGGCTTGTCTTATTCTGACCTTTATTCGGGTTCGAAAGATCTATTGTCAACAATTTCGGCCTCGAGTTAGCATCGGAGCAGGACGTAGAATTTCTGTTGCACCTCGTAATCTTAGCATCAGATGGGTCAGGAGGTGGAAAGGCGCAGGGAGAGGATGTAGAAGGCGGAGGAGAAGGGGCTTGGAAGGAGGGCAAGTTTGCGGTTGCTATTTCCCAAGTATATTTTCTGTCGGTCACCATTTTTGCTTATGTCGGTTTTTTTATAGGCTATGCTTTATAGTTCAATGATTGTTACTTCAAATTTGAATCCCAGTTGGAAACTATTGCTTTTAATTTGCAATATTAATAGTATGTTTTACCGAAACATTTATATTTTGCATTTGCCAGATACCATTAATAGGATCAACACAAGTCAAAGGAAACACATAAAATCTAAACTCAATAAAGGTTGGATAGCGTCGAAGTATAATTTGCATATCAAATAAAACTAATAATGCTATACTACAACTTATTTCTTCTGTGGTCATTTTTGTTAGAGTATTGCTACATTGAAAGTTCATTCATGTGATTGTTGGTGTTGAACCCCAAAAGGTAGAGCATACATAAATGTTTGGTCTTTAGTTGCCCTTTGTCCAATGTGTTGCAGCAAAGTATAGCTATCGGAATTAGTTCAAATAAAGTCAACACAAGTGTTATTTTTGTATTTTATAGGCGTCTTGATTGATTCATGCTTAAAAGGTGTGTGCGCTTGCTCTCGTGCATCACCATGATGCTTTTGCTTGCGTGTAGATATATGTTGATAGACCTGCATATATTGAGCTATTATATATGTTTCTTTTTGCATGCTTGAGTTGTACCATACCGCAATAGAAATAGGGTTCATGATACATTAGATGTTCTGTTTGAAGGATTAAGGGTTGTACATGACAAATCTAAATATATAGGGCATACGTGTATGTCTAGAGGGAGAGAAGATGAGGGAGTGATGTGGTGGTTATGTCATCTTATTGAAACTCAACATGGTATCAGAATAGAAAAATATTGCTCTTAAAATACTTAAATGAGATGCAAGTTGTGGTGTATAATTATGGGTTGATAGATACGTAACACTGAATTTCTGTTTCATTAGAGGATGTGTGTTAGTTCTTATGTATCCGCAATGAGCATTAGAAATTGGATGAGTAAAGTGGGAGCATGAAAATATATACCATAAATATTCTTTAATGAACTAAGTAATCCCGTACCAACTTGAATAAGAGAAACATTATCAGATAGATTTTTGATCCATTGCCAATTTCATACTTCTGCTCAGATAAACCATTCAGGACAGACCAAAATCAGTGAATTGGTCCTATAGGATGGCGCCCAGTGCACAAAACCTCATTTAGGTTTGATTGTTTTGGTCATTATCCTATTGATTGTCCAAACAATTGAATAATTAATAAATTAACTTTGGACATAAGACTGCAACTGATCTAAATGAATTCGTTTGCCTAACGTTGAAATCAAGATCATCTCTTAGATACACTGTTTAGGAAATATATTTTTAGCAAGATTATTTATCAGTGAATTCTACATTTAGTGTTGTTTCTTGAGTAATAACCAATTTATTAGCATGTGATGCATATAGAATCCCTTTTCTGCTAGGCCATCAACCAGCATTTTTAACTATTTTGTATGCTTTATTTTATAATCCACTAAATGATCAATATTCCTTTAATTGACAGCTTGAGGAACCATCCTCATTTCCAACAAATAATTGACAAGCGGGCAAAGCATCGTGATATTTTTGGGTTAGCTAAGTCCTTATCTGGACCAAGTGTTAGACGACAATTGTAAGTTCACTTTATCTTTTTTAGTGGTGTATAACCTCCTCCTTTCTAGGACTCGTTCCTTTTAGATTTGATTGGAAATATTTTACAAATCTCAATGGCAATCACAAATTTGATTTTGATGTTCTATTTCTTAGTGAAATCTCTAAAAAAAATGTTTGCACATGAAACGGACAAACAATTTGCACATGAAACGGACAAACAGTTGTACACATGGCTAATTTTACGATCCATTGTACACTAAAATTTTTGGTTAGAAGCAATTTTTCGTAATTTAATTTCATTTGTTTTTTGTTACCATATGTTGGGTTGGTTTACACCAACCAATATAAGAAGAATTTATTTGTTGTCTGAAGTTTTTACTTGGTTTATAATGTCGATTCCATCAAGAATCCTAATAAACATAGAGAAATTCTTAATAGTTTTTGGTTGTACACACAATAATTGTTAGTTGTTTATGCTCGCAACTTCATAAACGTGGAAACTTATGCTTAGGTATTTTTATAATGTTCATTCCTTTAAGAATTTTAGCTGAAGTCAAAAACTATACTTGATACTAGTTGTATGAGAGTCTTGCTGTAGTAAGTGTTGGATGATTGCATTTAACACTAAATATGTCAGTGAAAAAGACCTTGCCACTATGTTGATTGATTTAATATGAATGGTTTAAAGTTGAAGATATCTACATCCGCAGTCAAAAGGCCTTGACCTTAGGTTGATGTTCTTTATTTTTTTTTCCAGGAGTAATACCCAGTGTGGAATGTTGATGTCATTATATGTTTATTACCATGCTAGTGGAAAATTGTGACCTTCCAAGCTTGAGTTAGTTCGATCAATTCTATATTTATGCATTGTATTACCGATGGAAATAAATACATTTTCAATATTACATTTGAACTGATATAGATGCCCATGATTCTGAGCATAAGTATTTTCAAAATATGATGAAACAGAAATGGCCTTCATGTGCGCTTATGCTAAGAGCAAGTGATAGGAACATTTCTATGTCTCCAATAGAAACAGCTTCTAGAGGCTTTCTTGCACAAGTAAGAAAATATCTAAATTCAACTTTCAGAAACAAGATTTGTTTATATACCTTGTACGCAGAACTCATGTCTATGGCATCTACAATCATTAATAACGTGTTTTTATGTGTTCATTTATAGCACGTTGAAAAGCTCCCATCCATATTTACAGAAGTATTTTGAGAAAGGTCAGTTGAGGTGTTCATTTGCTTCTGCACTTCTCTATCTTCATTCCTCGATGTCGATCCTCTATTTACAGGTATGGAAAAAGTGCAGAATGTTTTCAGTATCTTTAAAAAAGCTTTGACATGGTTTTGACTATAAGCTCATGTTGAACCTTACTGTAATCCTTTGTTGAACCTCCAGCTACAATTTATTATGCAGTTAAATTTGTTTGTAGTAATACTTCTTTTAAGAAGTAACAGTTGCGTGGAAAGCATGTTAAAAAGTTGGCCCAGGATGCATAGACCGGCTGACAAAACAAAGCAACTTGTCGGTTGAATGACAATATCCCTACTAAAGTGCATACAAACCACTATATTAGTCATTGTGGTGAAAGCAGGTAACCCATACAGTAGCACCAAAGTCATCAATCAGTCATGAGGCAGGAAAAGAGAAGCGTGATGGTTTGCTTCACTTTCTACCTTGTATCTTTCACAAGTACATGTAAACTGGTAAACAAAAAAAAAACCTTTTTCTATTGTTGTACGTCTTCATTTGTACAAAACTAATTAATTAACTGATTTTATCAGTGAGAAGCGTAGGTGGACAAGTAGTGATACCAAGGCCGTGCGAAGCAGAAATTTGGTGCTTCCGGAACCCACGCATATTTCGAAGCATAAAGTGAGTGTAAATTGGATATAGCATGAGTGCAAATTTTTCTTCATGAATGGAGAAGCAGTATGTGTATCTTTTCAATTTTTATTGCAGTGTTTGCTTCATGAATGGCAAACCAACCCTATATATGCAGATACAACGTGAGTGTAAATTGGATAGTAGTGTGGAAGCAACAGTTAAGCCGTACTTAGTGGATGTTATATATTGTTTGTCAAAGGTTAGTACTTTGTATTACCTCTTCATTTCATTACTAGCAGTAAATAATGCAGATCATGTTATGCAACTTTCACTTTCACACTTCTTATGCTGATCCAGCCGGTTCATATATCCACAAGGTTACACCAGCAATTTATGGTGGGCGGCACATGTTTGATTTTCTCATGCAGCCAGTAAATGATCGTCGGTGTTGTGTTGCATCCATCTTGTAGTAGGGAATTCCCTACAGTGCTCATTGTGTCCAGCGTTCGAGGAAGTAATAGGAATACAACCTCCTCATTGCAGTCTGCTGCATGTTTGTACGCTAACCAGGGTGAATTTTTTGTGATGCAAGGTAGGCAGCACAGCCAGTGTGTGGCGTGGCATGTATTGCATTTCTCTTGCAAACATGTAAAACTCGCTTACAAGCTTCGGGAGCCAAGGTATGCTATTCTGTTAGAGCTGATAGTAGTTATCATTCTAACTGGAGAGTTGATGATAGTAGTGGCTAGCACCACTTGTGTATCGTGTTGTGAGATCAGGGAAGAGCTGTCTGACTATATGTTGTGCTTTCACTTGTGCAAGCATTGGACGTTCAAAGAGCAAAGTTGAACTTTTATGGTGCTAAGTTTTACTTGTGCATACAACAAAGAATTATAGGTAATCAAGCGTTTTCTAAGTACTAGTTAAGTATAAGATTTCTTTGTACTAGATGTGTAAATTTGTATATCAATGGTTATTGTATGTGAGTTTGATCATATATTTATAGAACTGTTGTATTGAAATGGTTATGCATGTTCTATTTGATTATATAGTTAATTGTTTGAACATGTGATTATGTGAATGATTATTGATTGATACTGTAGAAACAAAATAGACTACTAACAAGAAATAATTACATGAAAAAACACAGCAAATTAATCAACAATTTTTAGTAGCGTTTTAAAAATGCTACAGAAATACATGTAATGGCGTTGAGTAAACACAACCGTAAATCAGGGGTAAAATTGGAGATTTTATTAGTAGCATCAAAAGGCTTTTCTATGGCATTTTTAAAGTGCTACGAAAATATTTATGGTGGCGTTTGGAAAACGTTACAATAAAAGTATTTACAGTAGCGTTTAAAAAAGTGCAACTAAGGCTCAACAATTTATAGTGGCATGTTTTCTCATAACGAGTATCGAAACACCACCAAAAATGATTGGTAGCGTTTTTTGAGCCCTACAAAAAATCTTTTTTCTTGTAGTGATGAGAAGGTAGAGCACATAGATATTGTTAGAGGAGATGCGTCGGTGGCGCCGGATATGTTGGTGGATGCGGTTGTATTTGAAAATACGCCGGATTCGGTGCCATCTAGCATGGATGCAACGGTGGTAAGGCGCATGGCATTGTAGTTTTGCATTTCCGAAAGAGATGTTCTTGCACGCAGAAAGGTCAACAGGAGTCACGCACCACCGGAGGGGTACACTGCCTGGAACAGGCAGGTATGCGTTACAGAGTGCGTTCCCCCGGCTAACAATTTTATTCAGGATATGCTGCACCACTTTCGCCATGCGCCATCGCAGCTTCATCTGAATGCGTACGCTTCCATCTTGGGTACCTATGTTCTCTACAGGGAGTACTTGTAGCTGGAGCCCACTGGAGAGGACATTCGATATTTGTTTTAGTTGAAGAGGGGAGTCACCGCCTCACCGTCTCAATATTTCTTGGGGGCTTCTCATATACACATAAATGTGCATATTTTATCTACTTATTTATCTTATTTTCTCTTAAAAATAATTGATACTGTGTGTTTATAGTTGTTTTTTCAAATTATTTAAGTTGAATGGATTGATGCACTTAATTGTTGAAAAGCTTGAATAATTGGTGCAAGAAGAGTGTTGATTTTTAGAGCTGGATTAAAGCATGAAGACCTGAAGAAATGTTGTTGTTCAACCACCTTCTGCCGCATGCTTTATAGTCAAAGATTCAATGTCTTTTCATAAAGATCGCTTGTCTCAGATGTTATGGAGTTCTTATTCATGCTCAAAACGATTGAAGTTGATGTCGTTTGATTCCTGCAAGCTATTTTTCCATGACATTTGCATTCTCATACGTTAACATTGGTTTATTTATTATTTGGGCAATCCCGCATCTTGTATTTGGCCACTTAGTCTTGGTCATGGAAGCTATAAATACATTATCTCTTTCATTTGGAATTGTCTTAGGTTTTATTCTATAACTCTTCTCTTGGAATAAAACTCTTGTTCTCCTTTTCTCTTTAGTTTTTGTTTTATTTTATTTATGTTTGTTCTTTTCTTCTTCGCTTTCTCTCATTTAGCTATTTCTAGCTAATACCCTTTAATTTGGGGTGGTGATGCTTATAGATTAGATTCAATATGAATTAGATAGCCAAATAGATTAGGATTTTATGCATATAGATTTAGATCTGAAGCAAGAGTTAGATCTGAACCTTCACTTGTATCGTATAAGAGATGTGCTCCTTCACAGCATACATTCGAGTTCGATCTAACACTTATCAGATTTAGATCTAATTTTTAGGGATTTAGAAATAAAGTAGTGGATCTGTCCTGATAGCCTATGGTTGTTTAAGAGCTTAGCTCCTGCATAGGACATGCTTGTCGTTATTCACATATTTGTTTCTAAAAATCTAATTATCGTTGAATCATATTTGTGACAGAAATATGAGTTAGAGCTATATTAATCTATTTGGCTATTGATGATTATTAATCAGTTTATGTCATTACTCCATAATTGCTTTCATTTATTATGAAAAAATCTCTTCTTATTTATTTTCTGTTATTTACAAACAATCATACTTTCAGAATAATTTGATTGGATTTATTAATTAAAATAATTTTGGTCCCAGAGTTCGATACCCTTTACGAAAACCCTTGTTGTTTAGGAAAGCCGAACGAATGTAATATTTTTTTACAATTTTTCAATTTGTTCGCAAATAGCTTCGCCCAATACTAAGTTCTTCAATGGGACATGGCCTAAACTGACAGTACAAAAGCACGATTGGTTCTTCATGCATTGCCCTCCCTGGTTCGCCAGGATATGGTTGAAAGGAAGTAAGCATTTCGTTTTACTTTTAGTTTCGGGATTTGTGGGTTTTAGTAGCTCAGGTTTTTTTAACTCCCTTCTTACATGACAGGAAATCCTGAAGCGCCCACGGACACCGTATATCAAGAGCGTCTCGAGTCTTTGTTGGCCATCCCGGCCGAGTCACGTTCCACCGCGAGTATTCTAAAACAGGACCGACTCCGTCATGTAGGGCTACTTCCGGATGATCGAGCAATAATTAGACCAGCCGTCACCGGCAGTGGAAGGAAGGTGGAGACCAAGGAAAGAAGTGGGTTCTCCAAGCGGAAAGAGGAAGATTCCCCCTGCTGGGCCTAAGCCGCAAAAAGCGATAAAGATCCAGGAGGGAGCTAGTGGAGGCGAAATTGGTGATAAGGGGGTAGTTTCCAGGGACGAGGACCCATCGAGTTCCCCTATTCTGCCTACGATAGACGAGGCAAGGGTGGGAGCGCCGACCATGTCATAGTCTCCAACAACTCCCTCAGAGACCGCCATCTCGCTCGAGAGAGAGGGCCAGTTTGATAGGTTAAACAAGCTAACGCTTGTTGGGTTTTCTTGGCCTAGCGCTACAAGCTTGGAGGAAATAAGTTTGGCCATTAGGGAATTTTCTCCATCAGGCGGGTCGTTATCTGGTCTGTTGAGAGTAACTTAGGATACATACACTCATAAACATCGCATAGCACAACATTTTTTTGTATGCGTAGGGTGCTCGAGTCTAAACTATAAACTGTTTTTCTGGCAAATGATATGGCTAGAGGCAGATGTAGAGGCCGAGGTTATGAATCAGGGAGCTAACGACTCTTCAGAAATGCTTTTCTTGATTGCTTCCGGAGAGAGACTATCTTATTTGGCGAACCTCCGCATTCACATGATCATAGCGGCTAATAATGCCACAGAGATCGATCTCGACGATCTCAGACTCCTCCACCTCCTACTCGGTTATCGGGGACAGACTTCCGGTTTGATGTGGCGGGTACCAGGAATTCCTCATCAACTCCTCCTCACCTCGTGCCTTTGGCTCCTGCCCAAGTCACTAAAGAGAAAGAATCGACACTTAGCTATTCGAGGAAGAAGCAAATGAAGAAGAATAAGAAGAAGAAGAGAGATATAGCGGTGTCTGAGACCCGGTAGCTTACTATCGAGGAGATGAAAGCTCTTTTGAAGGAGAAGTTTCCCCGCCATTATTTTGATGAGATAATGTTCCTTCCTGACATCAACTCGATTCCTCGCGAAGATACTGAAGAGGTCTGGATGAAGGTGTAAGCTGTGTATTTCCAGGTAGACGAGTGGAGGAGGTATTCTGCTAATCTTTCAGAGCTGATTAGAAAGAAGAACGTTGAGGTTTAGAGTCGCGGGTTGACGAATGATGCTGAGCGGACCACTGTCCGAAACTTAGAGAAAGAGATTGGTAAGGGCTAGCCTCCCATTGTTATTGCTTCTTTGCTTGTAGTAACCCGCTTGAATGTTAACTATCTATTGTTATTGTCACATCGGAAATGAAGAAGACGTATGAGAAGCTGAAGAAGGAGGCGGAGCATGCAGCTTCAATCTTCAAGGATACAATGGCCTCACTAACAAATGATAACATGGCCCTCAAAAAGGATACAGCAGAGCTGGTAAAGGTGAACGCCGACCTGCAGAAGGACATTGAAAGGGTATTCCAGCTCTAAACAAATAATGAGGCCTTGAGGAAGAAGAACGAGAGGTTGAAGGCTGAGAACGAGGGGACTAAGAAGCTTCGGGAGGAGGTTACTGAGATAAGGAGGTAACTAAAGGTGGCTAAGAAGAAGAAGAAGGAGACCGAGGCTGGTAATAAGGATGTATTGAGTTCGATGGACGGGTTGAAGTCCGAGCACCAAAAGGAAGTAGATCGCTTGAGAGAGAAAATCGAGGATGCAGAGGTCAGGGTAGAGGCATCCCTAGAGAAGCATGTCCAGAACAATACGTCAAGGGCCTAAGATTTCGTGGAATCAAATGATCGGAGATTACCCGTGGATGTTGGCCCAAACAAGGAAGAGGTTGGTGTCATATGAGGCTTGGCTACGTCAGGTGGATGTGAGATCTTTGAATGAGAATCAGCTGATGATCGATCTCCTGAATGATGACGAGCGTAGTAAACTGAGGGAAGGGAGGAGATTGTTGCAAGAGGATGCTGAGAGAGAGAGAGACTGGCTAAGCGCATTGCTAAGATGGGAAAGTTTGTGACCACAGAGAGAGTGGTCATCGTTGATACATTCACGGAGGGAAGTTCCTACCAGTCACTTGTTCCAGCATCTGCCACAACCAGTGGTCCCACTGTCCCAGTTCATGCCTTATCTGAGTACAACCCCGAATATCCAGGATTAGGAGTGATAGGATCCGATCTTACTGCTACAACGAGCACCCTTCCTATCATACCCACACCATTTCTTTCTGGAGATAAATTTTCATTTCCAAGAATACCCGATGATGATGCGATTACCGAATTTATGGACTAAACGGATGTATTTTTACTGTGCAGCCCCTTCTGGAGCCGATGTGACACTGGGCTTTACCCCCATGCTTCCCCAAACAACAGAGTCTGGATTAGGACTAAAAGGGATACAATTTGGAGAGGGAAGTGGTCAGGTGGACATGTTTTTTGATGTTGAGCTAGGGTCCCATATTTATAATAACCCTCTAGAGGAAGGAGAAGTCGTTGACGGCCAGAGTGTCCATGTAATAGTCCCGGTGGAGGCAAATGTGCCTATAATACAGGCAATGGTAGAAGCCCAAAAAGCCCAGATGGTGGCCAAGTCCGAAGAGTAGGAAGAGAAAAGGAGGAAAGATACATAAAGTAGTGCTTTGAAAAATTTATAACTTTATTGCAGTGGAAACTGAAATAAGTTTGGTTACATCTTCAAACACCAAAACCAAGTACATAATATCAGTCTTGTAAAAAAACCATCAGAGTATATAATTTTTAAAACCATAATCCCACCCCAAAATGCCATCTGTAAGAGAAATAAAGCAAAGCGATACTTTCAGCACTTCCAAGCACTTTAAGCAGAAAGAAAATTGAATCAAGCTTCTATGTTCCCACCCTCAGAACCTAGGGGGAGGAAGAAAAGAGCTAAAACAAAAAGGGTCAGACAAAAAGTATGACGAGTCTAGTGACTTTCAGCATAAAAACAATAATGGTATCATGACATGTAAATAAAACTGGATGAGAGATAAAAGTAATCAGAGTAGCAGGTATACATAGGTTAAACAGAGGAAACAAAATGATACAGACCAAGCTATGCTTCTTACTTACTTTTCACTTCTCTGCACTAATACTAATATACCGGGATTAGGTGTTACCCTAATGTCTAAACAGAAACGGAAATAGAATGATCTCTACAGAAACAGAATGCTAGTAATGGGCCTTTACCAACCCAACAAAGACAGACGGTACAGAAACAGAAGCAGAAACGGAATCAGAGATAGAAACGAAATAATCCCTATGGAAACAGAATGTTAGAATTAGGTGTACACTTGTGACGGGACTTTACCACCCCAACAGACGGTACCACACAGAAACAGACAGGTATTACCACCACAACAGAAACAGACGGTACCCCAATAGAAACAGACAAAACTAGATGTAATCTAAATTCTACCCGAAGCGCTCGACTCCCTAGTATATAAATACCCTATGTCGGCCCCACAAAAGGGTGTATCACTCCCTAAAGTGGCAACCGACACAAAGACACAGACCTATTTACAGATGTCACGGCGTCTTAACTTCCCCAGAGCAGACCAGATCCATGCACGCACATGAGCTGGTCAGAATGCGCCATCAACACCCCTTGCCATTATCAGAATGGACCTCTTATAACCAATTCAGTAAGCGTGCCCTGACCCTACCTAGCGTTGGGTCGCCGTTTGATACCCGAAAGGGTTACTGACTGATATGGGTCCCACTAATAGTTGGCACAAGCAAATACCCCTCCTAACCTTATGTCCCCAGACTAACAGATTTCAGATGTACAGATTTCAGATTAACATATTTGCAGACTAACAGAGCAGATTTACATATTCACTGGTTTACAGTTTAATATAGTAGATTTACGAATTAACATGTTTAAGGATTAACAGGTTCGCAGATTAATGGATCAGATGTACGGATTATCAGATTTACAGATTAACAGATCAGATTGTACAGATTCAACATATACAATAGGTTAAGTTTGTTGGGTCTATATACATATAACCCACCCATCGGTTTATTAGGATTAACTTAACCTCTCCCACTTATTCAAGCAAGTTTACTTAACCCCTACTCAATTTAACAGGTTCATGTAACCCCTACAGATTCAATTAGGTTAAGTATTCCAAGTTGACAAATTATTATCATTTTTGGTTGCATCAGACCTCTCACATCAGATTTACCACCTGTGGATGCTGGATATGTCGGGCGGTTCCGGGCAGACTTCTACCATAAGTGTAATCTAACCTCGTGTCTGAGTACTATTTCATATGTACGCACTAGGCCCCTCACATTAGATTCACCACTTGTGGTTGCTGGATATGTCGGGCGGTTCCGGGCAGACTTACACCATAAGTGCAATCTAACCTCGTCCTAGGCGCAGTTTAGTTTTAGGCATACTCATTCTTAAAATTATCCATGTTCATCGTAGGTTTTTTTTCAATTACAATATTCAGTTTCAATAGATTAAATAGGCTTCACAGATTCTTTACTGTTCCATTAACAGATTTCGCTTAATCATAAACTAAACCTACAAATTTACATGCCCTATTACGATCATAATTCAAAATATAACATTTACCCGAAGTTTTAGTCAAATTGCACAGTATAGATTATGTCCCAAAATCCCCAGTCATGATTCATAATAACAACTATGCCCAAATTAAAGTTTTTGATTACAATGTATGCCAATTACCCAAAATCCCAATTTAGGCATGTTCACAGTTATCCCTATCTCATTATAGGTTTTCATGCCCTTTTCCCAAGTCATGTATTATTATGCACAATATTCCCTTTCTTCCATGTTATAAATCATAATATATAGTATGCCCCCAAAATTAGTTCTTAAATCACAACATGTATTATGCCCCCAAATCCCAAGTCATATTTTCCAATACACTTTATGCCCCAAATTTATATTTACCAACGATTCCCAATTTCGCGTGTTCGCTTATTTCAGTGTTAGGCCTAGGCTCGAAGGTTGCCTGGCTATAAAAATAAAAATAAAAGGAAGAAGAATAGAATAGGCATAAAACCAAAAGTAACATAAATGGGCATATGATAGCAAAAATAGGCATATAAAAACAGATCTGATGAACAGAAATAGACATATAAAAACAGATTTGATTAACAGAAGTAGGCATACGATGAACAGATTTGATGAACAGAAATAGGCATAGTCTCAGATTCAGGTTTATTAACATGTCAGGATTACAATTAAATTTCAGATCTAAAAGTAACATGAACTCACCGAGATTTAAAGAAAAGAACTAGGCATTGTTATTGCAAATCTTAATCTTGTAAAAACTCCTAATCTGATTTGTCTTGGTGGAGAAGAAAGTTTATTTTAAGTTAGATTAGAGCAGCATGGTATCTCCATAGATTAGGTGTGGAGAAAACAATAGGTCTAGGGTCCCTTACATAGCATAGGAGTCAACGAACCAGGCCACGAATCAATCCAGAACCAGAAAAACGAATCTGCCCAGATCTGGAAGCGGTGGTCGACACCCCTATAGGGGGTCGACTCCCCTGTCGACACCCTCGGGGGGTCGACACCTTCGAGCGGGAATTTTCCCGCTCACCCAATGTTAGTTTCGTTTGAATTTTAAATGGTTTCTGGAATTATTTTATATATATAAATTTTCCTTGTGCGTAAGCAAACTTCTAAGGCTTATAACTTCTTCATATGATATCCGTTTTACGCAAACTCGGACTCTATCCCTAGCAAAATTCCAAGACGAACGCAATGGCGTAGCCCATTTCTCTTAATTCTTCTTCCAAAAATTAAGTATTCTTTAATTTGTCACTTTTTATATTTTAGAAAATATGGGGTGTTACATTCTCCCCTCCTTAAAGGATTTCGTCCCCGAAATCTCCAGGTTAAGAAGAATGTGTGACGGCCCGCCCCGCACCAGCCGAAATTTCCAATGAAAGTGCGCTATGCCAATGCCCGACTAGCATAGGACGGTCGCCAAGGAAAGGAAAATAAAGGAATTTGAACTAACACGGAACCTGTAGAGTGTCTCTCAGAGCTTGGAATAAAATATAATAATAACATACTTGAAATAAAACAGGCGAGACAGTGCATTAGCTGAAAACTAAACCATAATCATCATAGCAGCGGAAATCCAAAATACAGCTTATGATCCATAACCATTATTACAACTTCAAAATACTGTCTCTAAAGCAAAAGAAAGGAGAGGTACACTACTAATGCCCAAAGCAGTGACCATCAACAACGCAGGGAGAATATATGTAGATAATACGTAGGAGACTCCTGCTTGTCTCCGGATCAGCTAGTCGTGCATAACCAACTAACCTGTCTCTAGTCTGCCCGTTTAAGAGCACCCAGAGTAATAAGAAGAGACATAAAACTCTGGGTCAGACAAAAGTCTGGTATGAGCGATAAGCAACAAAACAGAATAATAACAGGTATACTAAACCATACATGAACCTGGACCTGCAACCAAAGAGTTAGCACTACATACTGTACAATACTTTATGGCACCACTAACATATAGTGTGAAGAATATGGGGGTGGGGATGTGCATGACATAATGATGGCAAATAATCAATCATAGCAACCATCCTCACATCTCTCACTCAGTGCGTAAAGCATACGATATCCACCACTTTGATCACTCTATCCCTTGCTAGGATCACCCTGCCCCGTGGAGTCATGGCGACTCCACTGCACTTATCCATAGCCACTAGTCCTTGCTATGTCCACTCTGCCCCATGAAGTCATGAAGACTCCACTGCACTGGCTCATAGCCATGCTACGATCACTCTGCCCCATGGAGTAACATCTACCCCACTGCACTAATCCGTAGCCTAACATCCGTCTTGGTGGCAAATCAAAGTTATGGACATCGATAACCCCTTAGCACACGTCCCGCAGCAAAGCCCAACTCATGAAGTTAACTCTTTGGTTCCCATTTGGATCCTGAGTAATAACCTCCCATCTGGACTTCCTTTGCATCTCAGGTTTTTGTTGAATTGGAGTTGGTCTTCAGAAAATTTATCGCGTAGTAGTAATAGCACACGTCCGGTTCAGTTCGAATATGCATAGTTCTCCAGTCATCATCGGTTCGGTTCGGTCTAATGCTTCCTAGTATGCTCCTAGGTGTAGTTCGGTTCGGTGCTCCCCTTCTGGCTCGGTTCGGATGTCTTTTGCCTAGGTTCGGTTCGTATCTCTTGGTTTGGCTCTTGTACTTCACCTCACTCCAGTCCAACGTCCCCTGTTCGGTTTGGTTCTCATGGATCTCCTTGGTCCTCCGATCTGATCCCGCTCCCTAGCCCTAGTCCGATCCGATCCCCACGCCAAGCTTTGTTCTGATCCCAACCACAACTCAATGCAAATGGCCTTCCTTCTTGCCAAGTCTTCTCAGGTGCCAAGTTCCGATCCGAATCAAATCCCTTTGCCCAGCCCCCTTATTCGATCCGAGCCCCATACCCGATTCGATCCGGTCCGAAACTCTGCACATTTCCTGCAACTTTTCTAGCGACTGTTTTACGCCATACGACGGAGTTTTCGACCATTCTAACTCTTCTAATCAAACACAAAGCATACAATACAGTCATAGCAACATAGAGAACTAACCATAAACACAAAAATAATGAATTATCATGTTGAAACGGATCAAACATACCCAAAAACCCATATTTCCCTTAATCATGTTTAAGCATAACTGATGATATGATTAGCAAAACTTAACCAAATTAACTACATTTTCTAACAGAGGCCTAAAACAATATTTTGAAATTTATAAATATTTTTCCAGAATTTAATCATGTTTAAATTCTCTAATTAACACTAATTACCCTTAATTAACCATAATTAGTAAGGAACTATGCAAATCACTCACCTTAGCCACAAACAAAATACCAAATCTGAAATTATCCTCTGTTTGGCGCTGTTCCCAGGGCTATACAGCAGTTCTAACCTTGCTTTGGTGCTATTTCTCCTTAATTTGATGAAGATTAGGCTAATACTTGATTAGAAAGTGATTAGAGGTGATTCTAGATGTTGGAGGTCATTTCTAGGGTTCCAAGAATGAAAGTGGTAGTTGAAAAAGTGTCTAAAGAAATGTTTTCTAACCCTAGTCAGCCCCTATATACCCCTAATCCCGAAATCTCTCATTGAGCCTAGCTATTAACTACCCAATTAAGCCCAGTTAACCAGTTTTTCACCTTCTAAACATTGTCTCGGCCATATCTCCCAAATGGTGAGTCTGTTTGGCTAATGTGACCACTCTACGGAATTGTAAACCATCATCCGAATCCAATGGAAATAGTTTCAGGTCAAAACTCCTTACCAATCAAAAGTTATGGCCGAAAAAAGATCAGCTAGGCGCAAAATGGTCATTTTAAATAGGCAGAAATCATGAACGTGGGAAATGACCCCAATAGTCGTCTCTCAAAGTTACATGACCATACGACTTCGCATGAGAAAGAAATAAATATTCTACGATCCTTCGATGCGTAGAATGCGGGTCGTTACAGAATGTATATCCTACTATCCATCATCCATCTACTCATCCACCAATCACAGACATCCATTGTCCTTAGAAAATTTCTAATTCTATATGAACATATGCAAATGTGTGTATATGCCACTATGCTAATGCAGAAATTAGGCTGTCCACTGTTTCAGTTGACTTACTTAATGCAAATTTATGTCAGTGCCATGAGTCCAATCTTGTATGCAAACAATCCTAATGCATCATACAAATAATTCATCCAAATGCAACACTCATGTGATGATACATCCAATTTTCATCCATAAAAGAAACAAAAATATGCACATGCATCCATATGCAACATGAGAGTGTTTTTGAGCCGATCTAGTGCCTAGTGTGTGTATATGCATCCACGAGCAACCACTAGCAATCACTTGCATCCACTTGCAACCATCAAACATAATATGTCTCAAACACATGTCTACATCCATTAGTTTCTACCTAAAGGTCGAAGATTCGATCGATAGGATATACTCAAACGCCTATCATAGATATCCTCAAACCCCATCATTAGACACATGAGCCGTACCCCCTATGGGGTTTGAGATAATAATGGAATAAAAAAAAGAACTAGTATTAAGGTGCAGAGACTCAACCACAAAATCAGAAATAAAAGAATGAGAAGTGCCAGAATATAAAGAGTTCTAATTGGATAATCAGATAGGGAAAATCAAACCTTCTACAGAAACTTTCCTACTTATGTTCGGTCTGTTGGCTTCAATAGCATTCACCTGCCCTCCAGAATATCCTGCCCTTTGGCCTTGTCCTTGTTTCCTCGGGCAGTCCCTAGTTAAGTGTCCCATTTCACCACAGTTGAAGCAAGCGCCCTTTCTTTTTCTGTAATCCTTGTTCAGATGACTCAAACTCCCACAATTAAAACACTTTTTCTCCTTCTTATTCTCAGTCTTTTCTTCCTTCTTTTGTGTTTCCTTCTTGGGCAACACTTTCTTGTTCTGTGGTTCTTCAAGCTTCTCCTCTTTCTTCTCATCTTTGGCTTCCTCATGTAACAACGCCATATCAACCAACCTTTCAAAAGTTGCGCCCATTGGGACATGGGACATAGCCAATCCATGTAACGGCTCGTTCAATCCTCTAGCAAACCGTAAAGCTTTCTTGTGTGGAGTATTTTCCAACTCCAACCCAAATCTAGCCAACTGATTGAACTTGTTAATATATTCTTTAACAGACATGCTTCCCTGTTTGAGTGCCAAAAACTTCTCCATTTGCAAACTCTGCTCGGCTTGCGAAAGAAACTTCAGCTCGAATCTTCATCTGAAATCCACCCAAGTCTCTACCAGACATTCAACATTAGTAACCTCCCACCAAAAAGAAACTTCGTCCTTCAGTTGCCAAACGGCTAACTGAATCTTTCTTCTATCGTCGACTTCAAAGATATCAAACAAATCCTCTGTTTCCTTGAGCCAGTTCTGAGCTTCCACAAACGTCTCAATTCCATTAAAGGTTTTCCGGCCCATAGCACGGAAATCCTTACATATCTTTGAAAAAGCATCTACACGCGGAGGAGGAGGAGGAACAACGGCTACAGCTGGTGGAGGAGCGTTTTCTTAGCCTATCGCAGGTGCTGTAGCCTCCAGATACCTTCGGAACCATCCCGATATCTGTACTCCCTCTGGAAGATTAAGATCCCCAGACATGCTGAAACAAAAGAAAAAGAGATCCAAAACAGAGAATTGAAAGATAGATATATGGCTTCGCGGATTATGTTTTTCAAAATAAACTTTCCTTTTGAAAATACTTCCTTTTAAAACCTTTTTGGAAATAGTTTTCAAAAACTTTGATCTAATCTGGTAACCTTCAGCTTTGATACCAAGTGTGACACCTCACATCCGTTAATGTTACTCACAAAGGAAATGCATTAAGTTTAGTGGAGCATTACAAATAAACATAACAGAATATTACAAGACAGATACATAAAGTAGAACTTTGAAAATTTTATAACTTTATTGCAGCGGAAAAAGAAATAAGTTTGGTTACATCTTCAAACACCAAAACCAAGTAGATAATATCTGTCTTGTACAAAATCCATCAGAGTACATAATTTTTAAAACCATAATCCCACTACAAAATGCCATATGTAAGAGAAACAAAGCTAAGCATTACTTTCAGCACTTCTAAGCACTTTAAGAAGAAAGAAATCCGAATCAAGCTTCTACGTTCCCACCTTGAGAACCTGGGGGGAAAAGGAAGAAAGAGGCAAAACAAAAAGGGCCAGACATAAAGTCTAGTGACTTCCAGCATAAAAACAGATAATAGTATCATGACATGTAAATAAAACTGGATGAGTGATAACAGTAACAGGAGTAGCAGGTATACATAGGTTAAACAAAGGAAACAAAATGATATAGACCAAGCTATGCTTCTTACTTACTTTACACTTCTCTGCACTAATACTAGTATAGCGGGATTAGGTGTTACCTTAATGTCTAAACTGAAACAGAAACGGAAACAGAATGATCTCTACAGAAACAGAATGTTAGTAATGAGCCTTTACCACCCCAACAGAGACAGACGGTACAGAAATAGAAGCAGAAACGGAATCAGAGACAGAAACAAAATAATCCCTATGGAAACAAAATGTTAGAATTAGGTGTACACTAGTGACGGGCCTTTACCACCCCAACAGACGGTACCACACAGAAACAGACAGGTGTTACCACCCCAACAGAAATAGACGGTACCCCAACAGAAACAGACAGAACTAGATGTACCCTAAATTCTACCCCAAGCGATCGGCTCCCTAATACATAAATACCATGTGTCGGCCCCAAAGAAGGGTGTATCACTCCCTAAAGTGGCAACCTACAGAAAGACACAGACCTATTTACAGATGTCACAGCGTCTTAACTTCTCCAGAGCAGACTGGATCCATGCACGCACATGACCCGGTTGAAACGTGCCATCAACACCCCTCGCCATTATCAGAATGGACCTCTTAAAACCAATTCAATAAGCGTGCCCTGACCCCTACCTAGTGTTGCATCACCGTTTGATACGAGAAAGGGTTACTGACTGATATGGGTCCCACACAACAGATGATACAAGCAAATACCCCTCCTAACCTTGTGTCCCAAGACTAATAGATTTCAGATTAACATGTTTGTAGACTAACAGAGCAAATTTACATTTCACAGGTTTACAGACTAATATAGTAGATTTACGAATTAACATGTTTACGGATTAATAGGTTCGTAGATTAATGGATCAGATGTACGGATTATTAGATTTACAGATTAACAGATCAGATTGTACAGATTCAACATATACAATAGGTTAAGTTTGTTGAGTCTATATACATATAACCCACCGCAACGGTTTATTAGGATTAACTTAACCCCTCCCACTTATTTAAGCAAGTTTACTTAGCCCCTACTCAATTTAACAGGTTTATGTAACCCCTACAGATTCAGTTAGGTTAAGTATTCCAAGTTGACAAATTATTATCATTTCTAGTTAATGCACCAGACCTCTCACATTAGATTTACCATCTGTGGATGCTGGATATGTCGGACGGTTCCGGGCAGACTTCTACCACAAGTGTAATATAACCTCGTGTCTAAGTACTATTTCATATGTACGCACTAGGCCACTCACATTAGATTCACCACTTGTGGTTGCTGGATATGCCGGGCGGTTCCGGGCAAACTTATACCACAAGTGCAATCTAACCTCGTGCCTAGGCGCTGTTTAGTTATAGCATATTCATTCTTAAACAATTATCCATGTTCATAGTTTTTTTTTCAATTACAGTATTCAGTTTCAACAGATTAAACAGACTTCACAGACTCTTTACTGTTCCATTAACATATTTTGCTTAATCATACATTAAAGCCTACAAATTTACATGCTCCACAACGGTCATAATTCACAATTAACATTTACCCCAAGTTTTAGTCAAATTGCACAGTACAGGTTATGTCCCAAAATCCCCAGTCATGATTCATAATACAAACTATGCCCAAATTAAAATTGTTGATTACAGTGTATGCCAATTACCCAAAATCCTAATTTAGGCATGTTCACAGTTATCACTATTTCATTATAGGTTTTCATGCCCTTTTCCCAAGTCATATATGCACAATATTCCCTTTCTTCCAAGTTATAAATCATCATATGTAGTATGCCCCCAAAATTAGATCTTAAATCACAACGTGTATTATGCCCCCAAATCCCAAGTCATATTTTCCAATACACTTTATGCCACAAATTTATAGTTACCAACGATTCCCAATTTCGTGCATTCACATATTTCAGCGTTAGGCCTAGGCTCAAAGTAGCCTTGCTATAAAAATAAAAGGAAGAAGAGTAGAATAGGTATAAAACCATAAGTAACATAAATGGACATACGATAGCAGAAATAGGCATAAAACAACAGATCTGATGAACAGAAATAGACATAAAAAAACAGATTTGATTAACAGAAATAGGCATATGATGAACAGATTTGATGAACAGAAATTGGCATAGCCATCAGATTTAGGTTTATTAACATGTCAGGATTACAATTAAATTTCAGATCTAAAAGTAACATGAACTCACCGAGATTTAGAGAAAAGAACTAAGCTTTGTTATTGCAAATCTTAATCTTCGAAAACTCCTAATATGATTTGTCTTGGTGGAGAAGAAAGACTATTTTAATTTAGATTAGAGCAGCATGGTGTCGCCATGGATTAGATGTGGAGAAAACAATAGGTCTAGGGTCCCTTATATAGCATAGGAGTCAACGAACCAGGCCACGGATCAGTCCAGAACAAAAAAAACGAATCTGGCCGGAGGGGGGGTCGACACCCCGGGGGGTCAACACCTTCGAGCGGGAATTTTCCCGCTCACCCTATGTCGGTCTCGTTTGAATTTTGAGCGGTTTCTGGAATTATTTTATATATTTTTTTTCCTTTTGCGTAAACAAACTTCTAAGGCTTATTACTTCTTCATACGATATCTGTTTTACGCAAACTTGGACTCTAACCCAAGCAGAATTCCAAGACGAACGCAATGGCGCAGCCCATTTCCCTTAATTCTTCTTCCAAAAATTAAGTATTCTTTAATTTGTCACTTTTTATATTCTTAGAAAATACGGGTTGTTACAGTTTCCCTCAAGCCATTACAATACATTACTCCCATGGAGATCACGGAAATTACAAGTGGTGAGGACGACGGCAGGAGGCGCACCTCGATCTCTCACAAGTCCATCACTCCCCCGAGGGGCAGAGGAGGAAAAAATGGGAGCAGTTTTGGAAAGAAGAGGCTCGTCTCTGGAGGCTCGCCTAGTGCTGAATTTATACAAAAGAAGTAAAGAAAGAAGAAAGATAAGAAGTATTGGTAATTGTCATAGATACTACCGACATTTTGGTTATGTAGGCCGATAGTATACGTGAGTACGACCCTCGCTTTTGGTCTTTTGGAGGCACGGTGTGGTTCTCGTATACACCCTGTCGTTAAAAAGAAAGATATTAGATATGTAGATTGCTTTTGATATGTGAAAAGGAAATATAATTAACTTTTCTTAAATCTCGTTTCACGTTAATTGTTCGAATGTTCATCTTATGTTTTCCAGCGTCCTTTACTTGCACAAGCGTACTTATTGTTACACATAAGCTAATGCGATTGATGACCCCGCTTTGAGGGTGTCCCCAGTCATGTAGAGATCGCGTAATGGTTCCACTCGTGGGGTTCCATTTGTTCACGGATCCCAAGGTATGTGAAATCTAGGCCAGGTGCGCTCCTCCTTGAACCGCCCGGAGTTCATTAGTCCTAAGTAGTGAGAAGGTGTGAATGTCGCGATACGTCCAGTTTTTGTTCTCCCGTCGTTCCTTCGGGTTTACAGCATGTGGGCTTTCGTTTATTCGCCGAATGGTACCCGGATCTAGAACTAGTGGTTCGGATGGTGGCCGATGGGCTGCCCCCAAGTTCGAAGGCTTAGGAGCAAAACGATTTATCCTCGACCTCGTCGTTGGTTCGAGATTCAAGAATTTCCCGGATCCGGACCCAATGGGTCGGATGGAGCCGTCGGAGTGGTCGGTATCACACTAGCTTGGCTAGTGGGCAGCCCCTAAGTTCAGGGACATGGGAGCGAAATGATTTACACTCGGTCTCGTCGTTGGTTCAAGATTTGGGTAGAGTTATTTATACATGGTCGCATCATGAGTTCGAGAATCGAGAGGTGTTGTTTATACTCAGTCTCGTCGTTGGTTCGAGACTCGAGTGGTGGTGTCGACTCCCATGCTCGGAGTGCCAACCCGACGTTATTTGGGTTCGGCCTCGTCGTTGGTTCGAGGCTCGAATGGTGGTACCGGCTCCCGTGCTCGGGGTGCCAATCCGGTATTCATGTGTTTGTTTGTGCAAGTTAGTTGTGATATTCAATTAAATATTTCATGCAAAAAGTAAACACATTGAGAATGCAGAGAAGCTGAACATCATCTTTACTAGTAATTTTGGCAGTAACAGCCTTTACAATGCCTTGAATTTAAGGTAGACAAAACATTATTGGAAAGAGGAAAAACCGTGCACTAAGTTACATGAAGCGACGACGAATATGTTCACTGTTCCATGCCCTCAGGAGCTCAGCTCTCTTGACAATCGCTAATCTGAAAGTTCCATCTTCGAGCGTTTGTTGTATGACGTACGAACCTTCTCAGCAAGGACTGAAAACAGTCGATGAAGGAAAGATCCATTTTAGGACGAGGCCGCCGACATTGAGTTCCTTATGACGGACTTTAGAGTTGAAGTATTTGGCAACTCGTTGGCGCTAAGAGGCAACTCTGAGCTCAGCTTTGCTCCTTTTCTCTTCGAGTAAGTCAAGTGATTCCAAAAGCAAGTCTTGGTTGGTCTTTGGATTATAATAGGTAACTCGATGAGATTGAATTTTATCTCAATGGGAATGACAGCTTCAAATCCATAAGCGAGGGCGAATGGAGTGTGGTCGGTTGCTGACTTATGGGTAGTCTGGTAGGCCCATAAGGCCATAGGGGGCTCTTCTTCCCATAAGCCTCTGGCTTTTTCCAGATGTTTCTTGATTTTGGATTTAATCAGTTTGTTGACAGCCTCGACTTGCCCATTGACCTGAGCTTGAGCCACTGGCGAGAATCTCTTTTCGATGTTGTACCATTAGCAGAAAGCCTTGAACTCTATGCTCTCAAACTGGGTTCCATTGTCTGAGATGATGGCCTGGGGACCGCATAGCAGGTGATTATATTGCGGACGATGAAGTTGATCACTTTCTTGGTAGTGATTGTAGTGAGGGCTTCGGCTTCCGCCCAAGAAGTAATCAACTATGACGATGTTATAGCGTGCCCTACCTCAGGCCATCTGGAGGGTCCCAATGATGAATATCTCCCACATAGCAAACGACCAAGGACTGACCATTTGTGTTAACTTGGTAGGTGGGGGTCTTGGGATCTTTGAGAAGCGCTGGCACTTGACACACTTGCGGGCATGGTTCACGGCATCTTGGTCGACTGTAGGCCAGAAGTAGCCATACCTGATGTTCTTTCTTATTCGGGTTTGGACGCCTAGTGTGGCCGCCGTACTCGCCTTCATGCATGTCATGCGTCACACGGTCGGCGTCGTTGTGGGCTACACATCAGAGTAGTAGGACAGAGAAACTTTTGCAGTAGAACACTCCATCCAGGATGATATAGCGAGATGACTGGCGAGTGAGTGGCCGTCTTTCTTTGTAGCTTCCTGGGAGGATCCCGTGTTGCAAGCAATTCTTTATTGGTGTCATCCAAGACTCAGCTTCGGGTTCGGTCTCCGTTGCCATTACCAAATCAGTCTTCGTCCGATGGAATCTTGGAGAATCGAGCACGTCGACTGGGACAAGTCCCGTAAGCTGTGCATCCTCATAGCTTGCCAACTTGGCTAATGAGTCTGCTTTTTTATTTTGTTCTTGGGGTATATGCGTGATGATGTAGTAGTCAAGGTTGGTGAGCAAACCGTGAACCTGAGCGAGGTAGGGAACGACTCGTGCCCCTTGGCTTGTTACTCTCTCTGTACCTGGCGTACGATGAGCTGTGAGTCAGAGTAGATCTGGATGGCATTGATGTTAAGTTCGATTGCGATCCTAAGTCTAGCGATCAAGGCCTTGTGTTCTGCATCATTGTTGGTAGCAAGGAAGTTGGGTCTCAAAGCGTAGCATATTGGGCGTTCCTCTGGAGCGACGAGCACGACTCCAACACTAAAGTCCTTATAATTGGATCCACGAACAGTCTCCATTGAATGTCTAGAGATTCGATGTTTTCTAGAGGAGACACCACTAGGATGGTGAATTCCACTATGAAATCGACGAGAGCTTGTCTGAGGATGGCTCGATGAGGGATGAATGTGATTTCGAACTGACTTAGCTCTATATTCCACTTTAGTAGTCGTCCAGATGCCTCGAGTCGCTGTAGGACCTGTCATAACGGCTGGTCAATATAGACTTTGATGGGGTGAGACTGAGATATGGTTGTAGCTTCCGGGAGGAGATCAACAAGCAGTAGGCTAGTTTCTCGAGCTTTGGGCAGTTCTTTTCTGCCACCGTTAATCTCTTTCTGATGTAGTAAACAGGTTGTTGGACACGATCTTCAATGCATACGAGCATCGAGATGATTGCCTGCATGGAAACAACAAAGTAAACATATAAGTCCTCATGGTCCACAGTTTTGGACAAGATAAGTGGTCACTCTAAATGATTCAAAAGGTCTTTAAATGCAGCGACGCATTCTGAGGTCCATGCAAAGTTGCTCTTCCTTTTTCAAAGCAAACCGAAAAAGGGAATGCATTTGTCGGTGGCTTTGGAAATGAATCGACTTGAAGCGGCGACCTTCCCATTTAGACTTTGGACATCCATGATGCTCTGAGGGGCTTGAATGTCCCAGATAGCTTTGATCTTATCTGGATTGGCTTCGATGCCTCGGGAATTGACAGTGAAACCAATGAATTTTCCCGATGCAACTCCAAAAGAGCATTTCAAGGGATTAAATTTCAAGTCAAAGTGGCGGAGGACACCGAACATTTCAGAGAGGTCATGGATGTGGTCGTTCGATATTTTTGATTTTACAGGCATATCATCCACGTATACCTCTATGGATTTTCTGATCTGATCCTTAAAAATGAGGTTGGCCAATCATTGATAAGTGGCTCCTGCATTCTTATGACCGAAGGGCATGACGCGATAGCAGTAGAACCCAAGGTCAATTATGAAAGAGGTATGATCCTGGTCCGGGAGGTACATCGAAATCTGATTGTAACCCGAGTAAGCATCCATAAAAGATAAGAGCTGGTACTCGGTGGTTGAATTAACAAGCCAGTCGATCTTCGAAAGTGGGAAGTTGTCATTGGACATGCTTATTCAAGTCGGAGAAGTCGACACACGTTCGCCACTTGTCGTTTGCCTTCTTGACCAAAACTAGATTGGAGATCCATTCGGGGTAGTCGGCTTCACGAATGAAGTTGTTGTTAAGTAGCCTATATACCTCTTCCTTGAGTGCATTCGATCTTTCAATTCCCAGGAATCGGCGTTTCTGTTTGACCGGGGGTTGCAAAGGGTCGAGAGCTAGCTCGTAACTAGCGATCATGGGGTCGATGTCGTGCATATCGGAGTGGGTCCAAGCAAATACATCTAGGTTGGACCTTAAGAATTCCATAAGATCTTCTCGTACTGCGGGGTGGAGTTGCGATCCAAATATCAAAACCTTCATCGGGTCGTCGGGGCTAACCGGAACATCCACTGTTGGTTCAACTGGGGTAGCCCTTTCGAAATCGGGCTCTTCGCCCTCCCTTGGATCGATATCATTGGAAAGATGGTAGTGGCACCTGAGCCAAGGTTCGAATGTCTTTGGTTGCTATGCGGAGACGATCTTGGCGCAAAAAGGCAGAGGCACGGTCCCTCCTTTGTCCTTGTTGCGCTTGTTCTTCCATCTTATTATGTAACAATCTAGAGTCGTTGCTTGGTCACCCTTGACTGTGTCGATCCCATTCTCTATCGGGAACTTCATTAGGAGAGACCATGTGACATGCAGACTTGGAATTCTACAAGGAAGGGACATCCAAAGAAGACATTGTATGGAGAGATGAATGGATAACCATAAAAGTATGGATTCAGGCCAGCTCCGATCCCCATCTCCAAGCTACACAGGTAGGTCGACCATGCCTACTGGATGATTAGAAGATATGTTGAATCCGTGGATCGTGGCATGGCAAGGTTTTAAGTCTTTGGTTTCCAACTTCATATGATCGTAGGCCGCTTTGAAGATGATGTTGACTGAGCTTCGCGAGTCGATCAGTATACTTCGGACGAAGGCAGGGACAATCTGAGATGTGATCACGAGAGGGTCTATAGCTGGGATTTCAATTTCCGTATACTCTCTTTCACGAAAGACGATATCATCCCATGTTGTTTTCTGAAGCTTCGCGGGGACACGACTCGTCCAAAGTGGAGCAAGCTTCATAAGTAGCGTGTTTTATGGAGTTTGCATACTCTTCCATTATTCAAAAACTTCCATGCATGGGGTGAGGCCCGCCATAGATTGTTGATCACGATTCCCACCTTTGGTTGGATGGACCCGACGCCGCATTGGCAGGTGCTGGAGGTGTGGGTTTCGGAGGACCCACGGCTGCTTCAGTAGGAATAGGGTCTTGAACGTGCTGCTCCAAGTGTTTCTCACGGATGAGCTTATCGATCTCGTCCCTGAGGTGGCGACAATCATTAGTATTATGCCCGTACATATCATGGTATCGGCAGTATCTACCGGAGTTCTTCTCGTTGTCTATTGATTCCCTAATATTTGGCTTCTTGTATAGGAGCGTGTTGCAGGTTTCCAAGTAGATTGTCTCCATGTCTTGATTCAGTAGAGTATAGGTCCCGTAATTTTGGTAGCGACAGTGCTTCTTGGGATATACTAGAACCTAATTGTCGTTGCGGCCGCCCTGCCTGCCGTTGTTCGGTTTTGGTTTGTAAGGAAGCACTCCTTTACCCTTGTCGAAGTATTCTCCAAAAAAATCACTTTGATTCCGTCGTCGATGGTGTCGGTCTGCGGATTGTTGGAGTGGTTGCTACGAGAAACTCGATTGCGTCTCGCTTCTTCCTGGCACAAGAACTGTCTGGCCTTTTTGTAAAAAGCTTCAAGGCTTTTAGGCAATTTCCTGTCGATCCATGCTCCAAACTCATAAGTGGGAAGGACGCCCTTTGCAAGCTGGAAGAGTTTGGTGCAAGGCTCCGGATCATCGACCTTCGCGAGAGCGGTGTTGAATCGTGCAAGATATCTTTC
Organism: Allium sativum; assembly: GCA_030737875.1. Lineage (NCBI taxonomy): Eukaryota > Viridiplantae > Streptophyta > Magnoliopsida > Asparagales > Amaryllidaceae > Allium > Allium sativum. The sequence goes on along the minus strand of CM060918.1, from coordinate 157,342,300 downwards.
GAGCGACTCCACAGTCCCTTGGTAAAGATTGGATAGGGTGAGGGCATTCTTCGAAGTCGGAATGTGCATTCTGAATTGCTTAACTAGTTTTGTGGCTAGTTGGCCAAAGTTGTTGATGGAGTGGAGTGGGAGGCGAGAGAACCAACGTAAAGTTGTGCCTGATAAGAAGTCTAGAAAGCAATTGCATTTGTCTGCGTTGGTAGCCCAGCTAGAGTCCATCTGCCACTCATAGTGGTTTAGGAAAGCACAGGGATCGATCGTGCCATCATAGAACACCATCTACGGCATGTTGAAGCCTCGGGGCCACTCGGCTTCGTGTACTATCCTAGTGAAGGGGTTACACCTCAAGTGGGCTTCCCACGAGTCATTGGCGTTCCCTCGCATATCTCTCATGATCCTTCGGACCATGTCGGGGAGATATGTTGCATGCGGGTCTTCCAGTGGAATCCATTGGTTTTGACGCACTTCGGGAGTTTTGTTCCGTGGACATCTTCTGTGATGCATATTCGGGTCATCCTTTTCCATGTCGTCGGCATCAATAGTCTGGTTTTGGTATGATGGCGAGGCTGAGCAGGTCGGTATGCATCCTGATCCGGAGGTACTTGGTCCTGATGGGCTGCCAAAAGCGTAATCCCCTGATTCTGAGCTACAACAGTTGGGTTCTATCGAGGAAGGGGTCGGTTACTCGGACCCAGTTCATCGTTAATAATCAACCGAGAGCGGTCACGGTACTGTGTTCCCTTGCTGTAAGTGACGGTAGTTTGAACACCATTTTCGTTTCCGTTACCGTTGTCGTTTCCATTAGTATGGGCGTTGGAGAGGACGACAACGTTATTGACGAGGCCAAACCTCCTTCTTTGATATGGGCCTCTTGATTCAGAAGAAGAGGTTTCCGAGATAATACGCCGCGGTCGAGCATTGTTTTGAGCGAGCTGAAGTCGGGCGACAATGCATTGACTTTCTTGGAGTTGGCGCATAAGGTCGATGTTATTCTGTAACGCCTAATTGATTTTAAAAGTTGTACTTTTGTACTCTAATTAAGCACATGGATCTGCGCTTGGGTTACGGGAGCTTCGGGGTCCATAGGAGGAAGGGTATCGGTTTCGGTTGGGATATCCGTTGGCTGAGGTTGTTGAGATGTTCAAGCTTCGGCTGCAGCGGAAGAGTCGATCATTTGATTCTTTATTCGCTTAGTCATTGTAAGCGGACACAACGACAGGTTATGAATGGAACCTAAAGCGCATCGAAGTTGAGAGGAGATGTGCGACAAAGATGCAAATCCGAGTTTTCGTAGTGAAAGCACCAGAATGTTGACGGCAAATTATGTCGTGAACACCTAAGATTCTTAATTACTTAAAAATTCTAGTTTCGCGTGGAAATATAAACACAGAAAGTGGTAAATAACACAAGAGATTTATAGGGTTCGGTCCCGTAAGTGGCCTACGTCTACTTTGTAAGAGTCGCTGATATTTTAGTGACGATAAAGAGTTACAAGCTTAGGACTATCTCATGACATCCTTTTACAAACATTTCTATGTATTTTGAGGTCATAATTGTCATATATGAATATTGGGAAAAAGTCACTTTCGTCCTTCTTCCTCCTCAAAGCATGGATGTCATTAAAGAGGTGACTTGGAGCTCTCAAGAAATGTCAAATCTAGCTATTTCCAACCATTTGAAGTGTGAGTTTGGGGGTATTTATAGTGGAGTGGTTAGGTAGGAGTAGGTAAGAGTAGGGGACCATAATAGTATATTTCGGACCCCAAGGCACAGGCCTCCAAAAACTCGGACCCCTCCATCATGCCCAAAGAAACTCGTACCCCACTCTAGGGGTACGAATTTCGTACCCTGGGGTTACGAAATTCATACCCCGTGGGGTACGTTATAATGCATTTATGTTACATTGGGTTTGGGCACGAATTCAGGTAAGTCAAACGTGCATATGGGGTTCGAATTTCTAAAGGAGGTAAGAGGTACGAAATTGTTGTTTGCTTGTTGCTTTGAGGAGTTGTGAAGCCCTTACTCGCATAACCTTTTCCAGGCTTGTTCCCTTAGCTTCTTAGCAACACTTCAGGTCATAGCGTCACGCGATGTGTTGAGTCGAGCGTGTCTTGTGTACTACTGGGAACCGGACCAAAAGGACGGTTAACATTTGCCTATTTAAGTGCATGTATGGATAGAGTGTTGAGGATTTTGCGGTTCGAGACGGTCTGAAGAAATATGTTACCGTACTTCAGACTTCCTGGATGTATAGAATAAATTCTTTCAAACAATAGTTCAACCCACCAAGTACAAACAGATTATCGAACTATCGACTTTCAGGATTCAATGAAGCCTTGGAACAACGTAATCAAATTCAAATTTTATACAACTTTGATCCAACTAAGAAAACTCTGAATTTGATTTTGATGATGCAAGTAAAGAATAGAAAGAAAAGAAGGAAGAAGAAGAGATCTGCAACACTTTACAAGTGTTGCAAATTCGAAAAATTTGTAACGCTTTCTTGGTGATGGAAACAGCAGCGTGCATACCTCAAAGAAGAAGAAGATGCAATGAAAAGTGATTTGAAACACTTTCCAGACGTTGGTATTTATATGGGAGGAAGGGATGTGCCCATTCAAAACGTCGTGCCCTTTCAATTCGAATTGCAATGGTCTGAAAACGTTGCTAATTTGGAACGTCGTGCCCTTTGATTCCAACAGTCAGAAATCATTGTGAAAAACCCCGCCTTAATTTAAATTATTTTCGGGTCTGTAACAGGCCGAAAACCAGCTCATTTATGTTCTGAAATTCGATCCAAAAATATTCTATTGGATCCGGACCTGAGACCCGCACCCCGCACCCATATCCGGATCTGTTCAGTCGAACGGCGGTGGCAGGGCGTGTGTGTGGTGGTGATGAATGACCTCCCTCCTCAAAACAAATTACATATTTGGATGTCTCAAAGCCAACACTCTTATGACAAAGCCCTTTAAGTACTTTGAAACTTTTTCCTGCTTTCATGATGTGAGACTAGTCCACTCACCTTCTTCTTCCGTTCTTTCTTCAAAAACAAACCCCATATCCCTAAAACCAATTTGAAAATTTACGACAATCTCCCCTAATTTTCAAAATAAATAAAGTGGATGACTGGGTCACTTTAATTGACTTCCTACATACCCAAATGGGATTAAGTCAATGTAGTTCTAAGATTGCATCATCGTGGAAATAACATATAAATAAAAGGTATCTTTTGAATTTGAATCTTTACTTAATGTAAATCATCCACTACACTAAAAATGCCAATTAGACAATGCTCTGGGCCATATTTAATGTGATTAGGCAGTGCTTTAGGCCGTATCAAATTGTTGCATGCTTATCGATTAGATATAGGCTTAAGCCGTATCTAATTCATCAGTAAATATGGCCATAAACCGTGTCTAATTTTCATTTAGCTACGACCATGAGTTGTATCTATGGTGAATTAGATACTGCTTTAGGACATATCTAATTTACCTTAGCTACGTGTCATGGTTATAGCTAATTGAAAATTAGATACAACTCATGGCCGTATCTAATGATGAATTCCGTACGACTCAAAACATTGCCTAATTAGCATTTTTGGTGTACTAATAAAACAAGCTGACCAGACTTTAGTTTAGAAAAATATATATAATACGTGTGGTACCTTAAAAGATAAAACCCAAAAAAAAGGCGTCCTACAGAGTAAAGGAAGTTGATTTACAAGTTTCCTGACCTAATTTCCACTAAATATCTAAATAACAGTCAATAAAACATCCAAGTAAACTAAGCACTAGTACTAAACATCAAACCAAGCATTACAAACACCAGCACCTACGTAATACACTTTAAAACCATGACAGTACCAACAACAGCACACACTCAACATCAGTTGGGAGCAAGTTCTAAATTTGCAAGTTGCTGTATATTCACGGGGAAAACGATATCAGCACCTCCGCCAAAAGCCCTTTTAGCAATCAACACATTCACCGCAGCTGTCGGATGAAAGGCGTCCCAGAACACATATTTGTCTCTGTTGCTGCAGGCATCTGAAACGGAAGGCATGTTATCTGCCCGCTGTTCCTTTCAATGCCACAACATCCACGGTCTATCACACTGAACCCTGTTGATGATGTCCATGAACATGCGATGTATGTCTACGTATATGAACTTGGAAGCAGTGTTCAGCGTATCCACCGTTGATGAGACCTTGCTGTTAAATGGATTTACAAGTTCGTCGACTTCAGGCGAGCACCGGCTCAGCATATTTTGCGCAAGGAAGCTTGGTGTGCATGCAATTGATCCAACTCCCGATACTATAAACTTTCGAGCTCCAAGGTTGTACAAGCTCTGCGCAATATAAAGCTTATATAATTAAATAACAAGAAAAACAGTTGGAAAATACAGACGAGTTTAATTAAGATAGTTTGTATACCTTTTTGGTAAGGATCCTAACTGTGCACCACTGCATTTTAGAGCAGTAATTGCGCTATCTGCCTGCAGATAAAATCAACTGTTTGAAGAAATAGCAATAAAGGCAGTATGAATTTTGATTCACTAAATACTTGATTTTCATTATTATTACCTACAACTGATGAATTTTGGATGACTGTTCGGGTAGGTGAATAACCAATGGTACGTATGGATCAGCCCATTTAATATTACACAGTCGATCCATATCTCAATCCCTTCTACTAGAAAATGGCTTAGATGCCAAAACCATTTCAAGGGTTTCTCAATCCCTCCTACTGGATTTAGATGAAGACAATGGGTTAAAAAAAAAAAAAAAAAAAACCTTGCGCAGAAAACATACCAGATGTGAAAATATAATAAATATTCATTACTTGTTTAGAATGTTAAGCTAGTCAGATGGTCAAACAATTTTCTCCAAGATCAGAAAGAAATACAAAGTAAATTAATTTCAGCTCCTCCATTTTGTTTGTATTCCACAAATGTTAATAGTTTTTTATGTATAATTTAATTGTTATTTTGCTTTCTTGGCTAGAGATTACACTATTACCATCGGAAATTCACCACCTCAACCATAAGTTTTTTTTTTTTTTTTTAATAATTAGAAATATCAAGCAACCAATAATGTATTCATCTTCAAACGTTTAATTCCCATCATCTATATAACTCATTGCAAGCCACCAAGTCTGATGTCCAACCAAATACAACTGGAAGGTAGGGGACTGACTAGACACATAATAACTTGTGAAATATTTGGAGTGCATATAAATTACACACATTCAACACAAGATTGTCGTCAAGCAACATATGAAAACTAGAAAGACATCACTAAAAAAATCATATTTGTTAACATCCATAAACAAACACAATATTTAATCTCCATAATTAAGCGCATATGTGCTCAATCTAGATAAAGTAAAATATAATGTAAAAACATGTAATGTGAGCCAACAAATCCCATGACCAACCAAGTAATATGAAAGGGCAACAGAAGACATGATGGCATGTATCAATATAGCTTGTGTCATGTTAGAGTGCAGACAATTAATTATACTCAGCACCGGACCGTCATCAAGCAAGATACGAAAATGAGAAAGATATTAAGCCTTGTAAGAAAACATATTGTTTAACTTCCATAACTAAGCATCTACACTGTAACACATAGTACATACATTCGTAAACTCAATCTAGAATCATGTTAGTTTCATGAAAAGATATATTTGATTTATCATTTAATGTGAATCAGCTAGTCCCACAACCAACCAAGTAATGTGGAAGGCCAATAGAAGATATGATGGCATGTATCAACATAGCTTGTGTCATATTAGAGTGCTAACAATTAAATTATATTCAGCACCGGACCATCATCAAGCAAGACAAGAAATCAGAAAAATAGAAAGCCTTGTAAGAAAATATACTGTTTTAACTTCCATAACTAAGCATCTACACAAGTGACACATACATACGTGGACTCAATCTAGAATAATGGTAGTTTGAGGAAAAAAATATATTTGATTTATTATTTAATGTGAGCTAGCAAGTCCCACGACCAACCAACTAATGTAGAATGCCAATAGAAGACATGATAGTGCATATTAATATAGCTTGTGTTATGTTAAGTGTTGACAATTATTTATATCCAGCATCGGACCATCATCAAGCAGATATTAAAAAAATGTACGAGTCAAATACACAGCCTCAGTAAATAAAATATAACTTTCAAATATTTTACAAAATCATAGTATTTTCTACATAGGCGAATTCAAAGTAGTTTCAACAATAAAATTTGATCCATAATAATATATATGTAGCGCCAAGGCCCAAGCCCAACCAAGAATTATGAAAGACAGTGGAAGGTCAGACAGCATATACAATTTAATTCAATTTGTTAATCTGATAAGAGTACAGAACAGATAATTGTGAGTGTGTATTTGTGCACACCAAATCATCATCCAGCAACGTTAAACACTCAGAAACTGAATGGAAAGCCTGATAGATTTCAGTTATGGTCAACGAATTGTAAAATTTCTCAAAGAGGCTAAATTGTCAATTTGAAGAAAAAAAAATTATTTATGAAAATCATGGGAATATAATAGCTTGTCGGATTCGCAAGCTTTTCAAATTACAGACATTGTCAGGTTGATATCAGGTGCATTGCCTGGTAAACACACACACACACACACATAGTGATAAAATGGTTTAAGTAGTTTTATGAACTATATAGCAACTTCACTTCGATTTGCCAACAACGAGGAAATCAGACTTGTCGAGTGCAAGAATTGCTGCATTACTACTGAAATCGTCATATTGACTTGAGTAGCAATATGTGTCTAATAAACACAAATTAACAATTCTGCACAAGTTAAAAATTTCTCTTCTTTTAGCAATAGTGATGAGTACATGCTAGCTATTAAGAGTGAAGATGATCTTTGTATTTAGCCATTGCATCCATGCAGGCAGATTACTGGTATAAGAAAATGAATATAAAACCATAGGCACTAAAATTAATTCACCAAATTTTTGAAATTTCAAATGCTGTATTGCATTACTACTGAAATCGTCACATTGACTTGAGTAGCAATATGTGTGCCCAATAAACACAAATTAACAATTATATGCACAAGTTAAAAAAATTCTCTACTTTTAGTAATAGTGATGAGTACATGCTAGCTATTAGAGTGAAGATGATCTTTGTATTTAGCCATTGCATCCATGCAGGCAGATTACTGGTATAAAAAAATGAATATAATTCCATAGACACTAAAATTAATTCACCAAATGTTTGAAATTTCAAATGCTGTATCACTTTCCAACAGACATGGAATGGCATTGCAAATGAATGGTAAGCAAATACTAAAATAAAATACAAATTTTAACTCCTGCAACATACTAGAATCTACGTACTTTAAACTTAGAACTTTAAACAATAAACTTGATTTTGATCTATAACCAAATGTGAGTCATCAAGTCTCACGTCCAATCAAGTACTACTGGACAGTAAAAACAAGGTAAGACATGGTTTAGAATGCAGACAATTACATATAATCAGCACTGGACCGTCATCAAGCAACATAAAGATCATATGAATTATATAGAAAACATTGTAAAAAGGAATAATATTCAACCTCCATGCACATATGTAATAACATATTCAACCTTCGTGCATATAACATGCACCATTCACGTTAAAAAGGATGATTTTGATTGAAATTAGAAGCGAACCAACAAGTTCCCATGATCAGCCAAGTAATGTAAATGACCAATCGAAGACAAACATATATTTTATTTTAGCTTGTAATGTGTTAAAAGTGCTGACAATTATATACATTCAGCACTGGTTTGATAGAAAAATACAATACCAAATTAACACACGCAGATATTTTATATGCATACACATTTATAGGAGGGGTGCATGTGTGTGTGTGTGTATGCACATGTTTGCAGGTGTGTAGTATGTATCTACATATATGTAGGTGCATGCATGGATGTACTGTGTACATACACACATATAATTTTCATGCAAGGGAGACCATTCTGTTTTGCATTTAAAAGCGCTTACTGTTTAATGGAAACAGAAATTAACTTCTCATATTGGGTCATTACTCAAATTACTTTTGGTAAGTTAACGTTAACTACTTATTATGCTAATAGAAGCTTTTGGTGTTATTACAATACAGGAAATTCGACAAAGACAAACTTTTAACCATAGGCACATTTTAGCTAAATTACTTGATTCTAATTCAAATGTGCGACAGCAAGTCTATTAACCACTAAGGGAACTTACACGGACAGTAAGAGAATGTAGTACACAATGTTTTGTAGCTTGTGATGACATCCAGCACCGGACCATCACAAATCAAATTGAAATATACACAAGTCAGAGAGAAAACCCTAGGGATGTATACATATATCAATAGTGTTTGCAGATGGAATTTAGTAATATCGCACTGAAATTATGAATATGACATGGAGCTAAGAAGTGGAGATGAAACCATGTGAGCATGATAACTCTATTAAACTTATCCGTCAATCGGTATGAGAATGAAAAAACAATCTTCATTGAATCTAATAAAGAAGTCGCTACAATCATAAATATAAGCTATGAAACTCAAAGGTTAGAAGTAAAAGCTATATACCCCATGTTTGAAGAAGTGGTATCCTCCCTGGCACCGCCTGCAAATCTTTTTCAACCATAAGCTCATTTGAAGTTATTAACCGACCTTATTTTGGACAGTTGGGTATGTTTGTTTTGGTTTTTGACTTTATTACTATAACAGCATTGATTTGGTTGTGGTTTGCCAGTTTTTGATTGTTGCTAGTTTTATTCAAACAGCCATTTGAAAAAAGAGGTGTGAACTGTTTATTTCTCTTAGCTAGTTATCAGGTAGGCAAAATTCCAATCTAGGCCTCCGAGAAAATCTTGTTTCAAGTTTGGGCTTTATTTGAAACTTATTTGGAAAATATACCTTCTCTTCCATATACAGGTGTACTGTACATGCGCATTATGGATTCGAATGTAAAAGAAAAACTAAAAATATACATGCATTCTAAAAATGCGCAACTGCAAATCTTTTTTTTTCTTTTTTTTTTTTTTTTTTTTTTTTTTGCATTTTCAGAACGCGCAAGTACAAAATTATTGAATAACAGAAAACAAGCATATATTCAAAATAAGTTCGGAACAAGGCTAAAACTAGAAGTTTTTTCCAGAGACCTTAGACTGAAGAATTGACGGTGTACACAGTTAACTGAAGCGAATTTAAAAGATATGAAAGGTGTGCAACAAAGAGGATGCCATGAAGCATTCATGGTAAACGCAGTTAACTGGATGTATCGGAGGTGTATGAGATTTTAGACAGAACTAATGGAAGATGCCAGCATTATTAAATACAATAAATTAATGAGCAAGATGGCAAACCGCTAAAAATTTAACAAAAGAAATGCGCGATGGATGGTTCCGGTTTGTTAAGCAGCCTCATTTTATGTACCTATCGAAAGAAAACACACAAGCTCCTTCAGCATCAATATAAACATGACCAATGGATACATGAATCCAAATGGTTTTCTTTACTTTTTTTTAAAAGCGACGATGCAAGGAAAAAAATAACCTCTCCACAAGACGTCTCAAAAGGCTCTTCAACTCTGCCTGGGAAACCTACATTAAATGATCTAATAAGTGGACAATGTACATGTAATATTGAAGTTAATTAATAACAAATAAATAAACATATAAATTATAAACAAACAAAAGAAAACCTGCTTGTCCATATTTGTACGGTAAACAGTCCTTGTACGCATCTCCCATTCATCCTCGGTCTGCAGTCAACAAACAGGATTGGTCGCAATTTAACACATCACAAATTCACAATAGAGCTATTTCCATTTAGCTTTGAATATCCACGTACCCTTGGTAAGAATGCTGGGTTAATTGGTGTTATAACAGTTTTAGAAGGAAGAACTTTTACTGGTGATATCCAAGCATGGTTCCCGACATTCCTAAAGCAATCTTTGCACTGCCTAAGATGAACAAACATTTCAAAGAGCCAGTGTTAGGAAATGGTTGTTTACCCTTATACCCATTGAATTTCACCCCACTGACCAAGTAGCACATTGATACCTTCCCACTGAACTAATCGCTGTAATCTTAAAAAATGTGTAATTTTTACTTGGTTTAGTTATCCGTTTTGGCCAATAGTTCAGTAGCCAGTAATAATTAAACATCCAGAATCCAATCGTTTTGAAGAATAAAAATAAAGCAAGGATGAAATGATCACTTTCAATGGTTGAAGTCACAAACTGGAAATTGATGGTGACCCATTGGTGATTGGGTGTAGAGCATGACCTTCATGGGTGAACTCTACAAAAGCAAAGCGAAGAAAAAAACTCGTATCAGCATAAATTCTAAACTCTTCGACCTTCGCACTGGGAAGGAATTATAATCGTATTTACAGATAAATAAGGAAATGCAAAAATGCTGATTTGACGAGGGTCTAACCGGCCAACAATTATCGAAGAGAGCCATGAGCTGTTCTTTAGTTACCTATGTACCAAAACGAAACTTTTGATAAATTGCAAAAGCCAAATCGGTTGAACAGAGAGCATCAAACAACTGGAGAACAAATTCCAGAGCAACAATGGAGTCATAATTTGGGACAAAACCCTAATTCTGTTTTTGAGTCACCGCAGAAGTGAAAAAGAGGGAAGCCAATATTTTTATGCTCAAATGAGGTGAGAAATGAAAATTTACGAGAGAGAAACATGAGGCGGATTTGACATGGATTGAGCTTATTTTGGTGTAGTGATCCAAAGTTTTATTCAGATTACATGGTGAACAAATCTTGAATCAAGTACATAAAACCGAAACATCACACATGTGACATGTTGATTTCGCATAGCTTGTAATGCTGGTTCATGAGTTACTTTAGAAAGCGGTATTATTTTCCTAGAAAACAACCTGATTTACATACTCATATAGGTAAGTCTCTTAAGGTGTTTCTACGATGCGATTTTTATGGTTTTTAGACTTATTAAGGATATTTATCCATCCTTTGATTCTTGCAGTAAAACACTAAATTATGGGATTATTAATTTAGTGTTCTATAATCATTCTCTTAAGTTGTTGGTACACATTGAACTTTGTCTATCATTTTCAAGACATAAATTGGATTCTGTTAAGGATGATCAATCTTCATTCACATACCTTAGTCATATTTCTTTTGACTTTAAAGAAACCAGCCTTTGAAAGACCTTTTATGGGTGGATCAACCAAATTTTTCTTTGTTACTATGTAGTCAACCGTTATTACTCCACTTTTGAGTAACTATCTTACAATTTGATGGCTTAGACTCACATGTCTAGAATTCCATTGTATGTCTTATTAGAGACATTATATATCGTTTCTTGATTTATCACAGTTAATCAAGACTGCTGGAGATGGCTTCTTCCATAATGAGATTTCCGTTAACAAATTACTAAGCCATTCCGTTTCCTTACATGCATCTGCTAATGCAATCAATTCTTACAGCATTGTTGAGTCAGGTATGCAGGTCTGCTTCTTGGAAGACCAAGACACATCAGCATCTCCTAATATAAATATCCAACAAGTCGTAGACTTGAATTCGGATTCTACATTGTTCCAGGTTGCATCGCTATATCATTTTGTTACATCATGATATCCTTTATAAGATAAACCATATGTAATGGTTCCTTTCAAAAAAGCTAAAACTCCGGAAATGGATTTCCAATGTTCAAAACCTGAATTACTCGTAAATCGACACAATACGCTTATTGCATATGTGATATCTGGTCTAACGCAATATGTAGCATACATATGACTCTCAATAACACTGAAATATTCTAGTTGAGAAATGGTGCGTCCAGTGTTCTTTTCTAAGTTAATGCTAGGATCTAAAGGAGTTGGTGCTGGTTTGTTGATATGATGAGCATACTTCGTTAGAAACTTCTCAATGTAATGAGATTGAGTTAGTAATAACTCTCTCTCTTTCCTAATGATTTTAATTCCTAGAATTACGTCAGCCTCTCCTAGATCTTTCATATCAAATTTAGAAGATAGATACTTCTTAGTTTCATTCACACAAGATATATTAAAGCTAGATATCAGCATGTCATCAACATATAAACATATTATAATATAATTTTTGTTATCCGATTTTCTATAAATACATTTATCAACATCATTAACAATGAATCCATATGACAATGCAACTTTATCAAATTTCTCATGTCATTACATGAGAGATTGTTTCAGGCCATAAAAAGATTTTATTAATATGCAAACTTTCTTTTCATGGCCTGGGGTTTTAAAACCTTCAGGTTGTTCCACATATATCTCTTCTTCTAAATCTCCATTTTGAAAAGTTATCTTTACATCCATTTGATGTATGACCAAATTATGAATTGATGCAAGTGCTATTAAACAACGTATAGAAGATATGTGAGCAGCTGGAGCATATGTATCAAAATAATCTACTCCTTATCTTTGCTTATATCTATTGGCAACTAATCTAGCTTTAAATTTATCAATGGATCTGTTAGTATTCAGCTTTTTCTTGAATATCCATTTACATCCTATAAGTTTAGCACCAGGAGGTAAATCGGTTAAAATCCAAGTTTGGTTTAACATTATGGATTTCATTTTATCATTGATAGCTTCTTTTTAGAAATTAGAATCTCTGAAACTCATAGCCTCAGAATAAGTTTTGGGATCGTCATCGACGTTCATTTCATATCTCGTCACATTAAGGACTTCGTCTTTACTGCCTTCTACAAGGTATGCTATAAAGTCGGGACCATGGTCCTTCTTTGTTCTCGTTCTTTTACTTATCCTATATTCAGTGCTATTATCTGGTACTGATACTTCCTACCTGTTTTGAGCAGAAGCATACTCATCGTCATTGATATCATCAATCATATTAGGTTTTAGACAGATGATCTCAATGGACTTACAACGGTTTGGTTTTCAAAGAATTCTACGTCTATGGATTTTATAATTTCTAAGGTGTCTAGAATAAACCTATAAGTTATACTCCTAAGATAATATCCTATGAAAACACATTTAAATGCCTTATTTCCTAACTTTGGACGTTTAGGGTCAGGTTTTCTAACATATGCTAAGCAACCTCAAACTTTAAGTCTAGTAAGGTTATGTTTTCTATTAAATCATAATTCATAAGGGGAAGTAATATTCTTTTTAAGTGGTACTCTATTTAAAATGTAACATGCAGATAACATAACATTACCCCAAAGTTTATAAGGTAAATTTGAACTTATGAGCATGACACAAACCATTTCTACTAAAGTTCTATTTTTCCTTTCAGCAACATCATTTTGTTGTGGTGTATATGGGACGGTATATTGGTAAATTATACCATGTTGTTACAAAACAAGGTAAATTCATTTAAAAAATATTCACCACCATGATCTGAATGTAACACTTTAATTTTAACTCCTAATTGTGTTTCTATCTCTACATTGTAAATTTTGAATTTACCAAAAGCCTCATTTTTAGTTTTCATTAGATATACATATGCATATCTAATATAATCATCAATAAAAGTTATATAGTATTGGTTACCACCATAGGTGATATGAATTTTTAAGTCACATACATCATTATATACTAAATCAAGCAAACTAGTTTTCCTTTCTACGGATTTAAAGGATTTCTAGTGTATTTTTTCTTAAACGCATATTTCATATTTAGAGATAGTATCGAAATCACAATCAGAAATTAATCCTAATTTATGCATAATTTTAAGAGACTTATAATTAACATGTCCTAATCTACCATGCCATAAATTAACAGAATCAACAATATAAGTAGAAAGTTTCTTTATTAGATTCAACTTAATCATGTTGTTACAAGAATATCCATGTCCAATAAATTTGTTGTTCTTGGACAATACTAACTTATCGGACTTATACACCATCTTGAATCCTTCTTTGTTAAGAAGGTATCCAGAAACCAAATTCTTACACATAACTGGTGCATAAAATACATTGAGTAATTTAAGAACTTTCCCAAAGGTGAATGTAAGTTCTATAGTGCCTTTTTATAAAACTCTGCTTGCAACTTTGTTTGCGCCAGTAATTTCACTGGATTTCTCTTCATAAGTCTTGAACAGATTACAGTCTTTGCAAATATGAATGGTCGCTCCAATATCAAGCCGCCAATCATTACCAATGCCACTAATGAAGTTCGCCTCTTGTACAACAGCCACAAGCTTGTCTTCGACCACATTCACTTTTTGTTGTTTTTTCCATAGACGACAGTCTCAGGCATAGTGGCTGGGTTTGTTACAATAGTAACGAGCACCCTTCTTTTTGTTGTTCTTGGAATTAATTTTCTTCTTAAACTGTCTTTCATTCTTAGGCTTCAACTTTTCAATAATTTCAACATTAATTGTCTTCGAATGGGGCTCAATTTGTGGGTGGTCATCTAGTTAGTTTTTACGAGAATCCTCTTCAATATGAAGTTGATGTTGTAAACAGTCTAAACCATAATCCATTTCCGCATGTTTCGATTTTTTCTTATAATCATTTGGAGAATTTTGGAGTCTTGAAATAATAAATCCAACAACAAAAGATTTAGGAAGATTTATACCAACATCTTTAAGTTGATTCACCAACAGTAAGATTTCACTTACTTGTCTAATTATGAACTTGTTGGCGACCATTTTGAAATCCATAAAATTACAATAAGAAACTTTTTATTACTTTCCTCGAATATGTGATACTTTCTTTCTAAAGCAGTCCAGAGCACCTTTGTAGTTTCCAAGGCCCTGTCAGAATTGTAGTCTGTAGCAGACAATGCATTCAGAATGTGCCCTCTGCATAGATAATCGTCCACTTTGCGCTTTGCACGTTTCGCCTTTAGAGCGACATCATCTTTATCGGTTTTCTCCGGTATCACTTCCAATCCGTCTTCCAAGAGGTAGAACAATTTGATGGCGATTAGAAGAACTTCACTGTCTCTTGCCAACGAGTAAAATTTTCGGCATCAAAACGCTCCAAACGAGTCAAATGTTGATTTATAACTTCTAATACGCTCAAACCTTCCATGGTTGAAGTATATTGTCTGAAAAGTTGATGATTTTGTGGCTTGAGAAAATCTGGATGAAGATATTATCGTACTTCAGACTTCAAGGATCTATAGAATAGATTCTTTTAGACAATTGTTCAACCCATTAGGTACAAAAGGGTTATCAAACTATCGACTTTCAGGATTCAACAAAGCGTTGGAATAGCGTAATCGAATTCAAAGTTTGTACGACTTTGATCCAACCAAAAATAATCTGAATTTGATTCTAATGATGCAAGTAAAAAATAGAAAGAAGAGGAGGAGGAAGAAAAGTTCCACAACACTTTACAAGCAATGCAAATTCGAAATTTGCAATACGTTCATGGTGTTTGAAATTGCAGCATGCAGATCTCAAAGAAGAAGAAGATGCAATGAAAAGTGATTTGAAACACTTTCTATGTATCAGTATTTATAGTGAAGGAAGGAATTTATCTGGTCAAAATGCCGTGCCCTTTGATTTCAACAATTAGAAACCGTTGCGACGCCTTAATTTAAATTACTTTCGGGTCTGTACTGGGCTAAAAACCGGCCCATTACTGTTCCGAAATTCGATCCAAAAATATTGTTATTGTATCCGGCCCGAGATCTGCAACCTGCCCAGTTCGGTCGGTCAAATGGTGGCGGCGACGCATGTGATTAACATAGAAATGTGTTTATTTTATGCTCCTATACCATATTTTTTTGTATATAAATAAATATTACTTGGGTATTATTTTGTCACTTTTACAGATATGCCGAATTAACCACATGCAGTCAGAAAATATAAAAATAGAGGTCAAATTGTTGTGGATATATATTTGAAGACTTGCAGATGAAGATCTTACATCAAATTGCTTATTGGATAAGAAAATAATTGGAAGAAGGGCTATGCATATCACAAATCAATGAAGAATTGTCAAGGAAGCAAGAGGAAAAGAGGAAAGACCCAAATTTACTAGATTTCACTAAGGTCCATTTGTAATTCTCATTGTAAACTCTTTTGTGATTTCCCTAAGGCCCATTTGTCATTGTATTAGGGTTGGGGTTAGGGTTGGCTATCTACTCTATATATACCCTTGTATTCTCATTGTAAACATCATCCCATAATTAATAAAGTATTCTTCTTCTCTTTTCTGCATATTTTTTATTTTCTTAGCAATTAGTGTTTTCTACACAATTAGATTTGGTAGAATACTATTTGTCTTTTTTATTTATTTTTCATTAGTGATTAACCGTCTGATTAGATTCAGCAGTAATCCTATTTTTATTTCCTATTTGTTATTTTAATTTCTGCAATTTCAATTTCCGTTCTTTTTATTTCTTCCTTAGGTCAATTGGATTGAATACAAATTTGATTAGATTCAGATCTGATTCAATTCAATAATAGTTTAGTTGTAGTTTCAATTTCGTTTGCTTTCAAAACCAACCTCGAAGATTTGTCTAACTCGCCCAAGAAATTTTATAAATAATTTAATTTAATTTATCTCCTTGTGATTCGACCTGCATACTACATGATATGTGCGCTTGCAGATTTTATTTTTAATTTCGTGCTTTTCTAGTTTTTAGGAAAGCATCGATCAAGTTTTTGGCGCCATTGCCGAAGAGGCAATAATTTGAATTTTATTATTTATTTAATTTCTGATTCGTGTTAGATTTTTTTTTTGTTTAATTTTATAAAAAAAAGTCTTGCCAAATTTTCTTTTATTTCGTTTTATTTTCCTATTGTTTTCTTGGACATATATACATAGATAAAAATCTTGATTAGTTGATTGTGTATCACATATTGATATTATAATCTCTAAGACAAGAAAAAAAAATCTAGCCACTTTTTCTTTTAATCTTCCTTTTTTTTCATTTATTTCTTTTCTTTTTTTGTTTGCATTTCTTCCAATCTAATTCCTTCTTCAAAAAGAAAAAAAATATACAAAAAAAAGAAACTTGCTAATTTTTCTTCAATTTCTTTCCATCTTTCTACCACCTCGCTGATTTTCACATTTTTCTTTTCCCTTTCCTTTTCTTTTTTATTTGTTTCCATCTTTTGTCTACAACTTTCTGGAAAAAAAAACTTTCGCAATTTCTTCTCAGTCTACTTTGATTTCTTTCTTGATTTTGTCTGCTTTTATTTCTTTCCTCAATTCCTTCTACCCTTCCTCTCTACTCAAAAAACCTTGCTTTTTTTTCTTATTTCCTTCCTATTTTCATTTTTTTTTTCTTTTTTGTTTTGCTTTTTCCCATTCATTTCTTTCCCTTTCTTCTTGTTCAAATTTTCATTAAAAAAAACTTGTTCTCATTCAGCTTCTACAATCTCTCTTTCCATTTTTTCATTTATTTCTTTCTTGCTCTCTCATTCATAAAAAGAACTTTCAATTTTTGCTTTATTTCTTTCCCTCTTTCAGCTTTCTTCCCAAATCTTCTACGATCTTCCCCTTTTACAATTTCACAAAAATTCAAAAAGAAAAAAAAGAGCAAACTTCCTTTTCTATCTTCTCCACTGCCATCATTCACCACCCATCACTTACACAATATCTACCACATTTTCAACCTGAACGCCTTCACAACCAAAACCTCCTGACCACGCATCCTCACCATTCACAAAAGCCACTGTACAACTTCCGTCCCTTTCGAACGTCCTTCAGCCTTCACACCCAAACGAGCATCAGACCCTAAATCACAACTGCGCCTCATGTTACCAAGCCAATTCGTACTCCACAAATCAGATTGCAATTTACACCATCCCACATCACATATCCAATTGCTCACGCAAAAAAAAAAAGAAAAAAAAACCTTCATGATCTTCACAACTGCACCCTTCAAAAGCATCAACAGATCTGTTTCCTGAAACCCTAATCATCTCGGCCTCATAGACCAATATGAAAAAAAAAGAATCCAGCGATATTCGTTTCCTGAAATAGAAAAGAGAGGATCGCAAATTCATAGCTGAGGAACAATAGTTGGGAGAAGAAATTCCTTTTGTATTAGGGAAAAAGAGTACGCTTTAGCATCAACAGATCCATTTGAGTGGACTAATGCGCCTGGACTCTTAAGTGTGTTTTGGTTTGCGTGAATTGAATTGAGAAATCTATTTTATGATTTTCTTTAAATACCATGTGTTGTTTGACTAAATTTATGTTCTGGTGAAGTGGATCTAACATGGTGGAGTGTAAGTTTGGCTTGTTTTAATTGTTCGAGTGAGTGACTTATTTTCTTTCAAAGTTACAATTGTTTTTGTTTAGCTTGGCTTAGTCTTTCTTTTAGTTGAGTTTAGTTTTTTTTTACTTTAATTAGACTGGTAGTTTTTTTTCTTTAATTCTGAGTTAGTTTAATTTTCTTTTCATTTGTTTTTGTTTTTACCGTTTTTCTTTTACTTGTTTTCTTTCCAAAAAAAGAAAAAAGAAAAAAAAACGAAGGTCAAGTCAAGGCTAAAGGAACAAAGAAAGGATACGTTCAATCAAACAGGGAATCAAAGTCAAGCAAATTGCAAACAGTGGGATTTTAATCATTGACACTACTCAAATTGTTCTGCACGGACTGACATACACCACTGTAAAATTTTCTGAACTCTACAGGTGCTCTGCTGCGAAGAAAAAAATAGAAGTTGCTTGTAAAAAAAATTCTGCATAGGCAGCGTCTTGCTTGTACAATTTTCTTTTAATTTCTACAGTTATTATTCTCTGATTGTTGTGGTTGGTTGAAATTTTCATAACCAAAGTCATCATTCTCATTATTTTTCAACAATAAAATCTGATTTGATTTTCAAAATATTTAACGACTAGAGTGCATTTTATGAAATTGACTGTCTCAAAGGTTTGATCGCAGATATATATTAGTTCAATTTATTGAACTTTTAGCAAAAAAGGTTGCATACTACCCATAAAACATTGGTCGTATCGCTTAGTATTTATACTATACGTGAACGGCCATAAGACCCTCTTCCCCCTTCAAATCGAGATTATCAACTAATAAGATATACTTGAGTACGTTATTTATGTAATAAACAGCTATTGTGTCATATAAATCAGAATTTTTTATAATGGGATGGATTACAATCGAATAAATCAAAATCTCAATGTCAGATTGGATAGGCCCTTGTCTCTTCGAGAACAATGCTACCCTACTAGGATTGTTTAACCTTTTGTCATCGTATATCCACCAGTTGAAGGAAATTTTGAGCTTAAACATTCTTTTATTCAAGGAGTGCCAAAATTTACTGGTTCTGAAAATGCCTATGAATTTCTAAGTGAATTTGAATTGCATTCATCCACAACTAAAATGCAACAATTGTCTAATGAATCAATCAAGCTAAGGCTAATTCCATTTGCATTACTCGAAAGCGCTAAAAGATGGCTAAATTCTCTTCCGAGACAATCCATAAGAAGTTGGGATGAATTTGTCAGTGCATCCATGAAGAAGTTTTTTCCTTTCCATAAAACTCTAAAAATCAGAACTAAAATAAATCAATTTTCTCAAAATGAGGGGGAAACTTTTTCAAAATATTTTGAGAGATTCAACCAACTTCTGTATATTTGTCCTCATCGTGTAATTCGAAAATATTATCTATGTCAACTTGCATATGAAGGGCTAAACAATCAGACTCGAACACAACTAGAATCAATGTATGGAGGAGAATTTATGTCTAAAACAGTCGATGATGCTTGGGAATTCTTAGAAAATTATTCTGAAAAGGACATGCAATGGGAGTCAATTCGTGTTCCATCCGTGCTTCTACTAGAGAGGTGCATGTTGTGGATCCAAATCAATTCCCCTTAGAAACTCAAACTCCTCAATTCGAAGGACAACCCCGTTATTACCCCCATGACTAAGTCAATGTCATAGCTCAAATTAATCCTTACTCATCCACGCATAACTCTAGTTAGAGAAATCATCCAAATTTCTTGTGGTCTAGTCCCAATAATGTCACGAATCCATCTTCGAATTACCAAGACCCAATGTTCAATCATCAAACTTCTCAAGTTCCATCTCAATCCATGCTTTCGAATCAACCATATAGGCATTCTAACTCTCAATCTCCTTCATCTTCTCAATCTCCTCATGAAATTGTCCGATTGAAGGAACAAATAAACAATCAAGATGTAAAAATCGAACAGGCGATGAATATGATGAAGGAATTAATGAAAAGTAATGAGAACTTGCCTAGTCAACCCGAGGTGAATCCAAAATATGATTCTCATGTTATGAGCTCTTGTGAGGAGGAAAATCGTCACCACCCTTAGGTCTGGAAAAATGATGGACAATAATGTTGGAAATCCCGATAATCATTCAAATTCGAGCACAAACAAAAAGCTTGACACTCTTTCAATGGCAACCAAGGCCAATTCTTCTGAACCTTCCAAATCTCCATCTTCTTCGAATGTTGGTAATCCCAACATCCCTTCTTCTAATGTCGGCAACCCCGATAATATATCGTCTTCTAATGTTGGCAATCCCAACATCCACTCTTCTACACCCTTACCTCCGTCACTTCCTATATCGAAACCTTCTTCGAGTGATCAAAATTCTGAAAAAAGTCTATAAACTAGTAGCTCCATATCCTTATAGACTTAACAATAAGAAGAAGGATGCGAATTTCGAAAAAATTGTTGAAATCTTCAAACAAGTTCATGTCAATATTCCACTCTTAGACACCATCGAACAAATTCCTCAATATGCCAAGTGTCTGAAAGAGCTATGCACCCAAAAACGAGTCACTAATATTCCTAAAACTGCCTTCTTGACTACGAACACTAGCTCAATTTTCTTGAATCCATCACCCGTCAAGTATAAAGACCCCGGTTGCCCCATAGTTGGTTGTAAAATTGGAAATACCCATATCAATCATGCCTTACTTGATCTTGGTGCAAGTGTCAATCTTCTTCCTTACACTGTTTATCATCAATTAGGACTAGGGGAATTGAAACCCACAAACATAACAATCCAACTAGCCGATCGATCCATCAAAAAGCCCTTGGGCATTGTTGAAGATGTCTTGATACAAATTGAACAATTATGTTTCCCTGTGGACTTAATAGTTCTTGAAACCAAGTCTGTTTCGAATCTTGATAGTCAAATTCCATTGATTTTGGGTCGTCCCTTCTTAGCAACCTCAAATGGTATCATTAATTGTAGGTGCGACCACCTTCGACTATCGTCTGGGCACTTAACCATTGAATTGAATATTTTTCATCAACCCGAAGAGATCGTAATAGGAGAAGTCGACATAATAGAAACATTTTTAGATGGCACGTCTGAATTATCTCCTCAGAAAATTTCACTTTCCTCAGTAGACGTGTCCACTATGTATTTTGAAGAATTATTCGAAGATGAGCTTAAACTTTTACATAACGAGAATGAATATATAGAACGTCTCAAAGATAATCGTAATTCCATATCATCAAAAGAAATTGTGGTTAAACACTCAAAAATACGGGATTTTGATAATCTTCCACTGAATGACACAAATTATTGTCACAATAAACTTTTCATAGGGACAATTTTGATTTTAGACTTTATTGACATGCCTTTTGTACCTCAAAAATCAGATACAAAATCATCATACATCATTTTTGATAAAGGCAAGTGTGGGGGGAAAAGGAAATTTCATTCTTCACAAACCATTCATCATCTTCGTACATTTCGTCTTGCATTTGATTTTCATACGCATATAGTTGCTAAATTGCTTTTTATTTTACAAATCATTTTGCATTTAATCCATCTTTGGGTTCTTTCTTTCACATTTAGAAAACGTTTACAGTGTAGACACTGTTTTGTCCAAGTGTGGGGGAAGTCTGCATTGCATCCTTTTTATTTTTCATTTTTTCTTTTTTTGTTCCAATTTCATGCATTTAGATAGGACCATCATGCATTTTAGGTCATAGTAACATACCTTTTTTTTTTGAAATACAACTCATTTTAGATTGATACAACAAAATAAATTAACGATCGTTAATCAATTGATAGTTTTTTTTCTCTCAACTAAGATCGAATAAGAAATATAATGAAAAGTTGAATTTTGAGGGATAATAGTGTAACTGGTACATAGGGAGATTCTTAGGTGATGGTCATGAAGTTTATTCTAAATTGTAATCTTTGTTTAATGAGTGTAGGACTTAAAATACTTATATTGGCTTTTCGAATCTTTAAAACTAAGTTGTGTTAAGCTGAATTCGCATAACTCTCTTGTTCTTATATTTTCAATAATAATAATAGTAATTCAAGGGTTTCCAACATTGCTTATATATCTAGCGTTGGTGTGCAAACCCGCCAAGCTTTATCTGACATGTTGTTGACAAAGTCAGTGTCGGAATATCTTGGTCTCATTTTATGAGTTAGACGCCTAAGGATTACCGACATGTTGTTGACAAAGTCAGCGTCGGTCTGCACAATCTGCCAAGCTCTCTCACAACTCTCCGTCAGTTCGCAAGGCAGTGTATGGGTGGTATACCTTGGTCTTTTAAGTTAGGTGTATGTAATTGATCATAAAATTTAACATTTATAGAGATGGAGAATAAGCGATGATGCCCAAACATTTTTTGACCTTATTGATTTGACTAGCCATACACAAGGAAATTAGAATACCACTTCACGGACTATGACAAGCAAACTAAGAATTTATTTCATGGCTGCACTATGTTATCGACCGAACCAACTGGCCAAACTAGAGTTTAATATTGAAAACTTGATTTATGTTGAAAATTTGTGACAAGTTGAGGTATCTAAAATAAAATCAACTGATTAGAAATTGTTAACTTAATTTTTTGTACCACTTTCCTGAAATAACTCTTGTTTTTCGTTTTTATTTGCATATGTCCATTGCATTCGTGTATTTGCATTAGAATCATAACATACTGTATTTGGATTTTGTGGGTAGTATTCGCTGAAAACCCTCACGAGACACCACTCGTCCTACTAGGGACATCTAGAGGTTTAATGGCTTGTTGCATACGCTCAATGCAATTGTGTTTCCTACGGAAGTGCGACTTATCTAGTTAGTTTAAATTTTTTTTTTTACTCGAGGACGAGTAAAAGATAAGTGTAGGGGTATTTGATTAAAATAGAAATGTGTTTATTTTATGCTCCTATACCTTATTTTTTGTATATAAATAAATATTACTTGGGTGTTATTTTGTCAATTTTACAGATATGCCGAATTAGCCACATGCAGTCAGAAAATATAAAAATAGAGGTCAAGTTGCTGTGGATATATATTTGAAGACTTGCGTATGAAGATCTTACATCAAATTGCTTTTTGGACAAGAAAATAATTGGAAAAAGGGCTATGCATATAACAAATCAATGAAGAATTGTCGAGGAAGCAAGAGGAAAAGAGGAAAGGCCCAAATTTACTAGATTTCACTAAGGCCCATTTGTAATTCTCATTGTAAACTCTTTTGTGATTTCCCTAAGGCCCATTTGTCATTGTATTAGGGTTAGGGTTAAGGTTGGTTATCTGCTCTATATATACCCTTGTATTCTCATTGTAAACATCATCCCAAAATTAATAAAGTCTTCTTCTTCTCTTTTCTGCATATTTTTTATTTTCTTAGTAATTAGTGTTGTCTACACAATTAGATTTGGTTGAATGTTATTTGTCTTTTTTATTTATTTTTCATTAGTGATTAACCGTCTGATTAGATTCAGCGGTAATCCTATTTTTATTTCCTATTTGTTATTTTAATTTCTGCAATTTCAATTTCTGTTCTTTTTACTGCTTCCTTAGATCAATTGGATTGAATACAGATTTGATTTGATTAGATTCAGATATGATTCAATTCAATAATAGTTTTGTTGCAGTTTCAATTTCGTTTGCTTACAAAACCAACCTCGGAGATTTGTCTAACTCGCCCAAGAAATTTTATAAATAATTTAATTTAATTTACCTCCTTGTGATTCGACATGCATAATACATGATCTGTGTGCTTGCAGAATTTATTTTAAAATTTCGCACTTTTCTAGTTTATAGGAAAGCGTCGATCAACACGTGTGTGTGGCGGTGATGCATGGCCTTCCTCCTTACAACAAAGAACATATTTGGGTGTCCCAACCCTCTTATGAAAAAACACCTTAAGTAATTTGAAATGTTTTCCAACTTTTATAATGTTGGACCGATCCCCTCACCTTCCTTCTTTCTTTATTCCTTCATCAAAAACAAACCTCATATCCTTAAAACCAATTTAAAAATTTACAACATAGAGAAGCAAAAAGAAATTGATTAGACAAATATTATTGTTAAAATATTTTCTTTAATTTTTTTTTCATTTAGGTATATATAAGAGAAATGAGAAAATTTGACATAGGTAACCGCACAATGTTTTCTTTTGATATATTGGAAAATGTAAAAATTAGGAGGAAATTTTTTTGAATTAGAAAATAACCAGCTGATTATGGATCATTTTTATGAGTACATTTGGATGTTAATAGTAAGATCTTTACATATTAACTTAAATGATCTTAATTTTCTTAACAAAATCAAACATTTATGTTGTATTAATAAATTACATAACATTTAGTGCTTAGTCTAAGACATACAATGCCTTGCAAATTTAGATACATATTTCTGCCAAATTTGCCTGAAGTAAGGTATATCTAATTTAATTATGCATTATACCAAAATTCCTTGCCTACCTTACTTGATATCCTATATTAATTTTTGGTCCGACATTTAACCAACAACAGGAGCAACTTATAAAGTTTAGTCTTGGATGTAGATTTATATTTGAATATTTATCTGTTAATGATCTAGTCTAGCTAATGGAGTGAGGCAGTTAACTACATAAAATTCGTTCGGATTCTTGGTGCAACTTGGGTCATGTTCAGGATGTATCTATGATGGCATATATTGAGAACTAATAGACGAGAACAACCACTAAATATGCATTCTTATTACTTATCATTCGTGGTCACTTGTATTTTAATTTTAAAATTGATCAAACTGGATGGTATGTTGGACAAGTTTCTCACTTCACATGTAGAATTAGCATTTTATATCTGTTAATGTTTCATGAAGAATTAACATTTTAACATCCCATCAAGGTTTTGCTATGTTGTTATTTATATTGATATGTTAATTGGCAAAATAGATTAGTTTACTAGCTTAACATCAAGGAATCTTTACCTTAACCCTTACATAATAGTTAAATTATCTATCACTGATTCGCCACTAGTAAGTTTACCAATGTCATCTTGATTAAAAATTATGTTAACTGATACTTTGATTTATTGTATATACATTGAAATACTAACTTTTTTTTCTTATGTATTTTATTTTATTGACCAACCATGTTATACATGTAAAAATATTTTGTTGAAATAAATGTAAAAATATTAGTCATGACTATGAGATGAATATATTGTATGCATTAAAAAATGCTCTTTTCTTATCATGTTATTTATCTCTTTTTTTCTGCTATATGTTGTATGCCATCACTATCTTAACTTTTCATAGGAAGTAAAGAAAAAACCGAGTTTCGAGCGAAGATGAAAATGCATGGAATTTGGGATATTGGATTAATCAGCCAACGGTCTTACTAAAAAGGAGTCTACGGAACGCCTTAGGTTAACATAACATGCACCTTATAGAGCACCTTATGAAGAATACCTTATGTCGTTTCTAGTCAACAACTAGTCGATCATATTATGAAGAGCCCTTACGTTAGCACAATATCACAACTTGGAAGATATCCGCCATTGAACCATCGTGGATACTTTCCTCCAAAAGATGATAATGGATGGATGATTCCTACTTTCCATCTTCTTAGTATATCAAGCACGATATGTTTAAAATTTAGTGTGACGACCGCTCACAACCCCTGCAATTAACAAGAGGAATAATGCACTGAAAGGCATGCCAAGCAGCTGTGGATGATCATCAGAGTAGGTAGACACAAGCAGAAACTGTCGTATAACTCACAACGTAAGGATAAAGTATAGTACAACATATACAACAGGCAGTAATAGTAAAGGATAATTGCATAGGAAATTTAAACTTTCACATCATCAAAGAAATATCCACAACATCCTAGGATCACATCAGTAAATGTATGTACAAATAGCCTCACTACAACACTCAAGAAAACATGACAGCGGAAACAAAGATACTAGATAGTAGTAAAGATAATATGCCAGCCTCCTGCTTGCCTTCGCACAGCAGCATCGTCCTCACTAATCAGCTGTTACCTGCCACCTAGTCTGTCCATCCACAACCGGATGAACAACCCAAGGTAATAAGAGAAAACATAAAACCTTGAGTCAGACAATAGTCTTAGTGAGCGATAAAACAGTTAACAGATATCAATAATAAAGTAGATGAGAATGGATAGATAAACATACTAATTTACCCACAACACCAGAGAAGAACGCAATCCTATCTTCCCCACATCGAACAGTGATAGCCTTAACAACAACATTTCAACCATACATTCGTGGGAACCAGAACACCCATTCAATCATGGCAAAGCACTTATGACATCCAAATTATATGTCTTATGCAAACCATCCTAATCGAACTCAACATCCCTCAAGCATAAGCCCTAGAGGCCTAAACCAATATCAGACAAGCACCAAAGGAACATCTCCTTCGACATTGGACAATCTACATGAGATGGTTCAAACAAAACATCCAATCATCCATGACAGACCTTAGCTATCACCGCCAATCTGGATTCGCAACCATCATTAATCGTATGACAACCAATCTTGCCACATATTAAGGGCTAATGGTAACCCTAGTTCTAGCATAAACTCCACACGCCTTTCAACGATACATTTTCAACGATACATAAGTTTGTTCAACCTTGACAATTATGCCTTTCAACGATACCCAAGGTACTCGACCAGAAACCTTCCGGTCATTTAGGTGCCCCTATTCTACCCCTTCTTCGAGGCTGTTAGAACTTACGACAACGATGATCTCTCAACCTTCACATCTCTAATCATCCAACCCGATGACTTTTCATAGCCTAAGCAACCATTATCCACCAACTCATGAACTTTGAGTTTTCATCTCATGAGTTGTTCTACACCGATCAACGAACACATTCAACACTTGGAATATTCCCACTTGAACTTATTTCGAAGTCATAACATCACTGAGCCAAATAACATCACTGCGCTGTGGCATGGGTTCGGGGGGGGGGAGGGTGTCGTCCTCGAATTTTTTTCCAGACCCTTTTATTCAAATATGGGTCGTACCCGAAAAATATAATTTTTCAGAAATGACCCTATGCGATCGACCCATCCACTTGGAGCCAACCGACCCATCATAACCCTTCCCAGCCGATCCATCAATTCAAACACAAGACCAACCCGTCTCGTCAAGACCGACTGATCCATGTTCTGGTTATATGACCAACCCACCCCTCACAAGCTCAGGCCGACCCATCATAAAGGTGCATGACCGACTGACCCACCTCCTGGAAGAAACAAACCGATCGATCCACCTGAGACCGGCCCCTTTCCAATAGCCTAGCTCGACCGACCCATGCCCAACATATTCAGACCGACCCATCACCTTGATGCCCGACAAACCCTACCATTGACGACTGACCGCTTATTACGTGCTTCCCAAGCCACACTCGGACCGACCGACCCATATGAAACCGACCAACCCAACACCTGGACAGACCCAATTTACCTTCGAATTCAATCAAAACTTCGCCAAATGACCAATTCGACAAAACCAACTCATTTGATTCATCCAATACAGCCACAAGCATGTTATGAAATCAATAACAACCTGAAAATGACAATTTTCATCAAAAGTTGTGTAAACTTCACCAAAATCATGATAAATGAACATATAAACAAAACAGTGGATCAAACTTGCATAAACATATGAAAATACATGGAAATTATCGGTTTTAAGTTGCAAAATTAGATCCTATGGTGATTCATATGAAAATAAGCTTACTATGGTGTATATTTAGGAGAAATCACTTTAAAATGACGAAAATATGTGCATACAACTCATATACTTGCTTGAATCCGTGTGAGAGATGCATATCACTCACCAATTCTCCAAAACAACCCTAAATGATTGAAATATAATTCCGGACAACGAAGAATTTGATCCAAACTCTTCAATTTGATGAGCTTCCTCTTTGATTTGAGTAGATCTAGCCCGAAATGATGTAGATCTTCAATTTCCCTAAGCTTTAATGGTGGAAAGGTGAAAAGAATGGAAAAATGGAGGAGCTCTCATACTTTCAAATTAGAAAATGGAGAAAATAAACTATTCTTCATGCTTCCTACCCTCTATTTATAGCCTCCCACCAGCCCACTAATGGGCCTCTCCAAATCAGCCCATTATAGCTTATCAAACCTAAACAGCCAACTGTTAAACCTTAAAACAGCGATTCCTCCCAAACTGTTGAGCCAAATCTCCAATTAGACCACTCTACGGAAAGGGAAACATCATTTCCTTTTCAATGGCATAAGTCTCAACACCTGATTCGACCCGAGTCAAAAGTTATGCCTTCTACAAGACTGATAGGGGAAAAATGGTCACAAACGAAATTGGTAGAAATTACGGACATGTCTCACATCCCCATAAACAACATATTAAAATATGAGAATGATCCAACCATCAGGGAATAAAATAAAATATTTTACAATCCTCCGATATGTAAAATGCGAGTTGTTACATCCTTCTTCTCCTCCCTTTAAGGAAGTTTGCCCCTGAAATCCTAATAAACATAAGCAACCACAACAATTCCGCATGCCTATCATCCATGAGCAGCCAATTCTATCACCCAAACTAGCAGCCATCAAGCCATGCATCCATAGCTTTATCCTAGCACGCGGAATTCTAACACAAACCAATAGTACAAGCTACAATGATGTAAGCTGACACGATACTTATAGGTCGTGCCGACGAAGAGTTCTGGATGGGTCGCCTTCATGCTCTTTTCCGTCTCTCACGTATAATCGTTGCCATCCTCACTCCATTGTATCTTGACCAACTTAATCGTCTTCCTCCTAAGCTGTATCCTGTCATTCCCCATAACACGAAGTGGCTTACGAGGTCTCGCAACTATGGTCCCTACTTCTATGTCTTCATACTACTCTGGAGATACTACCACATTCGAATCATGCATGAACTTCCGCAGAAATGACACATGGAAAACATTATGCACACTCGACATCTTCTCGGGTAACTCCAATCTATATGCGAGCTTTCAAATTCGCTCGACTATCGAAAATGGTCCAACAAACCTTGGAGATAACTTTCCCTTATTTATGAATTGAACCACTTGCTTCAACAGCAAAATCTTCACAAAAATCATATCGCCGACGTCGAATTCCAAATCCTTTCGACGCTTATCGGCTTAACTCTACTGACAATCTTGGGTTGCCTTCATTCGTTGCCGAATGATCTCGATACGTACGAGGTCCTCCTGATCATCTCTGGCCTAAGTATCAACTTATCTCTAGTTTCTAACCAACATGTTAGAGAATTACACGACCTACCGTACAATGCCTCGTATGGTGCCATCCCAATGCTAGACTGGTAGCTATTATATTATATGCAAACTTAACTAGATGTTGATGGTCTTCCCATGATCCCTCAAATTCCAACACACAAGCTCTTAGGAGAACTTCCAAAACTCGGTTAACTCTCTCGGTTTGACCATCAGTTTGGGGATGGCAAGCCGTACTTAAACACAACTCGGTTCCCAAAGCTTCTTGTAAGTTCTTCAAAAATCCACTTATAAACATTGGATCTCGATCACTTACTATGCTTTTAGGGATACCATGGAATCGAACTATCTATTTCACATAAAGTTCTACCAACTTCGATGTCGTCCTAGTCATTTTGACAGGAATAAATCTCGCATTTTTGGTCAAACGATTCACGATGACTCAAATCCCTTCGTTTCCTGCCCTGGTTCTAGGTAGTCTATTGATAAAATCCATCGATATCTGCTCCCACTTCCATGTAGGAACTTCCAATGGATAAAGCAATCCACTTGGCTTTTTCTGTTCAGCTTTCACCAGCTGACAGTTCATGCACTTGAAAATGAACTTTCCAATATCTCGCTTCATCCCCTCCCAGTAGTAGATTCACCTCATGTCCTGATACATCTTATTACCACTGGGATGAATCGTCAACTTCAAGAAATGACATTCTATTAGAACCTCATATCTCAATCCATCGATATCGGGAACAACTAGTCGCCCTTGCTTTCGAAGCCAACCTTCTAGATCAACTTCGAGCTCTTTGTTCTCTGGTTTCGGCTTCTAGATAAACTCGACAAGCTTCACACGTCTCTTTTGGCTCTCGCCAATCCTTTCGATATGAGTAGGTCTTATAGATAAGCTTTCCAACATTTCAGGTTCCAACTCGCACCTTGGCCTGAAATCAAACCTCGCCAAATACTCGAGGCTCTTCCATTCCGAAAACATCGCTCCAAACTTGCGTGTCTTCGAGTCAACGCATCTATGAAACACCCCACCTCCGTTAGGGTCACTCTCAAAGGGAATGCCCTAATTTTGGTGGAGGTTTATAAGTATAAGTCACAGATATACAAGACAGATATAAGAACACATATTTTTGAACAGCGGAAAAACAACAACTTTTATTTCACTAAAAATACGTGTTACAACAACCATACCATAATTGTCTTACAATACTTCCAAAAACATAACATCTTCGTAACTGTCTTGATTACATTATTTAAAGAAGCATAAAGAAAACATAAATAAACTGCAAAAGTCCCATAGTTGTTGTCCAAAGCCATAGTCCAAAACGAAAAGATCCAAGCAATACATTCTTTCTCTTCAAGCTGGATATGAAGGCTGGTCAAGCTGCGGTATTCCCTCCCTGTGGACCTGGGGGGGGGGGACGGAAGAAAAGAAGACGAAAGAAAAGTAGAGTCAGACATAAAGCCTGAGTAAGTCTAGGACTATTCAGTCTATGAATAAAGAACTGGGTATGATAAGTATAAACTAGAAATGGGAAAGCACCATATACTTAGTTAAGTTGTCTAGGGTCGAATATACTATCGTACCCCATATTAATCTCTGTACCCATATAAACTAGTTCCCAACAGGCACCCCATAATCAAGGTGAAGTGATCCATTTTATGATGATTGGCTCCTACTCGCATAGTTACATGTGTCTTACGGCCCCCGATGTTGTAGTTACCTATGCTGGTCCCACCATGGGGTGTATCAAGTCCCATGGTGGCGGCCCGACACAATCCTAGAATGCACAGGTATGCTACTGGTGCCCAGTGCCTTATTTTTCTGCGCCGGAGTGTGTGCACGCCCGCACCTCGTTAGAACCTACACTGTTGCACCACCGCCGTCGATTTGACCTCTTACAGTCAGCCCAGTAATCGTGCCCCACCCTGCCTAGTTTCAGGGTATCATGATACACCTTATAGGGTTACTGCTGAAAAGGGTCCCCCGCTACTAGGTTTTCTATCTCTAGCCAACATGCTAAGTTGGTTAAGTGTTTTATAAACCTAACCCCCAATCAGTCTGTTTACTTTAGCATGTTCCATTCTGATTAAGTATTAATATAATTTACTTAATCCTATCAATCCTGACTCAGCCTTAATTGTCTTATTAAAGCCTTGACCTCTCACATTAGACAGGTATTGTTGTGGCTGCCTGTTGCCGGTTGGGTCCGGGCAGTCTTACGCCACAACTCAGTCTAACCTCGGGTCCTTATTGGGCTCCATGTTTAACCACCCACATTGGATAGGTATTGTTGTGACTACTGGACAGCCGGGCAGTTCCGGGCAGGTTTACATCACAACTCAATCCAACCTCGGGTTAAACACATCGTATTTTCTATATTTACATATTTTGTCTTTCTTCTTTATTTTCTTATATGTAAATATTTGCGGCCCATTATTCAAAATCAATTTAAGCTAATGGTGTAAAGGTTTACACCAATCATGGGCCCAACCCATTCTTGAATTTGGGCCCCTCTACTTTTATATTTTCATTTATTAATTAATTTGGCCCAACGCTATTTCCCCCGTTTAATACGTTCGTTTATTATATGTTGGGCTTAGCCTTTTAAGCCCAACTTAGCCACGTGAAAAAGGGGAGGCTTAAAACGTGGTTATATACACAAAAAAGGGAATGTGAACGCATGAACTTGCAACATAACGTTGGAACTACAAAATAGAAACTGGTGTACTTGCATTGTGGTAACATATACTTTGGTCATAAAGCATAAGTGACATGAATCAAACCATGTAAACTTGTAGTTAAGTTAAGAATCTAACTAAATTAGATATCATTATTGACACATAGTCTTAACTACAACATAAACCTATATTTTTACTTAGGCATAATGTCAAACATAAGCAAATCATGTTTATAAAATTACTATATGTTTACAAAGGTGCTTACTTTTGTTACTAATACAAAGTATAGTTCAACTAGAATTATTCCAACTTAATCATGATTTTTAATCTATTCACATAATCATGGCACAAATATACCCAAACATGAAATCATGGTTTTTGATCTATTCATGTAATCATGGAATAAATATTCCTAAACATGAAATCATGGTTTTCGATCTATTCATGTAATCATGGCATAAATATTCCTAAACATGAAATCATGGTTTTTACTTTATTCATGCAAACTTGCAATTGGAATGTAAATCTAACTTAGCTATGTGTCACATATATTATCATATAATTCTTGTTAACAATATAGGCCTAACATGTTTTTCAATTAGGCATAATACCAAACATAGCCTAGTCATATTCATAAAATCAACATAAGTTCACAAAGAGGCTTACTTTTGTTTCTAATACAAAAGTATGGTTTTATACATAGATCATGATGCCAATTCCAACATAATTTCATATGAATCATAATACCCCAAATTTGATCCAATTACACAAAAAGTGATTTTGTACAAAAATATACATTATGTTGGCATAGTAGCAAAACCACATACTTGCATGAATCTTAATTAAACAACCACAAACATGTAGCTTCAACATGAATTACATACTTGCGAATATCCAATCGTATACTTGCATGAATCTCAAATAAACTACCGCAAACATGTAGTTTTTATCATGAATTACATACTTGCGAATATCCAATCGTTATATCACAACATTCCAAATCGATTAGAATCATAGCAACGCACAAATATAAATTACTATTACCACAAATCAAGTGTAATTCTCATTTTACACAAATCAAACAAAGTTATTTATTCATATCGGAATAGTACTCTACTTACAATCATGTGACGAATTCTTCAATTAAGGAATTTGAATTCTGGATTTGGAGATGCTATTCCTTTGATGTAGGCGTTGATTTGATTTGTTTAAGTTTAACTTGTAGTTGCTTTATGCTTTAGAGTTTGTCTCCTAATTGTCTCTCAAATTGGTGGCTACTCCTAGTCGTTCCTCAGCAGCATGATGGCCTCATTCTTATTTTTGAATGAATAGATTAGGTAGAGTCTAGGGTCATTTTTATAGAGTTTATGAATTGATTAGGACCGTCGATGTAGCTTGGGTTAATCGTAGCCATTCATTCGAAAGAGAGACCAATCAGGAGCTGACACCTAGCCCTCGTGACAAAATAAGCCTCAGAAATTCGGACCCAGCACAGACC
Source organism: Allium sativum (assembly GCA_030737875.1). Classification (NCBI taxonomy): domain Eukaryota; kingdom Viridiplantae; phylum Streptophyta; class Magnoliopsida; order Asparagales; family Amaryllidaceae; genus Allium; species Allium sativum. The sequence goes on along the minus strand of CM060918.1, from coordinate 157,308,660 downwards.
AGGCCAGCCAGGCCGACCAAGCAGGTCGACCTGCAAGTCGACACCCGTGTCGACTGGGCAGTCGACACGGGGGGGGGGGTGTCGACTGGCAAGTCGACACCCCTGTCGACTTGTCCTGGGCGGGAACTTTCCCGCCCTGCCTCCCTGTGTGTTTGAAATTCGAATCTTCGAGCTGTTTTCTGAATTTGAAATTTTCTGAAAACTTTGACGGGCCATAACTTGGTCATACGGACTCCGATTTTGGAAAACTCGGACTCTATTTCACGTATTTTTCCGAGACGAACGCAATGGCGTATCCCGTTTCCCTTAATTCTTTGATTTGAAATTAATTATACTTTAATTTATGAATTTCACTGTTATAGAATACACGGGGTGTTACATTCTCCCCCACTTAAAAGGATTTCGTCCCCGAAATCTTCAAGTTTAGGAAAAATATATATCCTAACATCCAAACATCCATCTACTCATCCATCAAACACGAGCATCCATTGTCCTTAAAAGACTTCTAATGCTTCATAATTATATGCGAAGTGTGTGTGTACATGTACTTATCTAATGCAAAATCAGGCGGTCTACTGATTCAGTTGACCTCCTTAATGCGAATTATGTAAGTGCTATGAATCCATTATGTATGCAAATCCTCCTATTCATGATTCTACATGAGTGCACAATCATTCATATAAATGCAACATCCATATGACAACACATTAAAGTTCAACCATATACGAATGCAAACATATATGCATATGCAATATGAAGTGACTGAGCCGATCTAAAACCTAGATTGTGTGTATATGCAACCACGAGCAACCACTAGCGACCACTTGCAACCATTTCACAATCATAAAATGTTTCAATTACATGTTTACATCCAAAAAGATTCTACCTATGGTTCTCAAGATAGGATCGAGGAGAGAAATAGGATAAAACAAAGCATCTAGAATAAGTTAACGATGTACCGCCAGAAGGTCCGGTCTGCTTCTCAGGGCAGCCTTTGCTGATGTGTCCAGTCTTCCCACAATGAAAACATTCACCTTGCTTTCTCTTCCTCTTTCTACAATCCTTGGCTATGTGCCCTTCCGTACCACAGTAATTGCATTTCCTTTTATCACGTGAGTTGTTGTTCTTGCCTCCTTTCTCGGGGTCTACCTTCTTATTCTTAGAATCGTTGGGCTTGACCTCTTTCTTCCCTTGAGAGTTTTCTGCCTCTGTCTCCTTCTTGTCCTTATCTTCCTCGTTCAGCAATGCCATCTGCACCAACCTTTCGTACGTAGCTCCCATGGGTATATGGGTCATGGCCAAACTGTGTAATGGCTCATTCAACCCTTTGACAAAGCGGAGAGCCTTCTTGTGCGGGGTGTTGACTAGGTCCAGCCCAAACCTAGCCAGCTCATCGAATTGATTAACATACTCTTTGACTGTCATATTCCCTTGCTTAAGAAATAAGAATTTTTCCAACTGAAGACTCCTTTCAGCTTCTAAGAGAAATTTAGCCTCAAACCTTGCCTTAAAGTCCTCCCATGTTTCCACTGGTCTTTCTGCATTAGTGACTTCCCACCAGTAGGAAGCCTCACCTTTTAGTAGCCACACTGCCAGTTGTACCTTCTGCCTATCTTCTACCTCAAAGATGACGAATAAGTCCTCGGTTTCCTTTAACCAATTCCTAGCTGCCACGAAGGACTTAGTTCCATGAAAGTCCTTTCCTCCCATAGCCTTAAAATCTTTACATATCTTAGCAAAAGTGTTTCCCCGCAGAGGAGGTGGAGGAAGAGGTGTTGCTGCAGCTGGATGATTTCCTGCAGCTGGGGGAGGAGGAACGGTAGGACCTGGCTGGGTGGCCCTTGCTTCTAAGAATCGTCTGAACCAACCAGGTATTGGTACACCCTTTGGCAAGTTAAGTTCTTCGGACATACTGAAACAAAAGGATAGATTCAAAATGAAGGATAAGAGATAATACCTATGGCTTTGGGGGACTTTGCCTTTTAAAATAAAATAATATTTTATCTTTTAAAAATGCTTCTTTAAATTTCCTTTTTGAAAATAAATTTTCAAAACGTTTTATCTTATCTGGTAAACCTATGCTCTGATACCAAGTGAAACACCCCACCTCCGTTAGGGTCACTCTCAAAGGGAATGCCCTAATTTTGGTGGAGGTTTATAAGTATAAGTCACAGATATACAAGACAGATATAAGAACACATATTTTTGAACAGCGGAAAAACAACAACTTTTATTTCACTAAAAATACGTGTTACAACAACCATACCATAATTGTCTTACAATACTTCCAAAAACATAACATCTTCGTAACTGTCTTGATTACATTATTTAAAGAAGCATAAAGAAAACATAAATAAACTGCAAAAGTCCCATAGTTGCTGTCCAAAGCCATAGTCCAAAACGAAAAGATCCAAGCAATACATTCTTTCTCTTCAAGCTGGATATGAAGGCTGGTCAAGCTGCGGTATTCCCTCCCTGTGGACCTGGGGGGGGGGGGGAAACGGAAGAAAAGAAGACGAAAGAAAAGTAGAGTCAGACATGAAGCCTGAGTAAGTCTAGGACTATTCAGTCTATGAATAAAGAACTGGGTATGATAAGTATAAACTAGAAATGGGAAAGCACCATATACTTAGTTAAGTTGTCTAGGGTCAAATATACTATCGTACCCCATATTAATCTCTGTACCCATATAAACTAGTTCCCAACAGGCACCCCATAATCAGGGAGAAGTGATCCATTTTATGATGATCGGCTCCTACTCGCATAGTTACATGTGTCTTACGGCCCCCGATGTTGTAGTTACCTATGCTGGTCCCACCATGGGGTGTATCAAGTCCCATGGTGGCGGCCCGACACAATCCTAGAATGCACAGGTATGCTACTGGTGCCCAGTGCCTTATTTTTCTGCGCCGGAGTGTGTGCACGCCCGCACCCCGTTAGAACCTACACTGCTGCACCACCGCCGTCGATTTGACCTCTTACAGTCAGCCCAGTAATCGTGCCCCACCCTGCCTAGTTTCAGGGTATCATGATACACCTTATAGGGTTACTGCTGAAAAGGGTCCCCCGCTACTAGGTTTTCTATCTCTAGCCAACATGCTAAGTTGGTTAAGTGTTTTATAAACCTAACCCCCAATCAGTCCGTTTACTTTAGCATGTTCCATTCTGATTAAGTATTAATATAATTTACTTAATCCTATCAATCCTGACTCAGCCTTAATTGTCTTATTAAAGCCTTGACCTCTCACATTAGACAGGTATTGTTGTGGCTGCCTGTTGCCGGTTGGGTCCGGGCAGTCTTACGCCACAACTCAGTCTAACCTCGGGTCCTTATTGGGCTCCATGTTTAACCACCCACATTGGATAGGTATTGTTGTGACTACTGGACAGCCGGGCGGTTCCGGGCAGGTTTACATCACAACTCAATCCAACCTCGGGTTAAACACATCGTATTTTCTATATTTACATATTTTGTCTTTCTTCTTTATTTTCTTATATGTAAATATTTGCGGCCCATTATTCAAAATCAATTTAAGCTAATGGTGTAAAGGTTTACACCAATCATGGGCCCAACCCATTCTTGAATTTGGGCCCCTCTACTTTTATATTTTCATTTATTAATTAATTTGGCCCAACGCTATTTCCCCCGTTTAATACGTTCGTTTATTATATGTTGGGCTTAGCCTTTTAAGCCCAACTTAGCCACGTAAAAAAGGGGAGGCTTAAAACGTGGTTATATACACAAAAAAGGGAATGTGAACGCGTGAACTTGCAACATAACGTTGGAACTACAAAATAGAAACTGGTGTACTTGCATTGTGGTAACATATTCTTTGGTCATAAAGCATAAGTGACATGAATCAAACCATGTAAACTTGTAGTTAAGTTAAGAATCTAACTAAATTAGATATCATTATTGACACATAGTCTTAACTACAACATAAACCTATATTTTTACTTAGGCATAATGTCAAACATAAGCAAATCATGTTTATAAAATTACTATATGTTTACAAAGGTGCTTACTTTTGTTACTAATACAAAAGTATAGTTCAACTAGAATTATTCCAACTTAATCATGATTTTTAATCTATTCACATAATCATGGAAAAAATATACCCAAACATGAAATCATGGTTTTTGATCTATTCATGTAATCATGGCATAAATATTCCTAAACATGAAATCATGGTTTTCGATCTATTCATGTAATCATGGCATAAATATTCCTAAACATGAAATCATGGTTTTTACTTTATTCATGCAAACTTGCAATTGGAATGTAAATCTAACTTAGCTATGTGTCACATATATTATCATATAATTCTTGTTAACAATATAGGCCTAACATGTTTTTCAATTAGGCATAATACCAAACATAGCCTAGTCATATTCATAAAATCAACATAAGTTCACAAAGAGGCTTACTTTTGTTTCTAATACAAAAGTATGGTTTTATACATAGATCATGATGCCAATTCCAACATAATTTCATATGAATCATAATACCCCAAATTTGATCCAATTACACAAAAAGTGATTTTGTACAAAAATATACATTATGTTGGCATAGTAGCAAAACCACATACTTGCATGAATCTTAATTAAACAACCACAAACATGTAGCTTCAACATGAATTACATACTTGCGAATATCCAATCGTATACTTGCATGAATCTCAAACAAACTACCGCAAACATGTAGTTTTTATCATGAATTACATACTTGCGAATATCCAATCGTTATATCACAACATTCCAAATCGATTAGAATCATAGCAACGCACAAATATGAATTACTATTACCACAAATCAAGTGTAATTCTCATTTTACACAAATCAAACACAATTATTTATTCATATCGGAATAGTACTCTACTTACAATCGTGTGACGAATTCTTCAATTCAGGAATATGAATTCTGGATTTGGAGATGCTATTCCTTTGATGTAGGCGTTGATTTGATTTGTTTAAGTTTAACTTGTAGTTGCTTTATGCTTTAGAGTTTGTCTCCTAATTGTCTCTCAAATTGGTGGCTACTCCTAGTCGTTCCTCAGCAGCATGATGGCCTCATTCTTATTTTTGAATGAATAGATTAGGTAGAGTCTAGGGTCATTTTTATAGAGTTTATGAATTGATTAGGACCGTCGATGTAGCTTGGGTTAATCGTAGCCATTCATTCGAAAGAGAGACCAATCAGGAGCTGACACCTAGCCCTCGTGACAAAGCAAGCCTCAGAAATTCGGACCCAGCACAGACCAGGCCAGCCAGGCCGACCAAGCAGGTCGACCTGCAAGTCGACACCCGTGTCGACTGGGCAGTCGACACGGGGGGGGGGGGGGGGGGGGAGTCGACACCCCCGTCGACTTGTCCTGGGCGGGAACTTTCCCGCCCTGCCTCCCTGCGTGTTTGAAATTCGAATCTTCGAGCTGTTTTTTGAATTTGAAATTTTCTGAAAACTTTGACGGGCCATAACTTGGTCATACGGACTCCGATTTTGGAAAACTCGGACTCTATTTCACGTATTTTTCCGAGACGAACGCAATGGTGTATCCCGTTTCCCTTAATTCTTTGATTTGAAATTAATTATACTTTAATTTATGAATTTCACTGTTATAGAATACACGGGGTGTTACAATCTACAACTGCATTACCCTTACCTAGAGTGTAACAACCCATAATTTTAATATATTTATATTTAAAATAAATAAATTGAATAATATGGGTTAAAAAATCAAATTTTGTTGATGATAATAATGATGATTATTGAATTGAGTATAAATAGATTTTTAAGTTAGTCTATTTAGAAATGTTGTAACTTGGGATTTGTATTTTTAACAACTAATTTAAATTTAAGTGAGTTAAGTTAAAAGAGAATTCAAATTTAAATTGTTAAATGGGGGAATTCTAAGTTGTTTAATAATGATTGAAATATAAATTTAAATGGATAAATAAATAAATTCTGGAACACAAAATATGTGAAATTGATTTATAAAATTCTATTTAAGTTATAAATTGATTTGAATGGAATTTTATAAATATTTAAATTGAATTAAATAGTTAAATGAATATTTGAATATTTTATTAATTTATTTAACTGTGAAATTTAACTGTTTTGGCAATTGTCTCGGAATCCGACGAAACTAGTCTCATTGGAACCGGAACCGGAACGGTGAATTATGATAGGATTTCAATTTGCATTACAATCCGACTTTTCGTTTGACCGTATGGAAGAAAGTGTGAATGAAATCAATGTACTAAGATAATAATTGTTTTTCATTTTTTGGCCTCACATATACATATAAGTGAATCCTTTGCCAACCCATCAGCTCATTCTCACCATACTTACGTTTTATACTTGAAAATTTTCTCTAATAGCGGAAAAACAAATTCAAACCTAGCTCAATAAAATTTCAATGCTTGAAAATAAAATCTCCTCAAACCATAGCATATTATATATCAAAACGAAGCTCTCGATGATACGAAGCTTCTGGTATGATTAGTTTCAACATGAAGTGGCCGGAGTTGCCTGAAATCGATAGTCAAAACTTTGATTTTCGTTATCGTAAGACATGAATTAGAGATTTTTGATTTAGAGGTCGATTGGAGATTTGGGGATATTGGTTTTGAAGAGGAGATTCATATGAGATCAACGGTGATAGTGGCATTGTCTGGAGATCAACGAGGTGGTCGGAATTTGTAGTTTAGGGTTTTAAAACCTCTCCGTTCCTTGGTTCGCCGGTGGCAGCTCAAACCACCAGAGCTCATGGCGAGGGCCAAGGAAGGTGCTAAATTCGAAGGGCCTTCGGTTGGTTATGGTCTCATATTCTCTAGTGGTCCGAGGAGCGAGAAATCGATGATCAAAGTAGGAGGCTGATCGGTTCTATGCGGAGGGTTCAGTAGCACGATTTTGGAGCGGGGGGAACGTGAATTGGGGTGCTAACTTGTTACCCTATAAGTGGGTGAGATTTGTTTTAATTAATTTTATATACCTTTAAATTCAATTGGAAAAATGCTTATAACTTTCTCGTTTTAACACGGATTTGGACGGGTTTGGTGCATTGGAATCGTGGCAGAATTACAGACGTTTTGGCACTGATTTGGCTGCATTGGGGACTGTGAAATTTTGGGCTCTGGTTGGACGCCCGAACCACTAAGGACCCAAAGGTGAGTGATTTTTCGCTCACGAATAACTAAATTATTCGCATGTTTATTAAATTAAATTATGAAATAAGTTTGGTTGCACGGTTGTGTTTGCTTGATGATGTGTTACTTAAATTTAACATGCAAGTGTGTTAGCATGCAGATCTAGGTTGATGATTAGTCATTTAATTAATTTATATTCTAGTTGGAAATTCTAATCCTTGTAAATCCTGAAAACAGTTTAATACTGATCAGTTGAATGGAATGGTTGTGATGGATGTTTGGTTGAAATTTATTATAGAATTGAGATTGACACTGCTAATGCTCCGTATTCAGTACAGTGCATTTGCATGTTCATTTTGACGATTAATCTCATTTACCCTTGATGTTACGGGCATCGAATAAAACCGAGATTAATCGATTTAAATAAATTAAGAACACAGAGTGAAATGATAAATCTCCGTGACCCTGTTTTGAATTGAAATGATAGATCCATCCCTGAATATCAAGAAAATTAAATTTAAAATCACTTGGCCATAGGGTAGTAGATTATATATGGACATCGGTTGGTTAAATGATTTTAAATATTCGAAATTCTATTAATAAGGAATTTTATTTAAAGGAAATGAGTCGATGTTGATAAAATTTACGTTTCCTTTAACCATCACTTGAATGTTAATGAATCGGGAAAGAGAAATTACCCAAACAAATTGAGATTTGAAAAAAAAAAAGATTTTGATATACCATGGAGTTTCCAAAATTTACGGTAAAGTGTTGAATTGAGAATTCCCATAGAATTGAGTTTTGAAATGTAAGTTATTTGAAGATACTTGAAATTTCTTCGAATTTAGCATGGATATGGATTTGAATCCGTTAAATTGAATGGTTTGTTTGATCAAGGTTGAAATGAGATAAGGAATTAAATGAACTCCATTGAGACTTGAATATAGATTCAAGTATTTGAAATTCGGAAGAAAGGAACAATTTTAGTTTAAAATTTTATTTTTAAAGATTCTATATATATATACATACCTTGCTTGATTTCAAAATAAATTATTCCGTTCCTTCAAAATTATTTATTCAAACTTTAACCTATAAACTATTCCATTATAAAGCTATTTCCTTTATATTTTATTATTCAAAACTATCTAGTAAACTTTTAATTTATGTAAATACATGATATTTTAAATTATCTTATTGTTTTTAATTATTCTATTATATTATATCTTTTATTTAAAGATTTTCTTATAAACATTTATTTTCATTTGTATTTTTATGAATTGTAAATTTCTTCCGAATGGAAAGTGTTTGGATTTAAACCGTTGGGTCAATGGAGTTGGAATAAGCTATTTGAATATGAATCGATTTTTGAAATATTATATGATTATAATATAGGGATATGGAATATATTCTAGTTTAGAATATAATCGGGTTTGGTATTTCCGACGACAAATCGATTTTTGAAATGATTATGATGTTGATAAGAAATATATTCTACTCGAATATGAATCGATTCTGAAATGTTATATGATAATAATATATGGATATGAAATATATATTCTAATTTGGAATATAATCGGGTGTTGTATGATTATGATATGCTGATATGAAAATTATATTCTTTTTTTGAATATAAATTGGGTTCGAAGCAAAACATGATATTTTGGATATAAAGCGAACCTTTGTGAAATGTAAAAGAACCAACCGATGTGGAAAAATGTAAACATTGGTTGTTAAAGAAGACGGAGTCGACAAGTGGCATTCTCTCTATCAATGTCGATACCACTTCAACAACTGTGAACGTTATGACGTATTCAGAATGAAATATGATGACTTGGAGGCGATTACTGGATTTGAAGAAAGAGAACGATGATGGAATAGCCTTGACCTTCAGGTCATAATTGAAATGACTAAAACAGGAGCCATACCGTGACTAATTGAGGTAGCACCTCTGATCGAACACACTCCTCCGGTACTATTTCTATGACTATGATGAGGATGAATTAGGGCCCTTTTTGATTTGGGAGTGTGATCCGAGATGGGCGGTAGTGGCTGCTATGCGTTACCACTTGTCCGGGAGTGCAATTGGTAGAATCCTACCCTGGGAATTGCCTCGAGTACCTTGTCATATTTATCCATATCGAGACCCATATGATTTTGATTTATCATTGCCTTCTATGGAGTGCCCTTTAATGACACCAGTACGGTGAATTTACGGTACTGTATAGACTGTTGATGCCTGTAAACGGCGTAAGGGTAATATGGTAATCCCACTTACGCTATTTTATGATATTTACTTTACTAGATAGACACTATCATAATAGCGTATTATACTATGTATGTATTAGTTTAACGGATCCTCCGGAGATGGAAAAAAATCCCGTAACATCTCTTGAGTTACTGCACCCATGACACTCAAGTTGTTTCGCATTTTAATTTGACTAATATGAGATTGATTTAGTGCTAATCCAAGTGTTTGTTGTGTTTTCTTTTTATGCAATATGCTCGGGTCAGCAGAAGTTTGCAGTTAGCGAAGTTCCTTTGCCTTGGAGATCGAAGATGAAGATTTGGTATACATCTATTACATATATATACGTATGTATTTTTCCACTGCACTTTGTTCCACTGTCATGTTATGTAAATCTGTATGTGTTAGACCAAAGATTGGCTCTAACACCCAAAATAGATATGAATTCAATGAAATAGAATCAAAAAGCAATAAAGAACACGCAATTTATAGTGGTTCGGCATTAACGAGCCTACGTCCACTTTGTTTTCTTTTAATTGATAATTTGAATACGAATACAACAATGATTCTCACTCAACCTCACAATTACAATGCATAAACTCACTCAAATCTCTCAAAAATGGACTTTAAGAGATGATTTTGATCCGAATATGATTGTAGAATTCGGCTATGGAGGAAGTATGGACTGAGAATTTGCCAAAAGATCCTTTCAAATGCCTCTAGATGGTGTATTTATAGGTGAAAAATCTCCTCGAAGTGGCTCCGGTTCGGAATTGTGTGGCATCCATCCCTTGAGAGTCGGGTTCGGAGGCTCCAAGATGGCTACAGCGCATTGATTTAGTAGGAGATCGCGGGAGAAATGGTCAGATCTTGTCCGAGTCTTCAGGGGATACGTGCAACAACGGCTACAGATTCAAAGGGAAAAAGGGGTTCAGATCGGGGCCTCCGATCCGACCCGGTGAAGCAACTTGCTGTCCCTTGATGCTGCTGACGTACTCATCTGATCTGAACCGATGGGATTGCTTGCTTTCTTCTGATGTCGCTGAAGTGTTCCTCCAATCCGAACCACTGAAGCCACCTGCTTTATGATGTTGCTGCCATATTTTTCCGATTCGAACCGATAAGGCCATTTGCTAACTTTGGTATTGCTGACGTATTACCGATCCCATCCGATGTAATGAAGCTGCTGACGTATCTCTCCGACCCGATCCGATGTGGTCTCTGCGTTCTTGATCTTTACTCACCTCCTGCACTATCTTCCTCTGATCCGAACCGATTGGTATCTTCCTCACTATTTACTCTTTGTGTAGCCTAGTTCACAAAGTAGGCTAACATTTTGCCCCCTCGAAGTACACTCTTATTTAAGATAAAGTGTGCTTCGAAGCAATTTACAAGACATCCTTTGAACCAGAGTCATTGAATGATTGCCTTCGGTTCGGATCCCGATCCAAACGGGTTTCCTTCAGTGGCACATCCGAACAGATACACCGGTATCACCTTCCCATGGATCAACAGGCCATCGGGCCTTTGTGGGCTTGACTTCCGGTCCGAACGGTTGGGAAAGACTAGGAATACGAGTGGTCACTACGATTTCATATAAGTATCCCCCCTTTCCTTCTTCCTCTTCCTTTTTATTGTCCTCTTCCAAGGAAATTTTCCTCAAAAACCTAGAATTTCAAAAACTCCGAAACTCTCTCATTTTAATCCCCAAATCCAACACATAGGTAGTTTTATAATCTTGAATCTCATCTTTATAATTGCTTTTAGCTTAGATTCGCGGTTTCCTTGAACGATTCCAGCGAGGTATTCAATGGATTTCGTCGCCATGACCTCCTTCACTCCGCCATCGTCGTTCGTAGCGTTAAATCTCTCTCGAGGCAGTGCTGGAGGGGGTTAAGATTCTTCGTTAAGCGTTCGAATGCATCAGTGCTCAATTTCAGTTGGGACTCTCAACACATGATCGAGCTTGACCCCAAAGAGGAGGAAAAAATGGAGAGGAGAGGTGCCGGGGATCGGTTCGGGTGACAAGACAAAGAGGAGGAAAAAAGGGAAAGGTAAAGTGCAGGGGATCAGTTTGGATGTCAAGACAGAGGCGAAAATGGGGTTTAACTGACTGGTTCGGGTCGATTTTGCAAGCCAATAGAAGAACAAGAATTACTTGGCCGGACCGGATCGGAATGTGAAACAAAGAAGGGGAGAAGCATGGTTGTTCAATCCGATCCGGACCGTCTAAGTACTCACATCTATACCGATCCGATTTTGGTCACTGGGCACCAACTCTTGTCCCATGCTAGCACAAGGCTTTCTCCCCGATCCGACCCTAGTGCGTGTATCCGAACCGAACCGAAAACCAGTCCAAGATTGCACATAAGACCTTGCTTAGCTGGTTAAACCAATTCTTAATATAATCTTCAACTTAATGGACAGTTAGGATAGTGCCTTGCGAACATAAACAAATATCAAGAACCGTTCTGAACATTACTGCTTCCTTGGACCTTTACATTATGCTTTCATGTATTTACTTTGCATCTTTGTCACACGTAGCACACACTTTAGTTCACATGCACACACGGGGGACATGGGCAACTTTACTCTAATCCTTGCCATTTTTTCTTCAATAGTCTTGCGATCATGGCCGAGAGACGTTCTTCTAGATTAGCGAAGAAGACGGAAATTGCAGAAACTTCTGAGAAATATACTCTCGATGACATATCTTCCTTTTCAGACCCTGAATGGGACGATGAGGGCCTAGATTATGAAATGGGAGCACATAACAACGAAACACCTTCGGACAGCGAAGTTTCTCTAGGCTATGAGGAGGAAGGTGGGATTGGAGATTACCGAGCTCCTAACGAATTTGAGTCTGCCATTATCTTGGAATCACCCATAGACTCTGTTGAATCAACGATCGACGATGATAGACTTGCTCTCATATGTCTAAAGCACGGTACACTAAGAAGGGATACTCTGGTGCCGTCGAAAACTGACCGTCCTCACAGTCCTCCAGAAGGGTTTATGGCAATCACCCGATTGATGTGCATGGTGGGGGCTATTCCACCGTTTTCTCCTTTTGTTGTCGACTTTCTAAGACAGATACGGATTGCCCCCATACAGCTGCATCCCAACTCCTATGCTTACATATATACCTTATATGTAGCATACCATGAGATCTTAGGTACAGAGCTCACTTTCGATGACGTTCATTTCTTTTATAACTTCAAGCATCGAACTCGAGAAACTCCTTCTTTCTCTTACTTCAAATCAGTCCCAAAAAGGAAAATAATTTCAGCGCCATTCAGCAGCAAGGCCGGCGATTCCAAGCTGGAATGGTTTTATATAAGGCAACAGCCGGGATGTGCTAGGAGATGGACAAAATCAAGTAAAGCATCGGTTTTCTAAATCTCAACTCTGAATGTTCACGCCAACACATTAATCTGTTTTATTTTTGTTTGCAGTTGATAATCCAAAGCAAATATCAGATCAAGTGTACTTTGATCGGATGCATCAGCTCCTTAATGGCGACCAAAAATTTCTGACCATCGATGAAGTCCTTAAGGATGAATACCTTCATCATCACGGGCTATTGTCCATTACCCGTAGCATAGGTCACGGGTCGGGTCCATATGTATACATCCCTCCAGTGGATGTAATTCCAGGAATGGGCGAGAGCTCGAAAAGCCCCACAATGCCACTTCGAACTTCACCTTCGCCATCTTTGACTCAAGACGATGAGCTAGCCAACATAGCCAAAAAACACCGAGAAGGGTACATCGCCCCTGGGGATGCTATTTCTCCTGAGAAATCACTATCTCCTAAAGAACTGCCAACAGATGCTTCCCAGGGAGATGTTCCTAGTACTGAAGATCCTACATTTCAGGGTTTGGAAGATCTCCCCCACCTGAAACTATCTATACTTCTGAGGATTTTGGCACAAATCCTTTAGTTTTTACTTCTTCAAAGGAGACTACCGCTGTAAAGGCCAGAGTGTCCACTCACGCTGACTCAGCTTCGGACTCGGGTTTGTCGGGGGAGGGGGGACACCACTTAGGATGCACTTAACACAATAGCACCACACTTTACAGCACTTACTTCTCATGAGAATACTGATTCTGAATTCCACTTGCATTGTTGCGCAGGTACAATGTCTGGCCCTCATTATGACATCAGGAAAATTCGTCGCAGCATGACTAGACCCCCTTTAGATATTGAGCACGATCGCCGCGAAAGCCGGGGGAGAGAGGATAGAAGGCCTTATGACTCTTATCAGTCGCGGACCTCGCGCTCTCGCTCCCCCGTTCGGTCGGATCCAGAGCGATACAAAAGCTACCAAGGTCGTCGGGGAGAAGAGATGTCGCAGTCCAAAGATCAAACCTCTCCTCAGGAAAAACGCAATAGGGAAAGGAGCCCGCCGAAAGATACCGACTCACGTGGCAAGCATAAGGTTTCTGCTAAGCGGCCTAGGAAGGGTGAGGAAGCCATTGTGCCTGCTCATCATAAGGATACTGAGTTAACATATAGCGCAACTCCACCATTGGATGCTGAAGCTAAGGTTAAACGGGCATATCCGGAGAAACAATTCCCCGAACACTATTTTGAAAACCTGACTTTCTTACCTGCCCTCGAGCCCATTTCCTCGAGGTGGGCAGACGAGGCCAAGGCAAAAATTGACGCGGTCGAAAGACAATATTCGGAGATGTTCAAGTATTCGCGAAACCTTTCCAGAATCATCCAAACTCTAATCACGGATACTGACTCGATGAAAAAGACTGCAGAAGCCGACGCAAAAGACTTGAAAAATTTGGGGAAAGATCTTGAGGATACTCAGGCCCAACTTGTCATTACTCAACGGGATGCTACAACTTCAAGCAGCAACTTGAAGAGCTACAAAAACGTTATCATGACTTGCTCGAGTCTCACAGTCAAGAGCGCTTGGAGCTGAAAAAGCAAGCAGAAGACGCTAAGTCGGATAACGCTAAAATGCAACTTGCTTACACTGCTCTTGAGCAAGAAAAGGCCGAGCTAGCGAGGAAGAACGCTGAATTGGAAAAGCGTAATGCTGACTTGGCTTCCAAGTTGATGGAGGCCGAGAATAGGGCTGCCCTAGCGGAGGGTAATGTTGAAAGTGTTAATAAGTCCGCCGAAGAGACCCGCAAGCAGCTGTCAGAGGCCCAGGAGGACGTGCATGGTTTCGGCGAATTAATGATCGAATTTTTTTCGCATATAATTCGTCATCGAAACATCTCTTGGATTGAAGATTATCCGACTACCTTGGTTCACATATGGAGCCAAATTGTTGAATGGGAGAAAGAAGAACTCAAGGTAGATTCCGTCGACGAAGACAAGCTCATGAAAAAATATCTAAGAGATAATGAACCGGCACGCCTGGCTGAGGGGCATCGCCTCATCGCCGCTGCTATGGAGGAGGAAAAGAGGATGGCAAAACAAAAGCATATCTCTGAGGATAGTTCTTCTTCTACTACCGCTCAAACTCCTGAAGTTGAGGGATACAACCCTGAAAACCCGGAGATCCCTCAGGCATCTCTTTTATCCCCCATTCCCGAGACGGCGTCAGAGACGGCAGTCACTCCAGCTGTGAAATCATCTGAAGGTATCTCTACCTTTTCACCCCAATTCGTCAAAGTTGTCTCCAATTTTCATTACATAATTGGGCAATCAATGAAGGATCCTTTATTTTCTCCTAAGTTGATAAATGTTGCTTCTCATTCTGTAGGTGTTGAACCGTCTGATAAGACAGACGTGCCTCAGGGAACTACCGCCGGAGCAAAGTCAGCGGAGAAGGCTGAAGGAGAAACTGATAAGGCTGATGCTCCTCACGATGACGAGATGATAGACGCCTTGAAAGATGATGGCGATAGCGAGGGGCATGAGGAAGACCCTGATGTGGATATAATCGGGGATCCAAAAAGTGCTGATGACATCACTTTGGCTGAGATGAAAGCCGAACAAGATAAACGTATGCAGCAAAAGGTTGAAGATCTGGACCCCGAAAGCCTTAAGCCCCTTGCAGTGGTGGACCCTAGATCAAGTTTAGTTGTTAAGCTTTCAACTAGATCTATTACAGAAGAACTTACTAAAAAGTCTTCTCTTGATTCCAGCATTCCATCTCCTGGGAAAAAACCAACTGATTCTAGCACTTCGGTTGCAGGGAAGAAAAAGTTGAAACGCGTTCTGACCGAAGCTGAAAAGGAAGCTAAGGCAGCTCAGAAAGCTGCTAAAAAATCCAAGTTTGATCCGAAGCCCAAATGATGAAGTGCTTCGTTTTATTTTGGCATTTAATTGGTTCGCAATGGTTGTAGCGAGTGCGGCCCTCGCATCTTCTTTTTTGCTTGTTTTCCATGTACAAACTTGTACGTTTGTAAATAAAAATAGTTTATTTCCTGCAATGCCTGATAGTCGTTAGTTCAGCACTTATGTAAAAATACAAAAGTATGTCATACTAAAGTTATAAAATGTGGTCGTGGTGGAGGGGAGTATGTGTGCACATGCTTGCCCCCAGTCAACCTTGAATAACTGAGCAAGAACTATTCAAGATTAAAATAAATTAAAAAGTCCAAATGTCCCCGATTCTCTGACGGGGCCATATTCTTTTGTCATGTGTTCTTTCTGGCATCTTTATACTCTCCTGTCTCATATCCAAGTTAGAGTTTTCATTGAGGCGGTCTCTCATCTGGGTGCACCTTCACGCCTCAGAGGACGTCGTCTTCCCATCCTTTATACTCTCTCTCGATTCTTGAGAGTTAGAGTTAAGAATGTTGTTTTCCCATTCTTTTATGTCTTATCGTACAAACAGTCGTTTTGTTTGTTCCTGCATATAGGTCATCTCCAACTTTAATTTAACATTTCGTGTTCCACAGTCATAGCAGAATAATAGTTGAAGATATAAATAATGCAAGAAAGTAAATGACATACGATATTTTTATAGTGGTTCGGCTAAGTCGTAGCCTACATCCACTTTATAATCTTTTGTTCACATAAGCAGACTTTTTAAGGCAAGTTGTGCCTTTTTACATAGCTTATGAAAACAAAAGAGATGACATTTCATATTTAGCTCAGATATCGTCGTAGGTGCTGAGCGTTCCAGGCTCTGGGTATCTCTTCACCGTCCACAGTCGTTAGCTTGAATGCTCCTGTATCAAGCTTCCGTTGGATGGTGTACGGTCCTTCCCATTTTGGACCCAACTGGGTTGAAGGCGGGAAGACTCGTTTCAGTACTAGGTCTCCTGGTTCAATGGTTTTGAGGCGAACCTTTTGGTCATAATAACGTGCTACTTGATGTCGATGTCTTGAGGCACGCAAGTAAGCTTCATCTCTTTTTTCTTCAATCATATCAAGAGACTCTAGAAGGAGCGCTTTATTCGTCATCGGGTCATAGTACGCAATTCGATGAGAAGAGACTTCCAATTCTACCGGGATCACCGCTTCAGACCCAAATGAAAGTGAATAGGGAGTATGGCCGGTAGCCGTCTTAAAGGTCGTCCTGTATGCCCATAAGGCTAATGGCAACTCATCTACCCATCTAGCTTTGGCATGTTTCAGCCGCTTCTTTAGAATTGATTTAATGACTTTATTTACGGCTTCGACCTGTCCATTTGACTGCGGATGAGCTACCGCAGTGTATCGCTTATCAATCTTGTATTCCTGGCAAAAGCTTTTGAACTCAATGCTGTCAAATCGTGTCCCATTACCGGTTATGATGGTCTTTGGAATTCAAAATTGACAAATAATGTTTTTGACTGTGACGGCCCGCCCCACACCTGCCTGCATTTCCTCCGAAGGTGCGTTGTACACATGCCGGACTAGCACGGAACGGTCGCCAAAGAATGGAAAGAAGAGAATGAACTAACAAGGAACCTGTAGAATGTCTCACAGCGCATGGAACAAAATATAATAACAACATAATCTTGACATAAAACAGGCGAGACAGTGCATAAGCTGAAAACTAAACCAACATAGCAGCGGAAATCCAAATACAGCTTATTACAACTTTCCAAATCACTGTCTCTAAAACAAAAGAAAGCTAAAGTAGAAGATGCACTACTAATGCCCAAGCAGTGATCTTCAACAACACAGGGAGAATACTACATATATCATATGTGGAAGCCTCCTGCTCGTCTCCGAATCAGCTACCCGTGCATACCCAGCTAACCTGTCTTTAGTCTGCTCGTGAGAGCACCCAGAGTAATAAGAAGAGGCATAAAACTCTGGGTCAGACAAAAATTCCGGTATGAGCGATAAGCAGCTAAACAGAACAATAACAGGTATACTAAACCATACCTGAACCTGGACCTGCAACCAAAGAGTTAGCACTACATACCGTACAATACTCTAAGGTGCCACAAAACAAATGGTGTACAGATAACCGGGGGGGGGGGGGGGGCGTGCATGTCATAATGATGGCAAACAAGTCAAGCATAGCAACCATCCTCACATCTCTCACTCAGTGCATAAAGCATACGATGTCCACCACTGTTAATCACTAGACCCATCGAAGTAGTGACGAAGTTCGACTTGTACAACTACTGCTACTACTACCAAGCTTACCACATGGAGTCATGTCCAAATCTTTACAAATGACCCCACTTCATTGGTCTATAGCCCCTTTAGTCATACCTAGGCCACTGTGACCCTGGATCCATTCACGTACTCCCTACACATAGTGATTCAAAGTTACAGACATCGACAACCCCTTAGCACTCGTCCCGCAGCAAAGCCCAACTCATTGAAGCCGACTCATTGATTCCCAATAGGATCCTGAGTACAAACTCCCCATTTGGACTACCTTTGCATCTCGGGTTATTGATCTTCTCCGGATCGGTTCTTTACTTCAGTCTATACTTCAAAGTCGGATCGTGATTCGCGTCTCGAGTCCAAGCATCTCGGTTCGGATCGGTCGAGCTACCCCCATCGGATCGGGTCGGGGTCCTCATCCTGTGGCGGTTCGGATCGGTCATCATCACCTCCAGGCGGATCGGGTCGGTCATCATCACCTCCAGGCGGATCGGGTCGGGTTCTTCAAGTCCAATCGCCATGCATCGGTTCGGTTCGAAGGTGGCCATGCGGGTCGGGTCGGAGAAGATGCTTCCCAATTTTTCAGATCGTCTCGTGGATACACTGCTTGGAGGGTGGTTCGGTTCGGATGCCCTTCCTCCGATCCGATCCGCATCGGCCAGTTTCCTGCAGCTTCTTCCAGCGATTGTTTACGCCACTCGACGGCGTTTTCGACTAATCTAACACTTCTAGACAATCACAAATCATACCATACAGTCATAGCAACATGTAACATCAACCACAAACATCAAAACAATAACTTGATAGGTTAAAATAGATCAAACATAGCCAAAATCCCATATTTCCCCATAAGCACGTTTAGGCAAAACTAATGGTATGATTAGCAAAACTTAACCAAATCAAACTAAATTTCTAACAGAGGTCTAAAACATTATTTTCGAATTTATAAATATTTTTCCAAAATTTATTAGTGTATAAATTCGCTAATCTTCACTAATTACCCTTAATTAACTGTAATTAGTGTCAAAACAATGCTAATCACTCACCTTGGACACAAATGAAATTTTCAGAATTGAAACCACGCTGATTTGGGCGAATACTGATGTCTAACAACAGCTCTAATACTGATTTGGTGAAGATCTTCTTTGATTTGATGTAGATTAAGCCAAAACTTGATTAGAAAATGATTAGAAGTTGATTTGGGTGTTGGAGGACATTGTTAGGGTTTCAAGAATGAAAGTGGCGGCTGAAAAATGAAAATAAGATCGTTCTCTAACTTATTTCAGCCTCCTCATAACCCTAATCCCTAAATTCCCCATTGGGCCTAGCTGTTAATCACCCGGTTAAGCCCAATTAAGCTGTTTTTCACTATCTGAAACTTGTTTCAGCCATATCTCCCAAACGGTAAGTCCGTTTGGCTAATGTGACCACTCTACGGAATTGTAAACCAACAAACAAATCTAATGAAAGTGGTTTCAGGTCAAAATTCCTTTCCAGTCAAAAGTTATGGCTAAAACAGTACCAGCTAGGGGCAAAATGGTCATTTAAAAATCGGGAAAAATCATGAACATGGGAAATGACCCCAATTGTCGTCTCCCAAAGTTACATGACCATACGACTTCGTATGTGAAAGAAATAAATATTCTACGATACCGCGATGCGTAGAATGCGGGTTGTTACATTCTCTCCCCCTTAAGAAATTTCGTCCCCAAAATTCCTTAAGCCAAAACATATAAAAGATCCCGCATGCTTACCAATCATATACAACAATCAACCATGCAAAAGAAACAAAGCAAACCTATCCTAGCATGCGGAAAAACTAAATCGAAATTGAAATCTTACTAGGCGAAGAGTTCTGGATACGTCTTCCTAATGCTCTCCTCTGTCTCCCAAGTACAGTCATTCTCATTCTCGCCCCACTGAACTTTGACTAGATTCACCGCTTTCCTCCGAAGTTGCTTCGTATCGTTCCCAACAATACGCATAGGCATGCGGTTCCCAACCGCCTCGGGTTCAACTTCGATATCATCCAACTGATCAGGTGAAATAGTCACATCTGGGTCGTGCACGAACTTTCTTAACTGGGAAACATGAAATACGTTGTGAACTCCTGCCATCTTCTCTGGTAATTCAACTTTGTTCGCCAAATTCCCAATTTGCTCAAGAACTGGGAATGGACCAACAAATCTTGGTGTTAATTTGCCTCTCCTGCCAAATCGTATCACGCTCTTCAACGGAGAAATGTTGACAAACACCAAGTCACCAATGGAGAACTTTAATTCTCTTCTCCTCTTATCAACATAACTCTTCTGTCTATCTTGGGCAGCCTTCATTCGCTGTTGGATAATCTTAATCTTAGCTGAAGTTTCTCTTATCACATCGGGTCCAAGCACAAACTTCTCGCCAGTTTCTACCCAACATGACGGTGAGTTGCACGGTCTTCCGTACAAAGCTTCAAACGGAGCCATACTGATACTGGATTGGTAGCTATTATTATATGCAAACTCTACTAGATGCAAATGGTCATCCCATGATCCACCAAAATCCAATACATAAGCTCTCAAGAGATCTTCCATTATACGATTCACCCTCTCTGTTTGACAATCGGTTTGAGGATGATACGCGGTACTGAGACGTAATTCTGATCCTAACGCGTCTTGTTAGCTCTTCCAAAATCCACTAGTGAACAACGGATCTCGGTAACTTACAATGCCTTTGGGTATTCCATGAAATCTCACTACCCACTTTACATATAGTTCAGCTAACTTAGCTGCCGTCCTATTCGACTTGACGGGTATAAATCTTGCACTCTTGGTCAATCGGTCCACAATCACCCAAATGCTATCATGGCTCGATCTAGTCCTTGGTATCCAATCAATGAAATCCATTGACACTTGTTCCCATTTCCATTCTAGAATTCCTAATGGTTGTAACAAACCACTAGGCTTCTTTTGCTCAGCTTTAACTAGCTGGCTGTTCATGCATTTGGATATAAACTTCCCAATGTCTCTTTTCATCCCTTCCCAGTAGTAGGTCTGCTTCATGTCTCGGTACATCTTGTTACCACCGAGGTGTATAGTCAGTTTTGAGTGATGACATTCTCTAAGCACTTCATCTCTCAATCCATTGACATTGGGTACAACTAGTCTTCCATTCTTTCTAAGCCATCCATCTCGATCAAGCCCATACCTGTTCATCTCCTCATCGATACCCATCTCTAACTTGGAAATGATTTCCAATAGGTTAGGATCGTCCCTCTGACTAGAGCCGATCCGCTCAATCAAAGTGGGTCTGATTGTCAAACTTGCTAACATTTCTGGATCCAACTCGCACTTTGGTCTGAAATCATACCCAGCGATGTACTCCAGTTGCTTCCATTCAAGAAACATAGCCCCTAAACTAGCATGTCTTCTACTCAATGCATCAGCTACCGCGTTGCCCTTTCCGGGTGTGTATGCGATATCGAAATCATAGGAAGCCAAGAATTCTAACCATCTTTGCTGTCGGAGATTTAGATCCTTT
Source organism: Allium sativum (assembly GCA_030737875.1). NCBI lineage: Eukaryota > Viridiplantae > Streptophyta > Magnoliopsida > Asparagales > Amaryllidaceae > Allium > Allium sativum. The sequence goes on along the minus strand of CM060918.1, from coordinate 157,287,218 downwards.
TGGGAGAAAAGATACTTTAACGATTTATGATCGGTAAACAACTCGAATCTTTTCCCAAGAGATAATGTCTCCACATCTTCAATGCGAACACGATCGCTGCCGATTCCAAATCATGGGTAGGGTATCTTTTCTCATGCGGTTTCAGTTGCCAACTTGCATAAGCTACAACCCTACCTCCTTGCATCAATACAGCACCAAGTCCGGTACCACATGCATCTGTGTATACCGTCATCTCTTCATTCCCCTTAGGAATGACTAACACTGGTGCACATGTCAACTTGTCCTTTAGACCCTTGAATGCGTTCTCGCACCTTTCGTCCCAGACAAAAGCTTGATTCTTCTTGGTCAACTGAGTCAACGGTGCCGCTATCTTGGAGAAGTCTTGGATAAACTTACGATAATATCCAGCTAACCCCAAGAAACTTCTTATGTCCGTTGCATTCTTGGGCGTAGAACAATCTTGTACCGTAGCCACCTTCGCAGGATCCACGGTAATACCATTTTCTGAAACAACATGGCCCAAGAATCTCACTTCCCTTCTCCAGAAGTGACACCTAGAAAACTTTGCTTTCAATTGGTATTTTCTCAACACCTCGATCACTATTCTTAAATGTTCCTTGTGTTCTTCCTTTGTCCTCGAATAGACCAAAATATCATCCATGAACACAAGGACAAACTTATTCAACTGATCTCTGAATACTCTATTCGTAAGATCCACAAAATATGCTGGAGCATTGGTCAGCTCGAATGGCATGACCAACCACTAATAAAATCCAAACGGCATCCGGAATGTCGTTTTAGCTATACTCTCATCTTCCACTCTAAGCTGATGAAAACCTGTCGCGAGATCCAACTGAGAGAATACTCTCGCGCTACTTAACTGATCAAACAAATCATCTATCCGCGGTAGAGGATACTTGTTCTTCCTCGTCACTTTATTCAACTCGCGGTAGTCTACACACAAACGAAGTGAACCATCCGCCTTGGTAGCAAACACAACTGGTGCTCCCCATTCAGAAACACTCCTTCTGATAAATCCCTTCTTCAAAAGATCGCTGACGCACACCTCGAGCTCTCGCTGCTCCCTTGGTGCCATACGACGTAGTGGCATCACTATAGGTCTGGCATCTTTCACCAAATCAATACAGAACTCAATCTCTTGGTGTGGTGGAAGCCCGGTCACTTCCTCGAAGACATCCGGATATTGGCCTACCATGGGCAACCCTGACAACTCACTATGCGGGATGTCGAGGGAATTTAGAAAACTAGCCATTACCCCATCACCGGGTAGACCACCAAACACTACCCTCCACCCTTCATCCGCTCTAGCTGTCATCAAAAAGCCCTCACAGTCTACCACCACCCCGTATCTTTGGAGCCAATCGACTCCCAAAATAATGCCAAACCCAGTAAAGCCCAAAACAAAACAATCACAAACACACATGCATTCATGACTCGATAAGACCACATTACGACAAATCATGCTAAGGTTAGTTGAACCACCAATTGGGTTCGTCACTACTAAAGGTCTATCGACAATCTCGGGCTCTAGTCCCAACCTATCTACCAGGTCACTAGATATGAAAGAACTGGAAGCCCCGGTATCAAACAAAACTCTTACTAGAACATCATAAACAGAAAGCATACCTTGAATGACGACGTTCTTTCCCTTCTCCGCCGCGGTTGGGGCATTCGACGAAGAAGGAATAGCATTAAGGGCATATGCTTTCACCATCTGCTTTTCTTTAGGGGGTTGCAGACACTTGTCCTTATGGTGTCCCACTTGGCCACAGTTGAAGCACTTCCTATCCGCTGGCTTGGCCCGACAATTACTAGCATAATGGCCCTTCTTACCACAGCTGAAGCACTTAACCTATTTCTTATTCTTTTTCTGGCCATCCTTATTCTGATTCTGCTTCCTCTTATTCTGAGAACTACTCTTGCCCCCACCACTTGCTTGCTGCTTTGGCTCCTCTGTAGATGTGAGCTCAGTCTTTGGCTTAGGGTAAAGACTCTCTGACCTCAATGCTTTCCCTACAATCGATTCAAATGTCTCATCGATGTGGTTAATAAGCCTTTCCCCTAAGTACTGATCCAAACAATTATGAACTTCTCGTTCTTCTTCTCGGCAATATCAATAAGAGATAACCCTTACTTCGACAAAGTGTCGAATTCGGCAATATACTCCGAGACAGCTCTGCCATTCTGCTTGAGTTCTAAGAATCTCTTAAACAACACTGACTTCTGGGCAGCTGGAATGAACTTCTCGCTAAAGCGAACCTTAAACTGCTCCCAAGTAATCTGATCCTCGAGAGTAGCTGCCTTTATAGCATTCCACCAATTCATTGCCCGTCCTTGCAGCTGACGGGATGCTAGCATTCTCTTATCGCATCCTCGATACCCAAATCTTCAAAGATACGTTCGCAACTATCCAACCAGTCCTGAACATCCATAGCCGACTCCGTTCCATGGAACGGCCTCCCACCAAGACTAGTATAGTCCTTATTCAGCTTGGCGAAATCGACCCTAGGCGCCTGCACTATTGGACCACCACCATTACTACCATTGGGAGCTGCCCTCTGCACATCCCTAAGCATCTCTCTCATGAGGTCAGTAAACATCGTCCTCATGTCAGCAGCATTCCCATTATTGGCTCCTCTACCGGCACCTCTTACGTATCGGCTCATCATTCAATCTGTAAAGAGAAAACGATTAACCATCTCCATAGTGGTGCTAGTGCAGTGTGACTTTATCCTTAGCTATACTAATAGTATATATATAGCTTTTGAAAACCAAAATAATCACAAATACGCGCTCTCATATACGTATACTATGTCTCCCTGATGACTTCCCTAGGTTAACTACACAACCTAGAGCTCTGATTCCAAATGTGACGGCTCGCTCCGCACCAGCCTGCATTTCCTCCGAAGGTGCGCTGTACACATGCCCGACTAGCACGGAACGGTCGCCAAAGAAAGGAAAGAAGAGAATGAACTAACAAGGAACCTGTAGAATGTCTCACAGCACATGGAACAAAATATAATAACAACATAATCTTGACATAAAACAGGCGAGACAGTGCATAAGCTGAAAACTAAACCAACATAGCAGCGGAAATCCAAATACAGCTTATTACAACTTTCCAAATCACTGTCTCTAAAACAAAAGAAAGCTAAAGTAGAAGATGCACTACTAATGCCCAAGCAGTGATCTTCAACAACACAGGGAGAATACTACATATATCATATGTGGAAGCCTCCTGCTCGTCTCCGGATCAGCTACCCGTGCATACCCAGCTAACCTGTCTTTAGTCTGCTCGTGAGAGCACCCAGAGTAATAAGAAGAGGCATAAAACTCTGGGTCAGACAAAAAGTCCGGTATGAGCGATAAGCAGCTAAACAGAACAATAACAGGTATACTAAACCATACCTGAACCTGGACCTGCAACCAAAGAGTTAGCACTACATACCGTACAATACTCTAAGGTGCCACAAAACAAATGATGTATAGATAACAGGGGGGGAGGGGGGTAGGGCGTGCATGTCATAATGATGGCAAACAAGTCAAGCATAGCAACCATCCTCACATCTCTCACTCAGTGCGTAAAGCATAAGATGTCCACCACTGTTAATCACTAGACCCATCGAAGTAGTGACGGAGTTCGACTTGTACAACTACTGCTACTACTACCAAGCTTACCACATGGAGTCATGACCAAATCTTTACAAATGACCCCACTTCATTGGTCTATAGCCCCTTTAGTCATACCTAGGCCACTATGGCCCTGAATTCGTTCACGTACTCTCTACACATTATGATTCAAAGTTACAGACATCGACAACCCCTTAGCACTCGTCCCGCAGCAAAGCCCAACTCATGAAGCCGACTCATTGATTCCCAACTGGATCCTGAGTACAAACTCCCCATTTGGACTACCTTTGCATCTCGGGTTATTGGTCTTCTCCGGATCGGTTCTTTACTTCAGTCTATACTTCAAAGTCGGATCGTGATTCGCGTCTCGAGTCCAAGCATCTCGGTTCGGATCGGTCGAGCTACCCCCGTCGGATCGGGTCGGGGTCCTCATCCTGTGGCGGTTCGGATCGGTCATCATCACCTCCAGGCGGATCGGGTCAGTCATCATCACCTCCAGGCGGATCGGGTCGGGTTCTTCAAGTCCAATCGTCATGCATCAGTTCGGTTCGGCGGTGGCCATGCGGGTCGGGTCGGAGAAGATGCTTCCCAATTTTTCAGATTGTCTCGTGGATACACTGCTTGGAGGACACTTCGGTTCAGATGCCCTTCCTTCGATCCGATCCGCATCGGCCAGTTTCCTGCAGCTTCTTCCAGCGATTGTTTACGCCACTCGACAGCGTTTTCGACTAATCTAACACTTCTAGACAACCACAAATCATACCATACAGTCATAGCAACATGTAACATCAACCACAAACATCAAAAAAATAACTTGATAGGTTAAAATAGATCAAACATAGCCAAAATCTCATATTTTCCCATAAGCACGTTCAGGAAAAATTAATGGTATGATTAGCAAAACTTAACCAAATCAAACTAAATTTCTAACAGAGGTCTAAAACATTATTTTCGAATTTATAAATATTTTTCCAGAATTTATTAGTGTATAAATTCGCTAATCTTCACTAATTACCCTTAATTAACTGTAATTAGTGTCAAAACAATGCTAATCACCCACCTTGGCCACAAATGAAATTTTCAGAACTGAAACCTCGCTGATTTGGGCGAGTACTGATGTCTAACAACAGCTCTAATACTGATTTGGTGAAGATCTTCTTTGATTTGATGTAGATTAAGCCAAAACTTGATTAGAAGTTGATTTGGGTGTTGGAGGCCATTGTTAGGGTTTCAAGAATGAAAGTGGCGGCTGAAAAATGAAAATAAGATCGTTTTCTAACTGATTTCAGCCTCCTCATAACCCTAATCCCGAAATTCCCCATTGGGCCTAGCTGTTAATCACCCGGTTAAGCCCAATTAAGTTGTTTTTCACTATCTGAAACTTGTTTCAGCCATATCTCCCAAACCGTAAGTCCGTTTGGCTAATGTGACCACTCTACGGAATTGTAAACCATCAAACAAATTTAATGGAAGTTGTTTCAAGTCAAAATTCCTTTCCAGTCAAAAGTTATGGCCAAAAAAGTACCAGCTAGGGGCAAAATGGTCATTTAAAAATCGAGAAAAATCATGAACATGGGAAATGACCCCAATAGTCGTCTCCCAAAGTTACATGACCGTACGACTTCGTATGTGAAAGAAATAAATATTCTACGATCTCGCGATGCGTTGAATGCGGGTTGTTACACTGACCACAAAACTGATCACCTTCCTTGCCGTAATGGTTGTTAGAGGTTCAGCTTCCACCCATTTTGTGAAGTAGTCCACGACAACTATCGCGTACTTAGCTCCTCCTCTGGCAATAGGTAGCACTCCAATAATATCAATTCCCCACATGGCAAACGGCCACGGACTTACCATTGACTTGAGCTGAGTCGGAGGCGCTCTGGGAACTTTGGCATATCTTTGACATCTATCGCAGCTTCGTGAATAAGCAGCCGCATCTTTATTCACGGTTGGCCAAAAATGTCCATACCGTAACACTTTCTTTGCCAGGGTTTGGCCCCCAGTGTGATCTCCACACTCACCTTCATGCACCTCTTGTAGTACACGCTTGATGTCGTCGTGTGCGATACACCGTAGCAGAGGCATTGAAAACCCTTGACAATAAAGGACGTCGTCCTGTAAAAGTATCTTGTGGCCTTACATCTCACAGCTCGTCTTTCGCTCTTTTTCAATGGGAGAGTTCCATTTTTGAGAAAGTTCTTAATTGGTGTCATCCAGGATTCTCTTTCTGGTTCAATTTCCAAGGCTAGCTCTACTTCCATCAAGTCGAAACTTGATGAATCCAACACCTCTATCGGAACCATTTCGGATTCTTTAAGACTATCTGAACTTGCTAGCTTCGCCAATCGATCTTCTTTTTTATTTTCCGCTCTTGGAATGTGGGTTAATGCTCCAAACCTTCCAGCAATTCCTTTACTTTCTTGAGATAAGTGATGAGCCGAGGTCCCTTAGCAGCAAATTCTTCCCGGACTTGACATACAACTATTTTGGAATCGCAATATATATCTAGTGTCTTCACTCCCAAATCTTTGGCGAGTTTCAGCCCGACAATCAGGGCTTCATACTCGGAATCATTGTTAGTAGCAGTAAATTCCAACCGTAATGCATAGTAGATAGATCGTCCTTCAGGAGTTATTAGAACAACTCTGGCGCCGGACTTTCTATCGTTCTTGGCTCCATCTGTACATAGTCTCCACGGACTAAGCTCTAATTTTTGATCCAAAGCAACTACTTTGTGACCCACCGTTTCCTCTTCAGGAATTGTAAATTCAGCTATGAAGTCAGCCAAGGCCTGCCCCTTATTGATCTTCGCGGCTGAAAGTTCAAATCAAACTGGCTCAGCTCGATATTCCATTTGAGTAATAGCCCCGATGCTTCGGGTTTCTGCAGCATTTGTCTCAAAGGTTGATCGGTATATACAATTATCGGGTGTGCCTGGAAATAATGGCGGAGTTTGCGGGAGGCAATCAGGAGGCTATAAGCGAGCTTCTCTATCTTCGGATAGTTACGTTCTGCAGCAGCTAGTTTTTTTACTTACGTGATACACCGGTTTCTGGACTTTATCCTCTTCACGTACTAGTACTGCACTGACGGCGTGAGATGATACCGCCAAGTAGACGAACAAATCCTCATGTTGCACAGGCTTTGATAATATTGGAGGCTTTTCTAGGAAGTCTAACAGATTCTGGAACGCCTCCACACAATCGGGAGTCCACTCGAAATTTCGCTTTCCCCGTTTTATGAGATCGAAGAAAGGCACACACTTGTCTATTGCTTTGGAGATGAACCTGCCCAGCTCTGTAACCTTTCCAGCTAAGCTTCGAACATCTCTAATCTTTCGCGGCTCCTCTATATTCCGGATTGCTGCTATCTGGTCCGGATTGATTTCAATTCCTCTAGAACTCACGATATAGCCAAGGAACTTGCCTGATGCCACGCCAAAAGAACACTTCAAGGGATTCAACTTCATCCCATACCTTCGTAGTATGCCGAACATTTCTGCTAAGTCCTTCGTATGATCGGGAGATTGCTTGGATTTCACTAGCATATCATCTACGTAAACTTCCATGGTCTTTCCCATTTGATTGTAGAACATGCGGTTGACTAGGCGCTGATATGTGGCTCCCACATTTTTTAATCCAAACGGCATTACGACGTAACAATACAATCCCAAATATGTGATAAAGCTTGTATGCTCTTGATCTGGTATGTGCATGGGAATTTGATTGTACCCAGAATAAGTGTCCATAAAGGATAAGAGTTCATGCCCGGCAGTTGAATCTACTAGTTGATCAATTCTGGGAAGAGGAAAGCTATCCTTCGGGCAAGCCTGGTTTAAATCAAAAAAGTCAATGCATGTTCTCCACTTCTTGTTTCGAATCCTTAATGAATTCGTTACCTTTTAACTTCTCTACTTCTTCTTTCAAAGCTGCTGACCGCTCTGGGCCCAACATCCATCTTTTCTGCTTGACTGGTGGGTGTTTTGGATTAATACACAAAGAGTGGCTCATGATGGTAGGCGAAATCCCACACATGTCAGCGTGAGTCCAGGCAAACACATCTAGATTTGCCTTTAAGAAATCAGCCAATTCCCTCGCTCTAACTGGATCCAGTTGCGAGCCGATCTTTAGTACTTTTATTGGATCAGTTTCATCAATTGGCATGTCGATTGTTATTTCATTGGGAGTTGCCTTCATGTCCCTAGGTTCTCTATCCTCTCTGGGATCTATATCCTCGAGCACGTCTAAGGGCGACTCTCTTGGGGAAGGACCCCTTAGTTGCTATGCTGAGGCCCCTTTTGGAGAGGCGGAATCATATTTAGCATCTATATTCAGCCCCTTCATTAGCATCTTTAACTCTGCCACGTAACAAGCTTGTCCCGTACCAAGGGGTAATACACGCCCTAAATTCAGCAAGGGCCGGTCGGCCTAGGAAAGCATTGTAAGGTGACTCCAAATCCAAAATTACAAACGGCAGGATCCTCACTCTCTAGCGGTCTCCCTGCCCTAGTGTGACTGGTAATTCCACAAAGCCCATCAGAGCTGTAGATACTCCGTTAAAGCCACGTATCTGTCCTTGACATGGCTTTAAGTTTTTTGCTTCGAGCCTCATTTGTTCGAAAGCTTTCTTTAAGAAGATATTAATCGAGCTTCCGTTGCCTACTAACACTTTATGGACCAGAGCGGGGCCAATTGTCGTGGTTATCACTAGCGGATCGTCGGTTGGGGATTGAACTCCAAACTCGTCTCTATTGCGGAATACGACATCATCGGACATCGTTTTTTTCTTTATTGGAGTGACGTCTTCAAGGCTGCTGCATTCCCCTACTTCATAATGCTTGGCGGCGTTGACGTACTGGTCCATTGCTTTAAAGCTACGACCAACTAAGTGAGGTCCACATATGATAGTTAATGACGATCCTCTTATCTTTTTGCTGAGCTGTGGGTTTTGAAGTAGGCTGTTCTTGGTTCGGGGCTTGTCCCCCTGTCCCTTGGGGCGGCTTTGTACTCATCCAACTTCCCTTCTCGCAGCAAATTTTCGACGATATCCCTCAAATGATGACATTCATTGGTGGAATGACCGTGTGTACCATGAAATATGCAAAACTTTCCTGTCTCGATCTCCTTCTCAGTAGAATCTCTGGGTGGTGGTTTCTTATACTGCAATATGCTGTATGTGTCTAGATAAATGTTCTCCAACGTATCATTTAACGGTGTGTAATTTTCAAAACTCTGGAATCGGGGTCTTTTATTAGATCTATTCCCACGGTTTCTGTTCCTTCTATTGCCGTTCCCATTTCTGTTGCTATTACCACCACTCTGGTTGCCAACATTTACTTCCACTTTTCCTAAACTGTCACCAGACTGTTTCACGACGACATTGCTCTGGACACCTTCCTTCGAGGCCCCTTCGGACTTTCTCCTCCGATTTGCCTTAGCTTCTTCTCGCCTTAAACAGACATTAGCCTTTTCATAGAATAATTCTCTTGTAGGAGGTGGTTTTCCAGCCAAATAATCCCCAAACTCTGTGTCGGGATCAGCTCCTTCTATCACGGCCATCAGGATAGTGGGCTCATAGGGATCAGTGACTTCGGTGATGGTCAGGTTGAAGGGATCCAAATATGACTTCAAAGATTCTCCTGGGCCATGTTTAATTCGTGACAATTCTATGACGGTCTTGGACTTTTGGGCATGGAGTCGAAACTGATTCATGAAACGCTCACTCAATTCTGTGAAATTTGACACCGACTGAGGAGGAAGTCGAGTGAACCACATTAACGCTACATCTTCAAGATAGATGGGAAAAGCTTTACACTTTATGGCATCTGGGGCTGCTGCTGCGTTCATAAACCATGCATATCTCATTAGGTGCTGCCCTGGGTCTATTCTTCCTGAATATCAATCCATCTGAGGCAAGTTGAATCGTCGGGGGAACTGGAAATTCAAGATGTCATCTGTGAAAGGGTATGACTTCGCTCAATGCCCCAATCTTCATTGGTATACCGCCGGGTTTCAGACATAATCTGGCGCACCATTGCCCATACATCGGCGTTAGTTAATGTCTGCACTGGCTCTCTAGATCTGATGTTCGGATTACCCCTGGGTTCCTGATCAGGGGACGACCTTCTATTTCTGGCGGCAGCCGCTCTACGTTTCTCTCTGCGCTCCCGGTCGATCTCTAAAGGTAGAGGTTGGAGAAGTTGTTGCTGTGTGGGGTTAGTAATATTAGGATCCCTGGGTAAGACATGGGATCCGCGCATAGGTAGCAACATAGGCTGTTGTAGACTCGGTTCATCAAGCCCCAATACACGGGCATCATCTTCTCGGGATCCTAAAGATCCAAAAGTCAATTGATCAAGGTTTTGAGGTCGTTCAAGCGGCCTTCTCTCGCGAGGACGTTCCTCCTCCGAGGAAGAGGAATCATCTTTAGCAATATGGCATGGTGGGGAAGGAGTCCTCTGCCTTCGGAGCTCTTGCAGTTCTCTACCCATGGTGATCATGTTTTCCTGCATACAAAGGTTGTCATGCCTTTGGGCTTCCAATGCTTCTTTAGTTCTCCGAAGCATGTCAAGAAAACGTGAAAAATCTCCTTGAGTAATGGGTGCAGATGGATCAGGCTGAGCATTAGTCATCGTGGCTGGAATCAGAGCATTGGAGGGAGCCCGAGTAGAAGTTCCAGCTTCATTCTGATTCGGATCGGATCAGTTCACAACAGCCTGGTCAGTGCGGTTCGGATGGAGAGAGTGAGAGCCCCAACATCACCGGTTCGGATTGGATCACCACCACGGATCGGATCACCACCACGGATCGGATCATCACCACGGATCGGATCATCAGTTCGGATCGGTATTAACACGATCCGATTCGTTTCCTCCTGATTAGAATGATCTGCTCCAGAGCCTTGAGCGCGTGACCTTGTTAACACGATAGCTTGCTGATTTTCTCCAGCATCATTTTCCATAGTACCTTGCACTTCCTTTCCTTTGGTCTTAGCCATAATACTTGATTCTTCAACGGTTAGTCAACAAGTACGGAAAGATGTCAGAGAAAGGGGATTAACTTCTTTGAACTTGAAGGTCCAAACAGTAGAATGATAATCCCGAAAAGGCTTAGAATTTGAAAGTTCTCAGTGAAAGCACCAAAATGTTAGATGAAATATTGGCTCTAACACCCAAATTAGATATGAATTCAATGAAATAGAATCAAAAAGCAATAAAGAACACGTAATTTATAGTGGTTCGGCGTTAACGAGCCTACGTCCACTTTGTTTTCTTTTAATTGATAATTTGAATACGAATACAACAATGATTGTCACTCAACCTCACAATTATAATGCATAAACTCACTCAAATCTCTCAAAAATGGACTTTAAGAGATGATTTTGATCTGAATATGATTGTAGAATTCGGCTATGGAGGAAGTATGTACTGATAATTTGCCAAAAGATCCTTTCAAATGCCTCTAGATGGTGTATTTATATGTGAAAAATCTCCTCGAAGTGGCTCTGGTTCGGAATTGCGTGGCATCCATCCCTTGAGAGTCGGGTTCGGAGGCTCCAAGATGGCTACGTCGCATTGATTTAGTAGGAGATCGTGGGAGAAATGGTCAGATCTTGTCCGAGTCTTCAGGGGATACGCGCAGCAATGACTACAGATTCAAAGGGAAAAAGGGGTTCGGATCGGGGCCTCCGATCCGACCTGGTGAAGCAACTTGCTGTCCCTTGATGCTGTTGACGTACTCATCCGATCCGAACCGATTGGATTGCTTGCTTTCTTCTGATGCCGCTGAAGTGTTCCTCCGATCCGAACCGCTGAAGCCACCTGCTTTATGATGTTGCTGCCATATTTTTCCGATCCAAACCGATAAGGCCATTTGCTATCCTTTGGTATTGCTGACGTATTACTGATCCGATCCGATGTAATGAAGCTGCTGACGTATCTCTCTGACCCGATCCGATGTGGTCTCTGCGTTCTTGATCTTTACTCACCTCCTGCACTATCTTCCTCCGATCCGAACCGATTGGTATCTTCCTCACTATTTACTCTTTGTGTAGCCTAGTTCACAAAGTAGGCTAAAAATATGTATATGTAACTCTGATAATACTTGAATGTTATGACCAATGTATACATTTCAACGTCTTTTAAACTGCTACTTGTTTATTATATGTTGTCCTTCCGCTGTGAGATTCTGTGATTGGGTTTTCTCTTCTTTTTTTCTTTTTTTCTTCCTTTCCCAATAACTACCTGTGTTGCGATTTGTTTGGGTCGACATGTGTGTTTTATTGTCGATTTAAACGGTCAAAAAAATCCAAGTCATTGCAGTTGGTATCAGAGCAATGGTTAACGATAACCTTGGCTGTGTTTGGGAATTAACTCATTAGAGATAGGGATAGAAATGCCCTAGAATGGGTTGAGTGATATGAGAGAGCGTACTTGCATTTTTGATATAAATTGGTTTTATATTGTGCTGACTTGTTCTGTTGAATATTTATGGATTCTGGTCGATATATGGGACGCCATAGAATCGATAGGAATTTCTAAATAATCGAGCAGAATGGATCGACATAATATGGTTTTCGATTATATTTTAAAATATATCAAATGTATGTTATTGGTTTAAGTATATATGAAATCGTTTTAGTAGGTGGTAATATTAAGTTATTACCTATTATGGTTGATTAGATAATAAATCTAATAAGGAAAATTTAATGAATTTAGAAAATACTTGAAATGAAATGATATCTGTAAGTATAATTGGGTGCAAGCGGTTTGCGACTGAAATGTAAATGAACTTGAGGACTTAATTCTGGTGCTTTTGAAAAAGTTTGACAAAGTTTGTAATAATAACGTATTATAAGAAATAGTTTTGGAAATAGTTTAAACGGATTTCTAAAGGAATAAGTGTGTAATCCCTTCTCAGACATCAGAAAGGACTTTGGTAATGAGTGCATGCATTATCGACGTTTATTCGGAAGCGTCTAAGTGAGGGAGACCACTTCGTACTTTCATAACTAGTTTGAAAAGGGTTTTGGATTGAATTTCCTTATGGTATAATTTTTTTTATAAAGGTATTAGTACGGTATTTAAAGTTGAATTTAAATTAAACTGAAATCGAAGTTCTTATGTTCTCTGGTAATTAAGGAATTAGATTTAAATTTAGATAGTATAAGATGTATGTCTATATTATTCTTACCCTAGTTATAACCCGGAACCTAAAGTTTTAAGTTTATTTTAAATCATAATGTTGATTTAGGTATTTAAGTAACTCGATTCATTAGAATTTTGATTTAAATCCATAAAATGAACTTAAGTACTAAGAGAAGAGAAACCATCGTTTAAAACTCATAAACGTGAACGATAATGAAGTTAGGTAAAGTACTAGTTTGGTTGATATAAGTGTTAAAGAAATTGAATTGATCGCGAAATCAAATTTCAACTAGAATAACTAGAATAAATTGAAGATTAGATGATGGAATAAAAGTGATAACTCAAGACTTGAAGTAATTAATAAGCTCATCACACTAGCTTGAGGAGGAATAAGGAGATTTAAGTTGTTAATAAGGCATGAATGGTCGGGGAATTTATAATGAAGAATCAAATGACGAGTAAGTGTACATATGAAATAAAGAGATAGAAGATCCAAATGGGAAAACTTTGTTAAGACCATATGTCGAGTATAAATATGTGTAGGAATGATGAAATATAACTTAATTCCTGTAGAGGAATTGAGTTAACTAAAGATTAACTTAAGAAATCAAAGGATAAGGTTAAGAACTATGTATAAAACCGAAATTAAGGAAATCGAACGTTATTTGAAATACAGAAATGAAATATAAACATAACTTGGGTTGGGTCAATGGATTTACTTAAAGAAATCAACTTAAGAAATTTAAATAAGTTGAATTGGAATTTATGTTGATGGGTGGTTAAGTAAGTAAATGAAAGTTTAATAAAGAGATCAAATGGAATGGTGTATATCAAACCATAACTGACCCTAATCCATCGATATAGATTGGAAGTTAACTTAATCAAAGGAAGAAGTGAAAATAAACTAAGAATCGGAAATATGAAAGAAAAGTATAAGAAATAGAAACTGAAGTCGAATTTATTAAATTGGAATATCAAAAGATTTGAAATTAAATGAAATTCAATTAAATTGAATGAATTAGAAGTAAACTCGAGAATTGGGAATTGGTCGACTTAACCGAGTATAAAGAAATGAAACAAAGTAAGAATAAATTTGAATAATTCGAATGAATCAAAAAAATCGGAATTGATTCGAATATATGGCTAATGGAATATGGATAAATGGAACTAATCTTGGTATAATATAGATGAAGTAAATCGGAATAAGGAATGAAATTTGGTGAATCGACCAAGGTTATGAATTAAGGATTTAATACAAATCAAGATAGTTGAAAAGGTTAGAATGAACTCAAGTTTAACTAGAAATTAATGCTTAACAAGGAAACGAATAGAAATTATATTGGGTTGAAGTAAGCGATTGAATGCAAACCCGTTTCTTAGATTATGAAATAAGTTTGGTATTGAATAGACGAACAAGGACAAATGAATGGGTAAATTGAAGTTTGAACTTTAATAGGATGGACGATAACGGAATTTACCTAATAAAGATGAAGCTAATATAAATGTATAGGCAATAAAAGGTAAGGCATTTATGAGAAAAATGGAATGATAATCCATCTTTTATGGTCTAGACTTGCTTAAATTTTTGAAGTCCTAAAGTTTAAAAACTCCAACAAAAATAAGTTGGTGCATATGCGTAAACCTGGCTATTCGATAAGCTGAAACTAAAATGATCATAACTTTTGATGGGCTAATCGGAATTTGATGATTTTGGACTTTTCGGAAACCTTAGAAACTGAGCTAAATTTTTTTAATAAAGCCTTGCCTAGTTTCCATGTCTATTAGGCTGAAAACCAAGAACTAGTTGTAGTTGTATGCACAGAAAATAAAAATCTGAACTGAATACCAATGTTGTTTTGGTCATGACTTCCTAACGGAGCGTCGGATTTTAATGTGAGGGTATAATTCGAAAAGGCCAGGATGTAAAATAAATTATTTCTTAACGTACTGGGTAAAAATTTGATGTTTAAAGAGTTAAAAACTGGGTTGAACAACTCAGACCTGCATTTTTCATTTTTTGGGCTGAAGCGTTCGCTCTCGCTAAAATAGTCATAACTTTTGAATAAATTATCCGAATTCGACGAATCCGGACAATTCGGAAAGCCTGAAAGAAATGAAACAACTTTTACCTAGTGTGTTTTAGTCCAATTCCGTCTTTTATAGGGTTATAATCGATGATTTGTTTGCTGGTCTGTCATGAATATTATAGTTTTGTAGGTTAAATGTCGATGATATGTTGTGTGAGTTATATGCATTTGCTATTTAGTGTATATATGTTTGATTCTCATGTATATGTGAGTATGTAACAGGTGTAGGGAAGTCGCGCTATGCTTCGGAGATCGCTTGCGAAAAATGCTAAATGCTAAGATAAATAAAATTGCTAATAACGCTAAAGAATGTACGTATTTGCCACTACAACAAAACCGTCCTTTTACAACGGACAAAGACTGTTATAATATTCTTTTCACAACGGGCATCTTCCCGTCATAATATGCATCGTCGTAATAGCTCCTAACTATTTTACAACGGGACATGACCATTGTAATAACTTGCTCCGTCACGTGCTATTACTCTATGACAATGGTTATAAACCCGTTGTAATAGCTAATAATTTACAAGCGGCTTTTGCCCATTGTAAAATTAACATATAACAACAATTTTGGCTCGTTGCTAAATAAATGCAAATATAAGTATAATTGCTGCTATATACATCCATAATAATGATGAATATTTTAGCATACAATAAATATTGTGATGCAACAATCAAAATCACATAATAACATATAATAAAAGACTGGCAACAATCATAAAATTCCAACACATTTCAAAACGTTATATAAATTTACATTCCAGAAGATTTAGATAATTTTACGTTCCAAAAGGTTAAATAAGTTACATCAACATAGTTCTAACATAAATTACATAACTAGTTTCATAAGATCCAACGGCTTGTTTGATAGTGGAATCTCCGAATTTGGCTTAAACAAAAAAGCTTCCAGTTCCACTGCTACATTCACACATATCTTCCAAACATCAGCTCCAAGCTTTTAAAAATGTATTAAAACATCAGGATCAATACTTGCTATCGTTCCCTCTGCATCAGGATCGGGTGTGGAAAAAAAATGTTACCAAATGTAGAGAGAATATATTAGTATACACCAATCAGAACTTATTATTGTAAAGTTTGAACTTTGAGCATATTTGCAGGAGACAATAGACAAACTCATGTAATAATTTTATTAAACAAACTTGCATTATACCCTTTTCTCTTCTTCAAACATCATCCACCGGCAAAAAAATACAACTGCACAACTGTAGCGCACATTTTTGTTTTTAAATCTGCACATATAACCTAAATAAAAATGTCATTAATGTCGATAGATTTGACGTTACATGTTGCATGAGTTAATGTGGTCCGTAATAGCTGGTACTTAGCACCACTGTGCAGTGCAGCAGCAGTTTTAGAGATATAATAGGAACGCTAAAAAAGAGCGTGGATAAGTGTAGCTCTCAACTGTACGCCACCATATTAAAAAAAATCTGAACTATATAATGCAACAGACATCATAAGGCAACAAAGATTTCTGGAGCATTCGTAAAAAACAAAATAATAGTTGGGTTTACATTAAGCAAGTTTTCTACTTAGATTAATGCATAACCAACTAATTAAGCAAGTTTGCTATACATTAATGTATAAAAGTAGCAAGTCCTTGATAAAAGAATTGAAAGTAGCAAGTTTGCAGTAGATTTCCTTTTGTATTTCCACCAGTGCTTAAGCAAATGTAGTAAATCCTCATCACTCTGCAAGGGTTGAATGCAGTTGTCAAAACATCTATCGAAGTGCAGAAATGAGTTAATAATAAGCATAAAGAGTAGCCTGTTTGTTCTATTTTTGTTACTGCAATATAAGTTCTTATAATCAGTTTAGCATAGAAGCAGTTGCTACCAAAGACGAAAAAGTATTCGGGTCCAACGCTAAGCCAAATTGTACTTGAATAAGAAGCAAAACTAGAAATATCACACATAATTCACATCAGGAAACAAAGCAATAGCAAGTCATTAACCCAACATTAAGCAAAACTAAAATCAAGTAGTTAGCAAGACAGCACCTCCGTTAGATTTAATCTTCTTCTCGGCATTCTTACTGACCAACTTCGTTTTGATCACCACTGTTCCCCACCAGAAGCTGTCCCTTCCTTAACACACTGAAATATCCAAACTGGCTGACATCAATCAATGGCACTTCACCGCTGATCCGACCTATTCTTCCACGGATTCAGGCACAAGCGACCATATCTTATTGATGTTTACAGTTGGGCAGCAGAAATAAATTTAAAGTTTGTGATATTTGACAAAGATATAATATCATTAAGTTGAAATCTTCAAACCTTAAATGATAAATAGTTGTAGAAAAAAATACAATGAAGCATCAAATTTGCATTCATTTTCTCAAAAATTACCAATCTGCATTATCAGGAACATTTTGAAGTGCTTGGATATGTTTCTTGTAATAATGTTGATAAAAGGTTTGCATTTCTCGTGCATCACTCTTTTGTGCTCTTCGGTTGGGTCGAATTCCTATAATAAAGAGATTCACAAGTGGCATGTCTTATATGTTGGTAATGATCATTAAATACTCAATATAAGAGTAAGTAACGACTGGTAAACAAATGAATGATTAGGTGATAAAACTAAACTTCAGATTTTTACTTATCTGGGTTGTCTTTCTTCTTTCTGTTTACTGCAATATAGCATCTTTTTTTTCATTACACACACAAACTAATATGCATATCAACAAAACAAAGTTGGGTTAAACATAGACTCTAATTAAACAGTATGGAAGAGCATGCTATTGTGACAACACAGAGAAGTATCAGATGTAAGCAAGAAAAAAAATCTTAGGTTTCAAAATAAAGGCTTAACCGTCAAGGAAGGCCAAAAGGCTCATGCAGAGGTTTGAACCCATGATCAAAGACGCTGCTTTGACCGAACTGATCTTTGGTATCTTGTGGCCAATTCATTATATTTGCACCTTCAGTCGATAATAAAGCATTGTATTGAGTTCCTGCATTGCTTTCAGTATCATTTTTTGATGGCCTAGGCACAGGAAAGGCAACATATTTTGGCTTTGGAGAAGGGATCGTACTGTGTTTAGTGTTCGCTTTAAGTGATGCATGTGTTTTCTGAGAGGTTGACCAGGCTATGGCAAAGATTATGGATTTGGTTCTAATGCCTCTGATGTTCTGTTTGATGTCCATGTGCCTCAAAGCCATATCAATCAAGTTCTTCGATAAGTTCCTCCCAAATCCACTACCAGCCTTATTAATCCTTCTTGCTCAACCCTCCAGTAAAACATTCTTTTGCAGCTGAGCACCAGGAGAATGCTCCATAGACTTGCTATCAACAACACTAGAAACTGCATTATGCAAACTTCCAACAGAAGGCGACCTACGAAGTTGGGGCTCATCACTCGGGAAAGAAGGATTTCTATAGGATGCACAGGCGCACGTGTAACATAACATCTGAACTCTAAGCGTCATGGCACTTTAAGCAGGCAGTTTTCAGATCTATATCGACACAACCACTTCGGCTTCTAGGTAGTAGCGGCAGTTAGCATTTTAACATAACATAAGCAGCATCATGGAAGTCATTACTTGGTTCCTTGGCATCTAAATGACGAACTCTAGATCTAACAAATGATCTTAATTCAATACAACAACTGTGCGCGGCTTTTATCCTAAGTTAATCTTAATCTAGATCTAAGAAAGAAGAATGAAAACGAAAAAATAGAAAAGACAATCGTAATAAAAAAAATTGCATCCAAGAAAAAGAAGAAGAAAAAATAACCTGGAAGTATTCATTGTTGGAAGAAGGCAATTGAGTGATTGGCGAATTTCAACCTAAAAATACGAATCGCGGAGGAGGCGCTTGTTTGAGCTGGAGAATGGGGGCATGCGTGATTTCAATTTTAGGAGCTAGGACACATCGGAGGAAGTGGATCGAAATGCAGAACTAGAGCCAAAATATTTGCTTTGGAGCCAAAATTTGGGGACAATTTCTTTAATTACTGAAATTTTATTAAGAATATGACAGTTAATACAATTTAATTTTAATTTTTGAAAAATACTAAAATTAATAACTTTTACAAATAAGTTTAATTTACGACATAATCTTTTGCTTTGTGATTGTATTGAAGTGTTCTACGTACCATATTCATGTAGGTTATTGTATAAATTTATCAATGATGACTGGGTGAAACAAACAAACTTCTCTTGGTTTTAATTGTCATATTCGTTTGTTACTTGAATTAAAAATTGAACAATGAAAGTGGTATGTCGGTCATCTAAGGGCGTTTCCATCTCTTTTGGAATTCCCTTTGTAGTGACAATCATTTTTTATAGTTTTATGCAAAAACTTCCAACATAGTTGTTTTGAACTAAATCCAACAATTTAAGATTTTTCGATTTATTTATTTGAAATAAATTTTTTATTTTAATGAAATTTTGTAAAACTTTTCGTGCCATTCGCAGTTATTAAACGCATATTACACAATTAAAAATAAATAATCAATTGATTATAAATCGGTTAAATTAAAAATCATGAATTAAATACCTTGATTAAGTGCTCTTCCAAATTATCTTGTTCGTAGCTGCAAATTTATAATTCATTCACCCATCGTTCTTGCTTAAAATGATATAGCACACATATAAAAAAGTTTCACGTTCATTTGATCCTTTCATATGGCGAAGGTTCAATCGAATACTTTTACAAAGTGAATCAATTTTTATAGTAGTAAATAGTTAATAATGATTAATTAATAAATATTAATAAATAATAAATAATAGTGAAGTATGTTTAATATAATATTATTAATGATTAATAAATATTAGTAACATATGATTAATGTATAAATATTATTAGTAATGTAATATTGTGGTTAGTAATTAGTAACATATAATTAATATATATAATATTATTAATGATAAACTATTAAATATTAATAAATAATAAATATGAATTTTAAGAAAGCATTATAATTATTAATTATTTATTACAGATAATTCGCAGCTAACATTTATTACAATGATGTTTATGATTGTCGTAAACTTGCATCGATTACAAGGAGTATTTTTTTGTCGTTGTAAAATTGGCACTTATTACAACTGTCACTTTTTGTCAGTTGTAAAATTGGCATATATTACAACGGACATTATGTGAACGTTGTAAAACTGACATCTATTACAACGGTCCAGAAAAGATTATTGTAATAAAGTTCTATTACAACTGACTTTCATTGTCCGTTGTAAAAAAGGTGTTATACAAGGCATCTATTCCAACGGGCCTTAATGGACCATTGTAATATACCTCTATTACAACGGGCAACAATCGCCCATTGTAAAAATGACGTTGTAATAGGGTATTTTTGTTGTAGTGTGCGTTATATGGTTTTGTGGTTATATATATATATTTTATTTTCCCCCTTTTGGGATGCCTCATCGTTTGATGGGATGTATATTTGGATTCATATTTATATTGTGATTTTTTTGGACCTTTCCGCACAAAGGAGATGCTGCCGAAATTTTCCTTGATTTCGGGAGTTAGAAAAAAAATGAAATCTTACAACTATATAACTTATTTTATAAATGTTGTTTTATAGGTATGGATTTGATATATATATATATATACATATATATATATATATATATATATATATATATATATGTATGCTCAACATCGTATTTCGTTTCTCTTTTCGAGGACGAAAAGATTTTTAAGTGGAGGTGAATGTAACAATCCATAATTTTAATGTTTTTGTATTTAAAATAAATAAATTGAATAATATGGGTTAAAAATCAAATTTTGTTGAGGATAATAATGATGATTACTGAATTGGGTATAAATAGATTTTTAAGTTAGTCTATCTAGAAATGCTGTAACTTGGGATTTGTATTTTTAACAACTAATTTAAATTTAAGTGGGTTAAGTTAAAAGAGAATTCAAATTTAAATGGCTAAATGGGGGAATTCTAAGTTGTTTAATAATGATTGAAACATAAATTTAAATGGATAAATAAATTAATTCTGGAGCACAAAATATGTGAAACTGATTTATAAAATTCTCTTTAAGTTATAAATTGATTTAAATGGAATTTTATAAATATTTAAATTGAATTAAACAGTTTGATGAATATTTGAATATTTTATTAATTTATTTAACTATGAAATTTAACTGTTTTGGCAATGTCTCGGAATCCGATGAAACCAGTCTCATCGAAACTGGAACAATAAATTATGATAGGATTTCAATTTGCATTACAATCCGACTTGTCGTTTGACCGTACGGAAGAAAGCGTGAATGAAATCAATGTACTAAGATAATAGTTGTTTCTCATTTTTGGGCATCACATATACATATAAGTGAATCCTTTGCCAACCCATCAGCTCATTCTCACCATACGTACATTTTATCCTTGAAAATTTTCTCTAACGGCTGAAAAACAAATTCAAACCCTAGCTCAATAAAATTTCAATGCTTGAAAATAAAATCTCCTCAAACCATAGCATATTATATATCAAAATGGAGCTCTCGACGATACAAAGCTTCTAATATGATTAGTTTTGACATGCAGTGGCCGGAGTTTTCTAAAATCTGCGGTCAAACCTCTGATTTTCGTAACCCTAAGGCATGAATTAGGGGTTTTTGATTTAGAGGTCGACTGGAGATTTGGGGAAATGGGTTTTGAAGAGGAGATTCATACGAGATCAATGGTGGTAGCGACATCGTCTAGAGATCACCAAACTTAAAACTTTTCATCACCGAAAAGGAACAAAGTCGAAAGTGGTTTAATTAACCAACTCTACTTTCAATCTGGCTTCCATTCTTCAACTTTTCGGTTTCTAAGAATTTTCAAATTCTTCAAAAATTTGGCTAACACCCTAGATTTTCGAAAAATTTCGCCATAACCTCCTTTGTACGGAGAGGGGTTTGGAAATTTATTGGGCCGTATTAGGTACCCAATAAATCCTAATAAGCATGCACATATTTATAGTGATATATTCCGGTGTCCACATGGGAGTGTGTATAGATCATAACTCCAGAGAATAAATTCTCGTCACCCTATAAATGGTTTTTGTGCCTTAATGACCAGAGAGACGTGTTTATTGTCATCTCTAGACCCGTGTGGGGTTTTTATTAACCTTGCAATTTACCGTTACATTTTATATAGTCCAGATCAGTCATCAGTTCAACCTGTAAAATATAGTCATCGCCATACAAGCCTTTCGCTCGTATGGTAAATCTTCAACCTCGTCACACTAGCTCCAAATGCTTATGTGGTATATGATGAAGTATGCTTATCTTCAAGAAGTATTCCATGTAGTGTAGTTCAAAATTAATTGTTACTATCCTATGGCGACATTTATTATTACATACAGAACAACCAGCACTCTGCATCCAATGGCATTCACAAGAGTTGATATAATAATAAAATTGCGCATCCAACTCATTAAGGTTTACCTATTTGTTGGGCACGCAAATAAATTCTTTACTCAATAGCTAATCCATTTACCTGTTCAAACATATATAATGCACATGTATATATTTCTATCTATTCAATGTGTGATTTAATTGTGTAAATCTACCGTTCATTCCTCTATTGATTAAATTAGCTATCATTCTAATAATTTAATTAATCAAATTCACACTCACACAACACAATCATCAATCAATTTTATTTTTAACTTTTCAAAATCATTCAGACTATATGATTAAAAGTTTACATCCATTAAAAGAAAACAACAGCAAAGTGGAGAACATAATGGAAATTGCAAAATATGGTAAATGTACCTTGTACCAGAGTCAAACAGAGATATCCACCCTACACTTAGGATAGGATTTCTTAATGCTTTCCTCAGTTTCCCAAGTACAATCTCGCGGATCTCCACTCCATTGCACTTTGACTAAGTGAACCTTTTGGTTCCTCAGCTCTTTGGTTTCTTTGCCAATGATCTTCATCGGCTCTCTTCTAACTGCCAATTCTGGAGTGATTTCCAAATCATGTTGTGCGGCTTCTTCAACAACGAGATCTGGATCATGCACATGCTTTCGCAGTTGGGATACGTGAAATACATCATGCACTCCAGGCAACCAATCAGACAACTAAACCCTATATGCGAGAGTTCCAATCCGTTCAAGAATAGGAAACAGACCAATAAATTTAGGTGCCAATTTCTCTGTTTTACCGAACCGGATAACTCCTCTCATCAGAGAAACCCTTATATACACATAGTCACCAACAGCAAATGATATATCTCTTCTTCTCTTATCTGCATAGCTTTTCTGTCGACTTTGAGCGGCTAGTAATCGTTTCTTAACGAAATCGACTTTGTCCACAGCTTCGCGAATCATATCGGGCCCCAATACGAGTCTATTGCCAGGTTCTACCCAACAAGAAGGAGATCAACACGGTCTACCATACAGTGCTTCGAATGGTGACATTGTCAGGCTTGCTTGGTAGTTGTTGTTGTATGAGAACTTGCCAAATGCAATTGGTCTTCCCATGACCCGCCAAAATCAATGACACAAACCCGCAATATATCTTCTAGAATACAGTTCACCCTCTCAGTTTGGCCATCTGTTTGAGGATGATATGCGGTGCTCAAATTCAGTTTCATTCCCAATTCTGCTTGGAATGCTTCCCAGAATTTACTAGCAAAAATCGGGTCACGATCACTAATGATGCTCATGGGAACTCCGTGCAGTCTAACAATTTCTCTAAAATAAATCTGCGCCAGACTCTGAGCATTCCTATTCGATTTGACAGGTATGAAATGGGCGGTCTTCGCGAAACGATCTACGATCACCCAAATACTGTCATTTCCTTTCCTGGTTCTGGGCAAACCATCTGTGAAGTCCATAGAAATCTGTTACCACTTTCCACCTGGAATTTCCAAAGGCTGCAACAATCCAGCGAGCTTTTGCTGATCGCTTTTGACTTGTTGACAAGTAGAACACCGGCTAACATATAAAGAAATGTCTCGTTTCATAGATTTCCACCAGAAAGTGCGTTTGATGTCATTATACATTTTGCTCACCCCTGGATGGATACTAAGCTTGGCTTTGTAACATTCATCTAATACTTCTCTATGGAGTTCAGGAATGTTTGGCACACATATTCGGCCTTTCAACCTAAGAATCCCATCGTTATCGATCTGAAAACTTGAGGGCTCGCATTTATGAATTCTCTCTCTGATCTTCTGAATGAAGTGATCATCCTTCTGAAGAGCAGATATGTTATCAATCAATGAAGGCGTGATGAATAAGACTGGCGATAATCACATTCTTTCTGCTGAGCGCATTAGCCACAACATTGGCTTTCCCTGGAGTATATAAGATATCAAGATCATATGTTGCGAGAAATTCCAACCAATGTTGTTGTCTCATATTCAGATCCTTCTGGGTGAATAAATATTTCAATGATTGATGATCAGTGTATAATTCAAACTTCTCACCCAATAGATAATGCCTCCAGATTTTCATAGCAAACACGATAGCTAGCAATTCAAGATCGTGAGTAACATAATTCCTTTCATGTGGTTTCAATTGATGGCTAGCATAAGCGACTACATGGCCTCTTTGCATTAACACTGCGCCAAGGCCTTCTTTAGAAGCATCGGTCCAGACTTTCAAATCTTGATTGCCGTCAATAATTGTGAGCACTGGAGCAGTCGTCAATTTTAACTTCGGCTCCTGGAAAGCTGCCTCACATTCGGGAGTCCAGTTGAATCTCGATTGTTTCTTAGTAAGCTTTGTTAAGTGACTCTTTATCTTCGAAAAATTCTTAACGAACTTCCGATAATAACTAGCCAATCCGAGAAAACTTCTGACTTCCGTGGGCATACGAGGCTGTTTCCAATTCTGAATAGTAGTGATTTTACTGGGATCCACTGAAATACCTTCCTTTGACACAACGTGGCCAAGAAATTTGACTTCTTCTTGCCAGAATATACATTTGGAAAATTTTGCTTTTAAAACATTCTTTCTGAGAATTTCTAACACTTGTTCCAAATGTTTTTCGTGCTCGCTTTCTGATTTAGAGAAGATTAGTATATCATCAATGAAAACCAGAACAAATTTATTCAATACTCCTCTGAATACCCGGTTCATTAGATCGACAAAATAAGCTGGAGCGTTACATAAGACGAACGACATTACTAACCACTCGTAGAATAAGTCTGGACCTATGAATGCTGTCAAAGGAACACACTCTTCGGCAATACAAAGCTGATGGAAACCTGTAGCTAGGTCCATTCGTGAAAACACTTGTGCTCCGTTCAATCGGTCCAACAAATCATCAATCCGCGGTAATGGATATTTGTTCTTCAGCGTCTGCTTATTTAAGTCATGATAATCTACACATAGTCTGAGAGTACCGTATGACTTTGGGACAAATACCACTGCTGCTCCACAATCAGAGAAGCTAGGCCTGATCAGACCTTTCCATACTAGTTGTCTAGTTTGATTATCTAACTCTTCTTTCTCTTTTAAGGTCATTCTTCGAATAGCGTGAACCATTGGCCTTGCATTCGGAGCTAAAGAGATTTTAAAATCAATTTCTCTTTGCGGAGGTAAGCTAACAACTTCTTCAAACACATCCGCATTGTTCTTGACAACCGGGATATTTTCTATGCTGACTGGGATATTCTCTGTAACGATCGGAACAGGTTCTATTTGAGAAGGAGTAACATCTAATGCTGACCAGAAGTCCTTTCTATCAGAATTCGAACCTTCACATGAAATAGTTATATAATTGCCTAATTTAATCTTCGCCCTTACAACTCTGTCAGCGCATTTAACCTCAGCTTCATATTTCGTTAACCAATCCATTTCCAGGATAAGATCAAACTCTGTAAAATTCATGACGACCGCGATAGTAGGGAATCAATAGCAGGAAAAAGAAACTAGAACCCCACAAACCCAACTAAGATCGACAGAACCCCCAACCGGATTATGAACAATCATGGGTTCTCTGAGCTTTTTCAAATTCAAATCTAGTTTCTTAACCGCATTCTTTGCAACAAAGCTTTGAGACGTTCCTGTATCAAACAGTACTTTAACTGGAATGTTTTTGACAGTAAGTGTGCCTTCTAAAACATCTGGCCTTTCCTGACTAGCTGAGGATGCAGGAACTTCTGCTACTTTATTTACCTATACCATTTCAGATTTCTCCAATAATAGGCAATCCCTGGCAAGATGACCTGTCTGGTGACACTTATAGCATTCTCTTGTGCCATGCGATTTCTTTTGCTCTTATTGGGTTTAAATCCACTCTTTATTCTTTTGTTCCAAGATTTGCAATTTACCGCCAAATGTCCTCGCCTATTGCAGCTCGAACATGTCGCAGTCGTTATTGGCACTTCCTCAGATTTAACCTTCCTCCTATTGAGTCTAGGCTTCTTTCAGACTCTAGACATCATACCTGTCTCTGGGCTATCAGTTTCAGTTTTCCTTTTGTTGGCCGAACTGACTTCCTCTTCATCGACTAAAAGACCTTGATTATATAGATCTTCATACTGATAAGCCATGTATATCATTTCAGAAAAAGGAAGCTTCACATGCCCCATTACTTTATTCTGGTATTTTCTTTGAAGACCATTAATAAACCTCAGATTCTTCCTCTTTGGATCTTGAATTAGATGCGAGGCAAAACGAGAATGTTCATTGAATCTCTTGTGATATTCTGGAATATTCATATCCCCTTGTATCATATAGTAGAATTCATCACTTAACCGCTCAGTTGCTTCTGGAGGAGTAAATCTTTCACTGAAAATCTCTTTGAATCTGCCCCAGGTGATATCACCTTCTGGATTATCCTTAATGATTGTCTCCCACCAGAACAAAGCTTCGTCTTTGAGTGCCCAAGATTCCACTAATCTTTCTTGATCATCTCCCAACTGGAGACGTTCAAGAATTCTTTCAGCAGAACGCATCCAATCTTGGGTTTGACTAATGGATTCATTTCCCGAGAATGATACTCCACCCAGATTTCGATATTTCTTTAACAGAGCTTCTAGATCTAGTTCTGCATTCCTTCTATTTCTGACACTCATTTTCTAGTACTTCTGCAATTATCAGATCAAGTGTCAGGTCAACAGAAAAGGTAATTTTAAAACATAGAAACATATACTTGAATGTAAATGCATCTATCGAGGTGTATTTCATTCTGCTATACTCATACTAGGATATTACTGATCCTATCTATAATGAGTTATTCGTCCTAGAACACTACTGGTTCTATTTCCGACGAGTTCGTTAATATGTTATATTCCAGAACTAAGCTTAACCAAAGCTCTGATACCATGTTTGTGACGAACCCAAACCCCGATAAGATGGTGGCAAGGGTAATCTTTGGAATATAACACATAACAGATAACAGCATAATAGAAATAATTAAATACACCAAATAATGTACAGTAGAATACACTGGAAAAACATAATTATCAGAGTTACACAATATATAGGATCATACTTAGTACAAAATACAGTTCAGCTATACATAAATGTCTACAGCGGAAAAGAAAACATAATATGTACAACAGGAGCTGAACAACATAAAAAGAGATAAATGATAGAATCCATCTTCAACTCCAGCTATCCAGAAAGAGCCTGCTAAAACCTAAATACAAGGCTGTCCGTATAGAAAAAGGGGAACCCGAGTTTGCAAGTGAAACAAACTACGAGTCAGTCATGGGACTGGTATGAGAAATCTACTTAACACATTTTCAAATATGGCTAATCACATGACCACGCCACTTTCGTGGAACGGGTTTACTCCATTGGATTGCCAGTGCTTTAAAACAAGGAAATCTTTAAACATCGCAATGTTTTTATAAAAATGAAGCCATTATAAGACTCAGTTCCCATCACACAATGCAACACAAACCGGAGAATAGAGTTTTACCTTATAATGGCTAAAATATGCTTGATACGAGCAAAACAAATCATTTGATATTATTGCTAGTGTTTATATGTTTCAAAAACAATTTCAATCATAACTATCAATCATAGACGACATGGGTACCATATATCATGTCGCCATATATATATATACACAATCAAAACTGCACGGTGTCGTATTTGGAAATTGGATTTCCATCCTGAATCAAGGCAAGGGATCGTCCTTACCGAATTCGAGACGATCTAGCCCGCCCCTCAGGCAAGTACTCAGTCAAGCCTTGGATCGTCAGGGCCGGTCCACCGATGTGGATTAAAATTCCTGAACACTGCGTTTCCCCGCCCTATGGGGCGTCACTGGTCATATCTGACCACACCATCGGCTTCGAAGAGACCGAAGCGGTAACACCCGAATTTTCTATTAACTGTAAATTAATAAATTTAAGTATAATTAATTCTTAATGAAATAATTAAGGGAAACGGGTTACACCGTTGCGCTCGTCTCGGAGTCCGAGTTTGTGTGAATCGGACTCCGTATGAAGGAGTTATGACCTCCGGAAGTTTCAGAATTCAAATTAAAATTCAAATGGTTCAAACGAAGTTCAAATTTCAAAAATCAGACCCAAACTGGGCTGGGCGGGAAAATTCCCGCCCAGGCAACAGGTCAACCTGGGGGTCGACCTGGGTGACCAGGTCGACCATAGGGTCGACCTGCCCTGTCGACCTGGTTTGGCCCTGGTTGGCCTGTTCGGGTTTCTAGTCGATTTTTGGGGCTTGGCTGTGTCACTAGGGCTTACATATCACTCTCTGATTGGCTTCTCTTGGTTTGAATGGTATGGATTCACTCTAGCTTCATCGACAGCTCTAATCAGTTTGAAATTTTATATAAACATACCTAGTCTCAACCTAAATTCACACAAATAATATAGAAATAGAGCCGCCATGCTGTCGGGAGAAAACTAAGAGGAGCCTCCACTTGTAGAAAAGCTTAGAGACGAGCCAAATTAAAGTTAGAACAATAATCAAATCAACGTTAATCTACCCAAAGGAAAGCAATTCAAATTCAGAACTTAGAAATCAGAAAACAAGACCGTCGTTTGTTGTAAGTATAGTGATTTTTCCGATGTGAATAAAAGTTAGGATTTGATTCGATGTAAAATGGAAATGGAATTGTGTTATTGTGTAACAATGATGTTAATTCATACCTATGTATTGAAATGATTGTGGTATTGTGATGTTTGTGGTATAGTTGAATTGATATTGATCCTATTGTACATTTAGAATCACATGAAAGCTGTACAGTTTATGTTGTAATCGACACCTATATGTTTATGTGATTATATAGGTTGTATGTTATTAAGATTTCATGTATATATATGCTAAAACCTCTATGCCTAAGTTCATATACATGCTAATATGTTTATACAAAAGTTGCAAAGTCAATAATTGGATCCATGTCAAGATCCACTTTAATACATGTTTCATGTTTCATTGGACGTATGATTGGATCTAGTTCACTCATGCGATGAAATTATATACATGCTTTATGAACATGTCATATTCTAGTGATGCTCGATGTTATGCCTAGATCTAAACATGTTTAGGCTTATGTTGTCTAAATCATATGTTAATTCATGTGACACCTATTTGGTTAGACCCCTATTTCAATGCAAGTTCACATGTGTGTAAACTGATTTAGCCTATGTTGCAAGTTCACAACTATGATATTCATATTGACTATTTTGCAAGTTCACACCTATGATATTCGTATTGATTATGCCAAGAATGCCAAGTTTACACCTATGTCATGTTTATGTTTATGAATTCCCTTATGCCAAATTTTGTGTGCGCTAAATTAGGCTAAGTTTTTAGCCTAATATTATATGTTAAAAACCATGTGAACGAAAATTAGGCTAAGATTGTTAGCCTAATATTTAGACGGGGTAACGTTGGGAAAATTGGTAACTTGACATAAATTGGTAAAAATATATGAAATTGGCATGTTTGTTACATGCCAAAATTGGTGGCATTTAAATGGTATAAATTCTTATACCAAAAATGTTAAACTTGGAAAGTGGGCCACAACATTTAATTGTTGACAAGTTTACATATATTAAGTAATAAAGATAAATATGTAACTTTAGAAAATACGAGTTTGCTTAACACGAGGTCGGGTTGAGTTGTGATGTAAACCTGCCCGGACCCGCCCGGCTGTCCAGTAGTCACAACAATATCTATCCAATGTGGGTGGTTAAGCATGGAGCCCAATAAGGACCCGAGGTTAGACTGAGTTACGATGTAAATCTTCCCGGAACCGACCGGCACATCCAGTAACCGTAACAATACTTGTCTAATGTGAGTGGTCGGTGCTTTAAAAAGCTAAGGATAGACTGTCAGGATGGTATGGTTAAGTTAACTAAAAACTTAACCAATTCAACATGTTAGTGAAATTGATGGCCGGGTTAGGTAAATACAGACACTTAACCACTTAACATGTTTGACTAGAAAACCCTAGTAACGGGGACCCATTTCAGCAGTAACCCAATTTGGTATCATGGTACACTGAAACTAGGCAGGGTAGGTGTAACGAGTCGGATTTTGCCCGGCCTTAATCGATCGCAAAATCGACCAAAACCGTTCAAATTCCGCCTACGTTAACTTTGGGAATACAACACAACAGAAGAATAACAACAGACTTTTATAACATCAATAATAAATGTTACATCAGAGTACAGAATATTAGAGTACATTGAATAAAATTACAGCGGAAGATAAATTACAATATTCTAATACATTGCAGCGGAAACAAAATAACTATGGCAGTGGAAACAACTATGCTCTGGACACAGCTGTAGGCTTCAATCCAGAATCCTGCTCGAAATAAGAACCTGTAGACAAACTACTCGACTGCCCGTGTGGAAAGAGGGCACCCGAGTTTGTAAAGGTGGAAACAAACAACGGGTCAGTCATAGGACTGATGTGAGAATTCTTAACTAATTTAACTAATAGTAATAAGGCAAATCCAAGGACCACGCCGCTAACGCGGAACGAGTTTACTCCAACGGATTGCCGATGCATAAATGTGTCAGAACAAATAATAAGTAAATCGTACAACAACGTCATGCTTTTGAGAAAAATGGAATCACCATAAGACCCAGGTCTCATCACACAATGCAACACAAACCAGAGGATAGGGCTTTACCTTATAGTTATTAAACATGCTAAATACGGCAAATACAAGTTAAATAAAATTATTAGTATATATCAAAACATTTCAAAGTAAATGTATAAATCCTAGGAAGAATAGTATCCCATACTACTATGCCTCCATACTAGTAATACAATCAAATTCGTAGGGTCGTATTTGGATTTTGGTTTCCATCATGAGTCAAGGCTAGGGAGGAGCTCCTTACCGATTCGAGACACTCTAGCTAATGTCTCAGGATCCCCCGCAGTGAACCCTTGGAAAGCTGCAGGGACGGTCCACCATACGAGTTGCGGATAAGTTATTCCTGAACACATGTTTCCCAGTCCTATAGGACCTATCATCCGAGGCGCCTCATTCCATCATCCACATAAGTAAAATGCCGGGTCGTGTCAAAGCCCAAACACCACTCCTAGCTAGAAAGAAACGTGCTGCTCTCCCTGCGTTCCCTTCTCCCATTTTAGACTCCGCCGGTGTGTGAGGCTCGCGAAGTCACGCTATACACAAAGCTATGCCTAAACAGACTATGCTTTGATCATCCCACAAGGCCTGCTTTTCAACAAAGCCTTGATCATATGCATCTTAGCATGCCACATTGTCAGACTCTACCATACCATTGATCATCTACCAATATATATATAACCTCTAAGCTCATACGTCTTAGAGAAGGGTGTTAAGTAGAGAATAAATTCTCCACCACCAAACAGAAATATATAATCAGTAGCGTTCAACAAATATAGTAGAAAGGAATACAATGTCAGACATACAATCCATTTACAAGTCCGCTCTGGGTCTGAACGAAACAATGTGTCCGTCGATCTCCAAATGCGTTTGGACGATCATTACCAAATACCTTGCCTTGGGAGGCCAGTCCCAATTCAGGATACCAGTCATCATCATCCCAACGATGTGAAAACCTTCGGTCTTCAACTGTCGCCTAAATCTTTGACTCTTGATCGTTGTGATGATTATTCAGAATGGGTTAAACCCGGTCTTTCTGAATAATTCGCATATTTTGTGATTAAAAAGCAAATATTGGAAAATCACACATTACGCCGCATTCCAACTCCGAATATTCTTTTAATAAGGTATTCATATTAAAAGATTCTCATTAATTTTATCAAAGATAAACTCTGAAAATAAAATCTTAAATCTTCTTTAAAGGATTTATTAGAATTCCAATTTTGATTTGATATCAAAAATCATTCTTACAAGGTCATTTATTTTAAGGAATAAATCTTGTCTTAAACTGGTTAAAGAACTAGTGTCCTTTAAAACACAATTCACAATAAACCCTCAAATCAATTCCTGAAATATGGAATTCCACAGAAATCGGATCAATACATAATCAATATAAAATTTCTGTATCAGACTAACAATATACATGGAATAACGGCAAAACCTCTTAAATTCCATATATAATATCGGTCTTCTTTTACAGAAGCCCATCTCGATTATTACCAATTGAATTTCCACTTAATTCCAATTTAATTTATTAAATTGGAAAACTTGATTTTTAGAAAATGCCTTATTAAATCTATAAAATAGATTTATAAATTCCAAATAATAATTTCAATGTAAATTGGATTAAAGGACAAATGCTCTTTAAATATTTATTCATTACTATAAAACAAATTTAAAATAATCATTAAAAATTATTCTTTATATAAAAAGATTTTAAAATGCAAAATATTCTCTTTTAAGAGAAAATCTGAATTGGAATGCGACTCAACCATGTACCATATAATTAGAATTATAAGGACTTCATACATCTCATACATATGACAATAAGCGATGAATAATTATCTAATCATCGATTCACACCCATTCACATCCAGAGTGCAAAATTCAACTGTGTGAGCATTAAAATGAAATCATAACGCTCATCGCAGCCTGTCGATCAATCGATAGACATACAATTTAATATTGGGATTCGTGTATTTCAAATATCGTCCCAACACCCTTGTGGGGTTTTCAGCCAACAACAGTTCATATAAATATACAAATAAATAATTGGTTAATGGGTTTAACCAAATTAAATTCTACTAACAAGTGATGATAATAAACATGTCATTTATTCCTAACGTCGAGTAAAAATATAATTTTACTCGAATAATTCTCATACAAATTACTAATGTCCTATAATTCTAATTTATCTATATGACATTATTTCAACCAATTGATTTAAAAGAGGTCATTTTCATTTTGTCAACAATTCTAGTTTAACAAAATGAGTAAATACAATATTTCAACTCTTTTATTTTTATTGCATACTAAATGTCAACAAAAGTAATACTTTTTAATTTAAACCTTTTATTTGTGTAAATAATAGCAATAAAAATGTGGTTTTTAAATCTTTCCTTTTTATTGTGTATAAAATGACAATAAAATATTACCCTTTAATTTACCATTTTCATTTTAAATAAAATGACAACAAAAGTGTCCCTCTTAAATTCTAACATTATTTCATTTCAACTGATTGAAAAATAAAAATGAAATTATTCATTCCAATTCTAAACTTTGAAAATGATTTAAAATAAAAATGATACAATTAAATTGTAAATAATAAGGTAACCCTTTTATTTACATCTAGAATGTAAATAAAATATAACTTTTCACTCAAAGTTCTTATTTACATTTAAATATAAATAAACATAAAAACTCTTTTAATCCTTGTTTTATTTGTATTTTAATATGGGCCAGGCCTCTCACATTAGGCCTGCAACATGTGGATGCTGGATAGGCCAGTCGGTTCCGGGCAGACTTATCCCACTCGTCGGCTTAACCTCGTGTCTTGGCCCAATTTGCACTTGGACCTCTCGCATTAGGCCCAGCATTTGTGGCTGCTGGATACGCCGGTCGGGTCCGGGCAGACTTCCACCACAAATGTGACCTAACCTCGGGTCCAAGTACAATTTTAATTAACCATTATAATTGTTCCAATAAACAATATTATTTTAAAATGTTTTCTCATTTCAAAATATCTTAATTTTGGAATATTCTATACTTCCAAAATAACTTGATTCCAAATACTGTGACATACCTTTTCAAAACTCAAATAAACTTGGGACTTTCTCAATTTCTTTAATTACACATAAAAAATGAAAGTTTATATTAAAATGTAAATTGTCATCTTTAATTACATAATGAAATGCAATCTTATTTAATTAACATTATAAAATACAATTCCTATTCTTTAATTACATTAAAAATGTACTTTTAAATTTACAGGTAAATTCTCTTTCTTAATTAACAATGTAAATAATGTAATTTTCCTACGGTGTAAATCATGTCTTAATTAACATTGAAAATAAATGTAAATTCCATACAGTGTAAATCCCTACTTTATTTACATTAATAAAAATGTAAATTTCATTACAGTGCAAATTCCTACTTTATTTACATTAATAGAAATGTAGTTTTACATACGATGAAAATTCCTACTTTATTTACATTGATAAAAATGTATTTTTTATTTTCATGTCAAATTCTATATTTTTAATTACAAAAAGTAAATTTCTTTTTACGGTAAAGTCTCTTTCTTGATTACATAAAAAAAATTCTTTCAATGTTAATTCTCTTTCTTATCATTACATTCAAATGTAATTAATTCTTTATTTTAATATCAACAAAAAAATTCAATATTTTAATGTTATTCTAATTTTGTAACATCCTATGTTTAAGGTGACAGTAAAAAGAAACTTTTTTTTACTGTAATTCACAAATCTTGTTCTTAATGTAAACAAATAAAAGTAAGGTTTTATTTGTTAGCCAAATTCTGTTGTAACATAAACAAATAAAAATATATTTTATTTGTTGTTCAAATTCTATTGTTAACTAAACAAATAAAAATAAGATTTTACTTGTTAACCAATTTCTGTTGTTTATTTTTAGATAAAAATAATATTTTAACAATATAAAATAAATTAGAACAACTAGATTCAATAATCCTAAGATAATCATCATCGACAATATTTTTATCCATACATTTGAATAAAATATGAATTTAGATCTAATTCCCTAACTGCAAATAAAATTCAACAATATATGAAATTTCAACCATGTGCAACAGAACACATCAGAAGCGACAATCAACAATTTATACAACACAGAACATTACAGATCTGAACTAATATCACCATACAATTATTTTAAAGTGAGAAAACTAATTAATAATCAATTAAATAATAAAATTTAGAGTTCTCACCTAGATTTGACTGAAAATTCAAATTGCTCCTTTTCAGCTCTAGTCAGTGCCATCGCGAAGATCTTAATTTTCTGATTCCAGCGCTTTTTACGGTTTGTCAAACGGACCTCGTATGAGAGAGTTACGAATTTTTAAAGTTTTGGAATATCAAATATTTAAATAATAAAAAAAATAAAAAAGGGCCTTCTTCCTCGTTACGTGATGTTCGGCCGAACCCAACATCGGCATCATCCTCCTCCGAAATGCACCCCCCTACGGACCACCTACAGCCGATCAGAACCCACCGTTCCGAAGCCCGCACCACCACTTGCTCGCGCCACCAACCCTATGGAGCTCGGCCCACCAGGGAGGTCAGAAAACGCCTTCAACATCGGCACCTTCCCGCTCCAAATTTGCGAAATCCAGATCCCAATGATACCCATCATCCGTATGGATGGAAAGCTCTCTGAATTCTCTTCGATTTGGTATATAATTTGCTGAATTTCGTTGAACGGATTAAAAGTTATTAACGAATCAAGGTAGGTAGATTTCGGCCATTGAACTATGGGGCGGCGGCTGGCCATTCTTTTTAGGGTTTAATTTTATTTTTTTATTATTTAATTCATCGTA
Organism: Allium sativum; assembly: GCA_030737875.1. Classification (NCBI taxonomy): domain Eukaryota; kingdom Viridiplantae; phylum Streptophyta; class Magnoliopsida; order Asparagales; family Amaryllidaceae; genus Allium; species Allium sativum. The sequence goes on along the minus strand of CM060918.1, from coordinate 157,251,446 downwards.
ATTCGTGTTTTAAAGTGGAAAACGTGGACTATCTCCGAATAGGGCCTGCTTACTGTCGTTCTTAAGGTTTTGACACCTTCTGAACGCAATGGGACAGGTCTCGTGGCCCAATTCCGAAATCTGTAGAATTTTTTATTTAGAATTACATTAAAAATTAATTAACTAAATATTCACTGTACATTTAAATACGCCAGGGCCACATACGGACTCCGAAAATTCCAAAAAAATATATTTCTGGCCTCGTATTGACTATACGGTTTCGACGAGACTAATTTCATCGAATTCTGAGACCGTTTGAAAAATGGCTATTTTTCAGTCGATTAAATTTGACTGAAACTGGCAAAACACATTTTCTTTTGCCACGCTCACGTATTAACTCGAAAAATTCTAAAAAATTAAATTTAGTCACATTTTGACATTCCGAATCCAACAAAAGTGGTTTCGTCGAAAACAGAGGTCGTTTGAAAAATGACTATTTTTAAGGCCAATATATTATATATTAAAAATACATTTTTAAACAAATAATTTCCGAAACTCGAAATATATAAGTGTTTACTGTTTTTCAATGCGGAAACATCATTCTGAACTCAATGGAAGTGGTTTTGAGTCCAAATTCCTTCATATGTGAAAAGTAGCCTTCCGAGCCATATATAATATATATATGAATTCTACAGCGACATTTCTAAAAATTGAATTGGCCATAACTTTTGATTTCCGCTATGAAATTTCAATTTTTCAGATTCGTTAGAAAGATATTTTTAAATAGATTCTAATATTATTGGTTTCACTAAAATCAGTTAAATTTTGCATCATGTATGGTCAGTCAAAGTTCAAGTTTGACTTTTCAAACTACCGCGCTATTTCTAACTCTTTTTATAATTAAAATTGAATTATTCATTCTAACTTCGATTCAAATCAATTCTTAATCATTATTATTTTAAATAAATTATTTTAAATATCAAAACCCATTAAAGTTAGTTAAAAATAAATTTTAAATTTACCCCCAAAATTCAGGGTTGTTACAGTGGGGCACGATAACTGGGCTGATTGTAAGCGGTCAAAAGCGACGACGGTGGTGCAACAGTGTGGGTTCTAACGGAGTGCGGGTATGCACACACTTCGGAGTAGAAAAATATGGCACTGGGGCACCAGCAGTATAACCTATGCATTCTAAGGATTGTGTCGGGCCGCCACCATGGGACTTGATACACCCCATGGTGGGACCAACATAGGTATCTACAATCTTTGGGGGCCGTAAGACACAGATGATTATGCGAGTAGGAGATGATTTTTAGAAAAAGGGGATCACTTTACCTCCTGCATGGGGTGCCAGTTAAGACAATACAAGTAAGTGCAGAGATATAGTGTGGGGGTGCGATAGTATATTCGATTCAAACTGCCTTACCTTAGTTTATGGTACTTTCCTATTTCCAGTTTATACTTATCATGTCCTTTTTCTTATTCTCATACTGAAGAGTCACTAGACTTACCAGGCTTTATGTCTGACCCTATTTTCTTTCGTCTTCTTTTCTTCCGTTTTCCCCCAGGTCCACAGGGAGGAAACAACCCAACTTAGTCAGACTCTTTGCAAGCTTCAAGACAGTAGATGTACGGTTTGGACTCTCTTTGGCTATGGCTGTTGGACATACTCTATGGGGATTTATGCAGTTCTAATTATGTGTTTGTGCCTCTTTATTTAATAACCAAGACAGATATGTGTTTATATCTGTCTTGTGTTTTATCTGTGACTTTTACTTACAAACCTCCACCAAAGTTAAGGCATTCCCCTCGTGAGTGACCTTAATGGAGGGTGGGGTGTTTCACTTGGTATCAGGTCACAATTTTACCAGACTAGATAAAAGTTTTTGAAACTATTTTCAAAAAGAAGTTTAAAGAAGCATTGATTTCACGAAAAAAGAGTTATTTTTTTAAAAGGCATAATTCCCCAAAAGCCATACGCACTATCTCTCTATCCTTTTGTCTTGAATCTTTCCTTTTCGTTTCAGCATGTCTGGGGACCTTACTCCCCAGCTATAGATGCTTTTACTCGTCCTCCTCCTCTATGTGAAACAGCAAGCGGAAGAATCGCAGAACAAGAAGACGAATAATAGTCAAGGAGGAAAGGACCACAACAATAATAACAAGGAACGTGAGAATAGGAAATGTTATTTCTGTGGCATTGTTGGGCATATAGTCCAGGATTGTAGAAAGAAGAAGATGAAGATGGGAGCATGCTTTCAGTGTTGTGATACTGGACATATTAGCAAGAATTGCCCTAAGAAGCAAGGCCAAGGCCCGCAAGCAGGACCTTCTGGGGGTACCTCTTTAACTTCTTCTCCTAGATGCTTTATTTTATCTTGCTTATCTTCTCAATCCTATCTTGAGAACCTTAGGTAGAAATATTTCTGTAGAAAGCTTAGTTTATCTCCATGATCATCCAGTTCACACTCTCTTTGATTCTGGTGCATCACACTCCTTTATTTCATCTGCCTTAGTAGAATCTTTGCACCTAGACACTAGTATGGTAGAAGATCCCTTGGTTGTTTCGAATCCAATTTGGGGCTCGACTTATTTGTCGATGGTTTGCTTGGATTTGAAAATCTCTATTCTAAGTGTTGAATTTAGATGTAGCGCCTTTGTTTTGGGCTTCTCAGGGTATGGACTGATCTTAGGCATGGACTGGTTATCCAGTAATGGTGACATTCTTGATTGTGAGAAAAGAGTGGTTAGACTCTTGACTCGGCTTGGTAACACTCTAGAAATTTCTTGTAATCCCTTAAATGCTGTTATGCTTAGTTATCTGGAGTCGCTTGATGCTTCTGTTGAGAATTTGCAGTCGGTTAGAGTGATCCGGGAATATCCGGATGTCTTTGAAGAGGTCAAGGGCTTACCTCCGAAGCAGGAAATAGACTTTCGCATATATCTTGTGGATAATGCAAAGCCCGTAGCTCTGCCTGTTATACACATGACTCCAAAGGAGAGAAAGGAGCTCAGTAAGCAAGTTAAGGAGCTTCTCGAGAAGGGGTTTATAAGGAGAAGTATCTCGGAATGGGGTGCTCCAGTGGTGTTCGCCACCAAAGCAGTTGGTTCACTATGTCTTTGTGTGGACTATAGGGAGCTAAACAAGCTGACTAAAAAGAATAGACATCCGCTTCCCAGAATAGACGATTTGTTTGATCGGCTTGTAGGTGCGTCGGTCTTCTCCCAACTTGATCCGGCTACTGGGTTCCATCATTTAAGGGTAGCTGAAGATAGCATTGATAAAACGGCGTTCAGAACCCCAAACGGTTTCTACGAGTGGCTTGTCATGCCTTTCGGTTTAACAAATGCACCCGCTTATTTCGTGGACCTAATGAGCAAGGTGTTCAGAGAATTCCTCAATAAGTTTGTGGTTGTCTTCGTAGAACGATATTTTGATCTTCTCAAAGAATGAGGAAGAACATGCTCAGCATCTAAAGGAGATCATGGAAACTCTTCGAGTTCATCAGCTAAAAGCCAAATTCTCCAAGTGCCACTTTTGGAGAGAAGAAGTAAGATTTCTTGGACATATAGTGTGCAAAGAGGGACTAGTTGTGGACCCTGCGAAAGTGGTGGCAGTGCAAGATTGGAAGACACCAAGAAATGCAACCGAAGTCCGAAGCTTTCTTGGGCTAGCCGGTTTTTACCGAAAGTTCATTAGGGATTTCGTGAAAATCTCAGCTCCACTCACAAGGCTAACGAAGAAGAATCTGGTGTTCGCTTGGGATTTGGATTGTGACATTGCTTTCCAACGCTTAAAAAGGGCTCTCACAACAGCCCCAGTTCTGACTTTGCCAGATGGAAGCAAGATGTTCACAGCATACACGGATGCTTGTAGTATGGGACTAGGCACTGTTCTGATGCAAGAAGGGAGGGTAGTAGCTTATGGTGGAAGACAACTGAGAGTTCATGAAAAGAACTACCCAACCCACGATCTTGAGTTGGCCGCTATTGTCTTTGCGCTTAAGTCTTGGCGCCATTATCTCCTAGGTGAGAAGTTCGAATTATATACTGACCATAAATCATTGAAGTATATATTCTCACAGAAAGATCTTAACTTAAGGCAGCAAAGATGGATGGAATTCCTTGCCTCGTATGATTTTGAAATCTCCTATACTCCCGGCAAAGGCAACGTAGTAGCAGACGCGTTGAGCCGAAAGAAACTGACCTTAAGCCCTCTCTTTGTGGAAAGGAAAAGCTTGGAGTATATAGCCAGTTTTTGACTTTAGGCCATCCTCTGATTTTGTACCTGGTTTATTGGCATCCCTTGAAGTACGGCCCACTCTTTTAGACTCAATAGGGGCCTCACAACGTGAAGACCCTAAGCTTGTGGATGTGATTGATAAGCTAATTAGGGGTGAAACTTCCGGTCACTTCAACAGGTACTCCATCGATGATAAGGGTTGGCTAAGACGGGATGGAAGGCTATGCGTCCCACAAGCAAGGGATTTGGTAAAGAAGGTTCTCGAGGAAGCACATCATTCCAAGATGACAATACACCCAGGCGGAGACAAGATGTACAAGGACATAAAGAGAGTTTTCTTTTGGAACCGCATGAAGAAGGACGTGGCAGATTTCGTTTCTAAGTGCATGACATGCCAACAGGTCAAGGCGGAACAAAAGAAGCCTGGAGGACTGCTTGATCCTCTAGAGGTCCCGCAATGGAAGTGGGATAGCATTTCAATGGACTTCATTGATGGGTTGCCTAGGTCAAGAAGAGGCAATACTAGCATTTGGGTAATAGTGGACAGGCTTACTAAAAGCGCCCACTTTTTACCTATCAAGAGTAGAAGGATTGCTTCGTCTTTAGCTTCTCTTTATCTCAAGGAAATAGTTCGACTTCATGGAATACCCTCCAGCATAGTGAGTGACAGAGACCCCATCTTTACGAGCGAATTTTGGCGGAGTCTGCAAGAAGCTGTAGGCACACAGTTATGCTTGAGCACGGCCTATCACCCCCAAACTGATGGTCAGATAGAAAGGGTGAATAGGGTATTAGAAGATCTTTTGAGACTATGCGTTCTTGACTTCGGAGGGACTTGGGAGGATCATCTTTCTTTAGTGGAATTCGCCTACAACAACAGTTACCAAGCCACCATCGGTATGGCGCCCTTCGAAGTTCTATATGGAAGACCGTGCCGATCACCAACTTGTTGGTAGGAGTTTACTGACAAGATTATACTTGGGCCAGACATGATTAGAGAAACTTCAGAAAGAGTGGACCTGATACGAAGGAGAATGAAGACTGCCCAAGATAGACAGAAATCCTACGCCGACAAAAGAAGGACCGACCTTAAGTTTGAGGTTGGGGACAGGGTTTTCCTTAAGGTATCCCCTTTAAGGAACGTCGTTCGCTTTAGATCCGCAGGAAAGATAGCCCCAAGATTTGTAGGACCGTTCCCTATCATCGAGAAGATTGGGAAAATGGCTTATAGATTAGAGTTGCCCGAAAAGTTGGCCGGAATTCACAACGTCTTTCACGTTTCTCATCTCCGGAAATGTCTACATGAATCTGTGGAAGTGGTGGAGCTGAGCGTTCTAGAAGAAGCCGAAGTGGAACGCGAAGCAACTGTAAGGAGAGTTCCAACTCGAATCATAGGAACTGAAGTGAAAAAGCTACGCAACCGCGAAGTCAAGCTCATCAAAGTTCAATGGAGCGATGCCGAGGAAGACGCGACTTGGGAAACTGAGGACAGAATACGCGCGGCTTAACCTTTTCTTTTTGAGGGTATATCCTTGACCTCTCTTTTTCCTTAAAGTTGTGTTTGTATCTATCCTTTTTAGGTATAATCTCCTCGATATTATCCTTCCTTAGGTAGAAACCCCTTTGGATGTAAACATGTATTTGAAACATGTTCTGGTTGATGGCTGCAAGTGGTTGCAAGTGATTGCTTGTGGATGCATATGCACACACAACCTAGGTTTTAGATCGGCTTAGTCACTTCATACTGCATATGCATATATGTATTCATATTTGTATGTGGTTGAAATTTGATAAATCGTCATATGGATGTCGCATTTGTATGAATGATTGCGCACTCATGTAGAATTATGAATAGGGAAAATTTTGCATACATAATGGATTCATGGCACTTACGTGATTTGCATTAAGGTGGTCAACTGAATCAGTAGACCACCTAATTTTTGCATTAGATAAGGACATGTACACACACTATGCATATGATCATGAAGCATTAGAAGTCTTTTAAGGATAATGGGCACCTGTGTTTGATGGTTGAGTAGATGGACGATTGGATGTTAGGACTTACGTTCTCCTAGGCTTGAAGATTTCGGGGACGAAATCCTTTAAGGAGGGGAGAATGTAATACCCTGAATTTTCTGTTAACGGTAAATTAACAAATTTAAGTATAATTAATTATTAATGAAATAATTAAGGGAAACGGGTTACGCCATTGCGCTCGTCTCAGAATTCTGCCTGAGATAGAGTCCGAGTTTGCGTGAATCGGACTCCGTATGAAGGAGTTATGACCTCCGGAAGTTTCAGAATTCAAATTAAAATTCAAACGGTTCAAACGAAGTTCAAATTTCAAAAATCAGACCCAAACTGGGCTGGGCGGGAAAATTCCCGCCCAGGCACTAGGTCGACCTGGGTGACCAGGTCGACCATAGGGTCGACCTGGGGTTCGACCTGCCCTGTCGACCTGGTTTGGCCCTGGCTGGCCTGGTCGGGTTTCTGGTCTATTTTTAGGCTTGGCTGTGTCACTAGGGCTTACATGTCACTCTCTGATTGGCTTCTCTTGGTTTGAATGGTATGGATTCACTCTATCTTTATTGACGGCTCTAATCAGTTTGAAATTCTATATAAACAAACCTAGTCTCAACCTAAATTCACACAAATAATATAGAAATAGAGCCGCCATGCTGTCGGGAGAAAACTAAGAGGAACCTCCACTTGTAGAAAAGCTTAGAGACGAGCCAAATTAAAGTTAAAACAATAATCAAATCAACGTTAGTCTACCCAAAGGAAAGCAATTCAAATTCAGAATTCAGAAATCAGAAAACAAGACCGTCATTTGTTGTAAGTATAGTGATTTTTCCGATGTGAATAAAAGTTAGGATTTGATTCGATGTAAAATGGAAATGGAATTGTGTTATTGTGTAACAACGATGTTAATTCATACCTATGTATTGAAATGATTGTGGTATTGTGATGTTTGTGGTATAGTTGAATTGATGTTGATCCTTTTGTACATTTAGAATCACATGAAAGTTGTACAGTTTATGTTGTAATCGACACCTATATGTTTATGTGATTATATAGGTTGTATATTATTAAGATTTCATGTATATATATGCTAAAACCTCTATGCCTAAGTTCATATACATGCTAATATGTTTATACAAAAGTTGCAAAGTCAATAATTAGATCCATGTCAAGATCCACTTTAATACATGTTTCATGTTTCATTGGATGTATGATTGGATCTAGTTCACTCATGCGATGAAATTATATACATGCTTTATGAACATGTCATATTCTAGTGATGCTCGATGTTATGCCTAGATCTAAACATGTTTAGGCTTATGTTGTCTAAATCATATGTTAATTCATGTGACACCTGTAACAACCCGAATTTTAATAATATGTTAAAAAAGGAAATCAAGGTATAATTAATTTTTAAAATAAGAATCAAGGGAAACGGGTTATGCCATTGCGTTCATCTCGAAATTTGACATGAAATAGAGTTCGAGTTTTCGAAAATCGGAGTCTGGATGAAGAAGCTATAACCTGTAGAAGATTCAGCAGAATTTCAGGCAGCACAGGACCAGGCAGGTCGACCATGTGGTCGACCCTAGGTTCGACCTTCCCCCCAGGTCAACCATGTTGTCGACCTCCCCCCCCCCCCTTACAGGTCGACCTGGTCGGCCTGTTTTGACCCAGAACTCATTTTTGAAGCCTGAGACATGTTTTGATGGTCCAGATCGATTCTAGGGTTAATCTAAGGGCCTAAACTAGTTGCTACACCTATAAAAACACCCTTAGACCTAACCTAATTCATATCAAATCATTCTTACACCATTATGCTGCTAAAATACCTCTTGAACCATGGCCGCCGTCTCCAAATCGAAGTACAAACATTCAAACTCAAATCAATTCAAAGAACAAGGCTTCTACAATGATTCAAGACAATAAATCAACAACGTCGCGACATTTTTACAACAAATTCAGTTCTTAATTCATTAGCCACGATCTGTAAGTTCTAGTTATTTTCAGATTAAAATAATTAAATTTAATATGGACATGTGATGAAGTGAAATTGGACTTTTGACTCAAGTCTATTCTTGTTTCTTCTTGGATCTCGATCTTGAGAACTTTTCTATCTTTATTCGCATGACAAGTTTATGGTCTATTCAGCCTATTGTAAATCATTTTTTCTTGGTTCATGTTGATATTATTATCAAGATCTATTCTTTGTGCCTAAGATGATGTTCTTGTTCCGCTTTATCTCTGATCTTGTTTTTATTGCAACTTCTACCTTCCCCTATTTATTTTCTTTTGATGAACCTAGGTCAATTTCGGACCTAGGCCAAAACTACGATATGTGTACGATGTTATACGGGGAAAATATTGGAATATTGCCTAGTGGAATATATGTGTTTGGTGGAATTGATGGCATAACATGAAAATTGGATATTTGGGTATTACTACCATTAACATGAAATTTGAAATTTGGGTATTGTCAATATAATTGAAATTGCAAGTTTGGGCATACATGAATTGGCATGTAAATTAAATCACGAGTTTGGGAATATGTAAATTAAATTAAAAGATTGGGCTTATGTTAATTAGGCATATGTAGAATTGGGAATTTGAACATGAAAGCAAATCGTAAACTTGATATTTGGCATAAACATGTATTATGAACTTGGACAACTGACATGTACTGTAATAAAAAGATTATAGTTTGGGATAACTACATCATGAATCATGATTTGGGTTTATTGGGTATGAAACTTGATACATGTAATTTTGGCACGAACTTGATATGGTAAAATGGCATAAGATTGGCATACATGTAAAACGACATAAATTGAACATATGTAAATTTGGTACGAATTGGGCATATGTAAAATTTACATGTAATCTTGAACTTGGGCATATGTTAATTATGTAAAAATTTAGAGTTGAAACATATATGATAATTTATGACTTAGTAAAGGTTTAATATGAACGCGCCAAAGTTGGGTTTTGGGTAATTGGCACGTATTGTAAATAAAAGGCTATAACTTGGCATAACCTTATAGTGAATTATGATAATAATTTGGGAATACGTTTTGGGGCAAAAACGTGAACCATGAACATTTCTATATGTTAAACACATGAACTAATATTGGGGTTTTGGGTGGAATACGACCATTAATGAACCTTTGACACGAGGTTAGACTCAGTTTGTGGTGTAAATCTGCCCGGAACCGCCCGACAAATCCAGTAGCCACAAAGTGTCTGTCTAATGTGAGAGGTCGAAGGCCAAATTGTAGGCGTAACGGTTGATGACATGAGGTTAGACCCAATTTGTGGTGTAAATCTGCCCGGAACCGCCCGGCAAATCCAGTGACCACAAAATGCACGGTCTAATGTGAGAGGTCATGATTCGTTCGTCATAATGAATGAATTAAGGAATACTAACCATAATAAGACGTGGGTATGGTTAGAGGGTTAGGTGGGATGACATGGAAATTTGACATGTAAATGTGGACCTAACCTGTATGAGTTAAGAACATGTAAAACTTATAAATGTAGGCTCAACCAATATGATATGAATGGGTGGGTTAAGTAACGTGGCTAGGCTAATGACACTTAACCGTTATAACATGACTAGCGGATGGGTTGGGCTAACTTGAAAAGGTTTATAACACCCAATCGATATAACCTGATGTGTGGTAGGGTTAAGTAAACACACGAGGGTAACACTTAACCATTATAATATGACTGGTGGATGGGGTTAAGTTAACATGCACTTAACCAATATAACGTGATGCGTGGTTAGGTTAAGTAACAACAGAGGGTAACACTTAACCGTCACAACATGATAAGTAGGTGGGCTAAGTAAATGTACACTTAACCAATATGACATGACATGCTGTGGGGTTAAGTTAACACAAGGGAGAACACTTAGCCAATATAACAAGGCTTGCGGTAGGGTTAAGTAACACAAGGAACAACACTTAACCGATATAACATGATGTATGGTAGGGTAAGTAAAACAAGATAAAACACTTAACCAACTTAACGTGATGAACAAAGAGGGTTTAGTACATATCGGGTTGGTGGGTAATATTAGTAAATATAGGCCCACAAACTTAACCATTAATAAGCATGTTTGAATCGGTGGGTTAAGTACATCACGGGAAGGTGGGTAATATCTGTATATATAGGCACACAAACTTAACCGGTAGGAAACCCTAGTAACGGTAACCTATTTCAGCAGTAACCCAATTAGGTATCATGGTACCCTGAAACTAGGCAGGGTGGGGCACGATTACTGGGCTGATTGTAAGCGGTCAAAGCGACGGCGGTGGATGCAATAGTGTGGGTTCTAACGGAGTGCGGGTGTGCACACACTTCGGAGCAGACAAACAGGGCACTGGGGGCACCAGTAGTATAACCTATGTATTCTAGAATTGCGTCGGGCCGCCACCATGGGTCTTGATACACCCCATGGTGGGACCAGCATGGGTATCTACAATCATTGGGGGCCGTATAACACACATAGGTAGCATAATCCCTAGGTTGGACCTAGGTGGCATAAACCCTAAATCCGAGAAGTGTTCAATAGGTAGCATAATCCCTAGGTTAGACCTAGGTGGCATAAATCCTAGTTGAATCTAGGAAGCGCTCGATAGAAAACCCTAGATTAGATCTAGGTAGTAAATAATAGATGTACACGTGAAAGCAACCTTAATTTCGGGGATTGGGATCCCGTTATGATTTTATCATTTTATATAGATTACTAGTTGGGACACTAGTTAGGTGGTGCAGAGCAAATAGATATCATTTTAATGGTGAAGCAGAGAAATCTTGCGATGCTTGATAGAAATCTTGCGAAACTATACTTAGTTCATCTTGAATGGGAACCTTGCAATGTTATACATGACAGAAATCCTATGATGTTATTCTTAGTTATCGTGCCTGTAGCTTATCTTGTCATCATGCTTATGTTTACTTTTAGTTTATTCATGCCATATTATCTTTACCTATTTTTATGCTGAAAGTCACTAGGACTTACTCAGTCTTTATGACTGACCCGTTTTGTTTTGCCTCTTTTTCTTCCGTCCCCCCCGGTTCGCAGGGTGGGAATACAGCTTTTTTCGGATCTTACCAAGCTCCAAGGCTCTTTCATATACTGCTTGGATTTCTCTTGGCCATAGCTTGCTTTGCTTTATTGGGGAATACTACAATTTATTTTTATGCTTCTTTGTTTTTGAGCAAGACAGATATTTTAGCTATGTAATTGGGTATTGGAAGTTGATGGGCTTTTATTGTAAACAATTATATTTAATAAATGATTTGAAATACTTTTACTTTACTTTTCGTTGTTTTATATATGTCTGTCTTGTAGTATTTCTGTTCCAGTACCCATAATGCTCCATTGAAGTTAAGGCATTCCCTTTGTGAGTGACCTTAACGGATATGGGGTGTTACATTTGGTATCAGAGCAGAAGGTTACCAGACTGGGCAAAAGTTTTCAAAAACCTTCTGAACTAGTTTTCAAAACGTTTACAAAGAAGCATTTTTCTAAAGAAAAGTTTTGTTTTACGAAAGGCATATTCCGCAAAGCCATATGCACTATCTTTTGATTCTCTCTTTGAATCTCTTTTTTCTCTCTTTTCACCATAGTTTTGTAGGCGTACGACACATGTCAGAGGGCAAGGAGTGCCCAACCTCCATCTGTAGCCGCAGTAGTTCTACCGGCGACTAATCTTATTTCAAGCTTTGTAGGGTTGTCGTGCGATGGAAGTAGCCTTCGAGAAACTTTTCAACAAGCTATACAAAGATAGTAGGAACGAGGATAAAGAACACAAGTCTAAGGATGATAAACTTGTTGATATGGCTTAATCCACGAAGAGGAAAAAGATGAAAGGAAAGAGGCCAAGTGAAAGAATAATAAAAACCCATGACAAGAGAGAATATCTTTAGTATGGTAAAAAGGGACATGTAATTAAGTATTATAGGACAAGGACAAGGGCAAAGAACAAGATCGTCGAGAGGGCAATTGTATGCTCTCACTATTAGCGTACCTAAGAGAGGTGGTAACGTTTCTGTTAAAGGCTTAGCTTTTCTTTTCTATCATCCCGTTAGAACTTTGTTTTTGTACATCACATCCTTTTAATTCTGCTTCGATAGTTGAGTCTCTACACCTTAGTACTAGCGTAGTAGAGGATCCCATTTTATTCTCAAATCCTGTTAGGGAATCGGCTCATTTATTCATGACTTGTTTGGATTTGGGAATGTCTATGCTAATTGTTGAGTTTAGAAGTAATGCTTATGTTTTTTTTGGGCTATAGGTTGATTCTAGGGATGGAGTGGTTATCCAGTAATGGTGCCATTCTTGAGTATGAAAAGAGGGTAGTTAGATTCCTGACTTGCCTTGGTAATGCCCTCGAAGTCTAGTGTAACCCTTAGGGTTCTGCCATGCTTAGTTACCTAGAATCTCTTGATACATTTATTGATCCGCTCGAGTAGTGTTCGCCACTAAGGCGAATGGTTCATTTCGCTTATGCATGAGTCATAGAAAATCACCTTAGTAAGTACATTTGGCAACATGGTTGGCATTTGTTTGTTTTCAAGAGATAGTTCTTCTGCGTGGAATACCTTATAGTAAGTAAACGAGATCCAGGATTCACTAGTGAATTTTGGAGAGCTTGCATGAAACCATGAGTACGCAGTTATGTTTGAGCCGAGTATACTTGAAAAAGAATAAGTGAAAGTGGAACAAGAGGCAACAGTGAAATAGGTTCCAACTCATATTTTGGAAATAAGAATTAAGAAGCTACGAAATTGTGAAGTTAAAGAAGGCCAAAGCACAATGGAGTTAAGCTCAAGGAAATGCGACTTAGAAGATTGAAGACTAGATTCGCGCATCATATCTCTTTTTTAGAGTATATCCTTGATCCCTCTTTTCCTGTAGAGCTTGTTTGCATGCTATCTTTCAAGTATATCCTCCCGGTCCTATTCTCAATCCCATTTCTGTTAGAAACCCCATAGGGAGCATGACTCGTCTGTTAGTAATACATTTTGGGGCTTGAGAGTGTCCGTTGGGTTGACTAAACTCTTTGGGTTTTATAGGATACGAGTTGGTTTTAGGAAGGGATTTCCTTGTGACCTAAAAGGAGTCCATCATGCTTAGTTTCCTAGAATCATATATATTGGTTGGGTTGAGTAATTTTTTGGGTGTCAGCCTGAGGTTGATTTCGGTCTTCGGGCTAGTGCTTAGGGAGTTCTTCTCCTAATCAGTATATATATGACATAGATTTCCAGTTTTGACATTGCCTAATGGGCACAAAGTTTTTACTTTCTTTTATCATTTGACTATATCTTTAGGTAGGAACAATTGGGTGTAAACATGTGTTTGAGACATGTTATGATTGATGGTTGCAAGTGGTTGCAAGTGATTGCTAATGGTTGCTTATGGATGCATATACACGCACCTTAGACACTAGACCGGCTCCGTCACCTTTTATATTGCATATGCAAGAGTGTTTATACTTGTTTACGGATGAAATTAAATGTGTTATCATGTGGATGTTGCATATGGATGGATTTTTGTGCACACATATAGTGTTTATGTGACTAGGACTATTTGCATACATGTTGGACTCATTGCACTAAACATATTTTGCATTAAGAAGATCAATCAGGCCTGATCATTTGCATTAGATAAGGAACATATACACACACTTTCTGCATATGTTCATACAGCACTAGAAATCTCTTAAGGACAATGGATGCCTGTGATTGATGATTGAGTAGATGGATGATTGGATGGTAGGACACATTCTTCTTAACTTGAAGATTTCGGGGACGAAATCCTTTAAGGAGGTGAGAATGTAACAACCCGAATTTTAATAACATGTTAAAACAAGAAATCAAGGTATAATTAATTTTTAAAATAAGAATCAAGGGAAACGGGTTACGCCATTGCGTTCGTCTCGAAATTTTACATGAAATAGAGTCCGAGTTTTCGAAAATCGGAATCCGGATGAAGAAGTTATGGCCTGTAGAAGATTCAGCAAAATTTCAGGCAGCACAGGACCAGGCAGGTCAACCTGGGGGCCAGGTCAACCATGTGGTCGACCCTAGGGTCGACCTTCCCCCCAGGTCGACCATGTAGTCGACCTGCCCCCTTACAGGTCGACCTGGTCGGCCTGTTTTGACCCAGAACACATTTTTGAAGCCTGAGACATGTTTTGATGGTCCAGATTGATTCTAGGGTTAATCTAAGGGCCTAAACTAGTTGCAACACCTATAAAAACACCCTTAGACCTAACCTAATTTATATCAAATCATTCTTACACCATTATGCTGCTAAAATACCTCTTGAACCATAGCCGCCGTCTCCAAACCGAAGTACAAACATTCAAACTCAAATTAATTCAAAGAACAAGGCTTCTGCAATGATTCAAGACAATAAATCAACAATGCCGCGACATTTTTACAACAAATTAAGTTCTTAATTCATTAGCCACGATCTGTAAGTTCTAGTTATTTTCAGATTAAAATAATTAAATTTAATATGGACATGTGATGAAGTGAAATTGGACTTTTGATTTAAGTCTATTCTTGTTTCTTCTTGGATCTCGATCTTGAGAACTTTTCTATCTATATTCGCATGACAAGTTTATGGTCTATTCAGCATATTGTAAATCAATTTTTCTTGGTTCATGTTGATATTATTATAAAGATCTATTCTTTATGCCTGAGATGATGTTCTTATGCCGCTTTATCTCTGATCTTGTTTTTATTACAACTTCTACCTTCCCCTATTTATTTTCTTTTGATGAACCTAGGTCAATTTCGGACCTAGGCCTAAACTACGATATGCGTGCGATGGTATACGGGGAAAATATTGGAATATTGCCTAGTGGAATATATGTGTTTGGTGGATTTGATGGCATAACATGAAAATTGGATATTTGGGTATTACTACCATTAACATGAAATTTAGAATTTGGGTATTGTCAATATAATTGAAATTGCAAGTTTGGGCATACATGAATTGACATGTAAATTAAATCACGAGTTTGGGACTATGTAAATTAAATTAAAAGATTGGGCTTATGTTAATTAGGCATATGTAGAATTGGGAATTTGAACATAATAGCAAATCGTAAACTTGATATTTGGCATAAACATGTATTATGAACTTGGACAACTGACATGTACTGTAATAAAAAGATTATAGTTTGGGATAACTACATCATGAATCATGATTTGGGTTTATTCGGTATGAAACTTGATACATGTAATTTTGGCTAGAACTTGATATGGTAAAATGGCATAAAATTGGCATACATGTAAAACGACATAAATTGAACATATGTAAATTTGGTACGAATTGGGCATATGTAAAATTTACATGTAATCTAGAACTTGGGCATATGTTAATTATGTAAAAATTTAGAGTTGAAACATATATGATAATTTACGACTTAGTAGAGGTTTAATATGAACGCGCCTAAGTTGGGTTTTGGGTAATTGGCACGTATTGTAAATAAAAGGCTATAACTTGGCATAACCTTATAGTGAATTATGATAATAATTTGGGAATACGTTTTGGGGCAAAAACGTGAACCATGAACATTTCTATATGTTAAACACATGAACTAATATTGGGGTTTTGGGTGGAATACGACCATTAATGAACCTTTGACACGAGGTTAGACTCAGTTTGTGGTGTAAATCTGCCCGGAACCGCCCGGCAAATCCAGTAGCCACAAAGTGTCAGTCTAATGTGAGAGGTCGAAGGCCAAATTGTAGGCGTAATGGTTGATCACACGAGGTTAGACCCAGTTTGTGGTGTAAATCTGCCCGGAACCGTCCGACAAATCCAGTGACCACAAAATGCACGGTCTAATGTGAGAGGTCATGATTCGCTCGTCATAATGAATGAATTAAGGAATACTAACCATAATAAGACGTGGGTATGATTAGAGGGTTAGGTGGGATGACATGGAAATTTGACATGTAAATGTGGACCTAACCGGTATGAGTAAAGAACATGTAAAACTTATAAATGTAGGCTCAACCAATATGATATGAATGGGTGGGTTAAGTAACGTGGCTAGGCTAATGACACTTATCCGTTATAACATGACTAGCGGATGGGTTGGGCTAACTTGAATAGGTTGATAACACCCAATCAATATAACCTGATGTGTGGTATGGTTAAGTAAACACACGAAGGTAACACTTAACCATTATAATATGACTGGTGGATGGGGTTAAGTTAACATGCTCTTAACCAATATAACGTGATGCATGGTAAGGTTAAGTAACAATAGAGGGTAACACTAAACCATCACAACATGATAATTATGCGGGCTAAGTCAATGTACACTTAACCAATATGACATGACATGCGGTGGGGTTAAGTTAACACAAGGGAGAACACTTAGCCATTATAACAAGGCTTGCGGTAGGGTTAAGTAACACAAGTAACAACACTTAACCGATATAACACGATGTGTGGTAGGGTTAAGTAAAACAAGAGAAAACACTTAACCAACTTAACGTGATAGACGGAGAGGGTTAAGTACATATCGGGTTGGTAGGTAATATTAGTAAATATAGGCCCATAAACTTAACCATTAATAAGCATGCTTGAATCAGTGGGTTAAGTACATCATGGGAAGGTGGGTAATATCTGTATATATAGGCCCACACACTTAACTAGTAGGAAACCCTAGTAACGGGGACCCATTTCAGCAGCAACCCAATTAGGTATCATGGTACCCTAAAACTAGGCAGGGTGGGGCACAATTACTGGGCTGATTGTAAGCGGTCAAAGCGACGGCGGTGGGTGCAACAGTGTGGGTTCTAACGGAGTGCGGGCGTGCACACACTTCGGAGCAGACAAACAGGGCACTGGGGGCACCAGTAGTATAACCTATGTATTCTAGAATTGCATCGGGCCGCCACCATGGGTCTTGATACACCCCATGGTGGGACCAACATAGGTATCTACAATCATTGGGGGCCGTATGACACACATAGGTAGCATAATCCCTAGGTTGGACCTAGGTGGCATAAACCCTAAATCCGAGAAGTGTTCAATAGGTAGCATAATCCCTAGGTTGGACCTAGGTGGCATAAATGCTGGTTGAATCTTGGAAGCGCTCGATAGAAAACCCTAGATTAGATCTAGGTAGTAAATAATAGATGTACACGTGAAAGAAACCTTAATTTCGGGGATTGGGATCACGTTATTATTTTATCATTTTATATAGATTACTAGTTGGGACACTAGTTAGGTGGTGCAGAGCAAATAGATATCATTTTAATGGTGATGCAGAGAAATCTTGCGATGCTTGATAGAAATCTTGCGAAACTATACTTAGTTCATCTTGAATGGGAACCTTGCAATGTTATACATGACAGAAATCCTATGATGTTATTCTTAGTCATCGTGCCTGTAGCTTATATTGTCATCATGCTTATGTTTACTTTCAGTTTATTCATGCCATATTATCTTTACCTGTTTTTATGCTGAAAGTCACTAGGACTTACTCAGTCTTTATGACTGACCCGTTTTGTTTCGCCTCTTTTTCTTCCGTTTCCTCCCCCTCGGTTCGAAGGGTGGGAATACAGGTTAGTTCGAATCTTACCAAGCTCCAAGGCTCTTTCATGTACTGCTTGGATTTCTCTTGGCTATGGCTTGCTTTGCTTTATTGGGGAATACTACAATTTGTTTTTATGCTTCTTTGTTTTTGAGCAAGACAGATATTTTAGCTATGTAATTGGGTATTGGAAGTTGATGGGCTTTTATTGTAAACAATTATATTTAATAAATGATTTGAAATACTTTTACTTTACTTTCCGTTGTTTTATATATGTCTGTCTTGTAATATTTCTGTTCCAGTACCCATAATGCTCGATTGATGTTAAGGCATTCCCTTTGTAAGTGACCTTAACGGATGTGGGGTGTTACAACACCTATTTGGTTAGACCCCTATTTCAATGCAAGTTCACATGTGTGTAAATTGATTTAGCCTATGTTGCAAGTTCACACCTATGATATTCATATTGACTATTTTGCAAGTTCACACCTATGATATTCGTATTGATTATGCGAAGAATGCCAAGTTTACACCTATGTCATGTTTATGTTTATGAATTCCCTTATGCCAAATTTTGTGTGCACTAAATTAGGCTAAGTTTTTAGCGTAATATTATGTGTTAAAAACTATGCGAACGAAAATTAGGCTAAGATTGTTAGCCTAATATTTAGACAGGGTAACGTTGGGAAAATTGGTAACTTGACATAAATTGGTAAAAATATATGAAATTGGCATGTTTGTCACATGCCAAAATTTGTGGCATTTAAATGGTATAAATTCTTATACCAAAAATGTTAAACTTGGAAAGTGGACCACAACATTTAATTGTTGACAAATTTACATATATTAAGTAATAAAGACAAATATGTAAATTTAGAAAATACGAGTATGCTTAACACGAGGTTGGATTGAGTTGTGATGTAAACCTGCCCGGACCCGCCCGGTTGTCCAGTAGTCACAACAATATCTATCCAATGTGGGTGGTTAAGCATGGAGCCCAATAAGGACCCGAGGTTAAACTGAGTTACAGTGTAAATCTGCCCGGAACCGACCGGCACATCCAGTAACCGTAACAATACCTGTCTAATGTGAGTGGTCGGTGCTTTAAAAAGCTAAGGACAGACTGTCAGGATGGTAGGGTTAAGTTAACTAAAACACTTAACCAATTCAACATGTTAATGAAATTGATGGGTGGGGTTAGGTAAATACAGACACTTAACCACTTAACATGTTTGACTAGAAAACCCTAGTAAAGGGGACTCATTTCAGCAGTAACCCAATTAGGTATCATGGTACCCTGAAACTAGGCAGGGTGGGGTACGATTACTGGGATGGTTGTAAGCGGTAAAAAGCGACGACGGTGGGTGCAACAGTGTGGGTTCTAACAGAGTGCGGGCGTGCACACACTTCGGAGAAGACAAACAGGGCACTGGGGGTACCAGTAGTATAACCTATGCATTCTAAGGATTGTGTCGGGCCGCCACCATGGGACTTGATACACCCCATGGTGGGACCAGCATAGGTATCTACAATCTTTGGGGGCCGTAAGACACAGATGATTATGCGAGTAGGAGCCGATTTTTAGAAAAAGGGGATCACTTTACCTCCTGCATGGGGTGCCAGTTAAGACAATACAAGTAGGTGCAGAGATATAGTGTGGGGCGCGATAGTATATTCGATTCAAACTGCCTTACCTTAGTTTATGATACTTTCCTATTTCCAGTTTATACTTATCTTGTCCTTTTTCTTATTCTCATACTGAAGAGTCACTAGACTTACCAGGCTTTATGTTTGACCCTATTTTCTTTCGTCTTCTTTTCTTCCGTTCCCCCCGGTCCATAGGGAGGAAACAACCCAGCTTAGTCAGACTCTTTGCAAGCTTCAAGACAGTAGATGTACGGTTTGGATTCTCTTTGGCTATGGGTGTTGGACACACTCTATGGGGATTTATGCAGTTTTAATTATGTGTTTATGCTTCTTTATTTAATAACCAAGACAGATATGTGTTTATATCTGTCTTGTGTTTTATCTGTGACTTTTACTTACAAATCTCCACCAAAGTTAAGGCATTCCCCTTGTGAGTGACCTTAATGGAGGGTGGGGTGTTTCAGAAGCAAACTGAAGCCTCGCTTTCCATCATCCACATAAGTAAAATACCCCGGCGTGAAAAACCCAAAGCACCACTCCTAGCTAGAAGGAAACGCATGTCCTCCCTGATGTCCTTCTTCCGTTTCTGGCTCATACCGGGGTGTGAGGCTCGCGAAACAACGCTATACACAAAGCTATGCCACACAGGCCGTGCTGTGATCATCAACCACAAGACTTTGCTTTTCAACAGAAACCTTGATCATCGGCCACTTAGGCGTGCCACACAGGCAATTCACTTCGTGCGACTGATTTCTATCGATATATAACCTCTGAGCTCGTACATCTCAGAGAAGTGCGTTAAGCAAGAGAATAAATTCTCCGCCGCCAAATAGATATATATTTAATAGAGATCAATCAGCACAGAACAAAATCCAATGTCAGACACACAGTCCATTTACAAGTTCGTTCTGGGTATGAACGAAACCGGAGGCACTCAATACCTCGCATATCCGTACAATCAACAAGTACGTCCGGACGAATATTATGTCAGCCCCTTCAAGGTAGCTACTCCTAACATGAGCATCCATAGCACCCCTCCATTCGACGTGAAGATCATCGGTCTTGCACCGTCTTCATATCTTCGACTTTCAATTATCGATCAATTATTTAAAATGAGAATTAACTCGGCCTTTTCAAATAATTCACGTATATTTAGAATTTCAAATCAACTCATTTCAATGGTTAAATTATTCGACATCACTAATTCTGTTCTTTAATGTAATTTCACGTCAAACACATTCAACCATCAAATATCACATAAACTGAGCAAATTCAGTTTATTTCCATTCCATATCGTTTATAATATTTTATCACGATTTATCGCTATTTTTATTTATTTAAAAATAGCCAATTCATTCAAACGACGCTTCAGGCCATAACGCGGCCGTGGCGCTGTTTTTCTTCAGATTTGATTTACACATATATGAAAATCTAATAGTTGGATCTTCACAAATTTTATATCATTAGAAAGATCTTTTCAAAACGAATCCAACGGTTTCAGTTTTGGGAAAATCCGACGGTCGGATCTCCCGCACGTATCGTTTGAAGTTACGATTTCAAATACGAACTATAGTGTCGTTATTTGATTTAATTTAATCATATATATATATATATATATATAATTGATTCTGGCACTGTTTTTCTTCAGATTTGAATTAAACATTCCAGACAATCCAACCGTTGGATCTTCACAAAGTGGGTGTCGTTGGAAAGATATTTCCAAAGTGAACCCAACGGTTTCGGTTTCGGGAAAATCCGACGGTCGGATCTCCCGCACTAATCGTTTGAAATCACGGTTTCAAAACACGAACTGCAGCTTCGTTATTCGATTTATTTTAATTATATTTATATAAATATAATTCTTTCTTCGATTTCAAAACCTTTTACAGCTTATATATTTGATAAAAACGATATTTTTATCATCAAAAATATTTATTCCACACATGAATATTTTTAGCACTTCATTTTCACAATAAAAATGTAGATTTTATTGTTCAATCCATATATTCAACACATGAATGTTTTCGACTTCACACATACGATAAAAATATGATTTTTATCGTTCTAGTCCTTTATTCAACACATGAATATTTTTTATAGTTTATATATATAATAAAAAATGTAAATTTTATTGTAAAACAATTTATTTCAAAACACAGTTATTTCATATAGTCTATACATAAGGTAAAAGTGTTATTTTTGGTGTTAAAACAATTTATTTAAAATATTAATATTTTATATAGCCTATATATATATAATAAAAATGTGATATTTATCTTTCAAATAATTTATTCAATACATGAACTTCATTCAACACATGAATTTCTACTCAACACATGAATTTCTATTCAACACACGAATATAGTTTCAACACATGAAAATAATTCTAACACATGAATATTATTGAAAATTTCGGCAGCATAACGGCAGGGTAGTTAAAACCGGGACCGTCCCTAGTACGGCTCCTCGCTCTACCTTAAAACCTCGCGGTTTTTGACAATTGGGATTACATGCATCTATATGCAGACGAGCATGTTTATTATTCTTTTCCACAAACTATTCCTATGTGGTTTCATCCAAAATAATTCTCAACCACAAACAGGTATTTCTCAACCACCATCAACCATTCATGATTTTCACAAAATTTCACATCAACCAATAATCCAAACAATATCACAACCAATAAATATCGTCCATGGTCTGTGGATGAGGGGAGTGTACATATATATATATATATATTCGTACATAAATATATTTCAATTTCATTTCAATCATTTCAACGCATATATAATTTTTACAACGCATATATAACTTATACATCGAACGTACAACTTATACAACGCTTATACATGAGGTGTACAATGCTTATATAACTCATACATCGACTATATAATTTATACATCGTTGTTTTCCATATCGTTTTACAATTTAGAAATCTCACATTGGGTTCAACTCCACCAAAAATAGCAGAAGGCTCAGAAAAATATGCGGTCTCTTCTAGAATGTAGAAGACGTCCACACGAGTCCACTATCTCTTGTTTCACTGAATTTCGTCAACATAGCAAAAAGATATGATTTTTATAAGTTTGCTACGCTTTTAAATGTGAAAATCAGTTCAAAATAATCAAAGCTGTACCTTTCTGTTTTCTTCAAAACTAGGTTTTAGTTTTTCGTGAAATCCGAGGCGCTTGAAGGTGATCAGGTTGTATGACGTCGTAGAGGGAGGAACAGGGTTCCCGGCGCCGGTGGTGGGGTCCAGATCGACACCCCCAGGGAGGCGCGGCGGCGGTTTAAAGTCGTGAACTTTGAAACGTTGGATCTCCCTGCACAGGCGACGATAGGTGGCGCTCCGGCTATGGATGTGGAGAGGAGATTGAGCTCTTCAAAAAACCCAACTGGGGCTTGGTCAAATTCTTGATGGATTGGCCGGAAAATGGATGAGAAGATTTGAACACACACCATCGTCGATCGCAGGTTACGGGGGGGGGGGGTTGATTTTTTTATATTTTAATTTATGAAAGAATTTTCCTATTGGCCCGCGATTTATAATTTCAAAAATGAGGGTTTTCTCTAAACGAACTCCAATCCAAACCCAACGACTGTCGCCCCTAGCTAGATACCCCCATCTCGAACACAATGGGATATGTTTCGCAGACCCATTCGACTGTTACAGTCAGTTTTTCTTCAAATTAAAATATAAAACATTCAATATTTGATTTGAATGTACATTTCAATTTGCCGGGGCCACATACTAATCCCAAAAATTCCAGAAAAATAAATCTAGCTATGTTTTGATGATACGGTCCCAATAAAACTAGTTTCGTCGAATTCTGAGACCGTTTGAAAAATGGCCATTTTCTGGTCGATCCAATTTAACTGAAATTGACCAAACACATTTTCCTTCGCCACGCTCACATATTAACTTCAAAAATTATGGAACTTGAAACCTAGCAATAATTTGACATCCCGGATCCAACAAAAGTGGTTTCGTCGAATTCCGAGGTCGTTTGCAAATTGTCAATTTTAAAGGGCTATATATTCTCCATAGCGACCTTTCTGAAAATTCATTTGGCCATAACTTTTGACTCCCGCTATGAAACTTCGATTTTTCAGATTCGTTAGAAAGATATTCACTAACAGATTTAAATATTTTTGGTTTCACTAAAATCCGTTTTATTTTGCACCCAGTACAATCAGTCAAAGTTTGAATTGAAATTTTGAAACTACCGCGCCATTTCAGGCCTTGTTTATAATTTAAAATAATTATATTTACTTTCAAACATCGATTCAAACATACTTTTCGTCGTTATTATTTAAAATATTTATTTTTAAATATTTAAAATCCACTAAATTAGCCAATTAAATTTTTTTAAACTAGTTCAGATTTTCCGGGTTGTTACAGAGGTGGTTGGAATTTGTAGTTTAGGGTTTTAAATTCCGTCTATTCCTTGGTTCGCCAGCGGTAGCTCAGACCAGCGGAGCTCACGGCGAGGGCCCAGGAAGGTGCAGTCTTCGAAGGGCCTTCGGTTGGTTCTGGTCTCACGTTCTCTAGTGGTCCGAGGAACGCGAAATCGATGATCAAAGTAAGAGGCTGATGGGTTCTATGCGGCGTGTTCAATAGAAAGAATTTGGAGCGGGAGGAACGTGAATTGGGGTGCTGACGTGTCACCTTATAAGTGGGTGAGATTTGTTTTAATTAATTTTATATACCTTTAAATTCAATTGAAAAAATGCTTATAACTTTCTCGTTTTAACTCGGATTTGGACGCGGTTGGGTGCGTTGGAATCATGGCGGAATTACAGACATTTCATCATTAGCTTGGCTACATTTGGGGACTGTGAAATTTTGGGCTTTGGTTGGACGTACGATCCACTAAGGACCCAAAGGTGAGTGATTTTTTGCTCACGAATAACTAAATTATTCGCATGTTTATTAAATTAAATTATGAAATAAGTTTGGTTGCATGTTTGTGTTTGCTTGATGATGTGTTACTTAAATTTAACATGCAAATGTGTTAACATGCAGATCTAGGTCGATGATTAGTCATTTAATTAAATTTAAATTCTAGTTGGAAATTCTAATCCTTGTATATCCTGAAAACTGTTTAATACTGATCAGTTGAATGGAATAGGTTGTGATGGATGTTTGGTTGAAATTTATTATAGAATTGAGATTGACACTGCTAATGCTCCGTATTCAATATAGTGTATTTGCATGTTCATTTTGACGATTAATCTCATTTACCCTTGATGTTACGTGCATTAAATAAAACCGAGATTAATCGATTTAAATAAATTAAGAACACATAGTGAAATGATAAATCTCCGTGACTCTGTTTTGGATTGATATGATAGATCTATCCCTGAGTATCGAGAAAATTAAATTTAAAATCACTTGGCCATAGGGTAGCAAATTATATATGGACATCGGTTGGTTAAATGATTTTAAATATTCGAAATTCTATTGATAAGGAATTTTATTTAAAGGAAATGAGTCGATGTTGATAAAATTTATGTTTCCTTTAAACATGACTTGAATGTTAATGAATCGGGCAAGAGAAATTATCTAAACAAATTAAGATTTGGAAAAAAAAATTATATACCTTGGAGTTTCCAAAATTTACGGTAAGGTGTTGAATTGAGAATTCTCATAGAATTAAGTTTTGAAATGTAAGTTATTTGAAGATACTTGAAATTTCTTCGAATTTAGCATGAATATGGATTTGAATCCATTAAATTGAACAGTTTATTTGATCAAGGTTGAAATGAGATAAGGAATTAAATGAACTCCATTGAGACTTGAATTTAAATTCAAGTATTTGAAATTCGGAAGAAAGGAACAATTTTAGTTTAAAATTATATTTTCAAAGATTATATATATATATATATACCTTGCTTGATTTCAAAATAAATTATTCCTTTCCTTCAAAATTATTTATCCAAACTTTAACCTATAAACTATTCCCTTGTAAAGCTATTTCCTTTATATTTTATTTTTCAAAACTATCTAGTAAACTTTTAATTTATGTAAATACATGATATTTTAAATTATCTTATTATTTTCAATTATTATATTTTATATATATATATATATTATATATAAAGATTTTCTTATAAACATTTATTTTCATTTGTATTTTTATGAATTGTAAATTTCTTCCGAATGGAAAGTGTTTGGATTTAAACCATTGGGTCAATGGAGTTGGAATAAAGCTATTTGAATATGAATCGATTTTTGAAATATTATATGATTATAATATAGGGATATGGAATATATTCTAGTTTAGAATATAATCGGGTTTGGTATTTCCGACCACAAATCGATCTTTGAAATGATTATGATGTTGATATGAAATATATTCTACTCGAATATTAATCGATTCTGAAATGTTATATGATAATAATATATGGATATGAAATATATTCTAATTTGGAATATAATCGGGTATGGTATGATTACGATATGCTGATATGAAAATTATATTCTTTTTTTGAATATAAATTGGGTTTGAAGAAAAACATGATATTTTGGATATAAAGCGAACCTTTGTGAAATGTAAAAGAACCGACTGATGTGGAAAAATGTAAACGTTGGTTGTTAAAGAGGCCAGAGTCGACAAGTGGCATACTCTCTATCAGTTTCGATACCACTTTAACAACTGTGAACGTTATGGCGTATCCAGAATGAAATATGATGACTTGGAGGTGATTATTGGATTTGAAGAAAGAGAACGATGAGGGAATAGCCTTGACCTTCGAGTCATAATTGAAATGACTAAAACGAGCTATACCGTGACTAATTGAGGTAGCATCTCTGATCGGACGCACTCCTCCAATTCTATTTCTATGACTATGATGATGATGAATTAGGGCCCTTTTTGATTTGGGAGTGTGATCTGAGGTGGACGGTAGTGGCTGCTATGCGTTACCACCGGTCCGGGAGTGCAATTGGTAGAATCCTACCCTGGGCATTGCCTCCAGTGCCTTGTCATATTTATCATATCGAGCCCCATATAATTTTGATTTAGCATTGCCTTCTATGGAGTGCCCTCTGATGACACCAGCACAGTGAATTTACGTTACTGTATAGATTGTTGATGCCTGTAAACGGCATAAGGGTAATATGGTAATCCCGCTTACGCTATTTTATGATATTTACTTTACTGGGTAGACACTATCATAATAGCGTATTATACTATGTACGTATTAGTTTAACGGATCCTCGAGAGATGAAAAAAAATTCTTGTAACATCTCTTGAGTTATAGCACCCGTGGCATTCAAGTTTTTTTGCATTTTAATTTGAGTAATATGAGAATGATTTAGTGCTGATCCGAGTTTTTGTTGTGTTTTCTTTTTATGCAATAAGCTCGGGTCAGCAGAAGTTTGCAGTTAGCGAAGTTCCTTTGCCTTGGAGATCGAAGACGAAGATTTGGTATACATCTATTACATATATATACATATGTATTTTTCTACTGCACTTTGTTCCGCTGTCATGTTATGTAAATCTGTATGTATATGTAACTCTGATAATTATTAAATGTTATAACCAATGTATACATTTTAACTGCTTTTAAACTGTTATTTGTTTATTATATGTTGTCCTTCCGTTGTGAGATTGTGTGATTGGTTTTTCTCTTCTTTCTTTCTTTTTTTCTTCCTTTCTCAATAACTACCTGTGTTGCGATTTGTTTGGGTCGACATGTGTGTTTTATCGTCGATTTGAACGATCAAAAAAATCCAGGTCGTTACATAGAGTATAGGCTATACCAAAATCATATAATGCCAGAAATTCTAACCACCATTGCTACCGAAGGTTCAAATCCTTTTGGAAGAAAAGATACTTCAATGACTTGTGGTCCGTAACCAACTCGAAACGAACTCCCAACAGGTAATGTCTCCGCATCTTCAGAGCAAATACAATCGCCGTCAACTCCAAATCATAAGTTGGATAATTCCTCTCATGCGGATTTACCTGTCGACTCGCGTAGGCCACAACCTTATCCTTCTGCATTACCATCCTTGTTCCGAGAATAAACAAGAATATCATCCATGAACACAGGCACGAACTTGTTCAACTGATCTCTGAAAACTCTATTCATAAGATTCACAAAGTACACTGGCACGTTAGTCAACCCGAATGACATTACCAACCATTCGAAGAAATCAGATGGTGTCCTAAAAGCAGTCTTCGGCATACTATCCTTTGCCACCCTCAACTGGTGAAATCTCATTGCCAAATCCATTTGTGAAAACACTTTGCTTCGTGAAGCTAATCGAAGAAGTCATCAATCTTCACCAACGGATACTTGTTCTTCTTGGCCACCTTGTTCAGCTTACGATAGTCCATACACAATCTTAAAGAGCCAACAACCTTGGTTGCAAACACTACTGGTGCACCCCACTCGGAAACACTTCTCCGAATGAATCCTTTTCCTAAAAGGTCATGAACTTGCACATCTAACTCTCACTGTTCCTTAGGCGCCATCCGCCTAAGAGGCATAACGAATGGTCTAGCACCCTCGACCAAATCTATTCTAAACTCGATCTCACGAGGCACGACAACCCTTTGACCTTGTCAAAGACATCCTGTGACGACCGCCCACAACCTCTGCACTAAACAAGTGGAATAATGCGCTGAAGGGTGTGCCAGGCAGCTATGCACGATCATCAACGTATGATAATGCACATGGAACCTGTCGTAGAACTCACAACACAAGGATAAAATATAATAGAACATGTACAACAGGTAGAAATAGTGGAGCAACATATAATAAACTTTTGAAAACTTTCACAACATCCTGAAAGGTTATCCATACATCATAGGAATATCAAAGTCTGCACATGAAGCCTCACTACAACACTCAGAGATCAAACAGTGGAAATAGAAATACTAGACAATAAGTCATAAGATAATACACTAACCTTCTGCTCGCCTCCTAATTGCAACATCGTCCTCACAAAGCCATTACCTGCCACTTAGTCTGCCCATCCACAACCGGGTGAAAAACCCGAGGTAACAAGAGAAAACATAAAACCTTGAGTCAGATAACAGTCTTAGTAAGCGGTACAACAGCTAACAAACATCATCAATAAAGTATATGAGAATAGGTAAATAAAAAAACTAATCAACCCACAACACCAGATAAGAACTCAACTCCATCTTCCCTACATCGGAGAGTGATAGACTTTACATCAAACACTTCTACTATTCATTCATTTAAACCAGAACAACCATTCATTCATGGCAATCAGAAGTAAACACCACTAACACTCATAGCATCCATATTATATGTATCTCACGTAAACTCTCCTAATATAATTCTACATCCCTCAAGCACAAGCTCTAGAGGCCTAAACCAATATCAGACAAGTACCCAAGAAACATTAGCCATGACAGACTCTGGCTATCACCGCCAATCTTGCGAAACTATTGTTAGTTGTATAACGGCCAACCTTGCCATATGTAAAGCGCTAATGGTAACCCCAGTTCAAGCATAATCTCCATACTATTGGATCTAGATTAACCCTAGAGGGGGGAGGGGTGAATAGGGTTTATTAAATTTTAGCAAGATATTAAAAATTATCGGATCATAGAATGCAGCAGATAGGCGGTGATAGCCAGATCCGGAAAAATACAGAAAGTAAATGACACAAAGATATACCCAGCTTCGGCAAAATCCTGCCTACTGCGGCATTCCTAATGTTTTTACTAGGTAATAGAACAGATCCCGCTTACAAGACCATGTAAACTCGCGAACCCCTCGCTCCTATTCTAATTCTACGCTCAAAACCCTAGACTGATCTATATCCCATAGATCATATTTCCCCGGATTACAACCCCGTAACCCGTAACTCTAGTTTTTACAGAATCTAGTAAACTGTTAGTTAACCCCTAACCGAATCCCCTAAAATTTTACAGACTCTAGAAAATGTTTGGATTCGGATGCTAAAAAAGTAAAAATACAACAGAGAATAAACTAAAACCCTAGTATTAAAAAGAAAAATAATTTCTCTTTTAATCCCTTGAATTGGTCGGCCAACTCAAAATTGGTTCCACCCTTTACTTCATTTGTTTGAACCTGATTCCTTTTTTCTCTTTACTTGAAAATGGCAGCCAACACTTTTAACTAGGGTTTCTGAAAACTCCCCCAAATTGATTCGATGGCCTCTGGAATTGATGAAACTGAGTCTAGAGTCTTTGTGGCTATGTGATTCTTCAATTTGGCTTTCTCTGATTTGGGAGTTAGGGTTTTCTACACTCTAAATATCGAACGTATGCTTCTGGAATCAAACCTCTAATGCTTCAAAACTATGAATGGATTTTGTACTTCGATTTGATGTGGTTATGATCAAAAACTTGGTAAATATTTTATGATATGATTTGTTCAATTTTCTCTTTGGATTTTTGGCTGCGTTTTTCGATAATGGCCAATGATGAAATTTTGATATTATATTGTGTAATTCGAACCCTAAATGCTCTAATTTCCAACATGTGACTTGGTTGATTTGTTGGCTTTCCTCTTTTGACAGTCCCAATTTAAAAATGGATTTCTTGGCTTTGAATTGAAAGATAATCTAGAAATAGATTGTCCTCAAAATTATCTTTAGCTGACCTGATTCCTTTCCGTATATTGCTGCATGATAGATTCCAATATGATACCTTACTAAAATGTTCACTGTGTGGTTCCTGGAAATAAACGATTTGAGAATTGATTTTCTTGCCTTTTATTGTCTTAAGTAAATGGTATCCACGACCAAAATGAAAACAATGATTTCAACAAAAAAACGGAAAGTCTTGAATTGATATTTGCCATGAATCCTTGCCTTAAAATGTGAGATTTCAAAACTGGAAAGATTGTAAGCACTTGACAAAATTATAGTTTGACTGAAACCTGGTTTGAATTTGTACGTGTATTTCCTGAAATTAATACTCTGGAAATATATTATTCATGGCTCCTTGAAATATTCCTTTAAGTTGCCTTGATTTAAAAACACGTATATGTTCCAGTTTGTATACTTGCACACTTTCACACATGGTATGCCATGTATTAACCATGTTGTAGGCGCTGAACTTAGTTTGTGGCTTTATTCACCATTCATTACCTCGACCATAAACATTAATCCGTACTTGATGAAATCTGGGAAATCATTTGTTGCCCTGTTTAGTATGTGTACATTAGCTACTCCATTTGAATGCTGCTACGTGCATGTTGACCTAATTTGCATCACCATACAACTGGTTGATTATTTGTTGAGTCTTGTTGTGTTCCCCTCCATGCTTTATTGCTGTTCTCACCCGTGAAAGTGCACATCTAAGCTATAGCTTTAATTGAACAAATTTCATACTTGTACACATGAAAAATGCTCCATGTATATGCTTCACTATTGTATTTATTAGTCACATGCTTATGTTTGATGAATTCACTTTATTTGAACTAGTTTACCTTGTCTTGTACTGGAATCAACATGTACTCCCTTTGAACCATTACTGAAAATGCCATTTATAGTTTTGACAGATTTGTTGGTGTGTACTCATATATGGCATGACTTTACTTGAATGAAAATGTTGCCATGCAACTTCACTTTAGTTTTGTACTTGCCATACTTGATGTACATGAGAATATTTATGGCTGAGCTTGTCTTGTATATTTTGTGCTTGCATTTGCACACCTGCCTTATGCTTGACCATTTTGAAATTTGAGTTGCACCATTTGAACACTTCTGCCATGTCATCTGTTCCATGCTTGCAATGCTTGATTCTTGATTCTGCCGCCCTTTGTATCTTGTCTTAGCTGAAACTGTTTTTGGCTTTTGCTTGTACATGGCTCGACCAATTTTGTTGATGCTTCACTTACATGTTGCCTTTGACCACGCTTGTGCATGTCTAGAAATGCATATGTATGCACAGACTACTTGTCTCACTATTTACTTGTGCAACCTGTACATGTATGTATATATACACAATAGTGTGTGTATACATATATTGTGCATGTGTAAATTATATATCGGCAGACTGCTGCACTGTGTTCAGAATCAGCTAGTTCTGATGCTGGTTCCAATCAATAAA
Organism: Allium sativum; assembly: GCA_030737875.1. Lineage (NCBI taxonomy): Eukaryota > Viridiplantae > Streptophyta > Magnoliopsida > Asparagales > Amaryllidaceae > Allium > Allium sativum. The sequence goes on along the minus strand of CM060918.1, from coordinate 157,219,914 downwards.
CCAATGTGGTATGTTGAGGCTGATCAGTGGGTATTAGATGGATATATACAAATCAGATCAAGTCATGAAATATAATGAGAAACACACCAGAAATTTGAGACAAATAAAATTTTAGAAATAAAATTTATATTCGCATGTTTCAGTTTTATTTCTATTGCAGTGTACTTTGTGTGTTTCTGTATGTGCCAGGTAAGCAGGTGATGACTGGACTGACTGAAAGATCCTGTAAAGACAGAAGACGAGTATAGACAATGAATGAAGCAGGGTCAGTAAATGTGTATGTATATGAAAGTATGTATATATGAATTGTATAACTGAGTGTATGAGTGAAACTGTTGTGAGGAGCAGTGTATGGAAAAATATGTGTATGATGAAATGAAATGTATCAGAGAATTTGTACAAATAGAGGAGTATAAAATATATACTGTTTGATATTGAAATAAAATATTCTATTCAAGTAAAATATTGTGTGAGTATTTTAATTTATGTACAGTTGTATTTTATTTAAATAGAAATATTATATTCCTATCTGTTGTGTAGTATACCAGTACATTTACAAACACATTTAATAATAATATATTTGGTTGTTATCATCAAACAAAAATCATATAATTGTGTATACAACAACGTTATATACAACAATCTCCTCCTTTTTATGATGACAAACAAATATTAAGATTTTGAATCCAATAAATGTGTTTGAGAGTGATGAACTGAACTCCCTCTATTTGAAAGCTCCCCCTACAACAGAAACTCCCCCTATAACTTTGCATGAGTGAAAGAATGTAAATTGAATGAATTTTTTCAAAATGAAAATATTTATAAAATATTCACTCATAAATCAAAATCTCAATCCATTCTCCTCTTTTTGTTATCATCAAAAGGATATAGAATTTTAAATGTAGATGAAAAATGACTAACAAATACAATGTCAGCTTAAGAGGAAGAATGGTCATCATAAATCTCATTCAGCCAAACTAAAATCATAATATTCTGAGAACTAGTGGCATATTTCAATGTAGAGAATGACGAATTTAATATAAATGGAGAGAGTTAAGAAAATATGATTTCCAATTATTTTCGAAAGAATTTTGTAAAATTGAGCACAAAAACAACAGTGATGGATTTGGACTATAACTAATAATTCAATTTAAGTGACAAGAATGAATAATCTCAAATCCTAATAGCTGTCAATCAACAAATCATAATACTTCATAAAATATCAATAAATTTCACAGATTAGAAAGTGGATTGATAGATTGGTTTTTAAACACCATGGAGAATTTCATATTATTTCTATTTAGCACACTATTTCCTTTATCTTTTTATTGTTATTTAAGAGAACACTGACCATGCATTACCAGATCTTGGATTTTTAAATGCGGTCAGTCGCAGCTTAAATTATAAGTTGTCTCATAACCATGCATGGCCAAAGCTTGGATTTTTAAATGAGATTAGAGACACACTTATGTATTATATATATATATATATATATATAATTTTCAGTTCCAAAAATAAAACTCCTTAGTATATAAAACCAATATGAATGATAGAGATGTGGTAGGTACAGAAAAGGACTGTGAAATAAATTTCTAAATTAATTATATTATGAAATATGCTCGACTGTACCGGGATCATTGAAATTTTTTCAATTATCACTAATTCTGAATAACATAGTCCCATTTCTATCTCAAAATTTCCACTATTTATTCAAAGGATTTTTTTAAAATATTAAACTCTCCACATTAATATAAAATGTATGATGCATGACAGAATAATGATAGATAAAGAAGATTGTCGTGAAATAATCGCCAATTCAAAGATATTATAATAATTATTCAACCATCATGAAAATCAAAATAAAATCTCCTCTTATTGTGAAATATACTGCAGTCACAATTCATCACAATTTCAAAATCTTATAATAATTTTGATGAATTATAAATACAGTACAGTTTAGTTATTGATTTCAATTTTTGATTGAATAATCAATAAATAATTTTAAAATTGAAAATCAATTACAAGAGAGATTAAAAAAAATACATACAAAAAATATACAACACTTCTAAACTGGTACCCCTTGATGTCTCTATTTATGATGATTTTAACATGACACTAGAGATGAACAAGGATATTACAGACAACAGAATTTTAATCACAAAGCCCAAACAGACAAATTAAGCATAGAAATTTCATTTATCAGAGCAGTAAGCGGTTTTGACTAAAACAAGCAGTTTCAAAATCATTTTCAAAAGTGGTTCCTTCTACCAGAGCAGCAGACCAAAAATTTATCAAAGCAAGTAGTTACCAAAAAAATTTCCAAGTCAATATCAGGGCAGCACACTCAGTTCAAAGCTAAACTTGCCAGGATGATGGTCACACAAGATGATTCATGATCCAAGATTAAAAAATACCGTTTATTTTAAATCATTTGATGGAATATGAAGATATCAAGATTCAATGAATCAATTACACCGGATTATAAATTTCAGATCCAAGATATGTGTGAGATTCAATAAATCAATAATTTCAAATGATTTTAAACAAACAAATATTCGAAAAAAACAATCATGAAATAAAAATGAGTTTCAAGATCGGATTTTCAAAGAGTTTTTCCAAATTATTTCTGACAAGCCCAAAGAATTTTTTAGAATATTTACATCAAGTTTGAAGACATATTCATGATCCACAAATAAAAAGAATTTATTTGAAATCACTTGAATGGATGTAGATTTTGAGATATAAAGAACCAGTCATACAGGGTTATTAATTTCAAATCTAAGATGTGTGTAAGATTCAAGAATTTCAAGTGCTTTCAAACAAATTCCAAATCAAATGATCATGAATAAAGATAAATTTCAAGATGTAACGCTGATTCAAGATAATTCAAAATATCCAAGCCAATTTGAAAAATAATGAAATTATCACAACTGATAAATATTGGTGTGCTGTAATGAGTATAAATTTTCAAGCCTTTCCATAATAAATTAGAAGAAAACTCAAAATAGCAGAGATGTGTGAGATTCCATCAAACTTTCTAATCTTCAAAAATTTAGAATTCCAATCAACAGTGTTCAAGATATGACAAGAATACATCAACACTGTTATGAATTCAGAAATGAGATAATAAACTTCAAAACAATTGCAGATATTTACAAATTTAAATTCAAGATATGGAAAAGATTAAAACATTAGAGTTCTATTTAAATGAAGCGAATTTCCAGAAGAGAGAATTCTGCAATTGGAAGTTTAATGAAGCCCAAAAAGAAAACAAAAAATATGGCAGTGACAAATCAAAAACAAAAATTAGAAGAAGAGGTAGAAGGAGAAATTAACAGAAAAATATTTACAAAGATGAGTTCAGAGATCATACCTAAAATCAAGGTAAACCAGAATCTATGACTCATAAAATCCCGGCTGAAGGAACTGTGAATGATGCAGAAGTGTAAACCAGCTTGACTTCAAACTTCTTTTTGCACAGAAGTTCCTCAGCCTCCACCGGTACCTAACAGTTTGTAGAATCGAGAGGTCTAACAAAGGTTGTAAAACCACTCACATTTTTGTTCACATCTTTTGGTACCCAAATCTGTTTGTATAACAATCCATTAGAATCAACTAGAGTACCCTTTGGAACCCAAAATCGTTTAGTTTTTCCAAAAATCATTTTATTTCTTTTTGGGGTCCATAATTGTTCAACTGGATTGTTATCAAACCAATTCTTATCTCGTTTGTGAATCAAAAACCTTTTGGAATTTTCAAAATCAAAATTTTCAGAATGACGCTTCTTGAAGCAGTTTGAAGGATTTTTAAAATCACAAGAGTTCAAATTTTCGAAACACTTCTTTTTCCAAAACATAGACCATTTTTATTTTTCGAAGAAAATTGGTTTTTCAACAACATGTTCAAAGATTTTTCACCATTAAAAAATTTAGCCAATGTTGTTTCAAGCTGTTGAATTTTAAATATCAAGATCACCATTTTCTTTCATTCGATCTGAACAATGGTTTTCAGTGATCTTACTCTTTTCAAAATCAGTTTTCAAAACCAAATTTTCATCATTAAGCAATTTAATTTTAGTTTGGGACTCAGCAATTTGAAATTCAAAATGTTTTGACTCTCAAATTCAAATTTCTTGTGTTTTTCAATCTCAATTTCTAACTCATTCAGAATAGACTCAGTTTTCAACAAGCTTTGTTTTTCAGCAAAAATATATTTGGAATTTTCAGTTGTCTTAAAATTTTCAAATTCTTTTTGCAAACAATTGTTTGTGCTTTCGAGCTCTGTCTTGTTCTATTTAAAAATCAGAATTTCATTCTCAAGTTTTTGAATATTTTTATTTTGACGAACAAGATTATTTTTCAAATTAAAACAATTTTTGCAATTAGAATTTAAAGACTTCTTAATGTTTTTAAGCTTTGATTCCAAAAGATTATTTTTGTAAATCAACTCTAGTTTTTCAGATTTCAGAATTTAGTTTTAGATTTTAGATTCTCAACGGATTCAGTTAAACCATTTAAGCGAGAAATTAAATCTTTACAAGAAAGATCTCCTGTTGAGTCTCCATTTGGATTTCCAACTATACAACCTGTTAAGCACAAATATGAAACTGAGTTGACCTTCTGGGGTTTTGAGCCATTGTCCTCTTTTCCATATAGCATGCTAAGAGTTGTCCAGATTTCCTGCGCGGTCAAACAATGGGTGATAGGCTATATTGGACATCATCAATATAAGAATTTAAAGTATGAATAGCACGAGAATTAAACCCAATATCATTTCTACTAACCATATCAAATCCACTAATAACAACATCCCAACATTTAATATCAACATATTTTAAATATAACTCCATTTCTAATCCCAATTAAAAAAATATGTACCATTAAAAGTAGATGGAATAAGTCTGGGCTGACTCTCAGAGGGCTGACAATTAGGATGACCCATTACTCTAGAGTTAACAGAAAGTACATGCTCTGAGACCAATTGGCGTCTCTATTTACGAGGAATTTTAACCATCCTGGTGGCCACCAAAGATACCTCAGACACTGGTTTCACGTCCTGCCTCTCGACATGGACAACCACCCACGGGCATATAGGCGCAAGAGTCAATACTTCGCCACATGATCATAGAGCGAGAATCCCCTATCATGCTGTTCCCTTAAACCAACTCTGACACCACTTGTTGGATCTAGATTAACCGTAGGAGGTGAATAAGGTTTATTAAATTTTAGCGAGATATTAAAAATTATCATATCACAGAATGCAGCAGATATAAAAATACAGAAAGTAAATGACACACAGATATACCCAGCTTCAGCAAAATCCTGCCTACTGCTACATTCCTAAGGTTTCTTCGAGGTAATAGAACAGATCTCGCTTACAATACCATGTGAACTCACAAACCCCTCGCGCCTATTCTAATCCTACGCTCAAAACCCTAGACTAATCTACATCCCCTAGATCAGATTTCCTCGAATTACAACACCTTAACCCATAACCCTAGTTTTAAAGACTCTAGTAAACTATCAGTTAACCCCTAACTGAATCCCTTAGAATTTCACAGACTCTAAAAACTGTTTGGATTCAGTTACTAATAAAAGTAAAAATACAATAGAGAATAAACTAAAACCCTAGTATTAAAAATAAAAATAGTTTCCCTTTTAAACCCTTGAATAGGTCGGCCAACTCAAAATTGGTTCCACCCTTCACTTCATTTGTTTGAACCCGATTCCCTTTTTCTCTTTACTTGAAAATGGCGGCCGACACTTTGAACTAGGGTTTCTGAAAACTCCCCAAAATTGGTTCAATGGCTTCTGGAATTGATTAAACTGAGGCTCGAGTCTTTTTGGCTATGTGATTCTTCAATTTGGCTTTCTATGATTTAGGAGTTAGGGTTTTCTACACTCCAAATCTCGAACGTATGCTTCTGGAATCAAATCTCTGATGCTTCGAGACTATGAATGGCTTTTGTACTTTGATTTGGATGTGGTTATGATCAAAAAATTGGTGAGTATTTTATGACATGATTTTTTTGATTTTCTCTTTGAATTCTTAGCTGTGTTTTTCGATAATGGCCAGTGATGAAATGGTGATATTATATAGGGTAATTCGAACCATAAATGCTCTAATTTCCAACATGTGACTTGGCTGATTGGTTGGCTTTCCTCTTTTGACAATCCCGATTTAAAAATGGATTTCTTGGCTTTGAATTGAAAGAGAATCTGGAAATTGATTGTCCCTAAAATAATCTTTAGCTGGTCTAATTCCTTTCCATATATTGCTGCATGATAGATTCCAATATGATACCTTACTAAAGTGTTCACTATGTGGTTTTTAGAAATAAATGATTTGAGAGTTGATTTTCTTGCCTTTTGTTGTCTTAAGTAAATGGTATCCACAACCAAAATGAAAACAGTGATTTCAGCAAAAAAAACTGGAAAGTCTTGAATTGATATTTGCCACGAATCCTTGCCTTAAAATATGAGATTTCAAAAGTGGAAAGATTATAAGCAATTGACAAAATTGTAGCTTGATTGAAACCTTGTTTGAATTTGTATGTGTGTTTCCTGAAATGAATTCTCTGGAAATATATAATTCATGGCTCATTGAAATATCCCTTTAAGTTGCCTTGATTTAAAAACTTGTATATGTTCCAGTTTGTATACTTGCACACTTTCACACATGCTATGCCATGTATTGACCATGTTGTAGGTGCTGAACTTAGTTTGTGGCTTTATTCACCATTCATTAGCTCGACCATAAACATTACTCCATACTTGATGAAATCTGGGAAATCATTTGTTGCCCTGTTTAGTATGTGTACATTAGCCACTCCATTTGAATGCTGCTACATGCATGTTGACCTTTGCATCAGCATACAGTTGCTTGATTGTTTGTTGAGTCTTGCTGTGTTCCCCTCCATGCTTTATTGTTGTTCTCACCCATGAAAGTGCACATCTAAGCTGTAGCTTCAATTGAACAGATTTCATACATGTACACATGCAAAATGCTCCATGTATATGCTTCACTACTGTATCTGTTAGTCACATGCTTATGTTTGATGAATTCACTTCATTTGAACCAGTTTACCTTGTCTTGTACTGGAATCAACATGTACTCCCTTTGAACCATTGCTGAAAATGCCGTTTGCAGCTTCGACAGATTTGTTGGTGTGTACTTGTATTTGGCATGACTTTACTTGAATGAAAATGTTGCCATGCCACTTCACTTTAGTTCTTTATTTGCCATACTTGATGTACATGAGAGTATTTATGGCTGAGCTTGTCTTGTATATTTTGTGCTTGCATTTGCACACCTGCCTTGTGCTTAACCATTTTGAAATCTGAGTTTCACCATTTGAACACTTCTGCCATGTCATCTGTTCCATGCTTGCAATGCTTGACTCTTGATTTTGCTGCCCTTTGTATCTTGTCTTAGCTGAAACTGTTTTTGGGTTTTGCTTGTACATGGCTTGACCAATTTTTTTGATGCTTCACTTACATGTCATCTTTGACCACACTTGTGCATATCTAGCAATGCATATGTATGCACAGACTACTTGTCTCACCATTTACTCATGCAACCTGTACATGTGTTTATATATACACAATAGTGTGTGTATACATATATTGTGCACGTGGAAATTATATATCTGCAGACTGCTGCACTGTGTTATGGCTGTTCAGAATCAGCTAGTTTTGACGTTGGTTCTGATCAGCAAACCAATGTGCTAAGTTGAGGCTGGTCAGTGGGTATTAGATGGATATATACAAATCAGATCAAGTCATAAAAGATGATAAGAAACACACTAGAAATATGAGGCAAATAAAATTTTAAAAATAAAATTTATATTCGTATGTTTTAGTTTTATTTCTATTGTAGTGTACGGTGTGTGTTTCTGTATGTGATAGATAAGCAGGTGATGACTGAACTGACTGAAAGATCCTATAAAGACAGAAGACGAGTATAGACAGTGAATGAAGCAAGGTTAATAAATGTGTCTATGTATGAAAGTATGTATGAGTGAAACTGTAGTGAGGAGCAGTGTATGGAAGAAAAAAATGTGTAATGTAATGAAATGTATCAGAGAATTTGTACAAATAGAGGAGTATAAAATATGTACTTCTTGATATTGAAATAAAATATTCTATTCGAATAAAATACTGTGTGAATATTTAAATTTCTGTACAGTTGTATTTTATTTAGATAGAAATATTATATTCCTGTCTGTTGTGTAGTATACCAGTACATTTACAAACACATTTAATAATAAAATATATTTGGTTGTTATCATCAAACAAAAATCATATAATTGTGTATACAAAAACATTATATACAACACATACGCCTTTCAACGATACAAATGTTTGTCCAATCTTTACAAATAGGCCTTTCAACGATACCCAAAGTACTCGACCAACAATCTTCCAGTCTTTTGGGTTCCCCCATTTTACCCCTACTTTGAGCCTGTTAGAACTTACGACAATGATAACTTCTCGGCCTTCGTATCTCTAGTCATCCAACCCGATGACTTTTCATAGCTCAAGCAAACTTCCCAAGCAACCATTATTCACCAACTCATGACCTTTGAGTTGTCATCTCATACGTTGTTCCGTACCGATCAACGAGCACATTCAACACTTCAAATATTCCTACTTGAACTCACTTCGAAGTCACAACTGCGTTGCGGCATGGGTTCAGGCACTTCTGCCCGATTTTTTTTAAAAAGGCCCTTTTTGTTCAAATTTGGGTCGTACACGAAAAATAAAATTTTTCAGAAATGACCCTGTGCGACCGACCCGTCCTCTTAGAGCCGACCGACCCAAACCTTCAACCTAGCCGACCGACCAAACTTGTGACCGACCCCATCTCATTAGCGAACGACCGATCCCACGACATCAAGGACCGACCGACCCTACAGTATCAGGACCGACTGACCAGGACCCCTTACCCTGACCGACCCGATCCCTTCACTTGCTCGACCATAACCACTTCCCGACCGACCCGAAACACCATGACCAACCCGAACCACTCTGGAGTGCCCGAGTCCCCTGTGACTGACCAGCTTTACTCAAGCCTAGGCTCGACTGACTAACCCGCCTCGACCGACCCGCCTCCTTTATGACCGACCGATCCGATACTTCGTGCACGACCGACCAGTATAAGGCCCGACCGACAAGATCTCTGTACTACATCTTGTACGTTACTCATACTACACTTGTACTATACGGCAGGCCTATGGCCTGTACAGCCCCATTTCAAGTCCAACTTCGGCCATAACTTCACCAATAGACACAATCTATGAAATATACTCATCTAATTCATTTAACACAACCATTAGCATGTTATAAAATCACTAACAACATGAATATGACGATTATCATTGAAATTATGCAAAGTTCATCAAAATCATGATAAACGAACACATGAACTAAATTATGGATCTAACTTGCATAAACATATAAACATATATGAAAATTACCGATTTTAAGTTGATAAATTAGATCTATGGAGATTCATATGAAATAAAGCATACCATGATATAGATATAAGGAAAACAACTTGAATTTAATGAAAACAAAATCAAACACTCGTATAGTTGATTAAATCCTTGTGAGATATGCATATCACTCACCAATTCTCCAAAATAAGCTAAAAGCAATGAATTATTATTCTGGATAGCGAAGAATTTGATCCAAACCCTCTTATTTGATGATCTCTCTTTTTGATTTGCATAGATCTAGCTTCAAACGTTGCAGATCTTCGATTTTCTAAGCTTTAATGGTGGAAAGGTGTAGGCAATGGAGGAATGGAGGGACTCTAGCTCTTCCAAATGAGAGAATGGAGAAAGTAAACAATTCTCCATGCCTCCTATCCCCTATTTATAGCCTTCAACCAACCCACTATTGGGCCTCTCCAAATCAGCCCATTATGGCTTACCAAACCTAAATAGTCAACCGTTAGACCTTCAAACAGAGATTCCTCCCAAAGCGCTAATCCAAATCTTTAACGTAACCACTCCATGGAAAGGGAATCATCATTTCCTTTCCAATGCAACATGTCTGAACACATGATTCGACCCGAGTCAAAAGTTATGCCCTATGCAAGACTGATAGGGGAAAAATGGTCATAAGAAAAATTGGTAAAAATTATGGACATGTCTCACATCCCCATAAATAACATACTAAAATATGAGAATGATCCAACCCTTAGGGAATAAAATAAAAAAATATTTTATGATCCTCAGATACATAAAATGTGGGTTGTTACACACCTCAAACTCATTCGCGATCAGCACTGATGACAAGTCTTCCTGTGGAATCATAAGCAAATATAGATAGCTTACGAAGACCCCGTCTTCGAGCTTACATTTAATCAACACCATTCGCCCTACCACATCCCTGACTCTCACCTCAAGCTTCTCACAATTCACCTTTGCCGCATACCTCTTGAGCCAATCCATGGCCAAGATGATCCCAAACCCAGTAAAGTTAAGAACAAAGCAATCATACACAAAAGAGCAACCAGGACTCGACAATACTAGACCATGACACAACATTGATAAACTGGACGAACCCCCCAACTGTATTAGTCATGATCAATGGTCTATCACAAATCTCGGGTTCAAACCTAAGTAGCACACAAGCTCATTACAAATGAATGAATGCGATGTTCGGTATCGAACAACACACGAACTGAAACACCATTAATTGAAAGAGTACCTTGAATGACGACACCCTTTCCCTTCTCCTCTACATAGGAGCTCTTGAAGAAGATGGTATAGCTTCCAAATCATATGCCTTCACAACCTGCTTTCCCTTAGCCGATTCTGGATAATCCTTCTTCTCATGCCCAGACTTTCCACACTTGAAGCACTTCTTCTTAGCTTTGGGAATCTTGCACTCATTCGAGTAATGATCCTTCTGTTGGTAGTTAAAGCAAACCACCTCACTCTTAGGCTTCTTCTGGCCATCCTTTCCTTTCTACTACTGTTTCTTCCTCTTCTTATTATTTCCACCTAGTTATGGTTTCTGGACTTCCTTGGTTGCAACGACAACATTTGCTTCCTTAGGAAACAAGCTTTCATGGCGAACAACTTTTTCCATAATCTTCTCAAATGGATCGTCAAGATGATCCACCAACGACCTTCCAATATAGGTATCCAGACCCATAACAAACTTCTTGTTCTTATGATAGGGTGTGTCAATGGATGAACGAGCTTATCTAGACAAGAGCTCGAAATTAAAAACATAACCAAGCACAAAACGACCATTCTGTTTCATATTTATGAACTTCTTGAACAAAGCAGACTTCTGAGCAGTGGAGATAAACTTCATCTCATATTTAACTTAGAACTGCTCACATGACATCTCTTCCTCTAGAGTCTCAAGGGTAACAGAATTCCACCACTCCATGGCTCTGCCTTGCAACTGCTTTGACGTAAGCTTTCTCTTAGTTACACCATCCAAACCCAAGTCTCCAAAAATCAGAACACAAGAATCCATCCACCTCTGAACCTCTTCAGCTAGCTTAGTTCCATTGAATGGTTTTCCTCCTAGAGATGTGTAATCCTTGCACAGCTTCACAAAATCCACAACCCTAGGCAACTGAACACCTACATCTACCTTGGCTGCCACCGGAGCGGGTACCCTTCGCATGAATGCTGCCATTATGGCCTCAAACATGTTGGGTAGTCTGGTGCATCGCCATTACCCCCTCCAGGCACAGCCCCTTCCCTAGCAGTGTGTCTTGAAGTACGCCGACTCATTCTAAATATGCAAATTAGAATGATTAGCCACTTGCAAGAAAAGTAGCTAAAGAAGTACAAACGCTGCTATACTATATAATCTCATATAGTATACATTAAACTGAAATCTATAAATACGTCACTCATACGTAATTACGTCTTCAAACTTTGGCTAAAATTGTTAAATAGAGCTCTGATACCAAATGTGATGACTGCCCACAACCCTTGCACTTAACAAGAGGAATAATGCACTGAAAGGCGTGTCAAGCAGCTATGGACGATCATCGGAGTAGGTAGACACAAGCGGAACCTGTCGTATAACTCATAGCGCAAGGATAAAATATAATAGAACATATACAATATACAGTAATAGTAAAGGATAATTGCATAGGAAATTTAAATTTCTACACCATCAAGGTAATATCCACAACATCTTAGGATCACATCAGTAAATGTCTATAGAAATAGCCTCACTACAACACTCAAGAAAACATGATAGCGGAAACAAAGATAATAGATAGTAGTGAAGATAATATGCCAACCTCCTTCTTGCCTTCGTACAACAACTTCGTCCTCACTAATCACCTATCACCTGCCGCCTAGTCTGCCCTTCCACAACTGAGCTACACCATATAGGCTAATTAGGCTGTATTTTTACCGTATCTAAAACATTTAGGCATGGCAAAATGCCGTATCAAAAAATGGCGTAGTGTGTCTAGAAGCACGTTGACTCATTCTAAATATGCAAATTAGAATGATTAGCCACTTGCAAGAAAACAGCTAAACAAGTACAAACGTTGCTATACTATATAATCTCATATAGTATACATTAAACTGAAATCTACAAATACGTCTCTCATACGTAATTACGTCTTCAAACTTTGGCTAAAATCGTTAACTAGAGCTCTGATACCAAATGTGACGACTGCCCACAACCCATGCACTTAACAAGAGGAATAATGCACTGAAAGGCGTGTCAGGCAGCTATGAACGATCATCAGAGTAGGTAGACACAAGCGGAACCTGTCGTATAACTCATAACGCAAGGATAAAATATAATAGAACATATACAATATGCAGTAATAGTAAAGGATATTTGCACAGGAAATTTAAACTTCCACACCATCATGGAAATATCCACAACATCTTAGGATCACATCAGTAAATGTCTATACAAATAGCCTCACTACAACACTCAAGAGAACATGATAGCGGAAACAAAGGTACTAGATAGTAGTGAAGATAATATGCCAGCCTCCTGCTTGCCTTCGCACAGCAGCATCGTCCTCACTAATCACCTATCACCTACCACCTAGTCTGCCCATCCACAACCGAACTACACCATATATGCTAATTAGAATGTATTTTTACCGTATCTAAAACATTTAGGCATGGCAAAATGCCGTATCAAAAAATAGCATGTTAAATTTTTAGATACGGCCCAAAATTGTATCCCAATGTGATAACATACGGCTATTGGCCGTATTTAAAGCATAAGTAGATACGGCTATAAACCGTATCTTATACGCACGTGTGTGTATAAGCAGAAACTGTAACACATATTATTTGTAACACAAAGCATATATAACAAAAAGCATATATAGCACAGTAAACGAAACAATTGTACGAAATATTTCATTACATTACAATATATAATGATACATGCTATTTGACTACATTACAATAAATAAGATACACGCTGTTTCATTACATTAAAGAAGATACATAATGTTACACTACAATAAAGAAGATACATACTGTTTCATAATTACATTACAATAAAGAAGGTAAACTTCAGCGATCAACCACTCTCCGATTTTCAACTTCGGCGATCGACCACTTCAATCCGTAGCTAATGCATTCACCAAGCTGAAGGTGTAACTTTCTGGTTAAGAATTTACTGGGTGATTCACCAGGTAGATGCACTTTAGCTTACGCACCTCGTTCGGGTATTTATCCTAACTTATGCATTTAACTAAGCGCTAAGACTAGCAAAATGGATAATATATCAAGTGTCATATGCTGCTTCACTAAACCTTAGGAAAAAGCATTTGACACTTGATATTATCCCCTTTGCTAGACTTGGCGCTTAGTTAAATGAATAAGCTGGGATAAATACCCGAACCGGTGTTGTGAGATAAAGTGTAGCCACCTGTTGAATCAATGCTTCCTTCAAGATGAACATCCTCCAAAACAGACAAAAGATCATAAACCAGCCAAGCAACATTGCATCTATCAGGAACACAATAATACTACTGCACAAAAGCATAACACCATGCACCCTTAGAAAACAATACCAAGGTAATCTCAAACCAAACAAGAATCACTGGCAGAACCAAGCTACGAAAAACTCCAAAAGCCAGCAACTAAAACTCAAAGTAGAGAAAATTGACACCTAAATAAACCCGTCCAAGACAAGGAATCCTTCAGGAAGATCAACACACTCAAATCCATGCTTTTTAGCTTCATCCAAATGACGAAGGCTACTGCACACACATGTTATAATTGTCGGCTACTATTTTTGCCATGGGTTGACTGACAAAAATGATTGGTTACATGAGCACAAAACAATTTGGTTAAAGGCAGCAAGTCATAAATGGAAAAGAAGTTCTACGCCTTTACTCACACGAAGTGTGACACACATGACACACCAAACAAGTTGACTAAATCTCAACCTATAAATGCCATTTTATTTTCATTCATGCATCCATTACCGACATTTCTACTCAGTCACACAAATTTCCCAATATTAATTACCAAGTACATGTAGCTCGATCAACAAAACTAGTATGCTTTTGTTCTCAAATCATACCACATGATTTTTTTTTGGCACAAGCCAGAAATGACACATGCACTTCAGATCAGTAAGGATCAGTGTACATGGTGCAATAATACACACAAATGAGTAAGGCAGCACAAGTAAAAGTGTCTGAATTCAAGGTAGACAAATACAACACAAGTAAATGATAGAAAGTACACTACCGCATTATAAAACTGGGGATAATACCCAATTTAAACACAATAGTAGCATGAATTCTAGGTAGACAAGCACATGCAACTATCTATCATTCATATTTTTGAACTAAGGCATGGAAATTCAAACTAAACCCAATTTAAACCCAATTCGAATTCAAATTAAACCCAAATTAAACCTAATTCATATTTAAATTTAACCATGATCTAGTACTAACCTCCAGTGGTGACGAGAAGGATGGACAGCGGTGGACTGAGACTTCATCGGTTAGTTGAAGATAGCGCGAGCTGACGATAACTCATGGACTGCAGTGGATGGCTTATTGACAAATGAAGTCGGTCGAGTACGAAAACCCAAATTTGGGTATTCGGTGGTCGCCATTGCAAAATAAAATGAGGGATAATTCAACCAAAAGTTTTGATGTGGCAAAACTCGATTGTGCCAGAATGGAAGCATGAAGGGAAAATTTTGATACGCATTTCATACTGTCTAAAGCCGTATCAAATAAACAGATCCAGGGCTTCGTCGATGGACGGTCAGATTAAGGGTGTTTGGGCTGGTGCGGATCGCAAAATGTAGTTTGATACGGATTTGAGCACTATCAAATTTAATACGGCTTATAGCTGAATTGTATATCTGCATCCCTGTGTGCCAAATTCGCTGATATGATGTAGTGCGGATGAACAACCCAAGGTAATAAGAGGAAACATAAAACCTTAAGTTAGGCAACAGTCTTAGTGAGCGATAAAACAACTAACAAACATCAACAATAAAGTATATGAGAATGGATAGATAAAAATACTAATCTACCCACAACACCAGAGAAGAACTCAAACCTATCTTCCCCACATAGGACAGTGATAGCCTTTACAACAACATTTCAACCATACATCCATGGAAACCAGGACACCCATTCAATCAAGGCAAAGCACTCATGACATCCAAATTATATGTCTTATGTAAACCATCCTAATCGAACTCAACATTCCTCAAGCATAAGCCCCAGAGGCCTAAACCAATATCAAACAAGGACCCAAGGAACATCTCCTTCGACGTTGGATAATCTACATGAGATGGTTCAAACAAACATCCAATCATCCATGACAGACCCTGGCTATCACCGCTATTCCTACTTCGAAACCATCATTAATCGTATGACGACCAACCTTTCCATATGTTAAGGGCTAATGGTAGCCCCAGTTCTAGCATAAACTCCACACGCCTTTCAAAGATACGTATGTTTGTCCAACCTTGACAACTAGGCCTTTCAACGATACCCAAGGTACTCATCCAGCAACCTTCTGGTATTTTAGGTGCCCCTATTGTACCCCTGATTCGAGCCTACTAGAACTTACGATAACGGTAATCTCTCAGCCTTCACATCTCTAGTCATCCAACCCGATGACTTTCCATAGCTTAAGTAACCTCCTCGACCAACCATTATCCACCAACTCACGGACTTTGAGTTGTCATATCATTAGTTGTTCTATACCGATCAATGAACACATTCAACACTTCAAATATTCCCACTTGAACTTACTTCGAAGTCACAACATCACTGAGCCAAATAACACCACTACGTTGCGATATGGGTTCGGAGGGGGGGTGTCACCCTCAAATTTTTTTAAGGCCTTTTTTTGCAAATCAGGGTCATACCTGAAAAACATAATTATTTATAAATGATCCTGTGCGACGACCCATCATAATCCTTCCCGGCCGATCCATCAATTCAAACAGGAGACCGACCCATTTCGTCTCGATTGACCGATATATGTTCTTGTCCCATGACCAACCCACCCCTTACAAGCTCTGGCCGACCCATCATAAAGGTGCATGACCGACCGATCCACCTCTTGGAAGAACCAAACTGATCGATCCACGTGAGATCGACCCCTTTCCAATAGCCTAGCCCGACTGACCCATGCTCAACATATTCAGACCGGCCCATCACCTTGCTGCCCGACCGACCCTACCATTGATGACCGGCTGCTCATTACGTGCTTCTAAAGCCACACTCCGACCGACCGACCCAACACTTGGACAAACCCAATTCACCCCGAATTCAACCAAAACTTCGCCGAATGACCAATTCGACGAAACTAACTCATATGATTCGTCCAAACAACCACAAGCATGTTATGAAATCAATAACAACATGAAAATGACAATTTTCATCAAAAGTTATGTAAACTTCACCAAAATCATGATAAATGATCATGTAAACAAAATAATGGATCTAACTTGCATAAATATATGAAAATACATGAAAATTACCGGTTTTAAGTTGCTAAATTAGATCCTATGGTGATTCATATGAAAAAAGCTTACTATGGTGTAGATCTAGGAGAAATCGATTTAAAAAGATGAAAATATGTGCATACAACTCATATACTTGCTTGAATCCATGTGAGAGATGCATATCACTCACCAATTCTCCCAAACAATCCAAAACGATTGAAATATAATTCCAAACAGCGAAGAGTTTGATCCAAACTCTTCATTTTGATGAACTCCCTCTTTGTTTTGAGTAGATCTAGCCTGAAATGATGTAGATCTTCAAATTCTCTAAGCTTTAATGGTGGAAAGGTGGGATAAATGGAGAGATGGAGGAACTTTCACTCTTTCAAATGAGAAAATGGAGAAAGTAAACTATTCTCCACGCCTCCTACCCTATATTTATAGCCTCCCACCAGCCCACTAATGGGCCTCTCCAAATCAGCTCATTATGGCTTATCAAACCTGAACAACTAATTGATAAATCTTAAAACAACAATTCCTCCCAAGCTGCTGAGCCAAATCTCTATTATGACCACTCTATGAAAAGGGAAACATCATTTCCTTTCCAATGGCACATGTCTCAACACCCGATTTGACTTGAGTCAAAATTTATTCCCTGTACAAGACTTACAGAGGCAAAATGGTCACAAACAAAATTCGTAAAAATTGTGGACATGTCTCACATCCCCATAAACAACATATTAAAAATATGAGAATGATCCAACCCTCAGGGAATAAAATAAAAATATTTTACGATCCTTCAATATGTAAAATGTAGGCTGTTACATTTTGTATTTCCTTTCTTTTAAGCTTTTATTATTTATTTTTTGTTGTTCCCTCTTTTTAAAGGATTGGTTCATGAATTTGGAATATATGTGACCAAAACATATTTTTTGTTACTTCATGTGTAATTTGGATATCATGCAATTGTTTTGGTAAATGACAGTTAAAGTTTTTCTCTATATGTGTTGAAAATTTATGAATTATCCACATATATGTTGAGTTTTGTATCATATCCTGTTTTCTTATTTGACTTTTATGAATTTGAAATAATGTAATGTTTCATTTGTTGTCTTTTGTTGTTTTATAATAACTACACCAGTGACTGGTTTGAAACATAAAATATGGTCTTTATTGTAATATAAGAGACCAATATAATAGTCTCTAACAAGTTTCTAATTAGGAAACTTATTTAAGACCGATGTTGGGGTCTTTAAAATTTTTAACACAAAATTTTGTTGTGTCTATTTATTTAGAGACATGTTTTTAAAGACGATATTATTCGTCTTAAAGTGGTCTCAGTAGGACGGATTCATCTCCAAAGATTTCAGTTAGGGCAGGCATATGCCAAACATGAATACACCCGGAAGCCACGGGAAAACACCTGGCATAGAAACCCAATATTGACTGAATACAGCGACTTCGGTCTTTTTCAATAAAATCATCACATAATAAATCAAACAAACCTAAAGTCATCTCATGTTCCCCTTCCAGTTTACCTACTACTATACCAACGTGAATATGATCTCCACTAGACATAAGTAATGCTTTAGCTAGTACACGAAAATGCATACCATGGTTTTTCTGTCTACCAATAACTGCATGCATTGCGTGGTGGATGTGAAAAAGTAGACCATTGTCTCGGCAATAATGAGCCAACTAGTATTTGCAGTGAATCCCCCGGTTATGTAGTCATGCATTACGATAGGAACATATGCCATTGATAGAGGGACCTGGTCAAATGAAGCAATCCACCGCCTCCATTTTCTTTCATACAAGGTGCTTGCGAACGGACTTTGCTTGTAATCAAAGGTCAGTGGTAGTCTAGTCAATTCCAAAGAGGGAGAAAAGCGGAGATCCCCTAAACGGCCGCTCTATGGGAATAATATTCCAAAACAGGATCTTGATCTATGCCCTATTGGGCGGACTGATAATACATATTGATTGGGTCCGTTGTTACTGCCTAGCCGACCTGGAAAAAGGTTTCCAGTGCCTCAAACTCCAAGAAGCAGTATTAGAGACTAAATTGTTTGTTTAGGAATAAAATAAGAGAGTCTCTAATGAAATGTTATCTTGTAATGGTTGGAAATTGTCGGAAAATCGCAAATACTTCAGCAACTCGAGCTTTTCTTTCCCATTTCTTTTTTCCTCCGACACACAAACCCAATTCTTCAAATACCCCGAATCCAATTTTTGACATCCAAATGCTTTTTTCTTCATCCGGAAACCTCACTGGCTTCAACATCAACGTCTGTAATGATCTATTCAGGTATAATCTCTTATATTCAATAAAAATCAAGTTTTTACCCTAAACCTACATATGCGTGTTTATAAGATAATACAACTATTTCAATGCCTCTGAGCCATTGGAGGCCATTGGAAGTCGTTGGAATAATGTTCATGAATTCAATCGTTTCCCAACGGAATCAACAAACGCTTTCTATTGGCTGGATTTTTGGACCAAGCCACCAAGAGTACAAGTATTCATAGTCAAATACGAAGGAGGATTATACATTCAAGCTCAAAGACGAATACACCATAACTTATGAAGACCCATGATCCCGCTCGTGACCACCCTTCACGTCCCGCTCATGATGTAGTACCACGACCCCCGCTCGTGAAAGCTGCTCTACGACCCGACCATGTTGAAGGACCACGAACCGATACGATATCCCTACGAATCCAGTGACGACTTGGTCATCCACGATCCGCTAATTCAGGATCTTGCAACACCTGTCCATAACCGCCATTTTGACCATTTCTCCATCAAGTCACGAACCAGTCCTAGATCCTCGGGATCCGTGCCACGTGTAGCCACGAACGCCTACAGATATCAACAATAAATAGCCCCATACTTGGTATTTTTCAGGATCTTTTGGCAGTTCTGAGTATTATTTCCACCATTACTGTTTCGTCGTTATTTCTAATCAGTATTATCTCGAAATTATTGAGTGAATCATTGTTGTAAAAGTGAGATTGGGAGAAATCATTGATTGTACTTGTATTCAACCTATAATCAAAGATATTTAAAGTGGACGCAGTCTCGTTAACGCCAAACCACTATAAATCTGGTGTGTTCATTGCGTTTTCTTTCATTTTTTGTTATTAATCTCCGTAATTCTGAACAATTTGGATGTTGGAGCCAAATTTGGATCTAACATTTTGGTGCTTTCACTGAGAATTGGAATCCTAGCATATCAGATTATTGCTCTATGTTTGGACATTCAAGTTCGAAGAAAATAGTCCGAATCTTCACTATTTTGATTTCTGAAGATTTTAGTAAAGTCAAGACATTATGGCTAGAAAGAAATCCAAGAATGTATGAGCTTCACAAGCAAACGAAGCTGCAAATGAAGCCGTCGAAGAAAGTGTTCAGCAACAGCCAAAGATGGACTCCCTGGCTTGCGGTTCGTAGGGGACGACCCGACCGGAGAGGGGGTCATGACCCGATTGCAAAGAGATGCCATCACGGACCGTCCTAATGAGCCCATCATGAGTCGACCTAAGGGAGCTGCCACGAACCGTCTTCAAGGAGCTATCACGCTCCAGAAACCAAAGGAAGGAGCTACGAACCAGTCACCAGAGGAGGTCACGAACCGCCCTTCTCATAGGACTACAACTCGACCCGGAAAGGAGATTATGGCTCGTTTTGCACATGCCGGTACCTCAGCTCGACCTGGGTCGAGTACTCAACATCCAAGGGCAAATATTGATGACCGGTTCAACCCTTCTGCCCTAGCCATTGAAGGAGATCTTTCTTGCATCCTCGATATGTTGGATAGAATGAACGATGAGTTGGCAGCCCAAAGACAAGAGAGTTCCTTGTTACGACGGAACATTACTGCGTTGGACAGAAGAATTAATGATATCCAGAGGCATAGGACACCTCCGGCAGCCTATCCTCTAACTCAAGAGTACTCGTCTTCATCTGGGGAATCTCCAAGACCTATATGATGACCATTGGAAAGGGATGAAAATATAGAATAGGTTCAATTTGGATCGCTTCCTTCTCGAGAAGAGGCGGCACTTAACTTGAGGCCCGCCGACCGCAATTTGAATAATCCTGCAACACTTCCCAGAGCTCAACTTATTAATGATCCTGTTGAGAATCAACCATTGCAAACCCCTTGCAGCATGATTGACCGTGGCAATAGGGGACAAGGAATTTCTGCTCAAGCCCCAGACTTCGCGACAGCACGTCGAAGGGACGTTGGAGGGCCTCGCAGGGCAAGGAGTGTTGATCCTGAATCTACACTAAATCATGATTTTGAAGCAATCATTAGACACATCATGGTAGATAGCCATGGGCAGAGAAATGAGGATTGGGGTATATGCCGCAGTCATACTCCCTTTTGATGATATATTGGATGTCCACTTCCCGAACGATTCACTATGCCCACCATGAATCGTTATGCAGGCAGGACAGATCCAGTTCAGCATATGATGAGGTATTCATGGTACATGAATGTCGTTGCACCTCCTTACATAGTAAAATGTTAAGCATTCCCGATATTCCTAGAGGATGTGGCACTAATGTGGTTTACCCACTTGCCGGCACGATCGATCTCCAGTTTCAGGAATTGAACGAACAATTCATAAATCAATTCCGACTTCATGCTCAGAGGTCTAAGAATGTCATTGGGTTATCCCTCATTAAATAACACCCCGATGAATCTTTAGGTCCTATCTAGACCGTTTTAATTTAGCAGTCATGGAGGTAAGGGACCCTCACGAACAAACTGTTTTAATGGCCCTAATTGACGGAGTGGACAAGGATACTGAGTTTGGGAGATATTTAGCCAGTAACCTTCGTTGACTAGAGAAATCTTCTACGAAAAAGGTAACATCCTCTTATGTCAGGAAGAAATATATGCCAATCGAAAGAGGAAGGCCGCCGACAAAGAGGATATACAGAGTAATGTGGCCATCAAGCAATCTGGGGATGACTCTGGAAAGGTAGAGGTCAACGTCGGGGAAAAAACCCAGGGGAATGGTCACCAGTCCGGGAATGGCAACAAGAGAAGAAATCGAGGAAACGACTCACAAAGGAGGCATCGATTCAAACCATTTGAAAACTTCACGCCATTGAATGATACATTAGAAAACATTTTCTTGGATACCTATAACGTCCTTCAGTATAAGAGGCCTCTACCTAGAGACTCAACAGAAAAGGAATGCGAAACAGGAAAGTTTTGCCTTTTTCATCAGACCCATGGTCATTCCACAAATGAGTGTCGTCATTTAAGAGATTTCATTGAAAAGCTACTCCGTGAAGAAAAGTTGGACGAATACAAGGTTGCTCCGAGAAATAGGGGGCAAGCTGGGCAGGCCCCAAACCAAAACCAACCCGCTGCTGAGCCGACCGCTCAGCAGAAAGGAAAGAATATTGTCATCAATACTATAGTAGGAGGACCTCATCCTACTGGGCATAGCTTTAGGGCAATGGATCAGTATGAGAATGCGGCTAAACATTTTGAAGTAGGAGAATGCAACAATCCTGAAATTGCAGCCCCAATAAAGCAGCATAAAACAATGTTTGACGATATCATCTTTCGTAATAGAGACTGTATTGGAGTCCACGCCCCCACTGAAGATCCTTTAGTGATCACGACAACCATCAGTCCCGCCTTGGTCCATAATGTTTTGGTGGATAATGGAAGTTCAGTCAACATCCTATTTAAGAAAGCTTTTGATCAGATGAAGCTTGAGGCGAAAGATTTGACACCCTATGAGGGATGGATATGTGGTTTCAATGGAGCCTCAACAGCCCCGACCGGATATGTGGAATTGTCAGTAACTTTGGGAGAAGGAGATCGCCGGAGAGTGAGAATTGTTCCATTTGTGGTATTGGATATTGAGTCACCTTATAACGCCTTCTTGGGCCAACTGGCCCTAGTAGAATTTAGAGCTTATATTGCACCTTGGTGCTTATTATTAAAGTTCCTGATGGATGAAGGAGTGGGAGTAGTTAGAGGTGATCAGGTCGTAGGACGAGCTTGCTACATAGTGGAGTTGAAGCTGTTTCTCAAAGGATTAAACATAGAACCAAAAGGTACTCCTCCGCCCGCGAAGGAGGACACAACATAGCATTTAAGATGGCCCCGAAGGAGCCGCCCAGAGAACTGCCTGAGGATATAGATCCCGAGAGGACGAGGAACCTGGGGGCAGAATGGCGACTCCAAAAAAAACGACTGTGGATATTCCAATCGACGATAATGACCCAGTGAAGGTCTTGAAAATTGGATCCCAGTTAGACCCCCTTCATGCAAAAGATTTGACCGACTTCCTAAAGGCCAACCTAGATGTGTTTGCCTGGACGCATGCTGATATGTGTGGGATATCCCCATCAATTATGCATCACTCATTGAGCATCAACCCAAAGCATCCACCTGTTAAGCAGAAAAGACGAACGCTAGGCCCAGAGAGGTCAGCTGCCTTGAAGGAAGAAGTTGAAATGTTGAGGAACAATGGATTTATTAGAGATTCAACTTACACGGAATGGATTTCAGAGCCGGCTTTAGTAAAGAAGGCCAACGAGAAATGGCGTACTTGCATCGATTTTTCAGATTTGAACAAGGTCTGTCCGAAAGACAGTTTCCCACTTCCTAGAATTGATCAATTGTTGGATTCGACGGCAGATCACAAACTCCTCTCCTTCATGGATGCATACTCCGGATATAACCAAATTCCTATGCATGTCCCGGACCCCAGCTTCATCACGGATTTGGGATTGCAATGCTATGTAGTGATGCCTTTTGGCTTATAAAATGCTGGAGCTACATATCAACGATTGGTAAACCGGACATTCTACAGTCAGATTGGAAAGACGGTGGAAGTGTACGTTGATGATATGCTTGTGAAATCCGTACAATTATCCAACCATACCACCGATTTAGCAGAAATGTTTGACATCCTTAGGCGATACGGGATGCAGCTCAACCCTCTAAAGTGTTCATTTGGAGGAGCCTCTGGAAAATTCTTGGGGTTTATCATTAGCTCGCGTGGAATTGAAATCAATCCTGATCAGATTGCAGCGATCAAGAATATTCAAGAACCAAGGCTAATCAAAGATCTCCAAAGCTACGGATAAGTGCATTCCATTTTTTGACTTGATAAAGCAAGGGAAGCGCAATTTCAAGTGGACTCCTGATTGTGTAGAAGCATTCCAGAACCTCTTGAATCATCTGGAAAAACCTCTGATATTGTCCAAGCCAGTAGATCACGAGGATTTGTTCGTGTACTTGGCAGTATCATCCCACGCAATAAGTTCAGCCCTGGTGAGGGAAGAAGATAAAGTCCAAAGACCGGTGTACTATGTAAGTAAGAAACTAGCGGCGGTAGAATGGAACTACCCAAAGATAGAAAAGCTTGAGTACGGTTTGCTGATCGCATCTAGAAAGCTCCACCACTATTTTTAGGCTCATCCTATCACTATGTACACCGATCACCCGCTACGGTAAGTGTTGCAAAGACCAGAGGCATCAGGAAGGCTACTCAAGTGGAATATCGAGTTGAGTCAGTTTGACCTGAACTTTCAGCCCCGAAGATTGGTAAGGGGGAAAGTACTGGCAGATTTTGTAGAAGAATTTACTATCCCGGAGGACGATACGATGAGTGAAGAAGTTGATCCTCTAAAACAATTTGTTGACCCTAACGCCTGGAAACTGTATACTGACGGAGCCAGGAATGACAAACGATCTGGTGCTGGGGTGGTACTGGTAACTCCCAAGAACGATCAATATATTATGCTTTGAGATTAGAGTTCCATGCCACTAACAACAACTCGGAGTATGAAGCCCTGATTGTCGGGCTTAAGCTTGCGAGGGAGCTAGGAATAGCGAGGCTGAATATCTTTTGCGATTCGAAGACAGTGGTGAACTAGGTTAATAAAGAATTTCAGGCCAAAGGGCCAAGGCTTATATCGTACTTGAAGGAAGTAAAAAAATTTCTAGGTGGCTTAGAACACTACTGCATAACACACATCCCCCGATCAGAAAACCAAAAGGCGGATAAGTTGGCCAAGATGGCTAGTTCTGATAACCCCGAGGACACAGAAATGGTCCCGATAGAGGTACTTCATTCTCCGTGTATCGATCAGATGGAAATTGATCCTGTAATGGAAACAGAACCAAAAAGGGAGTCGCGGATGACGCCCATAAAGAACTTCCTGATAAATGGGGCACTCCCCATCAAAAAGAGCGAAAGGCGTGCTATCATTCGCAAGGCTTCTCGATATGTCATGCAAGGCGAAATTTTATACCGGCAAGGATTTTCAATGCCACTCCTCCAGTGTATAGACCACGATGACATAGAAAGAGTGTTGAGGGAAGTTCATGAAGGCGAGTGTGGCGACCACACTGGAGGACAACACTAGAAAAGAAGATACTTCGATATGGCTATTTCTGGCCTACTATGAACAAAGATGCGGCTAAGTATGCACGGCGTTGTGATGCATGCCAGGAGTTCTCAAAGATCCCTAGGGCACCTCATGGCCAGTTAAAGAGGATGATGAGTCTGTGTCCCTTCGCTGTTTGGGGAATTGACATTATTGGAAGCCTCCCCATAGCGAAAAGCGGAGTAAAGTTCGCCATTGTAGCCATGGATTACTTCACAAGTGCGTCGAAGCGAAACCGTTGACCACGATAACAACCAAGAGGGTGATCAACTTCGTCATGAGAAACGTCATCTATCGATTTGGGATTCCGAAAGTCGTCATAATGGATAATGGGACTCAATTTGACAGTACTGCGTTTCAGGATTTTTGCCAGAGATATCACATCGAGAAGAGATTCACTGCCTTGGCGCATCCGCAGTCAAATGGACAGGTAGAAGTGGCCAACAAAATAATCAAGTCCATTTTGAAGAAGCGATTGAAATGCGCCAAAACCATGTGGGTCGACGAACTACCTTTGGCATTGTGGGCCCACAGGACAACTTTAAAATTAGCCACCGAGCATACCCTCTTTTTCCTTACTTTTGGATCTGAAACAGTCATTCCGGTTGAGTTGAAGGTGCCGTCTCATAGGGTCATTTACTACGACCTAATGACTAACAACGAGCTGCTCCTTGAATCCCTGGATATGGTAGATGAAAAAAGGGATGAAGCAGATCTACGTGCCTTGAGGCACAAACAGCAAGTCGCTCGATATTACAACAGAAGGGTCTGAGCCCGAACCTTTGAACCTGGAGACTTGGTTCTGAAGCATATCTTTCCACCCCCAGTACATTTGGGCCCAAGATGTGAAACACTGTATTCCATCCTACGGAGGCTGGATAGTGGAGCCTTCAAGCTAGCGACCGTGGATGGAGATGAAATCCCCATAGTGTGGAATGCCCAGCATCTGCGGCATTACTTGACATGAAATTGTTAGTTTTATTCTTTTGTTCTTAGGACTATGTAAAATGGCACGACTTGCCTAGAATAGTCTGGTTACTTAAGCAAAAGATTATAAAGTGGACGTAGGTCATGATTCGACCTAACCACTAAAAAAATATTATGTGTCATTTACTTTTATCGCATCGTTCCTTATTTACTCTTTCATTCTTTATTTACATAAACTGTTATAATTATAAAAACTTGCAACATACTTCGCGATAATCTCAAAACACGTAATTCAAAATGCCTTCTGTTAGATCAGGAGGACAGTGATATGCAGAGCACTGAGGGTGCAATGGAGTAAGTGACACATCCATCGACACTCTAGTTCTCATGATTTGGGAAAGAGCATGAAGGATAAAGAAATAAATTGTCCACGAGACGTGAAGGTGTACCATGACTTAAAAGACCGTCTCGATAATACTCTGCCCTTGGCATTCGACGTGAGAGTATAAAGGCGCTAGAGACTAAGCGCCACAAAAGAACTCCTACCCCGCTGAAGGATCGGGGGGGGAGGGGAACTGAAAGCTGAGTTCAAACTCTATCCTGGGCATTCTATAGGAGAGTATAAAAGTGTTTCGACCAAATGCCATTAAAGGGCTCCTAATCCGTCACACGATCGGGAAAGTGAATGAAAGCTGAGCCCAAACCCCTCATTTTCGAGCATGGGGGGGGGGGGGGGGTAGCATACATATGACTCTGATCAATCCTTGATAAGCCCTGGCCAGACATCATATTAATGATTGATTGGGGGCATACTCATATACATTTATACACACATAAGTTTAGTGCATAAATTTTAAAGTTTTATTGCTAATGATTCATAATTTGATTCTGACTTAGTTACGATTTGAATATTTATGCTCGTGACTAAACATGATAAACTTGTAGGAACACAACAATGCAAAACAAAATGGAATTTCATTCGCTAATGCAGGTTTATATAGTGAAGATGGACAAAAATGAGGGCCACTCTCACAACTACATCACGAGCTAGTTGAAAGTCTAAAAAACAGAATATGGACTAACAAGCAGACTCTATTGGGCTTGGGAGATGACCTCGGCCTCTTCTCCTTCTTTTGCTTTTCCGGTGCCGGCATCAGATTTATCCTGCTTTCTCTTCTTCTTCTTATCGGAAAGTGGATCCTATGGAGGATCAGAGGATTGGGCTGCAAGCTGCGTAGTTATCGATTTACCGGACAACTTTATGATTAATCCAGACCCAGGGGCAGTTGCAGAGATAGGTGCCACATTTAGACGCTCTTGCTCCTCTGTTTTTAAAGCTAGCTGCTTATCCCTTTGTGCCTTCATGTCAGCCAAAGTCACGCTGTCATCATCCTTGGTCTCCCCCATGATCTCTACTTCCTCTTCTTCATCCCTGTGACCGTCATCGGTATTTTGCAAGGCTCCAATATTTTCAGCGTTTTTTGGGACATCCATGCTTGATACCCCAATGACCTCCTTGGTTGCCTCAACCTCAATTTGCCTTGAAGCTTCGGGGATGACCTCGGTGATTGGAGGGACATCGACCTTCTCGATCTCAGCTTGCTTTCCTGCAGCTTCTTCAGTAGACTTGACACCTATATCATGAGAAGCAACTGCTATTAGTTTGGGAGAAAATGTGGTCTCCTTAATTGTTTGCTCCACAACGCGACGTGAAGTTATAATAGCTTTAACAAATTGTGGAGAGAATGTAGAGATACCTTCCGCTGACTCTTCTCCCGAAGCTATAATAGGAACCCCAACGGCAGGAGGAACTGGAACTCTAGGGATTAACGGATCATCTGGATTATATTCCTCAACCTTAGAAGTGTAGGGCTCCGGCGTCGAGCTCGAACCTTCATCAATTTTGTTTTTATCCTTGAGCTCCAGATTTTCTTTCTCCATGGCCTCTTGAATATGATGCCTACCATCTACTAAAACCTCAGGCTCTCCGCCCCTGAGGAAGGTCTGCATCAGCTGGCCCTCGTCGACCTCATCAACCTTTAGACATTGCTTCTCACCCTCGACAATCATATCCCATACGTTGACCATGGTGGTGGAATAGTTCTTAATCCAAGAAATGTCTCGCGTCCAAATGACTTGAGCGAAAAAGTCCATTAACAATTCCTCAAACCCCTCTATCTCTCGCTCGGCGGCGGTAAGATTAGCGGTGGCAGTGGAGGCTGACTCAAGAGCAGTATTGGCATTACTTTCGGCAAGAGATGCCCGTCCCGCTGAGCTAAATCAAGGAGAGCCTGTGTATCCTCAAGATCCTTTACCGCCTTACTCTTGGCCCTAGCGTCGTTATCAATCTCCACTCTAGCTCTAACCGCTTCTATTTTTAGATGACGGAAAACATCTGAAAGGTTCTTGGCATGTTTCTTCATCATCCTATATTGCTTAGCTACATGGCCGACCTGTCCCACAACTTCGACATCCCAGTCCTCAGGAACTGGTTCAAGATCTGGGACGAAAATCATTCTTTCAAAGTAAATTTCAGGGAACTACTTCCGCAAACGCTCTAGTTTGGCTTTGTTATCAGGAGCCAAGGCCACCTCCTGTGTGGTAGAGGATCCCAAGTGATGCTGACCAGAGGGAACAAGGTCTGCTTTCTCTTTTTCCTTATCTGTGCTCGACTCCTTTTGTTTGTCCTTGGGATTGTGATTCTTCTTAGAGGATTTGCCCTTAGGAGGTAAGCCTTTTAGAGGAATCGGAGCCTTAGGAAGTTCTTTATCCCCGCATGTGGTACTTGGCGACTCTGGGACTTCCCAGGATCTTGCTTTAAGGGAGATCGAGAGCGCATGGAGTAAGGATGATAGGAATCATGGTGCCGTTGGTTATCCCTTCCTCAACTATCAGTGCGACCATGTTCAGATATGGAAGATAGCCTGGGTGTGTTCTCGCGAAGATCGCGATAAGAAAAACAATAACGTTTTTCCCTGCAGAAAATAAAAAACAGGTGTCATGATCGTGGATGCAATGAGTGTCTAAGTGTTGTGACAAGTGGTGCATGTGATTTGTGTATCTCGTGTAATCCCCCCTAACAGACTAGTGCCCGAAGTTTGGCTCGTCTGCGTAGTATCTTTATCTTTGGTAGGAGAGGTCTCTCCCTCGGAGATAGGGAAGAATAGTTCCTCTCCTAAATCTCCAGAAGTATAGATGTCATCTGCTAATGGATCTTTCCTAAATCCCCGAACATCTGCTCCTCTGTTAATGTAGACTCTACTGGTAGTGGAGTCCTCGAGGGAGACTGTACCTTGAGGGTAGGAGCATCCTTCGGTTCATCAACTCAAACTTCATCTCCTTTGTATATATTTAACTCCTCATCATCCTGATCGATCATCGGAGAAGGACTTTTATGAATCTCAATCGTCTTCGCAGCTTCTTTAGTCACTTCTCCCTTAGCCGGGGGCAGGTTGCTAGATTCCCCAATTGTTTGAGTAGGGGGCACATACTTGTAGGGCCTGCCACCCGAACCAGTCCCGAATCTTACATCCAGAAGATGGTGTTTGTGAAGGCTCTCTTCGGTTATGCACTTCTTGATTCTACAGAAATCAGATTTACTTTTCAAAAGGCGGGATAATCGATCTTCATACACCGAGCCTTCTGTTTTTTTTACAATTGTGAACTGTACAGAAAAAAGAGTGCATTAGCACTTCGACTATGCAATGGGAATATGTATTGTAAGATTTGAGGCCCACTTGATTGTAGCCACCTCCTCGCGCATCCAGCTTGATGTTTTATATAAAACCAATCAGATCTGGCACCCCCTAAGCTGTTATGGCCATCCGACAAGACCTTTCTACTAGGAATTGACTCGAAGAAAGAGAAGTTTGGAGTCCCTGTGGAATGATGTTTGAAATGGTAATAGAATTTCAAATCTTTGAAGGTGAGCTCGGTCTCTAAAATCTTTGCGTACGCGATATACAAGGTATACAGAGCTGCATAAGCATTGGGATGGAGTTGCATGGGAGCGATATGTAGCCGTCTCAGGAGATCAACGACAATCGGAGGAAACGGAGGGATAGCGCCTACCCAACACATGAGCCTACTGGCAGCCATGTATCCTTTCGGAGCAGAATGAGGCCTGCCTCCTTCCTTTGGAATTTTTAAATCGTCCCAAGGAATCCCATGCCTTAGACAGACTTTCTCCAATTTTAACTTGTCCAATTTAGAGACTGCGGAATCACTCAAATTCTCTTTCTCCACTTCTTCAACACCTGGGATCTTGTCAGGACCTCGATCATCTTCTTCCTCTTCTTCCTCGAGTGATGTATCCTCGGAAGATGTCATTTCACTATCAATATCTGTCTCATAATCAGATCCAGAATTTTCCCACTCTAGATCGGATGGAAGCACATCAGGGTTGTGATATTTTGATGACTCTGGATCTACCCTCATTTATGATATTCTCGATGAACGTCTATCAGACATGGCTGTGTTGGTGAATAAACATGAAAGATTCGAATGCAGTTACCCGTGAACCCCATGCATGTGCAAGTGCTGGTTTGTGCAAGTGTGCATAATAATGGAAAATAAAAGCACAAAGTAAATTGGATAAGCATGATATTGGTCATTTTATGCTACTGAGTTATGCTGTTATTCAGTCTAAGAAGTTCATCCAGAAGGCTCTAACCTAACTGTCCATTGGTATATCAGGATTACATTGCATTTTTTAGTCAATATGTATCTTGGATCGTTAGTGAAAAGTGGCTCGTGACCAAAAGTGGGCTCGTGATATAGAAGTAGGTTCGTGGTCAATTGACGGCTCGTGAACCCGTCCGGATCGTGAATGGACCCCCGGGTTGTAATCTGGTTTCAAGCAATGGGTTGAAATCCGAAGACTCATCAGTCTGTGGGTGAGAAGCTTGCAAGCTACCTTCACGACCCGACCCAATTCCATGCCTCCTACCACGAGCCACTTCGCTGACCTCATTCACGAACCGCGTCTCTTGCCACGAGCAACCCTATAGCTTTCTTCATGGCTCGCCTCACTTCCTCCACCTTCTTCCTCCATGAATTGTTCCTACCTGCCTCACTTCCTCCACGAGTCATTCCAACGATCCCTGTCACGAATCAGATTATTGAAATCCATCTTCTTCCCTACCAACCACTCTACCCTTCTCTGCAAATTGATTCCTAACCACTTCTTCATGATTGAACCCATCGCTGTAAGCTCGACCATACTCCACCACGAAACAATATTTCACAAAATATCGAAATTCACATAGAGTTCGATCTCAAGTTCACTATCAAGTTTTAATCATAATCAAAGATCGAACTACCTATCGAGTGAGCTTGGGGTCTGCGATTGGGTTGAAAAAAATAGGGTTAAGGACTGAGAAAGAAGCGGCGGCAGTAAGAAAGTAGAAGAAGAAGAGGAGTGGAAGAAAACGCCGGTTTATATAGGCATTACGTTGGCCTTTGGTCTTCTCGTTTTTGTCTCATTCGAGACCGTGAAAACTCATGGGCCACGCGCAAGAGCCCACTGTGGCTCATGTAAAGGCCTGCTCCCCCATTAATTCTTGACTCATGATCGGAAGCATGGACAGGGAATGTTTTAATGACCGGGACTCCAGAATGGTTATTAAATCGAGAAGCCGAGACTTCTTGCATGCAGGATGATAAAATTCAAGCATTCCTGACAAGTTGATCGTGATAGGTTCCGGAATCAAAGAGACGAAGTTAACCAATGAATAAAGAAATAATTGGAAACCAGGCAATATATTTATACCCGTCAGGGGAAGTGATCCTTTGAAGTAGTATGACATTACAAACAAACACGACTATTCGAAACATTGTGACCGTCCAAGCAGATACAACCGTTGATTCACACCGTTTCATGAAAGGATGCCTTGACAATTTCGAAGCACGTTCCATCTCTCATAAAACGTACTTCGAGGGGGCAAAATGTTGGCTGGTTTTTTGGACCAAGCCACCAAGAGTACAAGTATTCATATTCAAATATAAAGGAGGATAATACATTCAAGCTCAGAGATGAATACATCATAACTTATGAAGACCCATGATCCTGTTCGTGACCACCCTTCACGTCCCGCTCGTGATGTAATACCACGGCCCCCCATCGTGAAAGCTGCTCCACGACCCAACCATGTTAAAGGACCATGAACCGATCCGATATCCCTACGAGTCCAGCCACGACTTGGTCATCCACGACCAGCTAATTCAGAATCTTGCAACACCTGTCTATAATTGCCATTTTGACTATTTCTCCATCAAGCCACGAACCAGTCCGAGATCCTCGTGATCCGTGCCACGTGTCTCCACGAATCGCCTGCAGATATCACCTATAAATAGCCCCATACTTGGTATTTTTCAGGATCTTTTGGCAGTTCTAAGTATTATTTCCACCATTACTGTTTCTTCATTATTTCTAATCATTATTATCTCGAAATTATTGAGTGAATCATTGTTATAAAAGTGAGATTGAGAGAAATCATTGATTGTACTTGTATTCAACGTATAATCAAAGATATCTAAAGTGGACGTAGGCTCGTTAACGCCGAACCACTATAAATCTGGTGTGTTCATTGCGTTTTCTTTGAATTTTAGTTATTAATCTCCATAATTCTGAACAATTTGGGTGTTGGAGCCAAATTTGGATCTAACTTTTTAACGGCTTACAATGGTAATTAACCGTTGGATGTCGTTGGAAGCCGATTGAAATAAATGATCTGTAAGCGGTTGGAAATCCAGGTAAATTTTTTATAACAGCAAGCCTATTACCTTCCAGCCGCACTATTTCAATTTTCATTCCATTTCCAATCCATTCCACGTGTATGTAACAGATATATAACACTAACAATATAAACATCCAACATAAATCAAATCAACAACAATATATACAAAATAAACCATCCAAACATCATAAACCAAATCATCAACCTCACACGCCAACAAAACAAGTTTGTACCATCAAAATACATCCAATTATCATCCTCATCCACTCCAAACCAATATATATATATATATAGCATCAAAGCACTATCCTCACCAACTCCAAGTCAATATATACATCATGCAAACACAAAGACACAAAAACATACATCTCAAACATCTTCACCACCTCTGGAAGAACCATACGACGAAGGAAAGAAATCATGGTGCTGCACATACTCCGCTAGCCTTTGATCTAGATGCTCTATTTGTATAACACGAAGGCGGTTCTCCTTCTGTAACTGCTCAACCATTACTTTAAGCTTTTTTTATTTTGGCTTTGTCCTAGGTTTTTTTATATGCCTTTTAAATTGCTGTAGCCTGCAAATAGAATGAAAGATATTCAAAAAAAGAAAATTGTTAAACTAGTTTAAAATCGTAAACAAATACTAATACATGAAAAATGAAAAATGACACATGCAAAAGGGTTGGCAATACATGAAAAATAGTACATGCAAAATAATATCAAAATTTGAATCTCCAATCATGTTGACTCATTCTAATTAGTAATTTTCATATATATATATATATATGCATATATATACACACACACACACATATATATATATACACACACATATATATGAAATTTTAGAGGTTGTGTTAGATTCTTATTTTCTGTCAAGTGTCGTCAAATAGGGAAGCAGCACGAATCTTGTATATATGTTATCACTTCAATTCTAATTCAGTTGCTAGCATATAAAATATCATAATACTATAGTTCTACATGTTAATTTGTTTTATATATGCAAAAGGATTAATTACCACTTAGTTCCCATAGCCGTAATGTTATTCCACTGCATCAGATCCATAATGGAGTCGAATAGATCATCTTCCTCATCCCGCATCAACTCATTGTGATCGGATCCCTCAAGCAGTTTTGCCTGTGCCTCCTAAAACTTTTCCTATAATGCAAAAACAATTATAGTTGAAATATTGTAGAACGTTATTTTTATTTGACATAGTTAGTAATTATTAAACTTATCGATGTTAGTAATAAAATTTAAAATATGCATATATATATATATATATATATATATGTACTTGTCGCTCTATCCTAATTTTCTCACTGATATTTGACTTTTTAAGCATCATCTATTTGTCTTGACGCGTGAGTGTGAGCAAATACGTCCATGTAGGACATGGGATGTCCACAAGCTCGTTCATATAATAGATTATTTTTATAATTTACCAAACTGATCAATTTATAAATGTAATAATGATAAATTTACTATGTCCCCATGATGAAGATGGAAAGACTTGGACCCTTCACGATGAGTTACCGGTTCCCTGCTTCTGTTTGTTAAGTTCCCCCACCGAATCCGCCTGCAAATTTACATCGAATAATATATTTAATAGTTGCAATATAATTAATGAGATATCTGGTAGATTTACCTTGAATTCTTCATTGTTCCACTAGTTAACCCATTTATCCTACAGCTGCGCCCATCCGGTTTGGTATATTTCCTTATTTCTTTTGCTCTGACATTTTCTCTCTATAGTTCTTAGCAACCTTTGAAATCCAGTGGCGCTAAACTAGGTTGATGTCAGCCTCTTGCAGATTTACTGCGCCTTGTACAATGAGAAAATATTACTAATTGTTCATTTATACTTAACCATATCACAAAGCGGTATAAACTTACAAGAAAATCTTGCCAAATGGCCATCCTGACGGGGGACAGAGATCTTACTCCACATAGGCTAGAAATCAGCCATTCTACTCATATGCACCTGCTTAGAAATGTCCATGATCATTCCCGATGACTCTAACTCGAATCCCTTGTGTCAAATACAAGACAGATCTTTAGACAGTTATATATATATATATATATTTCATGTGAAAAAAATTATACTACTATGTGACAAATTTTGATACTTACGCCTGATCATCCTCAGACTATAAATAAACGATTGGACGAGTAGGTGGCTCGCTGCTACTCTCACCAATCAAGTGCAAAGAGCTACGTCATGAGAGCTAGATATAATACCTATCGCATACATATAAATGCAATTCATAATAATTATGACATGATGAACCATTAAAAAAATGTAATACATGTGTCATGCTGTGTGTTTGTGTTGTGCGTGAGTTTTCACAAGTTGTCATTAAAATGGCATAACTTGGATAAATGCAATATTAATAAGAGATTTTTTTTAGAAAAATATATATAACAAAAAGGAGAATTCTCCAATGGCTCACAAAAATCAGGTCTATAGAAACACAGAGTCTGCGCACATACAAAAAAAAACTGAAATACAACAAAAAAGGCTCCACAAAAATATAGGCTAATAACAACAAGATGTAGACGACTGCCTCCGGCAATGCAGATGTAAGAAGTATATGCATCTTCCCAGAAAAGCTGCCCTAATTGTAACGACCCGTGTTTTTCGACCATTTGAATATGAATATTTAAATTAGTTTTAAATATTATATTGGAAATATTAATGAAATTTAATATTGAATTCGCTATTTAAAACGAAGTTGAACGTTAAACTTTATATATAATATAAATCGAGCTCAAATTGGCGTGCAGTTCGTAATATTTGGTTTTGAACTTCAACTGAGGATACAGGACTCGATATAAGTCGGATTTCTGTGAAACAAGACACGTTGGGACCATATTGATGATAATTCTCATATGAAAGAGAAAAATCCAGATTCCGTGTTATAGATAGTAAGTTATGGCCAAAACAAATTTTGAAATAGTCGCTATGGAAAACCGTTATTTAGTTATAGGCCTTTAAAATAGCCGTTTTGCAAACGGACTCAGATTTCGACGAAATCAGTTTCATTAGAACCGTATCGTTAAATTATTGTATGGTGGTGAATTGCGTGGAAAACCGATATCGTATGTGACCACAGCAACCATAAACGCCCGTTCAAATTCTATAGCGCGCATTTAAATAAATAAAAGGATATTTGAGTGTAACTTGAGTAGACGATCGAATTAGGCCACGAAACCAGTTCCGTTGAATTTGTATCGTCGATTAGAGTCAGAATAAGTATATAGTTGTTATTCTTAGAGACGGGAAAATTTGGTGTTAAAAAAAAAGGTATTGCGGTTCGCGGTAAAAATAGTCTACCGGGGCAACAGTTTCAGAATGCGACGAAATTAGTGCCGTTGGGTTCGTATCGAAAAGTTATTGTCGATGTTCGTAGTTTCAAGTTGATTTGATTTATCTGATGACCATGGAAAAATTAAACGTGTGTTCATTTTTGGTTTCATAAAGGAAATTTTTTCATACGACCTCGGATTTCGACGAAACTTGTCTCATTGAGTCCGAAATACCTTTTTACACTAAGATTAGCCTTTTTATCAGTAAACGGAGATTGTACGTGAATTTTATCATGTTACTTCACTGGTAAGTTTCGTTTTAATAATAATAATATAACTAAGTTCACAAGCAAAAGTGAAAAACTCAACGTACACCCAAAGATAAGAACACCTGCGCATGCCTCTGTGAAGTAAAACAACATGGCCTAACCTAAGCTGTATAATAGGTATGAACGCTGTCATTTCTTGTCACCCTTCTTGGCAACATCGATTTATCACCTCAATGGGAAAGAGCCTTCACCTACCCTATAATGACTTTTCTTTTCACTTGTCTGCTCTGGTTCATCTCCTTTCAACAGAAACCACACTCACTTACTTTGCTGGATGTGCCAATACACTGACTGCCGTATATATCTACACATATACTACACTGGCTCTATCCATCTTCTACAGGAGACCTATCTACCTATCACCTTGTGATTCCTTCAGAGCCACGTTCTAACACCGTGCACCCCAAGTTTTCTTAACCGTGATTGCCAAGCAAATTTATGCCGTGTGTGCCAAACAAAATCCGTGCTCGGCAAGTTTCTCCCTGTGTATATATACCATCAGTCCAAACCCTTATTCTCGTGAACAAACAATCTCCGCTGCCATGAACAAATAAATGGCCAGCATTTCACGCCGCTTTCCCTCCTAGATCTCCAAGTCCCCTCTTCTATATAAAGCTGGTTCATGCTTCTTCCTTTCTTTTCTTCCTCAGCAAAACAAAACGAAAACATTTCATCCCTCATGACTAATTTAAAATGCCAACCGTGATGCCGTCGTGAGGGCTAACATGCGAGAATGTGTAGACAAGCTTCAGGGTGGGAAAACCGTACTGGATGTTGGGAAAAGGGGAGGGAGTGGCACGGGTCTGGGTACCGGTTGATGAGGTGGAAGGAGCGAAACGTTATGGCATGGGATGGAGTACATAACGTATAAGGGAGGAGTTCGAATCTGTGTGGTTCTCTTTTGGTTGCGTGGATCCTGGAAATGAAGGAGCACAGCGCAGAAACATGATGGACCATTGATTGGATCGAGCTAAAGGACGTCGAGTAGGACCTGGGAGCGAATTCAAAGTGGAAAATGGGCCTGGTATAAAGAATTACGTTGGTTTTAGTTTTAAATTAAGGGTGTTAGTTTAATTAAACATTGAGTAATACTACCCAGGTTTTGGAGACGTGAAGCCAATTGTGGAGTGAGATACTGTAGCTGATAAGAGCAGTCGGTTTTGGTTTCAACGTAAATCGTTAGCGGAAGCTATTGGATGCAAACGAACAAGTACAGAAGTTTGTTCAAGGAGGAGGAAAACAATCAGGTTGAAGTCGTTCTGAGCTCACCGTACCTTTTCAAGTAAAGAATTTAGTTAAATTAATCAGTAATTAGAAATTTAAATAATTTTATAATTAAATGTTAATTTTTAATTTAAGTCATGTTCGGGAACATTGCAGGGGTTGTGTATAAATGGTGCAGTGAAAGACCGAAAACGAACCATCAGGAAGTTAGTCGGACTCGTTATAAAGTAATTAAAAATTTATTAAACTATAATTAAGATGTTAGTTAATTTAAATAAAATCGTAGGAACTTATGTTATTGTAATTCATGACTGTGTTATCAGAATTCGACAAGCAAAGTAGCGTCGGAATCACATCAGTGAGATCTACATTTTGGAACGGTGTTGGACAGTACCAGTCAAAGCTGGAATTTACAGTAAATTAAACGAGTGTTTAATTTAACTGTAACTGAATCGCTTCAGAACAAATCAACTCAAGGTGAGTTAAACTCACTCAGTTACCCTTTTTATATTTTATATAAATTGGGTGTTTTTATTTTGTGTGCTCTGCTTGCCAATGGTTGACTGCTTTGCTAGTTATCTATTTAACTGTTAATTTAACCGATGAAATTAAACTGTGTTTAATTTCAGTGAAATACCAAATCGTTATTTTTAACGATTGGTTCCAATAAAGGTGACTCACCTTGGTTGGTCATGTTTATTTATAAACATGTTTAAATGGTTGCATTGTTTGAATTTCTTATGGTTGATGTTAAATGTCGTTATTTATCAGTTAAACAAAACTGAATGGACTGATTTGTGATAACCATTTGAATACAGGGAAGAACAGGTTGGAGGGATCCAACCGGATTCCTCAAATGTATTATTTATTTTCATAAGATCATATATGAACTGATCTGTTTGTATGATTGATTTGATGGTTGATTATTGACTGGATATTCAACATCTGTTAGTTTAAACCAATGGGCGATATTGGTTAAGTGTTTGGCAGAGTATGGCCTTTAAAACCAATCGAGCTATAGATATTGATTCACCGTCAGGTGAATCGATAGAGTTGAGGTTATAAAAATTTATTTTATAACCAGAGTTAGATTTGAATTATATTATTTGAATAAAAGTTATTTAAGAGAAATAAATAAATATTTTATTTGTTTAAGACTTTGATTTGTTATGAAGTTATTTAGCAAAGATGTTGATCAGATTTACCAGTTGAAGAATAAGAAATGAATTAAATGGTTAAACCTTGAAAATTTGTTTTGTAAAGAAAACAAATAATTAGAATCTATCTAAATTAATTATATTTTTAATTAATTTAAAGCAAGGATTGTTGAAATCGGTTAATGAGATAATCAAGTTTTGAGTTAATTAAATCAACCATTTGGAATTAGAATTGTTTATCAAGTTAATGTGTTTTGACTAAAATAGTTAAATGAATATTGTTTGAATTTAAATAAGGATTTAAAAGGGATTTAATATTTAATTTAGTTAATAAAGGGATTAACTACTAAAGTAGTTAATGTTTGCAATAAGATATTATTTTAATTAATGATAAAGTTAGGAATATATATTTAAATGGGAATTCATTTAAAAAGTTACCGAATGTGAGATGCAAGCCAATTGAATGGTGAAAGGAAATAAACGTACTCAATTATATGAATTAAGTGAAAGGAGATTACGATAAAAAGGGTTTATTATAAACCAGAGGTTTTAAATAAGTTCAAAGTGTTAAGACGTTAATTTTACATTAACGTTATTTGAAAACGAGATCTAGTAAAAAGGAGAATTTTAAATGAGATTTAAAAATGGGAAATTGAATATAGTTATTCAAGATAGAATTAGCCAAACATAATTATTCGGCTAAGTTGCCATTTCGTACGACTGCTAGCGAAATTCGCAGGGCTGCAGATAGCCTACGACGGTTGGATGTTTCCTGAGGGAATCAGGCATAACCATTGTGATCGCTGTGATCTAGAGTCAAGCGAATGGAGTTAAGACGAATGTTAATTAATCAATTAGAGTTATTCAAATATTATACTTTGAATATTAAAAGAATTGGAAGTTTCAATTTAAACAAAAAGAAATTAGTTTGTTAAAGGCCAAGGGATGCTGAATACTGAACCAGTGAACTCATTGGAGTGTCATGATTGAAACACTGTTTATTTTGATAGTTAAAACACCGACTATCAAATCTGCCCAATACGATTGTTGGTACGGAAAGACCGGGATCGAATTTATTCGAAAACCATTCCGACCAACAAATACGTGAAGATCTCAGAAGATGATCGAGATGGAGCATTGAAGACCGTGGATCTTCATAAACGGAAGAACCACTAAAATTCTCTGCCTGGCAAGCAGAGATAAGTTGTGATTCTGTCGTGGTTGGAATCAACGGGTTGCAAGGACTTCTCGCTATTGATCCATGGGGTGATTCCTATATTGGATGCAGTAGGAGAGTGCCTTCGGTTCATCCTGTTCCTGGATGACTTGTATGGACGGATGTCTGACAGAGTATTTCCAAAGGATCACGTACGTTGATATCTTCAAACGTACGATAGTTGTTGGCGGGGAATTGCCATTCTCTAGCTTCCAGCTAGAGTATTTTTGTGGACGTCAATTAGTGATATCTGACGGATCTGACGATGTGGCATTCAAAGTAAATGGTGACCAGATGATCAGAAGGTAAAATTCTGGCCTCAAGCCTCATCAACCGGGAAATGACAAAAATCGGGCAGGCAGCATGGCTATGTGGGTCGCTCCCATTAGGGTGTATGATCACCTATCTAGAGGAAATCCTATTGTTTCTTGTATCTATGTTTCGATGTTGTCCCTTGTCGGGAGACGGTTGCTGATCCCAACCGTCGGTGGTATACATTCGATACACTCAAGCGAAATGAGTGGTCGGTCATGTGAGGGCCGGGTTGCAAGAAGTTCTTGTTGAACCCAGTGTATTCGTCTCTAGAGATACACTATCAGAAGGTGGACCCATACCTTGTCAAGTCGGAATCCAATTTCCAATAAGCGCCTGCGGGTTTGGATTGTATACTATATATGTAGAGCGTGAGATGCAAGCGTTCTACTAGATTCTATTTACTTGTGTTTAGACATTATTATAATATCAGAAAAGATATTGGTTTCAAACTGTTTTGGGTTATCGTAAGGTAAAAACCGTCCGTGTTTATGTGTGGATTTGGTCTTACGATTATCCTTTTCTTCGAAAAGGTTTTTGAACTCTAAAATCAAGTTGGATGATTCACCCATATTACTGTGCGAGTTTATCTCACTCTGGTTCACCAGACTGACCCGGTGTTTTGTAAATGCTCGGGTTAGCCCGGGGTGTACAGGTTCAGGTTGTCGACTGCTGTGAAGAGACGAGCTGGAAGAGTCCAGACGTATGATATTATTATTCCGCTGTGTGTTATATGAGGACAGATTAGTATCACTGTCCAGATGTGTACTCTGATATTGTAAGTATTTCAAAAGCTTTCAATAAAGGTTATTTCTGTATTATATTTTGTTCCGCTGCGATGTGAGACTGTGTTGTGGTGTTTCTTCTTCTTCTTCTTCTATTCTAATATTTCTATCTTATCTATTCTCACCCTCTAACTTCTTTCTATTAATGATCTGGAATATTCGATGTCTGAATGGTCAACGCGGTAGTTTGATGTTGATTTTCGGAGTCGAAAATCCCAGTTCTTTACAGTGGTATCAGAGCTGAAGGTTAAGTAATTTCCTTGGCTCTGTGGCGTAACTCAATAGAGATGGG
This sequence comes from Allium sativum, assembly GCA_030737875.1. NCBI lineage: Eukaryota > Viridiplantae > Streptophyta > Magnoliopsida > Asparagales > Amaryllidaceae > Allium > Allium sativum. The sequence continues at coordinate 157,178,234 of CM060918.1, read as the reverse complement.
GTTAGTAATACCCTAGATTGAGTTTGAGTGTATATATATACGAGTGAACGTATTTGTAGATCTTATAAAAATTGTTTTATATTGTGGAGATTTATTGGTTGAGTTGTTTATGAGTTCTGATCGATCAGTTTGATCCACTGTGTCGATAGGAGTTTATAAACACTCGAATACGATGGGTCGTCACGATATGTTTTGAAAAGAGGGTAAATGAAATAATTTTACCCAATTTATATTTTGATATAAAAGAATGATTAATATTTGAAGTATTATAGTATATTGGATGTGTTGGTTGATTATAATTGAAATGGTTATATAAATAACCAATTGGAATTCGTACAATACAAAAGCAGATTTAATAAATCTGGAATTTAAATCAGAATTTGGAATTAAAATTCCTAAAAGTGGGAAAGATGATTGCAAATGAACTTGAATTGAATGTATGAGAATTTTAAAATCCTGGGAGATTTTAATTTGTTACAAGCATTTGAAAGGGATATTTTGAAATGGATTTCAAAATGAAAATGTTTAGAACTGGTTTTGAAAGTGACATAGTATTGAACTCACTTAAGTAGCTGGAAAATAGATTCCGATGATGATCCGGACATCATCGGTGTTCATTTTCGAGTGGTAAGTGACGGATTACTACCAAAGATTTTATTTTGAGTTGTTTTGAATCCTGAAAAGGAATATTTGATTTTTGAAAGGTTTGAATTATTTAAAAACTCCCAGGGATATTGTTGAACAAAGGCAAGATTAAATAGAAATTTGGGAAAGCAAACATGAATTGAATTGAAACCAATTAAATGAAAATTGAATCGAGATATAATATATCAAGTTGAATTAGATTTTGAATTTGGGAGACAGGAATCTGAAATGGTATTGGACTGGTGAGTTAAGAGGTGAAATTGATAATGGATGGAAAAGGAGTTAAGAATGGGATTTGGCTTGGACGCCTGAAGGATTTGGTTTGAGGATAAAATTGGAATTTTGTTTGGGAATGCATTTGTATATGCTGACAGAGTGGCAGAGGGGAAAGATATAATGATATGCCCGACAAAAAGGTACATGTTTATTTTTATATGGGTTTGGTGATTTGTGAGCCGATTTGGCGAGCCACTTGGCTGTTTTATTTTCTTATGGATTGGAGAAGGCCCAGAGAGGCGAGTTGGAGTTGTACCAATTGAACCGTACAGAGGAGGTGCTGGCGAAATTTTTCGAAAATTTAAAATGTTAGAAAATTTTCGATATTTTTGAAAATATTTATTCACAGTATTGAATTGGTTTCTAATTTAATATAAAATTAGATTTGGAAATTAATGAGTTTATAACGTTCTTTCTTACCTTAGCAATTTCGAGGACGAAATTATTTTAAGGGGGGAAGAATGTAACGACCCGTGTTTTTCGACCATTTGAATATGAATATTTAAATTAGTTTTAAATATTATATTGGAAATATTAATGAAATTTAATATTGAATTCGCTATTTAAAACGAAGTTGAACGTTAAACTTTATATATAATATAAATCGAGCTCAAATTGGCGTGCAGTTCGTAATATTTGGTTTTGAACTTCAACTGAGGATACAGGACTCGATATAAGTCGGATTTCTGTGAAACAAGACACGTTGGGACCATATTGATGATAATTCTCATATGAAAGAGAAAAATCCAGATTCCGTGTTATAGATAGTAAGTTATGGCCAAAACAAATTTTGAAATAGTCGCTATGGAAAACCGTTATTTAGTTATAGGCCTTTAAAATAGCCGTTTTGCAAACGGACTCAGATTTCGACGAAATCAGTTTCATTAGAACCGTATCGTTAAATTATTGTATGGTGGTGAATTGCGTGGAAAACCGATATCGTATGTGACCACAGCAACCATAAACGCCCGTTCAAATTCTATAGCGCGCATTTAAATAAATAAAAGGATATTTGAGTGTAACTTGAGTAGACGATCGAATTAGGCCACGAAACCAGTTCCGTTGAATTTGTATCGTCGATTAGAGTCAGAATAAGTATATAGTTGTTATTCTTAGAGACGGGAAAATTTGGTGTTAAAAAAAAAGGTATTGCGGTTCGCGGTAAAAATAGTCTACCGGGGCAACAGTTTCAGAATGCGACGAAATTAGTGCCGTTGGGTTCGTATCGAAAAGTTATTGTCGATGTTCGTAGTTTCAAGTTGATTTGATTTATCTGATGACCATGGAAAAATTAAACGTGTGTTCATTTCTGGTTTCATAAAGGAAATTTTTTCATACGACCTCGGATTTCGACGAAACTTGTCTCATTGAGTCCGAAATACCTTTTTACACTAAGATTAGCCTTTTTATCAGTAAACGGAGATTGTACGTGAATTTTATCATGTTACTTCACTGGTAAGTTTCGTTTTAATAATAATAATATAACTAAGTTCACAAGCAAAAGTGAAAAACTCAACGTACACCCAAAGATAAGAACACCTGCGCATGCCTCTGTGAAGTAAAACAACATGGCCTAACCTAAGCTGTATAATAGGTATGAACGCTGTCATTTCTTGTCACCCTTCTTGGCAACATCGATTTATCACCTCAATGGGAAAGAGCCTTCACCTACCCTATAATGACTTTTCTTTTCACTTGTCTGCTCTGGTTCATCTCCTTTCAACAGAAACCACACTCACTTACTTTGCTGGATGTGCCAATACACTGACTGCCGTATATATCTACACATATACTACACTGGCTCTATCCATCTTCTACATGAGACCTATCTACCTATCACCTTGTGATTCCTTCAGAGCCACGTTCTAACACCGTGCACCCCAAGTTTTCTTAACCGTGATTGCCAAGCAAATTTATGCCGTGTGTGCCAAACAAAATCCGTGCTCGGCAAGTTTCTCCCTGTGTATATATACCATCAGTCCAAACCCTTATTCTCGTGAACAAACAATCTCCGCTGCCATGAACAAATAAATGGCCAGCATTTCACGCCGCTTTCCCTCCTAGATCTCCAAGTCCCCTCTTCTATATAAAGCTGGTTCATGCTTCTTCCTTTCTTTTCTTCCTCAGCAAAACAAAACGAAAACATTTCATCCCTCATGACTAATTTAAAATGCCAACCGTGATGCCGTCGTGAGGGCTAACATGCGAGAATGTGTAGACAAGCTTCAGGGTGGGAAAACCGTACTGGATGTTGGGAAAAGGGGAGGGAGTGGCACGGGTCTGGGTACCGGTTGATGAGGTGGAAGGAGCGAAACGTTATGGCATGGGATGGAGTACATAACGTATAAGGGAGGAGTTCGAATCTGTGTGGTTCTCTTTTGGTTGCGTGGATCCTGGAAATGAAGGAGCACAGCGCAGAAACATGATGGACCATTGATTGGATCGAGCTAAAGGACGTCGAGTAGGACCTGGGAGCGAATTCAAAGTGGAAAATGGGCCTGGTATAAAGAATTACGTTGGTTTTAGTTTTAAATTAAGGGTGTTAGTTTAATTAAACATTGAGTAATACTACCCAGGTTTTGGAGACGTGAAGCCAATTGTGGAGTGAGATACTGTAGCTGATAAGAGCAGTCGGTTTTGGTTTCAACGTAAATCGTTAGCGGAAGCTATTGGATGCAAACGAACAAGTACAGAAGTTTGTTCAAGGAGGAGGAAAACAATCAGGTTGAAGTCGTTCTGAGCTCACCGTACCTTTTCAAGTAAAGAATTTAGTTAAATTAATCAGTAATTAGAAATTTAAATAATTTTATAATTAAATGTTAATTTTTAATTTAAGTCATGTTCGGGAACATTGCAGGGGTTGTGTATAAATGGTGCAGTGAAAGACCGAAAACGAACCATCAGGAAGTTAGTCGGACTCGTTATAAAGTAATTAAAAATTTATTAAACTATAATTAAGATGTTAGTTAATTTAAATAAAATCGTAGGAACTTATGTTATTGTAATTCATGACTGTGTTATCAGAATTCGACAAGCAAAGTAGCGTCGGAATCACATCAGTGAGATCTACATTTTGGAACGGTGTTGGACAGTACCAGTCAAAGCTGGAATTTACAGTAAATTAAACGAGTGTTTAATTTAACTGTAACTGAATCGCTTCAGAACAAATCAACTCAAGGTGAGTTAAACTCACTCAGTTACCCTTTTTATATTTTATATAAATTGGGTGTTTTTATTTTGTGTGCTCTGCTTGCCAATGGTTGACTGCTTTGCTAGTTATCTATTTAACTGTTAATTTAACCGATGAAATTAAACTGTGTTTAATTTCAGTGAAATACCAAATCGTTATTTTTAACGATTGGTTCCAATAAAGGTGACTCACCTTGGTTGGTCATGTTTATTTATAAACATGTTTAAATGGTTGCATTGTTTGAATTTCTTATGGTTGATGTTAAATGTCGTTATTTATCAGTTAAACAAAACTGAATGGACTGATTTGTGATAACCATTTGAATACAGGGAAGAACAGGTTGGAGGGATCCAACCGGATTCCTCAAATGTATTATTTATTTTCATAAGATCATATATGAACTGATCTGTTTGTATGATTGATTTGATGGTTGATTATTGACTGGATATTCAACATCTGTTAGTTTAAACCAATGGGCGATATTGGTTAAGTGTTTGGCAGAGTATGGCCTTTAAAACCAATCGAGCTATAGATATTGATTCACCGTCAGGTGAATCGATAGAGTTGAGGTTATAAAAATTTATTTTATAACCAGAGTTAGATTTGAATTATATTATTTGAATAAAAGTTATTTAAGAGAAATAAATAAATATTTTATTTGTTTAAGACTTTGATTTGTTATGAAGTTATTTAGCAAAGATGTTGATCAGATTTACCAGTTGAAGAATAAGAAATGAATTAAATGGTTAAACCTTGAAAATTTGTTTTGTAAAGAAAACAAATAATTAGAATCTATCTAAATTAATTATATTTTTAATTAATTTAAAGCAAGGATTGTTGAAATCGGTTAATGAGATAATCAAGTTTTGAGTTAATTAAATCAACCATTTGGAATTAGAATTGTTTATCAAGTTAATGTGTTTTGACTAAAATAGTTAAATGAATATTGTTTGAATTTAAATAAGGATTTAAAAGGGATTTAATATTTAATTTAGTTAATAAAGGGATTAACTACTAAAGTAGTTAATGTTTGCAATAAGATATTATTTTAATTAATGATAAAGTTAGGAATATATATTTAAATGGGAATTCATTTAAAAAGTTACCGAATGTGAGATGCAAGCCAATTGAATGGTGAAAGGAAATAAACGTACTCAATTATATGAATTAAGTGAAAGGAGATTACGATAAAAAGGGTTTATTATAAACCAGAGGTTTTAAATAAGTTCAAAGTGTTAAGACGTTAATTTTACATTAACGTTATTTGAAAACGAGATCTAGTAAAAAGGAGAATTTTAAATGAGATTTAAAAATAGGAAATTGAATATAGTTATTCAAGATAGAATTAGCCAAACATAATTATTCGGCTAAGTTGCCATTTCGTACGACTGCTAGCGAAATTCGCAGGGCTGCAGATAGCCTACGACGGTTGGATGTTTCCTGAGGGAATCAGGCATAACCATTGTGATCGCTGTGATCTAGAGTCAAGCGAATGGAGTTAAGACGAATTTTAATTAATCAATTAGAGTTATTCAAATATTATACTTTTGAATATTAAAAGAATTGGAAGTTTCAATTTAAACAAAAAGAAATTAGTTTGTTAAAGGCCAAGGGATGCTGAATACTGAACCAGTGAACTCATTGGAGTGTCATGATTGAAACACTGTTTATTTTGATAGTTAAAACACCGACTATCAAATCTGCCCAATACGATTGTTGGTACGGAAAGACCGGGATCGAATTTATTCGAAAACCATTCCGACCAACAAATACGTGAAGATCTCAGAAGATGATCGAGATGGAGCATTGAAGACCGTGGATCTTCATAAACGGAAGAACCACTAAAATTCTCTGCCTGGCAAGCAGAGATAAGTTGTGATTCTGTCGTGGTTGGAATCAACGGGTTGCAAGGACTTCTCGCTATTGATCCATGGGGTGATTCCTATATTGGATGCAGTAGGAGAGTGCCTTCGGTTCATCCTGTTCCTGGATGACTTGTATGGACGGATGTCTGACAGAGTATTTCCAAAGGATCACGTACGTTGATATCTTCAAACGTACGATAGTTGTTGGCGGGGAATTGCCATTCTCTAGCTTCCAGCTAGAGTATTTTTGTGGACGTCAATTAGTGATATCTGACGGATCTGACGATGTGGCATTCAAAGTAAATGGTGACCAGATGATCAGAAGGTAAAATTCTGGCCTCAAGCCTCATCAACCGGGAAATGACAAAAATCGGGCAGGCAGCATGGCTATGTGGGTCGCTCCCATTAGGGTGTATGATCACCTATCTAGAGGAAATCCTATTGTTTCTTGTATCTATGTTTCGATGTTGTCCCTTGTCGGGAGACGGTTGCTGATCCCAACCGTCGGTGGTATACATTCGATACACTCAAGCGAAATGAGTGGTCGGTCATGTGAGGGCCGGGTTGCAAGAAGTTCTTGTTGAACCCAGTGTATTCGTCTCTAGAGATACACTATCAGAAGGTGGACCCATACCTTGTCAAGTCGGAATCCAATTTCCAATAAGCGCCTGCGGGTTTGGATTGTATACTATATATGTAGAGCGTGAGATGCAAGCGTTCTACTAGATTCTATTTACTTGTGTTTAGACATTATTATAATATCAGAAAAGATATTGGTTTCAAACTGTTTTGGGTTATCGTAAGGTAAAAACCGTCCGTGTTTATGTGTGGATTTGGTCTTACGATTATCCTTTTCTTCGAAAAGGTTTTTGAACTCTAAAATCAAGTTGGATGATTCACCCATATTACTGTGCGAGTTTATCTCACTCTGGTTCACCAGACTGACCCGGTGTTTTGTAAATGCTCGGGTTAGCCCGGGGTGTACAGGTTCAGGTTGTCGACTGCTGTGAAGAGACGAGCTGGAAGAGTCCAGACGTATGATATTATTATTCCGCTGTGTGTTATATGAGGACAGATTAGTATCACTGTCCAGATGTGTACTCTGATATTGTAAGTATTTCAAAAGCTTTCAATAAAGGTTATTTCTGTATTATATTTTGTTCCGCTGCGATGTGAGACTGTGTTGTGGTGTTTCTTCTTCTTCTTCTTCTATTCTAATATTTCTATCTTATCTATTCTCACCCTCTAACTTCTTTCTATTAATGATCTGGAATATTCGATGTCTGAATGGTCAACGCGGTAGTTTGATGTTGATTTTCGGAGTCGAAAATCCCAGTTCTTTACACTAATGGTGCATCCCAAAAGGCAGGAGGGCGATGAGCTAGGAGATGGTCTAGCTACTCCGAAGATATGTGAAACTCGTAATCCCAACCGTTTGAAACCTTCAAAACCAAAACAGCTACTCTTGCACCAGCAAATTTAAAGCTCGGCGATCCCAAAAGAACCTGTAAAACCAGGCCCTGTAGAACTCGCAAGTAGAATCAGGTCCAATAAGGAGGGGATGTGTGGTGAGGAAAGTGGGGCCAAGCCCAATTGCCTGATAGAAGAGAGCTCAACCAATCCCCGCTCGGTGGGTGGTTGGCACCAAAGTAACAACTAAGGTGCCAACCAACCGCCAGGAACGGGAACCAAAAGAACCTCTAAATGGTTTTCCATAAAAAGCAAGGAACATATCATTCCTTACCCTTCATCATTTACCGGATATTACTCATTCCTTGTCGTTTCTTGATTCAGACGCGATTTCATGTTCTATATCGTTTTCATCTACACTCTTAAATGCTTCGACTAATACATTTATTTCATCATTTAAAGGTCTAAAATTAGTTTGATCGTCTGTAATTTCTATTTCAACATTTTCCTCGAGATCTTCTTGATAGGCTTGTAAATATGGAATATTCTTTCCATCGAATGTAAATCATTCCTTGGTTATAAAAACCACAGACCAATCTGCTTATCTCCTTTTAGAGATGGATAAGGGGTGTAATAAACTTGTATATCTTGTTTGGCATGTACAAAAGGGTCGTACTTTTGATAACACGAGGTATCTTTTATTTTTATGAAATTATAATTTCGATGAAAGCTAATACCAAATCCTAGAACATTGCTGAACCAGTTGTATCTAAACAAAAAACATTATCTGCGGGTCTTGTGAAATATATAAAATTGCAAAACCTGGGTTAACATGCCATAAAAATTATTTATATGATTATTAGGATCATCACCGCCATTAACAGATTCACCAGTATTGGTTGTTAATTTTTCAGCACCGTATTCTTTGGTGTTGAATTTATGTCCATTAACGAAAATATGGGATATATTTTAAATTTTCTTTTCGGTCTCAACGCCCAATATTCCAGTCCATCATCGACCACATGATTTATGGGATCACAAACGTAGTTCAAAGACCAAGTAGTGATATCTTTGCTTAAATCACCGCTTGGATTCTGTGATTCATAAATACTACAAACATAAACGTAATATATTGCATTATTATTAATTTTTATGTGTAGTATTAAATTTACCAAAACTTGTAATGTGATAATTACCTAACAAATGGTGCAACTTCAGGACAATTAAGAAGAATATTTGTTTGTACCACATGGTAATATCTAACATCTAACTATACTTCCACACATTTTCTAACATGCCCGGCATGTTATTTAAAAATAGATAACGTTGCTTTAGAAGAAGAATTTTATTTAACGGCCTTATCAGTACGCGTAACACTTTCAAATGATAAGTTCCATGATCATTGGAATAACGAGAGGAAAAGAATGAAGCTTCTTATTCAAAATATGATTTGCAAATCGAACCTTCAACTTGAGCTTTATGTCTCACTTTTTCCTTTAAATGATTTAAATATCTAATAAAAAATATTCTAGTTCAATATTAACTTTTATTTATAACTGAATTAACATTTACATACACAGTATTAGTAGTATACCTCTCGGATGGATACATCTATCCATATTGCATAGGACCTCGAAAACGTGCTTCATATGGAAGATAAACGGGTAAATGCTCCATTACATTGAAGAAACCTAAAGGAAATATTTTCTTCAGTTTACAGAGCAGTAAAGGAATTTCTTCTTCAAGTTTAAGTAGACAGTCGACTCTTAACATAGTTGGACAAAGCTCCTTATAAAATAAACCAAGTTCCGTTATTATCTTCCAAACTTTTATAGGCAACATATCTTTGAAAGTGACGAGCAACGAATTTTCCATCATTACATGATAATCATTTCTTTTTATTCCACTCTATCTTCCGTTTTTATAATCGATACATCTACAAAGACTAGAGGAAATTCCACTGAGAAATCATAATCCTTCCACCCATTTAATAGTACATTAGCTTGGTTGTTATCTAGTTCGTAGCATGTTTTGGGTTGTTCTTTATTGTCATTTGGCTTCATATGAAGCTTAGGGTGATTACATGTTTTTTCTATATCATGTCTTGATTTCACATTGTCCTTAGTCTTGACCTTAACATTCCAAATTGTACTAAACACATTATCGAATACGTTTTTCTCGTTATACATAATGTTAATGTTTTGATGGATTAAGATATTTTTCCAATGAGGCAAGTCCCAGAATATACTCTGTTTGCACCAATTATGAATCGTCGATTTACCTTGGATTTTGTTTTTGCTGTCCAGTTTCATGTATCTTTGGATAATCTTTTACAAGTTCATATATATATCCTCGCTTGACCAAACCGTTGGTTCTCATAAAGTCTCATTTCTATTAGCCGTGAAGTTCTTTTTGTCTCCACTAAAGGGATGATTAATATGGAGAAAACATCGATGATAATTAAACCATGAAAATTTCCTTCCATGCAGTAAGAAAATTGTTCGTGTTTCTTCCATGCAATAAGGACAAGAAAACGACTAGGCGTACTCCAACCCGAAATCGTTGCATAAGCTGAAAAATAGTCAATAGTTTATAACAAAAGAAGCAAACATCCGAATTTTTTCTTTTTTAATACGTCATATGCTTTAACTCCATCATACCTTAATGTTTTCAATTCCCAATGTCGGAACATCAGGGCTAGGAACGACAATTGTGAGAAACATATACAGAGTTTTCATACACATCTTTGAGGGTAGATTGTAAGGCATAATTATTATAGGTCAGCATGAATATTTAGAACCAAACCGAGAAAACGATGAGAATCAATCCATACATAAACTATAACGTCCTATATTTTTGGAAATCAGATTTTTTTTATTTTATTTTATTAAATATTGATTTAGAACTTTAAATGGATTTAAAATATATATCTCATTTATATAACGAAGTTTAAACGTTTAATTTATATATAATTATAAATCGAGCTCTTAATGTCGCGGTAGTTTGTAATATTGAGTTTTCAACTTCAATCGAATATACTGGATCCGATATAAGCCGGAATTTTGTGAAACAAGAATGGTCCGGATATATTTGATTATAATTTTCTGTTAAAAGAGAAAATTGGAGATTTCGTGTTATAATTTGTTAGTTATGTCCAATTCAAATTTTAAAATAGTCACTATGGAATTATTTATAAATTATAGCGATTAATTAATTTATTTATTTCGATTTAAAAGGTTTTTTGATCATAACTTGAGATAAAAATCGAATTATGCTATGAAACCAATTCCGTTGGATTCGTGTTGACATTTAGAGTCAAAATAGATATAATATTTGTTATTTTTGGTGTCCAAAATAGCGTTGTTTTACGGTAAAATAGAATAATGGATTATCAAATGAATTTCTTTTTCAGCGAAACAAATTTTATTGAATCCGCAATGGTTAGGTGTTGTAGTGTTTCAAGTTTCAAGTTATTTGGATTTATTTTGTGACCGTGGGAAATTTAAACGTGTGTTTTTTAGCTATGAATTATAAAGGACTTTTCACAAACGATATCGGAATTTGACAAAACCTATCCCATCATGTCCGAAATATTTTTCAATGCTAGGATTTGGAGTTTCGTTGCGACTGAAGAACTTACGTTTGTGTTTTACCGCATTACTTCAACACTAAGTTTCATTGAATTTATATAATATTAGAAACTTCCCTCAATATATAACCTTACAATCTGTAAACCTAATCTCCATTCAGTCAAAGGAAACGCATGGTCAATGAAAATGTATGCCTCCACTTTAAAACCAACGACCAAAATTTACTAATCTTCTTCCTTAAATTTACCACAATCCATGCATTAATTCTAAAACTTATCAACATCATTAAGGTAGATCTCGGTGAGAGCTAGGTGCTGGTCGGCGGCGATGAAGTTTTGGGTGGTGGATCGCCTGGAATTAGGGAAGATAGGCTATGCGATTGTAGGCTCTTACCAACGACATGGTTGTTTGTTTTGCACGAGAATCATGGCGGTGTTAGGGCAAAGCTTGACACTCGTGGTGGCACATTTCGATGATTGGCCGGTGGGGGCGCGCAGTAGCGTGAAGTCGAGCAGTGTGGTGAAGAAAATTTTGGAACAAGTATATACGAACAGGAAGAATGCACGAGCCTGGTCTTTATAAAACGAAGTCGGGCAAATTCAATGAAGTACAGTAAGGAGATTTGAGGAGTCAGCCTCGTTGTCTTCTAAAACTGTGAAGATGGGTATGAAGAAGGGAGCGATCTGGCTTATGCATGGAAACTTTCAAGGATCAGGCAAGTTCAAACAATATTGGTTCAAGGAAGCAGTAATACCATGGCAAAATTATTTGGGTTACAGAAGTTGGCGTGATATGTTGTGTGTAAAACATTCGTGTACAGTAATGGAATGAAGGGAGGTTAGCTGGCAAGTAAAGGGATCAAAATGGTCTGGTTTTGGTTCGAGGATTGAGAGCGGTGAGGCGCTTGCGCCAGCATAGCTGGATGGTGGTCAGACTGAGGGATGGCGGCATAGTTCTGGTGATGGCAGAGGGTTTGTTGTGGTGTTGAGAATGTTAACGAAAAGGGGATCAGTACAAAATTCAAATGAAGCAGCATACAAAGAAGTGTGGGTGTTCAACACATGGAGCTGGATATTCAAAGGTGGACTCGTTTCTGGAGCAGGGAGAGAGGAAGAAGGGATGCACGTTTTGCAAGAAGAAAGTGGCGGCGGGTGATAAACTTGGACGTTGGGTTTGTGAAGCAGGTGTATCGAGTTTGGTTTCAAATTGGGAGACCAGAAGAAAACAAAAAGGGGACCATATCTTTTTAACTTGCTTACGTGGTGCATTATTTTGGAAGCAGGAATGTTAAAGTTAAAATGTAAAGGATCTAAAGCAACTAGAGTTTGCCAAACCAAAGTCGACCAGACATTGGGAAGAAGATAAAGTAATTAAATATAAACTAATCCATAATTAAAAATTTAAATTTGTTGTATTTTAAATTGTTAAATGATATATAAAGTTTAACTCATTTTAGGTAAATAAATTGGCTAGAACCCTGGGATTTCAGCCGTGACTGGGAACGATGAAGAGTAAGAGCGGCCAGGCTATTTAAAAAATAATTCGAATAACAATTTGATAATTAAATAAATAGTTAGTTTATAATGATAATAACTTTTTTTAATATCAGAATTGGATGAAACAACTTGAAAAGGATCCATATCGAAGAGCATAACGTCATGGAATTGTTTTGGACAGGGATGGAGAAAGCCAAAAATTATAGTTAAATTAAACGTTGTTTAATTTAACTATAATCAAACTGTTACAGCGAATAAATGAAAATCAAAGTGAGTTTAATTCACTCAGTTTTTATCCCACTTTATATTTTATAAGTCGGGTTTTAATTTGTGTGCTATGGTTGATAATTGTTTGTTGTGTGCTGAATATTATTTATATATTGGATGAATTGATTGATTTAAACTTCGTTTATTTCAAACGAAAATATAATCGTTATTCTAACGATTATTTTTAAATAAGGTAACTTACCTTGTTGGTTACATTTATAATAATATAAACATACTAAATTATTATATGGATACTTAGATTATTGTTATTTATTTATTTATTGTTGAATATTACATGTGTTTATTAAATTGGATATTATTATTTGAAGTAACATATTTGGATGCAGAGAAACGGGTTGGAGGGATCCAACTGGATCCTCAAATTTATCATTATTTTCATATTACCATTATATGACCTGTTACCCAATATGGATTGGATAAATTGATTTAGTAGTAGATAGGAATCCAACGTTTGTGTGTTTTTAACCAATGGGCGGTATTGGTTAAGTAATTGGCATCAGATGGCTTGAAAATCAATTGTTTATAAATAAGGATTTACCGTCAGGTAAATCGACTGGAATAAAGTTTCAAAATTTATGTTATGTAGTGACCCGCATTTTTAGCTGTTGAACAATTAATTTATTTAATTATTTAATATCGATTTATCGATATCGAGAACGTGAATTAAATAATATTGAATATTTAATTAATAATTATAATATAATAAAATATATTATAATGTAGAAATAGTCAGAAATAGTGAAATTCACAATATCGTGTGAATTGAATAGCATACGAGATTTGGTGGAGTTTCGATTCGAAATATAATAACGATTTTATTGAATCGACGACAGTTGAACGTATAGTTTATAATATATTTATAAACGAGCTCGAAATGGCGCTGCAGTTCGCTATTTGGCGATTTGAACTTCAACTGAATGTACAGGATTCGTTTTAAGTCGGATTTCTATGAAACAAGAAACGTGTGGAGCTGGTGGAGTATATCTTTCTAGTGGAAGAGAAAAATCAGGATTTCGTCGTGTAGATTTTGAGATATGTCCAAATCAAATTTTAAAATAATCGTTATAGATTCGTTTATCGACCGTAATGGGTTATTCGATATAACTAGAGATAGGGTTTGAATTTAGACAAGGTTCTTTTGGGAAACAGTGATAAAATAATTTTTAGCATTTTATGGTAATTTTTAATTAATTTAATAAGCAACTTTTTATTTGGAGTATTGGGCACCCTGTATCGACATTTCTGGGTTTCACAATATGAGTCCATCTACCGGTATTATTACATTTTTGGGACCAGAGCACGTCACTCATTTCAATGGTATTTTTGTTTCTGTCCATAACAGTCCCTACGTGAACAGAATATTTCATAGTGGGGTACGCTATGTTTTTAACTTAAAACAAACTAAACTGAATAGTTAACTGGTCAAACGAACTCGAAATTCAACGAAACAAGTTTCATACGAAACCTTAGGAAGAGGTCTAGTGAAACGCTAAGGCCTCATATTTTTAGGATTTTTTCTGGAATTGTTAGGAATTATTGCTCGGTGTTTTTCATCAATATTTTCTAAAGGATTTTCGCAAACGGTGTCGGAATTCGACGGAACCTGTCCCATTGGGTTTGGAATATTTTTCTATGCTAGGATTAGTATTTTTCATCTCGACTAGAGTTCGTTGTAGGACCTGTTGCCCATAGTTCTCGATGAAGTTGGTAGAATAAAATAATATAAAAATATATCCTTATCCCTTATAAATAACCCTCACCACCCTTAAGACCTAAACCAAAACTGAGAAACCGGCCGCGGTTTCTATTGTTCCCTCTGTCTTAAAAACATGAAGCAAAATCAAACAAAGAAATACCAAAACTAATTCCACCAAAATCGTATCGACGCAAGCTTTTAATCCCATACCACCCTTGCTCTGCGCGCATCAAGTTTCCAGGTCTGAAGTGAGATGCGAATCGCGGTGTGTTTTGATGGACGATTTGGAGGATATTCGAAGGAAAAAGCGTCGACCTGATAATGGCTTCAGCCTGAGTTGCCTGATGTCGGATTTATAGTGATGTAAGCAAGTGAAGTGGGGTGGTGTTAGCTGCGTTGAGGTGACGAAGGGGTCAGTATTTTTGGTCGGTACTGGGTGAATCTGTTGGCGAAGTTGAAATTATGAGAATGGAAGGGGATGGGAGAGTTTGAAGGAGGCGCTGTGTATTAAGGAGGAGGTCGCGTTTTCAGTTCTTGAGAAGAAGAGGGAACAGTGATTGAACGGGTGGAGAAAAGATTGGGTGGGCTTTCTCATGAAAACTTGGGCTAATTTCATTGTAACGTGAGGAATGAGAGTTGGAGTTTGGACAGTTCAGAAATCGGTCGGGGCTAGAATAACAGGAGCACGACTTCCTTGAAGCCAACGGGGAGAAGAGGAATTTTCTTAAGTGGGTCTGGGCTTTCTAATGGGCTGAAGGAAAAGAAAACAAAAGGGTAAAGGCCCAATTATATAAAAGTGGTTTAGGTTTATTTTAGTTTAATTATTTACGAACTTATAAAATGTATAATCATCTCGTACATTATCAGAACTACACAAATCAAGATCCGACAGGATCGTATGGACGAGCACTATGCATAGAACTGACTAGGAGTGGATTGGAGCCCGTTACAATTTATGGCAAAATAAATTGTCCGTCTAAATCGAGCGACAATTATCGTTATATAACGATGATAGTCCAATGTGAGTAAATCTCACCAACTCTGAACAGTTTATAATTTCATGTTGTATTTTAGAACTGTTAAATATTGTCTGATTTACTGTGTGTTGGTTGATTGAACTGCTAGTCAGTTAGTGAATATTATTTATATTTATATATATATATAAATAAATCGTTAAATAGTTATATATTGATTCTGCTATCAGAATAATTCATATTGAACTGAAAGTGATGATAATCATATTGTGTAACATCTGTGGATGCAGGGAGACAGGTTGGAGGAATCCGGCTGGATTCCTCAACAGTTATTTTATTATTTTTCATATATTTTGATATATGATGTGAATTATAACCGGTTGTTGATTGTGTGTGTATGGACGATATTGAACATCGTGATTTGATATGATTGAACACCGTGACATACCGGAATATTGAAAAGAGGATTTTATAAAAGAGAATATTTATAAATAGAATATTTATAAATAGAAATATTTATAAATAGAAATATTTATAAATGGAATATTTATAAATAGAAAATACGTTTAAGTGGAATCATAAATTAAGGGAAATCTTTATAAAGGGAATATTTATAAAGTGAATTATTTATTTAGAATAAATAGATAAGATATTATAAAATGGATTATTTATTTGTTAAATAAATAAAATATTAAATAGGGATTATTTACTTAGAAATAAATAGGGGATATTCAAAAAGGAAATAACTGCAAATCATTTTCTTTTTGAATGGGAAGGCCTGTGTGGCGAGTTTGGGGATTTTCCCGATGCTCCCGGTACAAAGGAGGTTATGGCGAATTTTCCCGGGAATTTAAGGAGTTAGAATATTTCAAGAATAAATTTAAAAAGGAAATATTTGTAAACCATTTACAAATAGAATTGGAAAGGGAACATTTTAAAAAGGAAATCATTTTAAAAATGTAGAACCGTTATTTAAAAGTAAATCCTTTCAAATGAATAAAATGTTGTTAAAAAGGAAGTCTTTATAAAGTGAATATAGTTAATCGAATATGGTATTCGAAGTTAGTTAATCGAATATAGACATTCGAAGTTAGTTAATCGAATATAGACATTCGAAGTTAGTTAATCGAATATAGACATTCGAAGTTAGTTAATCGAATATAGACATTCGAAGTTAGTTAATCGAATATGGTATTCGAAAGTTAGTTAATCGAATATGTTATTCGAAAGGGGTTAGTCAAGTCGAGTTAGTCAAATAAAGTTAACCAGTTAGAGTTAATCAGTTAGAGTTAACCAGTTGGAGTTAATTAGTTAGAGTTAATCGATTATAATTAAAGCGAACTAGAGTTAATCAAATATAGTTATTTGAGACAGAGTTAGTCAAACATAGTATTCACGATAAGTAGCCATCTTGTACGACTGCTAGCGTAATTCGCAGGGCTGCAAATAGCCTACGGCGGTCGGATGTTTCCTGAGGGAGTCAGGCGTAACCACTGTGATCGCTGCGATCTAGAGTCAAGCGAATTGAGTTTAATCGAATATTAGTTATTCGATAGGAGTTAATCGAGTTGATCAAGTTGAGAAATAAGTTAAGTTAAATAAGTTGAGTTGATCAGGTGGTTCGACCAAGTTAGTTGAGCCTAGTTAATCGAATCGAATTGGTCGAACCAAGTAAGTCGAGTTAAGTTAGTCAAGTTAGTCGAGCCTAATTAATCGAATCGAATTGGTCGAACCAAGTAAGTCGAGTTAGTCAAGTCAAGTTAAGTTAGTCGAGTTAAGTTCGTCGAGTTAAATAAATCGATGTTAGTTTCATCGAAAAGAGTTATCGATGTTAGTTTCATCAAAAGGAGTTATCGATGTTAGTTTCATCAAAAGGAGTTATCGATGTTAGTTTCATCAAAAGGAGTTATCGATGTTAGTTTCATCAAAAGGAGTTATCGATGTTAGTTTCATCAAAAGGAGTTATCAATGTTAGTTTCATCGAAGGGAGTTATCGATTATAGTTTAATCGAAGTGAGATTTTCAAATATGAGATATTTGAAAAGGAAGAGTTATCGAATATTAGTTATTCGAAGAGAGATTATCGAATATCGTTTATTCGAGAAGAAGTTAATCGAATATAGGTTACTCGAAGAAGAGTTAATCAAATAGAGATTTCTCGAAGAGAGTTAATCGGCAAATTCGATTATATCGAATTCGGGAAAGTACTTATACTTTTCCAGTGTTTAAATAGAGATTTATTTATTTATAAATAAATAAGTGTTAGGTTAATTATTCACTAATAAGAATAGAAGTTATAATTAAAGTTAGATAATTCGAAAGTAGGGATTATAGCGTTATCGTTATAACCAATGTTTTAAATATAGGAGTAGATTAGTAAAATTGAATCCAAGAAAGGCGTAAAGAAGTTGTTAAAAATTAAAAGATAAACTTTGACCATTTCCAAGTTATAACGTTGTTCAGTTAAGGTTTGAGAGGTAATTATACCCCAACTTGAGTGACTTCCTTCTTAACTAAGAAATGGTAAGGTTTGATCGTAAAGGAGTTTTGGAAATGTTTTCCAAACGAGAATCAGAAATGTTTTCTGATAAAAGAAAAATAAGAATTTAGAATATAGGGAAACAAGAGATAAGTAAATAAATGAACTAAAGAGATTAATGTTAAATGATGTTTGTTCGATATAATTTTCATTTGGAAATAATATCGTTGTTTGCACACATGTTTTTCTTTGATAGTTAACTCACAGACTATCGAAGTTTTGACCATTTTAACGTTGTTAATATGGAGAGACCGGTTGGATTATTATCCATAGAACCACTCTGTATTGGCATAAGCGTCGCGAATCATATATGCCAAAGATAATTGAAGACGGAGTAAAATGCAAGGGCTATCCTGTTTACAGAATAGTGCCTTCGGTTTGTCCAGTCCCAGGACAACTTGTATGGACGAAGGTCTGACAGAGTATATCTAATGGATCGCGTAAGTTGATCTGTTCAAACGTATTCACGTTTGGTGGCGGAGGAATTCGTTTCTCTTAGCTATATACCCGTGTTATTTTTGGATAAGTCAATTTGTGATTTGGCGGGTATGACGATGTAACATTCTAAGTGAATGAAGATGGATGTTTGACAGAGTATTTCCAGAAAGGTCACGTACATTGATTTCTTCAACCGTACCAAGAGTGGAAGCGGAGAAGGAAACTTCTTTAGCTAACACGTAATGTACTGTTGTAGACGTAAATTAGTGATTTTCGATGGATCTGACAATGTGGCATTCGAAGTGAATCTATTGTGATGATAAAGCGTAGCTTCTAGCCTCACATCCGGTAAATGACAGAAATCGGGCAGGCAGCATGGCTAAGTCGGTCGCACCGAAGTAGGGTGTATAATCACCTATCTAGTGAATATTCATTTGTTTCTTAAATCTATCAATGCTGTCCCATATATATACGGGAACGGTTGCTGATCCCAACCGTTGGTGATATACATTCGATACACTCAAGCGAAATGAGTGGTCGGTCATGTGTGGCTGAGTGCAAGATGTTCTTGTTGAACTCCAGTGTATCGTTCCTAGAGTACACTGATCGGAAGGTGGTTCCATACCTTGTCATAGTTGGAAATCCATTATCCAATACGTGCTTGCGATTTTGATTGTATACTATACATGTAGAACGTGAGATGAAAGCGTTTCTGCTAGTTGATATCTATTTGTACATAGACATTATTATAATATCAAAAGGGTTTTTGATATAAAGATATTTTGGATTCTCATAAGGGAAAAACCCGTTCCGTTCTGCGGCGTGGTCTTATGAGATATCGTTTACTTGTTCATATACCTGTTTAAACTGTTTTACTCATACCAGTCCCATGACTGACCCGGAGTTTATTTGTTTTGTTTTCCCTAAACTCTTGGGTGCCTAATTTTGTACGGGCAGTCAAGTAGTCAGGAATTTACAGATATACTAGAAGAGCGTGGAGCAGGAGGCTTCAAGATCATATAGCTATAGTTATTCCCGCTGTGTTGTAAGTGCTGTACTCTGATAAGTGCTATTGTATACATAACTGTTATATTTCAAAGTTATGTTATCTATTATATGTTATTCGTTCCGCTGTGAGGTTCGTGTTACTCTGATGTTGTGTTCTTCTTCTTCTTCTATTCTAAGTTTCTATCTTATCTATTCTCACCTTCTAATTTCTTTCATTAATTACCGGGATTTTTCGATGTTTTGGTTATCGACGTCGAGCTTACGTCGATAACCAAAGCCGCTCAAAATCCGGGTCACTACAGTTGGTATCAGAGCATTGGTTTAGTTATTACCTTGGCTCTGTGGCGTGATTCAGTAGAGATGGGATTAGTAATATCCTAGACTGAGTTTGAGTGTATATATACGAGTGAACGTATTTGTTAGTTAATATAAAATGATTTTATATTGTGGAGTTTTATTGGTTGAGTTGTTTGTGAATTCTGGTCGATCGGTTTGATCCACTGTATCGATAGGGGTTACTAAACACACGAATACGATGAACCGTCATGGTATGTTTTGAAAGAGGGTAAACGAAATAATTTTACCCGAATATATTTGATATAGTATATTGGTTGTGTTGGTTGTTATTATAATCGAATGAGGTTATAAGAAGTGAAATGGTTATGTAAATGACTAATCAGAATTCATATAAGTAAAGTATATGAAATAAGATGAAGATAAATCTGAATTTAAATCAGATTGGAATTAAAATAAGGAAATTTTAAGTTCCTGGGAGATTTTGAAATGTTTTCAAAATGGAAGTATTTGGTAATGATTTTGAAAATGAATATAGTATTGAACTCACTTTGATCGCTGGAAAATAATTCTGATGATGGTGTACACATCATCAGTGTGATTTTCGAGTTATAAGTGACGGATTACTACCCAAGATTTTATTTTCAAATTTGTTTTGCTAAAACAAGTTTTTAAGAATTCAAATGTTTTGAATCGGTATTATGATTTCAAATTGACTTGAAATAAGAGCCCAGGGATTTAAATTCTAGAATTTAAAATTTAACTTGTTAAGTTAAGTAAAACTGGGGTGATAAGAGAATAATCTGAAATGGAATTTCATTGATGAGTTAAGAATTTGAAATTGATATTGGAGTTTGAATGGAATTTGGTTTAGATATAACCGAATGATTGGATTTGAGAATAAATCGATTTGAGTTGATTGGAATGACATCGGTATATGTTGAAGTGATAACAGATTGAAGGGATATAATGATATGCCCGACAAAAAGGTACCAGTTTATATTTGATATGAGTTTGAGATTTTGATGAGCCGAATTGGCAAGCCGCTTGGCTGTTTGATTTTCTTTTTGGTTAAAGAAGGCCTAGAGAGGCGAGTTGGAGTTTGAGATATTGACCAGTACAAAGGAAATGCTGGCAAAAATTTTCGAAAAGTTAAGGTGTTAGAAAATTTTCAGAATTTTTGAAAATTTAGTTAGTCGGAATAAATTAATATTTTAGTCGATATTAATTGGTTCAGTTGAAACCGGAGACAAGAGGTAAACAGATAAATTTTTACCCAGTAGATAGGGTCGTCCCCTAGCTTAGCAATTTCGAGGACGAAATTTTTTTAAGTGGGGAAGAATGTAGTGACCCGCATTTTTAGCTGTTGAACAATTAATTTATTTAATTATTTAATATCGATTTATCGATATCGAGAACGTGAATTAAATAATATTGAATATTTAATTAATAATTATAATATAATAAAATATATTATAATGTCGAAATAGTCAGAAATAGTGAAATTCACAATATCGTGTGAATTGAATAGCATACGAGATTTGGTGGAGTTTCGATTCGAAATATAATAACGATTTTATTGAATCGACGACAGTTGAACGTATAGTTTATAATATATTTATAAACGAGCTCGAAATGGCGCTGCAGTTCGCTATTTGGCGATTTGAACTTCAACTGAATGTACATGATTCGTTTTAAGTCGGATTTCTATGAAACAAGAAACGTGTGGAGCTGGTGGAGTATATCTTTCTAGTGGAAGAGAAAAATCAGGATTTCGTCGTGTAGATTTTGAGATATGTCCAAATCAAATTTTAAAATAATCGCTATAGATTCGTTTATCGACCGTAATGGGTTATTCGATATAACTAGAGATAGGGTTTGAATTTAGACAAGGTTCTATTGGGAAAAAGTGATAAAATAATTTTTAGCATTTTATGGTAATTTTTAATTAATTTAATAAGCAACTTTTTATTTGGAGTATTGGGCACCCTGTATCGACATTTCGGGGTTTCACAATATGAGTCCATCTACCGGTATTATTACATTTTTGGGACCAGAGCACGTCACTCATTTCAATGGTATTTTTGTTTCTGTCCATAACAGTCCCTACGTGAACAGAATATTTCATAGTGGGGTACGCTATGTTTTTAACTTAAAACAAACTAAACTGAATAGTTAACTGGTCAAACGAACTCGAAATTCAACGAAACAAGTTTCATACGAAACCTTAGGTGGTCTAGTGAAACGCTAAGGCCTCATATTTTTAGGATTTTTTCTGGAATTGTTAGGAATTATTGCTCGGTGTTTTTCATCAATATTTTCTAAAGGATTTTCGCAAACGGCGTCGGAATTCGACGGAACCTGTCCCATTGGGTCTGGAATATTTTTCTATGCTAGGATTAGTATTTTTCATCTCGACCAGAGTTCGTTGTAGGACCTGTTGCCCATAGTTCTCGATGAAGTTGGTAGAATAAAATAATATAAAAATATATCCTTATCCCTTATAAATAACCCTCACCACCCTTAAGACCTAAACCAAAACTGAGAAACCGGCCGCGGTTTCTATTGTTCCCTCTTTCTTAAAAACGTGAAGCAAAATCAAACAAAGAAATACCAAAACGAATTCCACCAAAATCGTATCGACGTAAGCTTTTAATCCCATACCACCCTTGCTCTGCGCGCATCAAGTTTCCAGGTCTGAAGTGAGATGCGAATCGCGGTGTGTTTTGATGGACGATTTGGAGGATATTCGAAGGAAAAAGCGTCGACCTGATAATGGCTTCAGCCTGAGTTGCCTGATGTCGGATTTATAGTGATGTAAGCGAGTGAAGTGGGGTGGTGTTAGCTGCGTTGAGGTGACGAAGGGGTCAGTATTTTTGGTCGGTACTGGGTGAATCTGTTGGCGAAGTTGAAATTATGAGAATGGAAGGGGATGGGAGAGTTTGAAGGAGGCGCTGTTTATTAAGGAGGAGGTCGCGTTTTCAGTTCTTGAGAAGAAGAGGGAACAGTGATTGAACGGGTGGAGAAAAGATTGCGTGGGCTTTCTCATGAAAACTTAGGCTAATTTCATTGTAACGTGAGGAATGAGAGTTGGAGTTTGGACAGTTCAGAAATCGGTCGGGGCTAGAATAACAGGAGCACGACTTCCTTGAAGCCAACGGGGAGAAGAGGAATTTTCTTAAGTGGGTCTGGGCTTTCTAATGGGCTGAAGGAAAAGAAAACAAAAGGGTAAAGGCCCAATTATATAAAAGTGGTTTAGGTTTATTTTAGTTTAATTATTTACGAACTTATAAAATGTATAATCATCTCGTACATTATCAGAACTACACAAATCAAGATCCGACAGGATCGTATGGACGAGCACTATGCATAGAACTGACTAGGAGTGGATTGGAGCCCGTTACAATTTATGGCAAAATAAATTGTCCGTCTAAATCGAGCGACAATTATCGTTATATAACGATGATAGTCCAATGTGAGTAAATCTCACCAACTCTGAACAGTTTATAATTTCATGTTGTATTTTAGAACTGTTAAATATTGTCTGATTTACTGTGTGTTGGTTGATTGATTGAACTGCTAGTCAGTTAGTGAATATTATTTATATATATATATATATATATATATATATATATATAAATCGTTAAATAGTTATATATTTATTCTGCTATCAGAATAATTCATATTGAACTGAAAGTGATGATAATCATATTGTGTAACATCTGTGGATGCAGGGAGACAGGTTGGAGGAATCCGACTGGATTCCTCAACAGTTATTTTATTGTTTTTCATATATTTTGATATATGATGTGAATTATAACCGGTTGTTGATTGTGTGTGTATGGACGATATTGAACATCGTGATTTGATATGATTGAACACCGTGACATACCGGAATATTGAAAAGAGGATTTTATAAAAGAGAATATTTATAAATAGAATATTTATAAATAGAAATATTTATAAATGGAATATTTATAAATAGAAAATACGTTTAAGTGGAATCATAAATTAAGGGAAATCTTTATAAAGGGAATATTTATAAAGTGAATTATTTATTTAGAATAAATAGATAAGATATTATAAAATGGATTATTTATTTGTTAAATAAATAAAATATTAAATAGGGATTATTTACTTAGAAATAAATAGGGGATATTCAAAAAGGAAATAACTGCAAATCATTTTCTTTTTGAATGGGAAGGCCTGTGTGGCGAGTTTGGGGATTTTCCCGATGCTCCCGGTACAAAGGAGGTTATGGCGAATTTTCCCGGGAATTTAAGGAGTTAGAATATTTCAAGAATAAATTTAAAAAGGAAATATTTCTAAACCATTTACAAATAGAATTGGAAAGGGAACATTTTAAAAAGGAAATCATTTTAAAAATGTAGAACCATTATTTAAAAGTAAATCCTTTCAAATGAATAAAATGTTGTTAAAAAGGAAGTCTTTATAAAGTGAATATAGTTAATCGAATATGGTATTCGAAGTTAGTTAATCGAATATAGACATTCGAAGTTAGTTAATCGAATATAGACATTCGAAGTTAGTTAATCGAATATAGACATTCGAAGTTAGTTAATCGAATATAGACATTCGAAGTTAGTTAATCGAATATGGTATTCGAAAGTTAGTTAATCGAATATGTTATTCGAAAGGGGTTAGTCAAGTCGAGTTAGTCAAATAAAGTTAACCAGTTAGAGTTAATCAGTTAGAGTTAACCAGTTGGAGTTAATTAGTTAGAGTTAATCGATTAGAATTAAAGCGAACTAGTGTTAATCAAATATAGTTATTTGAGACAGAGTTAGTCAAACATAGTATTCACGGTAAGTAGCCATCTTGTACGACTGCTAGCGTAATTCGCAGGGCTGCAAATAGCCTACGGCGGTCGGATGTTTCCTGAGGGAGTCAGGCGTAACCATTGTGATCGTTGCGATCTAGAGTCAAGCGAATTGAGTTTAATCGAATATTAGTTATTCGATAGGAGTTAATCGAGTTGATCAAGTTGAGAAATAAGTTAAGTTAAATAAGTTGAGTTGATCAGGTGGTTCGACCAAGTTAGTTGAGCCTAGTTAATCGAATCGAATTGGTCGAACCAAGTAAGTCGAGTTAAGTTAGTCAAGTTAGTCGAGCCTAATTAATCGAATCGAATTGGTCGAACCAAGTAAGTCGAGTTAGTCAAGTCAAGTTAAGTTAGTCGAGTTAAGTTCGTCGAGTTAAATAAATCGATGTTAGTTTCATCGAAAAGAGTTATCGATGTTAGTTTCATTAAAGGAGTTATCGATGTTAGTTTCATCAAAAGGAGTTATCGATGTTAGTTTCATCAAAAGGAGTTATTGATGTTAGTTTCATCAAAAGGAGTTATCGATGTTAGTTTCATCAAAAGGAGTTATCGATGTTAGTTTCATCAAAAGGAGTTATCAATGTTAGTTTCATCGAAGGGAGTTATCGATTATAGTTTAATCGAAGTGAGATTTTCAAATATGAGATATTTGAAAAGGAAGAGTTATCGAATATTAGTTATTCGAAGAGAGATTATCGAATATCGTTTATTCGAGAAGAAGTTAATCGAATATAGGTTACTCGAAGAAGAGTTAATCAAATAGAGATTTCTCGAAGAGAGTATTCGGCAAATTCGATTATATCGAATTCAGGAAAGTACTTATACTTTTCCAGTGTTTAAATAGAGATTTATTTATTTATAAATAAATAAGTGTTAGGTTAATTATTCACTAATAAGAATAGAAGTTATAATTAAAGTTAGATAATTCGAAAGTAGGGATTATAGCGTTATCGTTATAACCAATGTTTTAAATATAGGAGTAGATTAGTAAAATTGAATCCAAGAAAGGCGTAAAGAAGTTGTTAAAAATTAAAAGATAAACTTTGACCATTTCCAAGTTATAACGTTGTTCAGTTAAGGTTTGAGAGGTAATTATACCCCAACTTGAGTGACTTCCTTCTTAACTAAGAAATGGTAAGGTTTGATCGTAAAGGAGTTTTGGAAATGTTTTCCAAACGAGAATCAGAAATGTTTTCTGATAAAAGAAAAATAAGAATTTAGAATATAGGGAAACAAGAGATAAGTAAATAAATGAACTAAAGAGATTAATGTTAAATGATGTTTGTTCGATATAATTTTCATTTGGAAATAATATCGTTGTTTGCACACATGTTTTTCTTTGATAGTTAACTCACAGACTATCGAAGTTTTGACCATTTTAACGTTGTTAATATGGAGAGACCGGTTGGATTATTATCCATAGAACCACTCTGTATTGGCATAAGCGTCGCGAATCATATATGCCAAAGATAATTGAAGACGGAGTAAAATGCAAGGGCTACCCTGTTTACAGAATAGTGCCTTCGGTTTGTCCAGTCCCAGGACAACTTGTATGGACGAAGGTCTGACAGAGTATATCTAATGGATCGCGTAAGTTGATCTGTTCAAACGTATTCACGTTTGGTGGCGGAGGAATTCGTTTCTCTTAGCTGTATACCCGTGTTATTTTTGGATAAGTCAATTTTTGATTTGGCGGGTATGACGATGTGACATTCTAAGTGAATGAAGATGGATGTTTGACAGAGTATTTCCAGAAAGGTCACGTACATTGATTTCTTCAACCGTACCAAGAGTGGAAGCGGAGAAGGAAACTTCTTTAGCTAACACGTAATGTACTGTTGTAGACGTAAATTAGTGATTTTCGATGGATCTGACAATGTGGCATTCGAAGTGAATCTATTGTGATGATAAAGCGTAGCTTCTAGCCTCACATCCGGTAAATGACAGAAATCGGGCAGGCAGCATGGCTAAGTCGGTCGCACCGAAGTAGGGTGTATAATCACCTATCTAGTGAATATTCATTTGTTTCTTAAATCTATCAATGTTGTCCCATATATATACGGGAACGGTTGCTGATCCCAACCGTTGGTGATATACATTCGATACACTCAAGCGAAATGAGTGGTCGGTCATGTGTGGCTGAGTGCAAGATGTTCTTGTTGAACTCCAGTGTATCATTCCTAGAGTACACTGATCGGAAGGTGGTTCCATACCTTGTCATAGTTGGAAATCCATTATCCAATACGTGCTTGCGATTTTGATTGTATACTATATATGTAGAACGTGAGATGAAAGCGTTTCTGCTAGTTGATATCTATTTGTACATAGACATTATTATAATATCAAAAGGGTTTTTGATATAAAGATATTTTGGATTCTCATAAGGGAAAAACCCGTTCCGTTCTGCGGCGTGGTCTTATGAGATATCGTTTACTTGTTCATATACCTATTTAAACTGTTTTACTCATACCAGTCCCATGACTGACCCGGAGGTTATTTGTTTTGTTTTCCCTAAACTCTTGGGTGCCTAATTTTGTACGGGCAGTCAAGTAGTCAGGAATTTACAGATATACTGGAAGAGCGTGGAGCAGGAGGCTTCAAGATCATATAGCTATAGTTATTCCCGCTGTGTTGTAAATGCTGTACTCTGATAAGTGCTATTGTATACATAACTGTTATATTTCAAAGTTATGTTATCTATTATATGTTATTCGTTCCGCTGTGAGGTTCGTGTTACTCTGATGTTGTGTTCTTCTTCTTCTTCTATTCTAAGTTTCTATCTTATCTATTCTCACCTTTTAATTTCTTTCATTAATTACCGGGATTTTTCGATGTTTTGGTTATCGACGTCGAGCTTACGTCGATAACCAAAGCCGCTCAAAATCCGGGTCACTACATGTTATAACTGAAGATGGATTTTGAATCAAAGTTTATTAAAAAGGAAATTAATATTTATTATTAATTGAATTTATAAGTAATTACCAAACGGTTTATAAAGCAAATTCGTATAATGATAAGATTTATAAGATACTGAGTAGAAATTAAACCAAGGGTTAACAGTTGGGACAAACTGTTTCCAAGAGACGATTTAGTGGAATTTATTTAAATTAATTATATTGTTAATTAAATTAAAGGAAGGATTAATTGGAATTGATTAATGAGATAATCATGAGTTGACCAAGTCTATTATTTAATTGGAATTGGTTATTTGACTAATTTACTTTGAATTAATCAAGTGGAATAGTTTAACGAATAGTTGTTTAATTTTAATAAGAATGTTAAAAAAGGAAATTTATTATTTATTTTAGTTAATAAAGCAGTTAACTAATTTTAAATTAGTTAAATGTTGAAACAGATTATTATTTAAAATTTAGAGATTATTTTTATTAAATGGAAAATGATTATAGTAATCGAGAGTATAATGATATATAGTTAAAATGTGATAGAGTTTATAATCGGGTATATATTTAAAATCCAAGTTTTCGGGAATGAAGTTATAAAAGGGATTTTAAGCGAATAAGACAGCTTAAAATAAATGTTTACTTAATATTTAAACTAAGTAAAAAGAAATCAAGATATAAAAAGGGTTTGTATTAGTGAATATTAGGCATACATCCCTAAAACCAAACTTAATTAAAACGGCCTCCCTCCCTAAGTTTCCATGCAAAACCGGTCCCTTTTTTATGAGTTACGTTTTTTTGCAAAAAAGGCACTGTCAAGTAAAAAATATTCTAAAATTTGCAAATATTCCCATAAGACCACAAAAAAAAAGTTGATTGCATGTATGCAACTATTACCAATAGTTGCATGCATGTATGCAACTATTGCAGAAGCTATTTCATTTGAAAATCTGGACCGAAAATTGCATACATATGTGCAACTATTTGAAATACTTGCACATAGATATGCAAGTATTGCATAAAGGAAACTTAAATGAAATTTTGCCTGTTGATTGTTGCACACATGTGCGCAACTTTTCTGTTTTATTGCACACTTGAATATAAATAAATGTGAACTGATTTGCACGACTGCGAATCATTACCCACTTTTATGCAAGAATTATGCAATACTTGCACATATGTATGCAAGAAAACCAACACAGATGCATAACTGAAATACTTGCACAGACGTTTGCAAGAAAATTCAAATATGTGCATACTATTATGCATTTAACTGCAGTTTCGTTGTTTTCCTGTTTTTTTTGTTGTAAATGTGTTTTTGGTGGTTTTTTCAACTGAATTTTTTTATGTTTTATATAAATATGAATTTATGTATTTTTTTATGAATTTTTGAAAAATACGGACCTAATTTACAATAAGTTTAGGACCGGATGTGAGCCTAATTTTGAAAATTAATAGGGACCTATGCCAAATAGACCCTTTATATTAAACCCGAGTTTATAAATAATATTTATAAATGAGATGTGAAGTCAAAACATCAATTTTAAATGGGCGAGACTTAATAATGAAATTAAGTGAAATGAACGGAATTGAAATGAAATTTTCAAAGTGAAAAAAAATGGTTGAATGAATTACAAGTGATACACTAAAGGTTGATGAAGAGATAAGATAAGAAATTGAATAATTGGAACCTAACTAGAGATTGGTGGAATTGAGTGATTTTTTGAGTGTTAATCTGATCTTGATTTCGGTCTTCGGGTTGATACTTAGGGAATTATTCTCTTACCAATCTACTGTCACGAACTATTGAGGGTTGAAATATAGAAATGCATGGATAAGTAATAAACAACATTTCCAAAGTAAAAAGGAAATAGAATGCTTGTGAAAAGATAAAAAAGAAATTTCCAAAGAAAAGGAAATAAACGACTTAAGAATAAAGATATATACATATATATATATATATATATATATATGTGTGTGTGTGTGTGTGTGTGTAACAACCCGGAAAATCAGAACTAATTTAAATTTTTTATTTTGGCAATTTTAATGGATTTTGAATATTTAAAATGATTTATTTTAAATAATTATGACTAGAAATTTATTTTGAATAGAATTAAAATGTATAAATTTATTTAAATCGAAGTTAGAATATAAATATTTATTTTAATTATAAAAGGAATTGGAAATGGCGCGGTAGTTTGAAAATTCGATTTCAAATTTCAAACGAATGTACAAGATTCAAAATAAACCTGATTTTAGTGAAACTAGAAATATTTAAATCTGTTTGAATCTTTCCGACAAATGTGAAAAATCCAGATTTCATAACGGGAATTAAAAGTTATGTCCAGTTGAAAATTCAGAATAGTCGCTATTAAATTTAATATAAAATATAGCCCTTAGAAATAGCCATTTTGCAAACGACCTCTGTAACCACTTTTGTTGGATCTGGAATGTCAAATTATTGCTAAATTCCAATTTTCATAATTTTTGGAATCAATATGTGAGCGTGGTAAATTTAAATGTGTTTGGTAATTTTAGTTTGAATTTAATCGACTGGAAAATGACCGTTTTCAAACTATCTCCAAATTCGACGAAATTAGTTTTATTAGGACCGTATCGTCAAAACATAGCTAGATTTATTTTTCGGGAATTTTTGGGATCAGTATGTGGCTAGGTAAATTAAAATGTACATTGAAATCAATTTTGAACGTTATATTAATTTATATTTTAATTTCAATGAAAACTGATCGAAACAGTCAAATTGGCTTATAGGACATATCCCGTTTCGTTCAGAATGGGGGTAATTAGCTAGGGGCGATAGTCGTTGGATTCGGTTTGGAGCTCAAATGAAAAACTAACTTTTTAGAAATTTAAAAAAATTATATTATATAATTATATATATTCCCTTTCCCCTTTTTTTCTCTCCACACCGTCAACAAAAAAGAAAAAAGAAAAAAACCGCAACCCCCCCAATTCAGATCGCCCCTCCGATCTGACAGCCACTGCACCTCACCCCACGCCGCTTGTAACAACCCGTATTTTTCGATAACGTGTTAAGACGAGAATCAAGGCAGAATTTAATTTTAAATTCTGAATCAAGTAAAACGGGCTATGCCATTGCGTTCGTCTCGGAAAAATACGCGAAATAGAGTCTGAGTTTTCGAGAATCGGAGTCCGTATGACCAAGATATGGCCTCGCGAAGTTTCACGAAAAATTCCCAAATTAAAGTATACTTAATTAAGTGAAATGGGTTGCGCAGAGAAATATATATATATTGATATATATATATATATAATTGAAAAATAAATAAATAAATATGCAAAAATGTTCAAAACAGCGAATTGGGAGAGGGGAATAACCGAACCGGCCGATTTTTGAGGTCGACCTGAGCTCGCTGGGTCGACTAGGGGTTAATCCAGGGTGTTTGGCTGTCAACCCGTGGGCCGATTCGCTCAAATGCAGATTTTGCATTTGGATGGTTCTCATGGTTCATCTTTAATCTAAAGGCCCTAGATGGTTCCTACACTTGACTTCTTCCCCAAGACATGCTTTGATGGCTTGGATTGAATCTAGGTTTAATCCTATGGCCTAAAACACTTGCCTAATCTATAAATAAGACCCTAACCTATCCTAAATCCTCATTATTCATTCATGCAACTAAACTATGGCAAAATTTTACCTCTCATGGCCTCCACTCTCTTCATAAAATTTCTAAATGGTTTCTATGAGAGATTTTCCATGCATACAAGTGTTTTCAAGCTTGTATGAGTGTCATTAGCTTGCATTCAAGTCAAGTTTCTATCTTTGCATCATAAAGCAAGGGTTTTGATCATTTTGGCTCAAGGGTTTTTATGTTAGAGCTTGCATTTTGGGGTCTATTTGATTGCATAAGGGCTTTGTCATATCTTTTGTGCCTTCATAGCAATGTAAGCCCTTTCCCTACTCTTAGATATTAACTATGAAGTTAAATGTTCATGTTGCAAGTTTGGGTTTGATCATTGAGTATGATACATGCTATCATGTCATGCAAGTTTATGAAGTCATTATCTTGATCTTGTGAGCTAAAAGCTACAACCTTTATGTTGAAATGTTTCATTAGGCAACATGAGAACCCTCATAACCTTTATGTCAACTTGCATATGAAGTCATAACCCTTATATGATGATATATGCGAGTTACTAGTCATCATTCCATACCTTTTATCACCATGATTCGCTTATGTGCCAAGTTTGGGTTTATGCATGTTCTGAGGCTTAAGAATGTAACATGCAAGTTAATGAACACATTTGTGCCTCATTTGCCACCATGATTAACTTGTGGCTTAATATCCATTTTTGTCATGCCTTTGCCAAGTCTCTTCTTTTAATCCATTACGTTGTCGCGAACGTATATGCGAGTTTAAAAGCGTTGGGTTATGTTATGGGTAATTTCTAATGACATGAAAATACAACTTGAAAACATGACTTGAAATATAACATGGAAGTTGACATGTAAGTATGCATAAAAACATAAGCTTGGGAATTTACCTATTAAGTTAGGTCTACCCTTTGGGAATTTACCTATTAAGTTAGGTCTACCCAAATGCTTGAAAACTTGTAACATGTTTTGGGAAACATGATGGACATGACACTTAGATAATATAAGTGTGGCCAACTCGAGGTTGGGTTGAGTTTGCAACGTAAAACTACCCGGAACCGACCGGCCTAACTAGTAGTTGCAAACAATAGGACCCAATGTGAGAAGTTGGTCATGTTGTGCTTGAACCCGAGGTTAGACCAAGTTGTGGTGTAAAGCTACCCGGAACCGACCGGCTTAACTAGTAACCACAACAAAGTCTAATGTGAGAGGTGAAGGTGCATTAAGTAATTAATGCCACATGATAGGGTTAAGTTAATTTGATTAATGACTCTTAACCAAATATGACATGGACAAATGGGTTAAGTAATTTGATTAGGCTAATGATACTTAACAAAACATGACAAGGTTGGGTAGGTTAAGTAACTTGATTTGCCTAATGACGCTTAACCATTTTTATATGACTAGTGGATGGGGTTAAGTTAACCAACACTTAATCAATCCAACGCGATAACTTGGTAAGGTTAAGTAAGTTTTCTTAATGACGCTTAACCGAAAAATACGGTTAACGAATGGGGTTAAGATTAGACTCAACTAGTCTAAACATGGAAATCGGATGGGGTTAAGTTAGCCTAGACTTAATTAATCCCACTTGGTAGTTTAATGGGGTTAAGTTAAACACTTAACTAATCTAAACATGATGAATTGATGTGGTTAAGTGACCTATACTTAACCAATCTAACTCGTGAATTTATTGAGGTTAAGTTAACCTATACTTAACCGATCTAACGTGAAAACATGATAAGGCTAAGTCACGAATCGCTTGAATACACTTGACCGATTTGACTGAGTAAATTGATAGGGTCAAGTTAATATATACTTAACCAATCTAGAATGATAATTGGACGAGGTTAAGTCGTGAATTGCTTAATACATACTTAACCAACGTGAGCATGGTTTGTAGGGTTAAGTCTTGGACTTGGATACTTAGCCAATTTTGACATGATTTGAAGACGGGTTAAGTCTTGGACTTGGATACTTAGCCAATTTTGACATGATTGGTAGACGGGTTAAGTCATGAACTTAAGTGACACTTAATCCATTATGTAAACCCTAGTTCTGAGGATAGGGGATAACCGTAGTTAACAAGGATAACGGGAATAAGGCTAAGTGGTAAACCTTAGTTGAGGAATAACTAAGTAATGATTCTTAGTCAAGGAAATTTAGACCAGTTCATAGATAGATGGGTAACCTGATACGGTAGGTCATCGTTTAAGTATACGAGTAGGAGCAAGTATCTGATTTAGATAAAGGCTCCAGCGAACTAGGTAACGAAGCAGCGGCTTCGGGGAACGTGAGGATATTCTTGGTATCCCTCTATGAGTTGCCAGGTGATTATACTAGGCTCATGAGAGGTTAAGGTCTGCGTTAGAAGAACCAAGAGTATGCCTTGGTTGCTATACGAGCGACCTAAAGACGGGGATGGATAGGGGATAGTCGACGATACACGGTCGTACCCTAGATAGCATTTCGTCAGGCTACCTACCATCTTTGGTCAAGCGTGTACGTACGGAAAGGCAGAGAACACCCAATAGACCATAATTGCTATCTAATTATGGTTGCGGTAAGGCTAGGATTGTGGGTTGGCCAGTAGTGTGTTCTCATACAGGATCTATCCTGTCTTGTCTTTCACTAGTTGAGGGAGGGGTCGCGTGGGACCATAGCCACGTATAGAAAAACAGACCTTAGCATCTGCATCGGCAGATAAATCGAAAGCTCCCGACCGAGTCCTGTATTTCTCGATCTGCCCTGTGACAGGACTCGGATGGCACGATGTGATACATGTGCATACAGTCATGGAAAACGATTCACGATGAATGCGTGGGAAAAAGGGCACGGTTGACGGTTAGCGTAAATCCCAGTGGCCCTGGGTGGTTGAACCAAAACCGAGATACGAAAACGTGCAATAGGTAAGCGTAATCCCTAGTGGCCCTAGGTAGCATAAGTCCTAGTTGTACAAACGATCATTCATGTTGGAAGACCCTAGCTAGGTTTAGGGTAACAGTCCAAACCGATCTTAAGGATCATGGAACTATGTTAAAGTAATGTAGAATCTCATGGGAAAGTCCGTATGGTCTACGGCAAGGGACTGAACATTTACATGGAATAAAACATACAAGTTGAGTAACCTATATATGCGATATATTAGGTTGACATGGACCATTACACGACTTTTGAGTGAGGGTCATTCTTGGTTAACACATGATACGGTGGGGATACTAGTACGGTAGGTGCAGAGCTAAAATGCAGGATAGATATCATGGGACGTTATACGTGATAGATATCTTGGGGATATTATACTTGATAGAAACCTGACGATGTGATACCTTGTTTTATCTTGACATCGTAATTTATCATGACACCTTAGTTTATCTGAGTTCAGTAGTTCATCCTGTTATTTTGATTTAGCTTATCTATCTTGTCATCATGCTTATGTTCATCTCAGTTTCTCATGTCAGTTAACTTTACTAGTTTTTATGCTAATAGTAGATAGGGCTTACTCAGTCTTTTTGACTGACCCGTTTTGTTTCGCCTCTTTTCTTCCGTTTCGCCCCCAGGTTACAGGGAGGAAATACTGTTGGTTAGTTCGGACTTCTTCTGCTTGAAGGTCATCATGGATGGCTTGGACTTTTCTTGGCTAATGGCTACTTTACTGTTTTTACTTGGGGAATAATTATGAAAATGTCTTTATGCTTCTTTACTATTACAAGACAGGTTTTGATGTACTCTGATGTAAAAGGCTTTAGACCTTATTTATTCATGTTATGAAAGTTTGATTTTACTTCCGCTATTTTTATATGTTCTGTCTTGTGATATTTCTGTGCATGTTTACCAATAATGCCCCTCTAAAGCTAGTGCATTCCTTTGCGAGTGACCCTAGCGGAGGCGGGGTGTTACACGTGGTATCAGAGCAGAAGGTTACCAGACTGGGCAAAAGTTTTTAAAGACCTTCTGAAAACTATTTGAAAATCGTTTACAAAGAAGCATTTTTTCAAGAAAATTTTCTTTTAAAAGAAAAAGGCTATTCCCCAAAGGCCATTAGCACTATCCTTGTTTCCTTAATTGAATCTCTTCTCCTTTCTTTCCTCCATCTGTAGTCACAGTGGTTTTAACTGCGACTAGTCTTTTCTATCTACGAAAGTGCTTTCCATGCAATGGAGGTGGTTTTCAAGAGACCAGTGGCCGCGTTATAAGAAAGGATAGTGAGAAAGAGGATAAAGGATACGAGCTTAAGGATGAGCAACTTGTTGGTATGGCTTAGTCCTCAAAGGAGGGAGAAAGATGAACAATGAAACCCATGACGAGAAAGTATCTTTGGTATGGTGAAACGGGACAGATAGTTAAGTATTGTGGGACAAGGACAAGATCATCGTTGTATACCCTCACTAGAGTACCTGAGTAGGGGGATAACATCCTTGTTGAAGATCTAGTTATTCTTTTCTATCATCCCGCCAAGACTTTGTTTTGATCCCCGCATCATTTAAGTCCGCTTCGGTAGTTGAGTCTCTGCACCTTAAGTACTAACGTAATAGAGAATCCCATTTTTGTCTCAAAGTCCTATTGGAGAATCAGTCAATTTATACATGACTTGTTTGGATTTGGGAATGTCTATGCCAAGTGTTGAGTTTGGAAATAATGCTTATGTTTATAAGCTATGGATGGATTCTAGGGATGAAGTGGTTATCCAGTAGGGGGTGCCACTCTCGGTTTTGATAGGAGGGTAGTTAGACCTTTTGACTAGCCTTGGTAATGCCCTCGAAGTATCGGGTAACCTTTTTGAGGTTCTGTCATGACTAGTTACTTAGAATCCCTTGATGCCTTTATTGGAAATTTGAAGCCCGATCGAGTGGTGTTCGCCAATAAGACGGATGGTTTACTTCATTTATGCATGGGTTATAGAGATCACCCTAGTAAGTGCACATGATAACCTGATTGACATCTGTTTACTTTCAAGAGAAAGTTCTTCTACATGGAATGCCTTATAGTATATAAACGAGATCCAAGATTCACTAGTGAATTTTGGAAAGCTTGCATGAGATCATGAGTACGCAGTCATGTTTGCGCCAAGTATTCTAGAAAAAGGATAAGTGCAAGTGGAACGAGAGGCGACGAAGAAATGAGTTTCAGCTCATGTTATGGAAGCAGGAAATAAGAAGCTACGAAATCGCGAAGTTAAAGGGCGGTCAAGGCACAATGGAAGTAAGCCCGAGGAAATACGACTTTGATGGTCAAAGACTAGATACGCGCATGATATCTCTTTTTGGGAGTATATCCTTGATCCCTGTTTCTGTAGAGCTTACTTGTAGGTTATCTTTTGTGGACATCCTCTCGGTCCTACTTTCTGTTACAAACCCCGTAAGGAGTTTGTCTTGTTTATCTTCTCGGCCCTGTTTCAGGGAATTCTAGGTAGAACCCTATGGATGTAAACATGTATTTGAAACATGTTATGATTGATATGGTTGCAAGTGGTTGCAAGTGGTTGCTCGTGGATGCGCGAATACACATTAGATACTAGCTCGACTCAGTCACATTTCATATTGCATATGCACGAGTATTTATACTTGTTTATGGATGAAATCGAATGTATTATCATGCGGTTGTTGCATATGAATGAATGATTGTGCAAGCATATAGTATCTATATGACTAGGACTATTTGCATACATGTTGGATTCATGGCACTATACATATTTTGCATTAGAAAGATTATTCAGGCCTGATCATTAGCATTAGCTAAGGAACATGTACACACACGTTTTGCATATATTCATACAGCATTAGAAATCATCTAAGGACAATGGTTGCTTGTGGATGATGTTTTGAGTAGATGGATGATGGATGGTAGGATATGTTCTTCCTAACTTGAAGATTTCAGGGACGAAATCCTAAAAGGTGGGGAGAATGTAAC
Organism: Allium sativum; assembly: GCA_030737875.1. Classification (NCBI taxonomy): domain Eukaryota; kingdom Viridiplantae; phylum Streptophyta; class Magnoliopsida; order Asparagales; family Amaryllidaceae; genus Allium; species Allium sativum. The sequence goes on along the minus strand of CM060918.1, from coordinate 157,141,238 downwards.
AACCCGTATTTTCGATAACGTGTTAAGACGAGAATCAAGGCAGAATTTAATTTTAAATTCTGAATCAAGTAAAACGGGCTATGCCATTGCGTTCGTCTCGGAAAAATACGCGAAATAGAGTCTGAGTTTTCGAGAATCGGAGTCCGTATGACCAAGATATGGCCTTGCGAAGTTTCACGAAAAATTCCCAAATTAAAGTATACTTAATTAAGTGAAATGGGTTGCGTAGAGAAATATATATATATTGATATATATATATATAATTGAAAAATAAATAAATATGCAAAAATGTTCAAAACAGCGAATTGGGAGAGGGGAATAACCGAACCGGCCGATTTTTGAGGTCGACCCGAGCCCGCTGGGTCGACTAGGGGTTAATCCAGGGTGTTTGGCTGTCAACCCGTGGGCCGATTCGCTCAAATGCAGATTTTGCATTTGGATGGTTCTCATGGTTCATCTTTAATCTAAAGGCCCTAGATGGTTCCTACACTTGACTTCTTCCCCAAGACATGCTTTGATGGCTTGGATTGAATCTAGGTTTAATCCTATGGCCTAAAACACTTGCCTAATCTATAAATAAGACCCTAACCTATCCTAAATCCTCATTATTCATTCATGCAACTAAACTATGGCAAAATTTTACCTCTCATGGCCTCCACTCTCTTCGTAAAATTTCTAAATGGTTTCTATGAGAGATTTTCCATGCATACAAGTGTTTTCAAGCTTGTATGAGTGTCATTAGCTTGCATTCAAGTCAAGTTTCTATCTTTGCATCATAAAGCAAGGGTTTTGATCATTTTGGCTCAAGGGTTTTTATGTTAGAGCTTGCATTTTGGGGTCTATTTGATTGCATAAGGGCTTTGTCATATCTTTTGTGCCTTCATAGCAATGTAAGCCCTTTCCCTACTCTTAGATATTAACTATGAAGTTAAATGTTCATGTTGCAAGTTTGGGTTTGATCATTGAGTATGATACATGCTATCATGTCATGCAAGTTTATGAAGTCATTATCTTGATCTTGTGAGCTAAAAGCTACAACCTTTATGTTGAAATGTTGCATTAGGCAACATGAGAACCCTCATAACCTTTATGTCAACTTGCATATGAAGTCATAACCCTTATATGATGATATATGCGAGTTACTAGTCATCATTCCATACCTTTTGTCACCATGATTCGCTTATGTGCCAAGTTTGGGTTTATGCATGTTTTGAGGCTTAAGAATGTAACATGCAAGTTAATGAACACATTTGTGCCTCATTTGCCACCATGATTAACTTGTGGCTTAATATCCATTTTTGTCATGCCTTTACCAAGTCTCTTCTTTTAATCCATTACGTTGTCGCGAACGTATATGCGAGTTTAAAAGCGTTGGGTTATGTTATGGGTAATTTCTAATGACATGAAAATACAACTTGAAAACATGACTTGAAATATAACATGGAAGTTGACATGTAAGTATGCATAAAAACATAAGCTTGGGAATTTACCTATTAAGTTAGGTCTACCCTTTGGGAATTTACCTATTAAGTTAGGTCTACCCAAATGCTTGAAAACTTGTAACATGTTTTGGGAAACATGATGGACATGACACTTAGATAATATAAGTGTGGCCAACTCGAGGTTGGGTTGAGTTTGCAACGTAAAACTACCCGGAACCGACCGGCCTAACTAGTAGTTGCAAACAATAGGACCCAATGTGAGAAGTTGGTCATGTTGTGCTTGAACCCGAGGTTAGACCAAGTTGTGGTGTAAAGCTACCCGGAACCGACCGGCTTAACTAGTAACCACAACAAAGTCTAATGTGAGAGGTGAAGGTGCATTAAGTAATTAATGCCACATGATAGGGTTAAGTTAATTTGATTAATGACTCTTAACCAAATATGACATGGACAAATGGGTTAAGTAATTTGATTAGGCTAATGATACTTAACAAAACATGACAAGGTTGGGTAGGTTAAGTAACTTGATTTGCCTAATGACGCTTAACCATTTTTATATGACTAGTGGATGGGGTTAAGTTAACCAACACTTAATCAATCCAACGCGATAACTTGGTAAGGTTAAGTAAGTTTTCTTAATGACGCTTAACCGAAAAATACGGTTAACGAATGGGGTTAAGATTAGACTCAACTAGTCTAAACATGGAAATCGGATGGGGTTAAGTTAGCCTAGACTTAATTAATCCCACTTGGTAGTTTAATGGGGTTAAGTTAAACACTTAACTAATCTAAACATGATGAATTGATGTGGTTAAGTGACCTATACTTAACCAATCTAACTCGTGAATTTATTGAGGTTAAGTTAACCTATACTTAACCGATCTAACATGAAAACATGATAAGGCTAAGTCACGAATCGCTTGAATACACTTGACCGATTTGACTGAGTAAATTGATAGGGTCAAGTTAATATATACTTAACCAATCTAGAATGATAATTGGACGAGGTTAAGTCGTGAATTGCTTAATACATACTTAACCAACGTGAGCATGGTTTGTAGGGTTAAGTCTTGGACTTGGATACTTAGCCAATTTTGACATGATTTGAAGACGGGTTAAGTCTTGGACTTGGATACTTAGCCAATTTTGACATGATTGGTAGACGGGTTAAGTCATGAACTTAAGTGACACTTAATCCATTATGTAAACCCTAGTTCTGAGGATAGGGGATAACCGTAGTTAACAAGGATAACGGGAATAAGGCTAAGTGGTAAACCTTAGTTGAGGAATAACTAAGTAATGATTCTTAGTCAAGGAAATTTAGACCAGTTCATAGATAGATGAGTAACCTGATACGGTAGGTCATCGTTTAAGTATACGAGTAGGAGCAAGTATCTGATTTAGATAAAGGCTCCAGCGAACTAGGTAACGAAGCAGCGGCTTCGGGGAACGTGAGGATATTCTTGGTATCCCTCTATGAGCTGCCAGGTGATTATACTAGGCTCATGAGAGGTTAAGGTCTGCGTTAGAAGAACCAAGAGTATGCCTTGGTTGCTATACGAGCGACCTAAAGACGGGGATGGATAGGGGATAGTCGACGATACACGGTCGTACCCTAGATAGCATTTCGTCAGGCTACCTACCATCTTTGGTCAAGCGTGTACGTACGGAAAGGCAGAGAACACCCAATAGACCATAATTGCTATCTAATTATGGTTGCGGTAAGGCTAGGATTGTGGGTTGGCCAGTAGTGTGTTCTCATACAGGATCTATCCTGTCTTGTCTTTCACTAGTTGAGGGAGGGGTCGCGTGGGACCATAGCCACGTATAGAAAAACAGACCTTAGCATCTGCATCGGCAGATAAATCGAAAGCTCCCGACCGAGTCCTGTATTTCTCGATCTGCCCTGTGACAGGACTCGGATGGCACGATGTGATACATGTGCATACAGTCATGGAAAACGATTCACGATGAATGCATGGGAAAAAGGGCGCGGTTGACGGTTAGCGTAAATCCCAGTGGCCCTGGGTGGTTGAACCAAAACCGAGATACGAAAACGTGCAATAGGTAAGCGTAATCCCTAGTGGCCCTAGGTAGCATAAGTCCTAGTTGTACAAACGATAATTCATGTTGGAAGACCCTAGCTAGGTTTAGGGTAACAGTCCAAACCGATCTTAAGGATCATGGAACTATGTTAAAGTAATGTAGAATCTCATGGGAAAGCCCGTATGGTCTACGGCAAGGGACTGAACATTTACATGGAATAAAACATACAAGTTGAGTAACCTATATATGCGATATATTAGGTTGACATGGACCATTACACGACTTTTGAGTGAGGGTCATTCTTGGTTAACACATGATACGGTGGGGATACTAGTACGGTAGGTGCAGAGCTAAAATGCAGGATAGATATCATGGGACGTTATACATGATAGATATCTTGGGGATATTATACTTGATAGAAACCTGACGATGTGATACCTTGTTTTATCTTGACATCGTAATTTATCATGACACCTTAGTTTATCTGAGTTCAGTAGTTCATCCTGTTATTTTGATTTAGCTTATCTATCTTGTCATCATGCTTATGTTCATCTCAGTTTCTCATGTCAGTTAACTTTACTAGTTTTTATGCTAATAGTAGATAGGGCTTACTCAGTCTTTTTGACTGACCCGTTTTGTTTCGCCTCTTTTCTTCTGTTTCCCCCCAGGTTACAGGGAGGAAATACTGTTGGTTAGTTCAGACTTCTTCTGCTTGAAGGTCATCATGGATGGCTTGGACTTTTCTTGGCTAATGGCTACTTTACTGTTTTTACTTGGGGAATAATTTATGAAAATGTCTTTATGCTTCTTTACTATTGCAAGACAGGTTTTGATGTACTCTGATGTAAAAGGCTTTAGACCTTATTTATTCATGTTATGAAAGTTTGATTTTACTTCCGCTATTTTTATATGTTCTGTCTTGTGATATTTCTGTGCATGTTTACCAATAATGCCCCTCTAAAGCTAGTGCATTCCTTTCCGAGTGACCCTAGCGGAGGCGGGGTGTTACACCGCTGTTCCCTCCACCGCACCCCAGCTGAGCCGCGCCGCCCTCCTCCGCCTCTTCCCACTTCCCCATCGCAAGGCCTTAACCCAAAAACCCCTAACTGCCGCAGACCCCAAATCAATCACCACCAGGAAAAGGACCGCCGTTGCCAGCATTAGGGGCCCACCACCGTTTCTGTCCCCCCTACTCCTCTGATTCCCTCGCTCGATCACAACCCAAGAAAGGTAAGTCCACTAATTTTTAATTCGTTTATTAAAATATGATTTTGTTTATATAAAAATATGATTTTGTTTATATAAAAATATGATTTTTGGTTTATTTAAAAATATGATTTTTGTTTATATAAAAATATGATTTTTGTTTATATAAAAATATGACTTTTGGTTTATTTAAAAATATGATTTTTGCTTATATAAAAATATGATTTTTGTTTATATAAAAATATGATTTTTTGGTTTATTTAGAAATATGATTTTTGTTTATATAAAAATATGATTTTTACATATGATGTAAACATCGTATAAAAATAGGAATTTTATTCTGTAAACATCATATAAAAATAGGAATTTTATTCTGTAAATATCGTATAAAGATAGGAATTTTGTTCTCTAAACATCGATATAAAAATTTGTTTTTTATAATGAAGTAGCAAATATAAAAATTTGATTTTTATAATGAAAAGCATTATAAAAATTTTATTTTTATAATATGAATAGTGAAATAAAAATAAGATTTTTATTATATATATATAGCGATATAAAAATGCGATTTTTTGTACAAAATATTTTTAATAATATAAAGAAGTGATTTTTTATAATATAGAGTTGAAATAAAAATGTGATTTTTATCCATTTAGCGTTGTAATAAAAATGTGATTTTTATACATGAGGTGATATTATAAAAATATGATTTTTATAAAGATAGCATTGAAATAAAAATGTGATTTTTATTTATAAACATCATTGTTTAGAATTAGGATTTTTAATATAAAACCGCGTGAAACAGTTTGTGATGGAATCGACTGGAATCAAATCCAAATCCAAACAGTTCAGAAATAAAGAATAGAGGAGTGGATCCCAAAGGTGAGAACTTCTCACTCTATTTTATTTTCTAGTTAAATATATATACTAGGATGCAAACGGTGCTTAGAAGCACCCGATACCTTTGTTTGAAACCATGTTTGTTTGGTTGATTGGTTTATATGTTTGAATTTGGTTTGGGAAGTAAATTGAATTGATTAGAATTTGGTTTGTATATAGCGCGAGCCATTATTAGGCGAGGGATAAGGCTATACCTTATTCTGGTTCTAGTATCGTGCCGTTATGCTGCGAAAAATTTCTAAAAATGTTAGAACAATAAAAATATCACTTTTATTATATAAATGAACTGTATAAAATATTCATGAGTTGAAATAAATATTTTATAGTTAAAAATATAATTTTTAACGTGTATATGAATGAAAATAAATTATATACACGTTAAAAATTATATTTTTAACTATAAAATATTTATTTCAACTCATGAATATTTCATACAGTTTATTTATACAATAAAAGTAATATTTTTATTGTTCTAACATTTTCAGAAAATTTTGGCAGCATAACGGTGCCATACTAGAACCGGAATAAGGTCTACCCTTATCCCTCGCCTAATAATGGCTCGCGCCATATATAGACCAAATTCTAATCAATTCAATTCACTTCCCAAACCAAATTCAAACAAATAAACCAATCAACCAAACAAACATGGTTTCAAACAAAGGTGTCGGGTGCTTCTAAACACCGTCTGCGTCCTAGTATATATATTTAACTAGAAAATAAGTTAGAGTGAGAAGTTCTCACCTTTGGGATCCACTCCTCCATTCTTTATTTCTGAACTGTTTGGATTTGGATTTGATTCCAGTCGGTTCCATCGCAATCTGTTTCACGCGGTTTTATATTAAAAATCCCAATTTTAAACAATGATGTTTATAAATAAAAATCACATTTTTATTTCAATGCTATCTTCATAAAAAACATATTTTTATAATATCACTTCATGTATAAAAATCACATTTTTATTACAACGCTAAATGGATAAAAATCACATTTTTATTTCAACTCTATATTATAAAAAATCACTTCTTTATATTATTAAAAATATTTTGTATAAAAAATCGCATTTTTATATCGCTATATATAATAAAAATCATATTTTTATTATGCTATTCATATAATAAAAATCACATTTTCATTACGCTTTTCATGTTATAAAAAACAAATTTTTATATTCGCTACTTCATTATAAAAATCAAATTTTTATATTTGCTACTTCATTATAAAAATCAAATTTTTATAACAATGTTTACATGATAAAATTCCTATCTTTATACGATATTTACAGAATAAAATTCCTATTTTTATACGATGTTTACATCATATGTAAAAATCATATTTTTAAATAAACCAAAAATCATATTTTTATATAAACAAAAATCATGTTTTTAAATAAGCCAAAAATCATATTTTTATATAAACAAAAATCACATTTTTAAATAAACCAAAAATCATATTTTTAAACAAACCAAAAATCATATTTTTATATAAACAAAAATCATATTTTTATAAAAACAAAAATCATATTTTTAAATAAAACAAAAATCATATTTTTATATAAACAAAATCATATTTTTATATAAACAAAATCATATTTTTATATAAGCCAAAAACCGTATTTTAATAAACGAACAAAAATCAGTGGACTTACTTTTCTTGGGTTGTGATCGAGTGAGGGAATCGAAGGAGGATGGGGGGCCAGAAATGGCGGCGGCGGGCCCTTGAAGCTGGTGGCGGTGGTCCTTTTCCTGGTAGTGATCGAGTTGGGGTCTGCGGCGGTTAGGGGTTTGGGGTTAAGGTCTGGCGACGGGGAAGTGGGAAGAGGTGGAGTAGGGCGGCGCGGCTCAGGCGGGGTGCGGTGGAGGGAACGGCGACGTGGGCTGAGGCACGATGGCTGTCACATCGGAAGGGCGACGCGAATTGGGGGGCTGCGAATTTTTTCTTTTTTCTTTTTATCTTTTTTGTTGACTGTGTGGAGAGATAAAAAGGGGAAAGGGAATATATATAATTATATTAATTTAAATTTCTAAAAAATTAATTTTTCATTTGAACTCCAAATCGAACCCAACGACTCTTGCCTCTAGCTAATTACCCCCATTCGGAATGCAATGGGATATGTCCGGTAAGCTAATTTGACTGTTCCGATCAGTTATCATTGAAATTAAAATATAAATTAATAAAACATTCAAAATTGATTTCAACGTACATTTTAATTTACCGGGCCACATACTGATCCCAAAAAAATAATTCTGGCTATGTTTTGACGATACGGTCCTAACGAAACTAATTTCATCGAATTTGGAGACCGTCTGAAAAACGGTCATTTTCCAGTCGATTAAATTCAAACTGAAATTACCAAACACGTTTAAATTTACCACGCTTACATATTTATTCCAAAAATTATGAAAATTGGAATCTAGCAATAATTTGACATTTTGGATCCAGCAAAAGTGGTTTCATCGAAAACGGAGGTCATTTACAAAATGGCTATTTTTAAGGGCTATATTTTATATTAAATTCCATAGCGACTATTTTGAATGGACATAACTTTTGATTCCCATTATGAAATCTGAATTTTTGACATTCGTTGGAAAGATATTTTCAAACAGATTCAAATATTTCTAGTTTCACTAAAATCCGGTTTATTTTAAATCCTGTACATTCATTTGAAATTTGAAATCGAATTTTCAAACTACCGCGCCATTTCCAATTCCTTTTATAATTAAAATAAATATTTATATTCTAACTTCGATTTAAATAAATTTATACGTTCTAATTGTATTCAAAATAAATTTCTAGTCATAATTATTTAAAATAAATCATTTTAAATATTCAAAATCCACTAAAATTGCCAAAATAAAAATTTTAAATTGTTTCTGATTTTCCGGGTTGTTACAATATATATATATATATATAATGAGATTTTTGGAGTAATGAAAATGAAAAGGAATTTGTATGAAAACGTAATGTTATATTTCAAAGTACGGAAATGAGATTTAGAATTATTATTTTCTAAAAGACAAGTCTGGACTATTGTTTCCAAGTATTGAAACAAAAAGGGGTTTTCGTAACGATTATTTTACGAATAATAAGTTAAACTGATTTTCCAGTTTAAATAATGAATAATATTGTGCAAATGATGATTAAATGGAATATTTGTTATTGTTATAATATATTTTTCTAAATATGAAAAATGAAATGGTTTTGTGAATTTTGGTATATAAAAGTAAAAAGTGAAATATTATTTTCCAACTATTGGAATATTTAAATTAACTTTTCGTTAATTATTTTAATTAAAGAAGCCATGTGATGCTGAGTACTGAACCAATAAATTATTTTATTTTTATGATTGAATGGTTGTTTATTTGATAGTTAAATAACCGACTACCAAATCTGGCAAATACGATTGTTGGTACAGAAAGTCCGGGATCGAATTTATATTTAAAAACCATTCCGACCAATAAATACGAAAATATAGAAGATATCAGATGCCGATCGAGATGGAGTATTTGAAGACGGTAGATCTTCATGAAATGGAAGAACCACTTAAAATCTCTGATTCAACCCGAAGATATATTGGGGTTCTGCTGTGGTTGAAATCTATGGATCGCAAGGACTACTCGCTATTGATCTATAGGGTGATACCTAGGATATGGTAGGAGAGTGCCTTCGGTTCATCTTGTTCCTGGATGACTTGTATGGAAGGATGTCTAATAGAGTATTTCTTAAGAATCACGTACGTTGATTTTTACATACGTATTTATGTTTGTGGCGGAGAAATACCTTTCTTTTAGCTTAACGACCAAAATATTATTGTGGTTGTCAATTAGTGATTTGGCGGATCTGACGGTGTGACATTCAAAGTGAATGGCGATGTGATGTTCTAAAGGTAGTGTTAAACCTCAAGCCTCTCCAACCGATAAATGACAAAATTCGGGCAGGCAGCATGGCTAAGTGGGCCGCTCCCAAGTAGGGTGTATAATTACCTATCTAGAGAAAATTCATTTCATTCTTTAATCTATTTCGATGCTTTCCCTTTTGGGAAAACGGTGGTTTGAGCCCAACCGTTGGTGATATACATTTGATACACTTAAGCAAGATGAGTGGCCGGTCATGTGTGGCCGGGTTGCAAGATGTTCTTGTTAAACCCAGTGTATTCTCCTATAGAGATACACTATCGGCAGGTGGTTCCATACCTTGTCATAGTTGGAATTCAATCTCCAATAAGAACCCGCGGTTTTTGATTATATACTATATATGCGGAGCATGAGATGCAAGCATTCCGCTAGATTGATGTTTATTTGTGTTTAGACACTATTATAATATCAGAATAAGCTACAATTTAAAAAAGAAATGGTTTGACTTTAAAAAATCAAGTTGGGTGATGTTTTTAAACTTAGCGAGTTTTCTCACTCTGGTTCACCAGACTGATCCGACGTTTTTAATGCTCGGGTTAGACCGGGTTTTTCAGGTTCAGGTTAAGATGTTATGGATTTCAGAAGACGTTCTCGAGGTGTCCAGAAGTGTATATATCTAGAGTGTGTTCCGCTGTGTGTTGTATATGAGGATAGATTATTATAACTGCCCAGATGTATCGATGTACTCAGATGATTGTAAGTTTTATTTCAAAGCTCTCAATAAAGTTTTGTTTCTATTATATTTTATTCCGTTGCGATGTAAGACTCTGATGTTGTTATATTATTCTTCTTCTTATTCTATTCTAATATTTCTTTCTTTCTTAGCTCACCCTCTATTTTATTTCATTAACTATCTAGTGTTTTCATACTTGAGTTTTGGCAAGTAATACGAGTTTATGTATTATTGTTGGAATTTGGGCGTCAAATTTCCTGGGTCGTTACATAAACCTAGTCTAACGTTGTAGTTCACCACTGTGAAATTAGAATATTTCTTATCAAAATATTTCCATGCTTCTCAATCAGATGGGTGTGTTAACGTACCTTCTTCAGGTGTTCTTACACTGTGCCATTTCATGTGATGCACTGTTACAAATGATTCATATTACCTTTGAAGTCTAGGAGTGATAGGTAAATAATTTAAATGCTTGTACGGAACTTCTTTTCCCTTCTTTTTCCTTGGGTTGTATCATTGTTGGTTACATATTTTACAATTCCTAAGGTTAATTTCTTCTTTCACTTTATAACATGTATCGATTTTTGATACAGCGAACTGAATTTTTCACTTCATAACAATTTTTGCACATTAAATTATCGGATGACATATGGCGTTTATCATCTTGAACAACAGCCGTAAATCGGACTTATTTAATATTTTATTTTGATTTCATTGCAACTTACTCTATAGTTACCGATAATTGAGATGCTTGTACATCCATTCCAAAGGGTTGTTTTAGCAGCATCCAATATTTTTTTTTACTTTTTTGACTCCAACTTTTGGTTCCTTTTTGACGTTAACATCACCGTTATCAATTTCAACGGTAGGGAACATTGATTGTGCTGCATCTTGGACTATATATTCTATGAGATTTGTCGTAATAATTTCATCACTAACAACCTCCACTGATTGTTCTTGATTAGAGGTCATAATTTCTCCATGACGATCCTACACCAAATAATTGGGTATAAAACCGTATTGGCGCAAATGAATCTAAAATATGTCTGATATTAAATGCTTCAATAATTTTCACCTGCTACATGAATAACGAATTTCTACATCATTTCCAATATTACTTAAAGCAAATTCGATGAACACATTTACCTCATTAAGAAAATGTTCACTTATTGAGCCACTGATTTCCCTTCTTTGATACATTTAGCTTCGAACAATAGAATAATTGACCATTTTTCCTACTTTAAAACCTATGATGAAAAGTAAAAAAATATTAATCGTTCATTTTTTTATATTGTTTATATTTTACTACTTTATTAAATATATACTAAATTTTATAAGATTATTACAAACTTTATTTTAAGAAAACAATTAATGGTTCATTGACATTTATGTGCCTTTTTATGATGGTCGGTCATCTTAGTTCCCATTAACAAAACAATAGTAATTATATTTCATAAATCATATCAATTTAAATGATTTTCCAAAATTTCAGTAGCACTTCCCCAGTATTTCTTGTATCGTACACAAATGCATGTACACAAGGAACGAAAAGGAAATGCTATCGAAATTTTGTGAACCATTTGAAATGAAATGATTTACAAAACGTAATTACTTTATAGTATTTGTAACTTGTCCAATGTAGGGACAAATCTAACAAATATTATATCAGATGAATATGCACGTCCGTTTTGCAATAAAGACAAATATCCATATAACGATCATATACAACACATGTTAGACGATGCCAGATAATATCTAAAGAGATTTAATATCTGTTTATATTAGATTTAAATATATAATTTGTTTATATTTTATTGTTTTATTACTTATGTATTGAATTAGATATTTTACTATTTCGCATAATATATAACTCGTTTTTTCTTATATATTACGTTATATGATAAATTAAATCTATAATTTGTTTATATACCTAAATTATACTATTTGATGAATTCTAACCATGATGATTCCTATCAAAATCATTCAAAACTTATTATACACCAAATCAATTTGTGTGTTCGCATAAATTATCCAAAACTACGATCAATCCTAACATAATATATACTTTGGTTTGCATAAATTATACTATTTATAGAATCTATCACACACATATGTTTAATACTAACTAAATCATCCTAAATATGCACAATAGGCTAAATTAGAAAATTGTGCTATTAGTAGTAATTTGAACATAATGATGACAATAATAGCAATTAACATGCAATATGATGTAATAAACATACACTAACAATTAAGAATCAAACATGAACCAAAATTAGGCCTAAAATAAAAAACCTAAATAAGTAGGGTTTAGGCAAAAAAGTCTGATTTCGGAAGTATAGGATGGTGGAGAGGGGTTGCCGCTGCAAGTTGTGGCGCCGGAGATCGTTTGGAGGGTGGTTGGAGTGGTGGTAGTGTCAGGGGAAAGAGGAGGTACTTAGTTTTTTTTTCCATTTTTTGGTTGGGAGTGGAGAATGGAGGACTAGAGTGCGGATTCTAGAAATGTATATAGGGTATTTTCAATGGTCGCAAACAGTATTTAATCTAATAGTTTCCAATGGCTTTAGATGACAAGTTTATTAAAATAATAATTTTACTACGAAATCATTGGGCTGTTGAGGCAAACTGGAATATGTCCATGGCAATATTTTGCAGCTCTAGCAGTGATAAATTATAAAATTAGGGATATTTATCGATTGCAATTATTTTCAATATCGTTATTATGGTTCATAACAACCCCTTGTGAGCCTATTTCATCCGATACTGTCAAATCAAAAAATGTATGTACGATTTGTGGTTATTTAAGTATGTGTAAACTAATGTGTATATGTGTCAGAGCCGTCGTTGTGCCGGTTTAATTGGAATAAGATAAAATCCATGCACGAGTTAGAAATATTATATTATACTTATCTTGACTTATGCAACAAAGAAGAATGCACAAGTGCAAAAGTGAGTTGAGTTTTTTGGAAAACGGAAACAATAAAAAGCAACCTTAAGTCAATGAAATACATAGAAAAAATATGATAAATTAAAAAAATCGCAAATTACTTCGTTCAAAAGGTTCACAAGATTTCATCGTAACTTTCTTATTTTGTTTCTTGGTACACCCATATGTGTACAATGTAGGAAACAAAAGGGAAATGCTACCAACATTTTGTTGAATCATTTGAAATGGAATAATGTATGAAACGTAAGTGTTTACTGTGTTTGTAATGAAAAGTAGGATGGCTGACCTTGCAAAAAAGATAATTTTTGTATTGATACGTTAAAAAATAAAATATGTCATATTTGAAAATATTTTTGAATTTGTGAAATAGTTATTTAAAAAATATAAATGTGTAATGCGACCAGGAAAATAAGATTTTTCGAATTTTATTCTTAAAAATAAATGTTTAATTTTGAACTTGTGACTCATTTTCTTAAATAGGAAAAATGATTGATTATTTTGTTGATCAGAGCAGGTACATTTATCAAAGAAGGGGACTGAGAGGCTCAATAAAAGAAGTTTTTTATAATGGTATAAATGTATTTGTTGAATTTTCTTTACGTAATAACGAAAACAAACTAGAAATTCGTTATCCGTGTAGTAAGTGTAGACATTTGAAGCATTTGTTATCTGATATTGTGAAAGTTCATTTATGCAAAATGATTTCATACACAAGTATTATGTTTGGGGAACGTCATGAAGAAGTTACAGCAAATACTTCTGTAGAGTTTGAATTGGAAAGTATTGTTAATGAAACTGTTACGGTAGCCTATATAGATAATATGTCGAAGATGCAACATGATCAATGTTTCATATGGTTGAAGTTGACGACGACGATGGAAATGTTGAAGAACCAAACATTAAAGCAAAAATATTTATGATTTATAGGATGCTACAAGGAAACCTATGTAGGATGGTTGTAAAAGCGGTACTCAACTATCAGTAATTACAGAATACTCTGCGATGAAGTCAAAGTACACACTATCACCGAAGTCGAGATTACAGCTATTGTACATGTTGCAAAAAAAAACATATGCCACCCAATAATTCAATATGTGAAAATCACAACGAACATAAAAAAAACTTATGTTGGCTTTTCGTTTACCATATAAGAAAATAGACACATGTTTAAATGGTTGCATGTTGTTTTAAAAATAATACGTTAACCTTAGAAATTGTAAAATATGTAATCATAAAAGATACAAACCAAGAATAAGAAGGGAAAAGAAGTCATGCACAATCTTATGCATTACTTATCATCACTCCAAGGATTCAAAGATTATATGCATATTTTGTAATCGCATCTCATATGAGATGACATAGTGTAAGAACAGAGGAAGAGGGTACGTTGACACATCCAGATGATGGAGAAGCATGAAAGTATTTCGATAAAACTTGTCCCAATTTTGCATTGGAGAGTCGTAATGTTAGATTAAGATTATATACGGATGGTTTTTCACCATTTTCTCAATTTGGTTCTCAATATTCATCTTGGCCCATTATCATCACACTGTATAATTTACCACCATGGATGTGTATGAATACACAATATATATTTCTTATTGCTGTCGTTTCTGGCTCTGACGGTCCAACGCAAGATAAAGTTGTTTATTTGCAACTGTTGATTGATGAGTTAAATATACTATGGAAGGATGGAGTAAAAACATACGATGTTTCGAAAAAGAATTTTTTTTGTAGGTTTTCTTCTTTGTCGCGAACTATAAGCGATTTTCTTGCTTATGCAATGCTTTTAGGATGGAGTACTTCTTATCGTCTAACATGTCCATATTGCATTAAAGAAACACGAGCATTTTCTTTATCTCATGGTAAGAAAATTTCATGGTTTGAATATCATCAATATTTTTTCTATGTATAAAGGAAACAAGAAAACTTTTTAGCTAATAGAGTAGAAATCAGACAACCACCAACGGTACGATCAAGCGAAGACATATATGAACTGATTAGGGATTATCCAAAGATATATGAAACTAGAGTGCAAACAGAAATTGAAGTAAAAAAGACTATTCATAATTGGTGTAAAAGGACTATTTTTTGGGAGTTGCCGTATTGGAAATGTCTTCTGCTTCTTTATAATATTGATGTGATGCATAATAAGAAAATTGTATCCGATAATATTTTTAACACAATTTTGAATGTCAAAGGAAAGACTAAGGATGGTTTGAAATCAGGACTCGATATACAAGAATTATACAAATGTTCTGAGCTTGCTATGAAACTAAATGACAATAAAAAAAACCCAAAGAATGTTATGAATCAGATAATAATCAAGTTAAAGTTGTGTTAAAATGGGCGGAGCGGTTAAGATTTCCTGATGGGATTTCATCAGATCTTCGTAGACATGTTGACTTTAAAAAAGGTAGATCGAGTAGAAGGGAAAACCACGACTATCACATAATGATGGAAAATTTATTACCCACCCTATTCAAAGAACTACTGCTGTTAAAATTTGGAAGGTAGTAACAAAGCTTAGTATGTTTTACAAAGAGTTTTTTCCGACTACATTAAAAGTGCAGCATTTACGTAAACTTGAAATAGATATTCATATATTGTTATGCAAATTAGTGAAAATATTCATGTTAGTTTTTTTTTAATGTTATGGAACATTTACCCGTTCATCTTCCATCTGAAGCACAACTTAAAGGTCCTGTCCAATATGGATGGATGTATCTATTTGAGAGGTATGTAATATATTATCTAATAATTTAATTGCATATGAAAGATGAAGTTAATGTAAATTAATTTTGCATAGATATCTAAATAATCTGAAGAAAAAGTAAGGCAAAAAGCACGAGTTGAAGGTTCAATATGTAAATCTTTGTTCTTTTTCTCTTACTATTTTAGTGACCATGTAAATATATCATTTGAAAGCGTTTCTCTCAATGACGAAGGTGATGAAAAAGTCCTTCACCATTTTATTATTTATAATAAAATTCTTCAATTTCATTTAAAATGTATTTTGTAAAACGTTTATAAACTCGTTCAAAAGCGATTCAACTTCCAATTCAATTTTAAATCAAAATTGAAGATTCCATGTTATTATAATATTAAAATAATAATATTTTCAAAATATAACATTTTGGAATCCAAATTTTCTTGACATCCATTATAAAAGTAAATAGGATCAATGGAAAAATCGTTCGAGTTAAAAATGTTGTTTATATACCTAACTCGAATTCACTTTCATATGTTACTATTCATCTCAATTTAAAATTGAAAACTTACCTCAATTAATTGAAAATTAATTCCAATCAAATTCTAACTATTTACGAAATTTATTCGTAATCATTTAAACCATCTTTCCAAACAAATTTGAATTTAAAATTCAAACATCCATTTTTACTGAATATTTCATTAATAAAATATTCAAAATAAATTTCAAATTGGAATGAGATTCAACCATTTACCATACAATTCAGTTTGTATGGATTGTAAACATCATTGGATTTCAAACATATTAACAACCATATCTATTACCATCCATCAATCAATCATTATAATATAAGTGTTTCCATTGTTAACTCTTATATTCACAGTTTCAATAATAATAACAGTAAAAACTGTAAACATCCATCAACCACAAAACAAATATTGCAATCATAGGCAATCAATACATATTTAAATATGATCATTATAACAAAACAAAATAGTTGAGTGAGAGTTCTCACATTGATCGGTTTGAAATCGTTATAAAACGATCGTTTTCCGATAGTTCAATCAAGCGTATTATTTCGCCATAAATTGCAACGAGCTCCAAATAAGTTTCATTGCGAAATTCTCGTTCATACGGTTCCAACAGATTATGTTTCCTTGAATTCTGATCACATACGAAAAAGTTATTAATTTTCTAAGTTGGTATACATCACACAGTCATTAAAGATTAAATTACTTATAATATTACTTAATCTTAAACTTATTACCCACCCTTAATCTTTCTCCTCCCATGCAAGCACCAGGTTTCGCTCCCTCTTCATGGCCATTGCTACTCCTTATTCCTTCCACATCTCCTCCTCCTCTCCACTTAAATTCAATTAAAAATAACCAAAATTATTCTTTCAAACTCCTCTACATTCTCATGCCAACAACACCCACCGCGCACTCAAACTCCAATCGCGTTCGAAATCCTAAAACCACGCTACACAGTGCCAGGCGCGCACTTAATTTGCTCCAATTATCCCAAAAATTCACAAATGATGCCTCTTCATGCCATAAACACCAATACAATCTCCATTTCAACCATTAATGTCTTAATCATCTCAACTCGCGAGCCCTAGGTCACAAAGCGTGCGCTGTAAAAAAAACGCAACAACCCAAACATTCATCACACCTTACAAAACCCATATAGAATTGGAGCTTGTACCCTATGGATCTCAAATATATATATATATATATATATAAATGGTGATTTTTGGATTCATATTCTAATTATATGTTTTTTCAAAGGTGGAATAAATCACATTTTAGGAGAAGAGGAAGTGGCAGCGTGATTTTGACTAAGAAGTGAATCAGGTAAGGGTTAGGAAAGGAATAAGTTATTATATAGGGTGGATATATAATTTTTTTATTTGATTTTTGAATTCATTTTATCCAGTCGTTGTTTACATTCATCGTTTAAAAATTCGTGTGACCACATACGAATCCCGCATTCGATGAAAATTGACACACAACAATATTTGATATTACGGACCCAACGAAACTTGATTCTTCGAATTCCGAGTCCATTTGCTCCAACAACGTATTTTTAAGATTAAATTATTGATAGTTTCACATTTAGATCTCACACGGTCATGTACTAACTCCATTTAGCGCAAAATTTGAAATATAACAATAATTTAATATTTCGATTCCAACAAAATTGGTTCCATCGAAAACGGAGGTTGTTTGAAAAGTAGCTATTTTTAAGGCTCAAATAAAACCAACAATATATAAATAAATTCGAAAACAGTTCAATTTAATAATAATAAATTAATATTATCTTATATAACCAAATAAAATATCATATGGTTCCAAAACAAACATACTGGGGTTTATAATTCGGTGTTTTCAAAATTCAGGTCAAATCGATATTCAATATTATAATAAATCCTTTCTATTTTATTTAATAAATTGTTATAATTTGTAAATGACTTAATAGAGACTTTTAAAAAATTTAAATTGGATATAACTTACAATTTATAAAATGAAAACTCGATTTTTTGCTTTTGTTAGAAAATTATAATTCAATAGATCTTGACGTTTCTTGTTTTACATAAATCCGACTTATATTGAATTCTATATATTCAACTGAAATTCAAAACTGAATATTTCGAACTACCGTGATGTTACGAGTTCGTTTTATAAGTAATATAAACTTATACATTCAAACTTTGTTTTAAATGAATTCTAAATCATTCATTCTCCAAATAAATTGTTTTAAATATTTAAAATTCATTAAATGTTTCTTACTAACTTTTGGGTTAGTACTATCTCCCTCACTTAAAAGCTTTTTTTCGTGAAAAGGAAGGCCGAACTGGAGGTCGTTTACTTAACCAACTCAGCCTTCATTCGACTAACCCAAGTTCTTTAACTTTTCAATTTCTAAGAACTTTCCAATTTCTCGAAATTTGGCTAGCGCCTTAAATTTTCGAAAAATTAAGCCATAACTTCCTTTGTACTGGTCAATCGGTACAACTAAAACCAGCCTCTCTGGCCCTCGTCAATCAAAAAGAAAATCCAAAAGCCAAGTGGTTGCCAATCGGCTCATAAAATCATCAAACCTAACCAATACAATAAATATATACCTTGGTGTTGAGCATGCAATTTTATTTGTGACGGCAAGGAATTTCGCTCGATCCGAATCGGTCGTTAAACCGATCTTGACCGTTCGAAACCCCTGATCGTTTGAGAACAGGACAAAATAGAACGCAAACGGAAGAACATTTCATTGTTATTACAACAATTCCATCAGATACAAGAATATACAGAGTATAAATGAATAAATTACATTCGATAAATATCAGAGATTACAATAAATTACATAGCAGCGGAAAATAATACAAAATACAACTGAAAGTGATACACGGATACAGAGCTTTCCGAGCATCGTTCCAACTGTAAATCAGGACCCTGTGAATATAAATCTGCAAAACCAAAACTACTAGCTGCCCGTGTGGAAAATAGGGGCACCCAGAGTTTAGGTTAAAACAATAAACTCCAGGTCAGTCATGTGACTGGTGTGAGAACTAAAACAGTTATTTAAAACTTTACCTTCAAGATAGTAATTCAAGGGACCACGCCGTATAACACGGAACGGGTTTCCTCCCAAGAATACTAGTGCATATAACAAAACAACGCAATGCTTTTTGGAAAAATGAAGCTATTATAAGACCCAGGTCCCATCACACAATGCAACGCAAGCCGGAGGATAGGGTTTTCCCTTATAATAGCCAAATAATGCTTGATACGTTTAAAACAAATCATTTGATACTATCATAGGTGTATATAGTGTCAAAACAATTTCAATCATAAATATCAATCATAGGCGACATGGGTACCATATATCATGTCGCCATACTAGTTCTACAATTAAAACCGCAATATCACGTATTGGAAATTGGATTTCCGTGATGAGCCGAGGCAAGGGGCAAGCTCCTCTCCGCGTTCGAGACACTCTAGCAAATGTCTCAGGACCCCACTATGATCCTTGGATCTTCAGGGCCGGTCCTCTCTTACTTTTGAGGATTGGCAATTCCTGAACACACGTTTCCCGGTCCTTACAGACCTATATCCGAGGCGCCTCGTATCCAACAACCACACAGGTGAAAAAGTATATAAATGTCAGGGCTGGTAGGTCACTAACACCACCTTAGCTAGAAAGAAACGTCGTGCTCTCCCTGCAGTCACTATCCCGTTTTTGACTCATACCGAGGTGTGAGGCTCGCGAATTCACGCTATACACAAAGCTACGCCACACAGGCCGTGCTTTGATCATCAACCACAAGACTTTGCTTTTCAACAGAAGCCTTGATCAATTGCCACTTACGCATGCCACACTGGAAATTCACTCCATGCGACTGATGTCCATCGATATACAACCTCTGAGCTCGTACGTCTCAGAGAAGGGCGTTAAGCAAGAGAATAAATTCTCCGCCGCCAAACAGATGTATATTTAATAGAGATCAATCAACACAGAATAAAATCCAATGTCAGACACACAATCCATTTACAAGTTCGTTCTGGGTCTGAACAAAACCGGAGGCACTTTCCTCGCATATCCATCCATCTCCAAGTACGTCTGGATGATCACCAACTGTTTCCCTCATCTTGGGTGTACAGCCCAATCAAGATCATCAGTAATCACCCAAACGATGTGAAGACTTCCGGTCTTCAACCACCGTCTTCATCTTCGACATCTCGTCGAATCGGTTATTCAGAATGGGTATAACCCGGCCTTCCTGAATAACCCACGTATATGATAAACAAATGTTACACAAATACCACAAACGCCTCATTCCAATTCAGAATATTCTTTTATTCACAAAATCACATTCTTAGGGAAAGGTTCCCATTAATTTTATCCAAAATAAATTCTTCTATAATCTTCCTTTGGATATCATTTCAAACCAAATTAAGGTTTTCCAAACTAGTCGGGATTAGCGAACCACACCGAAGTAATTATTTATTTTATTTCCCAATCCCAACCTATATATCCCATGGAGAAAACTGGCAATACTCCACATCTAACACCACGGTGTTATCGGTAAAATTAATTACCATTTCACGTTCAAATCTAATTAAATATTTAACTATCGCTTTGGAGCAAAACTGGTGGTACTCCATTCTCGATCACCTTTCAGATTTGATAATTTAAATTATCAATTCACATTTTTAATCTAATTAAAGATTCATTAAAACCCCACTTAGTTTTAATCTTTTCAAAAATCAGCATCCTGCAATTAACTGGGTTAAAGAACCAATGTCTTCTAAAACACGGTTCACGATAAACCCAAATCACATTTGATATTAAATACAAGGCTCTGAATAGAAAATATACCGGCTTATATTCAATATCAAATTCTGAAACCAACAAATATCATATTGGAAATAACGATATAAAATATATCTTTCAAATTCCCATAACAATATCTGTATAGTCACGAAATTCAACATCGAAATATTCCGAAGATAATTTCGATTCAACTCCAGTCCAATTCACGTATTGGGAATATTGATTATTTTTAAAATCACTTTCAAATTCAATTTATTTATTTCAAAAATAAATTGATTTTAATTCTAGTTCAAAACTAGTTCATTTCGATAAAAATCTATTTTTATCATTTCAAATGTGGAGTTTTTCATCCCAGTTCTTTCCAATTCACATATTATGATTTTACACAAATTATCAATATTTTTAATAATTTTATCAAGGCCCGTACAGTCGATTTCCATCAACGGCTATCGAACTGCACTTACAGCGACCTTTTTCAAATTTGATTTGGACATAATTCCAAATCCAATCGTTAGATTTCAAATTTCTAATATTCATTGGAAAGCTCTTTTCGATACGAACCCAACGGTTCCGGTTTTAGGAGAATCCGACGGTCGGATCTCCCTCAACGTCAATTCGAAGTCAATGGTCGAAATTCACGAACTGCCGCGGAGCGGCGCGTTCTATTCATGCCATTATATATATAATATATATATATTATATATTTCGTCAATTTCCTTTTAAAACGTATTTTATAAATCGTTTTAACTTCGTTTCAAAACCATTTCCACACTATTTCAATTTCTAATCAAAACTGAATATTTTATATCATTACTATATAAATGATAATATTTTCAAAACGTTATATTTTGAAATCACTTCTTTTCTATATTCATTATAAAAACGAATATAATCGATATAAATATCGTTCACGTCAAAATAGCGCAACTCTAATCAACACGGCTTTGTATATTTCAATAAATCCGTTAATCTATTCAACAAATGAATATTTATTCCATTCAACACATGAATCTATATTTCTTCCAACACCTGACTAATCTCAACACATGAGTACTGTCAACACATCACTATTTTTGTTATGTAAAATATTTTATAAAACTATGGTATCTATCGTTTGATTTTCAATTAAACTTCAACCGTAAAGTAGTTCTAATTTTAAATATGATAAAGATGTAAATTTCATTGTATAAAATATTTCACTCAACACATGAACATCGTCAACACATGACTATTTTTATATTCAACACATGAATTTTCTTTTATAATATTCATTGTTGTCCCGATTGGAATGAGGCCCAATCAATCACCATATAACGTTAATTATATGGATTCCATACAACACATGTATATAATAGCATTGATAAACAATCAACCATCATCCAAAGTGCACCACACAACTGCATAAGCATCAAATAAAAATAATCGACGCTTACACAGTCTGTCGACCAATCGATCGACAATAATTAAATAATTTGGATTAGTGTACGCCAAATATCATCCCAACACCCGTGTGGGGTTTCAAATCAACAAACACATATTTTTGTTTGTACAGTTGGGCGATGTGTAAAATTTATCGACCCAATCAATATCAGTCAAATCAGTGTATATAAACAAATCGGTCGATTTGTTTATAAATATTTATTTATTCACATTCACGTTAAAATTTATATTTTTAACGATAAAATATTTTATTTTAACACATGAATTCCTATTCAGTTCATATACAAAATAAAAATGATATTTTCATTTTTCTAACATATTTTAGAAAATTTCGGCGGCATAACGGCACGATACTAGAAATGGGACGAGGCCTAGCCTTATCCCCGGTCTAGTGAAGGCCCACGCCATTCACACATCAATCAATCCATTCCATTTCACCAAACAACTCAAATTTCAATCAAATAATCTAACTAATTTTTGCAATCAAACAAACAAGTCCATGGTCTGTGGAGGATTGTGTCGGGTGCTACTAAACACCGTCTGCATCCTAGTATATATATATAACTAGAAAATGAAATTGAAGAGTGAGAAATTCTCACCGATGCTATCCAACTTCATGACACTTCATTGATAGAAATCTTCATCGTTCTCGCCTTTTTATCACCTTCGTTGCCCGTAGCCACTACATATATAAAAATCGAATTTTTACTTCGCTATTCAATATATAAAAATCGAATTTTTACTTTGCTATTCAATATATAAAAATCGAATTTTTATTTTGCTATTCAATATATAAAAATCGAATTTTTATTTTGCTATTCAATATATAAAAATCGAATTTTTACTTTGTTATTCAATATATAAAAATCGAATTTTTACTTTGTTATTCAATATATAAAAATCCTATTTTTAATCTTTCTATAATATAAAAATTATATTTTTAACCTTCTCCTAATATAAAAATTATATTTTTACCTTATTAAAATCGTATTTTTATCTTATCAAAAATCCAAACTTTTCCTCGTTTAAAATCAATGCTAACCTCATATTCAAAATCAATATAAATTTTATATTCATTTATAAAAATCACTTCCTAAACAAGGTTATATAATTAAAAATAAAATCACATTTCTAATACATAAGTAAATAAAGAAAAATGAAGTTAAAAACTCACCTTGCTTTCAGGTAAGAATCGAAATTGTCTGTGGTGCGAGGGGTTCTCGGCGGATTGGAGAAAGGGGGGGGGGTTGCTGCTCGAATAGAGGGAGAGGGGGCTCGAGGTGGCGCTGGGTGAGCCAGAGGGGATCGGCGCAGGCGGAGTTCGCCGGAGTTGCGGCTGTCAGGAGGAGGTGACGATGGCTGCTTCACGTCGTTGGGGGGGCTTCGAACTCACGCAGGTGAAGGAGATGGAGGTAGAAGAGGAGAGAGAGGATCGAGAGGAGGTGGGTGCGCTTGAGGTTGCCACGCCTGGGGCGGCGATGCGAGGAGCGTCGACGAGGGGGTTAGGGCTTCAGCCCGATCTTTTTTTTTCTTCTTCTCTGAATCTACGGGAGAAAGGGGGGTATAGGGGCTATATGTAATTAAATATATTTAATTATTTTTATATTTCATATAGTTGACTTTTAATCCGGATCTCAAATCGAGCCCAACGACTATCGCCCCTAGCGTATTACCCCCATTCCGAACACAATGGGATATGTATCGCAGGCCAATTCGATTGTTACGATCAGTTTTCGTTTAAATTGAAGTTTAAATCTATATATTCAATTTTTAAACGTACATTTCAATTTACTTGGGCCACATACTAACTAGAAAAATTCTAGAAAAATATTTTCTAGCTTCGTATTGACGATACGGTCCTAACAAAACTAGTTTCATCGAATTCTGAGACCGTTGGAAAAATGGCCATTTTCCAGTCGATTAAATCAACTGAAACTGGTCAAACGCGTTTTCCTTTGCCACGCTCACATATTGATTCGAAAAATTATGAAATTTGGAATCTAGCAATAACTTGACACTGCGGATCCAACAAAAGTGATTTCGTCGGAATCCGAGGTCGTTTGCAAAATTTCCATTTTTAAGGGCCTGAATTCCATAGCGACTATTCAGAATTTTCAACTGGACATATCTTTTGATTCCCGCTATGAAATTTTGATTTTTCGGATTCGTTGGAAAGATATTATCAATTAGATCCTAATGTTTTTGGTTTCACTAAAATCCGGATTGTTTTGCACTCGGTACATTCAATTGAAGTTTGAAATCGAATTATCAAACTACCGCGCCATTTTCAATTCCTTTTATAATTATATATAATTATTTATATTCTAACGACGACGCGTATAAATATATACGTTCTAAATATATTCAAAATAAATATCTCGTCAATATTATTTAAAAAAATTCATTTTAAATGTTCAAAATTCATTAAAATTGCCAAAATAAAAATTTTAAACTGGTTCAGAATTTCCGGGTTATTACAATCTCCCCCACTTAAAACTTTTCGTCCCCGAAAAGGAACAAAGTCGAAAGTGGTTTGATCAATCAACTCTACGTTCGATCTGGCTTCCATTCTCCAACTTTTCAGTTTCTGAGAATTTTAAAATTTTCAAAAATTTGGCTAACACCCTAAATTTTCGAAAAATTTCGCCATAACCTCCCCTGCACCGAGAGCCATGGGAAAATCCCGAAATTGCCATACAGGCCTTTTGATCTCAAAAAGAAAAAGAAAAAGCCAAGCGGCTAGCCAATAGGCTCATAAAATCATCATCACCCGAACAAAACAGTAAATTATAGTAAACATGTACCTATTTGTCGGGCAAACAAATTTTATTCTTCGGCTCTAGCCTCCTTGCTATGACCTGTTCAATGTAAGTATATGTATATGCAAGCAAATGCGACTAATTTTCAATACAATTCAATATGTGATTCAATTAGGCATAATGGTTCAAAATGATTAAACAAATAAACAAACAACACAATCATCAATCAATTAGTGAATTAGAGTTTCAAATTCATAACTTGATACATATATACAAAAATCATGTTTTTGATGCCAATTCACAACAATGTGTTCTAGCTATATTTGTTTTGGTTCTCACACCAGTCTAATGGAAATATACAGAAATCACACATTCGAAACACGAAAGTAAATACTGGTGATGGCGCGCCATCATCAGAATCATGTCCGGGCGACTAGAATGTGATTCTATATCTATCTAATATATTAAAACTTCGAATATACGTTCATGACGCGTATATGCAAAATCTTTATATATTGGATTGTCCAAATTCAAAATAAATAAATATTCAAATACGGATAAAATGTTTAAATTTTCAAAACAAAATTGTTTTCAATTGAAAAATATACTCTTCACACTCGTTCTAGGATATTACTGATCCTATCTCTAACGAGTCATTCTAATTGGATATTACTAATCCAATATCTGATGAATTCTTTCGTAGGGTTCTAATGTGTCTTGTTCTCGAGCTCTGTAAACCAAAGCTCTGATACCAAATGTGACGGCAAGGAATTTCGCTCGATCCGAATCAGTCGTTAAACCGATCTAGACCGTTCGAAACCCCTGATCGTTTGAGAACAGGACAAAATAGAACGCAAACGGAAGAACATTTCATTATTATTACAACAATTCCATCAGATACAAGAATATACAGAGTATAAATGAATAAATTACATTCGATAAATATCAGAGATTACAATAAATTACATAGCAGCGGAAAATAATACAAAATACAACTGAAAGTGATACACGGATACAGAGCTTTCCGAGCATCGTTCCAACTGTAAATCAGGACCCTGTGAATATAAATCTGCAAAACCAAAACTACTAGCTGCCCGTGTGGAAAATAGGGGCACCCAGAGTTTAGGTTAAAACAATAAACTCCAGGTCAGTCATGTGACTGGTGTGAGAACTAAAACAGTTATTTAAAACTTTACTTTCAAGATAGTAATTCAAGGGACCACGCCGTATAACACGGAACGGGTTTCCTCCCAAGAATACTAGTGCATATAACAAAACAACGCAATGCTTTTTGGAAAAATGAAGCTATTATAAGACCCAGGTCCCATCACACAATGCAACGCAAGCCGGAGGATAGGGTTTTCCCTTATAATAGCCAAATAATGCTTGATACGTTTAAAACAAATCATTTGATACTATCATAGGTGTATATAGTGTCAAAACAATTTCAATCATAAATATCAATCATAGGCGACATGGGTACCATATATCATGTCGCCATACTAGTTCTACAATTAAAACCGCAGTATCACGTATTGGAAATTGGATTTCCGTCATGAGCCGAGGCAAGGGGCAAGCTCCTCTCTGCGTTCGAGACACTCTAGCAAATGTCACAGGACCCCACTATGATCCTTGGATCTTCAGGGCCGGTCCTCTCTTACTTTTGAGGATTGGCAATTCCTGAACACATGTTTCCCGGTCCTTACAGACCTATATCCGAGGCGCCTCGTATCCAACAACCACACAGGTGAAAAAGTATATAAATGTCAGGGCTGGTAGATCACTGACACCACCTTAGCTAGAAAGAAACGTCGTGCTCTCCCTGCAGTCACTATCCCGTTTTTGACTCATACCGAGGTGTGAGGCTTGCGAATTCACGCTATACACAAAGCTACGCCACACAGGCCGTGCTTTGATCATCAACCACAAGACTTTGCTTTTCAACAGAAGCCTTGATCAATTGCCACTTACGCATGCCACACTGGCAATTCACTCCATGCGACTGATGTCCATCGATATACAACCTCTGAGCTTGTAATAACCCGCAAAATCTGGGCCAGTTTAAAATTTTTATTTCGGCAATTTTAGTGAATTTTGAACATTTAAAATAGGTTATTTTAAATAATATCGACGAGAAATTTATTTTGAATATAATTCGAACGTATATATTATACGCGTCGTCGTTATAATATAAATATTTATATATAATTATAAATAGAATTGAAAATGGCGCGGTAGTTCGATAATTCGATTTCAAACTTCAATTGAATGTACTGGGTGCAAAACAATCCGGATTTTAGTGAAACCAAAAATAATGGAATCTAATAGTGAATATCTTTCCAACGAATCCGAAAAATCAAGATTTCATATCGGGAATCAAAAGATATGTCCAGTTGAAAATTCTGAATAGTCGCTATGGAATTCAGGCCCTTAAAAATGGACATTTTGCAAATGACCTCGGATTTCGACGAAACCACTTTTGTTGGGTCCGTGATGTAAAGTTATGGCTAGGTTTCAAATTTCGTAATTTTTCGAATCAGTATGTGAGCGTGGCTAAGGAAAACGCGTTTGACCGGTTTCAGTTGATTTTAATCGACTGGAAAATGGCCATTTTTCTAACAGTCTCAGAATTTGACGAAACTAGTTTTGTTAGGACCGTATCGTCAATGCGAGGCTAGAAAATATTTTTCGAGAATTTTTAGAGTTAGTATGTGACCTCGGTAATTCGAAATGTACGTTTAGAATTCAATAAAGTGATTTAAATGTAAATTTAACGGAAACTGTTTGTAACAGCCGAATCAGCTGACGATACATATCCCATTGTGTTCGGAATGGGGGTTAAACGCTATGGACGACAGGTGGTGGGCCTCGTTTTGATGACGTATGTAAAAGTCAACTTTCAAAAATAATAAAATAATAAATAAAAATAAATAAAAAGGAAAACCCCCTTATCTCCTTTGGCCCCCCCGTCCAAATTCATTCAACGGGATAAAAAAAAAAGAGAGAAAAATTCCCAAATCGATGTCGCGCCTCCTCCTCCGCCGCCATCGCCTCCTCACCTCCGCGTCGCCTCTCTTCCCCCCCTGCTGAATCGCGCGCCGAGCCACCCACCGGAGCACCAGCAGCCGGAGCCACCGCCTCCCTTACACCTGCCGCGCCGCCCCTTTCTTCTTCTCCTCCTCCTTCTTCCTCCACCTCGCCACTCCCCTCGTCCCAGCCCTCCGTCGCCACCAAGGACGCGCCGCACCCCGCAGACCCGAACCCGCACCCCCTTGCCCCTCAGCCGACCTCCGACGAACCTCCAATAGCCCAAAGACCCCTCCTCTCCGTTTGAAAGCAATGTAAGTTTTAGATTCAAGTTTTATTTATTTTTCTAAATTTAAAAACTGAATATTCGATAAAAGAATTAAAAATATGATCTTTGTTTTAGGAATACGATATTTATATATGAATAAAGTATTAAAGGTTATATTTTTAAATTAGTTTAGATTTTTAAATTAACAAAGATAAGGATTTTTATCTATATAAAAGGTCGGATTTTTCTCTATATGAAGTTGATATAAAAATTCGATTTTTAAATAAGTGATAGCGAAATAAAAATATGATTTTTATATATTGAACTTCGAAATAAAAATATGATTTTTATATATTGAACTTCGAAATAAAAATATGATTTTTATATATTGAACTTCGAAATAAAAATATGGATTTTATATATTGAACATCGAAGTAAAAATTCGATTTTTATATATTGAATAGCGAAGTAAAAATGTGATTTTTACGTATGTAGTGAAAGCAGCAACGAAGGTGACAAAAAGGCGAAACGACGACGACTTCTGCAAAAGAAGTGCCGTGGAGCTAGGATAGCTATAAGTGAGAATTTCTCACCTTTCAATTTAATTTTTCTAGTTATATATATATATACTAGGATGCAGACAGTGCTTAGTAGCACCCGACACAATCGTCCACAGACCATGGACTTGTTTGTTTGGTTGCATAGATTAGTTGAATTATTTGTTTGAATTGAATTGTTTGGTGAGATGAAATTGATTTGATTGATGTGTGAATGGCGTGGGCCTTCACTAGACCGGGGATAATGCTAGGCCTTGTCCCGTTTCTAGTATCGTGCCGTTATGCCGCCGAAATTTCCTAAAATATGTTAGAAAAATAAAATATCATTTTATTGAAGAAATGAACTGAATAGAAATTCATGTGTTGAAATAAAATGTTTTATCGTTAAAATATAATTTTTGACGTGAATGTGAATAAATAAATATTCATTTACAAACCGGACGATTTGTTTATGTACACCTATTTGAAGGACATTGATTGGGTCGATAAATTTTACACATCGCCCAATTGCACAAATAAAATCTGTGTTTGATTGTTTGAAACCCCACACGGGTGTTGGGATGAAATTTGAAGTTCACTCATCCTGATTGATTAAATATGTCGATCGATTGATTGACAGGCTGTTATAAGCGTTGAATATCTATATTTGATGCTTATACAGTGTAGTGCACTTTGGTTGATGGTTGATTATTTTCAATGCTATTATATACATGTGTTGTATGAAAATCCATATAATTAATTTTATATGGTAATTGATTGGGCCTCATTCCAGTTTTGAAAAAGAAATATTTGAAAAAGAAATATTTGAAAAAGAAATATTTGAAATAGAATATTTGAAAATAAAGGAATATATGAAGCCGTGTTGATTAGATTGACGCCATTTTGACGTGAACGATATTTATATCGATTTTAAAACGATTTCGAAATGAATTGAATTGAAAACGATTTCGAAATGAATTGAATTGAAAACGATTTCGAAATGAATTGAATTGAAAACGATTTCGAAACGAATTGAATTGAAAACGATTTCGAAACGAATTGAATTGAAACGATTTCGAAATGAATTGAATTGAAAACGAATTCAAATTGAATTGAAAGTGAATTGAAATGAATTCAAATTGAATTGAAATTTGAATTGAATAGAAATGAATTTTAAAACGAATTTATAGAGAAGAATTCAATTTTGATTTGAATTGAAACGGAAGTTGAAATTGCTTTTGAAACGAATTTAAAACTATTTATATAATTCGTTTTAAATAGAAATCGACGAAATATATTATATATATATTATATATATAATATAATGGCCTGAATAGAACGCGCCGCGCCGCGGCAGTTCGTGAATTTCGACCATTTATTTCAAACGGACATTGCGGGAGATCCGACCGTCGGATTCTCCTAAAACCGGAACCGTTGGGTTCGTATCGAAAAGAGCTTTCTAACGAATGTGATAAATTAGAAATCTAACGGTTGGATTTGGAATTATGTCCAAATCAAATTTGAAAAAGGTCGCTGTAAGTGCAGTTCGATGGCCATTGATGGAAATCGACTGTACGGGCCTTGATAAAATTATTAAAAATAGTAATAATTTGTGTAAAATCATAAGAAATGATTTGTGAAGAATTGGGATGAAAAACTCCATATTTGAAAAGATAAAAATAGATTTTTATCGAAATGAACTAGTTTTGAACTAGAAATATAATTCTATTTATTTTTTTTAATAAATAAATTGAATTTGAAAAGGGTTTTAAAAATAACCAAAATTTCCAATGATTGCATTGGAGTGGATTTGAATCGAAATTGTCGTCGGAATATTTCGATGTTGGAACTCGTGATTATACAGGTGTTATGGAAATTTGAAAGATATATATTTATATTGTTATTTCCAATACGACATTTGTTAGTCGTAGGATTTGATATTGAATATAAGCCGATATATTTTCTATTCAGAGCCTTGTATTGAATATCAAATGTGATTTGGGTTTGTCGTGAATGGTGTCTTCACTAACACTGTTCTTGAACCCAGTTGAGAAAAGATTAAATCTTTTTATTTAGATTTAACGAAGTGTACCAATTAAATGATATTTAATTGGAATTGAATTGGTATTGATTTTTGGGTTTATCGTGAACAGTGTTTTAAATAACACTTGTTCTTTAATCCGATAATTAATGGAATGTGATTTTGGGTTTATCGTGAATCGTGTTTTAAATGACACTGATTCTTTAACCCAGATAACGATTAAAACTAAGTGGAGTTTTAATGAATCTTTAATTAGATTGAAAAGATCGAGAATGGAGTATCACCAGTTTTACTCCAGGCGATAGTTAAATCTTTAATTAGATTTGAACGTGAAATGGTAATTGAATTACCGATAACACTGTGGTGTTAGATATGAAGTATAACCAGTTTTACTTCATGGGATGAATAGGTTGGGATTGGGAAATAAAATAAATGATTACTTCGGTGTGGTTCGCTAATCCCGACTAGTTTGAATTGATATTCAAAGGAGATTAAAGAATAAATTTAAAGAATTTATCTTGGATAAAATTAATGGGAACTTTTCCCAAAGTATAGGAATATTTGAATAAAAGAATATTCTGAATTGGAATGAGGCGTATGTCGTGTTTGTGTAACACTTTTATAATATATACGCGAGTTATTCAGAAAGACCGGGTTGATCCCATTCTGAATAACTGATTCGACGTGGTGTCGAAGATGAAGACGGTGGTCGAAGACCAGAAGTCTTCACGTCGTTTGGGTGATTACTGATGATCTTGATTGGGCTGTACACCCTAGAAGATGGAAACAGTTGGTGATCGTCCAGACGTACTTGGAGATCGATGGATATGCGGGGTACTAGGTGCCTCCGGTTTCGTTCAGACCCAGAACGAACTTGTAAATGGACTGTGTGTCTGACATTGGATTTTAGTCTGTGTGATTGATCTCTATTAAATATATATCTGTTTGGCGGCGGAGAATTTATTCTCTTGCTTAACGCCCTTCTCTGAGACGTACGAGCTCAGGGGTTATATATTGATGGATATCAAACGCATGGAGTGAATTGCCTGTGTGGCATGCCTAAGTGGCAATTGATCGAGGCTTCTGTTGAAAAGCAAAGTCTTGTGGTGATGATCAAAGCAAGGCCTTTGTGGCGTAGCTTTGTGTAACGTTTGCTTCGCGAGTTTCACACCCGGTATGAACCAAAAACGGGAGAGGACATCAGGGAGGACTTGCGTTTCTTTCTAGCTAAAAGTGGCGTCAGTGGTTTTACACGCCCTGACGAGTTTGACTTATGTGATTGTTGCTGTTGCGAGGCGCCTCGGTTTGATCGGACGATCCGGGTCTGATGGAGTCATTCGTTGGCTCGTTTGCGCCCCAAAGGGCGGGGAGACGTATTGTTCAGGCATAATAATCCACATCGGTGGACCGGCCCTGACGATCCAGGGGGCAGTTGCGGCTGTTCCTGAGACATGGTAGGCTAGATTGTCTCGAATCGGTTGAGGACTATCTTTTGCCTCGGTTCATAGATGGAAACCCGATTTCCAAATACGTGACATTTGCAGTTTTATTTGTAGAGCCTAGTATGGCGACATGATATACGGTACCCATGCCGTCTATGATTTATATTTATGATTGAAATGTTTTGACACTATACACTTATTATAGTATCAAATAATGTGTTTTAAACGTATCAAGCATGCTTTGGCTGTTATAAGGTAAAAACCCTATCCTCCGGCTTGCGTTGCATTGTGTGATGGGACCTGGGTCTTATAACAGCTTCATTTTTCTTTATTTAGCATTGCGCTGTTTATTTTATGCACTGGTATTCTTGGGAGGAAACCCGTTCCGTGTTATACGGCGTGGTCCCTTGATTCACCTTACTTTAAAAATAAAGAATTATAACTGTTTTAGTTCTCACACCAGTCACATGACTGACCTGGAGTTTATTGTTTTAACCTAAACTCTGGGTGCCCCTATTTTCCGCACGGGCAGCTAGTAGTTTTGGTTTTGCAGATTTATATTCACAGGGTCCTGATTTACAGCTGGAACGATGCTCGGAAAGCTCTGTATCCGTGTATCACTTCTAGTTGTGATTTTGTATTATTTTCCGCTGCTATGTATTTAAATGTAATTTAAATCTCTGATATTTCTGTGTAATATTTATTCGTTTTTACTCTGTATATTCTTGTAATCTGATGCATTGTTGTAATATACAATGAAACGTTCTTCTGTTTGCGTTCTATTTTGTCGTGTTCTCAAAACAATTCGTTCTTTCTCTTCTCTTCGGAGACCGGTGAAGTTCGGGTCGCTTCATTTGGTATCAGAGCTTTGGTTTACAAAGCTCAGAGAACAAGGCACATTAGAACCATACGAAAGGATTCATCAGATATTGGATAAGTAATATCCAATTAGAATGACTCGTTAGAGATAGGATCAGTAGTATCCTAGAACGAGTGTGAAGAGTATATTTTTCAAATGAAAACAAATTTTGTTTTGAAAATTTAAATCAATTATTCGTATTTGATTATTTATATTGATGTGGACAATCCAGTATATATAAATTTTGCGTATACGTCTGATCCGCGTGTATTCGAAGTTTTAATATATTGGATAGATATAGAATCACACTCTAGTCGCCCGGAGATGGTACTGATGATAGCACGTGCATCATCAGTATTTATGTTCGTGTTTCGAAGGTGTGTTTTCTATATATTTCCATTAGACTGGTGTGAGAACCAAATCTTATATAGCTAGAACACTTTAGTGTGAATTGGCATCAAAAACAAGATTTTCAGTATATATAGCAAAATTACGAATTTGAAACTCTAATTCACTAATTGATTGATGTTTGTGTTGATTGTTTATTTGTTTGATAATTTTGAACCATTTAGCCTAATTGAACCAAATATTGGACTATATTGAAAATTGGCCGCATTTGCTTGCATATACATATACTTATATTGAACAGGTCATAGCAAGGAGGCTAGAGCAGAGAATAAAATTTGTTTGCCCGACAAATAGGTACATGTTTACTACATAATTTCCTGTTTTATTTGGGTGATGATGATTTTGTGAGCCTATTGGCTAGCCGCTTGGCTTTTTCTTTTTCTTTTTGAGATCTGAAGGACCGGGGAAGCTATTTGAAATTCCCCGATGCTCCCGGTGCAGGGGAGGTTATGGCGAAATTTTTCGAAAATTTAGGGAGTTAGCCAAATTTTTGAAATTTTGAAAATTCTCAGAAACTGAAAAGTTGGAGAAGGAAAGCCAGATCGAACATAGTGTTGATTAATCAAACCACTTTCGACTTTGTTCCTTTTCGGGGACGAAAAATTTTAAGTGGGGGAGATTGTAATAACCCGCAAAATCTGGGCCAGTTTAAAATTTTTATTTCGGCAATTTTAGTGAATTTTGAACATTTAAAAAAGGTTATTTTAAATAATATCGACGAGAAATTTATTTTGAATATAATTCGAACGTATATATTATACGCGTCGTCGTTATAATATAAATATTTATATATAATTATAAATAGAATTGAAAATGGCGCGGTAGTTCGATAATTCGATTTCAAACTTCAATTGAATGTACCGGGTGCAAAACAATCCGGATTTTAGTGAAACCAAAAATAATGGAATCTAATAGTGAATATCTTTCCAACGAATCCGAAAAATCAAGATTTCATATCGGGAATCAAAAGATATGTCCAGTTGAAAATTCTGAATAGTCGCTATGGAATTCAGGCCCTTAAAAATGGACATTTTGCAAATGACCTCAGATTTCGACGAAACCACTTTTGTTGGGTCCGTGATGTAAAGTTATGGCTAGGTTTCAAATTTCATAATTTTTCGAATCAGTATGTGAGCGTGGCTAAGGAAAACGCGTTTGACCGGTTTCAGTTGATTTTAATCGACTGGAAAATGGCCATTTTTCTAACGGTCTCAGAATTTGATGAAACTAGTTTTGTTAGGACCGTATCGTCAATGCGAGGCTAGAAAATATTTTTCGAGAATTTTTAGAGTTAGTATGTGACCTCGGTAATTCGAAATGTACGTTTAGAATTCAATAAAGTGATTTAAATGTAAATTTAACGGAAACTGTTTGTAACAGCCGAATCAGCTGACGATACATATCCCATTGTGTTCGGAATGGGGGTTAAACGCTATGGACGACAGGTGGTGGGCCTCGTTTTGATGACGTATGTAAAAGTCAACTTTCAAAAATAATAAAATAATAAATAAAAATAAATAAAAAGGAAAACCCCCTTATCTCCTTTGGCCCCCCCGTCCAAATTCATTCAACGGGATAAAAAAAAAGAAAAAAAAAGAGAAAAATTCCCAAATCGATGTCGCGCCTCCTCCTCCGCCGCCATCGCCTCCTCACCTCCGCGTCGCCTCTCTTCCCCCCCCCTAATGAATCGCGCGCCGAGCCACCCACCGGAGCACCAGCAGCCGGAGCCACCGCCTCCCTTACACCTGCCGCGCCGCCCCTTTCTTCTTCTCCTCCTCCTTCTTCCTCCACCTCGCCACTCCCCTCGTCCCAGCCCTCCGTCGCCACCAAGGACGCGCCGCACCCCGCAGACCCGAACCCGCACCCCCTTGCCCCTCAGCCGACCTCCGACGAACCTCCAATAGCCCAAAGACCCCTCCTCTCCGTTTGAAAGCAATGTAAGTTTTAGATTCAAGTTTTATTTATTTTTCTAAATTTAAAAACTGAATATTCGATAAAAGAATTAAAAATATGATCTTTGTTTTAGGAATACGATATTTATATATGAATAAAGTATTAAAGGTTATATTTTTAAATTAGTTTAGATTTTTAAATTAACAAAGATAAGGATTTTTATCTATATAAAAGGTCGGATTTTTCTCTATATGAAGTTGATATAAAAATTCGATTTTTAAATAAGTGATAGCGAAATAAAAATATGATTTTTATATATTGAACTTCGAAATAAAAATATGATTTTTATATATTGAACTTCGAAATAAAAATATGATTTTTATATATTGAACTTCGAAATAAAAATATGATTTTTATATATTGAACTTCGAAATAAAAATATGGATTTTATATATTGAACATCGAAGTAAAAATTCGATTTTTATATATTGAATAGCGAAGTAAAAATGTGATTTTTACGTATGTAGTGAAAGCAGCAACGAAGGTGACAAAAAGGCGAAACGACGACGACTTCTGCAAAAGAAGTGCCGTGGAGCTAGGATAGCTATAAGTGAGAATTTCTCACCTTTCAATTTAATTTTTCTAGTTATATATATATACTAGGATGCAGACGGTGCTTAGTAGCACCCGACACAATCGTCCACAGACCATGGACTTGTTTGTTTGGTTGCATAGATTAGTTGAATTATTTGTTTGAATTGAATTGTTTGGTGAGATGAAATTGATTTGATTGATGTGTGAATGGCGTGGGCCTTCACTAGACCGGGGATAAGGCTAGGCCTTGTCCCGTTTCTAGTATCGTGCCGTTATGCCGCCGAAATTTCCTAAAATATGTTAGAAAAATAAAATATCATTTTATTGAAGAAATGAACTGAATAGAAATTCATGTGTTGAAATAAAATGTTTTATCGTTAAAATATAATTTTTGACGTGAATGTGAATAAATAAATATTCATTTACAAACCGGACGGTTTGTTTATGTACACCTATTTGAAGGACATTGATTGGGTCGATAAATTTTACACATCGCCCAATTGCACAAATAAAATCTGTGTTTGATTGTTTGAAACCCCACACGGGTGTTGGGATGAAATTTGAAGTTCACTCATCCTGATTGATTAAATATGTCGATCGATTGATTGACAGGCTGTTATAAGCGTTGAATATCTATATTTGATGCTTATACAGTGTAGTGCACTTTGGTTGATGGTTGATTATTTTCAATGCTATTATATACATGTGTTGTATGAAAATCCATATAATTAATTTTATATGGTAATTGATTGGGCCTCATTCCAGTTTTGAAAAAGAAATATTTGAAAAAGAAATATTTGAAAAAGAAATATTTGAAATAGAATATTTGAAAATAAAGGAATATATGAAGCCGTGTTGATTAGATTGACGCCATTTTGACGTGAACGATATTTATATCGATTTTAAAACGATTTCGAAATGAATTGAATTGAAAACGATTTCGAAATGAATTGAATTGAAAACGATTTCGAAATGAATTGAATTGAAAACGATTTCGAAATGAATTGAATTGAAAACGATTTCGAAACGAATTGAATTGAAAACGATTTCGAAATGAATTGAATTGAAAACGATTTCGAAACGAATTGAATTGAAAACGATTTCGAAACGAATTGAAACGATTTCGAAACGAATTGAATTGAAACGATTTCGAAATGAATTGAATTGAAAACGAATTCAAATTGAATTGAAAGTGAATTGAAATGAATTCAAATTGAATTGAAATTTGAATTGAATAGAAATGAATTTTAAAACGAATTTATAGAGAAGAATTCAATTTTGATTTGAATTGAAACGGAAGTTGAAATTGCTTTTGAAACGAATTTAAAACTATTTATATAATTCGTTTTAAATAGAAATCGACGAAATATATTATATATATATTATATATATAATATAATGGCCTGAATAGAACGCGTCGCGCCGCGACAGTTCGTGAATTTCGACCATTTATTTCAAACGGACATTGCGGGAGATCCGACCGTCGGATTCTCCTAAAACCGGAACCGTTGGGTTCGTATCGAAAAGAGCTTTCTAACGAATGTGATAAATTAGAAATCTAACGGTTGGATTTGGAATTATGTCCAAATCAAATTTGAAAAAGGTCGTTGTAAGTGCAGTTCGATGGCCATTGATGGAAATCGACTGTACGGGCCTTGATAAAATTATTAAAAATAGTAATAATTTGTGTAAAATCATAAGAAATGATTTGTGAAGAATTGGGATGAAAAACTCCATATTTGAAAAGATAAAAATAGATTTTTATCGAAATGAACTAGTTTTGAACTAGAAATATAATTCTATTTTTTTTTTTAATAAATAAATTGAATTTGAAAAGGGTTTTAAAAATAACCAAAATTTCCAATGATTGCATTGGAGTGGATTTGAATCGAAATTGTCGTCGGAATATTTCGATGTTGGAACTCGTGATTATACAGGTGTTATGGAAATTTGAAAGATATATATTTATATTGTTATTTCCAATACGACATTTGTTAGTCGTAGGATTTGATATTGAATATAAGCCGATATATTTTCTATTCAGAGCCTTGTATTGAATATCAAATGTGATTTGGGTTTGTCGTGAATGGTGTCTTCACTAACACTGTTCTTGAACCCAGTTGAGAAAAGATTAAATATTTTTATTTAGATTTAATGAAGTGTACCAATTAAATGATATTTAATTGGAATTGAATTGGTATTGATTTTTGGGTTTATCGTGAACAGTGTTTTAAATAACACTTGTTCTTTAATCCGATAATTAATGGAATGTGATTTTGGGTTTATCGTGAATCGTGTTTTAAATGACACTGATTCTTTAACCCAGATAACGATTAAAACTAAGTGGAGTTTTAATGAATCTTTAATTAGATTGAAAAGATCGAGAATGGAGTATCACCAGTTTTACTCCAGGCGATAGTTAAATCTTTAATTAGATTTGAACGTGAAATGGTAATTGAATTACCGATAACACTGTGGTGTTAGATATGAAGTATAACCAGTTTTACTTCATGGGATGAATAGGTTGGGATTGGGAAATAAAATAAATGATTACTTCGGTGTGGTTCGCTAATCCCGACTAGTTTGAATTGATATTCAAAGGAGATTAAAGAATAAATTTAAAGAATTTATCTTGGATAAAATTAATGGGAACTTTTCCTAAAGTATAGGAATATTTGAATAAAAGAATATTCTGAATTGGAATGAGGCGTATGTCGTGTTTTTGTAACACTTTTATAATATATACGCGAGTTATTCAGAAAGACCGGGTTGATCCCATTCTGAATAACTGATTCGACGTGGTGTCGAAGATGAAGACGGTGGTCGAAGACCAGAAGTCTTCACGTCGTTTGGGTGATTACTGATGATCTTGATTGGGCTGTACACCCAAGAAGATGGAAACAGTTGGTGATCGTCCAGACGTACTTGGAGATCGATGGATATGCGGGGTACTAGGTGCCTCCGGTTTCGTTCAGACCCAGAACGAACTTGTAAATGGACTGTGTGTCTGACATTGGATTTTAGTCTGTGTGATTGATCTCTATTAAATATATATCTGTTTGGCGGCGGAGAATTTATTCTCTTGCTTAACGCCCTTCTCTGAGACGTACGAGCTCAGGGGTTATATATTGATGGATATCAAACGCATGGAGTGAATTGCCTGTGTGGCATGCCTAAGTGGTAATTGATCGAGGCTTCTGTTGAAAAGCAAAGTCTTGTGGTGATGATCAAAGCAAGGCCTTTGTGGCGTAGCTTTGTGTAACGTTTGCTTCGCGAGTTTCACACCCGGTATGAGCCAAAAACGGGAGAGGACATCAGGGAGGACTTGCGTTTCTTTCTAGCTAAAAGTGGCGTCAGTGGTTTTACACGCCCTGACGAGTTTGACTTATGTGGTTGTTGCTGTTGCGAGGCGCCTCGGTTTGATCGGACGATCCGGATCCGATGGAGTCATTCGTTGGCTCGTTTGCGCCCCAAAGGGCGGGGAGACGTATTGTTCAGGCATAATAATCCACATCGGTGGACCGGCCCTGACGATCCAGGGGGCAGTTGCGGCTGTTCCTGAGACATGGTAGGCTAGATTGTCTCGAATCGGTTGAGGACTATCTTTTGCCTCGGTTCATAGATGGAAACCCGATTTCCAAATACGTGACATTTGCGGTTTTATTTGTAGAGCCTAGTATGGCGACATGATATATGGTACCCATGTCGTCTATGATTTATATTTATGATTGAAATGTTTTGACACTATACACTTATTATAGTATCAAATAATGTGTTTTAAACGTATCAAGCATGCTTTGGCTGTTATAAGGTAAAAACCCTATCCTCCGGCTTGCGTTGCATTGTGTGATGGGACCTGGGTCTTATAACAGCTTCATTTTTCTTTATTTAGCATTGCGCTGTTTATTTTATGCACTGGTATTCTTGGGAGGAAACCCGTTCCGTGTTATACGGCGTGGTCCCTTGATTCACCTTACTTTAAAAATAAAGAATTATAACTGTTTTAGTTCTCACACCAGTCACATGACTGACCTGGAGTTTATTGTTTTAACCTAAACTTTGGGTGCCCCTATTTTCCGCACGGGCAGCTAGTAGTTTTGGTTTTGCAGATTTATATTCACAGGGTCCTGATTTACAGCTGGAACGATGCTCGGAAAGCTCTGTATCCGTGTATCACTTCTAGTTGTGATTTTGTATTATTTTCCGCTGCTATGTATTTAAATGTAATTTAAATCTCTGATATTTCTGTGTAATATTTATTCGTTTTTACTCTGTATATTCTTGTAATCTGATGCATTGTTGTAATATACAATGAAACGTTCTTCTGTTTGCGTTCTATTTTGTCGTGTTCTCAAAACAATTCGTTCTTTCTCTTCTCTTCGGAGACCGGGGAAGTTCGGGTCGCTTCAGAGCTCGTACGTCTCAGAGAAGGGCGTTAAGCAAGAGAATAAATTCTCCGCCGCTAAACAGATGTATATTTAATAGAGATCAATCAACACAGAATAAAATCCAATGTCAGACACACAATCCATTTACAAGTTCGTTCTGGGTCTGAACGAAACCGGAGGCACTTTCCTCGCATATCCATCCATCTCCAAGTACGTCTGGACGATCACCAACTGTTTCCCTCATCTTGGGTGTACAGCCCAATCAAGATCATCAGTAATCACCCAAACGATGTGAAGACTTCTAGTCTTCAACCACCGTCTTCTTCTTCGACATCTCGTCGAATCGATTATTCAGAATGGGTATAACCCGGCCTTCCTGAATAACCCACGTATATGATAAACAAATGTTACACAAACACCACAAACGCCTCATTCCAATTCAGAATATTCTTTTATTCACAAAATCACATTCTTAGGGAAAGGTTCCCATTAATTTTATCCAAAATAAATTCTTCTATAATCTTCCTTTGGATATCATTTCAAACCAAATTAAGGTTTTCCAAACTAGTCGGGATTAGCGAACCACACCGAAGTAATTATTTATTTTATTTCCCAATCCCAACCTATATATCCCATGGAGAAAACTGGCAATACTCCACATCTAACACCACGGTGTTATCGGTAAAATTAATTACCATTTCACGTTCAAATCTAATTAAATATTTAACTATCGCTTTGGAGCAAAACTGGTGGTACTCCATTCTCGATCACCTTTCAGATTTGATAATTTAAATTATCAATTCACATTTTTAATCTAATTAAAGATTCATTAAAACCCCACTTAGTTTTAATCTTTTCAAAAATCAGCATCCTGCAATTAACTGGGTTAAAGAACCAATGTCTTCTAAAACACGGTTCACGATAAACCCAAATCACATTTGATATTAAATACAAGGCTCTGAATAGAAAATATACCGGCTTATATTCAATATCAAATTCTGAAACCAACAAATATCGTAATGGAAATAACGATATAAAATATATCTTTCAAATTCCCATAACAATATCTGTATAGTCACGAAATTCAACATCGAAATATTCCGAAGATAATTTCGATTCAACTCCAGTCCAATTCACGTATTGGGAATATTGATTATTTTTAAAATCACTTTCAAATTCAATTTATTTATTTCAAAAATAAATTGATTTTAATTCTAGTTCAAAACTAGTTCATTTCGATAAAAATCTATTTTTATCATTTCAAATGTGGAGTTTTTCATCCCAGTTCTTTCCAATTCACATATTATGATTTTACACAAATTATCAATATTTTTAATAATTTTATCAAGGCCCGTACAGTCGATTTCCATCAACGGCTATCGAACTGCACTTACAGCGACCTTTTTCAAATTTGATTTGTACATAATTCCAAACCCAACCGTTAGATTTCAAATTTCTAATATTCATTGGAAAGCTCTTTTCGATATGAACCCAACGGTTCCGATTTTAGGAGAATCCGACGGTCGGATCTCCCGCAACGTCAATTCGAAGTCAATGGTCGAAATTCACGAACTGCCGCGGAGCGGCGCGTTCTATTCAGGCCATTATATATATAATATATATATATTATATACATTTCGTCAATTTCCTTTTAAAACGTATTTTATAAATCGTTTTAACTTCGTTTCAAAACCATTTCAACACTATTTCAATTTCTAATCAAAACTGAATATTTTATATCATTACTATATAAATGATAATATTTTCAAAACGTTATATTTTGAAATCACTTCTTTTCTATATTCATTATAAAAACGAATATAATCGATATAAATATCGTTCACGTCAAAATAGCGCAACTCTAATCAACACGGCTTTATATATTTCAATAAATCCGTTAATCTATTCAACAAATGAATATTTATTCCATTCAACACATGAATCTATATTTCTTCCAACACCTGACTAATCTCAACACATGAGTACTGTCAACACATCACTATTTTTGTTATGTAAAATATTTTATAAAAGTATGGTATCTATCGTTTGATTTTCAATTAAACTTCAACCGTAAAGTAGTTCTAATTTTAAATATGATAAAGATGTAAATTTCATTGTATAAAATATTTCACTCAACACATGAACATCGTCAACACATGACTATTTTTATATTCAACACATGAATTTTCTTTTATAATATTCATTGTTGTCCCGATTGGAATGAGGCCCAATCAGTCACCATATAACGTTAATTATATGGATTCCATACAACACATGTATATAATAGCATTGATAAACAATCAACCATCATCCAAAGTGCACCACACAACTGCATAAGCATCAAATATAAATAATCGACGCTTACGCAGTCTGTCGACCAATCGATCGACAATAATTAAATAATTGGGATTAGTGTACGCCAAATATCATCCCAACACCCATGTGGGGCTTCAAATCAACAAACACATATTTTTGTTTGTGCAGTTGGGCGATGTGTAAAATTTATCGACCCAATCAATATCAGTCAAATCAGTGTATATAAACAAATCGGTCGATTTGTTTATAAATATTTATTTATTCACATTCACGTTAAAATTTATATTTTTAACGATAAAATATTTTATTTTAACACATGAATTCCTATTCAGTTCATTTACACAATAAAAATGATATTTTCATTTTTCTAACATATTTTAGAAAATTTCGGCGGCATAACGGCACGATACTAGAAACGGGACGAGGCCTAGCCTTATCCCCGGTCTAGTGAAGGCCCACGCCATTCACACATCAATCAATCCATTCCATTTCACCAAACAACTCAAATTTCAATCAAATAATCTAACTAATTTTTGCAATCAAACAAACAAGTCCATGGTCTGTGGACGATTGTGTCGGGTGCTACTAAACACCGTCTGCATCCTAGTATATATATATAACTAGAAAATGAAATTGAAGAGTGAGAAATTCTCACCGATAGCTATCCAACTTCATGACACTTCATTGATAGAAATCTTCATCGTTCTCGCCTTTTTATCACCTTCGTTGCCCGTAGCCACTACATATATAAAAATCGAATTTTTACTTCGCTATTCAATATATAAAAATCGAATTTTTACTTTGCTATTCAATATATAAAAATGGAATTTTTACTTTGCTATTCAATATATAAAAATCGAATTTTACTTTGTTATTCAATATATAAAAATCGAATTTTTACTTTGTTATTCAATATATAAAAATCATATTTTTAATCTTTCTATAATATAAAAATTATATTTTTAACCTTCTCCTAATATAAAAATTATATTTTTACCTTATTAAAATCGTATTTTTATCTTATCAAAAATCCAAACTTTTCCTCGTTTAAAATCAATGCTAACCTCATATTCAAAATCAATATAAATTTTATATTCATTTATAAAAATCACTTCCTAAACAAGGTTATATAATTAAAAATAAAATCACATTTCTAATACATAAGTAAATAAAGAAAAATGACGTTAAAAACTCACCTTGCTTTCAGGTAAGAATCGAAATTGTCTGTGGTGCGAGGGGTTCCCGGCGGATTGGAGAAAGGGGGAGGGGGGTTTGCTGCTCGAATAGAGGGAGAGGGGGCTCGAGGTGGCGCTGG
Source organism: Allium sativum (assembly GCA_030737875.1). NCBI lineage: Eukaryota > Viridiplantae > Streptophyta > Magnoliopsida > Asparagales > Amaryllidaceae > Allium > Allium sativum. Next base: position 157,096,783 of record CM060918.1, on the reverse strand, counting down.
GTGAGCCAGAGGGGATCGGCGCAGGCGGAGTTCGCCGGAGTTGCGGCTGTCAGGAGGAGGTGACGGTGGCTGCTTCACGTCGTTGGGGGGGCTTCGAACTCACGCAGGTGAAGGAGATGGAGGTAGAAGAGGAGAGAGAGGATCGAGAGGAGGTGGGTGCGCTTGAGGTTGCCACTCCTGGAGCGGCGATGCGAGGAGCGTCGACGAGGGGGTTAGGGCTTCAGCCCGATCTTTTTTTTTCTTCTCTGAATCTACGGGAGAAAGGGGGGGGGGGTATAGGGGCTATATGTAATTAAATAAATTTAATTATTTTTATATTTCATATAGTTGACTTTTAATCCGGATCTCAAATCGAGCCCAACGACTGTCGCCCCTAGCGTATTACCCCCATTCCGAACACAATGGGATATGTATCGCAGGCCAATTCGATTGTTACGATCAGTTTTCGTTTAAATTGAAGTTTAAATCTATATATTCAATTTTAAACGTACATTTCAATTTACTTGGGCCACATACTAACTAGAAAAATTCTAGAAAAATATTTTCTAGCTTCGTATTGACGATACGGTCCTAACAAAACTAGTTTCATCGAATTCTGAGACCGTTGGAAAAATGGCCATTTTCCAGTCGATTAAAATCAACTGAAACTGGTCAAACGCGTTTTCCTTTGCCACGCTCACATATTGATTCGAAAAATTATGAAATTTGGAATCTAGCAATAACTTGACACTGCGGATCCAACAAAAGTGGTTTCGTCGGAATCCGAGGTCGTTTGCAAAATTTCCATTTTTAAGGACCTGAATTCCATAGCGACTATTCAGAATTTTCAACTGGACATATCTTTTGATTCCCGCTATGAAATTTTGATTTTTCGGATTCGTTGGAAAGATATTATCAATTAGATCCTAATGTTTTTGGTTTCACTAAAATCTGGATTGTTTTGCACTCGGTACATTCAATTGAAGTTTGAAATCGAATTATCAAACTACCGCGCCATTTTCAATTCCTTTTATAATTATATATAATTATTTATATTCTAACGACGACGCGTATAAATATATACGTTCTAAATATATTCAAAATAAATATCTCGTCAATATTATTTAAAAAAATTCATTTTAAATGTTCAAAATTCATTAAAATTGCCAAAATAAAAATTTTAAACTGGTTCAGAATTTCCGGGTTATTACATTATTCCTCTTCTCGGCTTTTATGCAATAACCTGATCAACACACACACATACATATATTGTAACGACATGCCTTTTTGACCGCTCTAAGGCGGTATTTACCTTCCATTCCCATATTAGTTTTATTATTCCAATTAGTTAAACTAATTATCACATATCACAACCATCAATCAATTGGTTAATTAAATTTCCGGTTTATACATCGTCTAAACATATATCTTTTATATACTCAAAGTATATTTTCACATTCAAATTACAAACATTAAACCCTAACTAAGTTCTTGGTTCTCACACCAGTCAATAAAATTATATAGACATCCCACTTTCGAAACTCGAAAATAAACACTGATGATGATCGATTTATCACCAGAATCATCCCTGGGTGACTAGAACGTGATTCTATATCTATCAAGTATACTTGAGACTTCGAACACACGTGGATCAGACGTATACTCAAAATCTTCTTATACTCGATAGTCCAAACTCAACATCAGGTAAAATACTCAAATGCTTAATATAAAATATAACTTTTCAAAACTATATTCATTTTATAAGCAATACTCTTCAAACTCGTTCTAGGGCATTACTAACCCCATCTCTAATGAGTTATTCTCATGGGATATTACTAATCCTATCTATGATGAGTTCTTTCATATTGTTCGAACGCGTCGTATCCTCAAAGCTTTGTAAACCAAAGCTCCGATACCACTTGTAACGACCCGTCCTTCCGGCTGCCCCAAGCCGGCAACCCAACTGACTTAAAATGTTCTCAAAGGAGGATTGTTATGAGAATACGACACATCAGAACACAGAACAAAAAGACATTTCGTTTTTATTACAACAATTTTACATCAGAGTACAAGTATATCAGAGTATAGATAATTGATACATAGCAGAAAAATATCATTGGATAGTAAATTACAACCCAGCGGAAACATAAATATATATACAGCGAAAGACCAGAGTATAGATCCATCCAAAATTTAGGATCCTGATTAAAAATATCTACAAAAACCAAAACTACTAGCTGCTCGTGTGGAAAATATGGGCACCCAGAGTTTAGGTGGAAAACAATAAACTCAGGTCAGTCATGAGACTGGTATGAGAAATAAAAACAGTTATTAACTTTATTTTAAAGTTGGGTAAACCATGGGAACACGCCATATAACAAGGAACAGGTTTCTTCCACATGAATACCAGTAAATAAAACTCGTAATGCTTTTTGAAAAATGAAGCTTTTATAAGACTCGGGTCCCATCACACAATGCAAGCGCAAGCCGGAGGACAGAGCTTTACCTTATAATAACCAAACATGCTTGATACGCAAAATTTCTCTTTTATTATTATTATTATTATTATTATTGCATAGTGTGGAAACCAATTTCGAAAATAAATGTATCAATTTAGATGGCATAATACATTATCCTATTATGTCGCCATATAAGTTTACAACTGAAAACACGAGGTTCGTATTGGAAGTTGGATTTCCATCATGAGCCGAGGCAAAGGATCTTCCTCATCTGAACTTCATAACATACCTAGCAAAATGTCCAAGGGAAAACAACATCCCTTTGGAGCGGTAGAGCCGGTCAGCAATAGGTCGATGATTACACAATTGCTTGAACATAATGTTTCCCAATCCTATTAGACCTCTTGGTCGGTACGTCGACCACCATGGTCATATTCGACCATATCCGAAGCACCTCAATTCCAACATCCACATAAGAAAATTGTTTGGGTTCCATACCATGGAAACACTTCTAGCTAAAAAGAAAAGTATGTCCTATATGTGGTCCTTCATCCGGTTTTTGGCTCATACCGAGGAGTGAAGCTTGACGAAGTCACGTCTCGACACAAAGCTACACTATATTAGCCATGCTTTAACCATCATCCATAAAGCTCTGCTTTTCAACAAAAGCTTTGATCAATCAACATCTTAGCATGCTACATTGTCAATTCATACCATACAATTTACGTATATTAAATTATTAATATATAACCTGTAACATCCCGGAAAATGCGAGCCAATTTAAATTTTTTATTTTGGCGATTTTAGTGAATTTTGAACATTTAAAACGATTTATTTTAAATAATATCGACGAGAAATCTATTTTGAATAGAAATAGATGTATATAGTTATATAGAGCGTCGTTAGAATATAATTATTTTATTTTAATTATAAAAGGAATTGAAAATGGCGCGGTAGTTCGATAATTCGATTTCAAACTTCAAATGAATGTACCGGGTGCAAAATAAACCGGATTTTAGCGAAACCAAAAATATTAGAATCTAATTGAGAATATCTTTCCAACGAATCTGAAAAATCGAAATTTCATAGCGGGAATCAAAAGATATGTCCAGTTGAAATTTTAGAATAGTCGCTATGGAATTTCGGCCCTTAAAAATAGCCATTTTGCAAATGACCTCGGATTTCGACGAAACCACTTTTTTTGGATCCGCGATGTCAAATTATGGCTAGGTTTCAAATTTCATAATTTTTCGAATCGATATGTGAGCGTGGCATAGGAAAATGCATTTGACCAGTTTCAGTTGATTTTAATCGACTGGGAAATGGCCATTTTTCCAACGGTCTCGGAATTAGACAAAACTAGTTTTGTTAGAACCGTATCATCAATATGAAGCTTGGAAATATTTTTCGGGGATTTTTAGAGTTAGTATGTGGCCCCGGTAAATTGAAATGCGCGTTCAAATTCAATATATGGAGTTATATGTTGGTTTTGACGAAAACTGATTAAAATGATCAAATCAGCTTACGATACATATCCCATTATGTTCAGAATGGGGGTAATTAGCTATGGACGACAGGCGGTGGGTCCCGTTTCGAGTTCGAAAATAAAAATACCTTTTTGAAATTAAAATAATTAAAAAATAAAATCTCTCTCTTCCCTTTTACCTCAGCCCCCCCCAGTTCAAATTCTTTTAAAACTAAATAAAAAAAGAAAAAGAAGAAGATGCTGGAACCCTAGCCCTCGTAGCCGCCCACCGACGCTCCTCCAACCGACCTCCCCCTCGCGCTCCACCTCCCTCCACTCCCTCTTGCTGTTCGACGCACCCCCCCCCCCCCCCGAGTTACTCCCTCCTCTCGCCCCCATCCTCAATCGAACCCCGAGCCCAAAGCCCCGATGACCACCGCGCCTAGCAGCCGCCACCCCATCCGATCCGCCGCCCACCGATGAGCTGACACCCCCCTCATCATCACCGATTAACAGTAAGTCCTCCTACTTTAATTTTTATTTACTTCTATAAAATCTGATTCTTATTTAAATAAAGTTAGAAATTTTATTCTAGGCAAAGTATGATTTTTATTGAATTAAAGATACAATTTTTATAATGTTTTCATAGAGAAAAAGGTTCAATTTTTATATGTAGAGATTTTATATAGCAAAGCGATATTTTTATTGGTAGAAAGGCGAAATTTTTATATGATGTGAAGATTAAAAATATAATTTTTAACGTGATTCTTATTTATATAATAACATTATCGAAATGTAGTTTTTATATGAAAGGTTTTGAAATAAAAATAGTTAGAAAGACAAGATTTTTAAATAAACAAAGGTTTGATTTTTAATGTAGTAGCATAATAAAAATCTGATTTTTATTATATATATGTTGAAATAAAAATATGATTTTTATAGTGATGAAATGAAAAGGCGAAATCTTTATATTTGAAAAGGCGAAGTCTTTATATAGAGAATAGCGTGATAAAAATATAATCTTTATTATATGAACATCGTTGTAAAAATAGAAATTTTATCTATATAGTAGCGGTGTAAAAATAGAATTTTTATATACATAGCAACAATATAAAAATATGATTTTTATATATGTAGTGGCTATGGACGACGAAATAGACAAAAGGCGAGCACGATGAAGATTTCCTACATAAGAAGTGTAGAGGCGTTTGGATTAGCTAGTCGGTGAGAACTTCTCACTTTTAATTTAATTTTCTAGTTAAAATATATACTAGGATGCAGACGGTGTTTAGTAGCACCCGACACCCGTCGTCCACAGACCATGGACGGCTTGTATGCTTGTTTGTTTGATTTTGATGTGTAGTTGATTGTGTGATGTGATGTGAAATGAAATAAAATATTTTATAGTTAAAAATAGAATTTTTAACGTGTATTTAAAATGAAATAAATATAAGCAAATCAGACGATTTGTTTATATACACACATTTGACTGATATTGATTGGGACGATAAATTTTACACATCGCCCAACTGCACAAATAAGATCTGTGTTTGATTGTTTGAAAACCCCAAACGGGTATTGGGGTGATATATGACATACACTAATCCCAATAATTAGTTGTGTTTCGATCGATTGATTGACAGACTATTATAAGCGTTGAATATTTATATTTGATGCTTATACAGTGTAGAATGCACTTTGGATGATGGTTGATTATTTGTCATTGTGGATATATACATGCGTTGTATGGAAATCCATAGAAATAAAATCTATGGTAATTGATTGGGCCTCATTCCAGTTTTGAATAGAAATATTTGAAATAGAATATTTGAAAAAGAAATATTTGAAATAAAATATTTGAAATAGAATATTTGAAAAAGAAATATATGAAATGGAATACTTGAAAATAGAAATATATGAAGTCGTGTTGATTAGATTGACGCCATTTTGACGTGAACGATATTTATATCGATTTTATTCATTTTATAATGAATATCGAAAGTGATTTCAAAATCTGATATTTTGAAAAGAATTGAAATTCGAATTGAAATTCGAATTGAAATTAAATAGAAATGAATTCGAATTGAATAGAAATGAATTCGAATTGAAATTGAATTGAATTAAAAACGAACTAAAATTGAATTAGAAATCAATTTGAATTGAAATCAATTTGAAATGAATTTAAAACGAATTTATAAGGAAAAATTCAATTTTGATTTGAATTTGAAAAGAAGTTGAAATCGTTTTGAAAACGAATTTAAAACGATTTATAAAATACGTTTTGAAAGGGAATCGATGAAATATATAATATATATATATATATATATATATAATGGCCGGAATAGAACGCGCCGCACCGCGACAGTTCGTGAATTTCGACCATTGACTTCGAATGGATAATGCGGGAGATCCGACCGTCGGATTCTCCTAAAACCGGAACCGTTGGGTTCGTATCGAAAAGATATTTCTAACGAATATTAGAAATTAGAAATCTAACGGTTGGATTTGGAATTATGTCTAAATCAAATTTGGAAAATGTCGCTGTAAGTGCAGTTCGATGGCCGTTGATGGAAATCGACTGTACGGACCTTGATAAAATTATTAAAAATAGAAATAATTTATGTAAAATCATAAGAAATGATTTGTGAAGAATTGGGATGAAAAACTCCATATTTGAAAAGATAAAAATAGATTTTTATCGAAATGAACTAGTTTTGAACTAGAATTATAATTTATTTATTTTTAAAATAAATAAATTGAATTTGTAAAGGGTTTTAAAAGTAACCAGAATTTCCAGTAATTGAGTTGGAATGGATTTGAATCGAAATTGTCTTTGGAATATTTCGATGTTGGATTTCGTGATTATATAGATGTTGTTATGGAAATTTGAAAGATATATTAATATCGTTATTTCCAGTACGATATTTGTTGGTCAAAGTATTTGATATTGAATATAAGCCGATATATTTTCTATTCAGAGCCTTATATTTAATATCAAATGTAATTTGGGTTTGTCGTGAATGGTGTCTTCATTAACACTGTTCTTAAGCCTAGTTGAGAAAAAGATTAAATCTTTTTATTTAGATTTAATGAAGTGTACCAATTAAATAATATTTAATTGGAATTGAATTGGTATTGATTTTTGGGTTTATCGTGAGCAGTGTTTTAAATAACACTTGTTCTTTAACCCGATAATTAATGGAATACAATTTTGGGTTGTCGTGAACGGTATCTTCAATAATACTGTTCTTAGACCCAAAGGAGTTAAGAAAATCAGAAACTATCTGGAGATTAGTTAAGTTGAATGGTTTCTGAGGTATTGATCTGATGTTGGTTTCGACCTTCGGGGTTAATACTTAGGGAATTGCTCACTTGCTAATTTACGGTTAGGGACTGATTGAAATGTGATGTGATTTTGGGGTTTATCGTGAACCGTGTTTTAAATGACACTAATTCTTTAACCCAGTTAAAGATTAAAACTAAGTGGAGTTTTAATGAATGTTTAATTAGATTGAAAAGATCGAGAATGGAGTATCACCAGTTTTGCTCCAGGCGATAGTTAAATCTTTAATTAGATTTGAACGTGAAATTGTAATGGAATTTACCGATAACACCGTGGTGTTAGATATGAAGTATTACCAGTTTTACTTCATGGGATGAATAGGTTGGGATTAGGAAATTAAAACAAATGATTACTTCGGTAAGGTTCGCTAATCCCGACTAGTTTGAATTGATATTCAAAAGAAGATTAAAGAATAAGTTTAGAAGAATTTATCTTTGATAAAATTAATGGGAACCTTTCCCTAAGAATGCGAAATTTAGAAACTAACTGTAGGTTGGCTAAGATGAATGGTTTCCTGGGTATTGATCTGATGTTGGTTTCGGCCTTCGGGGTTAATATTTGGGGAATTATTCTCTTGTTAATTTACGGTTAGTGACTGATGGATTGGAATGAGGCGTATGTTGTGTTTGTGTAACACTTGTTTATTATATACGCGAGTTATTCGGAAAGACCGGGTTTATCCCATTCTGAATAACTAATACGACGATAAGTCGAAGATGAAGACGGTGGTTGAAGACCGGAAGTCTTCACATCGTTTTGGGTGATTACTGATGATCTTGATTGGGTTGTACACCCAAGAAGATGGAAACAGTTGGTGATCGTCCAGACGTACTTGGAGATCGATGGATATGCGGGGTACTAGGTGCCTCCGGTTTCGTTCAGACCCAGAACGAACTTGTAAATGGACTGTGTGTCTGACATTGGATTTCAGTCTGTGTGACTGATTTCTATTAAATATATATCTGTTTGGCGACGGGGAATTTATTCTCTTGCTTAACGCCCTTCTCTGAGACGTACGAGCTCAGGGGTTATATATTGATGGATATCCATCGCATGGAATGAATTGCCTGTGTGGCATGCCTAAGTGGCAATGGATCAAGGCTTATGTTGGAAAGCAAAGTCTTGTGGTTGATGATCAAAGCACGACCTGTGCGGCGTAGCTTTGTGTAACGTTGATTCGCGAGCCTCACACCCCGGTGGTGAACCAAAAACGAGAGAGGACCTCAGGGAGGACATGCGTTTCTTTCTAGCTAGAAGTGGCGTCAGTGGTTTTACACACCCTGACGAGTTTGACATATGTGGTTGTTGCTGTTGTGAGGCGCCTCGGTTTGATCGGACGATCCGGGTCCGATGGAGTCATTAGTTGGCTCATTTACGCCCCAAAAGCGGGGAAACGCAGTGTTCAGGCATTTTAATCCACATCGGTGGACCGACCCTGACGATCCAAAGGTCACTCGAGCTCTGACCTGAGGCTCGGGCTAGACAGTCTCGAATCGGTTGAGGACTATCTTTTGCCTCGGTTCACAGACGAAAATCAAATTTCCAAATACGTGATTTTGTGGTTATAATTGTAGAACTAGTATGGCGACATGATATATGGTACCCATGCCGTCTATGATTGATACTTATGATTTGAAGTTGTTTTATACACTATGCACTTATAATAGTATTAAATGATTTGTTTTAAACGTACAAAGCATGTTTGGCTATTATAAGGGAAAACCCTATCCCCCGGCTTGCATTGTGTGATAGGACCTGGGTCTTAAAATAGCTTCATTTTTCCAAAAAGCATTGCGTTGTTTTGTTATATGCACCGGTATTCTTTGGAGGAAACCCGTTCCGTGTTATACGCCGTGGTCCCTCGATATATCTGATTTAAAGTAAAGTTTTAAATAACTGTTTTAGTTCTCACGCCAGTCCCATGACTGACCTGGAGTTTATTGTTTTTAACCTAAACTCTGGGTGCCCCTATTTTCTACACGGGCAGCTAGTAGTTTTGGTTTTGCAGATTTATATTCACAGGATTCTGGTTTACAGCTGGAACGATACTCGGAAAGCACTATATCCGTGTATTACTTTCAGTTGTTTTTTGTATTATTTTACGCTGCGATGTATTTAAATGTAACTTATTGTAAACTCTGATATTTATCGAATGTATATTTATTCATACTCTGTATATTCTTGTATCTGATGGAATTGTTGTAATATACAATGAAATGTTCTTCTGTTTGCGTTCCGATGTGTGTTGTTCTCAAGGCAATCCGCTCTTTCCTTACCGGGGAAGTTACGGGTCCTTACATAACCTCTAAACTCATACGTCTCAGAGAAGGGTTGTAATGACCCGCATTCTACGCATCGGAGGATCGTAGAATATTTCTTTCTTTCTCATATGAAGTCTTATGGTCATGTAACTTTGGGAAAACATCTATTAGAGTCATTTCCCATGTTTATGATTTTTGTCGATTTTTAAATGACCATTTTTGCCCCTAGTTGATCTTGTTTTGGCCATAACTTTTGATTGGAAAGGAATTTTGACCTGAAACCACTTCCATTGGATTCGTTTGATGGTTTACCTTTCCGTAGAGTGGTCACAATAGCCAAACGGACTTACCGTTTGGGAGATATGGCTGAAATAAGGTTTGGAAGGTGAAAAACTGCTTAACCGGGCCAAATCGGGTGATTAGTGAGTAGGCCCATAACCCATTTCGGGATTAGGGTTATGGGAAGGCTGAAATGAGATAGAGAATCATTCCATTTCAGTTTTCTAGCCTCCACTTATCACCAAGGAACCCTAAAAATGACCTCCAATCTCTAAATTACCTCCAAATCACCTTTTAGTCAAGGATTTGGCTTAGAACCTCTAATCAAGGAAGATCTACACCAAAGCAACATTGGGGCTGCTATTTAGCATTGGGATCCACATCAAATCAGATATTTATTTCAGATCTTAGTTTATTTGTGGCTAAGGTAAGTGATTTGCATAGTTTTGCACTAATTATGGCTAATTACGGGTGATTAGTGTTAATTAGCGAATTTAAACATGATAAATTTCGGGAAAAATGTTCATAAATTCTTAAATGATGTTTTAGACCTCTGATATGAATTTGGGTTAATTTGGTTAAGTTTTGCTAATCCTATCATTAGTTTCACCTAAACATGCTTAAGGGGAAATGTGGGATTTTGGGTATGTTTGATCCATTTTAACCTATCATATTGATGTTTTGATGTTTGTGGTTGATTATGCATGTTGCTATGACTGTATGAAATGCTTTGTGATTGGTTTCAATAGTTAGAATGGTCGAAAACGTCGTCGAATGGCGTAAACACTTGCTGGAACAGTTTCAGAAAACAGTGCAGGTTTCGGATCGGATCGGATATAGGGCTCGGATCGGATATGTTGAACTGGGCAAGGGATTCGATCGGAGCCTGACACTTGAGAAAATTGGCAAAAAGGAAGGCCACACTAACTGAACTGGGATCGGATCGGATTAAGGAGGACGGATCGGAGCGGAAGCACGAAAATGGATTGGATTGGAGCACGTGAACGATGAGGAGGCGGATCGGAACGGAAGCACAAACTGGAGGGGGATGGCACCCGACCCGAGGAGAAATACTCGACCCGAACCGTACCAGAAGAAGACCCGACCCGAACCGATGAAGAAGACCCGACCCGAACCGGTGAAGGATACCCGACCCGAACCGATGGCTTGAGGAGGAACCCGACCCGACCCAGTATTAACCAATAATCCGAGATGCAAAGGTAGCCCAATATGGGAAGTTAGAGCTCAGGATCCAGTTGGGAACCGATGAGTTCACTTCATGGTTGAGCTTTGCTGCGGGACGTGTGCTAAGGAGTTGTCGATGTTCATAACTTCGATTCACCACTAAAAATGAATGATGGCTACTTATCAGTGCAGTAGGGTCATTATGACCTGAGGGGCAAGGTGATGGTAGCAAGACTACGTTATCAGTGCAGTAGGGTCATTATGACCTGAGGGGCAAGGTGATGCGTAGTAAGACTATGAGCCAGCGCAGATGGGGGTGAACAACTCCATGGGGCAAGTGGACATAGTAAGGATTGGTAAGGCTATGAGCCAGCGCAGATGAGGTGAATAACTCCATGGGGCAAGTGGACATAGCGAGGAATTAGTGGCTACGTTATTAGTGCAGTGAAGCCATTTATGACTTCATGGGGCAGAGTGATCGTAGCAAGGTATGTTGGGTGATCGAAGTAGTGAATATCGTATGCTTTACGCACTGAGTGAGAGATGTGAGGATGGATGCTATGTTTGATTGTTTGCCATCATTATGACATGCACACCTTCCCCACCTCCGTATCTTTACACCGTTTGATATGGTACCTTAGAGTGTTGTACAGTATGTAGTGCTAACTCTTTGGTTGCAGGTCCAGGTTCAGGTATGTTTCAGTCTACCTGTTATTGTTCACTTTAGATGCTTATCGCTCATACTAGGCTTTATGTCTGACCCAGAGTTTTATGTCTCCTCTTATTACTCTGGGTGCTCACACGAGCAGACTAGAGACAGGTTAGCTGGTGATGCGTGAGTAGCTGATTCGAAGGCGGGCAGGAGGCTTCCACGTATGATATATATATATGCACATTCTCCCTGTGTCGTTGGTGGTCGCTACTTGGGCATTAGTAGTGTACCTCATTTATCTTACTTTTGCTTCGAGACAGTTTGAAAAGTTGTAATAAGCTGTATTTTGGATTTCCGCTGCTATGATGCTTAGTTCTGGTTTTCAGCTTATGCACTGTCTCTCCTGTTTTATTTCAAGTATATTATTATTATATATTGTTCTATGCGCTGTGAGACATTCTACTAGTTCCTTGTATGTTCATTTCCTTCTTCCCTTTTCCTTCTGACGACCCGTTCCGTGCTAACTGGACATGTGTACAGCGTATTTTTGGAGTAAATGTCGGTTGGTGCGGAGCGGGCTGTCACACTTGGTATCAGAGCTCTAGGTTGCGTAGTTAACCTAGGGGAAAGACACTAGGGAGAGATAGTACGTATATGAGAGCGCGTATTTATGATTACTTTGATTTTCAAAAGCTATATATATATACTATTAGTAGTATAAGAATGAAGTCGCACTGCACTAGCACCACTATGGGGTCGTTAATCGTTTCCCTTTTTCAGATTGACGATGAGCCGAGACACGAGGGGTGCTGGTAGAGGGACCAACCAGGGGAATGCCGCTGACATGAGGGCGATGTTTACTAACCTCATGAGAGATATGCTTAGAGAAGTGCAAGGGGAAGTTCCCAATCCCGGAGTTGGTGTTGGCCCAGTAGTGCAGGCGCCTAGGGTCGATTTCGTCAAGTTGTGCAAAGATTACACTAATCTTGGTGGGAAGCCGTTCCACGGGACAGAGTCGGCCACAGATGTTCAAGACTGGATGGATAGCTGTGACCGTATCTTTGATGACTTGGGTCTTGAGGATGCGATGAAGAGAAGGCTAGCGTCTCGTCAGCTGCAAGGGCGAGCGATGAATTGGTGGAATGCCATTAGAACAGCTACTCCAGAAGATCAGGTTACTTGGGATCAGTTCAAGGCTCGCTTTAGCGAGAAGTTTATTCCAGCTGCCCAGAAGTCAGTGTTGTTTAAGAGGTTCTTGGAACTCAAGCAGAACGGAAGGGCAGTTTCTGATTATATTGCTGAGTTCGACACTTTGTCGAAGTATGGACTGTCTCTTATCGACACTCCTGAGAAGAAGAATGAGAAATTCATTACTGGCTTGGATGGATACTTGGGGGAAAGGCTTATCAATCACATCGATGAGACTTTTGAATCGATCGTGGGGAAAGCTTTGAGATCAGAGAGTCTTTACCCTAAGTCAAAGACTGAGGCTGCATTTGCAGAAGGGCCAAAGCCGCAAGTAGGCGGTGGAGGCAAGAATAACTCTCAGAATAAGAGAAAGCAGGACCAATCTAAAGGTGGTCAGAAAAAGAGCAAGAAGGATGTTGAGTGCTTCAGCTGTGGTAAGAAGGGCCATTATGCTAAAGATTTTCGGGCCAAGCCAGCGGATAAGAAGTGCTTCAACTGTGGTCAAGTGGGACACTTCAAGGATAAGTGTCCGCAACCTCTTAACGAGAAGTAGATTGTGAAAGCATATGCTATTGACGCTGTTCCTTCTTCGTCGAATGCCCCAACTGCGGCGGAGAAAGGAAAGAATGTTGTTATTCAAGGTATGCTTTCTATTTATGATGTACCAATTCGAGTTTTGTTTGATACTAGGGCTTCCCGTTCCTTCATATCTAGTGACCTGGTAGATAGGTTGGGACTGGAACCCGAAATAGTCGATAGACCATTGGTTGTGACGAACCCGATTGGTGGTTCGACTAGCCTTAGTATGATTTGCAGGAATTTGGTCTTATCGAGTCATGGATGTATGTTTGTATGTGATTGCTTTGTTTTGGGCTTTACTGGGTATGGCATTATATTGGGAGTCGATTGGCTTCAAAGATACGGGGTGATGGTAGACTGTGAGGGCTTTTTGGTGACAGTGAGGGCGGAGGGTAGTGTTTGGTAGTCTACCTAGTGATGGGGTTATGGCTAGTTTTGTAAATTCCCTCGACATCCCGCAGGATGAGTTGTCAGATGTGCCCGTGGTTGGCCAGTATTCGGACGTCTTCGAGGAGGTGACCGGGATTCCACCACACCGAGAGATTGAGTTCCGTATTGATTTAGTGAAAGATGCCAGACCTATAGTGATGCCACTTCGTCGTATGGCACCAAGAGAGCAGCGAGAGCTCGGGGTGCAAGTCATCAATCTTTTGAAGAAGGGATTTATTAGAAGGAGTGTTTCCGAGTGGGGAGCACCAGTTGTGTTTGCCACTAAGGCAGATGGTTCCCTTCGTTTGTGTGTGGACTATCGCGAGTTGAATAAGGTGACGAGGAAGAATAAGTATCCTCTACCGCGGATAGATGATTTATTTGATCAACTGGAAGGAGAAAGAGTGTTCTCCCAGTTGGACCTCGCGACAGGATTTCATCAGCTCCGAGTAGCAGATGAGAGTGTTCCAAAAACGGCATTTAGGACGCCGTCTGGATTTTATGAGTGGTTGGTCATGCCATTTGGGTTGACCAATGCACCAGCCTACTTTGTGGATCTTATGAATCGAGTATTCAGAGATCAGTTGAATAAGTTTGTTCTTGTGTTTGTGGATGATATCCTTGTTTACTCAAGGACAGAGGAGGAACACAAGGGACACTTGAGGATAGTGATGGAGGTGTTGAGGAAACACCAATTGAAAGCGAAATTCTCTAAGTGTCATTTTTGGAGAAGGGAAGTGAGATTCTTAGGTCATGTTGTTTCCGAGAGTGGTATTGACGTGGACCCTGCGAAGGTGGCTACGGTACAGGATTGGCCTACACCCAAGAATGCAACGGATGTAAGAAGTTTCTTGGGATTAGCTGGATATTATCGTAAGTTTATCCAGGACTTCTCCAAGATAGCAGCACCGTTGACTCAATTGACTAAGAAGACTCAGTCCTTCGTCTGGGACGGAGTGTGTGAGGATGCCTTCAAGAGTCTAAAGGAGAAGTTGACGCGTGCGCCAGTGTTAGTCATTCCTAAAGGAAATGAAGAGATGACGGTATACACGGATGCTTGTGGTACCGGACTGGGTGCAATATTGATGCAAGGAGGTAGGGTTGTGGCTTATGCTAGTCGACAGCTAAAGCCGCATGAGAAGAAGTATCCTACCCATGATTTGGAATTAGCAGCGACCGTGTTTGCGCTGAAGATGTGGAGACACTATCTTTTGGGAGAAAGATTTGAGTTGTTTACCGATCATAAATCGTTAAAGTATCTCTTCTCTCAGAAAGATCTGAATCTCTGTCAACAAAGATGGTTAGAGTTCTTGGCTTCGTATGATTTTGATATCGCATATACACCTGGGAAGGGTAATGCGGTAGCCGATGCCTTGAGTAGGAGACATGCCAGCTTAGGGGCAATGTTTCTGGAATGGAAGCAACTGGAGTATATCGCGGGGTTTGATTTCAGACCAAAGTGCGAATTGGATCCAGTCATGCTAGCTAGTTTGACGATCAGACCCACTTTGATAGAGCGGATTGGTTCTAGTCAGAGGACGATCCTAACCTATTGGAAATCATCTCCAAGTTAGAGATGGGTATCGATGAGGAGATGAATGTATATGGGCTTGATCGAGATGGATGGCTTCCAAAGAATGGAAGACTAGTTGTGCCCAACGTAAATGGTTTGAGAGATGAAGTGCTTAGAGAGTGTCATCACTCAAAACTGACTATACATCCCGGTGGTAATAAAATGTATCGAGACATGAAGCAAACCTACTACTGGGAAGGGATGAAAAGAGACGTTGGGAAGTTTATATCCAAGTGCATGAATTGCCAGCTAGTTAAAGCCGAGCAAAAGAAACCTAGTGGGTTGTTGCAACCATTAGAGATTCCCGAATGGAAATGGGAACAAGTCTCGATGGATTTCATCGATGGTTTACCAAGGACTAGATCGGGATATGATAGCATTTGGGTAATTGTGGATCGATTAACTAAAAGTGCAAGATTTATACCAGTCAAATCGACCAGAACGGCGGCCAAGTTGGCAGAACTGTATATGAAGTGGGTAGTGAGATTTCATGGAGTACCCAAAAGCATTGTGAGTGACCGAGACCCGTTGTTCACTAGTGGGTTTTGGAAAAGCTTACAAGAGGCTCTAGGGTCAGGATTACATCTCAGTACCGCATATCATCCTCAGACCGACGGTCAAACGGAGAGGGTGAATCGTATATTGGAAGATCTCTTGAGAGCTTGTATATTGGACTTTGGTGGATCGTGGGATGACCATTTGCATCTAGTAGAGTTTGCATATAATAATAGCTACCAATCCAGTATCGGTATGGCTCCATATGAAGCTTTGTACGGAAGACCGTGTAACTCACCATCATGTTGGATAGAGACTGGTGAGAAGTTTATGCTTGGACCAGATGTGGTGAGAGAAACTTCGGATAAGATTAAGATCATTCAGCAACGAATGAAAGCTGCCCGAGATAGGAAGAAGAGTTATGCTGATAAGAGGAGAAGAGACTTGAAATTCTCCGTTGGTGACTTGGTGTTTGTCAAGATCTCTCCGTTAAAGAGCGTGATTTGATTTGGCAGGAGAGGCAAGTTGGCACCAAGATTTGTTGGCCCATTCCCTGTTCTTGAACTAGTCGGGAATTTGGCTTATAAAGTTGGCTTACCAGAGAAAATGGCGGGAGTTCACAATGTATTTCATGTTTCCCAACTAAGGAAGTTCATCCACGACTCAGATATGACTATTTCACCTGATCAGTTAGAGGACTTCGAAGTAAAACCCGAGGCGGTTGGGAACCGCAAGCCGATTCGTATTGTGGGGCACGATACGAAGCAACTTCGAAGGAAGGCGGTGAAGCTAGTCAAGGTTCAGTGGGGCGAGGACGAGAATGATTGTACTTGGGAGACAGAGGAGAGCATTAGGAAGGCGTATCCAGAACTCTTTGTCTGGTAAGATTTACTTTGCAATTTAGTTTTCCGCATGCTAGGGTAGACTTGTTTTGCTTGTTTGCATGCTTGATTGTTGTTTTATGAGTGATAGGCATGCGGGACCTTTGTGTGTGTTTTAATTAGGGAATTTCGGGGGCGAAATTTCTTAAGGGGGGGAGAGTGTAATGACCCGCATTCTATGCATCGGAGGATCGTAGAATATTTATTTCTTTCTCATATGAAGTCGTATGGTCATGTAACTTTGGGAAAACATCTATTAGAGTCATTTCCCATGTTTATGATTTTTGTCGATTTTTAAATGACCATTTTTGCCCCTAGTTGATCTTGTTTTGGCCATAACTTTAGATTGGAAAGGAATTTTGACCTGAAACCACTTCCATTGGATTCGTTTGATGGTTTACCTTTCCGTAGAGTGGTCACAATAGCCAAACGGACTTACCGTTTGGGAGATATGGCTGAAATAAGGTTTGGAAGGTGAAAAACTGCTTAACCGGGCCAAATCGGGTGATTAGTGAGTAGGCCCATAACCCATTTCGGGATTAGGGTTATGAGAAGGCTGAAATGAGATAGAGAATCATTCCATTTCAGTTTTCTAGCCTCCACTTATCACCAAGGAACCCTAAAAATGGCCTCCAATCTCTAAATTACCTCCAAATCACCTTTTAGTCAAGGATTTGGCTTAGCAACCTCTAATCAAGGAAGATCTACACCAAAGCAACATTGGGGCTGCTGTTTAGCATTGGGATCCACATCAAATCAGAGATTTATTTCAGATCTTAGTTTATTTGTGGCTAAGGTAAGTGATTTGCATAGTTTTGCACTAATTATGGCTCATTAGGGGTGATTAGTGTTAATTAGCGAATTTAAACATGATAAAATTCGGGGAAAATGTTCATAAATTCTTAAATGATGTTTTAGACCTCTGATATGAATTTGGGTTAATTTGGTTAAGTTTTGCTAATCCTATCATTAGTTTCACCTAAACATGCTTAAGGGGAAATGTGGGATTTTGGGTATGTTTGATCCATTTAACCTATCATATTGATGTTTTGATGTTTGTGGTTGATTATGCATGTTGGTATGACTGTATGAAATGCTTTGTGATTGGTTTCAATAGTTAGAATGGTCGAAATCGTCGTCGAATGGCGTAAACACTTGCTGGAACAGTTTCAGAAAACAGTGCAGGTTTCGGATCGGATCGGATATGGGGCTCGGATCGGATATGTTGAACTGGGCAAGGGATTCGATCGGATCGGAGCCTGACACTTGAGAAAATTGGCAAAAAGGAAGGCCACGCTAACTGAACTGGGATCGGATCGGATTAAGGAGGACGGATCGGAGCGGAAGCACGAAAATGGATCGGATTGGAGCACGTGAAGGATGAGGAGGCGGATCGGAACGGAAGCACAAACTGGAGGGGGATGGCACCCGACCCGACCCGAGGAGAAATACTCGACCCGAACCGTACCAGAAGAAGACCCGAACCGAACCGATGAAGAAGACCCGACCCGAACCGGTGAAGGATACCCGACCCGAACCGATGGCTTGAGGAGGAACCCGACCCGACCCAGTATTAACCAATAACCTGAGATGCAAAGGTAGCCCAATATGGGAAGTTAGAGCTCAGGATCCAGTTGGGAACCGATGAGTTCACTTCATGGTTGGGCTTTGCTACGGGACGTGTGCTAAGGAGTTGTCGATGTTCATAACTTCGATTCACCACTAAAAATGAATGATGGCTACTTATCAGTGCAGTAGGGTCATTATGACCTGAGGGGCAAGGTGATGGTAGCAAGACTACGTTATCAGTGCAGTAGGGTCATTATGACCTGAGGGGTAAGGTGATGCGTAGTAAGACTATGAGCCAGCGCAGATGGGGTGAACAACTCCATGAGGTAAGTGGGCATAGTAAGGATTGGTAAGGCAATGAGCCAGCGCAGATGGGGTGAATAACTCCATGGGGCAAGTGGACATAGCGAGGAATTAGTGGTTACGTTATCAGTGCAGTGAAGCCATTTATGACTTCATGGGGCAGAGTGATCGTAGCAAGGTATGTTAGGTGATCGAAGTGGTGAATATCGTATGCTTTACGCACTGAGTGAGAGATGTGAGGATGGATGCTATGTTTGATTGTTTGCCATCATTATGACATGCACACCTTCCCCACCTCCGTATCTTTACACCGTTTGATATGGTACCTTAGAGTGTTGTACAGTATGTAGTGCTAACTCTTTGGTTGCAGGTCCAGGTTCAGGTATGTTTCAGTCTACCTGTTATTGTTCACTTTAGATGCTTATCGCTCATACCAGGCTTTATGTCTGACCCAGAGTTTTATGTCTCCTCTTATTACTCTGGGTGCTCACACGAGCAGACTAGAGACAGGTTAGCTGGTGATGCGCGAGTAGCTGATTCGGAGGTGGGCAGGAGGCTTCCACGTATGATATATATATATGCACATTCTCCCTGTGTCGTTGGTGATCGCTACTTGGGCATTAGTAGTGTATCTCATTTATCTTACTTTTGCTTTGAGACAGTTTGAAAAGTTGTAATAAGCTGTATTTTGGATTTCCGCTGCTATGATGCTTAGTTCTGGTTTTCAGCTTATGCACTGTCTCTCCTGTTTTATTTCAAGTATATTATTATTATATTTTGTCTATGCGCTGTGAGACATTCTACAGGTTCCTTGTATGTTCATTTCCTTCTTCCCTTTTCCTTCTGACAACCCGTTCCGTGCTAACTGGACATGTGTACAACGTATTTTTGGAGTAAATGTCGGTTGGTGCGGGGCGGGCCGTCACAAGGGTGTTAAGCTAAGATAATAAATTCTCCACCACCAAACAGATATATATTTAGTAGAGATCGATTAATACAACATAAAATACAATGTCAAACACACAATCCATTAGCAAGTCCATTCTGGGTCTGATCGAAACTAAAGGCACCTTATTTCTCATCCCATATGTCTAATACAGAAGAGAGGCCCTTGCATATCCGATCGATCTCCAAGTATGTCTGAATGACCTCCACTTATAACATCATCTTCAGTGTAAAATACATTGTAACACCCCTTAATTTTGGTAGTCGAATATTTAATATATTTTATTATTTTAAATATCCATTTGGGATTTTAAATGGATTTATAATATATAATTTGTTTATCAAACTGCGTCAACGTATAATTTATATATAATTATAAATCGAGCTCGTAATGAGGGATATGCAGTTCGTGTATTGGTTTTCTGAGTGTCCGTTTTCTAGTCGTTGGAAATGATCAGCATGCTCGTAGCAGGTTGAAGTTCGAAGTTCAAGTGGCGGTGGGTTCTCTGGCGATGGAGGTAGGTGCGGTGGTCGGAGTCCAATAGCAGGAAGGTGATGCAGAGTGGGTGGAGAAGGAAGAGGTTCGCGAGGATGGGTGGTTCCGATGTTGGTGGATTGGAGGAGTAGGATATGGCGGTGTACTAATGAGGTTAGAGTTAAGAAAACCGATATGGGGAAGCTTCGAATAACACACAAGATTATTTGCATACAGTAAATTTTTGAAAAGGGGAACTGAAGCTGTTGTGCGCAGGAGGAAGGGGAGTAAATCGCATGTGTTACTACTAACAAAGGAATGAAGCGACGCAAGAGAGAAAGACGAACAATAGGCATGCGGTTTTACTGAAGAAACGATGATGAACACTAAAATTCGAAAACTGCCTAATCCCTTTAACCGAGACTAATCAGGGTATGTTATATTTAAAAGCTAATAATATATCTTAATATATATGGTTATCAATGACTAATCCAATACTAATTCATTCGAAAAAGCAATTTATTATGAATAACAGCAGAATAACAAGCTGGATTATTTTATAATCAGGGTATATTTTATACGTGAGTACAGTTTTAGTCATTTGTATATAAGTATATAACTAAGTATTATATAATGTGGACTAAGTTGTGTGCCTAATCCTCTTTTTCTAATACGCTAATCTAGCTGAAATGGCCTAATACACTTGTAGTTTAAACCATAAGAAGTTAATATATATATATATATATATATATATATATATATATATTAACACAGCCTAGTACTCACTTAACTTATTTAAGCTTTTAAATGCCATACCATTTTTATAACGTGAATTATGTCTAGCCTGTTTATACCCAATTATAAACAGTGCCTAACCGTTAGTATTATTTAAACGTATGACTTATCCTATTATACATTGTATTTGGAAGATATATTTTTTAACTTGTCAAACCCACCCTACTTTTGTCAAATCCAGGTTTCTTATTAACGCAAGTAGTAATTAAAGTAATAAAATATTTTTAAGCTATAAATAACACTACTTTTTTAAGCAAATAACGATAAAAATTATAACTGTGTCATACGTAAACAGAAGCATACCAAATCAGGAGCGGTGGACCCATATCAACGGGTGTAAGATTTTGGAATTTGAAACGGATGGAGTTGAATGCAGCTGGAAGCTTGTAAAACAAACTGTTTTAACGACAACAAGGTGAGTCCAACTCGCTCAGTTTTACCTCCATATATTTTATATAAGTTGGGTCAATTATTTGTGTGCTATGGTTGTTTAATGTTGGATGTTTACTGAATTGATTTACATTTATTGACTGAATCATATTTAATTAAATGTTCGGTTAATTTAATTTGAACCAATCGTTATTTTTAACGATTATTTTCAAATGAGGTAACTTACCTCATTGGTTACGTTTATAATAATATAAACATATTAAATTGACATATGAACATCTGGATTTGTTGTTATTGGTTGATGGTTGAATATTATATGAAACACCCCACCTCCGTTAGGGTCACTCTCAAAGGGAATGCCCTAATTTTGGTGGAGGTTTATAAGTACAAGTCACAGATATACAAGACAGATATAAGAACACATATTTGTAAAACAGCGGAAGAACAACAACTTTATTTCATTAAGTAAAATACGTGTTACAACAGCATCCTTTCCAAAAACATAACATAACACTTTCATAATCTGTCTTGAGTACATTATTTAAAGAAGCATAAATAAAACATAGACAAACTGCCAAAGCCCCATAGTGGATTGTCCAAAGCCATAGTTCAAAACAGGAAAGTCCAAGCAATACATTTCTCTTCTTCAAGCTGGATGTTGAGGCAGGTCAAGCTGCTGTGTTCCCTCCCTGAGGACCTGGGGGGGGGGGGGAACGGAAGAAAGAAGACGAAAGAAAAATAGAGTCAGACATAAAGCCTGAGTAAGTCTAGTACTACTTTGTCTATGAATAAAGAACTGGGTGTGATAAGTAAAACAGGAAGTGGGCAACACTATGAACTTGGTTAAGTTATCTAGGGTCGAATATACTATCGTACCCCATGTTGATCTCTGAACCCATATAAACTAGTTTCCAATTTGCACCCCATAATCAGGGTGATGTGATCCATTCAATGATGATCGGCTCCTACTCGCATAGTTACATGTGTCTTACGGCCCCCGATGTCTGTAGTTACCTATGCTGGTCCCACCATGGGGTGTATCAAGTCCCATAGTGGCAACCCGACACAACCTTAGAGTGCACAGGTATGCTACTGGTGTCCAGTGCTTTATTTTTCTGCGCCGGAGTGCGTGCACGCCCGCACACCGTTAGAACCTACACTGCTACACCACCGCCGTCGATTTGACCTCTTACAATCAGCCCAGTAATCGTGCCCCACCCTGCCTAGTTTCAGGGTATCCTGATACACCTTTTAGGGTTACTGCTGAAAAGGGTCCCCCGTTACTAGGTTTTCTATCTCTAGCCAACATGCTAAGTTGGTTAAGTGTTTCTAACCTAACCCCACCAGTCCGTTTAGTTTAGCATGTTCCATTTTGATTAAGTCTTTAGTCCACTTAATCCTAACAATCCTGACTCAGCCTTAATTGTCTTATTAAGACCCTGACCTCTCACATTAGACAGGTATTGTTGTGGCTGCCTGTTGCCGGTTGGTTCCGGGCAGTCTTACGCCACAACTCAGTCTAACCTCGGGTCCTTGCTGGGCTCCATGTTTAACCTCCCACATTGGATAGGTATTGTTGTGACTACTGGACAGCCGGGCGGTTCCGGGCAGGTTTACATCACAACTCAATCCAACCTCGGGTTAAACACATCGTATGTTCTACATTTACATATCTTGTCATTCTTCCTTATTTATATGTAAATATTTGCGGCCCATTATTAAGTTAATGGTGTAAAGATTACACCAACCACGGGCCCAACCCATACTTGAATTTGGGCCCTTCTATTTTATATTTTCATTCATTAATTCATTTTAACCCAACGTTATTTTCCCCCGTTTTACATGTCCGTTCATATATATTGGGCTTAGCCTTTTAAAGCCCAATTTAGCCATGCGAAAGGGGAGGCTTATGGCGTATACACAAAGAGGGGAAGGTGAGCGCATGAACTTGCAATACGACGTTGGAAATACAGAATAGATATTGGTGTACTTGCATAGTGGTAACATAGGTGACATGAATCAAAGCATGTGAACTTGCATAGGTTTAACTACAACATGAACCTATATTCTTATTTAGGCATAATGTCAAACATAAGCATGTCATAAATATTCCTAGCATAAGCATAGCATAATGTCAAACATAAGCATGGCATAAGTAAAGTTAACTTTGTTCATGGCATAAACATAACAAGTCATGTTCATAAGGTTTCTACATGCTTACAAAGGGGATACTTTGTTACAAAAGCATAGTTCAACTTAATCATGGTTTAAGTCTAATCATATAACGATGGTATAAATATACCTATGCATAAATATTCCTAATCATGGTGTTTGCTTTAAACTTGCAAAAAGGGATTTTTGAGTCTAACCTAGCCATGTCTCACATATGTCATCATATAATTCTTTTAAACAAGATAAACTTAATCATGGATTTCAATTGTGCCAAATATCATTCATAGCCTAACCATATTCACAAGCATGACTTAATATATGGATTATGGTGTCAAAATTCCAACATAGTTTCATATGAACTATAACAACCAAACTTGTCTCAATTGCTTGCAAAACGATTTATGCACAAAATATACATCATGACAACATAATAACAAAGCCACAAACTTGCATAAATTTCACTCAACTACATACATGTAGCTTCAACATAGATTACATAATTTGCGCAATATTCCAAACGTACTTTTTTGCATAGAACTACCGCATGTAGTTCTTTATAATGAATAACATAATTTTGCACAAACATGAATTACTTCCATTGCCACAATTCAAGCATACACATCAACACAGTTGTTTATTTATACCAAAGTAATACTCTACTTACAATCGTTGCGGTGAATTCTCTAATTAAGAGACACGATTCCTTTGTTGAATTGATTAGCTTTAGGTTGCTTGAATTGCTTTAGGCTTTAGAACTTTCTTCCTAACTCTCTCTCTAGTCGGCGGCTAATCTTTGTCGTTCCTCAGCAACATGGCGGCTATAATCTTATTTTGAATGAATAGATTAGGGTTTAGTCTAGGGTTGTTTATATAGAGGTTAGGAATTGATTAGGACCATTGATGTTGCTAGGTTAGATCGTAGCCATTCATTAGGAAGAGAGACCAATAAAAACCCGCCACCTAGCCCTAATGACAAAGCAAGCTTCTGAAAATCGGCCAAACACAGACCTGGCCAGCCAGGGCTAGACCAGACTTGGCCAGCAGGTCAGTTTTGACCTGGGCGCACTTGGCAGGTGCGCCAGGTCAAAAATGTACTGGCGCACTTCACAGGTGCGCCAGTGCATTTTTGTTCTGGCGCACTTCTCAAGTGCGCCAGTGCATTCTGACCCGTTCTTCCGGTTTTTCGCCCAACTTCGTTCGTCCATAACTTCTTCATACGATATCCGTTTTTCGAAAACTCGGACTCTATTTCGCGTATTTTTCCGAGACGAACGTAATGGCGTATCCCGTTTCCCTTAGTTCTTTGATTTGAATTTGATTATACTTTAATTCATGAATTTCACAGTTATAGAATTTTCGGGGTGTTACATTCTCCCCCACTTAAAAGGATTTCGTCCCCGAAATCTTCAAGTTAGGAGGAATGTAAATCCTAACATCCAATAATCCATCTACTCATCCATCAAACACGAGCATCCATTGTCCTTAAAAGACTTCTAATGCTTCATGATCATATGCGAAGTGTGTGTGTACATGTACTTATCTAATGCAAAAATCAGGCGGTCTACTGATTCAGTTGACCTCCTTAATGCGAATTATGTAAGTGCCATGAATCCATTATGTATGCAAATTTTCCTATTCATGATTCTACATGAGTGCACAACCATTCAATACAAATGCAACATCCATATGACAACACATTATAGTTCAACCACATACGAAAGCAAACATATATGCATATGCAATATGAAGTGACTGAGCCGATCTAAAACCTAGATTGTGTGTGTATATGCAACCACGAGCAACCACTAGCAATCACTTGCAACCACTTGCAACCATCATCCATAACATGTTTCAACTACATGTTTTCATCCAAAGGGTTTCTACCTAAAAGATAAGGTCGAGGAAGTATACCTAAAAAAGATAGATAAAAGCGCAACTTAAGGAAAATGGAAGATCAAGGATGTACCCTCGAACAGAAAAGGGTAGGCTGTACGGATTCTAGCTTCAGTTTCCCAAGCCGCGTCTTCCTCGGCGTCGCTCCATTGAACTTTGACGAGCTTGACTTCACGGTTGCGTAGCTTCTTTACTTCTGTTCCTAAGATGCGGGTTGGAACTTTTCTTATGATCGCTTCGCGTTCCACTTCGGCCTCTTCGAGGATATTTGGCTCTACCACTTCGGCTGACTCCATCCAATCTTTCGGGTAGCTCTAATCTATAGGACATTTTTCCCCATTTGTTCCTATCTAAAGGTATAGTCGAATGAAGCAAGTAAAAACTTTGTGCCTATTAGGCAATGTCAAAACTGAAAACCTATGCCACATATATATTGATTAGGAGAAGAACTCTCTAAGCATCAGCCCCGAAGACCGAAATCAACATCAGACTGACACCCAAAGAGTTACTCAACCCAACCACCATATATGATTCTAGGCAACTAAGCATGATGGACTCCTTTTAGGTCATAAGGGAGTCCCTTCCTAAGACCAATTTGTATCCTATAAAACCCAAAAACTTTAGTCAAACCAATGAACACCCTCGAGCCCCAACATGTGTTACTAACAGATGAGTCATACTCCCTATGTGGTTTGCAACAGAAATTGGATTGAGAATGGGACCGAGAGGATATACTCTTAAGAAGAGATATGATGCACGAGTCTAGTCTTCGATCTTCTAAGTCGCATTTCCTTGAGCTTAACTCCATTATGCTTTGTCCGTCTTTAACTTCACAATTTCGCCGCTTCTTAATCCTTGTTCCCAAAATATGAGTTGGAACCTTTTCCACTGTTGCCTCTCGTTCCACTTTCACTTACTCTCCTTCTAGTGTACTTGGCTCAAGCCTTAACTGCGTACTCATGGTCCCATGCAAGCTCTCCAAAATTCATTAGTGAATCTTGGATCTTGTTCACTTACTAGAAGGTATTCCACATAGATGAATTATCTCTTGAAAATAAACAATTGTCAACTTCGTGAGCGGAGCTGAGATTTTCGCAAAATCCCTTATGAATTTTTCGATAGAAACCCGCTAGTCCTAGAAAACTTCGGACCTCAGTTGCATTCCTTGGTGTCTTCCAATCCTGTACCGCCACTACCTTAGCAGGGTCTACTGCTAACCCTTGTTTGGATACTATGTGCCCAAGGAACCTCACCTCTTCTCTCCAAAAGTGGCATTTGGAGAATTTGGCTTTTAGTTGATGGACTCGCAAAGTTTCCATGATTGCCCTTAAGTGCTGAGCATGTTCCTCTTCACTCTTTGAGAAGATAAGGATATCATCTACGAAAACCACTAAGAATTTGTTGAGGAAATCTCTAAATACCCTACTCATCAGGTCCACGAAGTAAGCAGGTGCATTTGTCAAGCCGAAAGGCATGACAAGCCATTCAAAGAAACCGTCTGGGGTTCTGAACGCCGTTTTACCGATGCTATCTTCAGCCACCCTTAGCTGATGAAAACCGGTTGCTAAATCGAGTTGGGAGTAAACAGACGCTCCTACAAGCTGGTCAAATAAATCGTCAATTCTAGGGAGAGGATGCCTATTCTTTTTCGTTAGCTTGTTGAGCTCCCTATAGTCAACACATAGACGGAGTGAACCATCCGCCTTTGTAGCGAACACCACTGGAGCGCCCCATTCTGAAATGCTCCTCCTAATGAACCCCTTTTCTAGAAGCTCTTTAATCTGTTTACTGAGCTCTTTCCTTTCTCGTGGAGCCATATGTCTAACGGGCAACGCAACGGGCTTTGCATTATCTACAAGATATATGCGGAAGTCTATTTCCCGCTTCGGAGGCAAGCCCTTCACCTCTTCGAAGACATCCGGATATTCCCGGACCACTCTAACCGATTGCAAATTTTCAACAGAGGCATCTAGCGATCCAAGATAACTAAGCATAACCTCATACGAGGGATATTACAGGAAATTTCCAAAGTATTACCGAGCTGGGTTAGGAGCCTAACAACCCTTTTCTCACAATCAAGGATGGCCCCATTACGGGATAGCCAATCCATACCCAAAATCAAACCATACCCCGAAAAGCCCAATACAAAGGCACTACATTGAAATTCTACACTTAGAATAGAAATTTTCAATCCCACACAGATCATAGACAAATGAGCTGGGCCCCCAATTGGGTTTGAAACAATTAAGGGGTCCTCTACCATACTAGTTTCTAGGTGCAGAGATTCTACTAAAGCAGACGAGATAAAGGAGTGTGATGCGCCGGAATCAAATAAAGTGCGAACGGGGTGATCATAAAGATAAACTACACTTTCTACAGAAGTGTCTGTACCTCGCTGTTGCAAAGGTGGCGCTTCTAGCACATGAACCTGTGCCCCTGGGGTGGATCCAGTGCCCTGCCCCTGTCCTCGTTTCCTTGGGCAGTCCTTAGCCCTATGGCCTGTCTGACCGCACGAAAAGCACCCACCATTCTCCTCGGCCTTCTTTTTCCGGCAGTCCTTTACTAAGTGCCCCACTTTGCCACAGAAATTACACTTCCTCTTCTCTTTGTTGCCCTTTCCGCCCTTCTTAGAGTCTGTCTTCTCAGGGCAGCCTTTGCTGATGTGTCCAGTCTCCCCACAATGAAAACATTCTCCTTGCTTTCTTTTCCTCTTTCTACAATCCTTGGCTATGTGCCCTTCCGTACCACAAAAATTGCATTTCCTTTTTTTTCTCGTTTGTTATTATTATTGTTATGATCCTTTCTTGTTTGACTATTATTCGTCTTCCTACTCTGGGACTCTTCCGCTTGCTGGTTCACGTGGAGGAGGAGGAGTGAAAGCGTTAGCAGCTGGGGAGCAAGGTCTCCAGACATGCTGAAATAGAAAGGATAGATTCAAAACGAAGGATAAGAGATAGTTCCTATGGCTTTGGGGAGTGGACTTTGCCTTTTAAAAATAAAATGATATTTTTCTTTTTTAAAAATGCTTCTTTAAATTTCCTTTTTGAAAATAATTTTTCAAAACTTTTTATCTTATCTGGTAAACCTATGCTCTGATACCAAGTGAAACACCCCACCTCCGTTAGGGTCACTCTCAAAGGGAATGCCCTAATTTTGGTGGAGGTTTATAAGTACAAGTCACAGATATACAAGACAGATATAAGAACACATATTTGTAAAACAGCGGAAGAACAACAACTTTATTTCATTAAGTAAAATACGTGTTACAACAGCATCCTTTCCAAAAACATAACATAACACTTTCATAATCTGTCTTGAGTACATTATTTAAAGAAGCATAAATAAAACATAGACAAACTGCCAAAGCCCCATAGTGGATTGTCCAAAGCCATAGTTCAAAACAGGAAAGTCCAAGCAATACATTTCTCTTCTTCAAGCTGGATGTTGAGGCAGGTCAAGCTGCTGTGTTCCCTCCCTGAGGACCTGGGGGGGGGGGGAAACGGAAGAAAGAAGACGAAAGAAAAATAGAGTCAGACATAAAGCCTGAGTAAGTCTAGTACTACTTTGTCTATGAATAAAGAACTGGGTGTGATAAGTAAAACAGGAAGTGGGCAACACTATGAACTTGGTTAAGTTATCTAGGGTCGAATATACTATCGTACCCCATGTTGATCTCTGAACCCATATAAACTAGTTTCCAATTTGCACCCCATAATCAGGGTGATGTGATCCATTCAATGATGATCGGCTCCTACTCGCATAGTTACATGTGTCTTACGGCCCCCGATGTCTGTAGTTACCTATGCTGGTCCCACCATGGGGTGTATCAAGTCCCATAGTGGCAACCCGACACAACCTTAGAGTGCACAGGTATGCTACTGGTGTCCAGTGCTTTATTTTTCTGCGCCGGAGTGCGTGCACGCCCGCACACCGTTAGAACCTACACTGCTACACCACCGCCGTCGATTTGACCTCTTACAATCAGCCCAGTAATCGTGCCCCACCCTGCCTAGTTTCAGGGTATCCTGATACACCTTTTAGGGTTACTGCTGAAAAGGGTCCCCCGTTACTAGGTTTTCTATCTCTAGCCAACATGCTAAGTTGGTTAAGTGTTTCTAACCTAACCCCACCAGTCCGTTTAGTTTAGCATGTTCCATTTTGATTAAGTCTTTAGTCCACTTAATCCTAACAATCCTGACTCAGCCTTAATTGTCTTATTAAGACCCTGACCTCTCACATTAGACAGGTATTGTTGTGGCTGCCTGTTGCCGGTTGGTTCCGGGCAGTCTTACGCCACAACTCAGTCTAACCTCGGGTCCTTGCTGGGCTCCATGTTTAACCTCCCACATTGGATAGGTATTGTTGTGACTACTGGACAGCCGGGCGGTTCCGGGCAGGTTTACATCACAACTCAATCCAACCTCGGGTTAAACACATCGTATGTTCTACATTTACATATCTTGTCATTCTTCCTTATTTATATGTAAATATTTGCGGCCCATTATTAAGTTAATGGTGTAAAGATTACACCAACCACGGGCCCAACCCATACTTGAATTTGGGCCCTTCTATTTTATATTTTCATTCATTAATTCATTTTAACCCAACGTTATTTTCCCCCGTTTTACATGTCCGTTCATATATATTGGGCTTAGCCTTTTAAAGCCCAATTTAGCCATGCGAAAGGGGAGGCTTATGGCGTATACACAAAGAGGGGAAGGTGAGCGCATGAACTTGCAATACGACGTTGGAAATACAGAATAGATATTGGTGTACTTGCATAGTGGTAACATAGGTGACATGAATCAAAGCATGTGAACTTGCATAGGTTTAACTACAACATGAACCTATATTCTTATTTAGGCATAATGTCAAACATAAGCATGTCATAAATATTCCTAGCATAAGCATAGCATAATGTCAAACATAAGCATGGCATAAGTAAAGTTAACTTTGTTCATGGCATAAACATAACAAGTCATGTTCATAAGGTTTCTACATGCTTACAAAGGGGATACTTTGTTACAAAAGCATAGTTCAACTTAATCATGGTTTAAGTCTAATCATATAACGATGGTATAAATATACCTATGCATAAATATTCCTAATCATGGTGTTTGCTTTAAACTTGCAAAAAGGGATTTTTGAGTCTAACCTAGCCATGTCTCACATATGTCATCATATAATTCTTTTAAACAAGATAAACTTAATCATGGATTTCAATTGTGCCAAATATCATTCATAGCCTAACCATATTCACAAGCATGACTTAATATATGGATTATGGTGTCAAAATTCCAACATAGTTTCATATGAACTATAACAACCAAACTTGTCTCAATTGCTTGCAAAACGATTTATGCACAAAATATACATCATGACAACATAATAACAAAGCCACAAACTTGCATAAATTTCACTCAACTACATACATGTAGCTTCAACATAGATTACATAATTTGCGCAATATTCCAAACGTACTTTTTTGCATAGAACTACCGCATGTAGTTCTTTATAATGAATAACATAATTTTGCACAAACATGAATTACTTCCATTGCCACAATTCAAGCATACACATCAACACAGTTGTTTATTTATACCAAAGTAATACTCTACTTACAATCGTTGCGGTGAATTCTCTAATTAAGAGACACGATTCCTTTGTTGAATTGATTAGCTTTAGGTTGCTTGAATTGCTTTAGGCTTTAGAACTTTCTTCCTAACTCTCTCTCTAGTCGGCGGCTAATCTTTGTCGTTCCTCAGCAACATGGCGGCTATAATCTTATTTTGAATGAATAGATTAGGGTTTAGTCTAGGGTTGTTTATATAGAGGTTAGGAATTGATTAGGACCATTGATGTTGCTAGGTTAGATCGTAGCCATTCATTAGGAAGAGAGACCAATAAAAACCCGCCACCTAGCCCTAATGACAAAGCAAGCTTCTGAAAATCGGCCAAACACAGACCTGGCCAGCCAGGGCTAGACCAGACTTGGCCAGCAGGTCAGTTTTGACCTGGGCGCACTTGGCAGGTGCGCTAGGTCAAAAATGTACTGGCGCACTTCACAGGTGTGCCAGTGCATTTTTGTTCTGGCGCACTTCCCAAGTGCGCCAGTGCATTCTGACCCGTTCTTCCGGTTTTTCGCCCAACTTCGTTCGTCCATAACTTCTTCATACGATATTCGTTTTTCGAAAACTCGGACTCTATTTCGCGTATTTTTCCGAGACGAACGTAATGGCGTATCCCGTTTCCCTTAGTTCTTTGATTTGAATTTGATTATACTTTAATTCATGAATTTCACAGTTATAGAATTTTCGGGGTGTTACATTATATTTGTTTATTGAAATATATTTATTTGAAGTAATGTATTTGTATGCGGGGAGAACAGGTTAGAGGGATGTAACAACCTGGAAAATCCGAACCAATTTAAAATTTTTATTTTGGCAATTTTAATGAATTTTGAATATTTAAAATGATTTATTTTAAATAATAATGATGAGAAATTTATTTTGAATAGAATTAGAACGTATATATTTATTTGCATCGTCGTTTGAATATAAATATATATTTTAATTATAAAAGGAATTGAAAATGGCGCGGTAGTTTGAAAATTTGATTTCGAATTTCAAATGAATGTACAGGATTCAAAATAAATCGGATTTTAGCGAAACCAAAAATATTAGAATGTACCGAAAATATCTTTCCAATGAATCTGAAAAATTGGAATTTTATAGCCGGAATAAAAAGTTATGCCAAGTTGAAATTTCAGAATAGTCGTTATGGAAAATATAGCCCTTAAAAATAGAAATTTTGCAAACGACCTCTATTTTCGATGAAACCACTTTTGTTGGATCTATAGTGTCAAATTATTGTTAGATTCCAAGATTCATAATTTTTGGGTTTAATATGTGAGCGTGGCGAAGTAAAACGTGTTTTGACAGTTTAAGTCAATTTGGATCGACTAGAAAATGGCCATTTTTCAAACGGTCTCCAAATTTGACTAAATTAGTTTTGTTAGGACCGTATCGTAAATATGAAGCTAGAAATAGTTTTTCTGGAATTTTTGGGATCCGTATGTGACCCCAGTAAATTGAAATGTGCATTTAAAATTGAATATAATGATTTAAATGTTAATTTAAATGAGAACTGGTCGTAACAGTCGAATTGGCAAGCGGGACGTATCCCATTGTGTTCGGAATGGGGGTAATTGGCTAGGGATGGCAGGCGGTGGGTTCGATTTGGAGTTAAAATGTAAAACTAACATTTAGGAATTAATTAAATAAATAAAATATATAAAAGGGGTCAAACCCTATTATCCCAACACCACAGTCAAAATTAGAGAATCCCGCCAACTTTTCTTTTTGGGACCCGTCGCTCTCCCCCAGGCATCGCCAAAGCCACCCAGCACCGCCAGGCCGTCGTGGCCTCCTCTCCCACCTCCGACAATCGGCTGCACCCCCTCTGATCCTTCCTACTTCCTTTGTCTACTATCCACAGCCCCTTTCTCACCCCAAAAAAGCCGCAATCCTTCGCCGCCGACTAACCATGGCCCGCCACCGTACTACACCCCTCCACCTCCGCTTCTAGTTCGTAGCCGCCCCCTCGTCCACTGGGTCAGATCGTCGTGGGTCCCTCCATAGCCTCAAACCCCTCTACATCCATCGTGGACCGCCGCAGCACGCCGGAGCACCACCTCGACCATCCCCCGACCACCAGCAAGCCCCGGTGCCCCTCTGACCTTCACCAACGACCACCATGGTCTCCTCTGATCGAAATTTGTGAGTTTTTTATTTTAAATTCTTCGATTAAAACGGTTATTTTAAGCGAGATAAAGGTTAGATTTTTATATATGTGAAGTAATAATGAAAACATGATTTTTATATTGTAGGAATAATAAAAATATGATTTTTATATTATAGGAATAATAAAAATATGATTTTTATTGTTTGAAAGGTGATGTAAGAATATAATTTTTACTATATATAAAGTACTATAAAAATATAATTTTTCTAATGTGGTAGCGAAGTAAAAATAGAATTTTTACATAAGGAAAAGTATAGATTTTTATAGCGAAGAAAAATATAATTTTTATATACAAAGATGCGTTGTAAAGATATATGATTTTTATATATGAGGTGCCATTATAAAAATGTGATTTTTAATGTGAAATGCGGGAAAAGGTCACATTGGAATTTCGGACAAATCTGAACCGTTCAGAAATAAAGAATGGTGGAGTGGAACCCAAAGGTGAGAACTCCTCAATTTTATTTTATTTTCTAGTTAAAATATATACTAGGATGCAGACGGTGCTTAGCAGCACCCGACACCCGTTGTCCACAGACCATGGATGACTTGTTTGTTTGATTGATTGTGTTGTGAAAATTGATTGTGTGTTGTGGAATGGAATAAAATATTTTATAGTTAAAATATAATTTTTAACATGTATATGTAATAAATAAATATTCATAAACAAATGGGACGATTTGTTTATGTACACACATTTGACTGATACTGATTGGGACGATAAATTTTACACATCGCCCAACTGCACAAATAAAATTCATTATTTGTTGATTGAAACCCCACACGGGTATTGGGATGATATATGACATACACTAGTCCCAATAATTAGCTGTATGTCGATCGATTGATTGACAGACTATTATAAGCGTCAAATAATTGTATTTGATGCTTATGCAGTGTAGAATGCACTTTCGATGATGGTTGACTGTGTTTGATTGTTGTTGTATACATGTTGTATGAAATCCATATAATCACATTATATGGTAATTGACTGTGTCTAATTCCAGTTCAGAAAATAACGAATATTTTAATAGAATGAATATTTTAAAATAACGATTATTTAAAAATAATGAATATTTTAAAATAATATTCAGTAAAAGATCAAAATCTGATTTTGATGTCCGATTTGGGATGGACATGAATATATTTAAATATATAAAGCCGTGTTGATTAGATTAACGCCATTTTCACGTAAACGATATTTATATCGATTTTATTCATTTTTATAATGAATATTGAAAAGGAATTGATTTCCAAATCTAATGTTTTGAAAATATTATCATTTATATATATATATATATATATCGATGATATGTAATATTCAATTTTGATTTGAAATTGAATATGAAGTTGAAATCGTTTTGAAAACGAATTTAAAACGATTTATAAAATATGTTTTAAATGGAAATCGATGAAATATATTATATATATATATATATATATATATATATTATATAATGGCCTGAATAGAATGCGCCGCGCTGTAGCAGTTCGCGAATTTCGACCATTGGCCTCAAATGGACATTACGGGAGATCCGACCGTCGGATTCTCCTAAAACCAGAACCGTTGGGTTCGTATCGAAAAAAGCTTTCTAATGAATATTAGAGATTTGAAATCTAATGGTTGGATTTGGAATTATGTCAAAATCAAATTTGGAAAATGTCGCTGTAAGTGCAGTTCGATGGCCGTTTATGGAAATCGACTGTACGGGCCTTGATAAAATTATTAAAAATATCAATAATTAGTGTAAAATCATAAGAAATGATTTGGAAAGAAATTGATGAAAAATTCCATATTTGAAAGGATAAAAATATATTTTTATCGAAATGAACTAGTTATGAACTAGAATAATAAATCCAATGTTTTTAAATAATTAAATTGGATTTGAAATGGTTTTAAAAATAATTGGAATTTCCAATATATGAATTGGAATGGATTTGAATCGAAATTATCTTCGGAATATTTCGATATTGGATTCCGGGATTATACGGACATTGTGGAGGAATTTGGAAGATATATATATCGTTATTCCAATATGATATTTGTTGATTTCAGCATTTAATATTGAATATAAGCCGATATATCTTCTATTCAGAGCCTTGTATTTAATATCAAATGGGATTTTGGGTTTGTCGTGAATGGTGTCTTCACTAGCACTGTTTTTAAACCCAGCCGAGTTAAGAAAATTGGAAACTAACTAGAGATTAGCTAAGTTGAATGGTTTCCTGGGCATTGATCTGATGTTGGTTTTGGCCTTCGATGTTAATACTTAGGGAATTGTTCACTTGCTAATTTACGGTTAAAGACTGATGGAATGGAATGTGATTTTAGGTTTATGGTGAACCGTGTTTTAAAGGACATTAGTTCTTTAACCCAGTTAAAGACAGGAATAAGATTTTTGTTTGTCGTGAATGGTATCTCTAATAATACCGTTCTTAGACCCAATGGAGTTAAGAAAATCAGAAACTAACTGGAGATTATTTGAGTTGAATGGTTTCCTGGGTATTGATCTGATGTTGGTTTAGACCTTCGGGGTTAATACTCAGGGATTTGTTCACTTGCTAATTTACGGTTAAAGGCTGATGGAATGGAATGCAATTTTGGGTTTATCGTGAACAGTGTTTTAAATGACATTGGTTTTTTTAACCTAGTTAAAGAAAGGATACGATTTCCCAAGTTAAACAATCGTTAATATTGATTTTTGGGAAGATTGAAACCAAGTGGAGTTTTAATGCATCTTTAATTAAATTGAATTGATATCCAAAGGAAGAATAAAGAATAAATTTAAAGAATTTGTCTTTTATAAAATTAGTGGGAACCTTTCCCAAAGTAGATGAATATTTGGATAAAGAAATATTCTGGATTGGAATGAGGTGTATGTTGTGTTTTTATAGCACCTATTTATTATATACGCGAGTTATTCGGAAAGACCGGGTTTATTCCATTCTGAATAACTGATTCAACGATATGTCGAGGATGAGGACGGTGGTCGAAGACCGGAAGTCTTCACATCGTTTGGATGATTACTGATGTCTTGATTGGGCTGTACACCCAAGACAAGGTAATAAGTGGTGATCGTCCAGACGTATTTGGAGATCGATCGGATATGCGAGGGCCTCTCCCTTGTATTGGACATATGGGGGAGGAATAAGGTGCCTCCGGTTTCGTTCAGACCCAAAACAAACTTGTAAATGGATGTGTGTCTGACATCAGATTTCATTCTGTGTGATTGATTGACATTGGTTGCATAGCGTGAATTGCCTGTGTGGCATGCTAAGATGCAAATGATTAAGGCTTCTGTTGAAAAGCAGAGTCCTGTGGTTGATGATCAAAGCACGACTTTGATATAGCGTAACTTTGTGTAGCGTTAATTCGTGAGCCTCACACACCGGTGTGAACCAGAAATGGGAAAGGACCTCAGGGAGGGCATGCGTTTCCTTCTAGCTAGGAGTGGTGTCAACGTTTTACTAGCCCTGACATTTTACTTATGTGGATGATGGATTGCGAGGCGCCTCGGTTATAACTATCGTTCTGGGACCGATAATTTGGTCGGGATATGACCAGTTTACGCCCCATAGGGCGGAGAAACGCATTATTCAGGCATTTTAATCCACTCTGTATGGACCGGACCTGATGATCTAAAGGCTTGACAGAGTACTTGCCTGAGACACAGGCTAGAGCGTCTCGAAGCGGTAAGGACGATCCCCTTGCCTTGGTTCACAGATGGAAATCTAACTTCCAATACGTGACAATTGCGGTTTTGATTGTAGAGCCTAGTATTGGCGACATGATATATGGTACCCATACCGTCTAGGATTGGTACATTTACATTTGAAGTTGTTTTATACACTATGCACTTATAATAGTATCAAATGATTTGTTTTAACATACCAAGCATGTTTGGCTAATAAGGGAAAACCATATCCCCGGCTTGCGTTGCATTGGGTGTGATAGGACCTGGGTCTTATAATTGCTTCATTTTTTCAAAAAGCATTGTGCTGTTTTGTTATATACACTGGTATTCTTGGGAGGAAACCCATTCCGTGTTATACGGCATGGTCCCTTAATATATCCGATTTAAAGTAAAATTTTAAATAACTGTTTTAGTTCTCACGCCAGTCACATGACTGACTTGGAGTTTATTGTTTTAACCTAAACTCTGGGTGCCCCTATTTTCTGCACGGGCAGCTAGTAGTTTTGGTTTTGCAGATTTATATTCACAGGATCCTGATTTACAGCTAAAACCATATTCGGAAAGCTTTGTATCCGTGTATTACTTTCAGTTGTGTTTTTATTGTTTTTAGCTGCTATGTATTTAAATCTAATTTAAATCTCTGATATTGATCAATTGTGTTTGATTTATTCATACTCTGTTATATTCCTGTATTCTGATGAAATTGTTGTAATAAGAAATGAAATGTTCTTCTGTTTGTGTTCTGATTTGTCTTGTTCTCAAAGCAATCCGGGCTTTCCTTCACGGGGAAGTTCGGGTCCTTACAAGGGATCCAACTGGATTCACAAATTTATTATTTAGTTTCATATTACAATTGTATGAATTGTTTAACCAATGTGATTGGGTGATGGATTTGTTTGTTAATATAAATTCAACGGTTGTTTTGATATTAACCAAAGGGGCATTATTGGTTAAGTAATTGGCAGAGTTGGCCTAAAAATAAATTGTTTTATAAATAGTTATTTACCGTCAGTGAATCGATGGTAATGAAGTTATAAAAGTGATTTTATAACTGAAGATAGATTTTGGAAACTATTATTTTGAATAAAATTTAACAAAAGGGGAAATTAATATTTATTATTTATTATTTAAGTTTATAAAAGATAGTTAAATGGTTTTATAATTCAAATTCTTACATTAATAAGATTTATAACCAGACGAGTAGAAATTTACGAAATAGTTAAGAATTAGATTAATGGTTTTCAAGAGATGATTAAATAGAATTGTTTAAATTAATTATAGTATTAAAGGAAGGGCTAACTGGAGTTAATTAATGAAATAATCATGGTTTGAGTTGACGAAGTCAACTAACTTAATTGAAATTGGTTATTTGATTGTTTTGTTTTGAATTAATCTAATGAAATAGATTAATGAATATTTGTATTAATTTAATAAGATTTTAAAAAGAGATTTATTATTTATTTAATTACTAAAGGAAATAACAATGCCTATGCTAGTTAATGGGAAGTAAATTATTATTATAATTAATAATAATTTAAGAGGTAAATGTTTAAATAGAATTCATTTTAGTAAGAGTTGAAATGAAATTTAGTTGAATTTTGATAAGATGTTGATGAGTTTTATATTGAAATCAAGTTTTATAATAAAGTTACAAAAAGAGAATTTAAGCAAAGGTGATCGCTTAAATGAATGTTTTGTTGAATTAAGTAACGGAAAATGGGATAAAGAGGAGTTGTATATTTAACTTGTGATTTTCAACGATGTTCAAAAAAGGGGCGTGAGGTGAAAACATTAAGTTTTAATTTAACATTTCTTAACGAATTTGAAACGAGATTTTCAAAGAGGAAAAGGGTTAAATGAATCAAAAGTGGAATATAATGGGATGATATTAGTGTAATGGTTAAGATGTAAAAGGGAATTTATTTGAGAAATAAAATGTAATGTTATTTGAAGAATTTGAAAATAAATAACGGATTCCAAATTAAAATGGGCTTGAGAATATGAAATGATATTTCCATAGAAAAGGAAATAAAGGAAATTGCGAAAATATAATGATATTTCCAAAGTAAGAAGATGAAATTTAGAATGGGTTTATTCTAAAAAGGTAAGTGAGATTATAGTATTGTTGTAACGATTGTTTTACAAATGACAAGTTGAATCGATGATAAATAATGAATGTTGTAACTTATGTTTTAAAATAATAGTAAAATAGAAATTGGATACGGTTATTAATATTTTTCTAAATATTAGATTGAAATGGTTTAGAGAAGACTAATATATTGAAATGAGAATTTAATACCGTGTTTAAAAATATGGAACGTTTTAGAAGTTTAATCAACCGTTCGCTAATTATTTTTAATCAAAAGGGGTAAAGTGATGCTAAGTACTGAACCAATGAATTTATTTTATTTTTATGGTTGAATGATTGTTTATTTGATAGTTAAATAACTGGCTATCAAATCTGGCCAATACGATTATTGGTACGGAAAGTCCGAGATCAAATTTATATTTGAAAACCATTCCGACCAGTAAACACGTAAACGTTGAAGATATCATATGTTGATCGAGATGAAGAAACTGAAGACCGTGGATCTTCATAAAATAGTAGAATAACTTATAATCTCTGGTTTAGCGGTCAGAGATATACTGTGACTCTGTCGTGGTTGAAATATATGAATTTGCAAGGACTACTCACTATCGATCCATAGGGTGATTTCTGGGATGTTATAGGAAAGTGCCTTCGGTTCATCCTTTTCCTGAATGACTTGTATGGATGAATGTCTGACAGAGTATTTCCTATAAAACCACGTACATTAATTTTTACAAACATATTTCTGTTAGTGGTGGAAAATGGCCGTTCTCTTAGCTTAAGACCGTAGTATTTTTGTGAAGGTCAATTAGTGATTTGACGGATCTGATAATGTGGCATTCAAAGTAAGTGATGGTCAGATGTTCTAGGGGTGAATTCTAACCTCAAGCCTTACCATACGAAAATGACAAAAATCTGGCAGGCAGCATGGCTAAGTGGGCGCTCCCATTAGGGTGTATAATCACCAATCTAGAGAAAATTTATTTTGGTCTTTATTCTATTCAATGCTGTTCCTTTTCGGGAAACGGTTGCTAATCCCAACCGTTGGTGATATACATTTGGTGATTTACATTCGATACACTCAAGAGAAATGAGTCGTCGGTCATGTGTGGGCTGGGTTGCAAGACGTTCTTGTTGAACCTAGTGTATTCCCCTCTAGAGATACACTATCGGAAGGTGGTTCCATACCTTGTCATAGTCGGAATCCAATCTCTAATAAGCGCCCGCGGTTTTGATTATATACTATATATGTGGAGCGTGAGATGCAAGCTTTCCGCTAGATTTCTATTTATTTGTATCTAGACAATATTATAATATCAGAAGATATATATATATATATATATGACTTCAAAAATGTTTTGGGTCATCGTAAGATAAAAGCCGTCCGTATTTATGTGTGGATTTGGTCTTACGATTATCTTTTTTTTGAAAGATTTTGAACTTTAAAATCAAGTTGGATGATTACCCTTGAAACTTAGTGTGTTTTTCTCACTCTGGTTCACCAGACTGACCCGGTGTTTGGAATGCTCGGGTTAGACCGAGTTGTGCAGGCCTAGGATATCAGATGCTCCGAAGTCCAGAGACGAGCTGGAGGTGTCTAGACGTATGATATCTTGTATTTCTTTCGCTGCGTGAATGTATATGGGGACAGATTATTATAACCATCCAGATATATTGATGTACTCTGATGATTATTGGCATTTATTTCAAAGCTCTCAATAAAGTTTTATTTCTATATTATATTTTGTTCCGTTGCGATGTGAGATTCTGATTCAGTTGTGTTGGTTAATTGGATCTTCTTCTTCTTCTATTCTTATATTTCTCTTTCTTATCTCATCTTCTAAATTCATTCTATTAGCATCTGTGTTTCCAGTACAATTTGGGCTGGAATGGTGTTGTTTGGTCAGCTCGAAAGGTACCAGAATTTTGGGTCGTGACATACATTTTTGGATTTATTTCATCTATTCCATTATCGGATCCAAGCGAGACATCAGCAATAATCCAAACAATGTGAAGATCTCCAGTCTTCAACCACCGTCTTCAATATCTTCGACTTTTAATCATCGTATCAATTTTTCAGATTGGGTTGAAAATCCGGTCTTTCTGAATAACTATCACTTATTTAGAATCAGGTGACATATAAAGATATCAAATGCCTCATTCCAATCCAGAATATTATGTTATTCGAATATTCTTTACATTGGGAATTACTCTCACAAATCTTATCAAAGATTTACATCATTTATACTCTTGTTTGAATTTTCTTTGGAAATCATTTCAAAAGATTTTATAATATATTTTCACAAACTTAACTCAAATTAAGGTTTATAAGCCTTATCGGTATTATCGAGTCTTACACAAAAGATAATATCTCATATCGTTATCCTATTCCCAACTTATTCATCTCATGGAGCAAAACTGGTGATACTCCATATCTAACACCCATCATATTTCCAGTAAATTTTATTACTTCTTTTCATTCCAAATCTAATTAAATATTTAATAAAACTCAAGCACAGTTTTAATCCTTAAAAATAACTATTTAATGATCATTCAACTTTAGGAAATTAGTCCTGCCTTTAACTAGGTTAAAGAATAAATATTATTCAAAATATCATTCATGATAAATCCAAAATCAACTTTCATTAAAATTGGAATCTTCACGGAAATCGTATTAGTTTATAATCGATATAAATTTCCGTAACTCAGACTAATACTATAAGCGGAATAACGACAAAGCCTTTGAAATTCCTTAAATAGTAAAGGTCTTCCTCCATGGAGGTTCTTCTCGATTATCACTAAATCGATTTCCATTCAATTCCAATTTAAAATATTTAACTGGAAACGTTACTTTGGAAAATTACATTAAATCTTAACTAAAATATTTATTCCATAAATTCCAATTTCAGTTGGTTTTAAAGCAGTGTTATTGAAGACACCATTCATGGTGTGTTCCTAACCCATTTGATATCAAATATAAAGTTTTGAATAGAAATTGTATCGATGCATATTCAGTATCAAATTCTGAAACCAATAGATACCGTATAGGGAATAACGATATCTATATCTTCCAAATTCACCAAAACTATATCTGTATAACTATGGAATCCAATATCGAAATATCCGAAGATTATTTCCATCAAATCCAATATTCATACATTGGAAAAACTTAACTTGGTGAAGTATTAATTAACTTCAAATTGTTTCAATCACTTTTGTCAAATCGCAAAGTTTTACAAAATACTTTTCTACTATCCAGGACTAAATATATTTAGTTCAAATCACTTTTAAATCATTTATTATGATTTATCAGAATTTTCCCTATTTTTAATAATTTAAAAACAGCCTAATTTAATAAAAAACCATTTCAGGTCTTTAACAGCAATTGTGTTGTCTTTATTCAATTTTGATTTGAATTTATCTCAAAATATAACAGTTAGATTTTAAAAAAATTCATTTCATATGAGATTTCTTTTCATTCTAAAGCAAACGTATTTCGTTTCAAGAAAATCCGACGGTCGCATCTCCCGGTATGTCCATTTGAAGTTCATGGTCGAAATCCACGAACGGTCACTCTACAACACGTCCTATTTGACCCATTTTATTGTTTATAATAAATTATTTGATTTCGTTTAAAATTTATTTTATGGAACATTTATAAACTCGTTCGAAAACATTTCAACTTCAAATTCAATTTTAAATCAAAATTGAAGATTCCATATTATTATAATATTAAAATAATAATATTTTCAAAATATAATATTTTGAATTCCAAATTTTCTTGACATCCATTATAAAAATAAATAGGATCAATGGAAAAATCCATTGAAGTTAATAACGTCATTTATATACCTAAATCAAATTAACTTTCATCTGTTACTACTCATTTCAATTTAAAATTAGAAACATACCTCAGTTAATTAAAAATTAATTCAAATCAAATTCTAACTTTTAACGAAATTTATTTTTAATCATTTAAGCCGTCTATCCAAACCAATTTGAATTTCAAATTCAAACTTCCATTTTCGTTGAATATCTCGTTAATAAAATATTCAAATTAAATTCCAAATTGAAATCAAATTCAACAATTATCATATAATTAAGTTTATATGGATTTCACATATCATTGGATTTCATATATCTTTAACATCCATATCAACTACTATCCATCAATTAATCATTATAATATAAGCATTTTCGTCGTTAACGCTTATATTCACAGTTTTAATAATAATCACAGTAAAAACTGTAAACATCCATCAACCACAAAAAAAATTGCAATAACATGCAATCAATACATATTTAAATATGATTATTATAACATAACAAAACAGTTGGGTGAGAGTTCTCACATCGATCGGTTCGAAATCGTTGTAAAACAATCGTTTTTCGATAGTTCAATCAGGCATTTTATTTCACCACAAATTGCAACTAGCTCCAAATCTCTCCAAGTCAAGTTCTTTGCGAAGCTCTCGTCCATACTGTTCAAATGGATCCTATTTCGTTGAATTCTGATCAAGTATAGAAAAGTTATTAATTTGCTAAGTTGGTAAACATCACACAGTCATTAATGATTAAATTAATTATAATATTACTTAACCTTAAACTAATTAGTAATTATGCATCCTTAATTTATCTCCTCCCACGCAAGCTCCAGGTTCGACTGCCTCTTCATGGACATTGCCGCTTCTTGTTGCTTCAACATCTCCTCCTCCTCCTATCCACTAAAATTCAGTAAAAAATAACCAATATTCTTCTTTCAAACTCTTCTACAATCTCATGCCAACATCACCCACTGTGCACCCAAGCTCCAAATCGCGTTCAGAATCCCTAAACCACGCTGCATAATGCTAGGTGCACACTAAATTTGCTCCAATTATTCCCAAAAATTCACAAACGATGCCTCTTCATGCCATAAACACCACTACAATCTCAATTTCAACCATTAACGTCCTAATCATGTCAAGTCGCGAACCCTATGTCACGAACCGTGCGCTGTATAAAACCGCACCAGCCCAAACATTCATCGCACCTTATAAAACCCATATAGAATCAAAGATTATATTCTAAGGATCTCAAGTACATATATATGGTGATTTTTGGACTCATGTTTTAATTACTATGATTTTTAAATTTGGAATAACTAATGTTTTAGCAGAAGAGGAAGTGTGATTTTGACTAAGGAATGAATTAGGTTAGGGTTAGGGGAGGAATAAGTTATTATATAGGGTGGATTTATATTTTTTTTTTGATTTTTAAATTCATTTTATCCAATCGTTGTTTACATTCATCATTTAAAACTTCGTATGGCTACATACAAATCCCGTTTTCGATGAAAATTTACATACAGATAAATTTGACATTACAGACTTAACGAAACTTGTTTCACCAGATTCCGAGTCCGTTTGCTCCAAGTGCGTATTTTTAAAGTCAAATTATTAATCATTTCATGTTCAAATTCCGCACGGTCACATACTAACTCCATTTAGCGTAAAATTTGAAATCTAGCAATAATTTAATATTCCGGATCCAACAAAGTTAGTTTCGTCGAAAATGGAGGTTGTTTGAAAAATAACTATTTTTAAGGCTGAAAT
The DNA here is from genome assembly GCA_030737875.1 of Allium sativum. Classification (NCBI taxonomy): domain Eukaryota; kingdom Viridiplantae; phylum Streptophyta; class Magnoliopsida; order Asparagales; family Amaryllidaceae; genus Allium; species Allium sativum. The sequence goes on along the minus strand of CM060918.1, from coordinate 157,052,292 downwards.
AAAACTAATAAAATATAAATAAATGCAAAAACAGTTCAATTTAATAATAATAATAAATTAATATTATCATATATAACCAAATAAAATATCATTTGGTTCCAAAACAAACATACTGGGGTTTTTAATTCGATGTTTTCAAAAATTCAGGTCAAATTGATATTCAATATTATAATTAATTTTTTTTATTTTTTAATAAATTGTTATAATTTATAAACAATTCATAACGAATTTTTGAAAATTTATATTGGACATAACTTATAATTTATAACACAAAAACTCGATTTTTTACTTTTGTTAGAAAATTAAAATTCAGTAGTCCTAATGTTTCTTGTTTCAATGAAATTCGACTTATATTGAATTATGTATATTCAGTTTAAATTCAAAATTGAATATGTCAAACTACCGCGATATTATGAGTTTGTTTTATAATTAATATAAATTTCTACATTCAAACTTAGTTTTAAATGAATTCTAAATCGTTAATTCTCAAAATAAATCATTTCAAATATTTAAAATTCATTAAATATTTCTTACTAAATTTTGGGTCCCTACAGTTTCCATCTAGCTGAAAAGTGATGCCATGGTATGGAGGCCAGGCAAATTTATTTATGTAAATGTTGGAATCGAGGTGCTTCGGAAGATGGTTAAACAACGACCAAGGTGACGGTCAGAAACGACCGGGGGAACGTTATGTTTAGGAAAGATTCTAATTACCCCACTAGTGCTGGCTGGCTCTGCTGCTCAGAAGGATCACATGCGTGTGAATCCTGGGACATTTGTTAGGATGTTTCGAAAGGATATGGAATATCCTTTGCCTTGGTTCATTGATAGAATCCAATCTCCAATACGAGTCTTGCGTTTTTCAGTTGTAAACCTATATGGCGACATAATGGAATAGGACATTATGCCGTTTAAGATTGATACATTTATTTTTGAAATTAATTTCCACACTTAGACACTAATAATAATATCGAATGATTTTCTCGTATCAAGCATGTTTGACTATTATAAGGTAAAACTCTATCCTCCGGTTTACGTTGCATTGTGTGATGGGACTTGAATCTTATAATAACTTCATTTTTCTAAAATCATTTTGTGGTTTTTTGCATTGGCAATTGTGTGGAGGAAACCTGTTCCGTGTTATGCGGCGTGGTCCCGTGATATGCCTTACTTTTAAATAAGTTAAGAATAATTGCTTAGAGTTTCTCATACAGTCCTATGACTGACTCGTAATTCGTTTTTCCCTTGTAAACTCGGGTTCCCCTATTTCTGTATAGGAAGCGTAGTATCCGGGTAATTAGCTTAGATCCTTTCTGGAGTTGTGTATGGAAGCCACTTATGGAAGCTGGTTTTAGGATATGGAGCTGGAGCAAGATATGGATATTCTTTTGGACTCTCCAAAACTCTGTCATGTTGATTATAGTTACTTCCATTGTATATTTATTTGCTTGTTGCAACTATTATGTATAATTATTAGGATCCTATGTGCTGTGTTAAACTCTGATATAATCTTTAATGTAATTTGATGTACATTATTATGCGATGTAATGCAATGTTTTATCTTCCGCTGTTATATTAATGTGTTATATTACAAAGACTATCTATTCTTACATGGATAAGTATAATAGGTCATCACAGGGTGGCATCAGAGCTAAAGGCTGACCTTAGTTCTGGAGTATAACATATTAAAGGACTCATCAGAGATAGAATCAGTAGTATTCTAGGATGAGTGACTCATTAGAGATAGGGTTAGCAATACCCTAGAATGAATAGAGCAGATTTACACACACTTGGTAGACACATTTATATTCATATATGTCTCTATGCTCTTACAATTTCCTTAAGATGTCTTTTATGTTGCCTAACTCTTTTCTTACTGTGCAGATATAGTGTAAAATGAGTGACGGAAGAGGAAGAGGTAGAGAAAGAGCAAGGGGTAACTCTGCAGCTGAACAACCAAACCCCATAGGAACATCAAATGAGGCAGTTGTGACATCGCAGCAAAAACTAGATTTAGAAGTTATAGCAAAAAAATACAAGAATTTGGGAGGGGTACCATTCTTGGGAAAGGAATCAGTGGTAGAAGCAAAAGCCTAGCTATGCTCTTGTGAAAGAATTTTCACTAGCTTAAGGCTAAATGGTGAACAAAAAATATTCTTGGCCTCTTGGTTACTCAAAGACGAAGCTTTGATTTGTTCGGAAACCAGTTACAATGTTAAATCCAAAAGGAAATTTTACTTGGATCATATTAAAGAGGTTTTTGAAGAAAAATTCATACCACTCGAAGCAATATCCCGCTTGTATTATGAATTCTCCAACATGAACAAGGGGACATGACTATTTTGGAATATCTAAATAAGTTCAATGAGCTTTCCCATTTTGGCTCAGAGTTGATTCAAGTTCCGATAAAGAAGAACAAAAGGTTTATAGATGGTCTTCAAAGAAAGTACAAAAACAGGGTTACCACCCTTGTAAAGCTCCATTTTGTAGAAATGGTGGAAATGGCGTGCCGCTATGAAAATATAGACAAACAGAATGCTTTGGAAGAGAAAGAGAAAGGAAATTCTAGGAAAAAGATAAAGTTTGAAAGTAAGAAACCTGAAGTAAGCAAGTAAGGAAATAAATCTAAAGAGGATTGGGTAAAGAAAGACACATGCTACATATGCCACAAAGTGGGACACTTATCGGCAGAATGCAAGTCTCTAAAGAAGTAGAAGAAGAATGAATCTGAATCCAGCAAGAAGTTTCAAGAGAATAGGGAATGCTACGATTGCCATAAGGTTGGCCATCTTGCAAAGAATTTCCCACTATTGACAAAGTCTGAAGTTGCTCATGCCTACAACGTGACAGATGCTCCAACAACCTCAACTGGTGGGACATGTACGAAAGTTCTAGAAGGTACACTTACTGTTAAAGATATTCTAGTTTAAGTGTAGTGTTATATTAGTGCATTACGTAATTTTATTTTGAGTAAAAGGGCTAAGAAACTAAATCTAGACCTCAAATATCTTGAAAAATCTGTTTGCATTAGAAATCCAATAGAAGGTTCCATTAACCTTTGTCTATATTGTAGAGTGTCTATCTCTTATTCTCATTATCATTTCCCTTTGGCTTGGATGTTTAAGATTTTACTGGGTTTTATATTATACTTAGAATGGATTGGCTGACACGATACAAGGCGAATGTTAAGTGTGTAGAAAGAGTAGTTAGAGTGAAATCCAAACTTGGAAACTTTATCAAAATACCATGTAAAGGCCCAAGTTTAAATAGGGATAAATTTTGGTATGCTCTCGATGTTTCCCTCACTCCCTTAGAAACCATCTCGGTTGTTTGAGAATATGCGGATGTGTTCGAAGAAGTAAAGAGTCTTCCTTTACAAAGGAGATTGACTTCAGGATTGATTTGGTTCCAAATGCGAGGCTAGTTATTTGTTGTGAATTAGAAATATGGCGTGATAATTGCTATTGGAAGATAGATCAAAGCTTTTGTTGAAAAGAAGCGCTTTATGGGCATTGACTCTAGGGCCTCACACCCCGTAATGAGCCAAAAACAGGATGATGGACCACAGAGATAAGGAATAACGTTTTCCTCTAGCTGAAAAGTGATGCCATCGTATGGAGCCTAGGCAGATTTACTTATGTGGATGTTGGAATCGAGGCGCCTCAGATAATGGTCAAACAACAACCAGGATGACGGTCAGATATGACCAAGGGAATATTATGTTCAGGAAAGATTTTAATTACCCCGTTCGTGCTGGCCGACTCTACTACTCCGAAGGATCACATGCATGTGAATCCCGAGACATTTGCCAGGATGTTCTGAACGGATAAGGAAGATCCTTTGTCTTAGTTCATTGACGGTATCCAATCTCCAATTTGAGCTTTGGGTTTTTCAGTTGTAAACCTATATGGCGACATAACCGGATGGGGAATCATGCCATCTATGATTGATACATTTATTTATGAAATTGATTTTCACATTTAGATACTAATAATTATATCAAATTATTTTCTCTTATCAAGCATATTTGACTATTATAAGGTAAAATTCTGTCCTCCGGTTTGCGTTGCATTGTGTGATGGGACCCGAGTCTTATAATAACTTCATTTTTCTAAAAAGCATTACATGGTTTTGTGCACTAGTATTCATGTGGAGGAAACTCATTTCGTGTTATACATCGTGGTCCTGAGATATGCCTTACTTTTAAATAAGTTAAGAATAATTGCTTAGAGTTTCTCATACGAGTCCTATGACTGACTCGTATTTTGTTTTTCCCTTGCAAACTTGGGTGCCCATATTTCTACACGAGCATCCTAGTATCCAAGTAATTAGTTTAGATCCTTTTTGGATTTGTGTATGAAAGCTACTTATGGAAGATGGTTTTGGGATATGGAGCTGGAGCACGATGTGGATATTCTTTTGGACTCCCCAAAATTTTGTCATGTTGATTATCGTTACTTCCGTTGTACATCTATTTGCTTGTTGCAATTGTTATATATAATTATTAGGATCCTATGTGTTATGTTAAACTACGATATAACCTCTGATGTAATTTGATGTACATTATTATGTGACGTAATGCAATGTTTTATCTTCTGTTATTATATTGATGTGCTAAATTCTAAAGACTATCTATTCTTCCGATGATCGAGAGAATGGGTCAATACAAAACTAAGAAGATGCGAGGCTCTGGATCCTTAACTTTTGCAAGGGCATTGTTGAAGCGTTCAAGGTTTCTGTTAAGAGTCTCCCTCGTGCCCTGGTAGGGATTAGAGAGTGTCAAGCGTGTACTTTGGTCTCACGACTTGCATCCTGAACTGTTTTACCAACTCGATAGTAAGCTACTCGAAAGTAGAAATGGATCTCAGTAGGAGTCATGAGAAATAAAGAAGAGCAATGCCTTCAAGGAAGGCAAGGAATCATTTGCATTTAACAACGTTAGTGGCTCGACTTGAGTCCATCTGCTATCCATAGAGGTTCAAGAAGTTACAGGGAAATGTCATGGTCGTGCAACATCGTGGATGACCCGAGTGAAGAGGTTACTCCATGTATTGGTTTCCCAAATGTCGTTCACATACCCCCGCATTTCTCTCACGATCCTCCAGACCATGTCGGTGAGAACCGCGAGCTAAACCTCCACTAGATTCCAACGGTCATAATCCAGCTCGGGAGTTCGGGGTTGTGGGCGCCTTCTGGGATGAACATTGGCATCATATTCAGGTAGGTCTTCAACCTTGATTACTTGTATCTGTTGAGGTTGGTTGGAAGGAACTTGAGTCTGATTAGCTACTGGATGCGTAGGCGCCAAGTTCTGAGTGATGATAGGAAGGTTTTGTCACAGAGGGGTTTGGTACTAGGTCCTGTTTCATCGTTAGGACCCAACAAGAAATAGTCATCTTGACGCGTTCCCGCACTAAAGGTGATGGTAGTTTCATTACCGTTACCATTTTTATTTCCGTTGACATTTATGCTCCTCCTTTGGTTACGGTTTTCATGGTAGATGTCAGAAAAAAATCATTCCGAGACATTCTGTTGACGATGAGTATTTCCACTGACTTCGAGGCAAGCGACATTGTGTTGAGCATTTTCTTAGAATCATCACATCAACTCAATATTTGTTTTCATTTGATCATTCAGCTTTTTCTTCCTTTCATTCAATTTTCTACTAAGTTCTAGAAATTGGGCTTAAGTAACCGGAGCCTCGGGATTGAAGTAGGAAGTGATTTCCATATCGATCGGATTTCTTGAAGGTTTAGGCTGAGGGGAAGTTTCTGTGTGAACAGTAGTGCAAGTTCCAATTATGATGTTCTTTCCATTTCTAACCACTGTAAGCGAACTCAAGAGATAGGTCCAAGGGACCTAAGCAGCATTTCTAGTTCGAAATGTGAGACTTTAGGAAAAAGGTAAGGTTTTGAGTTTTTGAGTTCTTAGTGAAAGCACCAGAATGTTGATGCGCAAAATTGCCAGAACACCCAAAGATTTTCAAGTCATCGAAATAAAGTTTCATGTATGGAAAATTAATATGCAGGAAGTAAAGAACACAATATTTATAGTGGTTTGGTTTGGATTGAATCTACGTCCACTTTGAAGTCTTTACAGACTATTCACTATTTAGGAAGTACAATGGTAGATTTTATCATTACAATTGTTTACAATGGAATTGGTTGTGATTAGGTTCTATATAGTCCTTGTTTTCCAAAGTTCTTTCACAATTCGGGAGTTCAAAGCCTTGAGTGTTTACACCGAAAAATGGCCTAAACACTAAAGGTACTAAAATTGTACTTCACCAAAATGGTAGGGAAATAAGTGGAGCCGTACTTAACAATAATAAAAAATGAAAATGTGAGGAAGATAAAATAGAGAGAAGGATTAGAGTGGTTCAGCCTTATATTAGGCCTACATCCACTATGAAGATAGCTTGCATTCTTATAACGGGGATTAGAAAACACATAAACTCTTTTTTTTCATACATCTCTATACCCACTCAATATACTCTCATTCATACATTTCAATACTGGGATTTTATGAGAGAATGGTAGAGTTTGAGGAGGAGAAGGATGGGTGAATGATTGAGAAGGAAGATGTCTTTGTTTCCCCTAATTACAAGGTTGTACATGACGCTATGGCCAAATGGGTGATAGAACTTCGAGTGAAGAAGATGATCATTACTTCCAAGTGTTTGATGAGTCACTGAGGATAGAATTTAGCAGCACTTTGTGGCTAGAAAGATTGGATCCCCTTTATGCTGGCAGCCATAGCATATTTATAGGCGAGCTCCCTTGAGCAAGTGATATGAGATCTGTATATGCAGGCTACGGGTCGTTCATCTCTTTAATTACAAACGTGTCATCGCCTAGCTATAGCCAGCTGTCCATAGCTGTTTCCAGTTGTCATGTGCGAGTGATTCTATGGGAGCAAGGGTTTTGGGTGGACGGATGATCATGATTTTCTGATGCGGCTATGTCTGATCCTGAGTGAGCAGGCGATGACCTTTTTTAGTCTGGAGGTGACTGACCAAGGCTTGCGACTTGAGATGTAAGTGCGCTCTTTCTAAGAACTGGTGTACGACCGACCGGTAGGTGGTTTCTAATCAAAGTGTTGGTGTTCGACTAGCAGGAAAATATGAGCGATAGGAGTTGCAATCCATGAGTGGTTGTTAATTGCTCACGCGACCTTGACTCCTGCTCTGATACATGCAACCGAATTTTGATATTAGGTCAAGCGTCTTCCATTGTTGTGGGCAATTTGCTTTGTTTTGATTCTCGAGCGGCTTTGTTCTGATATGAACGACCGACTTTTTCTTTCCCGCCCGAATCACAACTCTTTTCTATTTTGGTTGAAGATATGAGCACATAAGACATTGCAGGTGCTTGTTTTGTAGCTCAAACCTAGGCTCAGTCTTGCTCTGTGTAGTTCTTTCCGTCCTTTGTGAGTCGCTCAAATGCCTTGGACAATACTATGCGCGATCGACCCTAAAGGTGTTCGTTTTGTATCTCCTACTCAGATCTTATAACTCAATGTGTGTATGGATTTTTTGAGGGATTAACACTTGCCCCTCAAAGTTCGTAATTTCTTTTAGCAAAGAATTATTGGCTTCAACATAATTGATTACAACATTGTTTGGCAGGTCTAACTCGCTCATCGAAGGGTCATTCGTGCAAAACTTAGGATTGTTCCACTGTGGTGGGCTAGTAACGTCTCTTTCTATGAGTGAGGAGTCTGATGTGTCTTATCATGCGAATAGTCGAATTGTGGGGCGCCAGCTAGAGCTTGACGAGACAGCTCTTTGCGTAATCGAGTACTAAGATGACATGGTGAGAATGCTCTGGAAGCATGCCTTTTAATCTCCCCCTTGTTTACTTTTAACATCCTCTTTTTTGCCTTTTCTTTTCCGGAAATTCATTCGACTGTAGGCGTGCTCCCCCGAGGATTTTACCAGGTAATCCATGCCTTCTAATCCTTCCATGGCTCTTCTTCAAAAGATTTTGGCTTTGTTATCTCATTATTTTGCTTAGCGCTTGCAGCAACACCTATTTATCTCGAGCAACTTCCTTTCAGATCCGAAGCATCATGATCTTTTTGGGTGAGTTTTTCCCTTTATTTTTCCTCGTTTTGTTTGAGTACTTATGCATTTCCAAGCTAGGATGCCCTGAGTGTGGTCTGATTGAGTTAAACACGAACTTGGGATTACGAACTTGGGGTTTTGGCGATAGTCAAGTTTTGTATAGCAAAGATGTCGTTTCTGTAATTATCTTGAAAAATCTGAACCGTTTGGTGGTTTTCTTTGAAATGTTGATGTCGGTATTACTTATAAGTTGTTTGATGGAATGCCCTAAGATTCTCTGGTTGGAGTGCTTCTGTTCCTGTCTGAGTTTATATCGATTTTCCTTTAAAATAGGTCGCCCAAGGATGGAGTTCTTCATGTCTAGGAGACTTAGGAAGAAGTCGATGGGAAAGGCTGGTAGCAAAAAGAGGCTTCAAGGTAAAAACGACCTAGGTGCGACTGATACTCGAAGTCATCATTCATTAAATGAATCCCCTATTCCAGATGTCCAGATTGCTCTTGGTCGTCCACCTGTTGTTTCTTCATCCATCACTCCAAACCCTACAACTGTCCAGAGACCTCTTCATGTTCCCAATCCTTGCCATCCTGAACTTGCTGAGCAGTTTGAGGGTTGGTGCCCAGCTAGCATGCGTTCTGATGTGTATATAGATCCATTTGATAAATGGATTATTGCAGGCAAAATGGATGCTATGAAGGACTGCATATTGGCTGATTTCAATCAGTTGGAAGCACGTCCGAATCTGGTCGAAGACCTTATCATAAATGTCAGGGGTTACATTGTAAAACAGTTAGGTGCTTGGCATTCTCTTATTGAAGATCTTCATAAGGCAAATAAAGAGAATGTTGATCGACTCCATGCTTTGGAAAAAGACAGGCTCGAGCTCGTCAAGGCTCTTGAATCCAGGGAGAAGATCATTCCTTATCTCATCTGAATGCTGCGTCTTGGTGTTGTTTTATCTTTTTTTATTTTGGTTTTAATTTAGGGTGATACTTTTAGTCTAGTTTGTGTATGTGGGAGCCAGCCTCGCTCGTTATCGTACGTTTATATTAGTAACTTTTATGGCCTGTGTTGGACCTTAATGTGATGTGGTTTTGTTATGAAACCTAGCTATCTTTGCGTTAGTGCATCACACGTTGCACCTTTATTTTGATTTATATGTTTGGTTGGGCACTTTGTTAATCGTATGGTTGCACCCGATTTTTTTTTCCTTTTACAAGACTTACTCAAGTCCTGAAGTTTATTATTCGACGCAAGTTATTACGCGTTTGTATTATTACAAACGTGTTTGGTATCTTTTATTAAGTTGTATTCAACCCCGCGCCTGACTAATCAGGTGGACGAAGCCCTTCGGAGACTGGTTTTGAATATGTGCCCCCTGGAGAGGTCTTGGGTTAAAACATTTCGATCCATTCTAGGCCCTGTTTGATAACATTACTTTAGATACTCAAAAAGATCCTATAATAGATACGCCCCTTTTGGCTAGGATTTCAGTACCCCTTGCGGCTAGGATTTCTGTTACCCCCTTACGGCTAGGATTTCTAATTGCACTGGTCTTTCCAGCATGTTTGTGGGTCTTTCCGATACTAGGACCGGTGTTTTCTAGCCTAGATTTTTTTATTGCATTGCCTCTATGAGGTGGACATTAGTCCTTGCTACCGAATTTGATTTCGGTTTTAAGGAGCTCGTGTCCTACACCTGACAAGGCGCCTCTTTAGGACTAGCAATTTTTATCTGTGGAACAGATTTGGTAATATTCTTGCATTTCCAACGAAGCCTGATGCCAATCCCTCGAATGGATGTTTGCTAAGAATTCTGCATATTCCATAGCGAAGGTACGGCTTTTTGACTTGTCGTTTGTCTTAGAGTAGCCTGCTCTTTAAAAGCGATGTGTTTGTTCATCCTATTTGATTTTGCCGGATGTTTATGGTACTCAAGCCGCTTTATTTAAGATGTGCCTTAAGGCTCTTCTCGTCACAGTATAGATGTATATGATCAATTGCTTTTACCATGCCTACATTCCAAGAGACGGTTTTTTTAGCATGAACTAATAAATATGTTACTCGGGTAAGCACATAATATTTTTCTTTGTACAAGGCATTTGTAAGTAGACCATCGCTAAATATGAATATAGCGAATAACAAAGCAAGGAAAAGCGATTTAAGTAATAAGATAGAACCAGAGTAGTAAAGCAAAGTAATGGGGGTTCTAGTTCAAAGCTCCCTGACCAAGACACCAGTTACTGATCTTTTAGCGAACGTTTGCTTCAGATTGATTTAGGCCTTTTTTCTTTAAAGCTTGTTGCCCCTTGTTTACGGAGAGCCGGAACAGCATTCATGGTCCTATACATATATGATTTTTTCTGATTAGTCCCTCGGCTACTGACTTCAAGTGCCTACAGTCGTTGGTATCGTGTCCCGGTTGTTTATGGAATTGACAAAATCTTCCTGGCTTCATAGCGACATCTTTGACCTGCCTTTGTTTCAAGACCAGGTATTTCTCAGTGTTCTTAGTTGCCATGAAGATATTTCCAATAGTATCATTAAGGGGAGTGAACTCGGAATTCTAGAAAAAGCGTAGTTTCTTTTTTGCCCAACTGTCTTTCCCTTCGCTGCTCCTTTTCTGACTATAAGCGCTACTTTGAGCATTAGCTTTCTTCTCTGTCTGTCCGTATTTCGATTTCTCTTCAATACTTATGTATTTTTCAGCTTTGTTGAGTAATTGTTTGAGTGTACTTGTTTTCTTCTTCTTGATCCACCGCCCCAATTCGGTCTCTTTACATATGCCCCCTTTCAGAGCCATTAGGAGTAGACAGGACTCAAAATTCTCGACTTCAGGTACTTCCGCATCAAAGCGAGTGAGAAAAGCTCTGATGGACTCTCCTTTTCTTTGTTGTAATTCACTTAGCTCCATAACATCCCGAACTCTAGATGCCTGAGATTTGAATTGCTTGGTGAATAATTTTGCCAGGGTAGTGAAGTCGTCCATAGACTGCAGCGGCAGCGGTGTAAACCATAGGTAAGCCACCCTTTCTAGATAAGTTGGGAAATATAAGCACTTGATTTCATCGGTAGCGCATGTCCCATTCATATACTGATCGTATTTACACAGGAATATATTAGGGTCGCTTGTCCCATTATAGGACTACAACTTTGGAGGCTCGAATTTTTGTGGATATATAGTCTTCTTTCGGTGAGTGAGGTTTTAGTCGGGAAGGACTCCCATTCTTTCCGATCATCCTTCTTCTTCATACTTTCCTCCACAATTGCACGCGCCATGCCTAAAACGTATTTCCGCTTCCTGCTTTGATCCATGGATTGAGCGCCTTCTTCTTCACCAATTTTTGGTCTAAATGTGTTCTTGTGACCTGGAATTAAGGAATTTGGGCATTCTTTTGGAAGAGACACCCTTCTAATGGTGGGATTGTCTATCCGTTTCGCGATTGTGTCATCGGAGTAGTCATGCACAGGCGCTTTGTTCTTTCCATAATCCAGATCAGCGTGATGCGCAACTTTATGAATGTAATTCTGCTGTTTTGAGCTTGAAGTAGAGAATTCTGCCTCTAACTCGCAATTCGTTTGAGCAAACGAAGAACAAGTAGCACTTAGCATGGCTTTTGCGGTGGTGGCTTGAATAGAAAGTATTGACTCGAGTTTCTTCATCATCGCATTGTTCACAATAGTTATTTGACTCGTTAATCCTGTCATTGCTTCTTCCAATTCTTTCCTGCTTACAGTTTCTTCAATTTCAGGTGGCTCTTCTGCCTTGGAATGGGTACTGGGCAACGTGATGGTGTTAACACTGTTGTTGGGGCTGTTGACTTTGTCTGTGACTCCTCTCAGCATGTCCATGACTCCAAGCACAGTTTTTCTCAGAAACGTTGGACCTTAATGGGGAAAAAGTAAATACGGCCCCACGGTGGGCGCCAAAATGTTTACACCAAAAAATGGCCTAAACACCAAAGGTACTAAAATTGTACTTCACCAAAATGGTAGGGAAATAAGTGGAGTCGTACTTAACAATAATCGAAAATGCAAGGAAGATAAAATAGAGACAAGGTATAGAGTGGTTCAGCCTTATATTAGGCCTACATCCACTATGAAGATAGCTTTCATTCTTATAATAGGGATTACAAAATAAATAAACTCTTTTTTTTCATACATCTCTATACCCACTCAATATACTCTCATTCATACATTTCAATCCTGGGATATTATGAGAGAATGGTAGAGTTTGAGGAAGAGAAGGATGGGTGAATGATTGAGAAGGAAGATGTCTTTGTTTCCCCAAATTATAAGGTTGTACTTGATGCCATGGCCAAATGGGTGATAGAACTTTGAGTGAAGAAGATGATCATTACTTCCAAGTGTTTGAGGAGTCACTGAGGATAGAATTTAGCAGCACTTTGTGGCTAGAAAGATTGGATCCCCTTTATGCTGGCATCCATGGCGTTTTATAGGTGAGCTCCCCTGAGCAAGTGATCTGAGATTTGTATATGCAGGCTACGGGTTGTTCATCTCTTTAATTACAAACGTGCCATTGCCTAGCTATAGCCAGCTGTCCGTAGCTGTTTTAAGTTGTCATGTGTGAGTGATTCTATGGGAGCGATCGTTTTGGGTAGAGGGATGATCATGATTTTTGATGCGGCTATATATGATCCTGAGTGAGCAGGCGATGGCCTTTTTTAGTCTGGAGGTGACTGACCAAGGCAGCTTGAGATGTAAGTGTTCTCTTTCTAAGAACTGGTGTACGACCGACCAGTAGGTGGTTTTTAATCAAAGTGTCGGTGTTCGACTAGCTGGAACATATGAGCGATAGGAGTTGCAATCCATGAGTGGTTGTTCATTGCTCGCGCGACCTTGACTCCTTTTCTGATACGTGTGACCGAATTTTGATAATACGTTAAGCGTCTTCCATTGCTGTAGGTGACTTGCTTTGTTTTGATTCTCGAGCGGCTTTGCTCTGATATGAACGACCGACTTTTGCTTCCTCGCCCGAATCACGACTCTTGTCTAGTTTGGTTGAAGATACGGGCACATAAGACATTGCAGGCGCTTGTTTTACAGCTCTAACCAAGGCTCGATCTTGCTCCGTGTAGTTGCTTTCCGTCCTTTATGAGTCACCGTGGACAATACTATGCGCAATCGAACCTGAAGGTGTTCGTTCTGTATCTCCTACTCAGATCTTGTAACTCAATGTGTGTATGGTTTTTTTGAGGGATTAATATTGAGGAAAACGGTATTTTTTCTTCCCCAATGCTCCAAGGTGTTTCAATGGTGTCCAAGGTCAATATTTCCTTTAGCAAGTGTCAAATTAGCTAAATGTTAGCCTAGAAAATGCTGCAGGCCACGGGGTATTTATATATAGTGGAGTAGGTGCGAGCAGGTAGAAAGTGGGGTCCACCTCTATATTTCGTACCTCGGGACTAGTACCGATCCCGGGATCGGTATGTATCTCGAGATTCACTTTCTTTGAGTTGCCCCGCTTCGAATACTTGAAGTCTTCGCAACAGCTAGAAAGTGGGGTCCACCTCCATATTTCGTATCTCGAGATACATACCGATCCCGGGATCGGTATGTATCTCGAGGTGCACTTTCTTTGAGTTGCCCCGCTTCGAATACTTGAAGTCTTCGCATCAGGTTCCATTATATCCGGATTTTTTATCCTGTGTTGCCGAGTCAGTGACTTGGAATACTTCTAGAGCTGATTGTATTAGGATACGGTTTATTGGATACGAAATTTGGTGTACCGATCCTGGTACTTGGTCATTGTACCTGGTACTCGCATAGCGGATTACGGATCTGGGGAGTTGCATGTGGATACGAAAAAGATATTGGTGGGTTTTTGAGGAAAAGTGAGGTATTGGAAAGAAATTCTAGGATACACAAATAGCCCATGTGCTCGTGCCAATCCCACAAGTTAAGCTGAGTAATGTGCGCGTAAATGTGTACATTTATATTCACACATTTATTCTTGTTTTAGTTAAATAAATGACATATTGGGCTATTTTTACATGTTTTAACCAAATATACAAAATTCTTAAATTATCATGCATTCATCTTCATATTAGGGAAAACCCTCATTTGTGTATGTATTAATTTTTGGTAACATTTACTTGTTCCGTGTAGGAATTTAGGAGAAAAATTGAAGTATGCACATGAAGATAGTCATGCACATACACAAGAAGAGGGAAAGAAATAATTCATCCTATGGAAAGTGGAGGACCCACATACTCAAGTAACTCACTTACTCTTAAGGCTTCATATTAGAGGCTAATGCACTAATTAGATGAGATAAAAAAGCTTCATGCATTTTACATGATTGATTAGTGGTTAAAGAAAAAAAAATTATAAGCTTCATAAAGAGGGAATTTTGGGTAATCCCCCAAAATGTGGATTAAGGTTAGGGTTTTAAAACATGCATAAATACCCCCATATGTTCATGTAAATATATCCTCTCTTTTAGTTAGTTGAGTTGTAGGATAAAAAATAAAGTTCTTTCTTTCATGGCTTCTTAGCCATTCCCTCTTATGTAATTTCTTTCTTTTATGCAATGCTAGTTAATTAATTCTCTTTTATTTACATGCTTCTTACTTCTTGTTGTAGTGTAGATATCTTTTATTTTGTGCAAGTAGAATAGTTTTTCCTTTACTTTGCTCAATTTTTCTTCTGCTTTTCTTTCATGTTGCACGCTACATTAGTTAATATGATAACCAATATAAGTAGCTAAACCCTTTCAATTTAGGGGTAATGAAGCTCTCTAATCATGTAGCTTCAACATTATTTGATTTTATGTTCTCTTTTATGCTTAATGGAAATTGTAGAAGTGGTTTAACTTGTTGTTTAACTTTGAATTTGGTAGTCTATATTGTTAACACCAAATAGACCATGCTTAAACAAACAAAACACAAATTGCCACTTCATCTAAATATGATTATAACAAAGAAGTGATTGTTTAAATTGAATTTTGATGGCCTATATTTCTAATCAACAGTTAATAGGTCATGCTTAAAATATATTTGAATTTCATCTTTTTGTCATTTTCATGAGAGTTAAACAAGTGGGTTTGTGGTTGTTTAGAAGTTTGATGGCTTATGTTGGGCTAATTAATAGCACAAGTCCGCCATGTTTAGGATAAACACATCAACTAATCACACTTATGACCAGAAAAGATATATCATGATTTCATAATTTGTTAAACTATATGATGTCGAAAGTGGATTTGCTTCTAAATTGATATTTACCTTTCATATTTTTATCTATCTTAGTTTGTTAGTTTAGTTGTAGTTAACTTCTCTTGATATTGGTTTAATTTGAATGAATAGAATTAGAATTATTTCCTTCTCTGTGGATCAACCCGTATTTGCCACGTACTACAAGTGTACGTCGTGCGTTTGCGGTTTATATCTAAAGTCGTTTGATAGATTTCGGTTTATATCTAAAGTCGTTTGATAGATTTCTAAACTAATAGAATTTCCATCGCCAAACACTGATTATTGAGTGTCTTTCGACGAGTTGTGACAACCTCACTTGTTTGACTTCTTGCGGGCTTAGCCCCGGATATGCCTGTAATACTTCGGACTATTGGGCCACGCGATGGACTGAGTCATTTGGGCTCAAATTGCATTCAGGAACCAGGCCAAAAAGCCAGTTATTAGAATGCATTTTGCGAATGTAATTGAAAAAAACATTATAATGATGCAAAAAAAAAATTTAAACTTTGCATTTAAAATAGATGAATTTGGAAATTTTGTTTATTACATCTTCATAATGTATATCGTTAGAAAGATAATAAGTTTAACATTGAAAGTGGTTTGTCAATCCGATGTTTCTAGAATTTTTTGTTTTGTTTTAAAGATTGATATGGTGTAAATTTTAAATTACTATTTAAAAATAACAGTAATGTATAAAGAAATGCACGTGGATAAACCTAATTTACTTAACTAGGAGTGTTTTGTATATTTTAATATAGAACAAGGACTCTTAATGCACAACCCTGATAAAATATGATACAAAAATAACATATTCACATCACAACACTATAACATGTCTATATGTCAAATACATGTCTCCGTACAATACAAGTTAAAACCAAACTTTACACAGTCAAATCTGTCTCACAACACGTTTTCACAATATACATAATGTATGTAAATGAAGCCATATGTCTGATATAATCTTGTTACCATGTGTAAACATATGTTTATACTTATACTTGTATATAGTTGTAAAAATAAGAGTCACTCAGACATGAATCAATTACTAAGTCATTTTTTTCTTCATATACTACAAAATAATATTATAACATGATATAAGTCTAGCGCTTGGTCAACTCGCGTCCTACTAGTCACTTCACACTTGATTACCATATACATTAAGGGAAGGAGCTACTCTCTCTAGCTAGGGCACAAGTCCTACCTGAAATTTTCCATTCCTTTGTAAAATATGTCACTTTGATGGTTTTGCCCCATTAGTTTTCTATTTCTTGCCCTATCTCAGCTTGAGACCTAGCTCAGCCGTTGTATACATCTTGTCATATTGTACCACATCTGGTGGACTCACTTTTTTAGACCCACCTTGTGTTCTATAGAGTCGCTAATTATCCACCATCATATTAAGTACATATAAGACTCATTTCCCAAGACCTGACTCGTGCTTTAGAGGGTCATATATTATACTCATACAAATTGGACCGATACTTTGGAACTACCAAAGCCTACATGGTGGCCTACCATCCAACCTTCACACACTAATATGACCAAGACATCTAAAGGAACAAACGCAATGCATGGGCTACCTACTTGTATTACAGGTCTGTATCTGTATCCCGGGCTACCTACCAACGCTATAGGCATGTTCATGTGTACGTCCATCATCGTATCATTTTCCATATCACAATTCACAATGACATAAATATCAATTCCAAACAACGATCAATCATCACACAATTAACTTAAATTGGAAATGCCATCACTTTCCATGTCTATTGTAACAGTTCGCATTTTACGTATCGGAGGATTGTAAAATATTTTTATTTTATTCCTTGGGGGTTGGGTCATTCTCATATTTTGATATGTTGTTTATGGGGATGTGAAACATGTCCATAATTTGTACCAATTTTGTTTGTGACCATTTTATCCCTTTCAGTCTTGTATAGGGAATAACTTTTGATTGGGATCAAATCAGGTGCTAAGGTCAGTCACATTAGAAAGAAAATGGTGTTGCTAATTCTATGAGTGGCCACATTAAAGATTTGGTTCTGTGGTTTGGGAGGAATCGTTGTTTTTGGGTTTCACAGTTTATTATTCAGGTTTTTGAACCATTAGTGGGCTAATTTGGAGAGGCCCATTAGTGGGTTGGTGAGAGGCTATAAATAAGGGGTTAGAGGTATGGAGAATGGTTTACTTTCTTCATTCTCTCATTTGGTTGAGCTCGTGATCATCCTTACCCAATTAAATACACCTTTCCACCATTAAAATTATAGATCGACACAATAGAATCGAAGATATACATCGTTATAAGATATATCTACATGAATCGAAGGGATATTTCATCAAATCGAAGAGTTTGAAGCTAATTCTTCGCTGCCCGAATTTAGATCCAACTTTTTAGTGTTGTCTTGAAGATTTGGTGAGTGATATGCATCTCTCACGCGGATTCAATCAAGTATATGAGTGTCTAATCTTAATTTCATCATTTTCAAGTGTTTGCTCATAGATCTACATCACGGTAAGTATATTTTCATTTGATTCACCAAAGGATCTAATCTAACAACTTAAAACTGGTAATTCTTATGTTAATTCCTTGGTTTATGCAAGTTAGACCCATGATTTTGTTTATTCATAGATTTATCATGATTTTGGTGAATTTTATATGATTATCGATAACTAATTGACATTTTGATGTTATTAATGATTTCATAAAGTGTTTGTGGTTGAATTGGGTTATTTGGTTGCATCGATGTTGTCGTTTGGTGAAGTTTTGGTCAAGTTTAGAACTATTTTGGTCAGATCTGGAGTTGGGTCATTTTTTATAGGTCGGATATATCGTGTCTTCTTCTCCAAGAAATGAAGCCCAGGTCTTATGCACAGCATGGGTTGGCTCAGGTCGTGTGCACAGCACGACTTGGCTTAGGTTGTGTGCACAACTCGGGTTGGCTTAGGTCATTTGGCTTAGGTCATGTGTACATCATAGGTTGGCTTAGGCCGTGTGCACAACACGGGTTAAATTAGGTCATTTGGCTTAGGTTGTGTGCATAACACAGGTTGGCTCAGGTCGTTTGGCTCAGGTAATGTGCACAACACAGGTTGGATTAGATCGTTTGGCTTAGGCTGTGTGCACCGGACGAGTTAGCTTAGGTCATTTGGCTCAGGTCGTGTGCACGACACGGGTTGGCTCAGGTCGTTTGGCTCTGGTTGTGCGCACATCATGGGTTGGCTTTAGTCGTTTAGCTTAGGTCGTATGCACACGCCGGTTGGCTTAGGATCACTGGCTTTAGATAGCGTTTTGACAAACGCTATGAAAGGTTGTTTTAGGCAAAAACGATCCATAGAGGTGGATTAACCGCTCAGAAGCAATGATAGTATTCCGAAAACACTGTGAAAGGCTGTTTTGGTGTTTTACCTAGTTTTTCACACCAGAATTATGGAGAATTGAATCAGGAGAAATAATAGCATTTCAGAAGCGCTGCAAAAGGCTATTTTGACACTTTGGCCAGTTTTTCATTGCGAAATACATGGAAATGCTATGAAATGCAGTATCGACCAAACGAAGCTTGTTTTTGAGTTGACGACGGTTCTAGATGCGACACAAGTTCAGGGGAGAATGTTTGACGTGATGTGAGACGTTCGTTGATTGTTGAAATGCAACAAATGTGAAGATGACTCAAAGTGATGAGTTGATGGATAATGGTTGCTCGAGGAGGGAGGGGGGTTGCTTGAGCTAAGAATGGTCATTAGATTGGGTGACTATAGATACTGAAGGCTGAGAGATTATCGTTGTCGTAGGTTCTATCGGTCTCAAAGCAGGGGTACAATTGAGACGTCTAAAAGACCGGTTGTATGGTCGAATACTTTGGGTATCATTGAAAGTCCTAGATACGTATTGTTGAAAGGTGTATGGAGTTTTTCCTAGAACCAGGGTTACCATTAGCTCTTGACGGATGGTAGGATGATATGTCCAGTCATTCGATTAGCGATGGTTCCAAAGAAGGATTGGTGATGATAGACAGAGTCTGTCATGTATGATTGGTTGTTTTGTTTGTACGTCTCATGTGGATTGTCTGACGTCGAGGGAAACATTTCTTGGGCGCTTGTCTGATATTTGTTTAGGCCTCCAGGGCTTGTGCTTGTGGGAAGTTGGGCTCGATTAGGATGGTTTACCTGAGATATATAATTGGTAGTTATGAGTGATATTATTAGTTAATTACTTCTGATTGTCATGAATGAATGGTTGTATGGTTGCCATAGATGTATGGTTGAAATGTTTGTTTTGTAAAGGCTATCACTATCTGATGTGGGGAATATGAGGTTGAGTTTCTTCTCTAGTGAAGTAGGTAGATTAGTTGTTTATCTGCCTATTCCCATATACTTTATTGACGATGTTAGACTTTTTATCGCTCACTAAGACTGTTATATGACTCAAGGTTTTATATTTCCCTCTTATTACCTTGGGCTGTTCATCCGATTTTGGATGAGCAGACTAGGTAGCAGGCAACAGGTGATAGCTTGGTGAAGATGATGTTGTAGTACGGAGACGAGCAGGAGGCTGGGGTATTATCTTTTGAGGCTTTATATACAAACTTTGATGTTGTATCCAGTTGGTATATAGAAATTTTTTCAAGATGTTATAAAAGTCTAAAAGTTTGATATATGATGCTTCACTATTATTGCCTGTTGTGTATGTTCTATTATATTTTATCCTTGCACTGTGAGTTACGACAGGTTTCGCTTGTGTTATTAAACACTAATGATTGTCCACAGCTGCTTGACACGTCTTTCAGTGCATTATTTCTCTTGTTAAGTGCAGGAGTTATGGGCGGTCGTCACATGTGGTATCAAAGCTCTGGTTATCGATTTTAGCCAAAGTTCGAAGACATAATCACGTACGAGAGACGTATTTATAGATTTCTAATGGATTATAGTATATAGTAGTGTATGGTATAATAGCGGTTGAACTTTATTATAGTTATTTCATATGTGGATTAATTATTCTATTTTTAGATTTAGAACAAGTCGTCAAATTACGGGAAACACTACTAGGATGAGCCTGTGACTGGAAGGGTAGGCGATGGTAACCAGCTGGGAGCTTCAGTTGTTATGCCGGAATATCTGGCTTTGTTCGGGGCCATGATGGCAACAATCTTACTAAGGATGCCCATTCCAGAAGTTGCAATAGAGCGTGGTGTTCTTGTACAAGTACCTAGGGATGATTCTGCTAAGCGACAAAGGGACTATACTCCCACGGATGAAGAAGATGAGTTAAGAAGAAGTAGAGCTTTGGAGAAACTTCGACGTCGAGTTAAGGAGCGGTAAGAAAGGATCATTACTGCTTGGGATGGGGCTTTTAGAAGCAGGCATGAGTCTCACAAAGAAACTTTTACTAGCTCCTGTAGAACAAAGAAGATGAATAAGGAAAAGAAGAAACCTAAAAGAATGACATTTCCTTCAACTTTCAGCTTGAGGGCCATTATTCCAAGAATTGTACGAAGCCAAGAGCCGAAAGGAAGTGCTTTAAATGCGGCATGCCCGGGAATAAGAAGAAAGACTTCCCAGATTTTTTGAAGAATAAGCAACCGGAGGAATTCTGTGTTTTGGAAGCTATTCCGATTTCTTATTGCATTCCTGATGAGAATTAGGAGAAGCTGTTGTTAGTTTAGATATGCTTCCGGTCGGTGGAGTTTGTTTGAGTTCTATTTGGTACATGTGAATCGTCTTCTTTTACATATAATAAGATTGTATGCTGAATGGGTTCGGAAATGTAAGTTGTAATAGACCTTTGATTGTAATTGATCCAGTGTGGGGTTTATCTACTCCTTTTAGGACTTGTTGTGGTCTAGTTTATTTAGTCATGGTTGCTCTTTTATGAATGATTTTTTTGTTATGACTTTTGTTGGGTCTGGGATTGTTTTGGTATATGGATTGGCTTAAGGGGTATGCAGCAAAAGTGGATTGCGAGAAGCTATAGGTGAATATCGAGGATGAGGAAGGGCGAATCGTTGTGATTCGATGTAGGTCGAAGACGGTGTCTTCACAAGTTATTTGCATTCGCTTGCGATTCCATGGGAAGATTTGTCATTGGTGCTGATTGCAAGTGAGTTCGATGATTTCTTTGTAGAAGTCAAAGGTTTCCCGTCGCATCACGAGATTGAGTTTAGAATCGGTGTGGTCGAGGGTGCTAGACCTATTGTTATGCCACTTCGGTGGATGGTGCCTAAGGAACAACGAGAGTTAGAGGTACAAGTTAGTGACCTTTTAGCAAAAGGATTCATTTAGAGAAGTGTATCCGAATGGGGTGCACCAGTTGTGTTTGCAAACAAGGCTGATGGCTCGTTGAGATTATGTGTGGATTATCGTGAACTGAACTAGTGCTTTCTCAGATGGATTTGGAAATGGAATTCCACCAGTTGAGGGTGGCAAAGGATAGTGTGCCGAAGACTACTTTTAGGACACCATCCGGTTTCTTCGAATGGTCGGTAATGCCATTTGGATTGACTAACGCGCAAACGTACTTCACGGATCTTATGAATAGGGTTTCCAGATATCAGCTGAACAAGTCCGTGCTTGTGTTCGTGGAAGATATTCCAGTTTACTCCCGGAACGAGGAAGAACATAAGATGCACTTGCGAGTTGTTTTGGAAATCTTGTGAAAGAGCAGAAGGCTAAGTTTTCAAAGTATCACTTCTGGAAGTACGAAGTGAAATTTTTAGGCCATGTAGTTTCTAGAAATAGAATAGCGGTTGACCGCGCTAAGGTGGCAGCAATCCAGGACTTGGATAGACCTAAAAATGCGACGGATGTTCAGAGTTTCCTTGGGTTGGTAGGGTATTATCGCCGGTTTCACTACACCAGAAAAGCAATTTTGCCACGGCTTTAGGCCGTGGCTAATTAGTTTTGGCACGGCTTTGGACCGTGGCAAAACTGGGCGTGGCGAAATTTTTGCCACGGCTCTGGCACGGTCCTAAGCCGTGGCAGATTTATATTTTGCCACGGCTTTGGTCCGTGGCAAAATATCTTTTTGCCACGGCTTTGGACCATGGCAATTTTGCACCGTATTTTTTTTTAGTATAATTTAACTATGTCTTTGGGCCTTGGATAAATTAAATTGAAAAAACTGCACTCATATCAGAAACATATGCTTAGTTAATTGGTCGCACGATTTTCTTTGCTATCTAAATATTAAATCTATAAAGAACACAAAGGGACCCACGGTCTGAATAAACACTGTAAATGTATGAAAAAGGAGTCCGCATTTAAAAAAGGAAAATAAATATAAGAACCATAATTTACTGAAACCCAACCAGCTTTAACAAGACAAGTGCATATAACAAAAGCATAACAAGTTCAGCATTCTAGTATATATATATTATAAGATCTCATAACTTCATCATGCATGAACCGTCATTAAGGAATGACAAATCAAGCAATATGTACAATGAATATGCTAATTACTTAATTTGCGTAACTCTCAGTATTCAATACCACACATAATTTCTTATAAACCCAATCTTCAGCGATACTCAAGCGGAGCTGGACACTTCTGCAATCCTTGTCCTTGAAATTGAATGTCCTGCAATATAAAACCCATACAAAAATTAGGAATGTGTCACATATACCAAACTATGATAAATCTAACTATATTATATGTGTAACAAAGCTCACAAAAACTGTTTCCTGAAGGCAAAGGCCAACTGTGTTTCCGTCTAGCGCCATAGTAATGTTAAAATTAGCAAAAACTGTTTTACATACTACAACAATTTCCATTAGTTTTTAAGAAATACATGAAAAAATTATAGATATATATTATGTTTTACAATTGGAGTAGTGTTTATCAACAAGTAAGTTTTTCCTATGGCCTTATAACAAATGGTAAAAGCATTTTATGAATCTTGAAGTGCTCATTCTTCTTTCGGATTCTTTTATGAGGCATTGGAAGATTTTTTTTTTAGGTACATTGCTCCTTACAAAGAAAGGAAAGCATGTATGTACATTAACGAAGACCTTTAAATTATAAATAACTGTGAGAGAAATATATATCTATGTTGGAAATTATAATTCACTGATTGAAAAATCTAGTTAACTACCAGTTAAGGAGACTATTTAGCAATGAATCATGAAAACATTTCGGTAGTGATAACTACGGATTTAGAATGGTAACCCTTGGTGATCTGATCGTTATGTGCAGACGCAGGAAAGTGAAGAAGAAGAAAAATTAAAGAAATAGAAGATGAGAACCAAGCTATACATCTATGAATTATAATTTTGTTCAAAATTCATACTATGAAATTTCCTATATGAAATTGAACTTACTTTAAACGAGATAGACTTGAGTGTTGTTCTTAAGCAGTAAAAGAAATTACGAAGTCAAAATATGTGGTTTGACCTAAAAGAAACTAAACTCCACTGTAAGATGTGCAAAGATGAGTAAATCATGGGCATACAAAAAAAACTGACATCTAATACGTATTAATAACATATAATGCTTAAAACGCACACACATATGCATGCACAGTTGATATGCAACCAAAAATAAACGTGTATCCATTTAAAAACTTAGCATGAAAATAAACATAATATAATGTTTAATAAGCATTGAATTTCCACTTATGTGACACATTCCTAATTTTTTGATAGATTTATCATAATGATAAATCTAACATAATATAATGTTATCCAATTTTCAGTCCAGCGCTGATAAAGTAGTGTATATATAAACAACTCAACAAAGAAGTAAAATAAAAGGGAAAACTTACAGAAGCATAATGATTAACATCATGGTGATGGGCCTCATCCCTAACAATCATCACAACATCTCAAAGAGTTGCATCAGCACGGAGGCGCCAATAATCAATAGCAATAACAGGAGCAGGAACATTCTCTATTTTTTCAGCATCGAGCTCCTTAAGAAACTCCGTATAAGAGTGGATTGCTTCTCGAGATACCCGGTGACTCTATGAGCAAAGAAAAATTTATGTCAGTCTACTGGATATGAAACATATGTCTGGGTATGAAAGAGGCGACGTCATAAACATAGTGATAGTTACATGCAAAAATATACTTTATCAATTCTTCATAGGGTAGAATTGCTTCAATTTTCCCTAGCTGACTGGCACCAAAATTCATGTACTAGTTCAACTAGTTGACAGGGCAAGTATCAAATTTTATGCTATCAAAATGATTGTACACCAGTTCAATCATATTACACAGATGAATTTTTCAAATAAACAAAACTTATATAAAGAAGAAACCATCTATTAAACAAGAAACTGATGGGTCACCATGTATTTTACTCCATATTTTCTAATGAATTTAGACAGTTCATTCTGCTTTGCATTAATTTACTTACATATTCTTCTTGATATTGCCTTCGTGTCTTTGGAGTTCTTTAGTACCTCTTTTACTTACATATTTTACTGTTTCTTTTAATTTGTTTTCATGTAGAATGAACGCACTGTCAAACTAGCTCAGCACTGTAGTTGAGCATAAGAAACTATGCAGAGTTGTCAAATTGTTAACAATGATTGGAGTACACTTACTATCCCCATCCAAACCAGTCCAGAGCATTGTCTGCCAAAACTGTCTTTATTTAGTGCTTTTCCGTTATGCATGCATACTGTTAATGAGCACTTTCAGAAACTGTGATGCTTATGTCAATTAACTTATAATTGTTAACTATTTTACAATTAACACGACAAGCTTTTTACAACTATGATGAAGCTGTAAGCTAGCTAAGAGAGTATAAGCACTATATATGAATAACATGGAATAAATTTATGAATACATTGTTAAACAAAAGGATCATCAAATAAGCTAGCAGCAGATTTGCATAAAACTGCATGCACCACCAGTTTATATTTATTCGCTCAAACTGTTAGTATGTTTGCAACAACTTTTGGGTCACTTGATCTTTAAATATTAGATGCTTTAAGCACACTCTGACATAAAAACCAACTGCCTTTTTCTTAATTATTTCTTTTTTCTTTCGGACATAAAGAAGCTGCAAATAATGGGTAAATCAATCCAGTAACACATAAGCCAAGGTTAGATCGCTTCAAGTCTACTTTCAAACATGCAAAACTACACAAATTTGGGTACTGCTATATACACACACCAAACATACATCTCTCATCCATTTTTTTCACATCCTTTAAATTATTTCATGCGGCCATGCCATGCACTTTTGAGCTATTATGTTCATTTTTGGGCGATTATGTTCGCTTGGATCACTTTGCATAAGAGCTTTACAAGGCTTATGCTTTTCCCCCCTTTTTGGGTATTTCTTATCTAGTCCACCTCGGATTTCCCATTTAATTAACACGTTGTTAATCAGCACATGCTACTTGTGTTTGTTTAATTACACATGGATCGTCGTCTTATTTCAGACTTTATCTTCAAACTAAAATTTTGTTTTATATATTGAAACCAACTTTTAGTAGCTTACAATTTATAGTTCGGATGATTGGAGCATTGTTACATTATCAAAGATGTAATTTATTTGGTACTTCTTTTCTAATTTAATTAACTAGCAAGTAAATTTCATCTCTTTGGCTTACAAGTTACCTATATTTATAGTAACCTCTGTTTAACAGCTTACAGTTTTTGTGACTATGTAAATTGTAACCTCTGTTTAAACACGAGCATTTATAGTTCTTCCTTATTAGAGATTTTTACTGTAACATGTATTCTATAAAAATTGACTTCTGTTTGTTCATGTAATATGCAAACTAACAACCTTATTTTTGTTTTGGAACAACCATGAATATTGACTAACTAAGAAACTTCTTGTGTACCTTAACAGGCGTATTTACCATTTTCACAGCTACACAATGCCAACAAGGTTCTTCTCACCATAATGATTCTTCAAATTTACTATTGGCGGTAGGCTATTTGGATACTTTGACTAATCCTAAATTGCTCCCTGAAAATTAGTGCAAAAAAATATTAAACAGTAGTTTTGCTCAGAACATCTTATTATGCCTAGTCTGCATCATATATTTAGTATCAGTGTATTTTTTTATTACCATTAGTTATGTATATATCACTAGCGCGATTTAATAAACAAAAAACCAATTCCAATAGAAAAAAAGAGTGTGTACAAACTGGTCCAACAGAATACAAGTCTCTGATCCTGAAACTTCAGTTTAGAGTTTCAGTAGCTGCATTTTCAATTATCTTGGAAGCATTCTTTTCCCATAGTCCATATTTTAAAAGCATTGCAGCACTAAGCACTTTTGCCAATGGGTTTCCTATGTCCTGTACATGTAATTCTTCTCGTATTGCACCTTAATTCATTTTTTAAACAATGTAGGGTATTTTGCAATCAGAAATTCACCTTTCCAGCTATATTAGTGGCAGAACTATGTATAGGTTCAAAAAGTCAAGGTCCTTGAATGATTTAAATTGATATAATTAATACAAGTAGTAAAGCTCCACATTCTCATCAATACTTGAATTAACAGCAAATAACCAAAAATTAAGTAAAGTTCGATCATCATCTGCAATTTATAAATGAAAAAGACAAATCGATAGCTAAACAGCAAAGAATCCTATGATGTTTTTTTTTTGCTTTGCCTTAGCTTTTACTTCTTCTTTTTTCTTATGTTTTTTTTATCCTTTACTTGTTGTTTTCTACAAATTGTTAGCAATCTCTGTCCATCATTGTAGACGTAGTATGGCTCACTGCCTAATTATCTTATATTTTTTATTTTGTTAGCTGAATAAGAAAATGTAGACATGAAAAAATATATGTTATTATGCTCTAAAAAAAGGGATTTAAGAGCCATAAAGAAAAAAAAAACAACTTTGCCTGACCTGGTAATAGGGTTTAACAGTCAGTTAATGATTTCTTAATAAACTCATAGCTAACTATATGCAAGTGGACACGTGAATGCATGTGAAAGTTTCCTCATGTACAAAATACAAATAAAATGAAGGTTATTGGATCTGGTAATGTTTAATGCTCAGACTCAACTCATAGATAGGTAGAACAATGACAACCACTAATTAAAAACCACATCAGCAACAACCCCTACCCAAATTCAGTTTTAGTTAAAAAGTGGCTATAAGAAGAAGAGAAAGGGGAACCCATCAATTTACTATCCTTGAGATTAAAAGCTACAGGGGAATTCAAGAATAATAACACAAGGCATTCATACCTCTTCAGTAAGCTCAAAATTGTCCCCAAACTCTTATCAGTTTCTAAAAATTTGATTATTTCACGTTTTTATCACATTAGACTAAATAATACCAAAAAGATATGAAAGATTAACACAATATAGCTGTGTCACTAGAATTAGCTTGCAATTTAACACCCCTAAGCCATAAGAAAAATATTGTTCATGGTGCAAAAATTTCTATTTAGCGCTAAATTGAATACGTCTGCACAGACAACCCCATCCACTGCATATAGTAAAATCCGACACTTCACCTCAATAAGATGCATTTGTTAATTCGGTTAACACAATCCTTCTTATTCTTATGGAGAGATTTGAATATCTAACAATTCCATAAAATTCTTCCAATATTAGCGAAACAAATATAATTGATCCAGTAGATTATTTAGGGTTTCGATTTTAATTAGAATAATACCTGAAAAGAATCTGGAATGAGAGGAACGCGATTTCATGCCAACGGCGGATTGTTTTGGGATGAAAGGCGACTTCGATTTCGATCTGAGGAGCGATGATTTATTTTGGGATGAACAAGTTTTCTTTTTGTTTTGGTTGGTATTATAAATTGGAACGACGTTGTATTTGGGTGTGAAAATAATTGGACACACGAGGATTGGTGGTGTGAAAATATTTTTGTTAATATTGGAACGGCCCAAAACCATTCCAAAATTACCACAGCCCTAAACCATGCTAAATCTTGTTGCCACGGCTTTAGCTCGTTCCAAAATTGCCACGGCTTTAGCCCGTTCCAATTCTTCCGCATCTGGGCGTGGCAAAACTGACAATATGGTGTTGTGTTTATAAAGGATTTCTCCAAGATAGATGCACCATTAAAAGGATTGACGAAGAAGAAGCAAGTGTTCATATGGGATGCAAAGCGTGATGCGAAGCTTATCAAGATTATCCAGAAGTTGGAACTAGAGGATAAAGAGTTTGAGGTCGATCGAGAAGGTTGGCTTCGAAAGCAAGGACGACTGGTTATTCCTAATATTGATGGATTGAGAGATGAGGTTCTGAGGGAATGTCATCACTCAAAGTTGACTATTCATCCTAGTGGTAATAAGATGTACTAGGACATGAAGCAAGCTTACTACTGGGAAAGGATGAAGCGGGATATTGGAAAGTTTATTTCCAAGTGCATGAACTGTCAGTTGGTGAAAGCTGAACGAAAGAAGCCGAGTGGGTTGCTCCAACCATTGGAAGTTCCTACATGGAAGTGGAAGAAAATATTGATGGATTTTATTGATGGACAACCTAGAACCAGGGCAGGAAACAAAGGAATTTGGGTCATCATGAATCGCTTGACCAAAAGTGCAAGGTTTATTTCTGCCAAATCGACTAGGAGTAGGACATCATCAAAGTTGTCTAAGCTTTATATAAAATGGATAGTTCGATTCCATGGTATGCCAAAAAGCATATTCAGTGATAGAGATCCATTATTCACAAGCGGATTTTGTAAGAGTTTGCAAGAGACTTTGGGAACCGAGTTGTGTTTGAGTATGGTATATCATCCCCAAACCGATGGTCAAACCGAGAGGGTTAACCGAGTTTTGGAAGATTTCCTAAGAGCTTGTGTATTAGACTTTGGAGGATCATGGGAGGACCATCTACATGTAGTCGAGTTTGCATATGATAATAGCTACCAGTCGAGCATTGGGATGACTCCATACGAGGCATTGTATGGAAGACCTTGTAATTCTCCAACATGTTGGTTAGAATCTGGAGATAAGTTGATATTTGGGCCAGAGATGATTAGAGAGACATCAAATTGTATCGAGATCGTTTGTCAATGAATGAAGGCAGCCCAAGGTTGTCAGAAGGGTTATGCCGATAAGCATCGAAAGGATTTGGAATTCAACATAGGAGATACGGTTTTCGTGAAGATTTCGTCGTTGAAACATGTTGTTCTGTTCGGAAGCAAAGGAAAATTGGCCCCAAGATTCGTTGGACCGTTTTCGATAATTGAGCAGATTGGAAAGCTCACGTATAGGTTGGAGTTGCTGGAGAATATGTCAAGTGTGCATAATGTTTTCCATGTGTCGTTTAAATGGAAGTGCGTATATGATTTGAATGTAGTGGTATCTCCAGAATAGTACGAAGACCTAGAAGTAGAAACCATAGTTACGAGACCTCGTAAGTTGCTTCATGTTGTGGGGAATGACACAAAATGGCTTAGGAGGAAGACGATTAAGCAAGTCAACGCATAATGGAGTGAGGATGGTGACGATTGTACGTAAGAGACGGAAGAGAGCATGAAGGAGACCCATCCAGAACTCTTCGTTAATATAATTCTTTAATGTTGTGTCATTCTTGCCCCATTGTAACTATTACTATTGTGATTGTTGTCGTTATTGATTGTTGTTGTGGTAGTTAGAATTCCATGTGTCAGGATAAGGCTATGAATGCATGGTTTGATGGTTACTATTTTGGATGATAGAATTGGATGCTCGTGGATGATAGGTATGCAGAATTGTTTTGATCATTTTATTTGCTTATGTTTGTTGGGAATTCGAGGGAAAAATTCCTAAAGGGGGGGGAGAGGAGAATGTAACAACTCGATTTTACATATCGGAGGATCGTAAAATATTTTTATTTTATTCCCTAGGGGTTGGATCATTCTCATATTTTGATATGCAGTTTATGGGGATGTTAGAGATGTCCATAATTTGTACCAATTTATTTTGTAACCATTTTTCCCCTATCAGTCTTGTAAAAGGCATAGCTTTTGACTGGGATTGAATCAGGCGTGGATATCGCTCTCATTGGAAAGGAAATGGTGTTGCCAATTTCATAAAGTGGTCACATTAAAGATTTGGTTCAGTGGTTTGGGAGGATTCGCTATTTTTGTGTTTAACAGTTTACTGTTCATGTTTTTGAACCATTAGTGTGCTGATTTGGAGAGGCCCATTAGTGGGCTGGTGGGAGGCCATAAATAGGGGTTAGAGGCATGGAGAATGGTTTACTTTCTTCATTTTATCATTTGGTTGAGCTCGTGATCCTCCTTAATCAAATACACCTTTCCACCATTAAAATTATAGATATACATATGAGAATCGAAGACGTACATCATCATAAGCTAGATCTACATCAATCGAAGGGAGATTTCATCAAATCGAAGTGTTTGAAGCTATTTCTTCACTGTCCGGTTAGTGTTGTTTTGAAGATTTGGTGAGTGATATGCATTTCTCACGCAGATTCAATCAAGTATATGAGTGTTTGATCTTAATTTCATCATTTTCAAGTGTTTTCTCATCGATCTACATCATGGTAAGTATATTTTCATTTAATTCACCAAAGGATCTAATCTAGCAACTTAAAATCGGTAATTCTTATGTCAATTCCTAGGGTTATGCAAGTTAGATCCATTATTTTGTTCATTAATAGATTTATCATGATTTTGGTGAATTTTATCACTACAACAAATTGGCCATATTACAACGGTGGAAAAAAGTTGTAAAAGACTTTTTACAACGGTGGATCCACCGTCGTCTATTAAGAAATTGTAATAGATTAAAATCTTTTACAACTTTTCTGCACCGTTGCGACACCATTGTAAAATGTATATTTTACAACTGTTTTCCACTGTTGTAGTAATAATACACTTTACTACAACTATAGTTGAATACATTTTGCAAATGCAACAAAAGCTGGATAAACAGAAAATAAATTAATATAAATTCAAAGAATCTGTTCCATTTATATAAAAAAAGGCTACAACTTTATATTCAAAATACAAAACTAAGGAATCATACATAATTCATACTAAACCACATTCCAGAATTTCAATGCCTCATACCCTGCATTTCATTCAATGATTATTCATGTACCACATCACACAATTCAACTCATGCCCCTTCTACAACTATAATCCCATCGGCTGCTTTGCTACTCCATCTTCACCACCACAACATCCGTCATCTCAGACACAAACAAGCACTGCACATTTCATCAACCATCCATCCAACAGCAGTAAAACATAAGAAATATAAGCATGTCATTAGGGACTCTAGTCGCATAAGACAAAACACCAAGCTCCCAAGGGTTCAAAAGCACCCCAAATAACTTCAGTTAGAATGATTTATGAACTCTTACTTTATGAACTCGACAATAGCATCGGGGAAGAATGAAAATCTAGAAATCAAACCAAGTAATATCAAACATATAAATTAAAATATAACAAACAATTTCAGTTAGAGATGAATTAAAAGTACATGAAGCTGCATTAAAGTGTACACCTGTACTTGGAAGTAAGTTCCAAGTAATGTCTCTTACTTCAACAAAGTCGGTTCTTCTCCCATGTTCAATTTTAAAATGTCATCAGTCTTTTTACTAGTGAATAGAACATGAAGACCGGTGTTTCAACAATGATTTTTCTTTCTATGGATCAGACAAACATAAAAAAAATGTTCTTACACGATACAGTGAAGAACATCTACGTAACCAATACGTTTTTTTGATCCAATGAGCTACAGATTTAAGTTTTAACAGCTATTGTGAACTCAAAATCAACATCAAAATAAATGATAAAAACGGTTGCCATCTGAAATTGAAGCTTAAACCTGAAATTAACAAACAAAAAAAGGAAACTAAAAAATGATTGCCACTTGAAATTTATAGAAGTGAATCAAAGATTAAACCTTCGCAATCCCTAATTATCTAATTTTTGAAACAACAACCCGGTTGCTTCGAGTTGTGACTGAAATAGGCTAAATTCTAGGTCTGGGTTTTCCCTAATTATTGGGCTATTTTTTCTTAATCTTCTAGCAGTTTATAGAGATATAGAAGACGAAGGGCAAGCAAGAAAAAAAACAATAAAAAGAATGAAAAGAGCACCCAAATTCTTGATTAAAAACAAAAATAAATTACCTGATAAAAAAACGTAATATCAAGAGAAATTTGTCAGATGCAGTGGAGATGTTGAAGATTGGATGTTCATGGTCGTCGTCGAAGAAGGAGGCGGTGGTGTTAGAAGTGCAGTTGGGTCTCACGAGTTTAATTTGGGCACTGGTGTTGGGTATCGCAAGTCGTGAGTTTAATTGGGCGGTGGTGTTAGAGGCTGATGGAGATCGTAAGACAAAGGTTTATTTTTTTTTTCATATTTTGAGGTGGCCATTGAAGATCTCAGAGTTAGGGTTTATCTCAAAATTTAATTTGGTTCGCTGGATAGTTCGGGTAGAAAAGCGGGCTTGTGGAGGGAAGATGAAAATTTTCGGGACTGAAAGCGGGCTTATGGAGGGGAACAAAAATTTCGATGTAGTTTAATTCTACTCTTCAAAACTAACGAAAAATGTAGTGTACAGAATACAACTATACAATTTTTTATTTATTAGTTACTTGTTAATAATTATTTAATGTTATTTCTTTATCTAATTATTGAATGGTAATTATTAGTGTTAATTACTTCATGCTAGGATGACCTAATAGGAAAAAAAGAAGAAGTGTTTTGATTTTCGTTTGGAACCAAAGAGCATTTTGTTTTTGAAGCCAAAATGTTTTGATTTTCGAAGCCAAAAGGTAGATTAAAAGTAATAATTCGAGTATGGTCAATATTTGACGAAAAAATATATTTATTAAAACTGCTGAAATAGTAAATTATAATCGTACATTATAATTAAAACTGCTGAAATAGTTACTACCAAATCAAATATTACTTATTAATAATCATAATTAATTAACTTTTACTTAGTTTCTAATTTGTTAATTATAAACAAGAGTAATACTTATTAAAAGCTTATGTTACTATTAATTAATAAGTAGCTAGTTAACATACATTAACTATTAAAAATAAATTAATACTTATTAACTATAAATTATTCAATAATAATTGACAAATATTATTGATTCCTAAGTTTATTATTAATTATTATTATTAAATATTATTATTAAATATCAATTTAGTTAGTTTAAATATACATATTATAAACATGAAGTTTGCACTAGGCATCTCTATTACAACGAATAAAATGAAAAGTTGTGGTATATATGTTTATTACAACAGTGATTTTTTCACAGTTGTAAAAAATTTTATTACAACGGTGTGTTTTGCACAGTTGTCAAGAAACATTTATTACAACAGTGCGTTTTGCACAGTTGTAAAAAAGCATTTATTACAACTGTGCTTTACGCACAGTTGTAAAATTAAAGTTGTAATATGGTGTTTTTGTTGTAGTGTATATGATTATCAATAAATAATCGACATTTTGATGTTGTTAATGATTTCATAAAGTGTTTATGGTTGAATTGGATAGTTTGAATGAATTGGTCGCATCGATGTTGTCGTTTAATGAAAATTTGGTCAATTTTAGAGCTATTTTGGTTAGATCTTAAGTTGGGTCAATTTTCATAAGTCGAATAGTGTCTTTTTCTCTAAGAAATGAAGCTCAGGTCGTGTGCACATCATGGGTTGACTCAAGCCGTGTGCGCAATACTGGTTGGCTTAGGTCGTTTGGCTCAGGTCGTGTGCACAGCACGGGCTGGCTTAGGTCGTTTGGCTTAGGTCGTATGCACAACACGGGTTGGATTAGGTCGTGTGCACAACAGGGTAGGATTAGGTCTTTTGGCTAAGGTCGTGTGCATATCACAGGTTGACTTAGGTCGTTTGGCTCAGGTCGTGTGCACAGCACGGGTTGGATTACGTCGTTTGGCTTAGGTCGTGTGCACAACACAGGTTGGCTTAGGTCGTTTGCATAAGACGAGTTGGCTCAGGTCGTGTGCACAACATGGTTTGGCTTAGGACGTTCGGCTTAGGTCGTGTGCACAGCACGGGTTGGCTTAGGCCATTTGGCTTAGGTCGTGTGCACAGCATGGGTTAGCTCAGGCCATTTGGCTTAGGTTGTATGCACAACACGGGTTGGCTTGGGATCACTACCTGTAGATAGTGTTTTGACAAACGCTGTGAAAGGCCGTTTTAGGCAAAAACGATCCATAGGGTGGATTCACCGCCTAGAAGCAATGGAAGCGTTCCAAAAACGTTGTGAAAGGTTGTTTTGATATTTTACTTAGTTTTTCACACCAGAGTGATGCATAATTGAATCAGGAGATATAATAGCATTTCAGAAGCGCTGCATAAGGCTGTTTTGACATTTTGGTCAGGTTTACATAGCAAAAAACCTGGAACGCTATGAAATGCAGTATTGACCAAGCGAAGCTTGTTTTTGAGTCGACGATGGTTCTAGCTTCAACACGAGTTCAAGGGAGAAAGTTCAAAGTGATGTGAGACGTTCGTTGATCGTTGAAATGCAATGAATGTGCAGATGACTCAAAATAATGAGTTGATGGATAATGGTTGCTCGAGGGGGGTTACTTGACCTATGAATGTCATCAAATTGGATGACTGGAGATATTGAAGACTGAAAGATATCGTTGTTGTAGGTTCTGGCGGGCTCAAAGCAGGGGTACAATAGAGACATCTAAAAGACCGGTTGTATGGTCGAGTACCCTGCGTATCGTTGAAAGGCCTAGATACGTATCATTGAAATACGTATGGAGTTTTTGCTAGAACTGGGGTTACCATTAGCCCTTAACGGATGGCAAGATAATATAGTCAGTCGTAAGATTAGCGATGGCTTCAAAGAAGGACTGGCGGTGATAGTCAGAGTCTGTCATGTATGATTGGTTGTTTTGTTTGTACCGTCTCACATGGATTGTCTGAGATGATTCTTGGGTTCTTGTCTGATATTGGTTTAGGCCTCTGTGGCTTGTGCTTGAAGGATGTTTAGCTCGATTAGGATGGTTTACGTGAGATATACAATTGGTTGTTATGATTGATATTGTTGGTTACTTCCGATTGCCATGAATGAATGGTTATCTAGTTGCCATGGATGTATAGTTGAAATGCTTTTTTTGTAAAGGCTATTACTGTCCGATGTGGGGAAGATGAGGTTAAGTTTCTTCTCTAGTGAAGTAGGTAGATTAGTTATTTATTTTCCTATTCTCGTATACTTTATTGATGATGTTAGTTAGCTGTTTTATCGCTCAATAAGACTATTGTCTGACTTAAGGTTTTATGATTCCCTATTATTACCTTGGGTTGTTCGTCCGATTTTTGAGGGACGGACTAGGTAGCTGGTAACAGGTGATAGCTTAATGAGGACGATATTGCAGTATAGAGGCGAGCAGGAGGCTGGCATATTATCTTTTTAGGCTTTATGTATAGACTTTGATGTTGTATCCATTTGGTATATGGAAAATCTTTCAGTTTGTAATGAAAGTTTAAAGTTTGATATATGATGCTTCACTATTATTGCCTGTTGTATATGTTCTATTTTTTTTTTCCTTGCACTGTGAGTTACGATAGGTTTCGTTTGTGTTATTCAACTCTGATTATTGTCTATAGCTATCTAGCACGTCTTTCAGTGCATTATTTCCCTTGTTAAGTGCAGGAGTTATGGGCGGTCGTCACATCAATGACCTCCAAATACTTTGGAAAACAAGAAAGTCAAGGACCGAATTAGTAGTCATTATTTTATTTAAATCCACATAGGTCCAGGTTGAACCTGATATCAAAAATAGGCCTTAGTGAACAAGTCAATGGGCTAGTGGATCGGTGTACGTGCGAATTCAAGAATCAATCTGGCCACGGATTTCTCCATTTCTCCTTAATATTTCCCCTCCAGCCACCCTGACCCTTTATTTCTATTTCTGGCTTTACACTATTTCATCAATTGAGTGTATATTAGTTAAGTTATAGGAATATGGTGAAAACCTATTCTTACATTAACTGTTTATATCAAATTCATTCCCAAATCATTGTTAAATCCATATTTAATTATTTGTAAATGTCTATCTATAGTAATACGGTGGAAACCTATTTTTACATTAACACATTAAATTTCGATATTTTCACAATATTGTATTATTAATATTTAATTATAATGTTTTTTGAATTTTTACGGTATTGCATTTCTTAATTGGTATTTCATATATTTAGTATATTCACACTTAGAAAGTGATATCTTAGGCTAGTTTCCTCCTCGCAAGAGTATTAATGTCTAATCCACATTTCGTCCTTTTTTTAACAATTTTATCTACTCTCATAACTAGGCTAGAAGTAAAATATCGAGGAGTATAGTCTTGGAGCAATTGATAGAGCTTACAGTCATTACTAACTATCAGTTTAAAGTTTTGTTTTATACAGTAGTTAGCAGTATGTATATACATATGAGAAGAACCGCCCTAGCTCCAAATTTTTGGTTTAACTTGTCTTTTTACAACGATTGATTCTTTGAAGCGGTCTTGGAAGAAAAAATTCTACTTGTCAACATTGGAAAGAAATAATGATCGGTTTGCATGTAAGACAACAAAGTGGGGCTAACGACGTGGATATGGTAATGCCCTTATATTAGTTTATTTACATATCTTAGTTTAATGAGTTAGTTATAATGTATTAATTCAAATATAACTTAATCAAACATATGCACTATGCCTGACTGAGTACAATAATCATAACCATAAAGTATTGCTATGATATATTGTCTAAGGAAGACAAAAGGGAAGAATGCAAGAAGAACACTTGGCTTTACAAATCCAACCTAGGAAGATGGGTGATCAATCAAGCCCCGGAAGTTCAGCTGCAGACAAAGATACCCCTTCACAACTAGTATCGATAGCAGGCCACACGGGAAGTTCAAAGGGAAGAAAATTCATTAACTGACTATAGTAAACATTATAAACAAATAAGTGAAAGTCATGATACCGCCGAAAAAGCTACACAGAAATTCAACATAGCAAAGGAAGCAAAGAAACTTGAGAGAGATATAGAAAGACAAAGCAATCGTGCTGAATTAAAGCAGGAACGAGCTAAAGTCTTAGAGTTAAGGAGATAAGAATTGGCTCGTCAACAAAATGTTGTTGATTTTCTTCTGTTGAGTTACAAATTGAATGACCTCAAACCAGTGAAAAAAGAGCTACATGGAAAAACAAATTGAGGAGTTTAATAGATGCAATAGAAATCTATAGAGAACTATGTCCGTACTAAGTATTTTATTATCGCTTCTTGTATTTGTTGCTTATTACTGCTTGTATTTGTATGGAGCAAAACCATTACTAATTGTATTTTAAGGAAATGTATACATATCGATGTTTTTATAAGTATAAACATGAAAACCCCTTTTTAATTCAAATGATATCTGATAAAAAAAATAGAGAACACATGTAACAACTTCACTAACTACTTAGTGCAATAGAAAAATGAAAGAAATGTTAAAACCAAAATAAAAAATTAAATAAAACATCTAGTTTACGAATGACTTCCGACATGTTTCCAGCTAAGCTCCACTGGATCTTTTCTGAGTTCGAATGAGCTGGTGGATCTCGAATATCATCAAGTCACTGAATGTAATAGGAAAATGTATTAGGGACTTTGTACGTGTAGTGAACCGACTTTCGATCACTTCAGATATCGAGTCATTATTAAAGAGATAGAAGATAGAATTAAAACAAAAATAAAAATCTCACAGCGGAATTGGATAAAATACAACACATCACGTAATTTATACATATCTAAATAATG
Source organism: Allium sativum (assembly GCA_030737875.1). Lineage (NCBI taxonomy): Eukaryota > Viridiplantae > Streptophyta > Magnoliopsida > Asparagales > Amaryllidaceae > Allium > Allium sativum. The sequence goes on along the minus strand of CM060918.1, from coordinate 157,014,333 downwards.
ATACATCATAGTTACCAATATGCAAATACTACACATATAAGATCTCATGACTCGTCCAATACACAAACCATTGACATCACCCAGATATACTAATATGATCTTTAATGTGGGCCCTCCTGCTTAAAACTCCTCCAAAGAATAGAATCAAATACCTAGATCACTTGACTACTTATAATAATAATTATGAGTGAGTTTATGAAAAACAACGGAAAAATAAACTACAAATCAGACATAATCCTGGTGTGAGTAAATTTTTTTTAAAAAAAATATAGTTGAGAAATCAAGAGTGTCTCATAAACCTATCCTGTATATAAACAAATTGTTTAAATTTAAGAAATACTTTAAAACGAATGGAATTCTCGTAAGACACATTCTCACATAAACATGGCACGTGTTTTTATCTTACGATAACCAAATTACTATTTATATCAGATCCAGTGATATTATAATAATGTCTATCAATCCACAAATATAATAGGAAAATAGCTGAAAAGCTTGCATCTCACTTTCTAATATAGTTAGTATACGACTAAAAAGGTACGGCTCATATTGCAGTTTGGATTACCAACATGACAAGATATGCAACTACCTTTCGATTAGTGTTCTCTAATGAGGAAACACTGAGGTTCAACAAGAACACCTTGCAACCTGGCCATACATGAGCAACCCCTCATTGAACTTGAGTGTACCTAGAATATTATCACCATGGTTGGTAGCGATCCAACTATTTTTCGTAAGCGTACAGAAGTGAGAAAAGAAGAAGCAAATGAATTTTCTCTAGATCGTCATAATACATCCTAATGGGAATGACCCACATAGCCATGCTGCCTGCCCGATTTCCGTCATTTCCAGATTGATGTGGCTTAAGGATACGCTTACCTTTTCTAGGAATTCATGTTAAACTTTGAATGCCATATTGTCAGATCCAGCCATCACTAATTGATTTGTACAAAGATATTCTGGGTGTTAAGCTAAAAGAAGTTGCCTTCTCCGTCACTATTCTCGGGATATTTGTAAAAATTAATGTACATAAATCTTAGGAAGCACTCTATCAGAGATTCATCCATACAAGTTGTCCAAGAACAGGATCAACTAAAGGCGCTCTCCTACCACATCCTATATATGAATCACCCCAAGAATCAATAGCGCATAGTCCTTGCAATTCAAAGATTTCAACCACGATGGAATCACAGTATATCTCTAGGAGCTAACTATAGATTTTAAGTGGTTGTTCCGTTTATGAAGATTCACGTTCTTCAATTCTTAATTCATATAAGCATCCCTGCAAGTTAGTTTCGAACGTAAAGTCGGTTCAACATGGTTTTGGGTCCAGTTCCCATTCTAGTCTCTTCGAATCGATGAACGTTAATATTTAAGCCGTTTTTACAAATATGATCCATGTTGCAGCCGTTTATTTGATCGGATTTTCATTTATCAAACCTGGTATTGTTCCCAAGGTGCTTCCAGACTTGACTCAGAGTACACATTTATATCATCCTCCACCTCCACCACAAGCAACAAAATTTTGTTGGATAGTAGGTATTCCTACAATAACATGTGGTATTAGATATGTAGATATTCCTCGCATGCAGGTTACTCCGTACCTAGATCCATCCTTTTTTTTCATACGAATATTTGTGTCTGATGCAGTTAGGATTGAGTCGTTTATGTGCATTGAGTGTCGACGTAGAATAGATGGTTTGACAGCTCGTATTAATAAGCAAACTACTGTCGGTAAGGAGCGCTACCATCCTAGGCTTTGAGGAGGTGTTGAGGAGGACATAGCAGGTCTTAATGATATCGACTTTAATGATATATAGATAAACTGTAGTCGTTCCAATTATGTTGGTGTTGTTGTTTTATCTTTATAGCTTATTGTAGTATCATTGACATACTTATTATCTATATGGTATTGTTGTATTATCATTAATTATTGCACTGTTGTTATTATGTTATGGAAGGTGATTATGATATTGTTTGTTATGATGTCATTATTTTGTAGCTATATGTAAACCACTGCTTATAAATAGCTTCCTTCATTCTTCATAACATTAGACTTAAATTCAACAAAAAAATGGCTGACATTAATTGGTCTTCTTCGAAATTACTTATATTCGTGAAAGCATATATTGACATTAATCACAGACATGGTATTATGCTGCGTACAGATATGCTTGTTAGACATGAAATGTTTTGGAAAATGGTGAGAGAAGCTTACAACAACGATCCCAACTGCCACGCGACAAGGTCTTGCTTAGAGATTTATAAAACACATAGTGGTTTTATAAATGCTTGTAATTGTTACCACGAGATTATTGAGCTCGTTGAAGAAGATGATGTTTTTATAGCAAATCGTTCTACTTTTGATTCGTGTTACCTATCAAAATATAGAACGGAATTCATCAGTCATAAAGCTTATGAACTCAGTTATAGTTAGCTTGAACAAGCATTACTGTTATATTTACTATCGCGTGCTTTTGTATTTTTGTACCAATTTTATACTGTCAACCGTTTTTATGATATGTATTGCCTTTGCTCAATACTTATTATAAATAATGGTCAAGGTTTAGTTCATATTGACGTGCTTTTTGGTCAAAGCCGTCACACGTCAAGTTCGTGCTCAGGATCGAGTAAGAATATATTTTCATATTAAAACAGGTATCGTTCCAAGAACATGTGGAAAACGTGTGTCGATGACTCAAAACTGCTCGTGCAAGTCAACCTAGCGAAAGTCAAGAATCGACAAGCAAATCTCATAGTTTTTTGCATCCCCTAGGATACAAAGTGCATAATTTATATCCCTCTTGGGATGCAAAAATATGCACTTCGCATCCCTTTAGGGATGCAATTTTGTATCCCTTGGAGGATACGATCTCTATCGGCCTTGCCACTTCTCCAGATGCTCTCCTTGCCTCACCCTTTCCAGAATTTTGAATCCCCTGCCTCGCCTCCCAATGCTTTACACTACACGTTTTGACTCCCAGGGACCTCGCATCCCTCTACTTTGAATCCCTCACTTCGCATCGCACCCAAACTTCGAGTCCCTCTACTTCGTATCCCTCCATATGCCTTACTCCTGAATTTTGACTCCCCCCTTTGCATCTCCCCTGAATATCTCATCATCAAACCATACAACCTTCATATCCCCTGGGATACGAATTTCGTATCCCTCGAGATACGAAAATTCGTATCCTAGGGGTATGCATCTCATATCCATATGAGGATACGAGATTTGCCATCCCCATGGGATACGATGTCATCGTATCCCTCAGAGGGATACGAAATTCCTATTATGCATTGAGGGGATACGAATTTCAGGGCGTTGCTCTTCAAGAATGAGAAATTCTGCTATGTGGCCCCCAAAGCTCGCCTAATCCTACCTAAACCATTACCTATAAATACCCCTACCTTATTCGTCAAAGGGGTTGGATTTTTGACACTCTGGAGCTCCAAAAGCATCATTAATGGCTGCCATCTCCTTCTCCATGACTATTGGATATAGCTTGGACCACACGCTTTCCTTCAACATTTGGGCAACCCCTTAGACATTTACACCGCTTTTGGACATAACTTCACACTTTTGAACATCGAAGCCATTTCTCGGACATTGTTGACCAAGTCAACATACTTTTCACTCAATGAAGAAGAGACGGACATTTTAGACTAAATTTTGAATATTGATTTCACATACACTTTGTTATTTTATTGTAATGATTTCTACATGCATACTATCCGAACTTGCACAACAATTGTAATCGGCTAGTATATGATGAATGATTACTATAAAGTGATGTAGGCGTTTGTGCGGAACCACTATAAAAGGTTGTGTTCTCACTGCATTACTTTACTTAAGACTTAGATCACTGTGTTTCTGTGACACAAACACTCGAGGGTTGGCGTGCATTGAATCGACGACAATTCCCCATGTCAACATTTTGGCATGCCAGGAGGGGGAGCATAGCTTCAGCTTCAGTTCTCGAATTCAATTTTCAGCTTTTATTCTCGACCTTAGCTCCTGACTTTAGTCTTCGAATTTAGAAATTCAACTTCAACCTTCTTTTGAAAACAAACTTCACTCGCTTCCCATCTTGGTTAAAAGGAACCAAATAACTCGTTTAAAAGGAGCAGGGGCAGAGGAGGAGCCAGAACTCTCCTTGACCAGACATCCATCTAACTTCATTACCTAAGACGACGTCGACGAAGTCGTCAAGGACTTAACCAAAGATCTTATTTCTCGCTTAAAACAACATGATGAACATTTTCATTGCCAAGAGGCCACCATGGCTATCCTTCTCGCCCGACCCGAAAGATTTATTAGGCAGTCGGGCCAAGGAAACGTTATTGGAACAAGTGCTACCGTTCCACAAGGATTAGTTCGGGACTTGGGGGAAGTTCCCGAAGAACAACCCCATCTCAACACCAATCCACAAACATCCATCAGATTGGCTAGGCTCGAGGGTAACACCCCCAATACCATTTAAGGATCAGCTCAGGCTATCATCAACAGGTCTTCGGATCAAGCATCAGGAATGCCACTCAAGCGTCGGTGCATGCAGATTTAGACAAAGGAACTCCCGTTGAATGTTGGTTTGTGCCCATCGAGGCACCTCAAGTTGGGATCGAGCCAGATGTTTTTCTTGGCACTCAATCTTTTGCTAACGTTGGACTTGACGTTGGGGGCACCGGTGCCAACTTGCATACTTTATATCAATTTCTTGGCATAGGAAGTGAAAGTCAAGCTGCCAATGTCATTCGACGCTACTCCCGCGGTGGGGAACCCTATGCCAGCTTGGAGTGCATTGCTCGCAGCCTCTTCACTCAAGACATCAGAAACTCTCAAAATCCACTAGACTTCAATCTACCAGTACTAGAAGCTCTCGATGGTAGGAAGTATCCTACTATGCACCTCATGTGCTAGATGCACCACATGGAAATGAATACAACCTCATAAGGCATCATGGCCAAATGCTTCCCGCTTTACCTTACGAAGTTTGCAGCTCTATGGTTCAAACAGTTGAAACCAGGATCTATTAGCAGCTGGAATATCTTGGTTGCGAGATCCATCGAGAAATTCGTCATGACTTTAACATCAATAGGGTAGAGAACATGCGAGACTCTGTGGGAATTTGTTGAACGATTCAATGCGGCAGTGGCCTATGTTGACAGGCTAGACCCTTCCATGGTTCTAATGGTCGCCGTCTCCGGCATTCTGACAAAACCGACTTCAAAGTCTCACTATGGCAAGACATACCCAGTTATCTCTTTGAATTCTACTTCATGGCCAAAAAATTTCTTAGGGAGAAGGGTTCCCACGATGAAAAGACTGTGCAGCGAGCCAACTCCATAGCAGACCCAAGGCCATCTACGCTCGACAAAGGCAAGGGTAGATCCCGCGACAACCAGAACTCACGATCATGCTTCGAGCCAAAGTTCACAGCCTACACCAAACTTAACGAAAGCTTGAAAAGGATCTGTCTCGACATTCACGTGACTGCACCCTTCCAAAAACATCCCAAAAGAGAACGGACTCCAAGGAAAGCAAGCTATGACAAGTACTGCTTATTCCATGAACTTCCTAGTCATGACACCGAACACTGCAGGCAGTTCCGCGTTCTAGTCGAAGCACACATCAAGCGTGGTGAGCTACAACAGTACGTCCTAAACCCAATAACAACAGTTGCACCACCTTCTCTGCCTCCTACAACATATCACGATAGGGGTAGGACTAACGACTCCTAGGGCATTATCATTAACTAATCCTCCTCAATGGTTCTTCTTGGCTCCTGGACTTTGGTCCGTTTCTTATGTTTGTTCTTGTCGGCAACTTCTCATCCTTTCGTTTTTCCTATATGTAATCAAAGCGGTAACTTTGGTCAACACGCACAGAACCGACTTGTGGTCTCCTGTCATGTCCAGGGTTGGATTAACAGGAGTTGTACCCTTATGGAATTAATAAAAGACTACTTTGAGGTTCCAACTCCACACTGGATCAGTCCAGTATAAAATTCTGGCTCCAGTCCATACTGGACCAGTCCAGTATAAAATTCTGGCTCTGGCTCCACACTAGATCAGTCCAGTATAAAATTCAGGATCCAGCACCACACGGGATCAGTCCTGTATAAAAATTCAGATCCCGATCTCTCCCACACTAGATCCGTTCAATATAAACATAAGACTCCGGTCTCCCCCTTCCTGAACAATCGGTCATGGACTTTGAACTCCGGTTCTTAACCTTGGACTCTGGTCCACAACTTCCTCAAAGATTGGGTCTATCTGATGTTAAGATTCTCCAGATGAGACTGCCAAGCATAAGAACTATCCGACTCGGTACGCTGAGCACGGAAGTTCCTTATCATAACCCTTTTAGCATGGAAATCTTAATAACTTAGCCCATTGGATACATAATATTACGCAACTTGGACCGACAAGTACAAAGTCCTCTTTTGCAGGAACATACTTGCTTTTGCGAGGCTCAACAAGTCCATGGCTTCATATTTTTTTGGATCTCAAGCATCTAGAACTCGACAACCCATTCTAAATACGATCCCAACTATCTTCAACTTTCCATTCTAAATACGATCTTCGTGATCGTCGGGTTCCTAATCTATTACTATCCCAACGGTCGTCGAATTTCTATTCTAAATACGATCTCATTGATCGAAGGACTTCTCGCAAATCTCTGCTTGTAGACTTACATATTTCCAGACTACTTGCAAAATACATCTGTTGGAGAATGGAGTTTTGATGACAATAACCTTATTTTAACTACCATTGATTATAAAATATATATATATATTAACATCTCTATCTAGAATATATATACACCTTATTTTAATTACCATTGATTATAAAATATATATACTAACATCTCTATCTAGAATATATATACATATATTTAGGAATTTATATACAGGACTTAAATACTGAAGATTGTACAGTTTTAAAGTTTCAAGAGATTCAGGATTCAGAAGAGATTCAAGACTCATGAGTTATCAAGCTATCAAGATTTGAAGAAAAGTATAGTAATAGACTCTAGTTTATGTGTAAGACTCTGAATAGCACTCCAGGTTCAAACTCTTTTTTTCAAATTATCTCTTTTCAAAATTAATTTCAAAACTATTTTCAAATTGATTCCAAACTTCGTTCAAAATAATTTAATTTTCCAAGAATTTCAAACTAATGATTTCAAAAATATTTCCTAGCTAATAAGCATTCTTATTTTTTGTTTTATTAAATTATATATATATATATATTTCTTTTTACTAATTCTATATTTGATTATAATATTCTTATTATACTCTAAGTTTTCATAGAACCTTTTTGTTTATATATATAGTTTATAAATATCTCTTTATAAATTCCTATATATATGATTATAATTATATTGTATATAGTTTTATATCACATATATATAAAGTATTTAATCATATGTTTAAATAATATTTTCTTATATTTTTATACTTGAAAAATAATGTTTTAACAACTAGTTTTGTTTCAGGAATTTCCAAAATATATTTATTTTTTGAATACTTTAAAAATGATTTAAAAATCAAAAATATGGTGGATATGTCGATCGCCATACATGCGTATGTCGACAGATAACTGTTAGAAGTTTAATTTTCAAATGAAGTTCTTTTCACTATTTGTAACATTCCAAAAGCGTTGCAACGTTTATAAATAGGGGTTGAATTCGAATTTTTTAACCACTCTTCTTCTTCATCTTCATCCTCTTACATTACACCATTAATTTTCATCTTTTTATGATTTCTACACTTATACTCTGCCGATTTCAAGTCTAATTATATAAAACTTCTTCTCTTCTCGTTCTCTACTCATTACTCTTTAAATCGAAGTGCTATTGAAGAGTTATAGGGTAGTTGTAATCATTTGGGATAGTTTTGGAAACGGTGTGTTCCTTGTAGCCATGAAATCAAGGAAGGAGTCGGTGTTAACCTTGTAGCCGGGAAATCAAAGGAATATTCTTGACCAAGGGAATCAGTGGTAATCTTGTAGCCGTGAAATCAAGAGTGTTGGAATCGGTGTTAACCTTGTGGCCTTGAAATCAAGGGCGTTGTACTTGGATATTGATATTGTAATGTCCCGTATTTTCGGTAGTCATATATTAAATTTAATTTATTATTTTAAATATTATATTTGGAATATTAGTGGTTTTAATATTTAATTCGTTTACTTAAACGAAGTTTAAACATTAAGTATATATAATTTAAATTGAGCTCGAAACGACATTGTAGTTTGTAATATTGAGATTTGAACTTTAATTGAGTATACATGATCTGATATAAGTCAGATTTCCGTGAAACAAGAAATGTTGGAATGTTGTTGCTTATAATTTTCATATGGAAGAGAAAAATCTAGATTTGCTGTTATAGATTGTTAGTTTTGGCTAAATCAAAATTTAAAATTGTCGCTATGGATTTCGTTAATAAACGATAAACATTTATTTATTAATATAAATGGGTTTTAATATAATTTGGAAACTGTCTTGACTTGAAATTGATGATACTGAATGGTATGATCTATATTTGAAGCTATATGATATTTCTAGTTGGGTATTTACGATAAAAATAATCTATTATTATTTAATTTGATTATTTTGGAATTTAATAATATTCTATTAATATTGTATAAGCCTTAAAATAGCGATTTTTGCAAACGGTCTCAATGTTCAATGAAATTAGTTTCTTTGGAACTATAACGTTAAATTATTGTATGATATTAAATTTCGTGGCAAACCGATGTCGTATGTGACAATTATAGCCGTAAACGCCCAGTCATTTTATATAGCGCGTAATTAAATTAACTTAATTTAATAAAGAGATATTTGAGTGTAACTTGAGCAGATGATCGAGTTAAGCTACGGAACCAGTTCCATTGAATTCATATTGTTGTTTAAAGTTAGGATAGATATATTGTTTGTTATTTTTGAATACCGGGTAATTTGGTGTTCAAAATAGCATTGTGGTGCCTATAAAAATAGAGTACCGGGAAACAGTCTCAGAATGCGACGAAACTGGTACCATTGGATTCATAATAATTAATTATTAAGATTTCAATTTTCATGTCAATCAGACTTACTGTTTGATTGTGCCAACGATAAACGCCTTAATCATTTATAATATTTTGGTCAATTTAGACAGGTGTAACTTTGGAGGAATAAACGACTGGCCAAACAAACTCCAAATTTAACGAAATAAATTTCATTGGATCTTTTAGGAAGAGGTCTAGTAAAATGTCAAGATTTCAAATTTTTTTGATTTTTTTTTTTTTGTAATTATAGGAATTTTAAACGCTTGATTTTTCATTGATAATTATAAAGTGTTTTTCACAAACGACCTCAGAATTCAACGAAACCTGTCCCATTGGATCCGGAATATTATTTTATGTTGGAGATAGCCTTTTTATCGAAAAACTGAAGTCATTTGTGGTGGTTTAAAACGTTAATTCATCGTTAAGTTTCCTATATAATAAAATATTAATTTATCCATCTTATTTTTATATAAATACCATCAGGACATTGCGCAAAACCTAATTCTGGTCAAATTCTCATGTGCAGTCAACGAAAAATGGAGCCGCCGTCTAAATGAATGAACGAACATAAATCATCTTCCTTTCTCCCTCTAAAACTCGTGATCAGTTCATCAATTGCGAACATTTCCAACTACCAAAACGTTCAACGCGATGAGCACCCTCATTTAACCGGCGACGATCAGGATTGAAGCGACGTGGTGGCAGTAATTGACACTGAAAGCTTCTGCTTTCGAATTCCAGGCGCTAATGGGGGAAGGATCTGAGGTGCGGTGGTCCGGTGGGAGCTTGTACGGTGCAGTGGTTGTTTAAACAGTGGTGCGAGGTTTTGTAAGGAGAACGAAGGAAGCTGTTAATGGGTTGAAACTCTTTTTCTTACCTTAGCAATATGTAATCCTATTACATATCTGTTATACTAGTATTGGTGCAGAGCAAGGAAAGTTTTAAGAAGCGCTATCTATTCTATACTGCTGTCCTGTTTACCTTGTTATGCTTGATATTTATGAATTGATCTCTCTTATCCACTTTATGCCTGTCATGTTCACCTTTATTTATTTACTGGCTAAAAGTAACTAGACTCGTCAGACTTTATGTTTGACCCCTTTGTTTTTCTCTCTCTCTTTCGTTTCCCCTCAGGTTCTCAGGGAGGAAACACCCAGGCTTAGTTAGGACTTGGATATTATCTTGTTGGAAGCTACTTCTGGAGTATGGCTCAAATCTTTGTCTCTACTATGGCTTACTCTTTTTGTTGGGGAATAATGTTTTTCTTTAATACCTATGTACTCTGATGATGCAAGACAGAAGTATTTTGTTGTAACGATTTTATGACTTATGGTATTGTGAACTACGGTATTATGTTTTATGTTGAAATAAAAATTTGAAATTTCCGCTGCTATCTTATTATAATCTATCTTGTAAATATTATGTGTCTGTTTACCTATATTGCTATCTTATTATAATCTATCTTGTAATTATTATAATCTATCTTGTAAGGCGCTAATGGGGGAAGGATCTGAGGTGCGGTGGTCCGGTGGGAGCTTGTACGGTGCAGTGGTTGTTTAAACAGTGGTGCGAGGTTTTGTAAGGAGAACGAAGGAAGCTGTTAATGGGTTGAAACAATGAAAACAAAAATGATGGCCTGGTTGTTTTGCTAACCCGTTGTAATTAGTTACCCTAATGATGAACTAACCCATTTTAAATTAAAAAAATGATTAGCTGAATTATGAATTCGATGCAGGAAATGATCAGTTTTTGCTGAATGTGAGAATAACGAAGACAAGGCAAGAAAACAGTACTGCATGAGTAACGCAAAAGAAGTAGCAATCGCATGAATGATGGAGTATTGGATGGGTTTGGGTTACGATAAATCGACTTGTTTGAGGAAATTAAACTATTAACTAAATTATATTAACAGACGTGAATTGATACAGGCGACAGAGAAATCGTTCTATTCGAACCATACGAGGGAACAGTGAAGAGTCATCGTGTCTAATTTGGTAAATATCACGTAATTAGTATTTATTTGGTTTACTAATTATAATGGTTAAGCTAATAAATTATTAAATAAATTATATGTACTAAAATATGAACTGTTACAAATGTATACAAGCCTGGTTTTGAACAAGTGGAATGAACGAGATGAAGACAGAACTGATCAAACATATAAAATGTAAATTAATTAATATTAATTTTAGTTAAGGGTCAGTTAATTATTAAATAAAATCGGTAACTTTAAATACTCATAACTCATTCGTATGTAATCAAATTTGGGCAGTTCAAAGTTGCATTACGATCGTCTTGAAGAGATTTACATCATGGAACCGTTCTGCACATGAATGGAGACAGTTGGAGAATACAGTTAAATTTAAATGAATATTTAATTTAACTGTAATGGAACCGCTTCAGAAATAAATCAAATCAAGGTGAGTTAAACTCAGTCAGTTCTTCCCACTTATATTTTATATAAGTCGGGTTTTATAATTGTGTGCTATGGTTGCTAATGATTGACTGTTTGTTTGTTGTTAAATATATATTCATATATTGATTGAACCAATGAAACTAAACAGTTGTTTAATTTCAGTGAAAAACCAAATCATTATTTTAACGATTAGTCCCAAATAAGGTAACTTACCTATTGGTCACGTTTATAAAATGTTTTTAATTTAATAAATTGTTTGAATTGTTATGGCTATGTTAAATAAATTGGTTGATATTGAATTGTCGTTATCGACTGTTATAAAACTATTATTTATTTGAATTGAATGATTATATTGAGATAACGTATTTGATACAGGGAAGAACAGGTTGGAGGGATCCAACGGGACTCCTCAAATATATTTAATGATATTATTTTCATATTATCATTATATGAACTGTTATGGTTAGACGATTGATTTGGTTGTTGGTTGTTGGTCGTTGACCTGAAATTCAGCGTTGTTTTGTTTAAACCAATGTGCAATGTTGGTTGAGTAATTAGCAATATATGGCATATAAATGAATTGCTTTCTAGATATTGATTTAACGTCAGGTAAATCAATAGAAGTGAAGTTATAAATTTATTTTATAACTGAAGATAGTTTTTGAAATATATTATTTCGAATAAAAGCTATTAAAAAGAATTAAATGTTTATTATTTATTATTCAAATTTATAAGTGATTATTAAATGACTTTATGAAGTAAATTCTGATGTTAATCAGATTTACAGGCAAAAGAGTATAAAATTTACCTAACGGTTAAGATTTTGAATAACTATTTTTAAGATACAATTAAATGAAATTATTTAAATTAATCATATTATTAATTAATTTAAAGTGAGAACTAATTGAATCGGTTAAAGAGATAACCGTGCTTTGGGTGGACTAAGTTATCCATTTTTCACTCAGATTGATTATTAAATTAATTTGTTTTAAATTAATTTAATGAAATAGTTTAACTAATATTTGTTTTAATTTTAATAAGATTTTAAAAAGGGATTTACTATTTATTTTAGTTAATTAAGAAATTAACTACTGCTTCTGTGGTTAATGATTGAAGTAAATTATTATTTTAAATTAATAATAATTTAGGAAATTTCTTTTTAATTGAAATTCATTTAAAAAGAAATTTTAATTAAAGTGAATATAATCGGAATGTGAAAGGTGTTTATGAACGGGCTCTAATATAAAACCCGAGTTTTTATAATGAAATTATAAAAGGAATTTTTATAAAATCTGAAAGCTTATGTCAAATATTTACTTAATATTTGATGTTAGAAAAAGGAAATTTAGAAATCCGGAATGGTATGAAATAACGAAGTGAGATTTATTTTGAGGTTCGGAATGTGATATTCCAAAGTTTGGAATGTCAAGCAGAGTTGAGAGTATACGCTAAGTAAAAGATTTTGGAAATGGCAACGAATGTAAGTTGTCGTAAATGATTTACAAATGATTTTGTATATGAAGTAACAGTTTGAAAATAGAAATTGTAAAAATTATTACAAATAATAAAATGAACTATTTGATTTAACTGAAGATCGTTAAAAAGATCGCTATTGATTTCAGACAACAAGTTGTCGAAAATGATTTGGAAAGGTGTAATATAAGAAAATAAAAAGTTTTGAAATGAAATCTGTAACGGTTGTTACAGATGATAAATGAAATATTTTGATAAAAAGAATTCATACGAGATGTCAATTTTAGGAATTGTAAAAGATATAGTATATAAAGGTATTTATATAAGATTTGTAAAGATATTTATATATGATTTGATAAAGAGAGTTATATATTATTTAAAAACAAATATAGTGTTGTTGTTACAAACAAGTTGAGGAATACTTATATAGATATGTTGAAGAAATTTTATAAAGGATTCTATTTATAGTGGAATCGAAGCTCAAGAGTAATATTTAAAAAGGATTATTAAAGATTAATAGAGACGTATAATAATAGTTTACTTACTAATTAATTAAGTAAACGTCGTTGGGATTTAATAAAATTTTCAAAGGAAAACGTGTGGTTAATGAACTTCTATTTATTCTGAAGATATGAATTTTGTTGGTCAAAGTTTGAGAGGTAAATAAAAATACCCCAACTTGAACGACTTTATGATTATCCAAGAATGGTATTAGTTTATGAACGAGAGCAATTGAGGGGAACATAAGTTATGATTTCCGTAAATAATATTTGGAACTGTATTCGAAAGAGTTTATAAGCGAATGAAATGATTTTTAAGAATATTCTTATTTATATTAAGAAGAAAAAGAAAAACTCCAAATATTGGAAGATTTTAAGAATATAATTAACAGATGTTTAATTAAAGAGGACAAGTAATGCAAAATACTGAATCAGTAAACTAATTTTATCCTCATTATTATTTATTTGATAGTTAAATAACCGACTATCAAATCTGGCCAATACGATTGTTGGTACGGAAAGACCGGGATCAAATTTATATTCAAAAACCATTCCGAACCAGCAAATATGCGAAGATATTGATTGAAGATGGAGCACTGAAGACCGCTGATCTTCATGAGCGAAAGAACTACTTGATAGATTTCTCTGGGTAACTCATGGAGATATTTTGACAGTGATTCTGTCGTGATTGAAATCTTCGGATTACAAGGACTACTCGCTACAGATCCTTGGGGTGATACCTATATAAGATGTGGTAGGAGAGTACCATTGGTTCATCCTATTTCTGGATGACTTGTACGGACGAGTGTCTGACAGAGTATTTCCAAAGGAGTCACATACATTGAACTTTTACAAACGTATTTATGTTGGTGGCGGAGAAGACACCTTCTCTTAGCTTAACGCTTAGAGTATTTTTGTGGAAACCAATTAAGTGATATCCAACGGATCTGACAATGTGGCATTCAAAGTGAATGGAGATGGGTTGTTCTGAAGGACAAGCTTAACCTCTAGCCTCACTAACCGTGAAATGGTGTAAAATCAGGTAGGTTGCATGGCTATGTGGGTTGCACCCATCAAAAGGGTATATCATTACTTGATCTAGAGAAATCAAATGCCTTCATTTGTCCCTTTTATTTTGATTCTATACATGATATCGGTTCGGTTGGCTGGCCTCCAAGATTTTTGGCAAGATTTCGCTTTTTTAAAATAAATACCGTGGTGATGATATATTCGGTACTCTCAAGCGAAGTGAGGGGTCAGTCATGTTTAGCTTAGTTGCAAGATGTTCTTGTTGAACCCCAATGTATTCATCTTTGGAGGTACATTGTCGGAAAGGTGTTGCCCATACCTTGCCATGGAAATCCATTCTTCAATAAGAGCCCACGGTTTTGATTGTATACTATGTACGTGGAGCGTGAGATGCAAGCATTCCGCTAGATTGTTATTTATTTGTATTTAGACACTATTATAATATCAGAATAAGATATTGATTTCAACAATGTTTTGGGTTATCTGAAGGTAAAAACCGTCCGTATTTATGTGTGGATTTGGTCTTACGAATATCCTTTTCTTTCGAAAAGATTTTGACTTTAAAATCAAGTTGTGTGATACCTTTAAACTTTGTGTATTTTTCTCACTCTGGTTCACCAGACTGATCCAACATTTGTCGGGTTAGTCCGGGTTGTATAGGTTCAGATTATCGGATGCTGCAAAGTTCAGAGACGAGCTAGAAGAGTTCAGACGTATGATATTATATAGTTGTGATTCCACTGTGTGTTGTATATGACGACAGATTATTATAACTATCCAGATGTGTGATGTACTCTGATGATTGTAACTATTAAATTTTTAAAGCTCTCAATAAAGATTTATTTCTATATTATATTTTTTCCCGCTGCGATGTGAGACTCTGTGTTGTGTTGGTTCTTCTTCTTCTATTCTATTATTTCTTTCTCTCTTGTCTCACCCTCTAATTTCTTTCTAATAACATTCCTATGTTTTTGGTGCTTGAATGGTCGACATGGTGTATTTTTGTCAATTTTCAAGGCCGAATATCCTCGTCTCATTACAGTGGTATCAGAGTTATTGGTTTAATAATAACCTTGGCTCTGTGGTATAACTCGATAGAGATATGGTTAGTAATACCATAGATTGAGTTTGAGTGTGTGTGTATATGTATACACTCACACAAGAGCGCGTATTTGTAAATTTTATCTAGAAATGTTTTGTATTGTGTTGTTTGATCGGTTCAAGTGTTGAGAAGCATTGAACTGATAATGGATACAATATTGTTTTGAAAAGAGGGTAAATGAAATAATTTTACTCGAAATATATTTTTATATAGAAACTAAATAATTTTATCAAATTATTAAGATATTATGTGTTAATTGACTTGAATAATATTGGAATTGGATTAAGAATTTGAATTGGAACTTAACCTGGTTAAGTGAAATTAAATTAAGAAATGATTTTGAAATTAAATGAAGTAAATTTGGATTTGGAAACTGAATGAATAATAATAAATAGAAATCAATCGAATATTAATCGATTGATGTTAAAATTTGCGAAACCAAAGTAAATATTAATGTTGAATGTAAATTCAATTAATTTGATTGAGTTGGTTGTGTATTAGTTGTTGGTTTTGAAATTGTTTGTTATTGGATGGTAGATTATTTGAATGGAAATAATTAATAATTTAACGGAATTGAATGAATTATAAACTAGAGAGTAAATTCCAGTATAATTAAATTAGAATGAAACTGGATATGAATTGAAATTAATGATTTATCCCTGTATTTGCATATGAATGCTATATGTTTGATTTTGGATATTGGTGTAGTTATACTAGTTGATTAGTGAAATATTATCTAAGAATTTCATATATCTGTCACTTACATGTTGAATTGAATTGAGTACAGGTGACAGAAGGCTAGGCAGATCGATATTGATTTAGTAGATCGTACATACGACTGAGCAGGTATGCTCAATAGCGCTCGCATAAGGTACACCTATGCGAAAAATATAATTTTGGGTTTTGGTTTTTGTTTTCCAGCCACACAGGTTGATGTATATATATTATCTGCTCCTTCGATATCATAGACGTCACTCCGTACAGGGGAGACTCTGCATAATTTTTCCGAGAATTTAAGGTGTTAGAATATTTTCGGTATTTTTGAAAAGTTCGATTAACAATAGTAAATTGATTTTCGATTTAAAATAAATTAGATTTTGAAAATCTATGGATTTGTGACATTTTCTTACCTTAGCAATTTCGGGGACGAAACTCTTTTAAGGGGGGAAGAATGTAATGCCCCGTATTTTTGATACTCAAATATTAAATTTAATTTATTATTTTAAATATTATATTTGGAATATTAATGGTTTTAATATTTATTTCATTTATTAAAACGAAGTTTAAACGTTAAGTTTTTATATATAATTTAAATCGAGCTCGAAATGGCACTACAGTTCGTAATATTGAGATTTGAACTTTAATTGAGTATACAGGATCCGATATAAGTCAGATTTCCGTGAAACAAGAAACGTTGGAATCTTGTTGATTATAATTTTCATATGGAAGAGAAAAATCCAAATTTCGTGTTATAGATTGTTAGTTATTGCCAAATCAAATTTTAAAATAGTCGTTGTGGATTTCGTTAATAAACGGTAAACGTTTATTTATTAATATAAAAGGGTTTTAAAGTAATTTGGAAACCGTCTTGACTCGAAATTGATGATATTGAATGGTATAATTTATATTTGAAGCTATATGATATTTCTAGTTGGGTATTTAGGATAAAAATAATTTATTATTATTTAATTTGATTATTTTGGAATTTATATAATATTTTATTAATATTATATAAGCCTTAAAATAGCGATTTTTGCAAACGATCTCCGTTTTCGACGAAATTAGTTTCATTGGAATTGTAATGTTAAATTATTGTACAGTATTAAATTTCATGGCAAACCGATGTAGTATGTGACAACGGCAGTCGTAAACGCCCAGTCATTTTCTATAGCGGATAATTAATTTAATTTAATTTAATAAAGAGATATTTTAGTGTAACTTGAGTAGACGATCGAATTAAGCTATGAAACCAGTTCCATTGAATTCATATTGTTAGAGTCAAGATAGATATGTGGTTTGTTATTTTTGAAGACTGGTAATTTGGTGTTCAAAATAACATTGTGGTGCGTATAAAAATAGCTACCGGGAAACAGTCTCGGAATGCGACGAAACTGGTGCCATTGGATTCGTATTAGTTAATTATTATAAAATTTCAATTTTCATGTCAATTAGACTTATTGTTTGATTGTGGCAACGATAAACGCCTTAATCACTTATATTATTTTGGTCAATTTAGACAGAGGAATAAACGACTGGCCAAACAAACTCTAAATTTAACGAAATAAATTTCATTGGACCCGTTAGGAAGAGGTCTAGTAAAATGTCAAGATTTCAATTTTTTTTGATTTTTTTATAATTATAGGAATTTTAAACATCTGATTTTTCATCGATAATTATAAACGACTTTTCACAAACGACCTCGGAATTCAACGAAACCTGACCCATTGGATCCGGAATATTTTTTTTATTCTAGGATCGGCCTTTTTATCGAAAAACTGAAGTTGTTTGTGGTGGTTTAAAACATTAATTCATCATTAAGTTTCCTATATAATAAAATATTAATTTATCCATCCCATTCCTATATAAATACCATCAGGACATTGCGCAAAACCTAATTCTGGTCAAATTCTCATGTGCAGTCAAAGAAAAATGGAGCCGCCATCTAAATGAATGAACGAACAAAAGTTATCTTCCTTTCTTCCTCTAAAACTCGTGATCGGTTCATCAATTGCAAACATTTCCAACTACCAAAACGTTCAACGTGATGAGCACCCTCATCTGACCGGCGACGATCAGGATTGAAGCAACATGGTGGCGGTAATTGACACTGAAAGCTGCTTTTGAAGTTGTTTTGGTGGCGGATGGGTGTGTTGTACGACTCGAGGTTCCAGGTGCTGATGGGGGAAGGATCTGAGGTGTGGTGGTCCAGTAAGAGCTTGTACGGTGCGGTGGTTGATTAAGCAGTGGTGCGAGGTTCTATGAAGCGACCCCGACTCCCGCTATCTCCGAAGAGACGGAAGAAGGCGGATTGAGTTGAGGACAGGACAAATCGAAACGCAAACAGAAGAACACTTCATTGCTATTACAATAATTACATCAAAGTACAGGAATCTAACAAAGTATGAATAAATAATATACATCAGAAAAATATTAGAAATTAAAATAATTTACATGGCAGCCGAAAATAATACATAACCCAACTGAAAGAAATACACGGATACAGAGCTTTCCGAATATAGCTCAAGCTGTAAACTGGGATCCTGTAAAATAGAATTCTGCAAAACCAAAACTACTAGCTGCCCATGTGGAAAATAAGGGCACCCAGAGTTTAGGTTAAAACAATAACCTCCAGGTCAGTCATGGGACTGGTGTGAGAACAAAAAACAGTTATTACTTGATTTTTAAGTATAGTAAATCAAGGGACCACGCCGTATAACAAGGAACGGGTTTACCCCCAAGAATACCAGTGCATAAAACAAACTGTGCAATGCTAATTAAAAAAATGAAGCTATTATAAGACTCATGTCCCATCACACAATGTAACACAAGCCGGAGGATAGAATTTTCCCTTATAATAGCCAAACATGATTGGTACGTTTAAAAACAAATCATTTGAAACTATTATAAGTGCATAGTGTTAAAAACAACTTAAAATAAAAATGTATAAATCATAGACGGCATGGGTACCATATATGATGTCGCCATACTAGTTCTACAATTTAAAACTAAAGAATCGCGTATTGGAAGTTAGATTTCCATCATAAACCAAGGCAAGGGATCGTCCTTACCGAATTCAGTACAATCTAGCCTATGTCTCAGGACCCAAACTCAGGTGATCCCTTAGAGCGTCAGAGTCGGTCTACACTTACGTTAGTGGATTATAATTCCTGAACAATACGTTTCCCTGCTCTATGGGGCGTAAATCTGGTCAGTATATCGACCATCAAATCCATCGGCCCCGTAGTGACTGATATATCCAAGGTACCTCGCTATCCATTAAATAATATGTAGCATCCACATGAGTAAAATGTTTGGGCTCCATACCATGACACCACTCCTAGATGGAAAGAAACGCATGTCCTCCCTAAGGTCCTCTCCCATTTTTGGTTCATACCGGGGAGTGAGGCTCGTGATTTAACGTTATACACAAAGCTATGCTATTTAAAGCCGTGTTTTGATCATCAACTACAAGGCTCTACTTTTCAACAAAAGCCTTGATCACATGCCACTCAGCATGCCACACTGTCAATCCACACTGTACCACTAATTTCTACCAATATATAACCTCTGAACTCATACGTCTCAGAGAAGGGTGTTAAGCAAGGGAATAAATTCTCCACACCAAACAGATATAAATTTAGTAGAGATCAACGAATACAGAATAAAGGAATACAATGTCAGACATACCATCCATTTACAAGTCCGTTCTGGGTCTGAACGAAACCGGAGGCACCTTATTCCTCGTCCCATATATCCAAAACAGGAGAGAGGTCCTCGCATATCCGGTCGATCTCCAAGTACGTCTGGACGATCACCACTAATTACCTTGTCTTGGGATGCCACCCAATCAAGACATCAGTAATCATCCAAATGATGTGGAGATATCTGGTTTCAACCACCGTCTCCATCGTCAACTTATCGTCGTACCAATTATTCAGAATGGGATAAACCCGGTCTTTCCGAATAACTCGCATATTTTATAAACAAGTGCTATAAAAACACAACATATGCCTCATTCCAATCCAAAATATTCTTTTATTCAAATATTCTTTTCACTATTTAAACAAAATTAAGGTTTTCCAAACTAGTCGGGATTAGTGAAGCTTACTTCTAAACTAGTCGGGATTAGCAAACCTTACCGAAGTAATCTTTTGTTTTATTTTCCAATCCCAACCTATTCATCGTGACACCCCACATCATGCTTTAAGTTTCGTGAAGCAATATAGGTAAACAGACACATAATAATTACAAGATAGATTATAATAAGATAGCAGCGGAAATTTCAAATTTTTATTTCAACATAAAACATAATACCGTAGTTCACAATACCATAAGTCATAAAATCGTTACAACAAAATACTTCTGTCTTGCATCATCAGAGTACATAGGTATTAAAGAAAAACATTATTCCCCAACAAAAAGAGTAAGCCATAGTAGAGACAAAGATTTGAGCCATACTCCAGAAGTAGCTTCCAACAAGATAATATCCAAGTCCTAACTAAGCCTGGGTGTTTCCTCCCTGAGAACCTGAGGGGAAACGAAAGAGAGAGAGAAAAACAAAGGGGTCAAACATAAAGTCTGACGAGTCTAGTTACTTTTAGCCAGTAAATAAATAAAGGTGAACATGACAGGCATAAAGTGGATAAGAGAGATCAATTCATAAATATCAAGCATAACAAGGTAAACAGGACAGCAGTATAGAATAGATAGCGCTTCTTAAAACTTTCCTTGCTCTGCACCAATACTAGTATAACAGATATGTAATAGGATTACATATTCCCAAATTGCTCAACAAAAACAGGATGATCCCAACAGAAACATAATGGTAGTTTTAGGCGTACTCTAGTAACGGGTTTTAACCCAAACAAGACTGGTAACTAAACAGAAATAACGGGTGTTAAGCCCAGACAGAAACACAGGTACCCCGCAGAAACAGGAAGGACTAGATGTACCCTATTTACTACCCCCAATCGATCGGCTCCCTATTCCGTAGATACCCTGTGCTGGCCCCACAATAGGGTGTATCACTCCCTAAAGTGGCAACCCTTCATTTTCCGGATGTGCACAACGATATCTACTGATGTTACAGCATCTTATCTTCCCCAGCAGGCGGAGTCATGCACACACATGACCCGTTGGAACGCGCCATCAACACCGCCTCCACGTTTGGATCTGTTACAATCAGCTCAGTAAGCGTGCCCCACTCCGACTTATTTTGGAATACCCTTTTGATACCTATTTAACGGTTACTGATTGAAATGGGTCCTACACAAGATGATGCAAGCTCTCCCCTTTTTCTTGCATCCCCACTACTAGGTTTTCCACTGGTTATGTTTACCTAACGATGTCTTTAATTATGTAACCCCGAAAGGTTAAGTTTGTGGGCCTATATATACAAATATTACCACCAACCCAAGATGTACTTAACCCTTCTACTGATTCAAGCATGTTTATTTAACGGTTAAGTTTGTAGGCCTATATATATTAATATTACCCACCTACCCAAGATGTACTTAACCCTCCCATTGATCAAAGCATGTTTTACTTAACCTTATCTTTAGTTCATATTCATACAATCCCTTATGGATTAGATAAGGTTAAGTAGTCTAATTCATTACCATGTCCAATTATGGTTTATAATGGGCTAGACCTCCCACATTAGGCCTACAACATGTAGATGCTGGATATGCCAGCCGGGTCCGGACAGTCTTATTCCATAGTTGGGCCTAACCTCGTGTCTTAGCCCGATTCGTATTCGCGTACATAGACCTCCCACATTAGGTTCAACATTAGTGACTGCTGGATATGTCGGTCTGGTCCGAGCCGACTACCACCACTAATGTAACCTAAACTCGTGTCATAAGTACAATTACAATTCCTAATTGTAATTACTAAACATTCCATTTTTAATTAATTAATCAATTAATAAAACCTTTCCCTTTTTGGGTGTCAATACATATTTTGCCCAATAATTTGAATTACATGTCCATAAATGTTCATATTCAAATTATGCCATTTTTAATTAATTTACCAATTAATTAATCCTTTACTTTTATAGGTGTCAATACCTATTTTGCAACAATAATTTGAATTACATATCCATAAATGGTCATATTAAAATTATGACATTTTTATCCAAATTTTCCTATGTCATTATAGGTGATTATTACTATGTTTCCCTATTTGAATTATATGTCCAACTTATATAAAACATTATACAAATCATGCCAATTATAGATCCCCTTTTTTCCCATTTCCTAACTAATGTGATCGCATGTATTTTGGCATCATCGAGGCTATAAAGTAGACTCGTCATAACAATAAAAGGGAACATGATAAGGGTGACAGTTCAACATGTTTTGGCCAAAATATTAACATAACTGGCATAGTAACTAAGTGAATGGACATGTGATAATTATCATAATAAAATGGACATCAAATAAATAACTTATGTTTAGGCAAGCATAATGAGATCTAGATTCAATATTAGGTATCCAATTACCTAAATCTAACACAGACAGGGTGGCATAATAACAAGTTTAGATTCACATGTCAAGTTTACCACATATAATAAGGTATCATAATATAACAAGTGAAAGGTGATTAACACCAAAGTCTAGATCCAAGTAATTTCAAATTAATGGATGTACTATCATCCTAACATGGTTACAAATCAATGTTCATATAAACATCATATCGAATCACCACAATCAGATCTATATTAACAAGTTCACATGTACCACAATATAATTGTAATTCAAGATTCACATAGGAAACATAGTAGAATGTCCATATATTAGATCTAGGGAAAATTACATAGTATGCTTGTATAAGTTCATGATTTACAGAATATACCCAATTCATAGTCTACCACAATTCACATTTATCTATCTAAGCCTAAAAGTGACTAGAACTCACTAGGTAGAAGAAAGAATAAATTAAGCGTTTGTTGCTGTTTTAGAACCGTTCTCCTCTTTCACAATTCCTAAGATTTAATTCGTTGGAGAAGAGACTAGCTTAGTTTAGGACATAACAGCATGACGGCTTATGAATGTATTTAGTTTAGATTAGGGTTTAGGTTTATGTGTGCTTATATAGATGTGAAGGATTAATTAGAACCCTTAGATCTGACTAGGATTCATCTAACTCATACAGAATGAAAAGACATGTCACCAGACCAATCAGATAAAGCCACATAAGCCCTAAAACTCCAAAAATCATCATCTGAACACATCAGCCCAATCTGGCCGACAGGGGTCGACACCCTATATTGGGGGTCGATACCTGTGTCTTCCCTCCTATAGGGGGGTCGACACCCATGAGTGGGAAATTTCCCGCTCAGCCCGCTTTGACTGAATTTCGAAATTTGAACCTGTTTTGGAGCTTTTGGAGTCATATATATATTTGAAAATTCTCATATATATATATATATATTCTCCCTTACGCGTATACAAATTTCTAAGGCTTATAACTTCTTCATACGGTGTCCGATTTATGCAAACTCGGACTCTATCCCAAGCAGAGTTTGGAGACGAACGCAATGGCGTAACCCGTTTCACTTAATTCTTCTTCTAAAAATTAAGTGTCCTTGAATTTGTTAATTTTAGTATTTTTAAATTAAGGGGTGTTACATTCTCCCCTCCTTAAAGGATTTCGTTCCCGAATTCTTCAAGTCAAGAAGGATGTATATCCTACCATCCAATCATCAATCTACTCAACCATCAATCACAGGCATCCATTGTCCTTAAAACATTTCTAATGCCATATGAACATATGCAAAAAGTGTGTGTATATATTCCTTATCTAATGCAAAATCAGGTGGTCTACTGATTCAGTTGGCCTCCTTAATGCAAATTATGATAGTGCCATACGTCCATTATGTATGCAAAAGAATCATAATAATACATATTATTTCTACATGAGTGCACAATCATTTCATTCAAATGCAACAATCATATGATAACTAAATCAATATATGTCCATTAAAATATGCACACTTATTCATATGCAATATGAAAGTGATTGAGCCGATCTAGTGCCAAGTGTGTGTGTGTATATGCGTCCACGGGCAACCACTAGCAAACACTTGCATCCACTTGCATCCATCAAACATAACATGTCTCAAACACATGCTTACAATCATGGGATTTCCTACCTAAGGGTCAAAGATCTGATTGATAGGATATACTCAGATGATAGAAGCAAATGCGAATAAAAGCTTTTGGAAGAGAAGTTAAGGACATTCCCTTGAAAAGGAAAGGGTACGAAGCGTAAAAATCTTGTCTTCGGTCTCCCAAGATGCATCTTCTTGGTTGTCTCCCCACTGGACCTTCACCAACTTGACTTCTCATTTGCGTAGCTTCTTAACCTACGATCCAAGTATGCAAGTCAGAACTCATCCAATCATTGCTTCCTTCTTTATTTTCACTTCCTTTCGCAAGTTTGGCCCCACTACCTTGAACTCTATACTTTTTATCGCCACTTGGATGAATAGTCATCTTGAAATGATGGGCTTCCTCAAGGACTGTCTTCAATAGGTTTCCCATCCTGATATGATTCACCTATCAAACCTCTTCTCAAGTAGCCCCTCCACTTGCTTATCAAGTTCCCTCTTTTCTTTTAGGAGCCATATGGCGCACAGGTAATGCAACTTATCTTTGCATTGTCCAACAGGTATATACGGAAATCAATCTCTCGCCTCGGGGGTAATCCCCGAACCTCGTCTAAGACATCAGGATACTCACGGACTACTGGTGCCGATCGCAGATCATTGATAGACGCCTCAAGAGACTCTAGGAAACTAAGCACGATAGACCCTTGTGGGTCCTAAGAAATTTCAAGGGTTCTTAACGACCCTCCTCTCACCACCCAGAATGACACCATATGTGGTAAACCAACCTATCCCTAGAATCAACCCATAGCCCATAAACCCGAGTACATATGCGTCACATTCAAATTTGACGCTTGACACAGATATTCTCAAACCCCTACAAATCATAGATAAATGATCCGAATCACCAATGGGGTTTGAGACAACTAAGGGTTCCACTACCATACTAGTAACTAAGTGCAGAGATTCAACAACATAACTAGATATAAATGAGTGTGAAGAGCCAGAATTAAAATGTGTCCTAACTAGATGATTTGAAAGAGAAACTAATATTTCTACGGAAATTTTTATACCTCTTTCGGTAGCACTGATCGCGAGATCATGCACCTGCCCTCCAGAAGTTCCTACCCTTTGACCTTGTCCCTGTTTCTTTGGGTAATCCTTAATAAGATGCTTGGCCTCTCCACAAGCGAAGCAAGCATTCTTCCTTTTCCTGCAGTCCTTGGCTAAGTGACCCTTCGGCCCACAACTATGGCACTTCCTCCTATCTTTAACCTTGTCATTCTTTTCGCCTTTCTTCTGCTGTTGTCCCTTCTTGGGCCATACCTTTTTCTCATCCTTGGGCTGTGCTCCTTAGCCCTAACTTCCTTATACTCCTTTTTATCCCCGTTTGTGTAACAAGCTAACAAGTCTTTTGAAAGTTGCCTCCATCGCATAGAAATCCTTACGAAGCTCGAAAAAATTAACCGTAGGTGAAACCACTACGGCTACAGATGGAGGTTAGGCACTTCATTGCCTTTCGACATGTACTAAACATGCCTACGACATCATGCCGAATGGGGACGCCTTTCGAGAAGAATCGGTTCCCCGGACAAAAAGAGAAAAGGAATCAAGTAGAGAATCGAGAGATATTACATATGGCTTTAGGGAATATGTTTTTCAAAATAGGTTTTTCTTTTGAAAATGCTTTCTTTTAAAACCTTTTTGAAAATAATTGTCAAAAACTTTATCCAATCTGGTAACCTTTAGCTCTGATACCAAGTGTGACACCCCACGTCCGTTAATGTCACTCACTAAGGGAATGCATTAAGTTTCGTGAAGCGTTGTAGGTAAACAGACACAAAATAATGACAAGACAGATATAAATAAGATAGCAGCGGAAATTTCAAATTTTTATTTCAACATAAAACATAATACCGTAGTTCACAATACCATAAGTCATAAAATCGTTACAACAAAATACATCTGTCTTGCATCATTAGAGTACATAAGTATTAAAGAAAAACATTATTCCCCAATAAAAAGAGTAAGCCATAGTAGAGACAAAGATTTGAGCCATGCTCCAGAAGTAGCTTCCAACAAGATAATATCCAAGTCCTGACTAAGCCCGGTTGTTTCCTCCCTGAGAACCTTGGGGTGAAACGGAAGAGAGAGAAAAACAAAGGGGTCAGACATAAAGTCTGGCGAGTCTAGTTACTTTTAGCCAGTAAATAAATAAAGATGAACATGACAGGCATAAAGTGGATAAGAGAGATCAGTACATAAATGGCAGGCATAACAAGGTAAACAGGACAATAGGATAGAATAAATAGTGCTTCTTAATACCTTCCTTTCTCTGCACCAATACTAGTATAATAGGTATGTAATAGGATTACATATTCCCCAACTGCTTAAAAAAAATAGGATGATCCCAACAGAAACATAATGGTAGTTTTAGGTGTACTCTAATAACGGATTTTGACCCAAACAGGACTGGTACCTAAGCAGAAATAACAGGTTTTAGCCCAGACAGAAACACAGGTACCCCACAGAAACAGGCAGGACTAGATGTAACCTATTTACTACCCCCAATCAATTGGCTCCCAATTTCGTAGATACCCTGTGCTGGCCCCACAATTGGGTGTATCACTCCCTAAAGTGGCAACCCTTCATTTTCTGGATGTGCACAACCATATCTACTGATGTCACAGCATCATATCTTCCCCAGCAGGCGCAGTCATGCACGCACATGACCCCGTTGGAACGCGCCGTCAACACCACCTCCACGTTTGGATCTCTTACAATCACCTCAGTAAGCGTGCCCCACTCCGACCTAGTTCGGAGTACCCGTTTGATACTTATTTAAGGGTTATTGACTGAAATGGGTCCCACACAAGATGATGCAAGCTCTCCCCTTTGTCTTGCATCCCCACTACTAGGTTTTCCACTGGTTATGTTTACCTAACGATGTCTTTAATTACATAACCCCGACAGGTTAAGTTTGTGGGCCTATATATACAAATATTACCCACCAACCTAATATATTCTTAACCCTCCTACTGATTCAAGCATGTTTATTTAATGGTTAAGTTTGTGGGCCTGTATATATTAATATTACCCACCTACCTAAGATGTACTTAACCCTCAGACTGATCCAAGCATGTTTTACTTAACCCTATCTTTAGTTCATATTCATACAATCCCTTATGGATTAGATTAGGTTAAGTCGTCTGATTCATTACCATGTCCATTTATGGTTTATAATGGGCTAGACCTCCCACATTAGGCCTACGACATGTGGATGTTGGATATACCGATCGGATCCGAGCAGTCTTATTCCATAATTGGGCCTAACCTCGTGTCTTATCCTGATTCGTATTCGCGTACTTAGACCTCCCACATTAGGTTCAACATTAGTGGCTGCTGGATATGTCGGTCGGGTCCGGGCAGACTTCCACCACTAATGTAACCTAACCTTATGTCATAAGTACAATTACAATTCCTAATTGTAATTACTAAACATTCTATTTTTAAGTAATTAATCAATTAAATAAACCTTTCCCTTTTTGGGTGTCAATATATATTTTGCCCAATAATTTGAATTACATGTCCATAAATATTCATATTCAAATTATGCAATTTTTAATTAATTTACCAATTAATTAATCCTTTCTTTTTATAGGTGTCAATACCTATTTTGCAACAATAATTTGAATTACATATCCATAAATGGTCATATTCAAATTATGCCATTTTAATCCAAATTTTCCTATGTCATTATAGGTGATTATTACTATGTTTACCTATTTGAATTATATGTCCAACTTATATAAAACATTATATAAATCATGCCAATTATAAATCCCCTTTTTTCCTGTTTCCTAACTAACGTGGTCGCATGTATTTTGGCGTCATCAAGGCTATAAAGTAGCCTCGTCATAACAATAAAAGGGAACATGATAAGGGTGAAAGTTCAACATGTTTTGGCACAAATATTAACATAACTGGCATAGTAACTAAGTGAATGGACATGTGATAATTATCATAATAAAGTGGACATCAAATTAGTAACTTGTGTTTTGGCAAGCATAATGAGATCTAGATTCAATATTAGGTGTCCAATTACCTAAATCTAGCACAGACAGGGAGGCATAATAACAATTTTAGATTCACATGTCAAGTTTACCACATATACCAAGGTATCATAATATAACAAGTGAAAAGTGATTAACACCAAAGTCTAGATCCAAGTAATGTCAAACTAATGGATGTACTATCATCCTAACATGGTTACAAATCAATGTTCATATAAACGTCATATCGAATCACCACAATCAGATCTAGAAAGTTAGATCTGTATTAACAAGTTCACATGTACCACAATATAATTGTAATTCAAGATTCACATAGGAAACATAGAAGAATGTCCATATATTAGATCTAGGGAAAATAACATAGTATGCTTGCATAAGTTCATGATTTACAGCATATACCCAATTCATAGTCTACCACAATTCACATTTATCTGTTTAAACCTAAAGTGACTAGAACTCAATATGGTAGAAGAAATAATAGATTAAGCGTTTGTTGCTGTTCTAGAACCGTTCTCCTCTTTCATAATTCCTAAGCTTTAATTCGTTGGAGAAGAGACTAGCTTAGTTTAGGACGCAACAACATGACGGCTTATGAATGAATTTAGTTTAGATTAGGGTTTAGGTTTATGTGTACTTATATAGATATGTAGGATTAATTAGAACCCTTAGATCTGACTAGGATTCATCTAAGCCATACAGAATGAAAAGACATGTCACCAGACTAATCAGATAATGCCACATAAGCCCTAAAATTCCAAAAATCGTCATTTGAACACATCAGCCCAATCTGGCCGACAGGGGTCGACACCCTATATTGGGGGTCAACACCTGTGTCTTCCCCCCTATTGGAGGGTCGACACCTATGTCGACCCCCCCACTAGGGGGTCGACACCCATGAGTGGGAAATTTCCAGCTTAGCCCGCTTTGACTGGATTTCGAAATTTGAACCTGTTTGGGAGCTTCTAGAGTTATTATATATATATATATATATATATATATATATATTCTCCCCTACGGGTATACAAACTTCTATGGCTTATAAATTACTCATACGGTGTCCGATTTATACAAACTCGGACTCTACCCCAAGTATAATTTCGAGACGAACGCAATGGCGTAACCGGTTTCACTTAATTCTTCTTATAAAAATTAAGTGTCCTTAAATTTGTTAATTTTAATATTTTAAAATTATGAGGGGTTACATTAATCCCATTTTTTAACACCACCGTGTTATTGGTGAAATTAATTACCATTTCTCGTTCAAATCTATTTATAGATTTAACTATCGCTTGGAGCAAAACTGGTGATACTCCATTCTCGATCATTTCACAAATTTGATAATTAAATCATCACGTTCACATTTCAATATAATTAAAAATTCATCAAAACTCCACGTAGTTTTAATCTCCAAAAATCATTATGTAATGATTATTCAAATTTAAGAAATAAATCCTGCCTTTAACTGGGTTAAAGAGCCAATTTCATTTAAAACACAGTTCACGATAAACCCAAAATCACATTCCATTAATTATAGAATCTTCATGGAAAACAGATCAATATATAATCGATATCAATTTCCATATCCGACTAATAATATAAATGGAATAATGGCAAAGCCTTTTAAATTCCATATATACAGTAAAAGTCTTCCTCCACAGAAGCTCACTTCGATTATTACCAAATCGAATTCCATTCCATTCCAATTCATTATAATAAATTGGAAAAATTTACTTTGGAAAATTCCCATTAAATCTTAATAAAAAGATTTATAACTTCCAAATCGCATTTCACTGTTAATTGGGTTAAAGAACGAATGTCGTTAAAAACACAGTTCACAATAAACCCAAACTCACTTTCCATTTTATTCCAATTACTAAATATAACTGGAAACTCTAATAATCTTGATTAAAAGATTTATTCTTTTCACACGGGGCTTAAGAACAGTGTTACTGAAGACACCATTCATGAAAAACCAAAAATCCAATTTGATGTTAAATATAAGGCTCTGAATGGACACCGTTCACATGGGGTTTTAGGAGAATCTGACGGTCGAATCTCCCGTAATGTCCATTCAAAGTTACTGGTTGAAAATTCGCGAACGGTCGCAGCGCGACGCGTTCTATTCAAGCCATTAATATATATAATATATATTATATATATTCCATCAGTTTCCATTTAAAACGTATTTTATAAATTCTTTTGTAAATTCTTTTCAAAATGATTTCAACTTCATTTTAATTTTCAAATTAAAATTGAATATTTCTTAATAAATTCGTTTTAAATCGATTTCTACTTCATTTCAATTTTCAAATCAAAATTGAATATTTATTAATAAATTTGTTTTAAATTCATTTTAAAACGATTTCTACTTCATTTCAATTTTCAAATCAAAATTGAATATTTCTTAATAAATTCGTTTTAAATTCATTTTAAAATGATTTCTACTTCATTTCAATTTTCAAATCAAAATTGATATTTCTTAATAAATTCATTTTAAATTCATATTAAAACGATTTTTACTTCATTTCAATTTTCAAATCAAAATTGAATATTTCTTATCATTATAATATTAAAATGATAATATTTTCAAAATATCTAATTTTTATTATGCACTGGATATTATTTAAAAATATTCGTTAATTCTGAATTGGAATCAGACTCAATCAATTACCATATAATTTCAGTTATATGGATTTCATGCATCGCATGTATATAACGATAATGATAAACAATCATCAAAAATTCATACAACATCCAGAGTTCGTTTTACCACTGTATAAGCATTAAAATAAATAAATAACGCTTATACAGTGTGACGATCCCAAAATCCGAGGGGCGGTATTAAGGATAATCATTGGAATATAACACATCAATCATCATAGCAGAGTACAGATAATAGCAAAAACAATAAATAGAATAATTTTACATGGATATAACAGCGGAATCACAACATGTAACAACATCAGAATAGCACAGCGTAGGATATAACTTAGTAAATGAAAAGAAACGATCAGTCATCATCGCCAGAGGCGGAATACATACATGCAGTGAGACATAATAA
Source organism: Allium sativum (assembly GCA_030737875.1). NCBI lineage: Eukaryota > Viridiplantae > Streptophyta > Magnoliopsida > Asparagales > Amaryllidaceae > Allium > Allium sativum. The sequence continues at coordinate 156,982,801 of CM060918.1, read as the reverse complement.
GGGTATCAGTCTACATCGCCGAAGGCGGTACATATACATACGAGAATAAATATTGAAAATAAAGCAGTCTGCATCGCCAGTGGCGGAATCATAATATAAGTACAATAATGGCGGAAAAAGTCAAATTCATCTCTGTGAAGTCAGCCTCGCCATGAGCCAAAATGCACTCTATGCAACAGTGCAGAGCCAAAAACAACCTGTCACCTGTGAACTAGGCTGCCCATGTGAAAATAAGGGCACCCGCGTTTGCAAAGTGAAACAAACAACGAGTCAGTCATGGGGACTAGTATGAGGAATCTATTTAACAGTTTAAACAACAGTAATAAGCAAGTAATAGGACCACGCCACTTTCGCGGAACGGGTTTTCTCCAGTGATTGCTAGTGCATTTAAAACAAAGTAAATTCTTTAAAACAATGCAATGCTTTTAAAAAGAATGAAGCCATTATAAGACTCAAGTCCCATCATACAATGCAACGCAAGCCGGAGGATAGAGTTTTACCTTATAATGGCCAAATATGCTTGATACGTATAAAGCAAAATCAATTGATATTATTACTAGTGCATGTATGTTTCAAAAGCGGATAGCATCATAAATATCAATCATAGGCGGCATAGCTACCATCTACTATGTCGCCATACTAGTTCTACACTCGAGTCCGTTATTTCGTATTGGAGATTGGATTTCCGTCATGAGTCGAGGCAAGGGGCAAGCTCCTCTCCGCTTTGAGACATTCTAGCAAATGCCTCAGGACTACACACTCTGGGTAACCCTGGATCCTCCAAGGCCGGTCCTCTCTTACGTTTGAGGATTAGTTATTCCTGAACACACGTTTCCCAGTCCTTACAGACCTATAATCGAGGCGCCTCGCATTCCAACAACCACATAGGTGAAAAATAGATATAAATGTCAGGGCTGGTAAGTCACTGACACCACCATAGCTAGAAAGAAACGTCATGCACTCCTTGGGTCCTTATCCCGTTTTTGACTCATACCGAGGTGTGAGGCTCGCGAATCCAGGCTATACACAAAGCCAGGCTATGTAGGCCGTGCTTTGATCATCAACCACAAGACTTTGCTTTGCAACAGAAGCCTTGATCACAGCATCTTGGCATGCTACATAGGCAATCCACTCCATACGATTGATTTCTATCGATATATAACCTCTGAGCTCGTACGTCTCAGAGAAGGGCGTTAAGCAAAAGAAAAAATTCTCCGTCGCCAAACAGATATATATATAACAGAGATCAATCAGTATAGAACAAAATCCAATGTCAGACACACAGTCCATTTACAAGTCTGTTCTGGGTCTGAACGAAACCGAAGGCGTCAATTCCTCGTATATCCGTCCAATCAATGCATACGTTCAGACGGCTACTACTTCCGTCCCTTTCCGGTAGCTACTCCGGTCAGGAACCTCAGCAGCGCCCATCCAACCGATACGAAGATCGTCGGTCTTGAATCGTCCTTGTATTTTCCAATTCGAATCGCTCGATAAATTATTTGAAATGAGGGTTAGCTCGGCCTTTTCAATTAATTCACGTAATTAGAATTTAAATCGATTCTTTCCATGGTTATATTATTCAACATCCATCTTTCAGTTCTTTAGTGTTATTTTCGTGTCAAACACATACAACCATCAAATATCAAACAATTCAAGCCCAATTGGTTTATTTGCAATCTATGTTGCTTATAATATTTTATAACGATTTTTCGCCATTTTTATTTATTTAAAAATGGCCATATTTAATTAAACGACGTTTCAGGTCGTGCCGTGGCACTGGCGCTGTTTTTCCCTTAATTTGTTTTACACATATCGGAAAATCTAACCGTTGGATTTCTACAAAGTCTATATCAGTAGGAAGATATTCCCAAAGCGAACCCAACGGTTCCAGTTTCGTGAGAATCCGACGGTCGAATCTTCCACACTAGTCGTTTGAAGTTACGGTTTCAAAATTTGAACTGCAGCGTCGTTATTCGATTTAATTTAATTATATTTATATTTATATATAAATATAAACGGTTTCGACGCTGTTTTTCTTCAGATTTTAATTAAACATTCCGGACAATCCAACCGTTGGATTTTTACAAGGTTGGTGCCGTTGGGAAGATATTTCCAAGGCAAACCCAGAGGTTGCGGTTTCGGGAAAATCCGATGGTCGGATTTCTCGTACTAATCGTTTCAAATTACGATTCCGAAACACGAACTGCACGGCTTCGATTCCTTTTAATTATATTTATATTTATATATATAAATATAGTTCATTCTATAATTCCAACTATAGTTCATTCTATATTTTCAACTTTGTTTTCACTTCAAATATTTCACTAACGCCTTAATATTTCGAAAAATTTCGCCATAACCTCCTTTGTACGGGGAGGGGTTTGGAAATTTATTGGGCCGTGTTAGGTACCCAATAAATCCTAAAAAGCATCCACATATTTATAGTGATATATTCTGGTGTTTACGGGGGAGCATGTATAGATAATCACTCCAGAGAATAAATTCTCGTCACCCCGTTTCCGTGTGGAAATAAATAGTCCATGTGCCGTATCTAATAACTAGAGAGACGTGATTATTGTCAACTCCAGACCCATGTGGGGTTTTCATTAATCTAGCAATTTATCGTTATATTTTAAATAGTCCATATCAGTCATCAGTTCAACCTGTAGTATATAATCATCGCCATACAAGCCTCTCGCCCGTATGGTAAATCTTCCACCTCGTCACACAAGCTCCAATTGCTTATGTGGAATATGATGAAGTATGCCTATCGTCAAGAAGTATGCCATGTAGTGTAGTTCAAAATTAATTGTTACTATCCTATGGCGATGTTTATTATTTCACACAGAATAACCAGCACTCCGCATCCAATGGCATTCACAGGAGTTGATATAAAAATAAAATTGCGCAGCCAACTCATCAAGGTTTACCTATTTGTCGGGCACGCAAATAATTTCTTTACTCTACAGCTAATCCATTTTCCCTGTTCAACATATGTATATATATGCAGAACAAAGCTAATAACAATATTTCTAGCAACTATTATTTATTTCAACACGTGTGTATTTTTATCAAAGCGTATACATGATAAAAGAAATATTTTCATCATCAAAAATATTTATTCAACACGTGAATGTTTTTAACACTTCATATTCACAATAAAAATGTAGTTTTTATTGTCTATTCATTTTATTTTAAAATACGATAACATTCAACACATGAATTTCAACTCGACGAACGAATTTCAATTCAACACATGAATATTCTCTATAGTTTGTATATATATATATAAATGTGATTTTTATCGCTAAAGCTATTTGTTTAAATTCAAATAATATTCAACACATGAATTTCGATTCAACGAATGAATTGCAACTCAACACATGAATATTCTCTATAGTTGTATATATATAAAAATGTGATTTTTATCGCTAAAGCTATTTGTTTAAATTCAAATAATATTCAACACATGAATATTCTCTATAGTTTGTATATATATAAAAATGTGATTTTTATCGCTAAAGCTATTTGTTTAAATTCAAATAATATTCAACACATGAATTTCGATTCAACGAATGAATTTCAACTCAACACATGAATATTGGTTTCAACATATGTAATTTATTTCAACGAATGAAAATTATTCTAACACATGTATATTTCAGAAAATTTCGGCAGCATAACGGCAGGGTAGTTAAAACCGGGACCGTCCCTAGTACGGCTCCTCGCTCTACCTTAAAACCTCGCGGTTTTTGACAATGGGGATCATGCATCTAGTGCGCACGCAGGCGGCATGTTTTATTTTCAATTCCACAATCCTATTCTAATTTGTTTCAACCACAAGAGGGTATTTTTCAACCACAAAGGTATTTTTCAACCACAATATCAACCACAAACAATTATTTCCAACCATTCGCTATACCATATAATATCACGTCAATCACAAGCAATAAATATCGTCCATGGTCTGTGGACGAGGGGAGTATATATATATATATTATATTAATTCTCTTGCATTTCATCACAATTCAAAGCATATATGTTTCATTCAACGCTTGTATAATTTATACATCGCTAATATAACTTATACAACACATGTACATGAGGTATACAATGCGTATATAATTTACACCTCGCTTATATAATTTATACAACGCAATTCCATTCACACAATTTAGTTTAGATTCCTCACATTGGTTTTTGCAGTGCTAAAAATCGTGGGAAGATCAGAAAAATCCGCGGCTTCTTCTATGTGGTAGAGAGCCTCCTTGCGGTCACGGTGTCTCCTGTTTCATCGAATTTCATTAACAAACGAAAAAGATATTATTTTTCATAGTTTTGCAATGCTTTATAGTGTTATTTTCATTTCAGAATGTCGAAGCAGAAAGGTTTTTAAACCTTCAAAACTAGGTTTAAATTTTAAAATCAAACCGGACCTTGTTGCTCCGATCAGGCCCTGCGACGTTGAAGGGCTACGAATCAGCTCTCGATCGGCGGCTTGTGGCGTTGTCGGCGGCTTGTGGCGTTGTCGGCGGCGGTGGGAAGTTCCGAGGTTTAGGGGCTCGATTCAGGCGGAGGGGGTTGTGGTAGGGGTCGTGTCATGGTCGGATGTGAAGAGGGGACGAAGGGCTGTCGAACTGGGGTGGTGGCGCGGCCTATAGGTGGCGGTGGCGGCGCGAAAATCGAGGGGAAGTCTCGAGCAACCTGGATCGTCGATATCGCCTGGGGCGGCTAGGGTTTCGTAGTTTTTTTTTAAAAAGAAAAAATCCTATTGGTCGAAACTTTATAGGAGATTTTAAATAGTGTTTTTACAAACGAACTCGAAATCAAACCCAACGACTGTCGCCTCTAGCTAAATACCCCCATTCCGGACACAATGGGATATGTTTCGTTGGCCAATTCGACTGTTACAGTCAGTTATTTTTCAAATTAAAATATAAAACATTCAATATTTAATTTGAACGTACATTTCAATTTGCCAGGGCCACAAACTGAATCGAAAAATTCCAGAAAAATAAATCTAGCTTTGTTTTGACGATACGGTCCTAACAAAACCAGTTTCGTCGAATTCTGAGCTCGTTTGAAAAATGGCCATTTTTTGGTCGACCATTTTAATAGAAATTGACCAATCACATTTTCTTTTGCCCCGCTCACATACTAGCTTCAAAAATTATTAAATTTTAAACCTAGCAATGGTTTGACATCCCGGACCCAACAAAAGTGGTTTCGTCGAATTCCGAGGTCGTATGCAAAATATCTATTTTCAAGGGCTATATATGCTATATAGCGACCTTTCTGAAAATTCATTTGGCCATAACTTTTGATTCCCATTATGAAACTTCGATTTTTCAGATTCGTTAGAAAGGTATTCATAAACAGATTTAAATATTTTCAGTTTCGCTAAAATCCGTTATATTTTCCACCCGGTACAGTCAGACAAAGTTTGTATTCAAAATTTCAAACTACCTTACTATACCCAATTCTTTATTTTATTGAAATATGCTATTTCAATTATTCAAATTCTTTGGTAATAACCAATTTTAAAATTTTTAAATTGGTTCACATTTTCCTGGTTATTACAATCTCCCCCACTTAAAACTTTTCGTCCTCGAAAAGGAAATAACAGCAAAGTTGGAAACAAAATGTAAATGCAAAGTATTGTAAAGGTACCTTGCACCGGAGTTAGTCAGAGATGTCCACTCTGCATTTGGGGTAGGCTTGTTTAATGCTTTCCTCAGTCTCCCAAGTACAGTCTCTAGGATCACTATTCCCCTGCACTTTGACTAAATGAATCTTTTTGCTCCTTAGCTCTCTAGTTTCTTTGCCAACAATCTTTAATGGCTCTCTTCTGAGCGCTAATTCTGGAGTTATGTCTATATCCTGTTGCGCTGCTTCTTCTACAACAAGATCTGGATCATGGACATGTTTTCTGAGTTGAGACACGTGGAACACATCATGTACACCAGGAAACCAATCAGGTAATGAAACCCTATATGCAAGAGTTCCAATCCGTTCAAGTATAGGAAAGGGACCAATAAATCTCGGTGCCAACTTCCCAGTCTTGCCAAATCTGTTTACTCCCCGCATTGGAGAAACTCTTAAATAAACATAATCACCAACGGCAAATGATAAGTCTCTTCTTCTCGCATCAGCATAACTTTTCTGTCGGCTGTGTGCGGTTTTCAATCGCTTCTTAATGAAATCGACTTTATCCGATGCTTCTTGAATCATATCGGGCCCTAACACCAGTCTGTTGCCAGGTTCTACCCAACATGCGGGAGATCGGCACGGTCTACCGTATAATGCTTCAAATGGGGACATTCCCAGACTTGCTTGATAGCTATTGTTATAAGAGAATTCGGCTAAATGTAAGTGATCTTCCCATGAGCCTCCAAAATCAATAACGCAAGCCCGCAGTAAATCTTCTAGAATTCTATTCACCCGCTCAGTTTGGCCGTCCGCCTGAGGGTGATAAGTGGTGCTTAGATTCAATTTGGATCCCAATTCTGTCTGGAATGCTTCCCAGAATTTGCTAGTAAATAGGAGATCTCTATCACTGACTATATTGAGCGGCACTCCATGCAGTTTAACTATTTCTTTGAAGTAAATCTGTGCTAAACTTTGAGCCGTTCTGTTGGATCGGACAGGTATGAAATGGGCAGTCTTCGTGAAGCGATCTACAATTACCCATATACCGTCGTTTCCTTTCTTAGTTCGAGGCAAACCATCAATGAAGTCCATCGAAATTTGCTCCCACTTCCATCCTGGAATTTCTAATGGTTGTAATAGTCCAGCTAATTTCTGCTGATCGCTCTTAACTAGCTGACAAGTGGGGCATCTACTAACATATAATGAAATATCTCTTTTCAAAGCTCTCCACCTGAATGTGCGTTTGATATCGTTATACATTTTGCTCACACCGGGATGGATACTTAATTTGGACTTGTGACACTCATCAAGTATTTCTCTCCTGAGCTCAGAAAGATTTGGGATGCAAATCCTGCCCTTTAATCTAAGAACTCCTTTGTCATCGAGTCGGAAACTTGTGGATTCACCTCCCTTGACTCTCCGACTGACTCTTTGAATAAATTCATCGTCTTTCTAAAGGGTCGAGATCCTGTCTATTAATGAAGACGTGATGACAAAACTGGCGATGATTTCATTCTTTCTGCTGAGCGCATCTGCTACAACATTGGCTTTCCCTGGAGTGTATAGAATCTCAAAATCGTATGCTACAAGGAATTCTAACCAATGTTGTTGTCTCAAGTTTAGATCTTTCTGAGTGAATAGATATTTCAAGGATTGATGATCGGTAAATATGTAACGACCCGTATTCTACACATCATAGGATCGTAGAATATTTATTTCTTTCCCATGTGAAGTCGTATGGTCATGTAACTTTGGGAAACATCTATTAGAGTCATTTCCCATGTTCATGATTTTTGTCGATTTTTAAATGACCATTTTGCCCCTAGTTGGTACTGTTTTGGCCATAACTTTTGATTGGAAAGGAATTTTGACCTGAAACCACTTCCATTGGATTCGTTTGATGGTTTACCTTTCCGTAGAGTGGTCATAATAGCCAAACGGACTTACCGTTTGGGAGATATGGCTGAAATAAGGGTTGGAAGGTGAAAAACTGCTTAACCAGGCCAAATCGGGTGATTAGTGGATAGGCCCATAACCCATTTCGGAATTAGGGTTATGGGGAGGCTGAAATGAGATAGAGGATCGTTCCATTTCAGTTTTCTAGCCTCCACTTATCACCAAGGAACCCTAAAAACGGCCTCCAACCTCTAAATCACCTCCAAATCACCTTTTGGTCAAGGATTTGGCTTATCAACCCCTAATCAAGGAAGATCTACACCAAATCAACATTGGAGCTGCTGTTTAGCATAGAGATTCACATCAAATCAGAGCTTTATTTCAGACCTTAGTTTATTTTGTGGCTAAGGTGAGTGATTTGCATAGTTTTGCACTAATTATGGCTAATTAGGGGTGATTAGTGTTAATTAGCGAATTTAAACATGATAAAATTCTGGAAAAATGTTTATAAAATTCGGAATGATGTTTTAGACCTCTGATATGAATTTGGGTTAATTTGGTTAAGTTTTGCTAATCCTATCATTAGTTTCACCTAAATATGCTTAAGGGGAAATATGGGATTTTGGGTATGTTTGATCCATTTCTACCTATCATATTGATGTTTTGATGTTTGTGGTTGATTATACATGCTTCTATGACTGTATGGTATGCTTTGTGACTGATTAGAATAGTTGGAATGGTCGAAAACGCCGTCGAGAGGCGTAAACAACTCGCTGGACAAGGTGCAGGAATTCGGATCGGATAGGGGATTGAGGGTCGATCGGATCGCCCTATGGGATCGTGGGACATCACCACGAGTCGAGTCATCTCCTCCGAACCGAACCATCTGCGCAAGGCCCACGAGCACCAACCGCAAACTGCTACCCGATCCGATCCACTTGTGCTTCGCGTCACGATCCGACTAAAGGAAAGCAACATCCACGAACCGATGCACTACGAGATGCCGATTCGAACCAGGGGGAGCCACGAGCTGGAGGAGCGCGATCCGACCCGTGTGGGGTATTCCGATCCGAATCGAGGAGAGGAGCACGATCCGAAGCAGAGAGAAAGAGGACCGCGATACGATCCGAACCGTGGCAATCTGGAGACCCGACCCGATCCGCCCGGGGTGACGGCGATGTGACCCGATCCAGTGAAGAAGGAGTATTCTGATCTGAACCGAACCGATGAAAACTGATAACCCGAGATGCAAAGGTAGTCCAAATGAAGGGTATTGACTCAGGATCCTGATAGGAACCAATGAGTGGACTTCATGAGTTGGACTTTGCTGCGGGACGTGTGCTAAGGAGTTGTCGACGTTCATAACTTCGATTCGCCACTGGAAATGGATGATGGGCTACTTATCAGTGCAATAGGGTCATTATGACCTGAGGGGCAAAGTGATGGTAGCAAGACTACGTTATCAGTGTAGTAGGGTCATTATGACCTGAGGGGCAAGGTGATGCATAGTAAGACTATGAGCCAGTGCAGTGGGGTCATTGCGACTCCATGGGGCAGAGTGGACATAGTAAGGATTAGTAAGGCTATGAGCCAGTGCAGTGGGGTTCTTATGACTCCATGGGGGCAAAGTGGACATAGCAAAGGATTTGTGGCTACGTTATCAGTGCAGTGAAGCCATTTATGACTTCATGGGGCAAAGTGATCGTAGCAAGGTATGTTGGGTGATCGAAGTGGTGAATATCGTATGCTTTACGCACTGAGTGAGAGATGTGAGGATGGATGCTATGTTTGATTGTTTGCCATCATTATGACATGCACACCTCCCCCACCTCTGTATCTTTACACCGTTTGATATGGTACCTTAGAGTGTTGTACAGTATGTAGTGCTAACTCTTTGGTTGCAGGTCCAGGTTCAGGTATGTTTTAGTCTACCTGTTATTGTTCACTTTAGATGCTTATCGCTCATACCAGGCTTTATGTCTGACCCAGAGTTTTATGTCTCCTCTTATTACTCTGGGTGCTCACACGAGCAGACTAGAGACAGGTTAGCTGGTGATGCGCGAGTAGCTGATTCGGAGGCGGGCGGGAGGCTTCCACATATGATATATATATACACATTCTCCCTGTGTCGTTGGTGGTCGCTACTTGGGCATTAGTAGTGTACCTCCTTTATCTTACTTTTGCTTTGAGACAGTTTGAAAGTTGTAATAAGCTGTTTTTGGATTCCGCTGCTATGATGTTTAGTTCTGATTTTCAGCTTATGCACTGTCTCTCCTGTTTTATGTCAAGTATGTTATTACTATATTTTGTTCTATGCGCTGTGAGACATTCTACAGGTTCTTTGTATGTTCATTTCCTTCTTCCTTTTCCTTCTGGCGATCCGTTCTGTGCTAACTTGACATGTGTACTGCGCACCTTTGGAGTAAATGTCGGTTGGTGCGGGGCGGGCCGTCACAAAATAGCTCGAACTTCTCACCCAATAAATAATGCCTCCAGATTCTTAAAGCAAACACGATAGCTAATAACTCAAGATCATGAGTTGCATAGTTTCTTTCATGAGGCTTCAGCTGACGGCTGGCATAAGCGACCACTTGGCCTTTTTGCATTATTACTGCGCCTAGCCCTCTAATAGAAGCGTCTGTCCATACAGTCAAGTCTTGGTTGCCTTCTATAATTGTCAATACTGGAGCGGTTGTCAACTTCAGTTTCAGCTCCTGGAAAGCTTCTTCACATTCGGGAGTCCATTTGAATTTCTCATGCTTCTTGGTAAGCTTTGTCAATACACCAGATATCTTTGAAAAATCCTGAACGAATTTCCGATAGTAACTAGCCAATCCAAGGAAATTTCGAACTTCAGTGGGGGTAGTAGGTTGTTTCCAGTTCTGGATCGCTGTAATTTTGCTTGGATCTACAGCAATCCCTTCTTTTGATACGACATGGCCTAGGAACTTAACTTCATCCTGCCAGAAGACATATTTAGAAAATTTAGCTTTCAAGACATTTCTCCTTAGAATTTTCAACACTTGTTCTAAATGTTTTCCATGCTCGCCTTCCGACTTGGAGTAGATTAAAATGTCATCGATGAAGACTAGAACAAATTTATTCAATACACCACGGAACACTCTGTTCATAAGATCGACGAAGTATGCCGGAGCGTTACACAAGCCGAACGGCATTACTAACCATTCGTAGAATAAATCGGGACCCCTGAAGGCTGTCAAAGGAACACAGTCTTCGGCTATACGTAATTGGTGGAAACCTGTAGCTAGGTCCATTCTGGAGAATACGGTTGCCCCATTTAATTGATCTAACAGATCATCTATACGTGGCAATGGATATTTGTTCTTCAGTGTCTGCTTATTGAGATCTCGGTAATCAACACAAAGTCTTAGAGTACCGTCTGATTTCGGGACGAATACCACTGCTGCTCCCCAAGCTGAAAAGCTCGGTCTGATCAGACCATTCCAAAGCAATTCTCGGGTTTGACTACCTAACTCTTCTTTTTCTTTCGGGGCCATTCTTGTAATTGGATGTACTACTGGTCGGGCGTTAGGAATTAGATCTATTCTAAATTCAATTTCTCTTTGCGGTGGTAAGTTTTCTACTTCCTCAAACACATCCGCGTAGTTTTTAACGACCGGTATCTTTTCTAATGAAGGGGGAGTAACTTCTAAAGAAGACCAAAATTCTGTTCTATTAATTTCTGAGCCATGGCATGGTATACATATCGGCCCAAGCTTCGTTTTGACTTTAACGATTCGTTCGGCACATCTAACTTTAGCCTTATATTTGGTTAACCATTCCAAACCGAGAATAACATCGAATTCTAATAAATTCATGACGATTAACCTATGGGGAAACTTGTAGAAAGAATAGGAGATAGGCACTCTGCAGTACGAACTGAGACTAACAGAACCTCCTATCGGGTTTTGAACTTTAATTGGTACTTTAAACCTTCCTCAACTACGGGGATATTCCCCCGTCCTCCTGCTACTCCTGCTCGGCCTCCACGGCCTCCTCTAGCTGCTGCTGCTCGCGTAGCCATCAGAAAGAGTACTGTATAAGCAAGAAAAGAGTCAAGCTCACAGATTTGATAATTTCCATATATGATAAAGCAGGGGAACATAAGGAAAGGTAATGATGTACTGATCAAATTGTTTTGCTAATCTGCTTAGCTCATTCTAGGACATTGCTAATCCAATCTCTAATGAGCTACTCGCATTAGAACACTACTGATTCTATTCTGACGAGGTGTTTAATGTGTTAGATCCCGGAACTAAGGTTAACCAAAGATCTGATACCAACTGTGACGATCCCAAAATCCGAGGGGTGGTATTAAGGATAATCATTGGAATATAACACATCAATCATCATAGCAGAGTACAGATAATAGCAAAAACAATAAATAGAATAATTTTACATGGATATGACAGCGGAATCACAACATGTAACAACATCAGAATAGCACAGCGTAGGATATAACTTAGTAAATGAAAAGAAATGATCAGTCATCATCGCCAGAGGCGGAATACATACATGCAGTGAGACATAATAAGGGTATCAGTCGACATCGCCGAAGGCGGTACATATACATACGAGAATAAATACTGAAAATAAAGCAGTCTGCATCGCCAGTGGCGGAATCATAATATAAGTACAGTAATGGCGGAAAAAGTCAAAGTCGTCTCTGTGAAGTCAGCCTCGCCATGAGCCAAAATGCACTCTATGCAACAGTGCAGAGCCAAAAACAACCTGTCACCTGTGAACTAGGCTGCCCGTGTGAAAATAAGGGCACCCGCGTTTGCAAAGTGAAACAAACAACGAGTCAGTCATGGGGACTGGTATGAGGAATCTATTTAACAGTTTAAACAACAGTAATAAGCAAGTCATAGGACCACGCCACTTTCGCGGAACGGGTTTTCTCCAGTGATTGCTAGTGCATTTAAAACAAAGTAAATTCTTTAAAACAACGCAATGCTTTTAAAAATAATGAAGCCATTATAAGACTCAAGTCCCATCATACAATGCAACGCAAGCCGGAGGATAGAGTTTTACCTTATAATGGCCAAATATGCTTGATACGTATAAAGCAAAATCAATTGATATTATTACTAGTGCATATATGTTTCAAAAGCGGATAGCATCATAAATATCAATCATAGGCAGCATAGCTACCATCTACTATGTCGCCATACTAGTTCTACAATCGAGTCTGTTATTTCGTATTGGAGATTGGATTTCCGTCATGAGTCGAGGCAAGGGGCAAGCTCCTCTCCGCTTCGAGACATTCTAGCAAATGCCTCAGGACTACACACTCTGGGTAACCCTGGATCCTCCAAGGCCGGTCCTCTCTTACGTTTGAGGATTAGTTATTCCTGAACACACGTTTCCCGGTCCTTACAGACCTATAATCGAGGCGCCTCGCATTCCAACAACCACATAGGTGAAAAATAGATATAAATGTCAGGGCTGGTAAGTCACTGACACCACCATAGCTTGAAAGAAACGTCATGCACTCCTTGGGTCCTTATCCCGTTTTTGACTCATACCGAGGTGTGAGGCTCGCGAATCCACGCTATACACAAAGCCAGGCTATGTAGGCCGTGCTTTGATCATCAACCACAAGACTTTGCTTTGCAACAGAAGCCTTGATCACAGCATCTTGGCATGCTACATAGGCAATCCACTCCATACGATTGATTTCTATCGATATATAACCTCTGAGCTCGTACGTCTCAGAGAAGGGCGTTAAGCAAAAGAAAAAATTCTCCGCCGCCAAATAAATATATATATAATAGAGATCAATCAGTATAGAACAAAATCCAATGTCAGACACACAGTCCATTTACAAGTCCGTTCTGGGTCTGAACGAAACCGGAGGCGTCAATTCCTCGTATATCCGTCCAATCAACGCATACGTTCAGACGGCTACTACTTCCGTCCCTTTCCGGTAGCTACTCCGGTCAGGAACCTCAGCAGCGCCCATCCAACCGATACGAAGATCGTCGGTCTTGAATCGTCCTTGTATTTTCCAATTCGAATCGCTCGATAAATTATTTGAAATGAGGGTTAGCTCGGCCTTTTCAAATTATTCACGTAATTAGAATTTAAATAGATTCTTTCCATGGTTATATTATTCAACATCTATCTTTCAGTTCTTTAGTGTTATTTTCGTGTCAAACACATATAACCATCAAATATCAAATAATTCAAGCCCAATTGGTTTATTTGCAATCTATGTTGCTTATAATATTTTATAATGATTTTTCGCCATTTTTATTTATTTAAAAATGGCCATATTTAATTAAACGACGTTTCAGGTCGTGCCGTGGCACTGGCGCTGTTTTCCCTTAATTTGTTTTACACATATCGAAAAATCTAACCGTTGGATTTCTACAAAGTCTATATCAGTGGGAAGATATACCCAAAGCGAACCCAACGGTTCCAGTTTCGTGAGAATCCGACGGTCGGATCTTCCACACTAGTTGTTTGAAATTACGGTTTCAAAATTCGAACTGCAGCGTCGTTATTTGATTTAATTTAATTATATCTATATTTATATATAAATATAAACGGTTATGGCGCTGTTTTTCTTCAGATTTTAATTAAACATTCCGGACAATCCAACCGTTGGATTTTTACAAGGTTGGTGCCGTTGGGAAGATATTTCCAAGGCGAACCCAGCGGTTGCGGTTTCGGGAAAATCCGATGGTCGGATTTCTCGTACTAATCGTTTCAAATTACGATTCCGAAACACGAACTGCATGGCTTCGATTCCTTTTAATTATATTTATATTTATATATATAAATATAGTTCATTCTATAATTCCAACTATAGTTCATTCTATATTTTCAACTTCGTTTTCACTTCAAATATTTCACTAACGCCTTAATATTTCGAAAAATTTCGCCATAACCTCCTTTGTACGGGGAGGGGTTTGGAAATTTATTGGGCCATGTTAGGTACCCAATAAATCCTAAAAAGCATCCACATATTTATAGTGATATATTCTGGTGTTTACGGGGGAGCATGTATAGATAATCACTCCAGAGAATAAATTCTCGTCACCCCGTTTCCGTGTGGAAATAAATAGTCCATGTGCCGTATCTAATAACTAGAGAGACGTGATTATTGTCAACTCCAGACCCGTGTGGGGTTTTTATTAATCTGGCAATTTATCGTTATATTTTATATAGTCTATATCAGTCATCAGTTCAACCTGTAGTATATAATCATCGCCATATAAGCCTCTCGCCCGTATGGTAAATCTTCCACCTCGTCACACAAGCTCCAGTTGCTTATGTGGAATATGATGAAGTATGCCTATCGTCAAGAAGTATGCCATGTAGTGTAGTTCAAAATTAATTGTTACTATCCTATGGCGATGTTTATTATTTCACACAGAATAACCAGCACTCCGCATCCAATGGCATTCACAGGAGTTGATATAAAAATAAAATTGTGCAGCCAACTCATCAAGGTTTACCTATTTGTCGGGCACGCAAATAATTTCTTTACTCTACAGCTCATCCATTTTCCCTGTTCAACATATGTATATATATGCAGAACAAAGCTAATAACAATATTTCTAGCAAATATTATTTATTTCAACACGTGTGTATTTTTATCAAAGCGTATACATGATAAAAGAAATATTTTTATCATAAAAAATATTTATTCAACACGTGAATGTTTTTAACACTTCATATTCACAATAAAAATGTAGTTTTTATTGTCTATTCATTTTATTTTAAAATACGATAACATTCAACACATGAATTTCAACTCGACGAACGAATTTCAATTCAACACATGAATATTCTCTATAGTTTGTGTATATATATATATATATATATATATATATATATATATAAATGTGATTTTTATCGCTAAAGCTATTTGTTTAAATTCAAATAATATTCAACACATGAATTTCGATTCAACGAATGAATTGCAACTCAACACATGAATATTCTATATAGTTGTATATATATAAAAATGTGATTTTTATCACTAAAGCTATTTGTTTAAATTCAAATAATATTCAACACATGAATATTCTCTATAGTTTGTATATATATAAAAATGTGATTTTTATCGCTAAAGCTATTTGTTTAAATTCAAATAATATTCAACACATGAATTTCGATTCAACGAATGAATTTCAACTCAACACATGAATATTGGTTTCAACATATGTAATTTATTTCAACGAATGAAAATTATTCTAACACATGTATATTTCAGAAAATTTCGGCATCATAACGGCAGGGTAGTTAAAACCGGGACCGTCCCTAGTACGGCTCCTCGCTCTACCTTAAAACCTCGCGGTTTTTGACAATGGGGATCATGCATCTAGTGCGCACGCAGGCGGCATGTTTTATTTTCAATTCCACAATCCTATTCTAATTTGTTTCAACCACAAGAGGGTATTTTTCAACCACAATATCAACCACAAACAATTATTTCCAACCATTCGCTATACCATATAATATCACGTCAATCACAAGCAATAAATATCGTCCATGGTCTGTGGACGAGGGGAGTATATATATATATATATATATATTATATTAATTCTCTTGCATTTCATCACAATTCAAAGCATATATGTTTCATTCAACGCTTGTATAATTTATACATCGCTAATATAACTTATACAACACATGTACATGAGGTATACAATGCGTATATAATTTACACCTCGCTTATATAATTTATACAACGCAATTCCATTCACACAATTTAGTTTAGATTCCTCACATTGGTTTTTGCAGTGCTAAAAATCGTGGGAAGATCAGAAAAATCCGCGGCTTCTTCTATGTGGTAGAGAGCCTCCTTGCGGTCACGGTGTCTCCTGTTTCATCGAATTTCGTTAACGAACGAAAAAGATATTATTTTTCAAAGTTTTGCAATGCTTTATAGTGTTATTTTCATTTCAGAATGTCGAAGCAGAAAGGTTTTTAAACCTTCAAAACTAGGTTTAAATTTTAAAATCAAACCGTACCTTGTTGCTCCGATCAGGCCCTGCGACGTTGAAGGGCTACGAATCAGCTCTCGATCGGTGGTGGTGGCGGCAGACTCGGCGGCTTGTGGCGTTGTCGGCGGCGGTGGGAAGTTCCGAGGTTTAGGGGCTCGATTCAGGCGGAGGGGGTGGTGGTAGGGGTCGTGTCGGGGTCGGATGTGAAGAGGGGACGAAGGGCTGTCGAACTGGGGTGTTGGTGCGGCCTATAGGTGGCGGTGGCGGCGGGAAAATCGAGGGGAAGTCTCAAGCAACCTGGATCGTCGATATCGCCTGGGGCGGCTAGGGTTTCGTAGTTTTATTTTAAAAAGAAAAAATCCTATTGGTCGAGACTTTATAGGAGATTTTAAATAGTGTTTTTACAAACGAACTCGAAATCAAACTCAACGACTGTCGCCCCTAGCTAAATACCCCCATTCCGGACACAATGGGATATGTTTCGTTGGCCAATTCGACTGTTACTGTCAGTTATTTTTCAAATTAAAATATAAAACATTCAATATTTAATTTGAACGTACATTTCAATTTGCCAGGGCCACAAACTGAATCGAAAAATTCCAGAAAAATAAATCTAGCTTTGTTTTGACGATACGGTCCTAACAAAACCAGTTTCGTCGAATTCTGAGCTCGTTTGAAAAATGGCCATTTTTAGGTCGACCCATTTTAACAGAAATTGACCAATCACATTTTCTTTTGTCCCGCTCACACACTAGCTTCAAAAATTATGAAATTTGAAACCTAGCAATGGTTTGACATCCCGGACCCAACAAAATTGGTTTCGTCGAATTCCGAGGTCGTATGCAAAATATCTACTTTCAAGGGCTATATATGCTATATAGCGACCTTTCTGAAAATTCATTTGGCCATAACTTTTGATTCCCGTTATGAAACTTCGATTTTTCAGATTCGTTAGAAAGGTATTCATAAACAGATTTAAATATTTTCAGTTTCGCTAAAATCCGTTATATTTCCCACCCGGTACAGTCAGACAAAGTTTGTATTCAAAATTTCAAACTGCCTTACTATACCCAATTCTTTATTTTATTGAAATATGCTATTTCAATTATTCAAATTCTTTGGTAATAACCAATTTTAAAAATTTTAAATTGGTTCACATATTCCGGGTTATTACAATAATGATAAACAATCATCAAAAATTCATACAACATCCAGAGTTCGTTTTACCACTGTATAAGCATTAAAATAAATAAATAACGCTTATACAGTCTCTCAACACATCGATTGACATACCATTAATTATTGGGATCATTGCATGTCAAATATTGTCCCAATACCCTTGTGGGGTTTTCAAACAACAAATACCGATTTTATTTGTGAAGTTGGGCGATGTGTCAAATTTATCTTCCCATTCAATGTCAGTTAAATGGGTGTACATAAACAAATAGTTCGATTTGTAAATGAATATTTATTTCAACACATGACTATTTTATATTGTTTTATTACACATTCAAAATGATATTTTAAATGATTAAACATTTTATTCAATCACATGAATATTTACAACCACAATACAGTCAATTTCACAACCACAATCAATCCAAACAAACATCCATGGTTTGTACAATAAATAGTGTTGGGGGCTACTAAGCCCCGTCTGCATCTTAGTATATATTTAACTGTAAAATAATTTAAGTGAGAAGAAGTTCTCACAATCGGTTTCCACTCCTCCGTGCTTTAACTGATGGTTTCAATACAGTTTGGATTTGAATTTGCCTAAATTCCTAACGTGCTCCAAATTGGACCTGGTTAGTTTGTTGTGAAGCTCTTGTCCCCACGATCGCAACGAATCCAGTTTCGCGGGATTTGGGCCTCATATGGAAAAGATATGGTATTAAATACATAGTGTAATTAAATTGCGTCCTTAACTAGTTAATTAAGGTTTAATTAAACCTTATCCTTCTTCCATCGTTACAGCCGCACCTTGCCCCTCCACCCTCTCTCCTCGCTGCGCCTCCACCAGCCACCCTGAACACGATCGGACGGCGCCACGTCCTCCGCCTGAAGCTCCTCCACCCACGCTTGGCAGCGCATTGAGCTCGCGGGCCTTGATGGCCAGAAAACCGAGCTCGAACAATGTGGGTTTGGGCCAGAAATTCGCCTTCGTTTTAGCTACAATCTCGATCATCCATATATGGATGGAAAGAGCGTGGAAATGTCTACAATATTTGCTTTAGGAGTGGGTGGAATTAGTGAATGAATTGCATGCGATTTGGAGATGAAATTCGAGCGACTTTAGCCCTTGGAAGGCTGATGGCAGCGACCACGTTCTGATTGGGGAATTAGCGTTTCTGGGGGGGAGGGTATTTATAATAAATATTTTATTATATTTAATTATTTTAACTTGAAAAATATTTGTTCATTCCTATCAACTCCAAATCGAACCCTACGACTACCGCCCCTAGCCAAATACCCTCATTCCCCCCACAATGAGATATGTTTTGTAAGCCAATTCGACTGTTTTGATCAGTTTTTATCAAAATTAAAATATAAATATTTATATATTGAATTTAAACGTACATTTTAATTTACCGAGGCCACATACTGACTCCAAAAATTCCAGAAAATTATATCTAGTTATGTTTTGCCATAAGGTCCTAACAAAACTAATTTCGTTTAATTTGGAGACCGTTTGAAAAATGGCCATTTTCCAGTCGATCCAATTCAAACTAAAACTCTCAAAAAACATTTAAATTTACCATGCTTACATATTAAACCCAAAATTACAAAATTTGAAACCTAGCAATAATTTGACATTCCGGATCCAACAAAAGTTATTTCATCGAAAACGGAGGTCATTTGCAAAATGGCTATTTTAAGGGCCATATATATTATATTAAAAAATATACAAATTCCATAGCGACTATTTCTAATATTTAACTGGACATAACTTTCAATTTATATTATGAAATCTCAGTTTCTTACATTCATTAGAAAGATATAACTAAACGGATTCAAATATTTGTTTTACTGAAATCCGATTTATTTTGAATTCTGTATATTCAATTGAAATTTAAAATCTAATTTTCAAACTAACGTGCCTTTTCAAGCTCGTTATATAATTAAAAAAAATTATATTCTAACTTCGATTAAAATAAATTTTAAACCGTTATTATTTAAAATAAATTATTTTAAATATTCAAAATACATTAAAATAGCTAAAATAAAATTTTTAAATTGGTTCTGAAAATCCGGGCTGTTATATTCTATAAAGGAGAACGAAGGAAGATGTTAACGGGATGAAACAATGAAAAGAAAAATGACGGCCTGGTTGTTTTGCTAACCCGATGTAATTAGTTACCCTGATGATGAACTAACCCATTTTAAATCAAAAAAAAAATGATTAGCTGAACTATGAATTCGATGCAGGAAATGATGAGTTATTGCTGAATGTGAGAATAACAAAGACAAGGCAAGGAAACAGTTTTGCATGGGTAACATAAACGAAGTAGCAATCGCATGAATGATGGAGTAGATAGGCCTGGGTTACAGTAAATCAGTGTAAATTCTTTAAATTAAGACTAGTTTGAGGAAATTAAACTACTAACTAAATTATATTAACTAACGTGAATTGATATAGGCGACGGAGAAATCGTCCTGTTCGAACCATAACAGGGAACAGTGAAGAGTCATCGGGTCTAAGTTTGGTAAATCTCAATAATTAGTATTTATTTAGTTTACAAATTATAGTGGTTAAGCTAATAAATTATTAACTAAATTATATGTACTAAAATATGTATTGTTACAGATGTCTACCAGCCTAGTTTTGATCAAGTGGAACGAATCGGGGCAAAGACAGAACTGATAGGACATATAAAATGTACATTAATTAATATTAGTTTTAGTTAAGGGTCAGTTAACTATTAAATAAAATTGGTAAATTTAAATATTCATAACTCATTCGTATGTAATCAGAATTGGACAGTTCAAGTTGATCAAGGTGAGTTAAACTCACTCAGTTCTTCCCACTTATATTTTATATAAGTTAGGTTCTATAATTGTGTGCATGGTTGTTAATGATTGACTGTTTGTTTGTTGTTAAATATATATTCATATATTGATTGAACCAATGAAATTAAACAGTTGTTTAATTTCAGTGAATAACCAAATCGTTATTTTAACGATTGTTCCCAAATAAGGTAACTTACCTTATTGGTCACATTTATAAAATAAATGTGCTTAATTTAATAAATTGTTTGAATTTTTATGGTTGTGTTAAACAAATTGGTTGATATTGAATTGTCGTTATTGACTGTTATGAAACCATTATTTATTTGAACTGAATGATTATACTGAGATGATGTATTTGATACAGGGAAGAGCAGGTTGGAGGGATCCAACGAGATTCCTCAAATATATTTAATGAAATTATTTTCATATTATCATTAATGAACTGTTATGGTTAGATGATTGATTTGGTTGTTGATTGTTGACCTTAAATTCAGCATTGTTTTGCTTAAACCAATGTGTAATATTGGTTGAGTAATTGGCAATTGATGGCCTATAAATCAATCGTTTTCTAAATATTGATTTACCATCAGGTAAATCGATAGAAGTGAAGTTATAAAATTTATTTTATAACTGAAGATAGTTTTTGAAATATATTATTTCGAATAAAAGCTATTAAAAAGAAATAAATGATTATTATTTATTATTTAAATTTATAAGTGATTATTAAATGATTTTATGAAGTAAATTCTGATGTTAATCAGATTTATGAGCAAAAGATTATAAAATTTACCTAACGGTTAAGATTTTGAATAATTATTTTTAAGATACAATTAAATGAAATTATTTAAATTAATTATATTATTAATAAATTTAAAGTGAGAACTAATTGAAATTGGTTAACGAGATAACCGTGTTTTGGGTGGACTAAGTTATCCGTTTTTAACTGGGATTGATTATTAAATTAATTTGTTTTAAATTAATTTAATGAAATAGTTTAACTAATATTTGTTTTAATTTTAATAAGATTTTAAAAAGGGATTTACTATTTATTTTAGTTAATTAAGAAATTAACTACTACTTATGTAGTTAATGGTTGAAGTAAATTATTATTTTAAATTAATAATAATTTAGGAGATTTCTTTTTAATTGAAATTCATTTAAAAAGAAATTGGAGTTGAAGTGAATATAATCGGAATGTGAAAGGTGTTTATGAACAGGTTCTAATATAAAACCCGAGTTTTTATAATGAAATTATAAAAGGAATTTTTATAAAATTTGAAAGCTTATACAAAACATTTACTTCGTATTTGAAGTTAGAAAAAGGAAATTTAAAAATTGGGAATGGTATGAAATAACGAAATGAGATTTATTCCGAGGTTCAAAATGTGATATTTCGAAGAACGGAATGTCAACCAGAGTAGAGAGTATAAGCAAAGTAAAAGGTTTTGGAAATGGAAATGAATGTAAGTTGTCGTAAATGATTTACAAATGATTTTGTATATGAAGTAAGAGAAATTGAAATTGTAACAATTGTTACAAATAATAAAATGAACTGTTTGATTTATAAACTAAAGATCATTAAAAAGATCTCTATGTGATTTCAGACAACAAGTTGTCGAAAATGATTTGGAAAGGTGTAATATAAGAAAATAAAAAGTTTTGAAATGAAATCTGTAACGGTTGTTGCAGATGATAAATGAATTGTTATGATAAAAAGAATTACATGTCAATTTTAAGAATTGTAAAAGATATTATTTATAAAGGTATTCATATAAGATTTGTAAAGATATTTATATATGATTTAATAAAGAGAGTTATATATGATTTAAAAACAAATATAGTGTTGTTGTTACAAATAAGTTGAAGAATATTTATAAGGATATGTTGAAGAAACTTTATAAAGGATTCTATTTATAATGGAATTGAAGCTCAAGAGTAATATTTAAAAAGGATTATTAAAGATTAATAGAGAAGTATAATAATAGTTTACTTAATAATTAATTAAGTAAATGTTGTTGGGATTTAAATAAAGTTTTCAAAGGAAAATATGTGGTTAATGAACTTCTATTTATTCTGAAGATATAAATGCTGTTGGTCAAAGTTTGAGAGGTAAATAAAAATACCCCAACATGAATGACTTCACGATTATCCAAGAATGGTATTAGTTTATGAACGAGAGCAATTGATGGAAACATAAGTTATGATTTCCGTAAATAATATTTGGAACTGTATTCGAAAGAGTTTATAAGTGAATGAAATGATTTTTAAGAATATTCTTATTTATAATAAGAAGAAAAAGATAAACTCCAAATAATGGAAGATTTTAAGAATATAATTAACAGATGTTTAATTAAAGGGGCAAAGTAATGCAAAATATTGAATCAGTAAACTCATTTTATCCTCATTATTATATATTTGATAGTTAAATAACCGACTATCAAATCAGGCCAATACGTTTTTTTGGTACGGAAAGACCGGGATCGAATTTATATTCGAAAACCATTCTGAACCAGCAAATATGTGAAGATATTGATTGAAGATGGAGCATTGAAGACCGCTGATCTTCATGAGCGAAAGAATTACTTGATAGATTTCTTTGGGCAGCTCCTGGAGATATTTTTACAGTGTTTCTGTCGTGATCAGAATCTTCGGATTGCAAGGACTACTTGATACTGATCCTTGGGTGATACCTATATAGGATGTGGTAGGAGAGTACCTTCGGTTCGTCCTGTTCTTGGATGACCTTTATGGACGAGTGTCTAGTATAGTATTTCGAAAGGAGTCACATACATTGAATTTTTACTAACGTGTTTCTGTTGGTGGCGGAGAAGACACCTTCTCTTAGCTTAATGCTTAAAGTATTTTTGTCGAAAATCAATTAAGTGATATCCAGCGGATTTGACAATGTGGCATTCAAAGTGAATGAAGATGGGTTGTTCTGAAGGATAAGCTTAAACTCTAGCCTCACTTGTAACACCCCACCTCCGCTAGGGTCACTCACAAAGGGAATGCACTAGTTTTGGTGGAGTATTATCTAGGTAAACATACACAGAGATATCACAAGCCAGAACATAAATAAAGCAGCGGTAGAAATTAAAAACCAAATTTTTATTACTTTCAAGAAAAGAGTCAAAACCACATATATCCAAGGTACAAATTACTCCATTACATCAAGTTCCAAATAAAGAAGCATAAACTTAAGATAACAAAAGTAAATTATTCCCCATAAATAGCAGGAGCAGCCATAGCGTAGCTCAAGACCAAACCGTACATGAGCTGTCCGAAAGCAAGCAAAGTCCAAGCTAAGAGCTAGTGTTTCCTCCCTGAGAACCTGGGGGGGAAAACGAAAGAAAAAGAGGCGAAAGAAAAAGGGCCAGTCATAAAGACTGGTAAGCCCTAGTGACTTTCAGTATGAAAACTAGTAAAGGTAACATGATATGTGAAAACTGGAATTAAACATAAGGATGATAACAGAACTGGTAGGATAATTAAGATAACAAGATAATTCAAGTCTAGCATCACATTTTCAAGGTTCGCTGCACCATCTATACTAGTGTTCTAACCCATGTCAAGTATTAATCATGAAATGATCCCTTGGCCCAGTATCATGAAGTGACCCATTACGGGGTCCTACGGTACGATCTACTAATCGATCGGCTCCCTACAAGTTCTAGCTCGTCATGTGTCTGTGTCATACGGCCCTATCCTGAAATGTAGTTACCTGTGCTAGGTCCACCATAGGGTGTATCAAGTCCTATGGTGCCAACCACCGACACGAATCAAGCACGCACAGTGTAAATCTACGGGTGCCCAATGCCTGCTTTTTCAACTCCGGACTACGTGCATGACCATAGTCCGCCTGAACATACAATTGCGCACCTACTCAACCGTCGTTCTGGTCGCTTACAATCAGCCCAGTAATCGTGCCCCACCCTGCCTAGTCCCAGGGTATCGTGATACATCTAAGTGGGTTACTGCTGAAAAGGACCGCGCAACTAGGGTTTCTAATGGGTTAAGTGTTGTCATTCAAATTCGTGACTAAACCCTATCCAAATCATGTATCAAGTTGGTTAAGTGTGTTCAAGCGGTTCATGACTTAACCCTATCAAATCATCGTGTCAAGTTGGTTAAGTATATTCAAGTTGTTCATGACTTAACCCTATCATGTGGCATTAATTCATTAATGCACCTTAACCTCTCACATTAGACTAACTGTTGTGGTCACTGGATTTGCCGGGCGGTTCCGGGCAGATTTACACCACAATATAGTCTAACCTCGGGTTTTACGTGCGATATGACCAACTACCCACATTGGATCCTATTGTTTGTAGTTACTGGATTTGCCGGGCGGTTCCGGGCAGATTTACACTGCAAACTCAACCTAACCTCGAGTTGGCCATTTTCAAGTTTATCTAAGTGTCATGCCCACGTTCAAGTTTTCATCTCTAAATTCATGTCGAGTTTTCATGTCATGTTTCATGTCAAATCGTGTCAAGTTCGTGTCCATATCCAGGTTTACGTTATAACAACGTTCATGTTCAAGTTCAAAGTCAATTCATGTTTTACCTAGTCTACCCAAATCGTATTCCGCTCGCACGTAAGCTCGAATCGATACAAATAAATCTAATTAGGGAATAACATAAAAAGGGACGGGTATAAGGTGGCAAAAGTGATTACTAGCATAGCATGGTATGACTTGAGATAAATGATTATAACATTACTGGCACATGGAATATTGGCCTCAAACATAAAGATTCCAAATCTAGCAAAATAAGGTACTAGTCAAGATAACAGTTGTCATAAGGTGATAGTATAGTCATGGTAACGATTGACATAAGGTGATAGTATAGTCATGGTAGCTATTGACATAAGGTGATAGTCATAAACTTGTGACTAATAGCAGATTCAACATGATAATATGAGGGGGTTTTCTTATTGATTTACAACATGAATAGTCCCCAAATCAATGTCATAGTAATATATCCAAAAGTCAAGATCCAAGATGAACAAGAATAGATGTAAAGCAGTCATCATACATAGGTCCAATTCCAATTTACAACATGTTCATATTACATTTATAGTTTAAATCTAAAAATAACTGGGGCTTACAGATCGTGGTTCGAGAAATAGAAAAAGAGAGTCGATGTTGAATCTTTATATGCTTAGTCAAGTCCTAACAGAAATCCCCAAATCAGCAACGTAGTTTCGACGTAGAAGAAGTAGTCCCTTTCTCTAACTTTTCAACCAGAATTAGAGCAGCATAAGGTCAGAAAGAATTTTGTGTAGAGAGACTAGTGTTAGGGGCTGTATATATAGGATCAGGTCAACGAATGTAGACAGAAACGAGGCCAGAAACATCGAAGTGAATCCAGCTTCAAAAGTGGGCTCGGCCACCAGGTCGACCCCAGGTCGACACTATGGTCGACCTGGTCCTGGGTAGGTCGACTACATAGTCGAACCCCAGGTTGACCTGGTCCTGGGCGGGAAATTTCCCGCCCTGTCCATTCTGAGGTTTGAATTTCAAAATTTGAATTCCAATTGAGCTGTTTTGAACTTGAAAACTTCGAAAAGGTCATAACTTGGTCATACGGACTCCGATTTTCGAAAACACAGACTCGTTTCCAAGCAGAATTTCGAGACGAACGTAATGGCGTAACCCATTTCCCTTGATTCTTATTTTAAAAATTAATTCTGCCATGATTTATGGTTATTACACGTTATAAAAACACGGGTTGTTACATTCTCCCCCCTTAAAGGATTTCGTCCCCGAAATCTCTAAGTTAGAAAGAATGTATCCTACCATCCAATCATCCATCTACTCAAAGCATCATCCACAAGCAACCATTGTCCTTAAAAGATTTCTAGTGCTGTATGAGCATATGCAGAAAGTGTGTGTATATGTACTTATCTAATGCAAAAGATCAGGCGGTTACTGATTCAGTAAACCTCCTTAATGCAAAATATGTTAGTGTCATGAATCCAACATGTATGCAAATTCCTAGCATAGTTTATAATCTCTACATGAGTGCACAAATATTCATCCATATGCAACATCCAAGTGATAGCATAAGAAGTTCCATCCATGTACAAGTATAAGCACTCATGCATATGCAACATGAAAATGTGACTGAGCCGATCTGGTGCCTAATGTGTGTCATGCATCCACTAGCAACCACTTGCAACCATTTGCAAACATCAACCATAACATGTTTCAATCACATGTTTACATCCATATGGTTCTACCTAAGGTTCTCAAGATAAGATCGAGAAGATAACAAGAAAACGCAGGTAGTAGAAGCATGATACGCAAAGGTTTTCAAGTTTATAGGGAAAAAAAGATCAATAATGTACCCTCAAAAAGAAATGGGTAAAGCGCGCGTATCTTCTCTTCGGTTTCCCAAGTGGCGTCTTCTTGGGCTTCACTCCACTGCACTTTAACTAGCTTGACTTCTCGATTCCTTAGCTTTTTAACCTCCGTCCCCAAGATACGAATCGGAACTCGCCTCAATGTTGCCTCTTTTTCCACTTCTATGTCTTCAAGGATGCTTGGCTCAACCACTTCGACCGACTCATGCAAGCACTTTCGGAGATGCGAGACGTGAAAGACATTGTATACTCCAGATAACTTCTCGGGTAAGTCTACCTTATAGGCCATCCGTCCAATCCTCTCAGTGATGGGGAACGGTCATACGAACCTAGCTGCTAGCTTTCCAACTGCTCCAAAACAAACTACATTGCGTAACGGAGAAACTTTTATAAAGACCGTATCCCCGACTTCGAATTCTAGGTCTGTCCTTCTCTGGTCCGTATAAGATTTCTGTCTATCTTGAGCCGTTTTCATCTGTCTTCGTATCAACTCAATCTTCTCAGAAGTGTCCCTTATCATGTCGGGCCCAAGTATAAGTCTGTCTGTCGTCTCCCACCAACAAGTTGGCGACTTGCACGGTCTTCCATACAGGGCTTCGAACGGTGCCATTCCGATGCTAGCTTGGTAACTATTATTATATGCAAACTCCACGAGAGGAAGATGGTCTTCCCAAGTACCACCAAAGTCAAGAATGCATAGCCTCATGAGATCTTCTAGTACCCTATTTGCCCTTTCAGTTTGTCCATCCGTCTGTGGGTGATAGGCCGTGCTTAAACTTAGTCGTGTACCCATTGCTTCTTGCAGACTATTCCAAAAATGGCTAGTGAAAATCGGGCCACGATCACTAACTATACTAGAAGGAACCCCATGCAACTGTACTATCTCTCGAAGGTAAATAGACGCTAGCCATGATGCGGTCCTCTTGCTTTTCACCGGAATGAAGTGAGCACTTTTCGTGAGTCTATCTGTAACAACCCGTATTTTTAATAACATGTTATAATGTAAATCAAGGAATAATTAAATTGAAAATATGAATCAAGGGAAACGGGCTATGCCATTACGTTCGTCTCGGAAAAATACGCGAAATAGAGTTCGAGTTTTCGAAAAACGGAGTCCGTATGACCAAGTTATGGCCCAATGAAGTTTTCAGAAAATTCCAAGCCCGAAAACAGTTCAAATTCGAATTCAGATTTAAATTTCAACCAAGGCAGAATGGGCGGGAATCTTTCCCGCCCCAGGCAGGGTCGACACAGGGGTCGACACCTGTGTCGACCCCCCCAATGGGTCGACACCCATGTCGACCCATGGGTCGACACCTATGTCGACCCAGGGGTCGACCCCCCCGGTCGGACCAGTTTTTCTGGTGCACCATTTGTGACAAGTGAGTCTTGCTCTAGAAGTTTCTGACGGGATTTGACGGACCTGATGTGTTTTAGGGTTAATCCTATGGTCTAAACTAACCTAATCACCTATAAAAAGACCCTAATACCTAGCCTAAGTCATCATAAATCAATCCTACAACTAAACTATGCCAAAATGTCTCTTGATCATGGCCTCCATCCTCTTCATGAAAATATGAGAGTTCCTAAGCTTGTTTGAGAGTTTCTAAGCTTGAATTAAGGCCAAAGTTCAATCTTTCTTCATCAAAGCAAGGATCTTTTACTTGTTTCTCAAGGGTTTCCATTGGAGCTTGTCATTTGGGAGTGTTTAGAGTTGCTAGTGGCTTCGTCTCAATCTTATTATATATTAATTATAGTCTTCATAGCATTGTAAGCCCTATACTACTCTTAGATTCTAACTATGAAGTTAAATATGACATGTTGCAAGTTGAGTTTGGGCCTAAGTATGATATGTGCTTTGATCCTATCATGCTATGCATAAGTTTAATTCTATGCATGTTTGTAAAACTATCACCTTGACCTTGTGGGCTAAAAGCTATAAGATTTATGTTGAAATGTGGCATTATGCAACATGAGAACTCTCATAACCTTTATGATAACTTGCATATAATGTTATATGCGAACTTCTAGTCATCATCCTATGTCATTCATGATCATGTTTCACCTATTTGCTTAAGTTGATATTATGCATGTTTTGATGCCTATGATGTAGTATGCAAGCTTATGAACATATTTATGCCTCATATGCCACCATGTTTAACTTGTGGCCAACCTTATTACCTTATGCCCTTTTGTAATGCTTTTGCCAAGTTCCCTCTTTTGATCTATGTTATGTTATGCGAAATGTACATGCGATGGGAATGCGTTGGGTTGGGAAATATTAATGACATGAAACATGATTTTAAAATATGACATGAACATTGACTTGTGATTATGTTTGTAAACATAATGATGGACATGACACTTAGAAAATATGAATGTGGCCAACTCGAGGTTGGGTTGAGTTTGTAGCATAAATCTACCCGGAACCGACCGGCTTAACTAGTGGCTACAAACAATAGGACCCAATGTGAGAAGTTGGTCATGTCGCACTTGAAACCCGAGGTTAGACTAAGTTGTGGTGTAAAGCTACCCGGACCCGCCCGGCTTAACTAGTAACCACAACAAGGTCTAATGTGAGAGGTTGGGTGCATTAAATTAATTAATGCCACATGGTAGGGTTAAGTCATGGACCACTTAAATACTTAACCAATTAAACATGATGGGTTGACACGGTTAAGTCATGAACCTTGGGTACACTTAACCAACTTGATACTTGATTGGGTAGGGTTAACCACATTTAACCCGCTAGAAACCCTAGTTACGTGGTCCTTTTCACCAGTAACCCTCTTGATTATATCATGATACCCTAGGGACTAGGCTAGGGTGAGGCACGATTACTGGGTTGACATGTAAGCGACCAAAACGACGGCTGAGTAGGTGCGCCGGTGTAGGTTCAGGCGGACCATGGTCGTGCACATGGTCCGGAGTTGAAAAAGCAGACACGGGCACCCGTAGGTTTAGACTGTGCGTGCTTGATTTGTGTCCGTGATTGGCACCCTAGGGCTTGATACACCCTAGGGTGGACCTAGCACAGTTTGACTACACTTCGTGATTGGGCCGTATGACACCGACACTTGACGAGTTAGGCTTTTAGGGAGCCGATCGACTAGACCGAGTAGTTGGACCTCGATTTAGGTCATCTCATGATGTGGGCCAGCTTTGGGCCAAGGGATCATTTCTTGTTTATACTTGACATGGATTGGAATACTAGTACACACCTGGTGCAACTTAACCTTGTATATGCGATGCCACACTTGATCTATCTTGTTAACTTTCACCATGCCAGTTATCACCCTATGTCTCATCTCTGCTTTACATGTCCAGTTAACTTTATTAGTTTTTATACTGATAGTAGATAGGACTTACCAGTCTTTTTGACTGACCCGTTTTCTTCCGTTTCCCCCCCCAAGGTTTACAGGGTGGGAACACTGGTACCTAGCTTGGATCTTTAGCAGCTTTTCTGGATAGCTCACGTATGGTTTGAGCATGCTATGGCCTTATGCTACTTTGGGGATAGTTACTTTATGTTTCTTTTTCAGTTTTCAGTTTATGTTCTAGACTTTGTTTTATGGGAAAATAATTACCAAGTACTTTGATGTAACTTGACTATGGTTTTGAAATGCTAGTTTTATCCGCTGCTTTACTACTCTGTTTTACTTATATGTTCTGTCTTGTGATATCTGCATGCATGTTTACCTTGTTTGACGCCCCTCCAAAGCTAGTGTGCTTGCAAGAGTTACCCTGGCGGAGGTGGGGTGTTACATTTGGTATCAGAGCATAAGGTTTACAAGATTTGAGCAAAAGGTTTTTTTTTAAAACATACCTTTTGAAAAACTATTTTCAAAACCAATTGAGTATTTTCCAAGAAAAGTCTAGTTATTTTAAAAGGCTATTCCCCAAAAGCCATTAGCACTGTCCTTCGTTTCCTCGTTCTAAATCTATCTTTTCCTTTTTCAGTATGGCCGATCTTAACCTTCCCGAGGGAGTGACCATTCCCGGATGGTTCCGGAGGTACTTGGAAGCTAGGGCCAACGATGCGGGCCCAGCAACTACCCCCACCGTAACTGAGGTTCCTCCTCCTCCTCCTCAGCATCCACAAGCGGATTTTGCAAAGGTTTGCAAGGACTTTAAGGCGATGGGTGGCAAGAATTTCATTGGGACGGAGACTTTTGTGGAGGCACGAAATTGGTTGAAAGAAACGGAAGATCTTTTCGCTATCTTTGATGTGGAAGACCATAGAAAGGTTTTATTAGCAACATGGCTATTAAAAGAAGAAGCTGCTTATTGGTGGGAGGTCACCAATGCTACTAGACCTATAGAGACTTGGGCCGACTTTAGGACGAGGTTTGGGCTTAAGTTTCTATCATCAACTGAGGCAAATCTGCAATTGGAGAAGTTTATATCTTTGAAGCAAGGGGACATGACAGTGAGGGAGTATGTGAATGAGTTTAACCAGCTCGCTCGATTCGGTTTGGACATGGTTAATACTCCCCAGAAGAAGGCTTTACGCTTTGCACGAGGGTTGAATGAGCCATTACAAGGTTTAGCCCTGTCTCATATACCCATGGGAGCCACTTTTGAAGGCTTAGTAGACATGGCATTGCTTCAAGGAGACGATAAGAATGGCAAGAAGGAAGTCAAGACTAATGAGACTCAAGCCAAGAAGACAGACTCTAAGTGGGGAGGAAATCAGAGCAATCAGAACAACAAGAACAACAAGGGCAACAAAGCCAAGGCAAAGGACCCAAGAAAATGCAACTACTGTGGGATTGTTGGGCACATAGCTAAAGACTGTAGGAAGAAGAAGAGGAAGTTGGGCGAATGCTTTCATTGTGGAGAGACTGGACACTTTAGCAAGGATTGCCCCAAGAAGCAAGGGCAGAATCAGCGTGCAGGACCTTCTGGAGGGCAAGTGCATGCTCTCAACGCTGCTCCAGCTCAGGACCGAGGTAGTATTTCTGTAGAAAGTCTTGTTGATATTTCTGATTATCCTGTTCGCACCTTATTTGATTCTGGCGCATCGCATAGTTTTATTTCTTCTGACATTGTTGAAAGTTTGCACCTAAGTACTAGTCTAGTTGAGGATCCCGTCAGTGTTTCAAATACAATTGGGGGTTCCGCCCATTTATCTATGATTTGTGTGGATTTGAAGATTTCTATCTTGACCGTAGAATTCACGTGTAATGATTATGTTCTCGGGTTCACGGGATACGGGTTGATTTTGGGCATGGATTGGTTGTCCAGTTATGGAGCCATCCTCGATTGTGAGCATAGGGTGGTGAGGCTCATGACTCGCCTCGGTAATACCCTAGAAATTTCTTGTAACCCTAGAGGTCCCGTCATGTTATGTTATCTTGAATCTCTTGACTCGTCCATCGATGATCTGCAATCTGTAAGGGTGGTCCGAGACTATCCTGATGTCTTTGAAGAATTTAAGGGGTTACCCCCTAAACGAGAGATAGATTTCCGCATTTATCTAGTCGATAATGCCAAGCCAGTATCATTGCCCCTTAGGCACATGGCCCCACGTGAAAGAAGGGAGCTCAGTAAGCAAATCAAGGAGCTGCTTGAGAAGAATTTTATTAGGCGAAT
The DNA here is from genome assembly GCA_030737875.1 of Allium sativum. Taxonomy (NCBI): domain Eukaryota; kingdom Viridiplantae; phylum Streptophyta; class Magnoliopsida; order Asparagales; family Amaryllidaceae; genus Allium; species Allium sativum. The sequence goes on along the minus strand of CM060918.1, from coordinate 156,950,300 downwards.
CATTTCTGAATGGGGTGCTCCTGTGGTATTCGCTACTAAGGCGGATGGTTCGCTTTGTCTATGTGTTGATTATCGAGAGTTGAACAAGCTGACAAAGAAGAATAGGCACCCGTTACCGAGGATTGATGATCTCTTTGACCAGCTTGTTGGTGCTTCTATTTTCTCTCAGCTCGATCTAGCCACTGGATTCCATCAGCTTAGAGTGGCTGAGGATAGTATTGATAAAACTGCGTTCAGGACTCCAGATGGATTCTTTGAATGGCTTGTCATGCCATTCGGTTTGACTAATGCACCCGCATACTTTGTAGACTTGATGAGTAGGGTGTTCAGGGAGTTCCTTAACAAGTTTGTTGTTGTCTTCGTGGATGATATTCTGATCTTCTCAAAGGATGAGGAAGAGCATGCTAGGCATCTCAAGGAAGTGATGGATACGCTTAGAGCTCATCGGTTGAAAGACAAGTTCTCCAAATGTCATTTCTGGAGAAGGGAAGTTCGGTTTCTTGGACATATAGTTTCTAAGCAAGGCATAGCGGTGGATCCCGCGAAAGTGGTTGCAGTTCAAGACTGGAAGACTCCTAGGAATGCAACCGAAGTAAGAAGCTTTCTCGGTCTGGCGGGCTACTATAGGAAGTTCATCAGGGACTTCGCTAAGATTTCGGCCCCTCTTACTAAGTTGACGAAGAAGAACTTAGTCTTTGCATGGGACTTGGAGTGTGATCTTGCTTTTCAAAGGCTCAAGAGAGCCCTTACCACCGCTCCAGTTTTAGCATTACCCGATGGCGGTAGGATGTTTACCGTGTACACCGATGCATGTGGCACGGGGTTAGGAGCTGTTCTGATGCAAAGGGGAAGAGTGATATGTTATGGGGGTAGGCAACTTAAAGTTCATGAGAATAACTATCCCACTCATGATTTAGTGTTGGCGGCGATCGTCTTTGCACTCAAATCCTGGCGCCACTATCTTCTAGGCGAAAGGTTTGAGTTGTATACTGATCACAAGTCACTCAAGTACCTCTTCTCGCAGAAAGATCGGAATCTAAGGCGGCAAAGGTGGATGGAATTTTTGGCATCATATGACTTCGAGATAGCTTATACCCCTGGCAAGGGTAATGTTGTGGCAGACGCACTAAGCAGAAGGAGGTTGACTTTGAGTCCCTTGTTTATTGAGATGAAGAACTTAGAGTTCTTGGCAACCTTTGATTTCACGACGACTGTTGAGTCGATGACGGGTTCATTAGCATCCCTTGAGCTTAGACCCACACTTCTTGATCAAGTTGGAGCTTCCCAGAAAGGAGACCCGCAGATAGTCAAGGTCATGGACAAGTTGATTCGTGGTGAGACGTCTAGTCACCTTGCTAGATATACTATTTATGATAAGGGTTGGCTAAGGCGTGATGGAAGGCTATGCGTTCCACAAGTAGGAGACTTGGTGCATAAAGTTCTTAAAGAAGCACATCACTCGAAGATGACTATACATCCGGGAGGAGATAAGATGTATAGAGACATGAAGCGCATTTTCTTTTGGGCCGGAATGAAGAAGGATGTGGCAGAGTATGTTTCAAAGTGCATGGTGTGCCACCAAGTGAAAGCCGAGTCAAAGAAACCAGGTGGGCTATTACATCCATTGGAGGTCCCGCAATGGAAGTGGGAGAGTATTTCTATGGATTTTGTGGATGGATTGCCTAGGTCAAGGAAAGGGAATACGAGCATATGGGTCATAGTTGATAGACTTACGAAGAGTGCTCATTTCATTCATGTAAAGAGCAAGAGGACCGCATCATGGCTAGCATCTATTTATCTTCGGGAGATAGTGCGGTTGCATGGAGTTCCTTCTAGCATAGTTAGCGATCGTGACCCAATTTTCACTAGCCAGTTCTGGAATAGTCTACAAGAAGCAATGGGTACGCGATTGAATTTGAGTACAACCTATCACCCCCAGACGGATGGCCAAACCGAAAGGGTGAATAGAGTGCTAGAAGATCTTTGAGGCTTTGTGTTCTTGACTTTGGTGGTACTTGGGAAGACCACCTTCCTCTTGTAGAGTTTGCTTATAATAATAGCTATCAAGCCAGCATAGGGACGACACCATTTGAAGCTTTGTATGGGAGGCCGTGTAGGTCACCATCTTGTTGGTGGGAGACAACAGATAGGCTTATACTTGGGCCCGATATGATACGGGACACATCCGAGAAAGTTGAATTGGTGAGAAGACGGATGAAAGCGGCCCAAGATAGACAGAAATCCTATGCTGACAAGCGAAGGGCAGATTTGGAATTCGAAGTGGGAGACATGGTTTTTGTGAAGGTTTCTCCTTTGCGTAATGTGGTACGTTTTGGAGCAGTTGGGAAGTTGGCACCAAGGTTCGTAGGACCCTTCCCTATCATAGAGAGAATTGGACAGATGGCCTACAAGGTGGAATTGCCCGAGAAGCTAGCCGGAGTGCATAATGTCTTTCATGTCTCGCATCTCCGAAAGTGCCTACATGAGTCCGCTGAGGTGGTTGAACCAAGCATTCTTGAAGACGTGGAGGTAGAAAAAGAGGCAACCTTGAGAAGAGCTCCGATTCGTATCTTGGGAACAGAGATCAAGAAGTTAAGGAATCGAGAAGTCAAATTGGTGAAAGTTCAATGGAGTGAAGCCGATGAAGATGCAACTTGGGAAACCAAGGAGAAGATGCGTGGGCTTTATCCATTCCTTTTTGAGGGTACATTCTCGACCTCTTTTCCTTTTTCATGTCTTCCTTTTTGCTATCCATGTTTATCTTGTTTATCTTGTTATCTCTTAATCGTGTCATGAGAACCTTAGGAAGAAACCCTTTGGATGAAACATGTATTTGAAACATGTTATGCTTGATGGTTGCAAGTGGTTGCAAGTGTTTGCAAGGGGATACTCGTGGATGCATGATACACATTAGGCACTAAGATCGGCTCACACACTTTCATGTTGCATATGCATGAGTGTTTATGCTTATTCATGGATGAAACTTGTTGTGCTATCACGTGGATGTTGCATATGAATGAATGTTATGTGCACTCATGTAGAGATTATAAATTATGTTAGGAATTTGCATACATATGGACTCATTGCACTAACATACTTTGCATTAAAGAGGGTTACTGAATCAGTAACCGCCTGATTTTCGCATTAGATAAGTACATATACACACACCTTTGCATATGATCATACAACATTTAGAATCTTTTAAGGACAATGGCTGCACGTGGATGATGTTTTGAGTAGATGAATGATGGATGGTAGGATACGTTCTTCCTAACTTGGAGATTTCGGGGACGAAATCCTTTAAGGAGGGGAGAATGTAACAACCCGTATTTTTAATAACATGTTATAATGTAAATCAAGGCAGAATTAAATTGTAAAATCTGAATCAAGGGAAACGGGTTGTGCCATTGCGTTCGTCTCGGAAAAATACGCGAAATAGAGTCCGAGTTTTCGAAAAACGGAGTCCGTATGACCAAGTTATGGCCCAATGAAGTTTTCAGAAAATTCCAAGCCCGAAAACAGTTCAAATTCGAATTCAGATTTAAATTTCAACCAAGGCAGAATGGGCGGGAATCTTTCCTGCCCCAGGCAGGGTCGACACAGGGGTCGACACCTGTGTCGACCCCCCCCCAATGGGTCGACACCCATGTCGACCCATGGGTCGACACCCATGTCGACCCAGGGGTCGACCCCCCCGGTCGGACCAGTTTTTCTGGTGCACCATTTGTGACAAGTGAGTCTTGCTCTAGAAGTTTCTGACGGGATTTGATGGACCTGATGTGTTTTAGGGTTAATCCTATGGTCTAAACTAACCTAATCACCTATAAAAAGACCCTAATACCTAGCCTAAGTCATCATAAATCAATCCTACAACTAAACTATGCCAAAATGTCTCTTGATCATGGCCTCCATCCTCTTCATGAAAATATGAGAGTTCCTAAGCTTGTTTGAGAGTTTCTAAGCTTGAATTAAGGCCAAAGTTCAATCTTTCTTCATCAAAGCAAGGATCTTTTACTTGTTTCTCAAGGGTTTCCATTGGAGCTTGTCATTTGGGAGTGTTTAGAGTTGCTAGTGGCTTCGTCTCAATCTTATTATATATTAATTATAGTCTTCATAGCATTGTAAGCCCTATACTACTCTTAGATTCTAACTATGAAGTTAAATATGACATGTTGCAAGTTGAGTTTGGGCCTAAGTATGATATGTGCTTTGATCCTATCATGCTATGCATAAGTTTAATTCTATGCATGTTTGTAAAACTATCACCTTGACCTTGTGGGCTAAAAGCTATAAGCTTTATGTTGAAATGTGGCATTATGCAACATGAGAACTATCATAACCTTTATGATAACTTGCATATAATGTTATATGCGAACTTCTAGTCATCATCCTATGTCATTCATGATCATGTTTCACCTATTTGCTTAAGTTGATATTATGCATGTTTTGAGGCCTATGATGTAGTATGCAAGCTTATGAACATATTTATGCCTCATATGCCACCATGTTTAACTTGTGGCCAACCTTATTACCTTATGCCCTTTTGTCATGCTTTTGCCAAGTTCCCTCTTTTGATCTATGTTATGTTATGCGAAACGTACATGCGATGGGAATGCGTTGGGTTGGGAAATATTAATGACATGAAACATGATTTTAAAATATGACATGAACATTGACTTGTGATTATGTTTGTAAACATAATGATGGACATGACACTTAGAAAATATGAATGTGGCCAACTCGAGGTTGGGTTGAGTTTGTAGCATAAATCTACCCGGAACCGACCGGCTTAACTAGTGGCTACAAACAATAGGACCCAATGTGAGAAGTTGGTCATGTCGCACTTGAAACCCGAGGTTAGACTAAGTTGTGGTGTAAAGCTACCCGGACCCGCCCGGCTTAACTAGTAACCACAACAAGGTCTAATGTGAGAGGTTGGGTGCATTAAATTAATTAATGCCACATGGTAGGGTTAAGTCATGGACCACTTGAATACTTAACCAATTAAACATGATGGGTTGACACGGTTAAGTCATGAACCTTGGGTACACTTAACCAACTTGATACTTGATTGGGTAGGGTTAACCACATTTAACCCGCTAGAAACCCTAGTTACGTGGTCCTTTTCACCAGTAACCCTCTTGATTGTATCATGATACCCTAGGGACTAGGCTAGGGTGGGGCACGATTACTGGGTTGACATGTAAGCGACCAAAACGACGGCTGAGTAGGTGCGCCGGTGTAGGTTCAGGCGGACCATGGTCGTGCACATGGTCCGGAGTTGAAAAAGCAGACACAGGCACCCGTAGGTTTAGACTGTGCGTGCTTGATTTGTGTCCGTGGTTGGCACCCTAGGGCTTGATACACCCTAGGGTGGACCTAGCACAGTTTGACTACACTTCGTGACTGGGCCGTATGACACCAACACTTGACGAGTTAGGCTTTTAGGGAGCCGATCGACTAGACCGAGTAGTTGGACCTCGATTTAGGTCATCTCATGATGTGGGCCAGCTTTGGGCCAAGGGATCATTTCTTGTTTATACTTGACATGGATTGGAATACTAGTACACACCTGGTGCAACTTAACCTTGTATATGTGATACCACACTTGATCTATCTTGTTAACTTTCACCATGCCAGTTATCACCCTATGTCTCATCTCTGCTTTACATGTCTAGTTAACTTTATTAGTTTTTATACTGATAGTAGATAGGACTTACCAATCTTTTTGTCTGACCCGTTTTCTTTTGCCTCTTTTCTTCCGTTCCCCCCCCCCCCAGGTTTACAGGGTGGGAACACTGGTACCTAGCTTGGATCTTTAGCAGCTTTTCTGGATAGCTCACGTATGGTTTGAGCATGCTATGGCCTTATGCTACTTTGGGGATAGTTACTTTATGTTTCTTTTTCATTTTTCAGTTTATGTTCTAGACTTTGTTTTATGGGAAAATAATTACCAAGTACTTTGATGTAACTTGACTATGGTTTTGAAATGCTAGTTTTATCCGCTGCTTTACTACTCTGTTTTACTTATATGTTCTGTCTTGTGATATCTGCATGCATGTTTACCTTGTTTGACGCCCCTCCAAAGCTAGTGTGCTTGCAAGAGTTACCCTGGCGGAGGTGGGGTGTTACACTATCAACTATGACCAATATGCTAGTATTTCCCTTCCTTGACCTAGGCAGTCCATCCACGAAATCCATCGAGATACTCTCCTATTTCCATTGCGGAACCTCCAAAGGATGTAATAGCCCACCGGGCTTCTTCGACTCGGCCTTTACTTGTTGGCACACCATGCACTTCGAAACGAATTCTGCCACGTCCTTTTTCATTCCAGCCCAAAAGAAAATGCGTTTCATATCTCTGTACATCTTATCCCCTCCAGGATGTATGGTCATCTTCGAGTGATGCGCTTCTTCGAGAACTTTCCTCACTAGGTCTCCCACTTGTAGGACACATAGCCTTCCATCGCGCCTTAGTCATCCCTTGTCATCTATGGAATACCTACTGAGGTGACTTGACATCTCACCACTAATCAGCTTGTCCATGATTTCGACTATCTGTGGGTCTTCCTTCTGTGAAGTCCCCACTTGATCTAGAAGTGTAGGTCTTAACTCAAGAGATGCTAACGTAGCAGTCAATGACTCAACAGCAGGTGTAAAATCAAAGGTTGCTATAAACTCAAGGCTTTTCCTTTCAACAAACAAGGGGCTCAAAGTCAACCTTTTTCTACTTAGCGCGTCCGCCACCACGTTACCCTTGCCAGGGGTATAAGCTATATCGAAGTCATATGATGGCAAGAATTCCATCCACCGCTGTTGTCTCAGATTCAAATCTTTCTGTGAGAAGAGGTACTTGAGCGATTTGTGGTCGGTATACAGCTCGAACCTCTCCCCTAGAAGATAATGGTGCCAAGCTTTAAGTGCAAAAAACAATCGCAGCCAATTCCAAGTCATGCGTGGGATAGTTTTTCTCATGAACTTTAAGTTGTCTGCCCCCATAGCATATTACTCTTCCTTCTTGCATTAGGACAACGCCTAATCCCGTGCCGCACGCATCTATGTACACCGTAAACACCTTGCCTCCGTCAGGTAATGCCAAAACTGGAGCTGTGGTGAGGGCTCTCTTAAGTCTCTGAAAAGCAACATCACACTCTATGTCCCATACAAAAGCTAGGTTCTTCTTTGTTAACTTAGTAAGAGGGGCTGAAATCTTAGCGAAGTCCTTAATGAACTTCCTGTAGTATCCCGCCAAACCGAGAAAGCTCCTCACCTCCGTTGCATTCTTAGGAATTTTCCAGTCCTGTACCGCAACTACCTTTGCGGGGTCCACGACTATGCCTTGCTTAGAAACTACATGTCCAAGGAACCGAACTTCCTTCCTCCAAAAATGGCATTTGGAGAACTTAGTCTTTAACTTGTGTGCTCTAAGCGTTTCCATGACTTCCTTGAGATGTCTAGCATGCTCTTCTTCATCTTTTGAGAAGATCAAAATATCATCCACGAAAACTACCACAAACTTGTTAAGGAACTCCCGAAACACCCTACTCATCAAATCTACAAGTACGCGGGTGCATTCGTTAACCCAAACGGCATGACGAGCCATTCAAAAAACCCATCTGGAGTCCTAAACGCAGTTTTGTCAATGCTATCCTCAGCCACTCTAAGCTGATGGAATCCTGTGGCTAGATCGAGTTGAGAGAAAACAGATGCTCCCACAAGCTGGTTAAACAAATCGTCGATTCTTGGTAGTGGGTGCCTATTCTTTTTTGTCAGCTTGTTTAACTCACGATAATCTATGCATAGACGAAGCGATCCATCCGCCTTATTAGCGAACACCACTGGAGCACCCCATTCAGAAATGCTTCGTCTTATGAAATTTTTCTCAAGCAACTCGTTAATTTGTTTACTGAGCTCTCTTATTTCCCGCGGGGCCATGTGCCTAACGGGCAATGAAACTGGCTTGGCATTATCAACAAGATAAATTCGGAAGTCTATCTCGCATTTAGGAGGTAATCCCCTCACTTCATCAAAGACATCTGGATATTCTCGGACCACTCTTACAGATTGCAAATTATCATCGGACGAGTCAAGGGATTCAAGATAACACAACATGACCGTACCCTTAGGGTTACAAGAAATTTCAAGGGTATTACCAAGGCGAGTCATGAGCCTCACTACCCTTTGTTCACAATCAAGAATGGATCCATAATCGGACAGCCAATCCATACCTAGGACCAAACCGTATCACATAAATCCCAGAACATAAGCATTACACTTGAATTCTACGCTTAAGATAGAGATCCTCAAATCCATACACATCATAGATAAATGGGCGGAGCCCCCAATTGGATTTGAAACTATAACGGGATCCTCAACCAGACTAGTACTTAGGTGCATATTTTCAACAATATCAGAAGAAATAAAAGTATGCGATGCGCCAGAGTCAAATAAGGTTCGAACAGGAAAGTCAGAAATGTAAACAAGGCTTTCTACGGAAATATTACTACCTCGGTCAAGAGATGGAGTGGTGTTGAGAGCATGCAACTGTCCTCCAGAAGGTCCTGCTCACTGGGTCTGCCCTTGCCCCTGCCCTTGCTTCTTAGGGCAATCCTTAATGATGTGTCCAGTATCTCCACAATGAAAGCATTCACCCAACTTCCTCTTCTTCTTTCTACAGTCTTTAGCTAGATGTCCCGTAATACCACAAAAGTTGTACTTCCTCGTCTCACGTGGTTTGTTGTTGCTCTTGTTATTCTTGTTATTCTTGTTTCCCCCTTCTTGAAGTCAGCTTTCTTATTCTGAGTCTCATTAGGTTTAACCTCCTTCTTGCTATTCTTTTCTTCCTCATGAAGTAGAGCCATATCCACCAAGCTTTCAAAGGTCGCCCCCATGGGTATATGAGTTAAGGCCAAGCTGTGTAGTGGCTCGTTCAATCCTCGAGCAAAGCGTACAACCTTTTTCTGGGCTGTGTTGACCAAATCCAAACCGAACCGAGCAAGCTGATTAAACTTATTCACGTACTCCCTAACAGACATGTCCCCTTGCTTGAGTGCTAGGAACCTCTCCATCTGAAGGTTCTCTTCTGCTGATGATAAGAATTTAAGCCCAAACCTTTCTCTAAAGTCTGCCCAAGTCTCGACTGGCCTGGTAGCGTTGGTGACTTCCCACCAAAATGCAGCTTCCTCTTTCAACAACCATGCTGCCAACTGAACTTTCCTATGGTCCTCCATATCAAAGATAATGAACAAGTCTTCAGTCTCCTTTAGCCAGTTTCGTGCCTCAACAAAGGTTTCAGTTCCAACGAAGTTCTTGTCGCCCATTGCTTTAAAGTCTTTGCATATTTTGGCAAAGGCGGTACCAGGAGGAGGAGGAACCGTGGCCACTGGGGGAGGAGGAGGAGGGATGTCTGCCAGGCCCGCGCCGTTGGCCCTGGCTTCTAAGTACCTTCGGAACCATCCAGGCACGGGTATTCCCTCGGGCAGGTTAAGATCAGCCATGCTGAAAAACGAAAAGAAAAAGATTCAAACGAGGAAATGAAGGAAAGTGCTAATGGCTTTTTGGGGAATAGCCTTTTTAAACATAAAACTTTTCTTGAAAAATGCTTCTTTATAAATGGTTTTGAAAATAGTTTCAGAAGGTTTTTAAAAATTTTGCCCAGCCTGGTAACCTTCTGCTCTAATACCAAATGTAACACCCCACCTCCGCTAGGGTCACTCACAAAGGGAATGCACTAGTTTTGGTGGAGTATTATCTAGGTAAACATACACAGAGATATCACAAGCCAGAACATAAATAAAGCAGCGGTAGAAATTAAAAACCGAATTTTTATTACTTTCAAGAAAAGAGTCAAAACCATATATATCCAAGGTACAAATTATTCTATTACATCAAGTTCCAAATAAAGAAGCATAAACTTAAGATAACAAAAGTAAATTATTCCCCATAAATAGCAGAAGCAGCCATAGCATAGCTCAAGACCAAACCGTACATGAGCTGTCCGAAAGCAAGCTAAGAGCTAGTGTTTCCTCCCTGAGAACCTGGGGGGAAAACGAAAGAAAAGGAGGCAAAAGAAAAAGGGTCAGTCATAAAGACTGGTAATCCCTAGTGACTTTCAGTATGAAAACTAGTAAAGGTAACATGATATGTGAAAACTGGAATTAAACATAAGGATGATAACAGAACTAGTAGGATAATTAAGATAACAAGATAAGTCAAGTCTAGCATCGCATTTTCAAGGTTCGCTGCACCATCTGTACTAGTGTTCTAACCCATGTCAAGTATTAATCATGAAATGATCCCTTGGCCCAGTATCATGAAGTGACCAATTACGGGGTCCTACGGTACGATCTACTAATCGATCGGCTCCCTACAAGTTCTAGCTCGTCATGTGTCTGTGTCATACGGCCCTATCCTGAAATGTAGTTACCTGTGCTAGGTCCACTATAGGGTGTATCAAGTCATATGGTGCCAACCACCGACACGAATCAAGCACGCACAGTGTAAATCTACGGGTGCCCAATGCCTGTTTTTCAACTCCGGACTACGTGCATGACCATAGTCTGCCTGAACCTACAATGGCGCACCTACTCAGCCGTCGTTCTGCCTAGTCCCAGGGTATCGTGATGCATCTAAGTGGGTTACTGCTGAAAAGGACCGCGCAACTAGGGTTTCTAATGGGTTAAGTGTTGTCATTCAAATTCGTGACTTAACCCTATCCAAATCATGTATCAAGCTGGTTAAGTGTGTTCAAGCGGTTCATGACTTAACCCTATCAAATCATCGTGTCAAGTTGGTTAAGTATATTAAAGTGGTTCATGACTTAACCCTATCATGTAGCATTAATTCATTAATGCACCTTAACCTCTCACATTAGACTAACTGTTGTGGTCACTGGATTTGCCGGGTGGTTCCGGGCAGATTTACACCACAACATAGTCTAACCTCGGGTTTTACGTGCGATATGACCAACTACCCACATTGGATCCTATTGTTTGCAGTTACTGGATTTGTCGGGCGGTTCCGGGCAGATTTACACAGCAAACTCAACCCAACCTCGAGTTGGCCATTTTCAAGTTTATCTAAGTGTCATGCCCACGTTCAAGTTTTCATGTCTAAATTCATGTCGAGTTTTCATGTCATGTTTCATGTCAAATCGTGTCAAGTTCGTGTCCATATCCAGGTTCAGGTTATAACAACGTTCATGTTCAAGTTCAAAGTCAATTCATGTTTTACCTAGTCTACCCAAATCGTATTCCGCTCGCACGTAAGCTCGAATCGATACAAATAAATCTAATTAGGGAATAACATAAAAAGGAATGGGTATAAGGTGGCAAAAGTGATTACTAGTATAGCATGGTATGACTTGAGATAAATGATTATAACATTACTAGCATATGGAATATTGGCCTCAAACATAAAGGTTCCAAATCTAGCAAAATAAGGTACTAGTCAAGATAACAGTTGTCATAAGGTGATAGTATAGTCATGGTAACGATTGACATAAGGTGATAGTATAGTCATGGTAGCTATTGACATAAGGTGATAGTCATAAACTTGTGACTAATAGCAGATTCAACATGATAATATGAAGGGTTTTTCTTTTTGATTTACAACATGAATAGTCCCCAAATCAATGTCATAGTAAAATATCCAAAAGTCAAGATCCAAGATGAACAAGAATAGATGTAAAGCAGTCATCATACATAGGTCCAATTCCAATTTACAACATGTTCATATTACATTTACAGTTTAAATCTAAAAATAACTGGGGCTTACAGATCGTGGTTCGAGAAATAAAAAAGAGAGTCGATGTTGAATCTTTATATGCTTAGTCAATTCCTAACAGAAATCCCCAAATCAGCAACGTAGTTTCGACGTAGAAGAAGTAGTCCCTTTCTCTAACTTTTCAACTAGAATTAGAGAAGCATAAGGTCAGAAAGAATTTTGTGTAGAGAGACTAGTGTTAAGGGCTGTATATATAGGATCAGGTCAACGAATGTAGACAGAAACGAGGCCAGAAACATCGAAGTGAATCCAGCTTCAAAAGTGGGCTCGGCCACCAGGTCGACCCCCAGGTCGACCTGGTCCTGGGTAGGTCGACCTGGTCCTGGGTAGGTCGACTACATAGACGACCCCCAGGTCGACCTGGTCCTGGGCGGGAAATTTCCCGCCCAGTCCATTCTGAGGTTTGAATTTCGAAATTTGAATTCCAATTGAGCTGTTTTGAACTTGAAAACTTTTGAAAACTTCGAAAGGTCATAACTTGGTCATACGGGCTCCGATTTTCGAAAACTTGGACTCGTTTCCAAGCAGAATTTCGAGACGAACGTAATGGCGTAACTCGTTTCCCTTGATTGTTATTTTAAAAATTAATTCGGCCTTGATTTATGGTTATTACACGTTATAAAAACACGGGTTGTTACATCACTAATCGGGAAATGTTATAAAATCGGGTAGGTCGCATGGCTATATGGGTCGCACCCATCAAAAGGGTATATCATTACCTGATCTAGAGAAATCAAATGCCTTTGGTTGTCCCTTTTATTTTAATTGTATATATGCTTTCGGTTCGGTTGGCTGGCCCCCAACCATGGTAATGATATATTCGGTACTCTCAAGCGAAGTGAGTAGCCGGTCAAGTTTAGCATAGGTTGCAAGATGTTCTTGCTTAACCCCAATGTATTCATCTCTGCAGATACATTGTCGGAAAGGTGGTTGCCCATAACTTGCCATGGAAATCCATTCTCCAATAAGAGCCCACGGTTTTGATTGTATACTATGCATGTGGAGTGTGAGATTCAAGTGTTCCGCTAGATTGTTATATATATTTGTATTTAGACACTATTATAATATCAAAATAAGAAATTGATTTCAATAATATTTTGGGTTATCGTAAGATAAAAACCATCCATATTTATGTGTGGATTTGGTCTTACGATTACCCTTTTCTTTGGAAAAGATTTTGACTTTAAAATCAAGTTGTCTGTGTTTTTTCTCACTCTGGTTCACCAGCCTGATTCAGCGTTTATAAGGCTTAGGTTTGACCGAGTTGTATAGGTTCAGATTATCAGATGCTGCGAAGTTCGTAGATGAGCTGGAAGAGTTCAGATGTATGATATTATATAGTTGTGATTCAACTGTGTTGTATATGAGGACAGATTATTATAACTGTCCAGATGTGTGATGTACCCTGATGATTATAATTATTACTTTTTTAAACTCACAATAAAGATTTATTTCTATATTATATTTTGTTCCACTGCGATGTGAGACTTTGTGTTGTGTTGGTTCTTCTTCTTCTATTCTAATATTTCTTTCTCTCTTACCTCACCCTCTAATTTCTTTCTAATAATGTTCCTGTGTTTTCGGTGCTTGAATGGTCGACATGGTGTTTTTGTGTCGATTTTCGGGGTCGAAAATCCTCGGGTCGTTACAGATACAATAAAAAGAACTCTGCGCAATCCAGCGTTGCGTGGGATATGACGTAGAAGTAATCCGTTCCAGTATAAAGTCCAGTGTGTTCTTTCCTTTTCTGCATTTTATTTTTATGTTTGTGTTTGATTCTGCGTTTATGATTGTTATTGTGGTGTGTGATCATCTAATATATAATATCCATTTTAGATTTCTTAAAAACACAATTCACCCCCCTCTTATGTTAGTTTTGCCTTAACGATCCATTCCGCATTCCTTAACAATTGGAATCAGAGTGAGGTTTTTCAAAAAGTTCATAATCTGATTGTTGAAAATATTAAATGGAAAATTTTGAACACTTGTTTAAATTCATGCATTGCATCAGTATTAGATAAGTCTGCATTCAATTTTATTGAAAAATCAAGTTATCATGATATGATTTCTTGAAAAGTTTAAATGGATATATCATAGAATCATCATGATGTTATTATTTCAAATTACAATTAGTTATTTTGAATAGTCGCTTGACTCTTTGAAAAGGTATGTTGTTTTGCAGGAAAAGATGTTATATTTGATGACTATTGGCCAAAAGAAACCAAGATGATCATTCACCAATCAAGAAAAGAAGAGTTTATGAAGGAATATGACTTTTGGGCTTATAGTAGCTGAAGCCTCCATTCATTCAAAATTCAAATTCAAAATTTTGACGCCAAGTTGACTAGGCCGTATAAAAAGGATGAGTCCTTATCCAGATGATTCAGATTCATCATCATGCGATGAAGAGCCAGAAACTGGAAATCCAAATATGTGTTTCACAACGATTCAGAATTCAGAGAATATCGAAGAAATGGATCTAAAAACCGGGTACGCTTTAATTAGTTTTTAATTTTTTTTGAATGGATCCTTTGATTGTCTTGCTTGTTTGCTTTGCTTTGAATTTGAAATTTAAATCTTTAAAATTCAAATTTGTAAATTTAAAATTCAAACTTGAAATTTAAAATTCAAACTTGAAATTTAAAATTCAAATTTGAAATTCAAAATTTGAAATTCAAAATATTAATAAAATAATAAATATAATAATAGAATAAATTTTGGATATTTGTTAGGAATAATATTATTTTAGGAAATATTTAAACCTAAAATATAAATTGATAATCTAAAACCAAAGTCACAAAACCATATGTTCTTTGAAATTTATGCATTTATGTCGACATACGTATGCCCTTATGTCGACATAAAGACCTGTAAAATGAAATTCAAATTTTGAGTTTCAAAAGCTTAGACTTTCAAACTTCCCTCCATCTTTTAAATAAGAAAATGCCAATTCAAGTTGTAGTCATTAACTTTGTCCGTCTACTTATTTTCTTATATCTTGTTTCAAACTACATATAAATTAATAAAATTATAGACTTGTTAATATGATATACATAGTTAATATATATTTTTAAAATATTGTTATTTATCTTTTATATATAGTTTAAACATGCATAGTTTAACTTATATATTGCTCATATGATTTGATAACAATTTAAGTTACATTATCATAAATACCATTTGTAACTTAATATTAATTTTGATTTCTTGTTAAGATTTATAAAAGCTTGAATATTTAACCTAATATTTTGGCATAATATATATATATATATATATATATATGATTTTATGTCTTAATTGTTTAATTTATATCCAGGTTCATAATTTTGTTATGAGTATAGATTTCTTTTTAAAAAAAGTTTTAACATAAATGGTTCTTTAGCAAATTAATATATTTTGATTTCTAAAAGTTTAAATTTAAATTTTAGTTTGTAACAAAAGATGGATTTATATTTATTAATAAATTAAATAAATTAAGTCCTTTTAAAATTTGTTTTTATATATATATATACAATTATGAATATATGTTTATATAGAAATAGTTTACTTTATATGATACAATTCTATATTCTCTTTAAAAAGATCTTCAATTTTTACTATATTTAAAAAAGCACCCTACTAAGATTATTTAACTCCATATTTCCCATACAATTATTCCGAATATTTTACTACCTATCATGAATATATTTTTACCATTAAATTTTTATCTTCACTATCGTTTCATTCTCTTTCATAAGTACCATTAACCAAAGTCTAGAAATTAATATATATATATATATATATATTACCCTTGTTTAATTCAAATAATGTATGAAATACATGTATATGAATAATAGTTAGATAGTACTTTGAATATATTTCACCTTAATAGATATAATCACCAAATCATTCTACATACTATCATTACACATCTTATTTCATATCATACATCATTATATAAATTATAGTACATCTCAAATTAAAATCATTCACATCACAAGTTGCATTTCATTCAATATATCACTTCATATAGTTTTACATATGACATACTGCATTATAACCAACACATTGCACTACGTGTCAACTTTAACCCCACACATAACAAATGTACATTATTAGAAGTTTTTATCTAATTAGAAAAATAGGATTATTAATCAAATACATAACATATTTACTTTGTCTTTATTAACTTATTGACTTGTTTGGCTTTATTAACAAATATACATTATGAGAATTTATTATCTAATTAGAAATATAGGCTTTATTGTTCAAATACATAACATATTTACTTTGTCTTTATTAACATATCTAGTTAGACTCAGGATAAGGGAGATTATACAAAATTCATAATGACAGAGGAAGTATTAGAAGGATAAGAATCAATAGGCCTGAACATGTAGGAATATTTTATAAACTAAGGTTGTCATCATCAAAAAGGGGGAGATTGTTGGAGAATGGAGTTTTGATGACAACAACCTTATTTCAATTATCATTGATTATAAAATATATATACAAACATCTCTATCTAAAATATATATACACATATGCAGGATTTATATACAGGACTTAAATACTGAAGACTGCACAGTTTTAAAGTTTCAAGAGATTCAGGATTCAGAAGAGATTCAATACTCATGAGTTATCAAGCTATCAAGATTTCAAGAGTTCAAGAAAAATATAGTAATAGATTCTAGTTTATGTGTAAGACTCTGAATAACACTCTAGGTTCAAACTCTGTTTTTTCAAATTATCTCTTTTCAAAATTAATTTCAAAACTATTTTCAAATTTATTTCAAACTTCTCTCAAAATAATTTAATCTTCCAAGAATTTCAAACTTAAGATTTCAAACATATTTCCGAACTAATAAGCATTCTTATTTTTAGTTTTATTAAATTATATATATATATTTCATTTTACTAATTCTATATTTGATTATAATATTCTTATTTAAACTCTAAGTTTTTATAGAACCGTTTGTTTATATATATAGTTTATAAATATCTCTTTATAAATTTATATATATATGATTATAATTATATTATATATAGTTTTATATCATATATATATAATTTAATCATATGTTTAAATAATATTTTCTTATGTTTTTATACTTGAAAAATAATGTTTTAACAACTGGTTTTGTTTCAGGAATTTCCAGAATATATATATATTGATTTAAATACTTTAAAAATGATTTAAAAAACAAAAATACAGTGGATATGTCGATATACATACATGGGTATGTCGACATATAACTATCAGAAATTTAAATTTCAAAGGAAGTGTCTTTTCACTATTTGTAACGTTCTAGAAGCGTTGCAACCTTTCAGATATTATAAATAGGGATTGAATTCGAATTTTTTAATCACTCTTCTTCTCCATCTTCATCCTCTTTCATTACACCATTGATGTTTCATCTTTTTATGATTTCTACACTTATACTCTACCGATTTCAAGTCTAATTATATAAAACCTTTTCTCTTTTCACTCCCTACTCATTATTCTTTGAATCAAAGTGCTATTGAAGAGTTATAGGGATGTTGTAATCATTTAGGATAGTTTTGGAAACGGTGTGTTCCTTGTAGCCGTGAAATGCATGTAGGAGTCGGTGTTAACCTTGTAGCCGGGAAATCAAGGGAATATACTTGATCAAGGAAATCAGTGGTAATCTTATAGCCGTGAAATCAAGAGTGTCGGAATCGGTGTTAACATTGTGGCCATGAAATCAAGGGTGTTGTACTTGGATATTGATATAGTAATAAAACTCTATGCAATCCAGCGTTGCATGGCACTGGACATAGGAGCAATCCGAACCAGTATAAAATCTGGTGTGTTATTTTCTTTTCTGCATTTTATTTTTGTTCATTTCTGTGTTTGTGTTCATTTCTGTGTTTGTGTTCATTTCTGTGGTGTGTGATTCATCTACTAGATCATATTAGTTTTAGATTTTCTTATCAAAAACACTATTCACCCCCCTTTAGTGTTAGTTTTTCCTTAACGATCAATTCTGCATTCCCTAACAACATATTTCTTCATTTGAGAAAGACATGTTTTAGGGGGAAAAGTGTTAAACATACTTTTTGGTCAAAGCCATCCCACGTCAAGTTTGCGCTCAACATAGCGCTTAGGATCGAGTTAGCATATATTTTCATATTGAAACTAGCATCGTTTCAAGCACATGTGGTATACGCGTGTTGATCACTCAAAACAACTCGCCCAACTCAACCTGGCAAAGTCAAGAACCGGCAAGCAAATCGCATAGTTTTTCGCATCCCTTGGGATGCAAGAGTGAATATTTGTATCCTTCTTAGGATGCGAAAATATGTACTTCGCATCCTCAAGGATACAACCTCTATCGGCCTCACCACCCAAAACTTCATGTCCCTTCGCTTCGTATCCCTCCAGACGCCTCACTCCGGAATTTCGACTCCCTCCTTCCCGTTTCCCCTAAATATCGCATCCTCAGAGCATACACCCTTCGTATCCCGAGGGAAACGAATTTCATATCCCTTTGGGTACGAAAATTCGTATCCCAAGGGTATGCATTTCGTATCTCTACGAGGATATATGTAACAACCCGCAAATTCTGAACCAATTTAAAATTTTATTTTAGAAAATTTTAATGAATTTTGAGGATATAATATAATTTATTATTAATAATAATGGCTAGAATTCATTTTATCGAAGTTAGAACGAATAAATTTAATTTATATATAAATGGAGTTAGAAATGGCGCGGTAGTTTTAAAATTTGATTTTGAACGTTAACTGAATGTACATGATTCAAAATAAATCAGAATTGAGTGAAACCAGAAATATTTAAATCTTTTTAACCATATTTTTCTAACGAATCTGAAAAATTGGAATTTCATAGCGGAAATCAAAAGTTATGGCCAATTCAATTTTTAGAAAGGTCGCTGTAGAATTTATATATATATTATATATGGCCCAAAAGGCTACTTTTCACATATGAAGGAATTTCGACTCGAAACCACTTCCATTGAGTTCGGAATGACGTTTCTTCATTGAAAAACAGTAAACACTTATATATTTTGAGTTTCGGAAATTATTTGTTTAAAAATGTATTTTTAATATTAGATATATTGGCTTAAAAATAGTCATTTTTCAAACGACCTCTGTTTTCGACGAAACCACTTTTGTTGGAACCGGAATGTCAAATTATTGCTAGATATCAATTTTCGCAATTTTTCGAATTAATATGTGAGCGTGGCAAAAGAAAATGTGTTTTGACTATTTCAGTTAAATTTAAACGCCTTAAAAATAGCCATTTTTCAAACAGTCTCAGAATTCGACGTAAATAATTTTGTTGGATTCGTATCGTCATAAGAAAGCTAAGAATACTTTTTTAGAATTTTCTGAGGTCGTATGTGGCCCCGGCATATTTATATGTACGGTCAATATTTAATTAATTAATTTTTAATGCAATTTTAAATAAAAATCGCACAGATTTCGGAATTGGGCCACGGGTCCTATCCCATTGCGTTCAGAAGGTGTCAAAACCTTAAGAACGATAATAAGCAGGCCCAAATCAGAGAAAGTCTGAAAATCCACCTTTTAAGCACAATTTTCGAGATTTAATATTAAAATATTATTAAAATATTCAGGCCGAAACCCTAATTTGACATGGCAGCCGCCACCTAAACCGAAGGCCAGAATTTCTCCAATTTCAAACGCTCATAACTTTTGATCCGCTCAACGAAAATCGACAAACTTGGTACCAAATCGAAGCTCTCAGAAAGATCTTTCAATCCATACGGTCAAGATCGGGTTTTGGTTCACGGATTTCACGAATTCTGGGCTGAAACGTGGCGGGTTTGGGTTCGATTAGCGAGGCAAGGAGGAGGTCGAGTTGGGTGGCCTTCTGGGCGGTGGTGGCTCGCGGGCGGAGCGTCGGAATGGCGGGGTCTGATCGGCGGTCGGTGGCTCGGAGGATGGCGCGCACAGAAGGGTTGGAAGACGAAGTTGGGTTCGGCTGAAGCGTCGTGAACACGAGGAAGAAGTATATTATATTTTTATTTTATTTATTTAATTTATGCAATCTTTAAAAATCAATATCTCTTTCATACGAGGTCTGATTGACGAACCGTCAGTTGCGTTGGACTCGTCTTTCCGAGATCTTCGCGATGGCGTAGACCAGAGCTGATTCCGAGACAGTCGAATTTTCAGCCATATCAAAGTGAGATTTCTGAATTTAATTTAATTATTTAATTAATTCAAGTATTTTTATAGCCGTTAATAATTGATTGTATGTAATGAGATAATCATGTGTTGTGATACAATTTGGATGATGATATGTCTGTTTGTTTGTTGATTATAATCCCCTTTTATCTGTTTATTGGATTTAGTTAGAATTGCCAATTCAATGAAAAAAATATCACCTTGCTTGTTTGTTGATTGTATTGTCATTTCTTTTTAGTGATAAAAAGGGAATCAAGTTTGTTGTTATTTCTTTTATAATAAAAAGATAAATTTATGTTGTTATTCCTTTTATAATAAAAAGATCAATTTATGTTGTTATCCCCTTTATGATAAAAGGGTCAATTTATGTTGTTAATTCTTTGGTAATAAAAGATCATTTTGTTTTGCGTTTCTTTTTACATATAAAAAGAAACATTTTTGTTTATATTTCTTTTTATCAGCAAAAAGAGACATTTTTGTTCATATTCCTTTTTGTCAATAAAAAGAATCATTTTAGTCGCTTTTTCTTTTTAACATTAAAAAGAACATCTTTGTTGCTATTTTTTTTCTAACATTAAAAAGGATAATTTTTGTCGCATTTCTTTTTAGCATTAAAAGTAAACAATTTTGTAACATTTATTTTTAGCAATAAAAAGAAGCATTCTTATGTCGCATTTCTTTTTATTACTAAAAAGAATGTTTAGGTTGCATTTCTTTTTAGAATTAAAAAGGAAACATTCTTGTTTACATTTCTTTTCTAGATAAAAAGAACCATTTTGTTGCTATGTCTTTTAACATATAAAAAGAATCACTTGTTATCTTTCTAGACAAAAAGAACCATTTTGTCGCTATGTCTTTTAGGATATTAAAAAGAATGAATCGTTGTTTGAAACTTGTTTACATGTAATATCTTAAAAGACATAGCGACAAAATGGTTCTTTTTGTCTAGAAAGATAACAAGTGATTCTTTTTATATGTTAAAAGACATAGCAACAAAATGGTTCTTTTTATCTAGAAAAGAAATGTAAACAAGAATGTTTCCTTTTTAATTCTAAAAAGAAATGCAACCTAAACATTCTTTTTAGTAATAAAAAGAAATGCGACATAAGAATGCTTCTTTTTATTGCTAAAAATAAATGTTACAAAATTGTTTACTTTTAATGCTAAAAAGAAATGCGACAAAAATTATCATTTTTAATGTTAGAAAAAAAATAGCAACAAAGATGTTCTTTTTAATGTTAAAAAGAAAAAGCAACTAAAATGATTCTTTTTATTGACAAAAAGGAATATGAACAAAAATGTCTCTTTTTGCTGATAAAAAGAAATATAAACAAAAATGTTTCTTTTTATATGTAAAAAGAAATGCAAAACAAAATGATCTTTTATTACCAAAGAATTAACAATATAAATTGACCCTTTTATCATAAAGGGGATAACAACGTAAATTGATCTTTTTATTATAAAAGGAATAACAACATAAATTGATCTTTTTATTATAAAAGAAATAACAACAAACTTGATTCCCTTTTTATCACTAAAAAGAAATGACAATACAATCAACAAACAAGCAAAATGATATTTTTATACTTTGAATTAGCAATTCTAACTAAATCCAATAAACAGATAAAATGGGATTATAATCAACAAACAAACAAACAAATCATCATCCAAATTTTATCACAACACAGGATTATCTCATTACATACAATCAATTATTAATGGCTATGAAAATAATTGAATTGATTAAATAATTAAATTAAATTCAGAAATCTCACTTTGATATGGCTGAAAATTCGACTGTGTCGGAATCAGCTCTGGTCTACGCCATCGCGAAGATCTCGGAAAGACGAGTCCAACGCAACTGACGGTTCGTCAATCGGACCTCGTATGAAAGAGATATTGATTTTTAAAGATTGTATAAATTAAATAATTAAATAAATAAAATAAAAATATAATATACTTCTTCCTCATGTTCACGACGCTTCAGCCGAACCCAACTTCGTCTTCCAACCCTTCTGCGTGTGCCACCCTCCGAGCCACCGACCGCCGATCAGACCCCGCCACTCCGAC
Source organism: Allium sativum (assembly GCA_030737875.1). NCBI lineage: Eukaryota > Viridiplantae > Streptophyta > Magnoliopsida > Asparagales > Amaryllidaceae > Allium > Allium sativum. The sequence continues at coordinate 156,928,268 of CM060918.1, read as the reverse complement.
GCTCCGCCCGCGAGCCACCACCGCCCAGAAGGCCACCCAACTCGACCTCCTCCTTGCCTCGTAAATCGAACCCGAACCCGCCAGGTTTCAGCCCAAAATTCGTGAAATCCGTGAACCAAAACTCGATCTTGACCGTATGGATTGAAAGATTTCTCCGAGAGCTTCGATTTGGTACCAAGTTTGTCGATTTTCGTTGAGCGGATCAAAAGTTATGAGCGTTTGAAATTGGAGAAATTCTGGCCTTCGGTTTAGGCGGCGGCTGCCATGTCAAATTAGGGTTTCGGCCTGAATATTTTAATAATATTTTAATATTAAATCTCGAAAATTGTGCTTAAAAGGTGGATTTTCGGACTTTCTCTGATTTGGGACTGCTTACTGTTGTTCTTAAGGTTTTGACACCTTCTGAACGCAATGGGATAGGTCCCGTGGCCCAATTCCGAAATATGTACGATTTTTATTTAAAATTGCATTAAAAATTAATTAATTAAATATTGACCGTACATATAAATATGCCGGGGCCACATAAGACCTCAGAAAATTCTAAAAAAAATATTTTTAGCTTTCTTATGACGATACGAATCCAACAAAATTATTTTCGACGAATTCTGAGACTGTTTGAAAAATGGCTATTTTTAAGGCGTTTAAATTTAACTGAAATAATAAAAACACATTTTCTTTTTCCACGCTCACACATTTATTCGAAAAATTCCGAAAATTGAAATATAGCAATAATTTGACATTCTGGTTCCAACAAAAGTGGTTTCGTCGAAAACAGAGGTCGTTTGAAAAATGACTATTTTTAAGGCTAATATATTTAATATTAAAAATACATTTTTAAACAAATTATTTCCGAAACTCAAAATATATAAGTGTTTACTGTTTTTCAATGCAGAAACGTCATTCCGAACTCAATGGAAGTGGTTTTGAGTCGAAATTCCTTCATATGTGAAAAGTAGCCTTTTGGGCCATATATATTATATATATAAATTCTACAGCGACCTTTCTAAAAATTGAATTGGCCATAACTTTTGATTTCCGCTATGAAATTTCAATTTTTCAGATTCGTTAGAAAGATATGGTTAAACAGATTTAAATATTTCTGGTTTCACTCAATTCTGATTTATTTTGAATCCTGTACATTCAGTTAAAGTTCAAAATCAAATTTTAAAACTACCGCGCCATTTCTAACTCCATTTATATATAAATTAAATTTATTCGTTCTAACTTCGATAAAATGAATTCTAGCCATTATTATTAATAATAAATTATATTATATCCTCAAAATTCATTAAAATTTTCTAAAATAAATTTTTTAAATTGGTTCAGAATTTGCGGGTTGTTACAATGTTAGATTTCATATTCTCGCTGGATATGATGCCATTGTATCCTTGGTGGGATGTGAAATTCCTACTATGCATTAAAGGGGTGCGAATTTCAGGGCGTTGCTCTTCAAGAATGTGAAATTCTGCTGCGTGGTCCCCAAATCTCACCTAATCCTACCTAACCCACTATCTATAAATACCCCCTACCTCATTCTTTAAAGATATTGGATTTTGGCACTCTAAAGCTCCAAAAGCATCGTTAGTGACTGCCATATCCTTCTCCATGACTATTGGACATAACTTGGACCACCAAAACGTTGCATACACACTTTCCTTCAACATTTGGACAATCCTTTAAGCTTTTACACCGCTTTTGGACATAATTTCACACTTTTGGACATCAATGGCATTTCTCAGACATTATTGACGAAGCTAACATACTTTTCACTCAACGAAGAAGACGACGACATTTCGGACAAAGGTTTGAATTAACATACACTTTGTTATTCTAATGTAACGCTTTGTACATGTATATTGTCCGTACTTGCACAACAATTGTAATCAGCTAGTATATGATAAAGGATTCCTATAAAGTGGATGTAGCCGTTAGTGCCGAACCACTATAAAAAGCTATGTTCTCCCTGCATTACTTTAATTCAGACTTAGATCACTATGTTGATATGACACATACACTCGAGGGTTGGCGTGCATTGAATCGATGATGATTCTCCATGTCAATGGTTCGTATCTAAGACGATCATAGTTTTAAATCTCTTGTTTATTATAATATTTGGTGTAGGTTTACGAAATATCATACCACGATTTTTTTATAAAAAAATATTTGACATCTCTCAAAATCTAAAAGATGAAATCTTGATTTTTTTTAATCCTTTATTAGAAAACCTTAGTTTACTACACCCGGAAGATTCTTGTTTCACAAAATTGTGACGTATATTGGATTTAATATATCATTTTGAACTTCAAATTGGAAAATTACGAACTATCACTACGCGATGAGCTCGAATTAATTAAATATAAATAATTAATTTAATTTTTTTAAAATTATTAATTACTAATTCACTCATACACTTTAAGATAAACTTGGATTCAAAACCATTGTGTTATCGACATTAATGACTCAATCACCCATGGTAGACAATACTTCATAGCTATAGCGAAATTTTATCCGTTTTCTTTACTCCATGCAAGGTGACTACAGTGTACACGACAATGTGTTGTCAACATCAATTTTGATCGTTTTCTTTACTCAATACAACGTGGCTATAATGTAGACAACAACCTGTTGTCAACATCAACGACTCGATCAACGTTTTGTCAAATCCAGAGTGGCATGCAATCCTTGTAGCCATGCATAATTGTCTCCCATTATAGTGTACACCAATGATGTTGTCAACTCAACATTTTCACATAAGAATTAAAGGCAAGAGGTTTTAGTATAACATGTGAATGATTCAGATAACTTGAGATGTCCCATATTTAATAAAGTTTTAATATTCCCATTATTTTATACAGTGTTCCTTATGTACTGTCAATACATAATTTTTATTAGTGCGCAATGTGTAGTCATTTTAACAACTTTAGTAGCGCGCAATGTGTAATATCATTTCTATTAGTACAGTTGTCTCTTAATTACACAACTCTACAAATATAAATATGAGCTATAATATATTTCTTCCTCACAATTGTAACGACCCAAGAATTTTCGGCCCCGAGATTCGACATAAATACCATTACCATATCTCATACCGACCTTCCAAACACTGAAAACACTGGAACGTTATTAGAAAGAAATTAGAGGGTGAGATAAAAAAGAAAGAAATATTAGAATAGAAGAAGAAGAAGAAGAAACAACATAACACAGAGTCTCACATCGCAACGGAACAAAATATAATACAGAAATAAAACTTTATTGAGAGCTTTAAAAATACTTACAATATCAGAGTACATCACACATATAGATTTATAATAACCTGTCCTCATACACAATGGACCGCGGAATACACACCATATAATCTCATACGTCTGAACACCTCCAGCTCGTCTCTGGACTTCGCAGCATCAGATAACCTACACCTGTACACCGCGGTCTAACCCGAGCATTTACAAAACACCGGGTCAGTCTGGTGAACCAGAGTGAGAAAAACTCGCATAGTATTAAGGGGATCATCCAAATTGATTTTGAAGTTCAGAAATCTTTTCAAAAGAAAAGGATAATCGTAAGACCAAATCCACACATAAATACGGACTATTTTTACCTTACGATAATGTAACACCCCGTATTTTCGATAAACATTAAAGTTACGAATTAAATAATAATTAATTTCAAATGTAAGAAATAAGGGAAACAGAGTCTCGGAATTCTACTTGAGATAGAGTCCGAGTTTGCAAAAATCGGATTCCGTATGAAGGAGTTATGACCTTCAGAAGATTCAAGAATTTAAATAAACAGTTCATAATATAGTTCAGAAATTCAAAATTCAAAGTCTGGAGTAAAAGCGGGCTGGGCAGGAAACTTCCTGCCCAAGGCCAGGTCGACCAGGAGGTCGACCGGGGGTCGACCTCCCCCCATACAGGTCGACCTGGGGTCGACCAACCCCCTCGGGCAGATCTGAAAACTGATGTGTTCTGACTCCCTGCTGAGTCATTAGGGCTGATTTGGTTGTTCTATCTTGTCTGGATGGTCTTGATTGCTTCTAGGTTGATCTGACGGCTCTAAATTAATCAAACTTCTATATAAGCAACCTAAATCTAAACCCTAAGCCACACAAAAATATTCCTAGAGCCGTCATGCCGTCAATGGTGAACCTAGAATAGCCGTCATCTCTTTCAACTCAAAGGCAAGATAGAAGCTACATCAAAATCAAATCAAATCTAATCTAATTCAACTAAGAGAATTCAACGATCTACATCAAAGGCGAGCAATTCAGTTTCAGAATACAGATCCCAGAACTCAAGAATTCCTTTTTGGTTGTAAGTGTAGTTACCTTTGAGATGTGAATAAATTAAAGACATGATTTGTAATGAATTGTGAAATAGAGTTTGAACCAAGTTATATGTGATGCTGATTCATGTCTATTCATGTCATTCTATCATGGTTGCCTATAAACTATTGTGGTTTATCATGTTAAATTTGTGATCATGTTGTATGTAGTTCGATGATGAAACTACCATTGTTAAAGGCTTGGCAATGAACCTATGTGTTGTATGTTAAATGAGCGATGACATGTCATGTTGTATAATTTGGTGATGACATCTATATGTTGTATGTCAATTTGGAAATTATGCCATGTTTATGCAAGTTAGGTGATGCTGTCATGTTATGAATACATGCAAGTTTATAGGTTAGATCCATATGCCTCTATGTTAGATCTATGTTAGCATGATTCAACCACTATGCAAGTTCACCACTACATGTCTAATTAAGTTTTGGTAGTTCTATGTAAAACTATTATTTTATGATTCATGTTGCATAGATCTAGTTTGAAAGTTCATAATTAAAAGTATATTATGCCAAGTTCATGTGACACATCTGTAGTGAGATCCATATTTTTGTATAATGTTGGAATATTGCAAGTTCCTCTTTTTCCTCTTTTAGTTTATAAGTTAGGCTAAAATGTCGAGCCTAACATTCTATGAAACTTTGCGAACGTACAACGGGGGTAACGTTGGGGGAAAACATGAAACTACATGTAATTGACATATTTGGCTCATAACCATGTAAATGGTATGGCATTGAAATGGTATAATTTACATACCAAAAAAATTATGAATTTGATTTAGAAGGAAAGTGGGCCATGACAATAAATTGTTGACAAATTTACATATAAGCATAAAAGGATAAATATGTAAATTTAGAAAAGACGAATATGCCTAACCCGAGGTTAGACTGAGTTGTGGTGTAAAACTGCCTGGAACCGACCGGCACATCCAGTGACCACAACAATACCTGTCTAATGTGGGTGGTTAGTGCATTGAGCCCATAAAGGACCCGCGGTTAGACTGAGTTGTGGTGTAAAACTGCCCGGAACCGACCGGCACATCCAATGACCACAACAATACCTGTCTAATGTGAGTGGTTGGTGCTTTAATAAAGCTAAGTCAAGATTGGTAGGGTTAAGTCAATTAAGGAAACACTTAACCAATTCAACATGTTAACTAAACTGATGGGTGGGTTAGGACACTTAACCAATTTAACATGTTGGCTAGAAAATCCTAGTAACGGGGACCCATTTCAGCAATAACCCACATAGATGTATCATGGAACCCTGAACTAGGAAGGGTGGGACACGATTACTGGGCTGAATTATAAGCGGTCAAAACGTCGGCGGGTGGTGCGTCAGTGTAGGTTCCGACGGAGTACGGGCGTGCACGTACTTCGGAGTGGAAAAAGCAGGCACTGGGCATCAGTAGTCATACACTGTGCATCTTGAATCGTGTCGGGTTGCCACCATAGGATTTATACACCCCGTGGTGGGACCAGCACAGGTATCTAGAGTCAAGCGGAGGCCGAATGACACACGTGATAAATGCATGCGAGTAGGAGCCGATCGATATAAGGGGATCATTTCACCATGAACACGTGGTGCTAGTTGGACAAGTATAAGTAGGTGCAAAGAATTAGACATGGGTGTGATGTATATTCGGTTTATCCCACCTTATATAGTTTTATGTTAGTTTGTTGTTCTGGTACTGTCCTATTTTCAGTTTATTCCTATCATGACCTTTTCCTTATTCACACACCGAAAAGTCACTGGACTTACTCAGACTTATGTCTGACACATTTTTCTTTCGTCTTCTTTTCTTCCGTTTTCCCCCTCAGGTAGTCAGGGAGGGAATATCTCAGCTTAATTTGGGTCGTTCATCTTTCCAAGCTTGAAGACTCTGTGATGTACGGCTTGGAACCTATTATCTTTGGCTATGGCTTTGGACACACTAGACTAGGAGATTTATGCAGTTTTATTTATGTTTTATGCTTATTTATGTTTTAAGCAAGACAGATATTTTGAGGTAATGATTTGGAAGCTTCTTTAAGACAGTTTGCTGTAATGCTTTTTTTATGAACCACGCATGAAATAAATGTTGTTTTCCGCTGCTTATATTTCTGTCTTGTAAATTTTCTATGTCTTTTACCTATAATGCTCCACCAAAATTAAGGCATTCCCTTTGTGAGTGACCTTAACAGAGATGGGGTGTTTCACTTGGTATCAGACAAAGGTTTACCAGATCAGATAAAATTTTTGAAAACTATTTTTCAAAAAGAAGTTTAAAGAAGCAATTTTCAAGAAAAAAATGTTTTATTTTAAAAAGGCATAATCCCCCAAAGCCATATGCACTATCTTTTTATCCTTTTTTCTGAATCTTTCCTTTTTCGTTTCAGCATGTCTGGAGATATTAACCTTCCAGAGGGCGTGCCGGTACCTGGCTGGTTCAGAATGTACCTAGAGGTTAGGGCTAATGTCGTAGGCCCAGCAGACGTTCCTCCTCCCCCAGCTGCTGCGGTTCCTCCTCTCGTGCAAATGCTTTCTCAAAAATATGTAGGGACTTTCGAGCCATGGATGGAAAGAACTTCAATGGAAATGAATCCTTCATGGAAGCAAGAAACTGGCTCAAAGAAACTGAGGATTTATTCAATATCTTCGAAGTGGATGATAGGCAGAAAATACAGTTGGCGGTATGGTTGCTCAAAGACGAAGCCTCCTATTGGTGGGAAGTCACTAACGTTGAAAGACCAGTTGAAACTTGGATGGATTTTAGAATGAGGTTTGAAATGAAATTAATCTCACAAGCTGAACAAGGACTACAGATGGAGAAATTCTTAGCTCTCAAACAGGGAAGTATGTCAGTCAAGGAATACGTTAACCAATTCAATCAGCTGGCTAGGTTCGGATTGGAGTTAGTGAACACTCCACATAAGAAGGCTCTCCGCTTTGTTAAAGGATTGAATAAGCCACTGCACAGTGTAGCTATGTCCCATATACCTATGGGTGCGACTTATGAGAGACTGGTGGACATGGCACTGTTACAAGAAGAAGATAAGGTTGGAAAAAAGGAGACAAAGGTGGAAGCATCTCAAGATAAGAAAGGGGAAGGATCACAGAGTAAGAAGACAGATTCTAAGAAGGGAGGGAAGAAAAACAAAACCCGTGACAAGAGGAAGTGTAATTTTTGTAGCATTCCTGGACATCTGGTTAAGGACTGCAGGAAGAAGAAAAGGAAGATGGGTGGCTGTTTCCATTGCGGCGAGGCAGGAAACATGGCTAGGGACTGCCCAAGAAAGCAAGGGCAAGGGCAGAGAGCTAGATCTACTTCAGGAGGGCAGGTTCACGCTCTCATGGAACCTCCGCAAGAACGAGGTAGAAATGTTTCTGTTGAGAGTTTAGTTTATCTTTTTGATCATCCTGTTCGTGCACTCTTTGATTCTGGCGCATCGCACTCTTTTATATTTACTGCTTTAGTTGAATCTCTACACCTAAACACCAATTTAGTAGAGGATCCCTTGGTTGTTTCAAATCCAATTGGGGGCTCAACTTATTTGTCGATGATTTGTTTGGATTTGGAAATTTCTATACTAAGTGTGGGGTTCAGATGCAATGCCTATGTTTTGGGCTTCACGGGCTATGGGTTGATTCTAGGCATGGGTTGGCTATCCAGTAATGGTGCCATCCTAGATTGTGGAAGGAGAGTGGTTAGACTCATGACTCGCCTCGGTAAGACTCTCGAAATTTCTTGTAATCCCATGAACTCTGTTATGCTTAGCTATCTAGAATCTCTTGATGCGTCTATTGAGGATTTGTAGTCTGTTAGAGTAGTCCATGAATACTCGGATGTCTTTGAAGAGGTTAAGGGGTTACCTCCGAAGCGGGAGATCATATACCTTGTAGATAATGCAAAACCCGTCGCTTTACCCATTAGACACATGGATTCAAGGGAGAGGAAAGAACTTAGCAAGCAAGTTAAAGAGTTGCTTGAGAAGGGGTCTATAAGGCGGAGTATTTCTGAATGGGGTGCTCCAGTAGTGTTCTCAACTAAAGCGGATGGTTCGCTTCGCCTATGCGTTGATTATAGGGAGCTAAACAAGCTGACCAAGAATAGTAGGCACCCACTTCCAAGAATAGATGACTTGTTCGATCAGCTTGTAGGTGCATCGATTTTCTCCCAACTTGATTTGGCTACCGGGTTTCATCAGCTAAGAGTGGATGAAGACAGCATTGATAAGACAACATTCAGAACTCCAGATGGATTCTTCGAATGGCTTGTCATGCCTTTCGGCTTGACAAACACACCCGCTTATTTCGTCGATTTGATGAGCAGAGTGTTTAGGGAGTTCCTCAATAAGTTTGTAGTGGTCTTCGTGGACGACATTTTGATTTTCTCGAAGAGTGAGGAAGAGTGAGGAAGAGCATGCTTAGCATCTAAAGGAAGTCATGGATACTCTTCGTGCACATCAGTTAAAAGCCAAATTCTCCAAATGCCATTTCTGGAGAGAAGAAGTAAGGTTTCTTGGACATGTGGTGTCCAAAGAGGGATTAGTTGTGGACCCCGCAAAAGTAGTTGAGGTGCAAGATTGGAAGGTCCCACGGAATGCAACCGAAGTCCGAAGCTTTCTCGGGCTAGTAGGCTTTTATCGAAAGTTCATCGAAGATTTTGCGAAAATCTCACTTCCACTTACAACGTTGACAAATAAGAACTTAACTATCACTTGGGATTTTGTAACAACCCGCAAATTCTGGACCAATTTAAAATTTTTATTTTATAAAATTTTAATGAATTTTGAGGTTATAATATGATTTATATAAATAATAATGGCTAGAATTTATTGTTAATCGAAGTTAGATCGAATAAATTTAACTTAAATATAAATGGAGTTAGAAATGGCGCAGTAGTTTTAAAATTTGATTTTGAACTTTAACTGAATGCACAGGATTCAAAATATATCAGAATTGAGTGAAACCAGAAATATTTAAATCTGTTTAACCATATCTTTCTAGCAAATCTGAAAAATTGAAATTTCATAGCGGAAATCAAAAGTTATGGCCAATTCAATTTTTAGAAAGGTCGTTGTAGAATTTACATATATATTATATATGGCCCGAAAGGCTACTTTTCACATATGAAGGAATTTCGACTCGAAACCACTTCCATTGAGTCTGGAATGATGTTTCTGCATTTAAAAAGTATAAACACTTATATATTTTGAGTTTTGGAATTTATTTGTTTAAAAATGTATTTTTAATATTAAATATATTGGCCTTGAAAATAGTAATTTTTCAAACGACCTCCGTTTTTTACGAAACCACTTTGGTTGGAGCTGGAATGTCAAATTATTGCTAGATTTCAATTTTCAGAATTTTTCGAATTAATATGTGAGCGTGGCGAAAGAAAATGTGTTTTGACTATTTCAGTTAAATTTAAACGACTTGAAAATAGCCATTTTTTAAACAGTCTCAGAATTCGATGAAATTAGTCTTGTTAGAACCGTATCGTCATAAGAAAGCTAAAAATATCTTTTTTAGAATTTTCTGAGGTCGTATGTGGCCCCGACATATTTATATGTACGGTCAATATTTAATTAATTTTTAATGGAATTTTAAATAAAATTTCTACATATTTTGGAATCGGACCCCGAGACCTGTCCCATTGCGTTCAGAAGGCCTCAAAATGTTAAGATCGACAGTAAGCAAGCCCAATTCTAAGACAGTCCAAAAATCCGCCTTTATAACACGTTTTTCAATAAATTTAATAATAAAATAATAAAAAATTTAAACCCTAACCCTAGAAAACACATAGCCGCCGCCTACCCCTTAAAGCAATGGCCAGAAATCTCCCATTTTCAAACATCAATTTCTTCCAATCCACTCTATGAAAATTGACAAATAATATATCAAATCGAAGAGGACGGAGAGCTCTACAAATCCATACGGTTAAGATCAGTTTTCAGTACATGGATTTCGCGAATTCTGGCGAGGAAGATGCCGCGTTCGGGTTCAGAATTTGAGGCTAGGAGGGGGCCGAGTTGGGTGGCCTTCTGGGCGGTGGGGGCTCACGGGCGGGGCTTCGGAGTGGTGGTCTCTGATTGGTCGACTGTGGGCCATTGGGGGTGCGACATGGGGATGGGAGGATGATTTTGGGTTCGGTCGTAACAGGCAAACGAGGAAGAAAGTGTATTTTAATTATTATTTTATTTATTTAAATATTTAATTTATGCAATCTTTAAAAATCGATATCGTTTTCATACGAGGTCCGATTGACGAACCGTAAGTTGCGTTGGACTCATCTTTCTGAGATCTTCGCGATGGCGCAGACCAGAGCTGATTCTGAGACAGTCGAATTTTCAGCCATATCAATGTGAGAATTCTGAATTTTATTATTTAATTAATTTTAAATTATTTTTCTTGCGTTACAAATAATTGTATTGTGATGTAATTCAGATTTGAAATGTTCTGTGATTAATGAATGGTTGATTGTTGTTGGTGGTTTGTTTTATTGCTCATGTTATGCTAGATCCGCATTGAAATCTCATACATGGTTGAATTTTATTTGCGATTAGAAAATAAATCTAAATTTAGATTTAAATCATATTTTATTCAGATCTAGTTATTCTAATTTATTTTAAAAAATATTATTTTATTTATTCTGAGATGAACAATAGTATTTGATCGACAAATTAAAAAACTTTATTTTTGTGTATTTGTTTACTTTGCAACAGAAAATGAACAACAAATAAAACCTTACTTTTATTTGTTTACTTTGCAATAAGATTTGAACGACAAATAAAATATTCTTTTTATTTGTTTATTTACAATAGAATATGAACAACAAATAGAATATATTTTTATTACGAAAGAATTTGGCTAACTAATAAAAATCCTATTTTTGTTTGTTTACATTTAGAACACGATTTATGAATTACAATAAAAACATAAAACGTTCATTTGTTTGAATTGAAACCATGTTAACGATAAAATTTACATTTTTTTCATATATATAGAATAGACTAAAAATGTTCATCTATTTGAAATGAAAACATGAAACATTAAAAATCTTATTTTTAATGAAAAGAATCATTCTTATGAAAATTGTTCATGTTAAAATAAAAGTGTTGAAAACATAAAAAAATCACATTTATAATGTAAAGAATGATTCATATGAAAATTGTTTATGTTAGAATTGTCGAAAAACAAAGTTATCCTTTTTATTTGTTTTTGTTGAAATGTTAGAAAAAAAAATCAAAAAGATTACATTTTTAATGCAATTAGAAATAAATTAAAAAGATTATATTTTTCAATTTAATTAAAATTGAAATAAAATGATTACATTTTTCAATGTAATTAAAATTGAAGTAAAATGATTATATTTTCAATATAATTAATATTGAAATAAAAATAACATTTTGGTTAAAGCATAAGTATTGAAATAAGAGATCATATCTTTGGCCAAACTTTATTAGTGAACATTTTTGGCCAAAACTTTATTAGTGAAATGAAAATATCACTTTTGTCAAAACTTGACTATTGAATAGAAATTTTCATTTTTGTCAAAACTTGATTACTGAAATAAAAGTAACAATTTTGTTTACATTTTATATGTAAATAAGAAATTATTTTCAGAAGTTACATAGAAATTGGGTAGATATTTTATTCATGTTTTTCAACGCAAATAAACATAGAAATTAAAAGGCTGCTTTTCATTTGCACTTTTCAATGCAAATATAGCATGAAATAAAATTCATTTTTCTCATTTGCAGCTCACAATGCAAACATAACTTGAAAATAAAAAGTACATTTTTATTTGTGTTCGACAACACCAATAAAACTAGAAAATAAAACATATATTGAAAATAAAGTTTTTTTCTTTATTTTGTTTCAAAAATGTAAACATGTTTTGAAAATAAAGTTTGTACTTCTATTCACATTCAGCCATGCAAATATATATAGTAAATAGAAATTGTTCTTTTATTTGCATTTACCAATGCAAATGTATATTGAAACAAATTATTCATTTGCATTCACCAATGCGAATACATACAAATATATTGAAAATACAGTTTATTTCTTTGTTTGCATTTATCAATATATATACATTGAAATTAAGGTTTATTCTTTTATTTACATTTATCAGTACAAATATTCAATGAAACTATAGTCTATTTTCTTTATCTATAATTATCAATACAAATGTACACACTTTTATACATTTAATAGAATTTGTTTAAAATATACTTTGAAAATAAATTTTGTTCTTTTATTTACATTCACTAATGTATATATAATTTAAAAACAAAACTATTCTTTGTTTGCATTCATAAATGCAAATACTCTTTTAAATAGAATTTGTTTCTTTTATTTACATTCAATAATGTAAATACACTTTGGAAATGAGGTTCTTTTTACATTCACTCAAATAAACTTTTAAATAAAAATAAAAGTTACATTTGTTATTTGCATTCCTTGTTGCAGATAAAACCTTAAAGTAAAGTTCATCTTTGTTTGCAATTCATTAATGCAAACAAATCATCAGATTGAAAATCATATTCTTGATTTATAATTTTGATATGAATAAAGATTGTTTGAAATAAAGGATAGAATTTAAAAGTTACATTTTAATAACTAAACATTCACATTTTTATCATTAAAGTAAAATAGACAAAAACACCCATTTTGTCTAAATTAAAAGAATGAAACAAAATATAGCATTGGCATATTTTATTAGAATTGAAACACAAATTATTCATTTTTGTAAATTTATATTAGTTAAAACCAATTATTCATTTTTGTTAATTTACATTGGTTAAAAATAATTATTCATTTTAGTCAATTTGTACTAGTTAAACCAAATTATACATTTTGTCAGAAATATTCATTTTTGTCAAAATGAATTAGTTGAAGCAATATATATATATATGTTTGGCAAGATATATACCTGTCAAGGTAGGTTAGTTAAATCAAAATATTTATCATTTTGTCTCATTAGAATTGCCAAACAAAATAACTATTTTTGTTTAGAGTTTAAATTAGCAAAATAGAAATTGTCAATAGAGACAAAGTTATTGTGCTTATTCATTCATTGCAATAGAGATATTTTCTTGTCATGGTTATATATTGTGTATTACACTTTCATTCACAAGTTACCCGACTTGTTTATGTGATTGGGACGATAATTTTCACACATCGGCCAAGTGCACAAATTAGTTTATCATTTGTTTGATGGTTGAAACCCCCACACGGGTGTTGGGATGAAAGTTTATATACACTACTCCCAATATTTAGTTGTATGTTGATCGTTGGATCGACAGGCTGCGATGAGCGTTATTATTTAATTTTAACGCTTACACAGTGGAAATTACACTTTGGATGTAGATGGATGATTTGATGATTTTACTATTATGTCATATATATGATGTGTGTGAAATCCATATAATCCAAATTATATGGTAAATGTTTGAGTCGCATTTCGATTCAGGTGTTCTTTTAAATAAGAATATTTTTACATTAGAAATACTTTTTATATAAAGTGCATATATTTTCATAATATATTTTTAATCAACTATATGTTAAAACAAAGAATATTTGTAAAAGATAAAGAATTTGTAATATAAAGAATACTCCTCATTTAGAGTCTTTATATAAAGAATATTTTTATGATTATTTTAAAATATGTCTTTTTAAGATTATTAGCATTTGCAATTATATTTTTGTGATATGAAATAAATTGAGATGTGAAGTGGATTTATCGTAGACGATGTTTTAAACGACATTTGTCCTTTAATCCAATTTACATTGAAATTATTATTTGGAACTTATGAATCTATTTTATAGATTTAAAAAGACATTTTCTAAAAATCAAGTTTTTCCAATTTAATATATTAAATTGGGATTAAGTGGAAATTCGATTGGTAATAATCGGAATGGGCTTCTGTAAAAGAAGATCGATATTATATGTGGAATTTAAGAGGCTTTGCTGTTATTCCATTTATATTATTAGTCTGGTATAGAAATCTATACCGATTATGTATTGATTTGATTTCTGTGGAATTCCATATTTTGGAAATTGATTTATAGATTTTATTTTCAGTGTTTATCTTTGATAAAATTAATGAGAATCTTTTAAAAGGAATATCTTATTAAAAGAATACCCGGAGTTGGAATGTGGCGTAATGTGTGATTTTTCAGTATTTTCTTTTTAATCACAAAATACGCGAGTTATTCAGAAAGACCGGGTTTAACCCATTCTAAATAATCATCACGACGATCAAGAGTCGAAGATGAAGACGGTGATTGAAGACCGAAGGTTTTCACATCGTTGGGATGATGATGATTGGTATCTTGAATTGGGATTGGCCTTCCAAGGCAAGGTATTTAGTAATGATCGTCCAAACACATTTGGAGATCGACGGACACGTTGTTTTGCTTAGACCCAGAGCGGACTTGTAAATGGATTGTGTGTCTGACATTGTATTCATTTCTGTTGTATTTGTTGAACGCTACTGATTATATATTTCTGTTTGGTGGTGAAGAATTTATTCTTTACTTATCACCCTTCTCTTAGACGTATGAGCTTAGAGGTTATATATATATATATATTGGTAGATGATCAATAATAGGGTAGGGTCTGACAATGTGACATGCTAAGATGCAAATGATCAAGGCCTTGTTGAAAAGCAGGCCTTGTGGTTGATGATCAAAGCACTGTCTCCTTAGGCATAGCTTTGTGTATATCGTGACTTCGCGAGCCTCACACCCCGGTATGAGTCAAAAACGGGATATGGACCGTAGGGAGTGCATACGTTTATTTCTAGCTAGAAGTGGTGTTTGGGCTTTAACACGGCCCGGCATTTTACTATGTGGATTTTGGATTGAGGTACCTCGGGTTTTTATAAGCCGGAAGTGGTCTGTAACGACCCAGAAAATCTGAACCAATTTAAAATTTTTAAATTGGCTAAAATGATGGATTTTAAATATTTAAAATAAATATTTTAAATAATAGCAATGAAAACTGAGTTTGAATCGACAATTGAAAACGAATATAATTAATTATAATTATAAACAAGGCCTGAAATGGCGCTGCAGTTTCAAAAATTGAATTCAAACCTTGTCGGACTGTACCGGGTGCAAAACAAAACAGATTTTAGTGAAACCAAAAATATTTAAATCTGTTAGTGAATACCTTTCTAACGAATCTGAAAAATCGAATTTTCATAGCGGAAAGCAAAAGTTATGGCCAAATGAATTTTCAGAAAGGTCGCTATGGAATTTATATAGCCCGTGAAATTGGCCATTTTGCATACGACCTCGGAATTCGACGAAACCACTTTTGTTGGATCCGGGATGTGAAGTTATTGCTAGGTTTCAAATTTCATAATTTTTGAAGCTAATATGTGAGCGTGGCAAAGGAAAACGTGTTTTGGTCAATTACAGTTAAATTGGATCGACCAGAAATGGGCCTTTTTGCAAACGGTCTCAGAATTCGACGAAACTAGTTTTGTTGGGACCGTATCATCAAAACATAGCTAGATTTATTTTTCTGGAATTTTTCGAATCAGTTTGTTGCCCTTGCAAATTGAAATGTACGTTCAAATCAAATATTGAATGTTTTATATTTTAATTTAAAGGAAAACTGACTGAAACATTCGAATGGGCCTTTGAGACATATCCCATTGTGTTCGGAAGGGGGGTAAAACGCTAAGGACGACAGTCGTTGGGTTTGATTTCGAGTCCGTTTAAGAAAACCCCAATTTTTGAATAAATATATATATCGACCAATAGGAAAATTCTTTCATAAATAAAATAAAATAAAATAAATCAGAACCCTCCCCCCCCCCGTTAAACGCGATCGACGGCGGAAGAAGCTCCCTTCTTCCTGGCCAAAATCCGGCCGATCCCTTCATCGGTGACCCCTACCCCAGTTCAACTTTTCGAAGCTCTCTCCCCCCTCTTCAAATCAACACCGACTTCACCCCCTATCGTCGCACCATCGGAGAGAACGACCTCTCCAAAGTTCGCGCCTTTAGCGCGCCGCCACTCCTCCAGATCGCCGACGAGTTCAACGGCGTGGGGATCCTCTAGCGCGGGTTTCGGAGCTCGACAACGTGGTGTGCTCCGATCGTCACCTAGCGCAACAGATTGAGCGCAAATCGTAAACCTAGTTTCGAAGATTACAAGCAGGTAAAGGCTTATATATTCTGAACTAATTTTAACACCTTTAAACCGTTGCAAACCTTGTAAAAGTCATATCTTTTTGCTATGTGGTCGAAATTCAGTGAAACAAGAGACAGTGGACTCGTGTGGACGTCTTCTACATTCTAGAAGAGACCGCATATTTTTCTGAGCTTTCTGCCATTTTTGGTGGAGCGGAACCCAATGTGAGATTTCTAATTTATAAACGATATGGAAACGACGATGTATAAATTATATATTCGATGTATGAGTTATACAAGCGTTGTACACCTCATGTATAAGCGTTGTATAAGTCGTACGTTCGATGTATAAGTTGTATATGCGTTGTAAAAATTATATATGTGTTGAAATAGAAGTGAATTTCTATATATAAATATATATATATATATATATATATATATATACGCCCATCGTCCACAAACCATGGATGATATTTATTGGCTGTGATTGGTGTGAAAATTGATTGATAGCGAATGGTTGTTTGGGATTGTTTGTGGTTGATATTGATTGATTGTGGTTGAAAAATACCCATTTGTGGTTGAGAAATATTTGGTTGAAACCACATAGGATTAGTTTGTGGAAATGAAATAAATATATACATGCCGCCTGCGTGCGAACTAGATGCATGATCCCCATTGTCAAAAACCGCGAGGTTTTAAGGTAGAGCGAGGAGCCGTACTAGGGACGGTCCCGGTTTTAACTACCCTGCCGTTATGCTGCCGAAATTTTGAATAATATTCATGTGTTTGAATTATTTTCATTTGCTGAAACTATATTTATTCGTTGAATAGAAAACCTTCATGTGTTGAATCGATATTCATTCGTTGAATTGAAATTCGTGTATTGAATGGTATTCGTGTTTTAAATATAAAAATCACATTTTTATCTATATATAGAAACTATAGAAATCCTTCATGTGTTGAATCGAAATTCATTCGTTGAATTGAAATTCATGTGTTGAATGGCATTCGTGTTTTAAATATAAAAATCACATTTTTATCTATATATAGAAACTATAGAAAACCTTCATGGGTTGAATCGATATTCATTCGTTGAATTGAAATTCACGTGCTGGATGGTATTCATATTTTGAAATAAATTGTTTCACAATAAAAATCACCTTTTAATCATCTATATAGGCTATATAAAATAATAGTGTTTTGAAAAGAATTGTTTTACAATAAAAATCACATTTTTATTATATACATGAATTGTTGAAATGTGAAGTGTTAAAAATAGCAACTCGTTCAAATAAATATGCATGAGTTGAAATATTCATTAATTAGCTAATGATATGATTTTTGCCTATGCATGCAACATTAGAATGAATGGTGCTTTTAAACCAAATGGAATCAAATATGAAGTTGAATGGAAAATGATAAGTGATCAGAACTGTATATCTGTACACGCATATTTATTTAAACAGGTTATAGCAAAGGGGCTAGAGAAGAGGAATAAAATTTTTGTGCCCGACAAATAGGTACACATTTACTGTTTTGTTTGGGTGATGATTTTATGAGCCTGTTGGCTAGCCGCTTGGCTTTTTCCTTTTCTTTTTGACATGAGACGCCCATGTGGCTATTTGGGAATTTTCCCAGCCCCTCCCATACAAAGGAGGTTATGGCGAAATTTTCCAAAATTTAAAGGCGTTAGTGAAATATTTGAAGTGAAAACGATATTGAAATTGTTGAATGAACTATATTTATATAAATATATAAATATAAATAAAATTAAAACGAAACGTGGCCGTGCAGTTCATGTTTTGAAACCGTGATTTCAAACAACTAGTGCGGGAAATCCGACCATTGGATTTTCCCGAAACCGCAACCGTCGGGTTCGCCTTAGAAATATCTTTCCAACGGCACCAACCTTGTAAAAATCCAACGGTTGGATTGTCTGGAATGCTTAATTCAAATCTGAAGAAAAACAGCACCAGAAACGATTATATTTATATATATATAAATATAATTATATTTAATCGAATAACGACGCTGCAGTTCGTATTTTGAAATCGAAACTTCAAACGATTGTACCGGGAGATCCGACCGTCGGATTTTCCCGAAACAGGAACCGTTGGATTCGATTTGAAAAGACCTTTCTAATGATGTAAATTTTGTGAAGATCCAACGGTTAGATTTTCAGATATGTGTAAATCAAATCTGGAGAAAAACAGCGCCACGACCGCGTTATGGCCCGGAGCGTCGTTTTGAATAAATTGGCTATTTTAAAATAAATAAAAATAGCGATAAATCGTTATAAAATATCATAAACGATATGGAATGGAAATAAACTGATTTTTCTCGATTTATGTGGTATTTGATGGTTGAATGTGTTTGGTGTGAAAATTACATTAAAGAACAAAATTGGTGTTGTCGAATGATTTAACCATTGAAATAAATTGATTTGAAATTCTAAATATACGTGAATTGTTTGAAAAGGCCGAGTTAATTCTCATTTCAAATAATTGACCGACGATTGAAAGTCGAAGATGAAGACGGTGGTCGAAGACCGGAGATCTTCACCTCGTTTGGATGGTAACCGAGGTCCTGATTGGGAGGCATCCCGAAATATGGATAATGAGTGGTGATCGTCCAGACGTACGTGGTGATCGATGGGTTTGCGAGGTATTTAGTGCCTCCGGTTTCGTTCAGACCCAGAACGGACTTGTAAATGGACTTGTGTCTGACATTGGAGTTTATTCTGTGTTGATTGATCTCTGTTAAATATACATCTGTTTGGCGGCGGAGAATTTATTCTTTTGCTTAACGCCCTTCTCTGAGACGCACGATCTCAGAGGTTGTATATCGATGGACATTAGTCGCATGGCATGAATTGCTAGTGTAGCATGCCTAAGTGGCAAATGATCAGGACTTCTGTTGAAAAGCAAAGTCTTGTGGTGATGATCAAAGCACCGCCTGTGTGGCGTAGCTTTGTGTATAATGTGGATTCGCGAGCCTCACACCCCGATATGAACCAGAAACGGGAGAAGGACCTCAGGGAGGGCATGCGTTTCTTTCTAGCTAGGGTAGTGTCAGTGACCTACCATCCCTGACATTTATATACTTTTCACCTATGTGGTTGTTGCTGTTGCGAGGCGCCTCGGTTTGATCGGACGATCTGGGTCCGACGGAGTCATTCGTTGGCTCGTTTACCTCCCAAAGGGCGGGGAAACGTATTGTTCAGGCATTTTAATCCACATTGGTGGACCGGCCCTGTCGCTCCAAAGGCTTGATTGAGTACTTGCCTGAGACATGGGCTAGATTGTCTCGAATTCGGTAAGAACTATCTTTTGCCTTATTTCATGACGGAAATACAATTTCCAATTACGTGACTGTGCGGTTTTGATTGTATATATATATACGGCGACATAGTGGCATGGGACGCTCATGTCGTCTATGATTGATAGTTTTGATTTGAAATTGTTTTCAAAACATATAAACACTAGCAATAATATCAAATGCCTTTGTTCTATTCGTATCAAGCATATTTTGGCCGTTATAAGGTAAAAACTCTATCCTCCGGTTTGCGTTGCATTGTGTGATGGGAACTGAGTCTTATAATGGCTTCATTTTTATAAAAAGCATTGCGATTTTTAAAAAGAAAAATTTGTTTTAAAGAACTGGCAATCCGATGGAGTAAACCTGTTCCACGAAAGTGGTGTGGTCCTGTGATTAGCCATATATTAAATGTGTTGAATAGATTTCTCATACCAGTCCCATGACTGACTCGTAGTTTGTTTCACTCTCAAACTCGGGTGCCCCTTTTTCTACACGGGCAGCCTTGTATTCAGGTTTAGCTGGTTCTTTCTGGATAGCTGGAGCTGAAGATGGATTCTATTATTTATCTCTTTTTATGTTGTTCAGCTCCTATTGTACATATTTTGTTTGTTTCCGCTGTAGACATTTATGTATAGCTGAACTGTATTTGTACTAAGTATGATCCTGTATACTGTGTAACTCTGATGATTACTCTTATCCAGTATATTCTATTGTTCATTATCTGGTGTATTTATTTATTTCTGTTCTGCTATTATCGGTTTACGTGTTATATTCCACGGATTACCCTTGCCGCCGTTAGTACGGGGTTTGGGGTCGTCTCATGGTCATACTATAGGTCCAAAGGGACCAGGAAACGTGTGTTCAGGAATTGCCAATCCACTACCGTTAGGTAGGGACCAGCCCTACCGTTCCAAGGGTTGCCCATAGGTGTGATCCTGAGGCACTTGCTAGAGTGTCTCGAATCGGAAGAGGACGATCCCTAGCCTCGATTTCATGACAGAAAACCAATTTCCAATACCACATCACGGTCTTGATTGTAGATGTAACGACCCAGATTTTTGGTCGGTTTATTTTGAATATTTAATATTATTTTAAATATAGAGCTGATAATATAAATCGATTTTTCATATTGAGTTATAGATCTAATTACCGTAATACGAGATATACTGAATTCGAAGTTAGAATTGAATCAAAACAGTTCAGATAATAAATATAAATTCTATGTGAATGTAATCGATAATGGTAATGATATATTATCGAGAAATTTATTTGTTTATAAATTTAAATAATTTAATATCTTTATAAAATAATTTTTCTATATACGTTTAAATTAAATATAAAATATATTCGGTTAGTTCAGAACAGTGTTAAACTGTTGAAATAACAATGGTTGCGTTAGAATAGCGGTTCGGGATTACTGGTTAAGGGACACAAGATATTTTATTATTTTATTAAAAACAAATCTAATCAAAATATATTAATATTAGCCGACCTATCCTTTACAACGCTGAGCCTACCCTAGCTACTGTTGTCTCCTTTCAATATCACGCAGACAAAAATGTTTCTCGAGCACAAAATCCTGTCTTTCGCCTTTGACATCCAAGCAGCAGAATATTAATGGTGGTACGATATGTTTCTCCCCATTCACACCTATAAAATCAACTCTATCGTGTTCAATCGTTTCCCCTTTCTAACCAAACAAAGCCTTTTACTTTTCATTTCTTTTTCTCCGTGGATCGAAAAATCAGCATCGACCCTTTCCTCTGATAAAATAATTTAAGCAAGCTTCAAATAGCTCCAATCAAACTCAAATTAAATTCCTAAAATCGAAAACAAGTATCCCGAGATTTCCTGAAGTAACCAAAGACCATGAAATTGCGACTCCATCAACTGCCAAGGATCCTAAAACATGCGGTTTGGGTGGGATTCGACAAACGATATTTGGGGATTTTGGCAACGTTTTGATCCACGGTGTGAAGGGGGTTATCGCGATGTCTGGAGGAGCGTTCACAGAGAAACCGACGTCAATTTTTGTTGCGAACTAGAGTCGGACAATAGAAGTTTGAGGGTTTGAGCTAATGATTGAGGAAGTTCGATTGTCGAACTGGGTGTTTGATGAAGCAGAGGTGTAGCGCGATGAGGTCTGGAGGGTTGTGATTTGACTGTCGCATTTTTCCTGATATCGTGATTTGAGGAATGGGAGGTGCGTGAGGTATAAAGAAGTATAGGACTATGTTTTTATTTGGAGAGTGGAGAAGATCGTCTGGGTATGGGCTAACGAGTTTTAACGAAATATAGTGATGACTGGAGACTGGTGATGTAGCAAACAATAGAGACATGGTGTAGGTGGTAGAAAAGGAATAAAGAAGGTGCCGATAAGGTGTTCGACGCAATAATGAAAAGGATTTGGGTCAATATAGGGCTGTTAGCAATATCTTGGACTGTTCGGGGGATTATTTTATGGATTTGTCGAGATATAAAAGAAGTAGTAAGGTATGCCATTTATACGAAATTTAATTTACACAGAATAAATTCACTTATTCATTTGTTAAGTGATTGGTTGATTGATTAGTTACAATATATTATCATAGGTGTTGGATGAATTTAATTAAGATGAATCGACTAGATTCGAGCCGACAATATGAAATTTAAACGGATATTCAGCAAATGAAAATCACGGTGAGTAAATCTCACTCACCTTTAGAATTATTTTTATTTCATTAAAAATAATTGTTTGTTGCTTGTGCGAATGCTTTCGGGTTGTTTTATATATATTAGTTATTTAGGCTATTATATATATATATATTGGGTTGATTGATTGGTTGGATTCCCGCAGTCTCATTAGCGGATGCCCGCAGTTTCATAGCGGATGATTACCCTATACGCCCCACGCTATGATTAGTGGATGACCTTCTATACCGCGATATTCTGCCACGAAGCAGAATGGGTATTATTTATGTGCTAACATCTGTGGATGCAGGAAAACAGGTTGGAGGAATCCAACTGGATTCCTCAAAAATATATTATCTGTTTGTTTATTTGATTGCATATATATTTTTATATATGATGTGTTAGAAAAATAAATAATTCGTTGCTTTGTGTGTTTAAATATCACTGGGCTTAAATAATGATATTTAAAATATCGTGGAAGGATATTTGAGATTTAAAAGGAAAAATTCTATTTTTAAATAGAATTTGAATTTTTAATGGAAATAAAACATAAACTTGTTTTGAAAAAATAAAACAAGTAGTTCCTTTATAAACGAAGTTTATAAATAGTTCTTTTATAACGAAGTTATAAATGAAGTGAAAAGAATTATCATTTGATAATTCAGAAATAGAAATACAAGCATGGAATTGGGATTTGAAATGAAATTTCAAAATAGGATGTGAAATGGAATTTTTAAATATATAACTCAAATGAAATTTGAGTATAACATTTGAATTTTAAAAGAGAGTTTAAATATTTGAATTTTAAAAGGGGATTGAATATTAGAAATTCAAATAGAGGTTCAAATAGAATTTGAATAGACGAAATTAGAATGAAAAATAGAATTTGAATTCAAGAAATTAAAATAGAATTTGAATTCAAAGGAATTCAAATAAAGAAAAATTCAAATAGAGATTGGATATAGAATTCGAATGAAATTCAAATATAGAAATTTGAATATGGAAGTTCAAATGGAATTTTAAATATAGAGTTTGAATAAGAGATTCAAACAGCATTTGAATAAGAGAGTTCAAAATGAAAGTTGAATAAGAAAATTGAAATAGAATTTGAATAAAGAAATTCAAATAGGGATTTGGATATAGAATTTCAAAATAGAATTCGAAATAAACTTTGAACATAGGATTTCAAAGTAGAATAGGAAATCCAAATGGTTTGAAATGGAATTTGAATTCAAAGGAATTCAAATGGGTTTGAATAAAGAAATTCCAATGGGATTAAAATATAAGATTTCAAATAGAAATTTAAATGAAGTTTAAATATTTAAATTCAAATATGATTTTCAAATATAACCATTCAAAAGGGATTTGATTATAGAATTTAAAGTGGAATTTAATTCAAAGGAATAAATTAAGGTATTGGGATTCAAGAAAATTAAATGTGGAGTTTAACTAATGAATTTGAATTTAGGATTCAAATGGTATTTGTAAATGAATTCGAATTTAGAATTCAATGGTGTTTGAAAGAAAATTGGAATATTTTAATTCAAATAGAGTTGGAAATAGATTTGAACATAGAAATTCAAATGGGGTTTGAATATTTGAATTTCAAAAAGGGGAATTCAAAATGGAGTTGAATATCTAAATTCAAGTATGAATTTCAAATATAGAAATTCAAAAAGGAGTTGAATTAAGGTGGAATTTAAATAGAGGATTTGAAATGGAGTTCGAATAAAGGATTTGAAATAGAATTCGAATAAAGGATTTCAAATGGGATTTGAATACAGGATTTAAAACTATGGAATTTGAAATGTAAAGATTCAAATGGAATTTGGAATATATATATCTATATATATATATTAGAAGGGAGTTGAATTCATTTAACGAAGTTTAACGTTTATATTTATAAATATAATTAAAACGAACTCGCCGCAGCGCTGCAGTTCGTAAATTGGCGACTCGAACTTCAATTGAGTATACAGAACTCAATTGGGGTCGGAATTCTTCGAAACAAGAAACGTCAGGACCGATTTGATAATAGTTTTCTAATGAAGGAGAAAAATCTGGGTTTCGTTGTATATATTTTGAGTTATATCAAAATCAAATTTCCAGAAAAGCAGCGCCAGAATTGTTTTAAAACCATAATGGTTTATTCAATGTTATAAAAGGATTTTAAGCAGGTAAAAATCCGAATTTTCTATTTAGAAAATCTCAGAGTTGAGTTGCAAAATATATGTAAATTCAAGTAGTGTAAATGAATATGATCTTTGAAACAGAAACCAGATTTTGATTTATTGAATGGAATTAACTAAATTGAATAGAAATTAGTTAATGAGATTTCGAATGAATATTGAGCTTTAAATAAGTAAATTCGATTTGAAAATTTATATTCGAAATAGAAAAGAGAACTGGAATTGAAATTTTGAAATTCAATTTGGTCATGAGCAAGTTAAACATTTATTTGAACATGTTATGTTCAAACAAAGAAGTGAAATAGGCAAAAAGGCTAATTAAAGAATAATTGAGCGAAACTGAATTCAAACGATTCAAAATTGAATTCAAACGAATGGATTGAGTTGAATTGAATTGGAAACAGGTGAACAGGTGTTAAACAGATATGGGATGGAGTATATGAAGATTTTTATTTATGTGCCCGACAAAAAGGTACCTGTTTAAATTCATATATGAGTTTTATGCGCCGTATCGGCTGGCCGCTTGGCTTCTTCTTTTTCTTTTTGAGATTAGAAGGACCGGGAAAGCTATTTGAAATTTCCCGATGCTCCCGATACAGGGGAGGTTATGGCGAAATTTTTCGGAAATTTAAGAAGTTAGAATATTTTTAAGATATTTTGATAATTTGAAATCATTGTATCGACGTATTGAATTCGATAGGAAAGTGAATATAAAAATCGAATGTTGTAAAAGGGATAGAGATAAGTAATTGAAATTGTTTTCAATTGCAAATAGAGACATTTTCTAATATATAGAAAATAAAAGAAGTTAATATTTTGAAACGTTTTCCAAATGGCATAAGAGGAAAGAAGATTATTGAAAATATTTGGTTAACAAATATTGATAGAGAAAATAGAGAAGTGGTTTAATTAATGAATATTAATTAAAGAGCCCAGTGATTTGTTTGATATGTTGGATGAACACTTGTTTTTATTCGATAGTTAAATCACAGACTATCGAAGTTTTTGACCATCGTTGTCAATATGGAGAGACCGGTTGGATTATTATCCGAAGAACCACTCCGTATCGGCATAAGCGTTGCGAACCAAGTATGCTGAATATATTGAAGACGGAGTAAAGTGCAAGGGCTTTTCTATTTATAGAAATAGTGCCTTCGGTGTCGTTCAATCCCAGAACGAACGTATATGGACGAATGTCTGACAGAGTATTTCCAATGATCAAATGGGTTGGTCTGTATGGATATATATGGTTGCAACGGATTTATCCCTTAGCATAATATCCAGAATATTTGTGCAAACTCAACTAGTGATTAACGGATCTGACAATGTGGCATTCAAAGTGATTGTGTTATCAAGGAATGGTAAGTAATCGTAGCCTCAGGCCTCAACAACCGGGAAAGGACAAAAATCGGGCAGGCAGCATGGCTATGTGGGTCGCACCCATTAGGGTGTATAATCACCTATCTAGAGAAATTCCTTTTGTTTCTAAATCTATCGATTCTGCCCATTCGGGAAACGGTGGTTTGAGTCCAACCGTTGGTGATATACATTCGATACACTCAAGCGAAATGAGTGGTCGGTCATGTGTGGGCCGGGTTACAAGATGTTCTTGTTGAACCCAGGTGTATTCGCCTCTAGAGATACATCATCGGAAGGTGGTCCCATACCTTGTCGTGTTGGAAATCCAATCTCCAATAAGCGCCATGCGGTTTTTGATTTTATACTATGTATGTGGAGCGTGAGATGCAAGCGTTCTGCTATTCGGTTATTTACTTGATGTAGACATTATTATAATATCACTGGATTTTCGTATCAAAGTGTTTTGGGTTATAGTAAGGTAAAAACCGTCCGTGTTTATGTGTGGGCTGGTCTTACTATTACCTTATCTTTTGAAAGGGATTTTTAAAGTTAAACAAGTGGTTGGAGTTTACTCACACCAGTCCCATGACTGACCCAGAGTTTATTTTGTTTTGTTTTCCCTAAACTCTTGGGTGCCCAAATTCGTACGGGCAGTCAAGTAGTTCAGGTGTTTACAGATACCATTGGAGGAGCTTGGAGCAGGAGGCTTCAGCGTTAGTTACCTAGTGTTATTTCCGCTGTATTGTAAGTGTTGAACTCTGATTCTGAATGTACATGTATACCGAAATTTTGTGTTACAAAAGTATATGATATATTATATTTTATTCATTCCGCTGTGAGGTTCATGTTTTACCCTGATGTTGTGTATTCTTCTTCTTCTATTCTAATATTTCTTTCTTCCTATTTCTCATCCTCTATCTTCTTTCTATAAATGGTTCGTATTTCTGTGTTATTTGGGTTGGACGTGTGTTGTATTTAGTCAACTCAGATAGCTTGGATTTGCGGGTTGTTAAAGGTGGTATCAGAGCTTAGGTTGAGCGAATACCTAGGCTTTGTTGGGATTGTGCTCATTAGAGATAGGGTCAGTAGTACCCTAGAATGAGTTGAGTGTATATATACGAGAGAGCGTATTTGTAAATTTATATAAAAGTTGTTTTATATTGTGTTGGCTAGTCTGTTGAGTGGTTTATGAATTCTGGTCGGATAGTGGGACGCCACAAAGTCGATAGGAATTTCTAAACACTTGAACAGGAGATTGAACACAGTATTGTTTAAAGTGGGTGAATGAAATAATTTTACCCAAAATTTCTATTTTTGATATAGAAAGAATAATTTTCTAGAATTATTATTATATGGATGTGTTGGATGTTGATTTTATAATCAAATGAGATTATGAAATTAGAATGGTTATTTATAACCAAATAGAATTTGTATAGGAATTAAATATACAAATGAGATGAATTAGAATTTAATTCAAACCAGAATTAAGAATTCAAGATCCTGGGAAGTTGAAAATATTTTTCAAAGTATATTAAAATAATATAGATTTGTTTTAAAGATTTGAAAGGAAATCATGGATTTTGAAATGATAAAGCACTGAACTCACTTCAGTGGCTGGGAAATTATTCTGATGATGATTGCAACATCATCAGGGTGCATTTCCGAGTTTCTAAGTGATGAATTGCTACTTTAGAAAAAGTTTTTGTTGGAAATTTGTTTGAAAATTCAAATGTTTTGAATTTGAAATGGATGTAAATATATGTATATATTTATATTATTTGAAATGAAAACCCTGGGATTTGGATTCTAGAATTGGAATTTAACTTAAGCAAGTTAAATAGTTCAAGGTGAATAAATTGACCAGAATCAATTTGAATGTGAATAAATGGAAACCAAATGTTTTGGTAGAACTTAAATTGTAGAAATATGAAGAGTAAAGTTCAACTATAATCGAGCAGTGAAAATTTAGTGGGTTTGAAGCACTTTTCTTACCTTAGCAATTTCGAGGACGAAATTATTTTAAGGGAGGAAGAATGTAACGACCCAGATTTTTGGTCGGTTTATTTTGAATATTTAATATTATTTTAAATATAGAGCTGATAATATAAATCGATTTTTCATATTGAGTTATAGATCTAATTACCGTAATACGAGATATACTGAATTCGAAGTTAGAATTGAATCAAAACAGTTCAGATAATAAATATAAATTCTATGTGAATGTAATCGATAATGGTAATGATATATTATCGAGAAATTTATTTGTTTATAAATTTAAATAATTTAATATCTTTATAAAATAATTTTTCTATATACGTTTAAATTAAATATAAAATATATTCGGTTAGTTCAGAACAGTGTTAAACTGTTGAAATAACAATGGTTGCATTAGAATAGCGGTTCGGGATTACTGGTTAAGGGACACAAGATATTTTATTATTTTATTAAAAACAAATCTAATCAAAATATATTAACATTAGCCGACCTATCCTTTACAACGCTGAGCCTACCCTAGCTACTGTTGTCTCCTTTCAATATCACGTAGACAAAAATGTTTCTCGAGCACAAAATCCTGTCTTTCGCCTTTGACATCCAAGCACCAGAATATTAATGGTGGTACGATATGTTTCTCCCCATTCACACCTATAAAATCAACTCTATCGTGTTCAATCGTTTCCCCTTTCTAACCAAACAAAGCCTTTTACTTTTCATTTCTTTTTCTCCGTGGATCGAAAAATCAGCATCGACCCTTTCCTCTGATAAAATAATTTAAGCAAGCTTCAAATAGCTCCAATCAAACTCAAATTAAATTCCTAAAATCGAAAACAAGTATCCCGAGATTTCCTGAAGTAACCAAAGACCATGAAATTGCGACTCCATCAACTGCCAAGGATCCTAAAACATGCGGTTTGGGTGGGATTCGACAAACGATATTTGGGGATTTTGGCAACGTTTTGATCCACGGTGTGAAGGGGGTTATCGCGATGTCTGGAGGAGCATTCACAGAGAAACCGACGTCAATTTTTGTTGCGAACTAGAGTCGGACAATAGAAGTTTGAGGGTTTGAGCTAATGATTGAGGAAGTTCGATTGTCGAACTGGGTGTTTGATGAAGCAGAGGTGTAGCGCGATGAGGTCTGGAGGGTTGTGATTTGACTGTCGCATTTTTCCTGATATCGTGATTTGAGGAATGGGAGGTGCGTGAGGTATAAAGAAGTATAGGACTATGTTTTTATTTGGAGAGTGGAGAAGATCGTCTGGGTATGGGCTGACGAGTTTTAACGAAATATAGTGATGACTGGAGACTGGTGATGTAGCAAACAATAGAGACATGGTGTAGGTGGTAGAAAAGGAATAAAGAAGGTGCCGATAAGGTGTTCGACGCAATAATGAAAAGGATTTGGGTCAATATAGGGCTGTTAGCAATATCTTGGACTGTTCGGGGGATTATTTCATGGATTTGTCGAGATATAAAAGAAGTAGTAAGGTATGCCATTTATACGAAATTTAATTTACACAGAATAAATTCACTTATTCATTTGTTAAGTAATTGGTTGATTGATTAGTTACAATAAATTATCATAGGTGTTGGATGAATTTAATTAAGATGAATCGACTAGATTCGAGCCGACAATATGAAATTTAAACGGATATTCAGCAAATGAAAATCACGGTGAGTAAATCTCACTCACCTTTAGAATTATTTTTATTTCATTAAAAATAATTGTTTGTTGCTTGTGCGAATGCTTTCGGGTTGTTTTATATATATTAGTTATTTAGGCTATTATATATATATATTGGGTTGATTGATTGGTTGGATTCCCGCAGTCTCATTAGCGGATGCCCGCAGTTTCATAGCGGATGATTACCCTATACGCCCCACGCTATGATTAGTGGATGACCTTCTATACCGCGATATTCTGCCACGAAGCAGAATGGGTATTATTTATGTGCTAACATCTATGGATGCAGGAAAACAGGTTGGAGGAATCCAACTGGATTCCTCAAAAATATATTATCTGTTTGTTTATTTGATTGCATATATATTTTTATATATGATGTGTTAGAAAAATAAATAATTCGTTGCTTTGTGTGTTTAAATATCACTGGGCTTAAATAATGATATTTAAAATATCGTGGAAGGATATTTGAGATTTAAAAGGAAAAATTCTATTTTTAAATAGAATTTGAATTTTTAATGGAAATAAAACATAAACTTGTTTTGAAAAAATAAAACAAGTAGTTCCTTTATAAACGAAGTTTATAAATAGTTCTTTTATAACGAAGTTATAAATGAAGTGAAAAGAATTATCATTTGATAATTCAGAAATAGAAATACAAGCATGGAATTGGGATTTGAAATGAAATTTCAAAATAGGATGTGAAATGGAATTTTTAAATATATAACTCAAATGAAATTTGAGTATAACATTTGAATTTTAAAAGAGAGTTTAAATATTTGAATTTTAAAAGGGGATTGAATATTAGAAATTCAAATAGAGGTTCAAATAGAATTTGAATAGACGAAATTAGAATGAAAAATAGAATTTGAATTCAAGAAATTAAAATAGAATTTGAATTCAAAGGAATTCAAATAAAGAAAAATTCAAATAGAGATTGGATATAGAATTCGAATGAAATTCAAATATAGAAATTTGAATATGGAAGTTCAAATGGAATTTTAAATATAGAGTTTGAATAAGAGATTCAAACAGCATTTGAATAAGAGAGTTCAAAATGAAAGTTGAATAAGAAAATTGAAATAGAATTTGAATAAAGAAATTCAAATAGGGATTTGGATATAGAATTTCAAAATAGAATTCGAAATAAACTTTGAACATAGGATTTCAAAGTAGAATAGGAAATCCAAATGGTTTGAAATGGAATTTGAATTCAAAGGAATTCAAATGGGTTTGAATAAAGAAATTCCAATGGGATTAAAATATAAGATTTCAAATAGAAATTTAAATGAAGTTTAAATATTTAAATTCAAATATGATTTTCAAATATAACCATTCAAAAGGGATTTGATTATAGAATTTAAAGTGGAATTTAATTCAAAGGAATAAATTAAGGTATTGGGATTCAAGAAAATTAAATGTGGAGTTTAACTAATGAATTTGAATTTAGGATTCAAATGGTATTTGTAAATGAATTCGAATTTAGAATTCAATGGTGTTTGAAAGAAAATTGGAATATTTTAATTCAAATAGAGTTGGAAATAGATTTGAACATAGAAATTCAAATGGGGTTTGAATATTTGAATTTCAAAAAGGGGAATTCAAAATGGAGTTGAATATCTAAATTCAAGTATGAATTTCAAATATAGAAATTCAAAAAGGAGTTGAATTAAGGTGGAATTTAAATAGAGGATTTGAAATGGAGTTCGAATAAAGGATTTGAAATAGAATTCGAATAAAGGATTTCAAATGGGATTTGAATACAGGATTTAAAACTATGGAATTTGAAATGTAAAGATTCAAATGGAATTTGGAATATATATATCTATATATATATATATTAGAAGGGAGTTGAATTCATTTAACGAAGTTTAACGTTTATATTTATAAATATAATTAAAACGAACTCGCCGCAACGCTGCAGTTCGTAAATTGGCGACTCGAACTTCAATTGAGTATACAGAACTCAATTGGGGTCGGAATTCTTCGAAACAAGAAACGTCAGGACCGATTTGATAATAGTTTTCTAATGAAGGAGAAAAATCTGGGTTTCGTTGTATATATTTTGAGTTATATCAAAATCAAATTTCCAGAAAAGCAGCGCCAGAATTGTTTTAAAACCATAATGGTTTATTCAATGTTATAAAAGGATTTTAAGCAGGTAAAAATCCGAATTTTCTATTTAGAAAATCTCAGAGTTGAGTTGCAAAATATATGTAAATTCAAGTAGTGTAAATGAATATGATCTTTGAAACAGAAACCAGATTTTGATTTATTGAATGGAATTAACTAAATTGAATAGAAATTAGTTAATGAGATTTCGAATGAATATTGAGCTTTAAATAAGTAAATTCGATTTGAAAATTTATATTCGAAATAGAAAAGAGAACTGGAATTGAAATTTTGAAATTCAATTTGGTCATGAGCAAGTTAAACATTTATTTGAACATGTTATGTTCAAACAAAGAAGTGAAATAGGCAAAAAGGCTAATTAAAGAATAATTGAGCGAAACTGAATTCAAACGATTCAAAATTGAATTCAAACGAATGGATTGAGTTGAATTGAATTGGAAACAGGTGAACAGGTGTTAAACAGATATGGGATGGAGTATATGAAGATTTTTATTTATGTGCCCGACAAAAAGGTACCTGTTTAAATTCATATATGAGTTTTATGCGCCGTATCGGCTGGCCGCTTGGCTTCTTCTTTTTCTTTTTGAGATTAGAAGGACCGGGAAAGCTATTTGAAATTTCCCGATGCTCCCGATACAGGGGAGGTTATGGCGAAATTTTTCGGAAATTTAAGAAGTTAGAATATTTTTAAGATATTTTGATAATTTGAAATCATTGTATCGACGTATTGAATTCGATAGGAAAGTGAATATAAAAATCGAATGTTGTAAAAGGGATAGAGATAAGTAATTGAAATTGTTTTCAATTGCAAATAGAGACATTTTCTAATATATAGAAAATAAAAGAAGTTAATATTTGGAAACGTTTTCCAAATGGCATAAGAGGCAAGAAGATTATTGAAAATATTTGGTTAACAAATATTGATAGAGAAAATAGAGAAGTGGTTTAATTAATGAATATTAATTAAAGAGCCCAGTGATTTGTTTGATATGTTGGATGAACACTTGTTTTTATTCGATAGTTAAATCACAGACTATCGAAGTTTTTGACCATCGTTGTCAATATGGAGAGACCGGTTGGATTATTATCCGAAGAACCACTCCGTATCGGCATAAGCGTTGCGAACCAAGTATGCTGAATATATTGAAGACGGAGTAAAGTGCAAGGGCTTTTCTATTTATAGAAATAGTGCCTTCGGTGTCGTTCAATCCCAGAACGAACGTATATGGACGAATGTCTGACAGAGTATTTCCAATGATCAAATGGGTTGGTCTGTATGGATATATATGGTTGCAACGGATTTATCCCTTAGCATAATATCCAGAATATTTGTGCAAACTCAACTAGTGATTAACGGATCTGACAATGTGGCATTCAAAGTGATTGTGTTATCAAGGAATGGTAAGTAATCGTAGCCTCAGGCCTCAACAACCGGGAAAGGACAAAAATCGGGCAGGCAGCATGGCTATGTGGGTCGCACCCATTAGGGTGTATAATCACCTATCTAGAGAAATTCCTTTTGTTTCTAAATCTATCGATTCTGCCCATTCGGGAAACGGTGGTTTGAGTCCAACCGTTGGTGATATACATTCGATACACTCAAGCGAAATGAGTGGTCGGTCATGTGTGGGCCGGGTTACAAGATGTTCTTGTTGAACCCAGGTGTATTCGCCTCTAGAGATACATCATCGGAAGGTGGTCCCATACCTTGTCGTGTTGGAAATCCAATCTCCAATAAGCGCCATGCGGTTTTTGATTTTATACTATGTATGTGGAGCGTGAGATGCAAGCGTTCTGCTATTCGGTTATTTACTTGATGTAGACATTATTATAATATCACTGGATTTTCGTATCAAAGTGTTTTGGGTTATAGTAAGGTAAAAACCGTCCGTGTTTATGTGTGGGCTGGTCTTACTATTACCTTATCTTTTGAAAGGGATTTTTAAAGTTAAACAAGTGGTTGGAGTTTACTCACACCAGTCCCATGACTGACCCAGAGTTTATTTTGTTTTGTTTTCCCTAAACTCTTGGGTGCCCAAATTCGTACGGGCAGTCAAGTAGTTCAGGTGTTTACAGATACCATTGGAGGAGCTTGGAGCAGGAGGCTTCAGCGTTAGTTACCTAGTGTTATTTCCGCTGTATTGTAAGTGTTGAACTCTGATTCTGAATGTACATGTATACCGAAATTTTGTGTTACAAAAGTATATGATATATTATATTTTATTCATTCCGCTGTGAGGTTCATGTTTTACCCTGATGTTGTGTATTCTTCTTCTTCTATTCTAATATTTCTTTCTTCCTATTTCTCATCCTCTATCTTCTTTCTATAAATGGTTCGTATTTCTGTGTTATTTGGGTTGGACGTGTGTTGTATTTAGTCAACTCAGATAGCTCGGATTTGCGGGTTGTTAAAGTAGACTTATATACAGCGACATAGTATATGGTACCTATGCCGTCTAGGATTGATATTATATTTGAATGTTTTAAATATATATATATATATATATATATATATATACACACACTAATAATAATATCGTATTTTACGTATCAAGCATCTTTTGACCATTATAAGGTAAAACCCTATCCTCTGGTGTGCGTTGCATTGTGTGATGGGACCTGGGTCTTATAATGGTTTCATTTTTCTGAAAAGCATTGCGTTATTTGACGATTTGCTTTATTTATGCACTGGGAATCCAATGGGGTAAACCCGTTCCGCGTTAGCGGCGTGGTCCCGTGATTAGCCTACTTATTAGATAGGTTAAGTTAAGAATTCTCACACTAGTCCCACGACTGACCTGTAGGTTGTTTCACTTTGCAAACTCGGGTGCCCTCTTTCCACACGGGCAGTCGAGTAGCTTTTTGCAGATATAGTTAAGCAGGATCCTGGATTGAAGTCTGAAGCTGGGTCCAGAATATTGATGGCCTTCCGCTGAGATTAGATCCGCTGCAATGTATTGAATTTATTGTAAATGTATCTTCTGCTGTATTATTTATTGATGTACTCTGATATATTCTGTACTCTGATGTAACATTTATTATTGATGTTATAAAAGACTGTGTTGTTGTTCTGATGTGTTGTATGCCCAAAGTTAACGTACGCGGGTTTTGAACGGTCTTGATCGATCTTGCGATCGATTGGGGTCGGGCGAAATCTGGGTCGTTACAGTTGGTATCAGAGCTAGGTTAGCTCAAATCTTTGGGATACAATTCATTAGAACTAAACAGAAGACTCATCAGAGGTTGGATTAGTAATATCCAATAAGAATACTCATTAGAGATAGGATCAGCAGTATCCTAAAATGAGAATACTCATTAGAGATGGGGTAGCAATGCCCTAGAATGAGTCGGAGTGGAAAATTCATAATTAACGTACTTGTTATTATATATAATTCGATTTTAGAAAATATGATTTTTGAATATATAAAAGTTATATATTTTTGAAAATTTAATCAACTAATTGATTGATGATTGTGTTGTGTGAATACGAATTCAACTAATAAATTATTAAACAATTAAAGAATGAAAATTAAATTAGTTAAATAAACAACTTTAGCTTCGTTTCCTTTTCGAGGACGAAAAGATTTTAAGTGGGGGAGATTGTAACAACCCGCAAATTCTGGACCAATTTAAAAAATTTATTTTAGAAAATTTTAATGAATTTTGAGGTTATAATATGATTTATATAAATAATAATGGCTAGAATTTATTATTAATCGAAGTTAGAACGAATAAATTTAACTTAAATATAAATGGAGTTAGAAATGGCGCGGTAGTTTTAAAATTTGATTTTGAACTTTAACTGAATGCACAGGATTCAAAATAAATCAGAATTGAGTGAAACCAGAAATATTTAAATCTGTTTAACCATATCTTTCTAATGAATTTGAAAAATTGAAATTTCATTGCGGAAATCAAAAGTTATGGCCAATTCAATTTTTAGAAAGGTCGCTGTAGAATTTACATATATATTATATATGGCCCGAAAGGCTACTTTTCACATATGAAGGAATTTCGACTCGAAACCACTTCCATTGAGTCTGGAATGATGTTTCTGTGTTTAAAAAGTATAAACACTAATATATTTTGAGTTTCGGAATTTATTTGTTTAAAAATGTATTTTTAATATTAAATATATTGGCCTTGAAAATAGTCATTTTTCAAACGATCTCCGTTTTCGACGAAACCACTTTTGTTGGAACCGGAATGTCAAATTATTGCTAGATTTCAATTTTCAGAATTTTTCGAATTAATATGTGAGCGTGGCGAAAGAAAATGTGTTTTGACTATTTCAGTTAAATTTAAACGACTTGAAAATAGTCATTTTTCAAACAGTCTCAGAATTCGACGAAATTAGTCTTGTTAGAACCGTATCGTCATAAGAAAGCTAAAAATATTTTTTTTAGAATTTTCTGAGGTCGTATATGGCCCCGGCATATTTATATGTACGGTCAATATTTAATTAATTAATTTTTAATGGAATTTTAAATAAAATTTCTACATATTTCGGAATCGGACCCCGAGACCTGTCCCATTGCATTCAGAAGGCCTCAAAACGTTAAGATCGACAGTAAGCAAGCCCAATTCCGAGACAGTCCAAAAATCCGCCTTTATAACACGTTTTCAATAAATTTAATAATAAAATAATAAAAAATTTAAACCCTAACCCTAGAAAACACATAGTCGCCGCCTACCCCTTAAAGCAATGGCCAGAAATCTCCCATTTTCAAACATCAATTTCTTCCAATCCACTCTATAAAAATTGACAAATAATATATCAAATCGAAGAGGACGAAGAGCTCTACAAATCCATACGGTTAAGATCAGTTTTCAGTGCACGGATTTCGCGAATTCTGGCGAGGAAGAGGCCGCGTTCGGGTTCAGATTTTGAGGCGAGGGGGGGGGCGAGTTGGGTGGCCTTCTGGGCGGTGGGGGCTCGCGGGCGGGGCTTCGGAGTGGTGGTCTCTGATTGGTCGACGGTGGGCCATAGGGGGTGCGACATAGGATTGGGAGGATGATTTTGGGTTCGGTCGTAACAGGCAAATGAGGAAGAAAGGGTATTTTAATTATTATTTTATTTATTTAAATATTTAATTTATGCAATCTTTAAAAATCGATATCTTTTTCATACGAGGTCCGATTGACGAACCGTAAGTTGCGTTGGACTCGTCTTTCCGAGATCTTCGCGATGGCGCAGACCAGAGCTGATTCCGAGACAGTCGAATTTTCAGCCATATCAATGTGAGAATTCTGAATTTTATTATTTAATTAATTATAAATTATTTTTCTTGCGTTACAAATAATTTTATTGTGATGTAATTCAGATTTGAAATGTTCTGTGATTGATGAATGGTTGATTGTTGTTGGTGGTTTGTTTTATTGCTCATGTTATGCTAGATCCGCATTGAAATCTCATACATGGTTGAATTTTATTTGCGATTAGAAAATAAATCAAAATTTAGATTTAAATCATATTTTATTCAGATCTAGTTATTCTAATTTATTTTAAAAAAAATATTATTTTATTTATTCTGAGATGAACAATAGTATTTGATCGACAAATTAAAAAACTTTATTTTTGTTTATTTGTTTACCTTGCAACAGAAAATGAACAACAAATAAAACCTTACTTTTATTTGTTTACTTTGCAATAAGATTTGAACGACAAATAAAATATTCTTTTTATTTGTTTATTTACAATAGAATATGAACAACAAATAGAATATATTTTTATTACGACAGAATTTGGCTAATGAGAAAACCCGTAACTTCCCCGTAAAGGAAAGCGTCGGATAGTTCGAGAACAAGCCACAACAGAACTCACACAGAAGAACTTTTCATTGTATATTACAACAATGCATCAGATTACAAGAATATACAGAGTATGAATAAATATTACACAGAAATATCAGAGATTTAAATTACATTTAAATACATAGCAGCGGAAAATAATACAATACACAACTAGAAGAGATATACGGATACAAAGCTTTCCGGATATCGTTCCAGCTGTAAACCAGGATCCTGTGAATATAAATCTGCAAAACCAAAACTACTACCTGCCCGTGTCAAAATAGGGGCACCCAGAGTTTAGGTTAAAACAATAAACTCCAGGTCAGTCATGTGACTGGTGTGAGAACTAAAACAGTTAATCTTTATTTTAAAAGTTAGGTAAATCAAGGGACCACGCCGTATAACACGGAACGGGTTTCCTCCCAAGAATACCAGTGCATAAAACAAACAGCGCAATGCTAAATAAAGAAAAATGAAGCTGTTATAAGACCCAGGTCCCATCACACAATGCAACGCAGCCGAGGATAGGGTTTTCCCTTATAACAGCCAAAGAATGCTTGATACGGTTAAAACAAATCGTTTGATACTATTATAAGTGCATAGTGTATAAAACAACTTCAAATCATAAGTATCAATCATAGGCGGCATGAGCGCCCCATCCCACTATGTCGCCATACTAGGCTCTACAAATAAAACCGCAAATGTCACGTATTTGGAAATTGGATTTCCATCTATGAACCGAGGCAAAAGATAGTCCTCAACCGATTCGAGACGCTCTAGCCCGCCCCTCAGGAACAGCCGCAATTGCCCCCTGGATCCTCAGGGCCGGTCCACCGATGTGGATTATTATGCCTGAACACTACGTCTCCCCACCCTATGGGGTGTAAGTCTGGTCCGTCTGCCGACCAGAATGCATCGGCCGAAACCGATATAACCGAGGCGCCTCGCAACAGCAACAACCACATAAGTCAAACTCGTCAGGGCGTGTAAAACCACTGACGCCACTTCTAGCTAGAAAGAAACGCATGCCCTCCCTGACGTCCGTCTCCCGTTTTTGGTTCATACCGGGTGTGAAACTCGCGAGGTAAACATTACACAAAGCTACGCCACAAAGGCCTTGCTTTGATCATCACCACAAGACTTTGCTTTTCAACAGAAGCCTCGATCAATTGCCACTTAGGCATGCCACACAGGCAATTCACTCCATGCGTTTGATATCCATCAATATATAACCCCTGAGCTCGTACGTCTCAGAGAAGGGCGTTAAGCAAGAGAATAAATTCTCCGCCGCCAAACAGATATATATTTAATAGAGATCAATCACACGGGCTAAATTCCAATGTCAGACACACAGTCCATTTACAAGTCCGTTCTGGGTCTGAACGAAACCGGAGGCACCTAGTACCCCGCATATCCATCGATCTCCAAGCTCGTCTGGACGATCACCAACTGTTTCCATCTTCTTGGGTGTACAGCCCAATCAAGATCATCAGTAATCACCCAAACGACGTGAAGACCTCCGGTCTTCGACCATCGTCTTCATCTTCGACTTATCGTCGTATCAGTTATTCAGAATGGGATAAACCCGGTCTTTCCGAATAACTCGCGTATATTTTAAATAAGTGTTACACAAACACAACATACGCCTCATTCCAATTCATTAGTCACTAACCGTAAATTAATCAAGAGAATAATTCCCCAAATATTAACCCCGAAGGCCGAAACCAACATCAGATCAATATTCAGAAAACCATTCTGCTTGGCTAACCGACAGTTAGTTTCTAAATTTCACATTCATAGGGAAAGGTTCCCATTAATTTTATCCAAGATAAATTCCTTGAATTTATTCTTTATTCTATTTTTGAATCTCAATTCAAACTAGTCGGGATTAACGAACCTTACCGAAGTAATCATTTGTTTTAATTTCCCAATCCCAACCTATTCATCCCATGAAGTAAAACTGGTAATACTTCATATCTAACACCACAGTGTTATCGGTAAATTCAATTACCATTTCACGTTCAAATCTAATTAAAGATTTAACTATCGCCTGG
The DNA here is from genome assembly GCA_030737875.1 of Allium sativum. Taxonomy (NCBI): domain Eukaryota; kingdom Viridiplantae; phylum Streptophyta; class Magnoliopsida; order Asparagales; family Amaryllidaceae; genus Allium; species Allium sativum. The sequence goes on along the minus strand of CM060918.1, from coordinate 156,888,597 downwards.
AGCAAAACTGGTGATACTCCATTTTCGATCATTTCAATCTAATTAAAGATTCATTAAAACTCCACTTAGTTTTAATCTTCGACTGGGTTAAAGAATCAGTGTCATTTAAAACACGGTTCACGATAAACCCAAAATCACATTCCATTAATTATCGGGTTAAAGAACAAGTGTTATTTAAAACACTGTTCACGATAAACCCAAAAATCAATATCAATTCAATTCCAATTAAACATTATTTAATTGGTACACTTCATTAAATCTAAATAAAAAGATTTAATCTTTTCTCAACTGGGTTCAAGAACAGTGTTAGTGAAGACACCATTCACGACAAACCCAAATCACATTTGATATTCAATATAAGGCTCTGAATAGAAAATATATCGGCTTATATTCAATATCAAATTCTACGGTTAACAAATGTCGTATTGGAAATAACGATATAAATATATATTTTTCAAATTTCCATAACAACATCCGTATAATCACGAATTCCAACATCGAAATATTCCGAAGATAATTTCGATTCAAATCCACTCCAATGCAATCATTGGAAATTCTGGTTATTTTTAAAACCCTTTTCAAATTCAATTTATTTATTTAAAAATAAATAGAATTATAGTTCTAGTTCAAAACTAGTTCATTTCGATAAAAATCTATTTTTATCTTTTCAAATATGGGATTTTTCATCCCAGTTCTTTCTAAATCATTTCTTATGATTTTACACAAATTATTACTATTTTTAATAATTTTATCAAGGCCCGTACAGTCGATTTCCATCAATGGCCATCGAACTGCACTTACAGCGACCTTTTTCGAATTTGATTTGGACGTATCTCCAAATCCAACCGTTAGATTTCAAATTTCTAACATTCTCTAGAAAGCTCTTTTCGATACGAACCCAACGGTTCCGGTTTTAGGAGAATCCGACGGTCGGATCTCCCGTAATGTCCGTTTGAAATAAATGGTCGAAATTCACGAACTGCCGCGGCGCGGCGCGTTCTATTCAGGCCATTATATTATATATATAATATATATTTCGTCGATTTCTATTTAAAACGAATTATATGAATAGTTTTAAATTCGTTTCAAAAGCAATTTCATCTTCCTTTTCAATTCAAATCAGAATTGAATTCTTCTTTATAAATTCGTTTTAAAATTCATTTCTATTCAATTCAAATTTCTATTCAATTTGAATTCATTTCAATTCACTTTCAATTCATTTCGAAATCGTTTTCAATTCAATTCATTTCGAAATCGTTTCAATTCAATTCATTTCGAAATCGTTTCAATTCAATTCATTTCGAAATGAATAAAATCGATATAAATATCGATTACGTCAAAATGGCGTCAATCTAATTAACACGGCTTCATCAATTTCTATTTTCAAATATTCTATTTCAAATATTTCTTTTTCGAAATAGTTGTTATTATCCAAATATTTCGTTCAACACATGACCAATCTCAATGGATGAGTACTGTCAACACATGAACTTTTATTTTATATCGATAAAGATGTAAATTTTATTACTAAAATATTTCGTTCAACACATGACCAATCTCAATGGATGAGTACTGTCAACACATGAACTTTAATTTTATAATATTCTTTATTTTTCAAATTGGAATGAGGCCCAATCAATTACCATATAAAGTTAATCATATGGATTTTCATACATTACACACATATAATAGCATTGAAAAATAATCAACCATCAACCAAAGTGCACTACACTGTATAAGCATCAAATATAGATATCTAACGCTTATAACAGCCTGTCAATCAATCGATCGACATATTTAATCAATCAGGATGAGTGAACTTCAAATTTCATCCCAACACCCGTGTGGGGTTTCAAACAATCAAACGCATATTTTATTTGTGCAGTTGGGCGATGTGTAAAATTTATCGACCCAATCAATGTCCTTCAAATAGGTGTACATAAACAAACCGTCTGGTTTGTAAATGAATATTTATTTATTCACATTCATGTTAAAAATTATATTTTTAACGACAAAACATTTTATTCCAACATATGAATTTCTATTCAGTTCATTCTTTAAATAAAATGATATTTTTATTTTTCTAACTTATTTTAGAAAATTTCGGCGGCATAACGGCACGATACTAGAAACGGGACAAGGCCTAGCTGTGACGGCAAGGAATTTCGCTCGATCCGAACCAGTCGCTAAACCGACCCAGACCGTTCGAAACGCCCTTTCGTTTGAGAACAGGACAAAATAGAACGCATACAGAAGAACATTTCATAGTATATTACAACAATGCATCAGATTACAAGAATATACAGAGTATAAATGAATATTACACAGAAATATCAGAGATTTAAATTACATTTAAATACATAGCAGCGGAAAATAATACAATACACAACCAGAAGAGATATACGGATACAAAGCTTTCCGGATATCATTCCAGCTGTAAAACCAGGATCCTGTGAATATAAATCTGCAAAACCAAAACTACTAGCTGCCCGTGTCGAAAATAAGGGCACCCAGAGTTTAGGTTAAAACAATAAACTCCAGGTCAGTCATGTGACTGGTGTGAGAACTAAAACAGTTATTAATCTTTATTTTCAAAGTTAGGTAAATCAAGGGACCACGCCGTATAACACGGAACGGGTTTCCTCCCAAGAATACCAGTGCATAGAACAAACAGCGCAATGCTAAATAAAGAAAAATGAAGCTGTTATAAGACCCAGGTCCTATCACACAATGCAACGCAAGCCGGGGGATAGGGTTTTTACCTTATAACAGCCAAAGAATGCTTGATACGTTTAAAACAAATCATTTGATACTATTATAAGTGCATAGTGTATAAAACAACTTCAAATCATAAGTATCAATCATAGGCGGCATAAGCGCCCCATCCCACTATGTCGCCATATATAGGATTACAATTAAAACCGCAAATGTCACGTATTTGGAAATTGGATTTCCGTCTATGAACCGAGGCAAAAGATAGTCCTCAACCGATTCGAGACTGCCTAGCCCGAGTCTCAGGATCAGAACGCATCGACCCTTGGATCGTCAGGGCCGGTCCACACGGAGTGGATTAAAAATGCCTGAGCACTACGTTTCGCCGCCCTTTGGGGCGTAAGCGAGCCAACGAATGACTCCATCGGACCCGGATCGTCCGATCTAACCGAGGCGCCTCGCAACAGCAACAACCACATAAGTCAAACTCGTCAGGGCGTGTAAAACCACTGACGCCACTTCTAGCTAGGAGGAAACGCAGGCCCTCCCTGAGGTCCGTCTCCCGTTTTTGGTTCATACCTGGTGTGAAACACGCGAGGTAAACGTTACACAAAGCTACGCCACAAAGGCCGTGCTTTGATCATCACCACAAGACTTTGCTTTTCAACAGAAGCCTTGATCATTTGCATCTTAGCATGCCACACAGGCAAACCATCCTATGCAACCGATATCAGTCACACAGAATGAAATCCGATGTCAGACACGCAGTCCATTTACGAGTCCGTTCTGGGTCTGAACGAAACCGGAGGCACCTAGTACCCCGCATATCCATCGATCTCCAAGTACGTCTGGACGATCACTAACTGTTTCCATCTTCTTGGGTGTACAGCCCAATCAAGATCATCAGTAATTACCCAAACGACGTGAAGACCTCCGGTCTTCGACCATCGTCTTCATCTTCGACTTATCGTCGTATCAGTTACTCAGAATGGGATAAACCCGGTCTTTCCGAATAACTCGCGTATATTTTAAATAAGTGTTACACAAACACAACATACGCCTCATTCCAATTCATTAGTCACTAACCGTAAATTAATCAAGAGAATAATTCCCCAAATATTAACCCCGAAGGCCGAAACCAACATCAGATCAATATCCAGAAAACCATTCTGCTTGGCTAACCGCCAGTTAGTTTCTAAATTTCACATTCAAATCTAATTAAAGATTTAACTATCGCCTGGAGCAAAACTGGTGATACTCCATTCTCGATCTTTTCAATCTAATTAAAGATTCATTAAAACTCCACTTAGTTTTAATCTGTGACTGGGTTAAAGAATCAGTGTCATTTAAAACACGGTTCACGATAAACCCAAAGTCACATCCCATTAATTATCGGGTTAAAGAACAAGTGTTATTTAAAACACTGTTCACGATAAACCCAAAAATCAATATCCATTCAATTCCAATTAAATATTATTTAATTGGTACACTTCATTAAATCTAAATCAAAAGATTTAATCTTTTCTCAGCTGGGTTCAAGAACAGTGTTAGTGAAGACACCATTCACGACAAACCCAAATCACATTCATTAATTATCGGGTTAAAGAACAAGTGTTATTTAAAACACTGTTCACGATAAACCCAAAAATCAATATCAATTCAATTCCAATTAAATATTATTTAATTGGTACACTTCATTAAATCTAAATAAAAAGATTTAATCTTTTCTCAACTGGGTTCAAGAACAGTGTTAGTAAAGACACCATTCACGACAAACCCAAATCACATTCGATATTCAATACAAGGCTCTGAATAGAAAATATATCGGCTTATATTCAATATCAAATTCTACGACTAACAAATGTCGTATTGGAAATAACGATATAAATATATATATCTTTCAAATTTCCATAACAACACCTGTATAATCACGAATTCCAACATCGAAATATTCCGAAGACAATTTCGATTCAAATCCACTCCAATGCAATCATTGGAAATTTTGGTTATTTTCAAAACCCTTTTCAAATTCAATTTATTTATTTAAAAATAAATAGAATTATAATTCTAGTTCAAAACTAGTTCATTTCGATAAAAATCTATTTTTATCTTTTCAAATATGGAGTTTTTCATCCCAATTCTTTCTAAATCATTTCTTATGATTTTACACAAATTATTACTATTTTTAATAATTTTATCAAGGCCTGTACAGTCGATTTCCATCAATGGCCATCGAACTGCACTTACAGCGACCTTTTTCAAATTTGATTTGGACATAATTCCAAATCCAACCGTTAGATTTCTAATTTCTAATATCCGTTAGAAAGCTCTTTTCGATACGAACCCAACGGTTCCGGTTTTAGGAGAATCCGACGGTCGGATCTCCCGTAATGTCCGTTTGAAATAAATGGTCGAAATTCGCGAACTGCCGCGGCGCGTTCTATTCAGGCCATTATATTATATATATAATATATATAATATATATTTCGTCGATTTCTATTTAAAACGAACTATATAAATAGTTTTAAAATCGTTTCAAAACCTATTTCAAATTCCATTTCAATTCTCTTTCAATTCCATTTGAATTCGTTTTCAATTCAATTCATTTCGAAATCGTTTTCAATTCAATTCATTTCGAAATCGTTTTCAATTCATTTTGAATTCGTTTTCAATTCAATTCATTTCGAAATCGTTTTCAATTCATTTTGAATTCGTTTTCAATTCAATTCATTTCGAAATCGTTTTCAATTCATTTTGAATTCGTTTTCAATTCAATTCATTTTGAATTCGTTTTCAATTCAATTCATTTCGAAATCGTTTTCTAAAATCGATATAAATATCGTTCACGTCGAAATGGCGTCAATCTAATCAACACGGCTTCATATATTCCTTTATTTTCAAATATTCTATTTCGAATATTTCTTTTTCAAATATTTCTTTTTCAAAACTGGAATGAGGCCCAATCAATTACCATATAAAATTAATTATATGGATTTTCATACAACACATGTATATAATAGCATTGAAAATAATCAACCATCAACCAAAGTGCACTACACTGTATAAGCATCAAATATAGATATTCAACGCTTATAACAGCCTGTCAATCAATCGATCGACATATTTAATCAATCAGGATGAGTGAACTTCAAATTTCATCCTAACACCCGTGTGGGGTTTCAAACAATCAAACACATATTTTATTTGTGCAGTTAGGCGATGTGTAAAATTTATCGATCCAATCAACGTCATTCAAATAGGTGTACATAAACAAACCGTCTGGTTTGTAAATGAATATTTATTTATTCACATTCACGTTAAAAATTATATTTTTAACGATAACACATTTTATTTTAACATATGAATTTCTATTCAGTTCATTCTTTAAATAAAATGCTATTTTTATTTTTCTAACTTATTTTAGAAAATTTCGGCGGCATAACGGCACGATACTAGAAACGGGACAAGGCCTCGCCTTATCCCCGGTCTAGTGAAGGCCCACGCCATTCACACATCAATCAAATCAATTTCATCTCACCCAACAATTCAATTCAAACAAATAATTCAACTAATCTATGCAACCAAACAAACAAGTCCATGGTCTGTGGACGATTGTGTCGGGTGCTACTAAGCACCGTCTGCATCCTAGTATATATATATAACTAGAAAAATAAATTGAAAGGTGAGAAATTCTCACTTATAGCTATCCTAGCTCCACGGCTCTTCATTGGCAGAAGTCTTCGTCGTTTCGCCCTTTTTGAACCTCCGTTGTCCGCTTTCACTACCTATGTAAAAATCGAATTTTTACTTCGCTATTCCATATATAAAAATCGAATTTTTATTTCAAAGTCCAATATATAAAAATCGAATTTTTATTTCAAAGTTCAATATATAAAAATCGAATTTTTATTTCAAAGTTCAATATATAAAAATCGAATTTTTATTTCAAAGTTCAATATATAAAAATCGAATTTTTATTTCAAAGTTCAATATATAAAAATCGAATTTTTATTTCAAAGTTCAATATATAAAAATCGAATTTTTATTTCTAAGTTCAATATATAAAAATCCTATTTTCTTTCGAAGTTCAATATTTTAAAATCAAATTTTCTTTTCGAAGTTCAATATTTTAAAATCAAATTTTCTTTTCGAAGTTCAATATTTTAAAATCAAATTTTCTTTTCGAAGTTCAATATTTTAAAATCAAATTTTCTTTTCGAAGTTCAATATTTTAAAATCAAATTTTCTTTTCGAAGTTCAATATTTTAAAATCAAATTTTCTTTTCGAAGTTCAATATTTTAAAATCAAATTTTCTTTTCGAAGTTCAATATTTTAAAATCAAATTTTCTTTTCGAAGTTCAATATTTTAAAATCAAATTTCACTTTATATAAAATTTCAGTTTTACTTTATATAAAATTTCAGTTTTACTTTAAAAAGAAAATCAGATTTACTTCTAAAACAAAAATCAGTTTTTTTTCTCCTAAAATCGAAATTAGTTTAACGAATTAAAATAAAAAATACGATAAAATACTTACAGTTTTTAGGGTTTAGTCGCCGGAGAATCAGAGGAGGGCTGGGGCGGTGCGGTTCTAGACGAGGAGAGAGAATAGAAGGAGGCGGCGGGGCAGGTGTTGGCGGCGATTGGGGCTTCGCGGTGGTCCTCGGGCGAAGCGCTGGAAGGGGAGAGGAGAGAGAACGGGGAGGACGGTGCGTGAGTGGGAGGTGACAGCGGAGGCGCCCGCGATGGCGGGGCGACGAGGCACTGGCGATCGACAGTCGCCATGTTTTTTTTTTTTTCTTTCTTTCGATCTGAAGTATGAATTGAGGGGGGGGGGCCAGAGCGGTTTTAAGGGGAGAGAAGGTTTTTTTTTTTTTTTTTAATTATTATATTTGGCTAAAAGGTTGACTTTTACATATGACCTCGTAACGAGGCCCACCGCCTGTCGCCCATAGCGTTTCACCCCCATTCCGAACACAATGGGATATGTATCGCACGCTGATTCGATTGTTACAATCAGTTTCCTTTTGAATTTACATTTAAATCACTATATTGAATTTTAAACGTACATTTCAAATTACCGGGGTCACATACTAACTAGAAAAATTCCAGAAAAATATTTTCTAGCTTCGTATTGACGATACGGTCCTAACAAAACCAGTTTCGTCGAATTCTGAGACCGTTTGAAAAATGGCCATTTTCCAGTCGATTAAAATCAACTGAAACGGGTCAAACGCGTTTTCCTTTGCTACGCTCACATATTGATTCGAAAAATTATGAAATTTGGAATCTAGCAATAACTTAACACCACGGACCCAACAAAACTGATTTCGCCGAAATCCGATGTCGTTTGCAAAATTGCTATTTTTAAGGGCCTTATATATATAAAAATATATATAAATTCCACAGCGACTATTTCTAATTTTCAACTGGACATATCTTATCATTTATAAAGTGAAATCTCAGTTTGTTTACTTCGTTGGAAAGATATCGTCAATTAGATCCTAATGTTTTTGGTTTCACTAAAATCCGGATTGTTTTGCTCCCGGTACATTCAATTGAAGTTTGAAATCGAATTATCGAACTACCGCGCCATTTTCAATTCTATTTATAATTATATATAAATATTTATATTCTAACGACGACGCGTATATTATATACGTTCGAATTCTATTCAAAATAAATTTCTCGTCGATATTATTTAAAATAATTCATTTTAAATAATCAAAATTCGCTAAAATTGCCAAAATAAAAATTTTAAACTGGCCCAGATTTTCCGGGTTGTTACAATCTCCCCCACTTAAAACTTTTCGTCCCCGAAAAGGAACAAAGTCGAAAGTGGTTTGATAATTCAACTCTACGCTCGGTCTGGCTTCTATTCTCCAACTCTTTAGTTTCTGAGAATTTTCTAAATTTCAAAAATTTGGCTAACACCCTAAATTTTTGAAAAATTTCGCCATAACCTCCCCTGCACCGGGAGCATCGGGGAATTTCAAATAGCTTCCCCGGTCCTTCAGATCTCAAAAAGAAAAAGAAAAAGCCAAGCGGCTAGCCAATAGGCTCACAAAATCATCATCACCCAAACAAAACAGGAAATTATGTAGTAAACATGTACCTATTTGTCGGGCAAACAAATTTTATTCTCTGGCTCTAGCCTCCTTGCTATGACCTGTTCAATGATATATATGTATATGCAAGCAAATGCGACCAATTTTCAATATAAGTCAATATATGATTCAATCAGGCTAATTGGTTAAAAATTATCAAACAATTAAACAAACAACACAAACATCAATCAATTAGTGACTTTAACGTTTCAAATTGATAATTTTACTACATACAAAGAAAATCATGTTTTTGATGCCAATTCACAACAAATAAATCTATCTATTTTTGGTTCTCACACCAGTCAATAGGAAATATATAGAAAATCACACCTTCGGAGCACGAACATAAATATTGATGATGCCATGGTCATTATCAACATCATCTCCGGGCGACTAGAGTGTGATTCTATATCCATCCAATATATTAAAACTTCGAATACACGCGGATCAGACGTATACGCAAAATCTTTATATACTGGATTGTCCAACTTAATATAAATAGATAATCAGATACGAATTATTGATTTAAATTTTCAAAACAAAATTGTTTTCATTTGAAAATTATACTCTTCACACTCGTTCTAGGATACTACTGATCCTATCTCTAACGAGTCATCCCATTGGATATTACTAATCCAATTATCTGATGAATTCTTTCGTATGGTTCTAATGTGTCTTGTTCTCTGAGCTTTGTAAACCAAAGCTCTGATACCAACTGTGACGGCAAGGAATTTCGCTCGATCCGAACCAGTCGCTAAACCGACCCAGACCGTTCGAAACGCCCTTTCGTTTGAGAACAGGACAAAATAGAACGCATACAGAAGAACATTTCATAGTATATTACAACAATGCATCAGATTACAAGAATATACAGAGTATAAATGAATATTACACAGAAATATCAGAGATTTAAATTACATTTAAATACATAGCAGCGGAAAATAATACAATACACAACCAGAAGAGATATACGGATACAAAGCTTTCCGGATATCATTCCAGCTGTAAAACCAGGATCCTGTGAATATAAATCTGCAAAACCAAAACTACTAGCTGCCCGTGTCGAAAATAAGGGCACCCAGAGTTTAGGTTAAAACAATAAACTCCAGGTCAGTCATGTGACTGGTGTGAGAACTAAAACAGTTATTAATCTTTATTTTCAAAGTTAGGTAAATCAAGGGACCACGCCGTATAACACGGAACGGGTTTCCTCCCAAGAATACCAGTGCATAGAACAAACAGCGCAATGCTAAATAAAGAAAAATGAAGCTGTTATAAGACCCAGGTCCTATCACACAATGCAACGCAAGCCGGGGGATAGGGTTTTTACCTTATAACAGCCAAAGAATGCTTGATACGTTTAAAACAAATCATTTGATACTATTATAAGTGCATAGTGTATAAAACAACTTCAAATCATAAGTATCAATCATAGGCGGCATAAGCGCCCCATCCCACTATGTCGCCATATATAGGATTACAATTAAAACCGCAAATGTCACGTATTTGGAAATTGGATTTCCGTCTATGAACCGAGGCAAAAGATAGTCCTCAACCGATTCGAGACTGCCTAGCCCGAGTCTCAGGATCAGAACGCATCGACCCTTGGATCGTCAGGGCCGGTCCACACGGAGTGGATTAAAAATGCCTGAGCACTACGTTTCGCCGCCCTTTGGGGCGTAAGCGAGCCAACGAATGACTCCATCGGACCCGGATCGTCCGATCTAACCGAGGCGCCTCGCAACAGCAACAACCACATAAGTCAAACTCGTCAGGGCGTGTAAAACCACTGACGCCACTTCTAGCTAGGAGGAAACGCAGGCCCTCCCTGAGGTCCGTCTCCCGTTTTTGGTTCATACCTGGTGTGAAACACGCGAGGTAAACGTTACACAAAGCTACGCCACAAAGGCCGTGCTTTGATCATCACCACAAGACTTTGCTTTTCAACAGAAGCCTTGATCATTTGCATCTTAGCATGCCACACAGGCAAACCATCCTATGCAACCGATATCAGTCACACAGAATGAAATCCGATGTCAGACACACAGTCCATTTACAAGTCCGTTCTGGGTCTGAACGAAACCGGAGGCACCTAGTACCCCGCATATCCATCGATCTCCAAGTACGTCTGGACGATCACTAACTGTTTCCATCTTCTTGGGTGTACAGCCCAATCAAGATCATCAGTAATTACCCAAACGACGTGAAGACCTCCGGTCTTCGACCATCGTCTTCATCTTCGACTTATCGTCGTATCAGTTACTCAGAATGGGATAAACCCGGTCTTTCCGAATAACTCGCGTATATTTTAAATAAGTGTTACACAAACACAACATACGCCTCATTCCAATTCATTAGTCACTAACCGTAAATTAATCAAGAGAATAATTCCCCAAATATTAACCCCGAAGGCCGAAACCAACATCAGATCAATATCCAGAAAACCATTCTGCTTGGCTAACCGCCAGTTAGTTTCTAAATTTCACATTCAAATCTAATTAAAGATTTAACTATCGCCTGGAGCAAAACTGGTGATACTCCATTCTCGATCTTTTCAATCTAATTAAAGATTCATTAAAACTCCACTTAGTTTTAATCTGTGACTGGGTTAAAGAATCAGTGTCATTTAAAACACGGTTCACGATAAACCCAAAGTCACATCCCATTAATTATCGGGTTAAAGAACAAGTGTTATTTAAAACACTGTTCACGATAAACCCAAAAATCAATATCCATTCAATTCCAATTAAATATTATTTAATTGGTACACTTCATTAAATCTAAATCAAAAGATTTAATCTTTTCTCAGCTGGGTTCAAGAACAGTGTTAGTGAAGACACCATTCACGACAAACCCAAATCACATTCATTAATTATCGGGTTAAAGAACAAGTGTTATTTAAAACACTGTTCACGATAAACCCAAAAATCAATATCAATTCAATTCCAATTAAATATTATTTAATTGGTACACTTCATTAAATCTAAATAAAAAGATTTAATCTTTTCTCAACTGGGTTCAAGAACAGTGTTAGTAAAGACACCATTCACGACAAACCCAAATCACATTCGATATTCAATACAAGGCTCTGAATAGAAAATATATCGGCTTATATTCAATATCAAATTCTACGACTAACAAATGTCGTATTGGAAATAACGATATAAATATATATATCTTTCAAATTTCCATAACAACACCTGTATAATCACGAATTCCAACATCGAAATATTCCGAAGACAATTTCGATTCAAATCCACTCCAATGCAATCATTGGAAATTTTGGTTATTTTCAAAACCCTTTTCAAATTCAATTTATTTATTTAAAAATAAATAGAATTATAATTCTAGTTCAAAACTAGTTCATTTCGATAAAAATCTATTTTTATCTTTTCAAATATGGAGTTTTTCATCCCAATTCTTTCTAAATCATTTCTTATGATTTTACACAAATTATTACTATTTTTAATAATTTTATCAAGGCCTGTACAGTCGATTTCCATCAATGGCCATCGAACTGCACTTACAGCGACCTTTTTCAAATTTGATTTGGACATAATTCCAAATCCAACCGTTAGATTTCTAATTTCTAATATCCGTTAGAAAGCTCTTTTCGATACGAACCCAACGGTTCCGGTTTTAGGAGAATCCGACGGTCGGATCTCCCGTAATGTCCGTTTGAAATAAATGGTCGAAATTCGCGAACTGCCGCGGCGCGTTCTATTCAGGCCATTATATTATATATATAATATATATAATATATATTTCGTCGATTTCTATTTAAAACGAACTATATAAATAGTTTTAAAATCGTTTCAAAACCTATTTCAAATTCCATTTCAATTCTCTTTCAATTCCATTTGAATTCGTTTTCAATTCAATTCATTTCGAAATCGTTTTCAATTCAATTCATTTCGAAATCGTTTTCAATTCATTTTGAATTCGTTTTCAATTCAATTCATTTCGAAATCGTTTTCAATTCATTTTGAATTCGTTTTCAATTCAATTCATTTCGAAATCGTTTTCAATTCATTTTGAATTCGTTTTCAATTCAATTCATTTTGAATTCGTTTTCAATTCAATTCATTTCGAAATCGTTTTCTAAAATCGATATAAATATCGTTCACGTCGAAATGGCGTCAATCTAATCAACACGGCTTCATATATTCCTTTATTTTCAAATATTCTATTTCGAATATTTCTTTTTCAAATATTTCTTTTTCAAAACTGGAATGAGGCCCAATCAATTACCATATAAAATTAATTATATGGATTTTCATACAACACATGTATATAATAGCATTGAAAATAATCAACCATCAACCAAAGTGCACTACACTGTATAAGCATCAAATATAGATATTCAACGCTTATAACAGCCTGTCAATCAATCGATCGACATATTTAATCAATCAGGATGAGTGAACTTCAAATTTCATCCTAACACCCGTGTGGGGTTTCAAACAATCAAACACATATTTTATTTGTGCAGTTAGGCGATGTGTAAAATTTATCGATCCAATCAACGTCATTCAAATAGGTGTACATAAACAAACCGTCTGGTTTGTAAATGAATATTTATTTATTCACATTCACGTTAAAAATTATATTTTTAACGATAACACATTTTATTTTAACATATGAATTTCTATTCAGTTCATTCTTTAAATAAAATGCTATTTTTATTTTTCTAACTTATTTTAGAAAATTTCGACGGCATAACGGCACGATACTAGAAACGGGACAAGGCCTCGCCTTATCCCCGGTCTAGTGAAGGCCCACGCCATTCACACATCAATCAAATCAATTTCATCTCACCCAACAATTCAATTCAAACAAATAATTCAACTAATCTATGCAACCAAACAAACAAGTCCATGGTCTGTGGACGATTGTGTCGGGTGCTACTAAGCACCGTCTGCATCCTAGTATATATATATAACTAGAAAAATAAATTGAAAGGTGAGAAATTCTCACTTATAGCTATCCTAGCTCCACGGCTCTTCATTGGCAGAAGTCTTCGTCGTTTCGCCCTTTTTGAACCTCCGTTGTCCGCTTTCACTACCTATGTAAAAATCGAATTTTTACTTCGCTATTCCATATATAAAAATCGAATTTTTATTTCAAAGTCCAATATATAAAAATCGAATTTTTATTTCAAAGTTCAATATATAAAAATCGAATTTTTATTTCAAAGTTCAATATATAAAAATCGAATTTTTATTTCAAAGTTCAATATATAAAAATCGAATTTTTATTTCAAAGTTCAATATATAAAAATCGAATTTTTATTTCAAAGTTCAATATATAAAAATCGAATTTTTATTTCTAAGTTCAATATATAAAAATCCTATTTTCTTTCGAAGTTCAATATTTTAAAATCAAATTTTCTTTTCGAAGTTCAATATTTTAAAATCAAATTTTCTTTTCGAAGTTCAATATTTTAAAATCAAATTTTCTTTTCGAAGTTCAATATTTTAAAATCAAATTTTCTTTTCGAAGTTCAATATTTTAAAATCAAATTTTCTTTTCGAAGTTCAATATTTTAAAATCAAATTTTCTTTTCGAAGTTCAATATTTTAAAATCAAATTTTCTTTTCGAAGTTCAATATTTTAAAATCAAATTTTCTTTTCGAAGTTCAATATTTTAAAATCAAATTTCACTTTATATAAAATTTCAGTTTTACTTTATATAAAATTTCAGTTTTACTTTAAAAAGAAAATCAGATTTACTTCTAAAACAAAAATCAGTTTTGTTTCTCCTAAAATCGAAATTAGTTTAACGAATTAAAATAAAAAATACGATAAAATACTTACAGTTTTTAGGGTTTAGTCGCCGGAGAATCAGAGGAGGGCTGGGGCGGTGCGGTTCTAGACGAGGAGAGAGAATAGAAGGAGGCGGCGGGGCAGGTGTTGGCGGCGATTGGGGCTTCGCGGTGGTCCTCGGGCGAAGCGCTGGAAGGGGAGAGGAGAGAGAACGGGGAGGACGGTGCGTGAGTGGGAGGTGACAGCGGAGGCGCCCGCGATGGCGGGGCGACGAGGCACTGGCGATCGACAGTCGCCATGTTTTTTTTTTTTCTTTCTTTCGATCTGAAGTATGAATTGAGGGGGGGGGCCAGAGCGGTTTTAAGGGGAGAGAAGGTTTTTTTTTTTTTTTTTTTTTTAATTATTATATTTGGCTAAAAGGTTGACTTTTACATATGACCTCGTAACGAGGCCCACCGCCTGTCGCCCATAGCGTTTCACCCCCATTCCGAACACAATGGGATATGTATCGCACGCTGATTCGATTGTTACAATCAGTTTCCTTTTGAATTTACATTTAAATCACTATATTGAATTTTAAACGTACATTTCAAATTACCGGGGTCACATACTAACTAGAAAAATTCCAGAAAAATATTTTCTAGCTTCGTATTGACGATACGGTCCTAACAAAACCAGTTTCGTCGAATTCTGAGACCGTTTGAAAAATGGCCATTTTCCAGTCGATTAAAATCAACTGAAACGGGTCAAACGCGTTTTCCTTTGCTACGCTCACATATTGATTCGAAAAATTATGAAATTTGGAATCTAGCAATAACTTAACACCACGGACCCAACAAAACTGATTTCGCCGAAATCCGATGTCGTTTGCAAAATTGCTATTTTTAAGGGCCTTATATATATAAAAATATATATAAATTCCACAGCGACTATTTCTAATTTTCAACTGGATATATCTTATCATTTATAAAGTGAAATCTCAGTTTGTTTACTTCGTTGGAAAGATATCGTCAATTAGATCCTAATGTTTTTGGTTTCACTAAAATCCGGATTGTTTTGCTCCCGGTACATTCAATTGAAGTTTGAAATCGAATTATCGAACTACCGCGCCATTTTCAATTCTATTTATAATTATATATAAATATTTATATTCTAACGACGACGCGTATATTATATACGTTCGAATTCTATTCAAAATAAATTTCTCGTCGATATTATTTAAAATAATTCATTTTAAATAATCAAAATTCGCTAAAATTGCCAAAATAAAAATTTTAAACTGGCCCAGATTTTCCGGGTTGTTACACTAGCCTTATCCCCGGTCTAGTGAAGGCCCACGCCTTTCACACATCAATTAATCCATTCATTTCCCCAAACAATTCAATTTCACCAAACGATTCAATTTCACCAAACAATTCAATTTCAAATCAAATCATCTATCTAATCTATGCAACCAAACAAACAAGTCCATGGTCTGTGGACGATTGTGTCGGGTGCTACTAAGCACCGTCTGCATCCTAGTATATATATATATAACTAGAAAATGAAATTGAAGAGTGAGAAATTCTCACAGATAGCTATCCAATCATCTTGACTCTTCTTTTATAGAAATCTTCGCCAATCTCGCCTTTTGTCGCCTTCGTTGCTCGTATCCGCTACATATGTAAAAATCGAATTTTTACTTCGCTATTCAATATATAAAAATCACATTTTTATTTCGAAGTTCAATATATAAAAATCATATTTTTATTTCGATGTTCAATATATAAAAATCATATTTTTATTTCGATACTATATATAAAAATCACATTTTTACTTCGATACTATATATAAAAATCACATTTTTACTTCGATACTATATAGATAAAAATTATATTTTTATCACGCTATTTTTCATATAAAGATTTCGCCTTTTCAAAAACACAGTTTATATTTTCCTCGAAGTAAAAATCATGCTTTTACTTCACTACTCATATCAAAATATCGTCTTTTCACTTTTAAAAAAAATCGTCTTTTCACTTTTTTATGCCTTCTATATAGTAAAGATTATATTTTTACCTCGTTACTATATGTAAAAGTTATGTTTTTACATTGTTAAAAACCATATTATATATATCGTTGTTATATAAGTAAAAATATATAAAATCCTATACTTTTTCTAATCAAAAATCTAACCTTTTCCCCTATACAAAATCAGATTTTTACGCTATGTAATTTATAAAAATGAGAAAACAAAGAAAATAATAAAAACTCACTTTTTCTTCTTGAACGAAAGAGGGGGTCGGAGTTGGTGGGTGTTGTTGATGGGGGAGGCGCGCTAGGGTGTGCGGATGGTCGGGGGTTGGCACCTCAGGCGGCGGTGGGTCCCACTAGGGCTGGAGGGTTCGGTTTGGGGCGGAGGGCTTTGGGAAATCGAGTGGAGAGAGGGGAGGAGATGGGAGGGGAGGCGCGGCGCCGGGCTTCGGGGCGATGGCGGGTCCTCAGGTGGTGCGCGCGACGGTGGGTAGTGGGGGGGGGGGGGAAGCGAGCGTCAGACGAGATCGGGGTTGGGTTTTTATCTTTTTTTTTTTTTTTTTTTTTTGCTTTCGTTCGATCTGAACGAATGACCGGGGGGGGCGTTGACCAAGTGGGTTAGAGAGAGGAAGGGATTTTTTTTTATTTAATTATTTTATTTATCACTAAAAAGCGACTTTTATTTACGACCTCTAAACGAGGCCCACCGCCTGTCGTTTATAGCGTTTTACCCCCATTCCGAACACAATGGGATATGTATCGTAGGTTGATTCGATAGTTTGAATCAGTTTCCGTTAAATTTACATTTAAATTAGTATATTGAATTTTAAACGTATATTTCAAATTACCGGGGTCACATACTAACTAGAAAAATTCCAGAAAAATATTTTCTAGCTTTGTATTGACGATATGGTCCTAACAAAACTAGTTTCGTCGAATTCTGAGGTCGTTTGCAAAATGTCCATTTTTAAGGGCCTGAATTCCATAGCGACTATTCAGAATTTTCAACTGGACATATCTTTTGATTCCCGCTATGAAATTTCGATTCCCCGGATTCGTTGGAAAGATATTATCAATTAGATCCTATTGTTTTTGGTTTCACTAAAATCCGGATTGTTTTGCACCCGGTACATTCCATTGAAGTTTGAAATCGAATTATCGAACTACCGCGCCATTTTCCATTCTATTTATAATTATATATAAATATTTATATTCTAACGACGACGCGTATATAATATATACGTTCTATTATATTCAAAATAAATTTCTCGTCGATATTATTTAAAATAATTCATTTTAAATAATCAAAATTCGCTAAAATTGCCAAAATAAAAATTTTAAACTGGCCCAGATTTTCGGGTTATTACAGCTAACTAATAAAAATCCTATTTTTGTTTGTTTACATTTAGAACACGATTCATGAATTACAATAAAAACATAAAACGTTCATTTGTTTTGAAACCATGTTAACGATAAAATTTACATTTTTATCGTATATATAGAATAGATTAAAAATGTTCATCTATTTGAAATGAAAACATGAAACATCAAAAATCTTATTTTTAATGAAAAGAATCATTCATATGAAAATTGTTCATGTTAAAATAAAAGTGTTGAAAACATAAAAAAATCACATTTATAATGTAAAGAATGATTCATATGAAATTTGTTTATGTTAGAATTGTCGAAAAACAAAGTTATCCTTTTTATTTGTTTTTGTTGAAATGTTAGAAAAAAAATCAAAAAGATTACATTTTTAATGCAATTAGAAATAAATTAAAAAGATTACATTTTTCAATATAATTAAAATTGAAATAAAATGATTACATTTTTCAATGTAATTAAAATTGAAGTAAAATGATTATATTTTCAATATAATTAATATTGAAATAAAAATAACATTTTGGTTAAAGCATAAGTATTGAAATAAGAGATCATATCTTTGGCCAAACTTTATTATTGAACATTTTTGGCCAAAACTTTATTAGTGAAATGAAAATATCACTTTTGTCAAAACTTGACTATTGAATAGAAATTTTCATTTTTGTCAAAACTTGATTACTGAAGTAAAAGTAACAATTTTGTTTACATTTTATATGTAAATAAGAAATTATTTTCAGAAGTTACATAGAAATTGGGTAGATATTTTATTCATGTTTTTCAATGCAAATAAACATAGAAATTAAAAGGTTGCTTTTCATTTGCACTTTTCAATGCAAATATAGCATGAAATAAAATTCATTTTTCTCATTTGCATCTCACAACGCAAACATAACTTGAAAATAAAAAGTACATTTTTATTTGTGTGCGACAACACCAATAAAACTAGAAAATAAAACATATATTTAAAATAAAGTTTTGTTCTTTATTTTGTGTTCAAAAATGTAAACATGTTTAGAAAATAAAGTTTGTACTTCTATTTACATTCAGCCATGCAAATATATATAGTAAATAGAAATTGTTCTTTTATTTGCATTTACCAATGCAAATGTATATTGAAACAAAATTATTCATTTGCATTCACCAATGCGAATACATACAAATATATTGAAAATAAAGTTTATTTCTTTGTTTGCATTTATCAATATATATGCATTGAAATTAAGGTTTATTCTTTTATTTGCATTTATCAGTACAAATATTCAATGAAACTATAGTCTATTTTCTTTATCTATAATTATCAATACAAATGTACACACTTTTATACATTTAATAGAATTTGTTTAAAATATACTTTGAAAATAAATTTTGTTCTTTTATTTACATTCACTAATATATATATATATATATATAATTTTAAAACAAAACTATTCTTTGTTTGCATTCATAAATGCAAGTACTCTTTTAAATAGAATTTGTTTCTTTTATTTACATTCAATAATGTAAATACACTTTGGAAATGAGGTTCTTTTTACATTCACTCAAATATACTTTTAAATAAAAATAAAAGTTACATTTGTTATTTGCATTCCTTGTTGCAAATAAAACCTTAAAATAAAGTTCATCTTTGTTTGCAATTCATTAATGCAAACAAATCATCAGATTGAAAATCATATTCTAGATTTATAATTTTGATATGAATAAAGATTGTTTGAAATAAAGGATAGAATTTAAAAGTTACATTTTAATAACTAAACATTCACATTTTTATCATTAAAGTAAAATAGACAAAAACACCAATTTTGTCTAAATTAAAAGAATGAAACAAAATATAGCATTGGCATATTTTATTAGAATTGAAACACAAATTATTCATTTTTGTAAATTTATATTAGTTAAAACCAATTATTCATTTTTGTTAATTTACATTGGTTAAAAATAATTATTCATTTTAGTCAATTTATACTAGTTAAACCAAATTATACATTTTGTCAGAAATATTCATTTTTGTCAAAATGAATTAGTTGAAGCAATTTATATATATATATATATATGTTTGGCAAAATATATACTTGTCAAGATAGGTTAGTTAAATCAAAATATTTATCATTTTGTCTCATTAGAATTGCCAAACAAAATAACTATTTTTGTTTAGAGTTTAAATTAGCAAAATAGAAATTGTCAATAGAGACAAAGTTATTATGCTTATTCATTCATTGCAATAGAGATATTTTCTTGTCATGGTTATATATTGTGTATTACACTTCCATTCACAAGTTACCCGACTTGTTTATGTGATTGGGACGATAATTTTCACACATCGCCCAAGTGCAAAAATTAGTTTATCATTTGTTTGATGGTTGAAACCCCACACGGGTGTTGGGATGAAAGTTTATATACACTAATCCCAATATTTAGTTGTATGTTGATCGTTGGATCGACAGGCTGCAATGAGCGTTATTATTTAATTTTAACGCTTACACAGTGGAAATTACACTTTGGATGTAGATGGATGATTTTACTATTATTGTCATATATATGATGTGTGTGAAATCCATATAATCCAAATTATATGGTAAATGTTTGAGTCACATTTCGATTCAGGTGTTCTTTTAAATAAGAATATTTTTACATTAGAAATACTTTTTATATAAAGTGCATATATTTTCATAATATATTTTTAATCAACTATATGTTAAAACAAAGAATATTTGTAAAAGATAAAGAATTTGTAATATAAAGAATACTCCTCATTTAGAGTCTTAATATAAAGAATATTTTTATGATTATTTTAAAATATGTCTTTTTAAGATTATTAGCATTTGCAATTATATTTTGTGATATGAAATAAATTGAGATGTGAAGTGAATTTATCGTGGACGATGTTTTAAATGACATTTGTCCTTTAATCCAAATTACATTGAAATTATTATTTGGAACTTATGAATCTATTTTATAGATTTAAAAAGACATTTTCTAAAAATCAAGTTTTTCCAATTTAATATATTAAATTGGGATTAAGTGGAAATTCGATTGGTAATAATCGAAATGGGCTTCTGTAAAGAAGACCGATATTATATGTGAAATTTAAGAGGCTTTGCTTTTATTCCATTTATATTATTAGTATGATACAGAAATCTATATCGATTATGTATTGATTTGATTTCTGTGGAATTCCATATTTTGGAAATTGATTTATAGATTTTATTTTCAGTGTTTATCTTTGATAAAATTAATGAGAATCTTTTAAAACGAATATCTTATTAAAAGAATACTCGGAGTTGGAATGTGGCGTAATGTGTGATTTTTCAATATTTTCTTTTTAATCACAAAATACGCGAGTTATTCAGAAAGATCGGGTTTAACCCATTCTGAATAATCATCACGACGATCAAGAGTCGAAGATGAAGACGGTGATTGAAGACCGAAGGTTTTCACATAGTTGGGATGATGATGATTGGTATCTTGAATTGGGATTGGCCTTCCAAGGCAAGGTATTTAGTAATGATCGTCCAAACGCATTTGGAGATCGACGGACACGTTGTTTCGCTCAGACCCAGAGCGGACATGTAAATGGATTGTGTGTCTGACATTGTATTCATTTCTGTTGTATTTGTTGAACGCTACTGATTATATATTTCTGTTTGGTGGTGAAGAATTTATTCTTTACTTATCACCCTTCTCTTAGACGTATGAGCTTAGAGGTTATATATATATATATATATATATATATATTGGTAGATGATCAATAATAGGGTAGGGTCTGACAATGTGACATGCTAAGATGCAAATGATCAAGGCTTTGTTGAAAAGCAGGCCTTGTGGTTGATGATCAAAGCACAGTCTCCTTAGGCATAGCTTTGTGTATACCGTGACTTCGCGAGCCTCACACCCCGGTATGAGTCAAAAACGGGATATGGACCGTAGGGAGTGCATACGTTTCTTTCTAGCTAGAAGTGGTGTTTGGGCTTTAACACGGCCCGACATTTTACTATGTGGATTTTGGATTGAGGTACCTCGGGTTTTTATAGGCCGGAAGTGGTCATACTATAGGTCCAAAGGGACCGGGAAACGTGTGTTCAGGAATTGCCAATCCACTACCGTTAGGTGGGGACCGGCCCTACCGCTCCAAGGGTTGCCCATAGGTGTGATCCTGAGGCATTTGCTAAAGTGTCTCGAATCGGAAGAGGACGATCCCTAGCCTCGATTTCATGACAGAAAACCAATTTCCAATACCACATCACGGTCTTGATGTAGACTTATATATGGCGACATAGTATATGGTACCTATGCCGTCTAGGATTGATATTATATTTGAATGTTTTAAATATATATATATACACACTAATAATAATATCGTATTTTACGTATCAAGCATCTTTTGACCATTATAAGGTAAAACCCTATCCTCTAGTGTGCGTTGCATTGTGTGATGGGACCTGGGTCTTATAATGGTTTCATTTTTTTAAAAAGCATTGCGTTATTTGACGATTTGCTTTATTTATGCACTGGCAATCCAATGGGGTGAACCCGTTCCGCGTTAGCGGCGTGGTCCCGTGATTAGCCTACTTATTAGATAGGTTAAGCTAAGAATTCTCACACCGGTCCCACGACTGATCTGTAGTTTGTTTCACTTTGCAAACTCGGGTGCCCTCTTTCCACACGGGCAGTCAAGTAGCTTTTTGCAGATATAGTTAAGCAGGATCCTGGATTGAAGTCTGAAGCTTGGTCCAGAATATTGATGGCCTTTCGCTGAGATTAGTTCCGCTGCAATGTATTGAATTTATTGTAAATGTATCTTCTGCTGTATTATTTATTGATGTACTCTGATATATTCTGTACTCTGATGTAACATTTATTATTGATGTTATAAAAGTCTGTGTTGTTCTGATGTGTTGTATGCCCAAAGTTAACGTACGTGGGTTTTGAACGGTCTTGATCGATCTTGCGATCGATTGAGGTCGGGCGAAATCTGGGTCGTTACAGATTTGGATTGTGATATTGCTTTCCAACGCTTGAAAAGGGCTCTGACAATAGCCCAGTTCTGACATTTCCTGATGGAAGCAAGATCTTTACCGTATATACAGATGCATGCGGTACGGGACTAGGCGCTGTCTTGATGCAAGAAGGGAAGGTAGTAGCTTATGGTGGAAGACAGTTGAGAGTACATGAGAAAAACTACTCAACCCACGATCTAGAGTTGGCTGCCATCGTCTTTGGGCTTAAGTCTTGGCGCCGTTATCTCCTAGGTGAGAAGTTTGAATTGTTTACTGACCATAAATCGTTGAAGTACCTTTTCTCGCAAAAAGATCTCAACTTGAGGCAGCAAAGATGGATGGAGTTTCTTGCCTCATATGATTTTGAGATTTCCTATACTCCTGGAAAGGGCAATGTAGTAGCAGACGCCTTGAGTAGAAAGAAGCTGACCTTAAGCCCCCTCTTTGTAGAAAGGCAAAGCTTGGAGTACATTTCCAACTTTGATTTTAGACCCTCTGTCGATCATGTGACTAGTTTGTTAGCATCGCTAGAGGTGCGGCCTACTCTTTTGGACTCAATAAGGACTGCACAACGTGAATACCCTCAGCTAGTTGAAGTGATATATAAGCTAAGTAGGGGTGAGACTTCTAGTCACCTCAATAGATACTCCATCGATGATAAGGGCTGGTTGAGGCGGGATGGAAGATTATGCATCCTACAAGCAAGGGATTTGGTGAAGAAAGTTCTTGAAGAAGCACACCATTCCAAGTTGACCATACACCCCAGTGGAGACGAAATGTACAAAGACCACAAAAGGGTTTTCTTTTGGAATGGCATGAAGAGGGATGTAGCTGAATTCATTTCTAAGTGCATTATATGCCAACAAGTCAAGGTGGAGCAGAAGAAGCCTGGTGGTTTGCTTCATCCTCTAGAGGTCCCACAGTGGAAATGAGATAGCATCTCGATGGACTTTATTGATGGGCTGCCTAGGTCAAGAAGAGGCAATACCAGTATTTGGGTAATAGTGGACAGGCTCACAAAAAGCACTCACTTCATACCCGTTAAGAGTAGAAGGACTGCCTCATCTCTAGCATCCATATATCTTAAAGAGATAATTCGACTCCATGGGATACCCTCCAGCATACTGAGTAACCGAGATCCTATCTTTATGAGCGAGTTTTGGAGAAGTATGCAAGAAGCTGTAGGCACACAGTTATGCTTAAGCACAGCCTATCACCCCCAAACCGATGGTCAGACGGAAAGAGTGAACAGAGTATTAGAAGACCTCTTGAGACTATGCATTCTTGACTTTGGAGGTACATGGGAGGATCATCTTCCTTTGGTGGAATTCGCTTACAACAATAACTACCAAGCCACCATAGGCATGGCACCCTTCGAAGCTTTATATGGAAGACCATGTAAATCACCAACTTGTTGGTGGGAGTCTACAGATAAGCTCATACTTGGACCAGATGTGATTAGAGAAACTTCAGAGAAAGTGGATTTGATATGAAAAAGAATGAAGACTGCCCAAGATAGGCAGAAGTCCTACGTAGATAAGAGAAGGACCGACCTTGAGTTTGAAGTTGGCGACAGGGTTTTCCTTAAAGTATCTTCTTTGAGGAAGGTCGCTCGCTTCGGATCTGCAGGAAAGCTGGCACTGAGATTTGTAGGGCCATTTTCAATCATTGAAAGGATCGGGAAGATGGCTTACAGAGTAGAGCTGCCCGAAAGATTGGCTGGAGTTCAAAATGTCTTTCACGTTTCTCACTTACGAAAGTGCATACATGAGTCTGCGGAAGTGGTGGAACCAAGCATATTAGAGGACGTATAAGTAGAACGAGAGGCGATTGTGAGAAGAGTTCCAACTCGTATCTTGGGTATAGAAGTCAAAAAGCTACGCAACCGCGAAGTCAAACTTGTAAAAGTTCAATGGAGTGACATTGAGGAAGACGCGACTTGGGAGACTGAGGCCAAGATACGCGCAGCCTACCCTTTTCTTTTTTAGGGTACATCTTTGATATCTTTTTCCTTAAATTTGTTCATGCTCGTATCTGTCTTTTTAGTATTTTTCCTCAGTGTTGTTCTCGATCCTTAGGTAGAAACCAATGGATGTAAACATGTATTTGAAACATGCTATGGTTGATGGTTGCAAGTGGTTGCAAGTGATTGCTAGTGGTTGCTCGTGGATGCATATACACACACATTAGGTATTAGATCGACTCAGTCACTTTCATATTGCATATGCATATATGTACTTGTATATGATTAAAGCTTGAAGTGTTATCATGTGGATGTTGCATTTGTATGAATGATTGTGCACTCATGTGAAAGTATGATTAGGGAAGATTGCATACATTATGGACGCATGACACCGACATGACTTGCATTAAGGAGGTCAACTGAATCAGTGGACCGCCTGATTTTGCATTAGATAAGGACATCTACATACACTATGCATATGAACATGAAGCATTAGATGTCTTTTAAGTACAATGGACGCCTGTGTTTGATGGTTGAGTAGATGGACAATTGGATGGTAGGATATACGTTCTTCTTGACTTGAAGATTTCGGGGACGAAATCCTTTACGGAGGGGAGAATGTAACACCCCGTACTTTCGGTAAACATTAAAGTTACTAATTAAAGAATAACTAATTTCAAATGTAAGGATTAAGGGAAATGGGTTACGCCATTGCGTTCGTCTCGGAATTCTGCTTGAGATAGAGTTCGATTTTGCATAAATTGGATTTCGTATGAAGGAGTTATGACCTTCAGAAGATTCAAGAATTTAAATAAACAGTTCAGAATATAGTTCAGAAATTCAAGATTCAAAATCTGGAGTAGAAGCGGGCTAGGTGGGAAACTTCCTGCCCAAGGTCAGGTCGACCAGGAGGTCGACCGGGAGGTCGATCTCCCCGCCATACAGGTCGACCTGAGGGTCAACCTACCCCCTCGGGCAGATCTGAAAACTGATGTGTTCTGACTCCCTACTGAGTCATTAGGGCTGATTTGGTTGTTCTATCTTGTCTGGATGGTCTTGATTGCTTCTAGGTTGATCTGACGGCTCTAAATTAATCAAACTTCTATATAAGTAACCTAAATCTAAACCCTAAGCCACACAAAAATATTCTAGAGTCGTCATGCCGTCAATAGTGAACCTAGAATAGCCGTCATCTCTTTCAACTCAAAGGCAAGATAGAAGCTACATCAAAATCAAATCAAATCTAATCTAATTCAACTAAGAGAATTCAACGATCTACATCAAAGGCGAGCAATTCAGTTTCAGAATACAGATCCCAGAACTTAAGAATTCCTTTTTGGCTGTAAGTGTAGTTACCTTTGAGATGTGAATAAATTAAAGACATGATTTGTAATGAATTGTGAAATAGAATTTGAACCAAGTTATATGCGATGCTGATTCATGTTTATTCATGTCCATTCTATCATGGTTGCCTATGAACTATTGTGTTTTATCATGTTAAATTTGCGATTATGTTGTATGTAGTTCGATGATGAAACTACCATTGTTAAAGGCTTGGCAATGAACCAATGTGTTGTATGTTAAATGGGCGATGACATGTCATGTTGTATAATTTGGTGATGACATCTATATGTTGTATGTCAATTTGGAAATTATGCCATGTTTATGCAAGCTAGGTGATGCTATCATGTTATGAATACATGCAAGTTTACAGGTTAAAAACATGATTATGTAAACCTATATGTTTAGACCTACACTTTATATGTTAGATCCAAATACCTCTATGTTAGATCTATGTTAGCATGATTTAACCCCTATGCAAGTTCACCACTACATGTCTAATTAAGTTTTGGTAGTTCTATGTAAAACTATTATTTTATGATTCATGTTGCATAGATCTAGTTTGCAAGTTCATAATTAAAAGTATATTATGCCAAGTTCATATGACACATCTGTAGTGAGTTCCATATTTTTGTATGATGTTAGAATGTTGCAGGTTCCTATTTTTCCCCTTTTAGTTTATAAGTTAGGCTAAAATGTCGAGCCTAACATTCTATGAAACTTTGTGAACGTACAACGGGGGTAACGTTAGGGGAAAACATGAAACTACATGTAATCGACATATTTGGCTCATAACCATGTAAATGGTGTGGCATTGAAATGGTATAATTTACAAACCAAAAAAATTATGAATTTGATTTAGAAGGAAAGTGGGCCATGACAATAAATTGTTGACAAATTTACATATAAGCATAAAAGGATAAATATGTAAATTTAGAAAAGACGAATATGCCTAACCCGAGGTTAGACTGAGTTGTGGTGTAAAACTTCCCGGAACCGACCGTGTAGGTTGTGCGTCAGTGTAGGTTCCGACGAAGTACGGGCATGCACGTACTCCGGAGTGGAAAAAGCAGGCACTGGGCATCAGTAGTCATACACTGTGCATCTTGAATCGTGTCGGGTTGCCACTATAGGATTTAATACACCCCGTGGTGGGACCAGCACAGGTATCTACCGTCAAGCGAGGGCCGAATGACACATGTGATAAATGCATGCGAGTTGGAGCCGATCGATGTAAGGGGATCATTTCACCATGAACACGTAGTGCTAGTTGGACAAGTATAAGTAGGTGCAGAGAATTAGACATGGGTGCGATGTATATTCGGTTTATCCTGCCTTATATAGTTTTATGTTAGTTTGTTGTTCTGGTACTATCCTATTTTCAGTTTATTCCTATCATGACCTTTTCTTTATTCACACACTAAAAAGTTACTGGACTTACTCAGACTTATGTCTGACCCATTTTTCTTTCGCCTTCTTTTCTTTCGTTCCCCCCCTTAGGTAGCCAGGGAGGGAATAGCTCAGCTTAATTTGGACCGTTCATCTTTCCAAGCTTGAAGACTCTGTGATGTACGGCTTGGAACCTATTATCTTTGGCTATGGCTTTGGACACACTAGACTAGGGGATTTATGCAGTTTTATTTATGTTTTATGCTTATTTATGTTTTAAGCAAGACAGATATTTTGAGGTAATGATTTGGAAGCTGCTTTGAGACAGTTAATGCTTTTGTTATGAACCACGTATGAAATAAATGTTGTTTTCCGCTGCTTATATTTCTGTCTTGTAAATTTTCTGTGTCTTTTACCTATAATGCTCCACCAAAATTAAGGCATTCCCTTTGTGAGTGACCTTAACGGAGATGGGGTGTTTCAGATAACCCAAAACATTTTTGAAATCAATATCTTTTCTTATTTTATAATAGTGTCTAAATACAAGTAGATATCAATCTAGCAGAACGCTTGCTCATCTCACGCTCCGCATATATAGTATACAATCAAAACCGCGGGAGCTTATTGGAGATTGGATTCCGACTATGACAATGTATGGAACCACCTGCTGATAGTGTATCTCTAGAGGGGAATACACTGGGTTCAACAAGAATATCTTGCAACCCGGCCCACACATGACCAACTACTCATTTCGCTTGAGTGTATCAAATGTATATCACCAACGGTTGGGCTCAAACCACCGTTTCCAGAAAGGGACAACATCGATAGACTAAAGAAGCAAAAGGAATTTCTCTAGATAGGTGATTATACACCCTAATGGGAGGACCCATATAGCCATGTTGCCTGCCCGATTTTGTCATTTCCCGGTTGATGAGGCTTGAGGTCAAAGTTATCTTCTAGAACATCTGGTCACCATTCATTTTGAATGCCACATCGTCAGATCCGCTAGATATCACTAATTGACGTCCACAAAAATACTCTAGTTATTTGGCTAGAGAAAAACCATTTCTCCGCCATTAACTATGGTACATTTGAAGAAATCAACGTACGTAATTCCTTTGGAAATAATCTGTCAGACATCCGTCCATACAAGTCATCCAGGAACAGGATGAATCGAAGGTACTCTCCTACTGCATCCAAGGAATCACCCTATAGATCAGTAGTGAGAAGTCGTTGCAATCCGTATTTTCCAACCACGATAGAATCACAGTTTTTCTCTTCTTGCAAGGCAGAGAATGTTAGTGGTTCTTCCATTTATGAAGATCCACGGCCTTCAATGCTCCATCTCGATCATCTTCTAATATCTTTACGTATTTATTGGTCGGAATGGTTTTCGAATATAAATTCGATTCCAGTCTTTCCGTACCAACTATCGTACTGGACAGATTTGATAGTCGATTATTTAACTATCAAAATAAATAGTGATTAAATCATGAAAATCCAATGAGTTCATTGGTTCAGTATTCAGCATCACTTGGCCTTTTAATAAATTTAAAACTCTTAAATACTTCGATATTATGAATATAGTTTTTCGCTTCTTATTTAACATAAGATTTTTCTTTAAACATATTCATTTTTATACTTAGGAAAATCCTATATCATATCTAGTTTTCTATTTTCACTTTCAAAACATTAGCTACATTATTATATAATATTGGGAAATCAATTCAGCCTATTACACATGAAACAACGTTACGAAATATCTTTTATTCATTACTTGAAAACGATAATCCATGCTTATTCTTATAGAATAAACTCATATTTTACATTTCCTTTTTAAATCTCGACAATGTCGTTCTAATTCACGCAACCCCTTTTTAGTTCCACTTTGGAATCCTCATTATATATATTTTCCAAATCTTCATTACACGTTGCATTAATAATTCTGAAATGGATATAATAAATTATTGCTAACTCCTTTTACCATTGCCAACTCATATCCTCTTCAGATAATTTCGATGTCGTTCAAGTTGGGATATTTAAATTACCTGTCGGACCTTGATCAACAACGTTAATATCTTAAGATAGATACCAGTTGTAATCCAAAAACCAATACTTCATTCTAATACCAATACAAACTCCATTTCTATTTTATTCAAAATACGGTTATAGAAAAACCTTCTTGCTCTTTTGAAAGTCTCTTCCTTATTATTCCTTAATTAAATAATTTCCTATAAAATACCACATTTTAACCTCAACCTTTTTAAACCAATTTCATTTTATAATTCGGATTTATTTACCAATCCTACGACCCACTTCTTTTATCAAATTCACTTTTTCCAACTCCATTTCAAATCCTTTCGACCATTTCCGGCTTGAAATTCACATTTCAATTCCTTACTTTTTCTTAATCTCACTATTAAGTAACTTTAATGTAAAATTAATGCTTAACCACCTCACTCCTTCTCATAAACTTCGTTTATATAACTCTGGTTTAATATAAACTCTTCCGTTTTCAATTCCTTTTTCTTAATTCAAATATTAAGTAAACATTTGTTTAAGCTATCGTATACGCTTAAAATTCCTTTTATAACTTTGTTATAAAAATTTGGGTTTTAAATATAAACACGTTCATAACCCTTTCACCATTCAATTTGATTTCATTTCAATTCCGATCACTTTTTAAATGAATTCCAATTAAAAAGTAATTTTCTAAATTATTATTAATTAAATTAATAATTTGCTTTAATCAATAACTACTTCAGTAGTTAATTCTTTTGTTTACTAAAATAAATAGTAATTCCCTTTTTTAAAACTATTAAAATTAAATAATATTCATTAACTATTTTAATTCAAAACACACTAATCTAATAATTAATCCCAACTAAAAATGGTCGATTTAGTCAACCCAAAACTCGGTTATCTCATTAACCGATTCCAATTTATTTTCCTTTTAAATTAATTAATAATATAATTAATTTTAGTAATTCCATTAAATTATTTCTTAACAAAACGATCAAATATTAAATCGTTAGATTAATTTCCTATTCCCATATTTATAAATATGATTTATATCAGAATTAACTTTATAAAATCAATTAATAATTAATTATAAATTCGAATAATAAATATTTATTTCATTTTTATAAAGTTATTTTCAATATAATTTAATTCAAAATCTATATCCAGTTATAAAATAAATTATATAACTTTATCTCTGTCGATTTGCCTGACGGTAAATCAACATTTATAAAACAATTGATTTTATAGACCATATGTTGCCAAATATTCAACCAATATCTCCCATTGGTTTAAACTAAACAGATGTTGAATTTTTAGTTAACAATCAACTATCAAATCAATCATCCCATCAGATCAGTTCATATATGATAATATGAAAATAATATCTTTGAGGAATCCTGTAATAACTCGTAAATTCTGGGCCAGTTTAAAAATTTTATTTTGGCAATTTTAGCGAATTTTGAACATTTAAAATAGATTATGTTAAATAAATTCAATGAGAAATTTATTTTGAAATGAATTCGACATATATATTATATACGTCATTGTTAGAATATAAATAATTATATATAATTATAAATAGAATTGAAAATGACGCGGTAGTTCGATAATTCAATTTCAAACTTCAATTGAATGTACCGGGTGCAAAATAAACCGGATTTTTGTGAAACCAAAAATAATAGGATCTATTTGAGAATATCTTTCCAACGAATCCGAAAAATCGAAATTTAATAGCGGGGATCAAAAGATATGTCCAGTTGAAAATTCGGAATAGTCGCTATGGAATTCAGTCCCTGAAAAATAGCCATTTTGCAAACGACCTCGGATTTCGACGAAACCACTTTTGTTGGATCCGTGATGTCAAGAGATGGCTAGATTCCAAGTTTCATAATTTTTCGAATCAATATGTGAGTGTGGAAAAGGAAAACGCGTTTGACCAGTTTCAGTTGACTTTAATCGACTGGAAAATGGCCATTTTTCCAACGGTCTCAGAATTCGACGAAACTAGTTTTGTTAGGACCGTATCGTCAATACGAAGCTAGAAAATATTTTTCAGGAATTTTTCTAGTTAGTATGTGACCCCGGTAAATTGAAATGCGTGTTCAAATTTAATATATAGAGTTATATGTTGGTTTTAACGGAAACTGATTGTAACGATCGAATCAGCCTACGATACATATCCCATTGTATTCGGAATGGGGGTAAATAGCTATAGACGACAGGCAGTGGGCCTCGTTTAGAGGACGTATGTAAAAGTCAACTTTTCTTGAAATTAAATAATATAAAATTAAAATCTCTCTCCTCCTCTCCTTTATTTCCTCAGCCCCCCTCCCTTTCGTTCATTCTATCAAAAGAAAAGGAGAAAAAAAAAGAATCCCGATGTCGATCCACCCTCCATCGCCGCCCAGGGGCGCGCGCCACCGCACGCCACCATCTCCCCCTCCCCTCCGATGCACCTCCTTCTTCTCCTCCTTCCCCTCCTAAAAACCGCACCCCTCCCTCTCGAAATCCCCAAACCCCCGAGCCGCCGATCCCTCTACCACCTCCTCCGCCTGCTGCGCCGTGGCAGCGCCCTCCCCGACCCCCTCTCCTCTGAAATCTGCACCCCCGACCCCTTCCGACTTCAGGCGACAGCGAAACCCCCCTCCCCCCGTGCGCTGTAAGTTCTTCTTTTCCCTTTTTGTTTTTATTATTTGATTATAATTTCAGTTTAGAAAATGAATGGCATGTTAAAGTTTGTATTTTTAATATGAAGAACAAGTAGAAAAATATGATTTTTGTCATATGAATAGTTATAAAAATATAATCTTTTATATTTTAGAAGTTAAAAAAATAATTTTTATCGCATGTAAAGGTGGAAAATATAATTTTCATATTATATAGATAATAAAAATGTGATCTTTATACGGTAGGATATAAAAAGACGATATTTTTATGTAGTGAAAGACGACATTTTTAAAGTAGAAAAAGGCGAAATCTTTATATTTAAAAAGGCGAAATCTTTATATAGAGAATAGCGTGATAAAAATATAATCTTTATTATATGAGCACCGTTGAATAAAAATAGAATTTTTATCTATATAGTAGCGATGTAAAAATAGAATTTTTATCCATATAGCGTGATTATAAAAATGGGATTTTTATATACATGGCAACAAAGTAAAAATTCGATTTTTATGTATTGAATAGTATAGTAAAAATTCGATTTTTATATATTGAATAACGAAGTAAAAATTCGATTTTTATGTATTGAATAGTAAAGTAAAAATTCGATTTTTACATATGTAGAGAATACGGGCAACGAAGGTGACAAAAAAGGCGAGAACGATGAAGATTTATCTAAATGAAGTGTCGTGGAGTTGGGATAGCTATCTGTGAGAACTTCTCACTCTTCAATTTCTTTTTCTAGTTATATATATATATATATACTAGGATGCAGACGGTGCTTAGCAGCACCCGACACCCGTCATCCACAGACCATGGATGGCTTGTTTGTTTGATTGATGTGTTGTGAAAATTGTTTGTGATGTTGATGTGAAATCGATAATTAATTGTAGATGGTTGAAGTAAAATATTTTATCGTTAAAAATACAATTTTTAACGTGAATGTGAACAAATGAATATTTATAAACAAATCGGCCGATTTGTTTATATAAACTAATTTGACTGATATTGATTGGGTCGATAAATTTTACACATCGCCCAACTGCACAAATAAAAATCTGTGTTTGTTGATTTGAAACCCCACACGGGTGTTGGGATGATATTTGGGTACACTAATCCCAATTATTTAATTGCATGTCGATCGATGGGTCGACAGACTGTGTAAGCGTTGATTATTTATATTTGATGCTTATACAGTTGTGTGGTGCACCTTGGATGATGAGTGATTGTTTATCATTGCTATTATATACATGTGTTGTATGGAATCCATATAATTAACATTATATGGTGATTGATTGGGCCTCATTCCAATCGGGAAAATAATGAATACTATAAAATAAGATTCATGTGTTGACAGTACTCATTTGTTGAGATTAGTCAAGTGTTGAAAGAAATATAGATTCATGTGTTGAATAGAATAAATATTCATTTGTTGAATAGAATAAAGAAGTTTTTTTTGAAAAATATAAAGCCGTGTTGCTTAGAGATGCGTTATTTTGACGCGAACGATATTTATATCGACTTTATTCGTTTTATAATGAATATTGAAAAGTGATTTCAAAATTTAATATTTTGAAATGAAATTCAAATTAAATTAGATCAAAATTCAAATTGAAATTTTATTGAATCAATTTGAAATGAATTCGATTCGAATTGAATAGAAGGTGAATTTGAATTCGAATTGAATAGAAATGAATTCAAATTGAATTAAATTGAAATTGAATTAAAAACGAATTGAAATCGTTTTGAATGAAATTTAAAACGAACTGAAATTGAATTGAAATCAATTTGAAATGAATTCGAGTTGAATTAAATAGAAGGTAAATTCAAATTGAATTGAATTGAAACGAATTAGAATTTGAATTGAATTGAAACGAATTTGAATTCGAATTAAATAAAATTGAAATGAATTCGAATTGAATTGAAATCAAATCGATTTGAAATTGAAGATGAAGTTGAAATTGTTTTTGAAACGAATTTAGAACTATTTATAAAATTCGTTTTAAAAAGGAAATCGACAAAATATATATAATTTATATATATTATATATATAATGGCCTGAATAGAACGCGCCGCGTCGCGGCAGTTCGCGAATTTCGACCATTGACTTCGAATTGACGTTGCGGGAGATCCGACCGTCGGATTCTCCTAAAACCGGAACCGTTGGGTTCGTATCAAAAAGAGCTTTCCAATGAATATTAGAAATTTGAAATCTAACGGTTGGATTTGGAATTATGTCCAAATCAAATTTGGAAAAGGTCGCTGTAAGTGCAGTTCGATGGCCGTTGTTGGAAATCGACTGTACGGGCCTTGATAAAATTATTGAAAATATCTATAATTTGTGTAAAATCATACTATATGAATTGGAAAGAACTGGGATGAAAAATTCCACATTTGAAAAGATAAAAATAGATTTTTATCGAAATGAACTAGTTTTGAACTAGAATTAAAATCAATTTATTTTTGAAATAAATAAATTGAATTTGAAAGTGATTTTAAAAATAATCAATATTCCCAATACGTGGATTGGACGGGAGTTGAATCGAAATTATCTTCGGAATATTTCGATGTTGGATTTCATGACTATACAAATATTGTTATGGGGATTTGAAAGATATATTTTATATCGTTATTTCCTATACGATATTTGTTGGTTTCAGAATTTAATATTGAATATAAGCCGATATATTTTCTATTCAGGGCCTTGTATTTAATATCAAATGTGATGTGGTTTATCGTGGATCGTGTTTTAGATGGCATTGGTTCTTTAACCCAGTTAAAGACAAGATATTGATTTTTGAAAAGATTAAAACTAAGTGGAGTTTTAATGAATCTTTAATTAGATTGAAAGGTGAATAGATTATTTAAATTATCAAATCTGAAAGGTGATCGAGAATGGAGTACCACCAGT
Source organism: Allium sativum (assembly GCA_030737875.1). Classification (NCBI taxonomy): domain Eukaryota; kingdom Viridiplantae; phylum Streptophyta; class Magnoliopsida; order Asparagales; family Amaryllidaceae; genus Allium; species Allium sativum. Next base: position 156,853,332 of record CM060918.1, on the reverse strand, counting down.
TTTGCTCCAAAGCGATAGTTAAATCTTTAATTAGATTTGAACGGGAAATGGTAGTTAACTGTAACGGCGCGATTTTCGACCCTCCGAAAACCGTGTCATTATTGAAAGAAATTAGAAGATGAGATAGAAAAAATAGAAATAATATAATAGAAGAAATAAGAAGTTATCAGAAATCTCACAGCAGAATTTAAAAATACAAATACATTACATCATAGGGTCTGGTACATCATAATACATCAACAACTTACATCATCATAGTACATTTATATAATGATACATCATGATATGGAAATACAAATCTAACTGGATACATAGGTGTAGTTAAACTACTAGACTTGTCCTGCAACTTGAACTTCGTAAGGTTCCATTTGCCTACCTGAATTACTTGTCTACTCATAATAAATATTATGAGTACCCAAGAGTTTAGGGAAAACACAGAAAATAAACTCCGGGTCAGTCAGGGGACTGGTGTGAGTAAACACAGTTAAAAAGATGTAACGGGGGTAGGGAATAAGGTGTCAGGTATTAACCGATTTAATAACTTTCGAAAACTTAAGCCCAATCCATAACTAACATATGGAAAACGACCCTTGTATTTGGATATCAAAACGTTTGATATATTTTACTATAGTATTTATCAAATAAATACCATCTAGTGAATCGCTTGCATCTCACGTTCACGTACATAGAATAAAATCTAAAACCGTCGAGCGCTTATTGGAAATTTGGTTTCTAACTGACAGGGTATGGGAGCACCCACCGATCAGTTTACTCTAGAGAAGATACACTGGGGTTCAACAAGAACATCCTGCAACCCGGCCACACATGACCGTCCACTCATTTAGCTTGAGTGTAACGAATATATTACCACCTCCACGGTTGGGAATGACCCACCGATTACCGAAGGTAACAGCAGTGAAAAATAGATTTAAGAAACAAACGGGAATACTCTAGATGGTGATAATATACCCTGCTTGGGTATGACCCAACTAGCCATGCTGCCTAGCCCAACTATTGTCTTTCTCGGGTTGTGAGGTTTGAAGTCACGTTACCGTTGACGGATTATTCTTCAACGTCTTTGAATATCACACCGTCCTATCTGACAGATCACTCATTTGCTTCCACAAACATATTCCGGGTATAAGGCTAAAGAAACGAATCTCTCCGCCACCCACATAATACACTTATGTAAAGTCGATGTGTAAGATCTGATCGATATACGTTGTCAGACATCCGACTGTTCGGATCTGTTCTGGGATTTAACAGACCGTAGACACTATCTTGAAATAGTCCTTGCATTCTTCTTTGTTATCGATTTCCGGTATGCGTCGTAATATTCGAGTCGAAGTGGAAATGGGAATTCCGGACTCTTAGAAAACGATGAACGAGATATCTTTCATAGTTGATAATTTATTTCAGCTTACTGACTTAGATTCAGTTTGCACATCCTGTTATTTATAGTTTATATAACAGTATATAAAATCTTCTGGTTTATCTCGGATATGGAAAAATATCTTTTATCATTGATCAGTGGACGGTGTATGTCGTACACAAGTTGTTGTATTTATTTCCTTTATTTAAACTTTAAATAAATTGTTTAATAATTTATTTAAATTAAATTATCTTTTAAAACTTAAGTTTCCATCTCGATGAACTTCTTCGGAAAAACTTCGATTCTGGGACCTCACTGTCATCATCACTGTTCCACTTGCCAAAGCCAGTTTAAATAAAAATTCTATTTTTATTTAATAAATTTATTACAGATTATTTATTTAATTTAATTAAACTTGATTTAATTAAATTCTTGGATCTTAAAAATCGTTTTTCTCTTGTATTGCCAACCTTCGAAAACCATGGTGAAACCACTCGATTTTCCTTGCCACACCACCTTGCCAGATCTCGTTTTACCAATCTTCGAAAACCCTGGGTGATCACTCGAAATCCAAGCAGATCCACCGGCGGATCACACGAAATCCAAGTGCCAGACCTCGTGCCAAACTCTTCTTCCCCATTCTCCATTTCTTGCTCTCGAAAATGCTGTGCAACCGTGCACAGTCGTGCACTGCTGTGCACGTGCACGTCCCCATACGCCACCATGCCCTTGCCGAACCACCACCCACAAATCCCGTTGCCTTCACTGATCAACTCTGACCAGTCGCCACCACCATCCATCACCTCCTCCTCGAAATCACCTTCCCACCTTTGTTTACAGAAAACTGCTTCGAAACGCTCCACCTAAACCGACCTCGTCTGACCATCTCCGATCACCTGGAGGTCTCGCGCCACCTCCGATAGCTTCCTCGACTTCCGACGCTGCTCCTCCCCAATTCCTAGTCCACTCGATCAAGCGGGGGCCCCACACGACCTCTTCAAATACTCGAACCCATTTTGCTTTCAAAAGTGTAAATCGAGCTCGTTAGCTCAATCCACTCGCTGGAAAAATCAATTGGTATTTTTCCTATGATCGTCGAAGTCTCACGCTTCTCCACGCTCCACACCTTGGCATTCAACAACGTTGATCGTCGGAATTTGGCAAAAGTGCCATTTCCGTCCATCTCGACTTATCTACCCAAACCCAACGTTTAAAATCTTGAAAACACTTTTAAAAATCATCGTTTTGCTTGTTGATTACATTCATATCTCTGTAATTCAATTCTACGATGTTTGAAAATTCGGTGATTTAGTTTGAGACAGAGGATAAAACTGTTCTCTGCTGTTCTTGGGTTTTTTCCAAAGCAAGTTCTTCATGCTTAATACTTTCGAAATGGTTGTAGATGTTTTAGTATACATATTACTACTGAATATACTTGTATAGTTGGTGTCTTGAGATCATCAGGTGTAGTTGCAATTAACAGAGGTGTTTGTTCTTGACAGCAGTATTTCTTTTTGATCAAGTTTAAAAGATGAACTCATTACTTAATCTATGGTGACTTGTAAACATGGTATACTGATGATATATACTTGGTGTTCTAGTATCTACAAGGTTGATATAAACATGATATACTGGCATTGATATATATGAACATGGAAGCATCCAGAAACTGTTTACATTAAACTTGAAATCAAACATGACTTAAGTGAGGTTTACTCACCGATTAAAAACTCCTGAATTATTCTAGCTTGAAGGTGATAAACTCTCAGCAACAACTTCTATTTTCGTAAAGGAGAAAGCATGCAAATGAACGTGTATTTATAGGCAAGGACTCACACAAATGGATCTTCTACTTTATGCTTTTTAACAGTAAACAGCCACATCCTCTACCTATCCTTTCTCTCTCATTCGAATGGCCACTAAATGTTACAGCAAAGTATATGTACTCTTCACCGAAAATACTTCTTACCAACCCTCTTTGGTCTCTCCTAAGTACAGGAGAATATGTTTTGCATTAAATGCAAAGCTTGCTTTCATTTAATGCAAGACTCAACCCTTCCCATCAAAACTCAAGAGAATGCTTTCCCTTACTTGGATATTTTTGTTTGCATTCTTACTTTGCCGCAGATATCATGTGCAGGGGAATTATGAGATAGTTAAGTCCTAATCTACACCTTAATGATGGGTTTGCTTAGCCTTGTTTGCTTTTGGTTTAACTCTCTTGTTTTGTTGCTACTATATTTGGTGTATATAAGCTTATATATCCATGTTTTTGGCCGTAGCATATGTATATAAATATATATATTTATATATATATATATGCTTTTTTCCATGTTATACTTATATATATATAATATATATATATAAGTGTTAATCCCCTTTGTTAAAACATAGATATGTACATAAGTGTTTTAACTCTTTAACTTGTATGGTTTTGCTATGTGAATGACACTTATCCATGCTAGTTGTAAAATAGGATTTGTCACTCTAGTTTGTGTTGCCACACTTCTCATACTTCTCTGTGTTATGAATAGTGTTACTAATTGTTGCTTATGTATGTTGTAATATTAAACATTATACATACCTTATATATATCAAGTTCTAGTGCAAATCATATATGTATATACATACATATAAGTGATTATTCACATTTATATTGGTTGAGTTCTCTAGATACATTTTAATTTCCTTATTAAAATGAATATCAGACTCTTGAAAAATCCAGCCATTACAGACTACCCCACTTAAAAGAATTTCGCCCCGAAATTACATAAGAAAGATAGAAAGTTTCCAAAAGAAAATATTTCATAAACTGATAGCTTTAGTACACATACACATACGACTAGTTCTATAATACTAGTCTCGATACATACAAAATACTAGACTTGACTACTCAAGTTCTAACTGCCCCAAAATATACATACGTAACTATCCTCCTCCAGTCTCTGTCCTACTACTCGTCGTCAGAGATATCTATTACCTCTACGACCTCTTCGTCATCAGATATATTAAGGACCTCAACTACATCTTCTGCATCAGTCTCCTCCTCGTCATCCTCTATATGAATCAGACCCGCTGGTGGTATTAAATACAGCCTCACCACGGGATATCCAAACTCACCGAATACTTGTACTCCTCCTCCTGCCACACGAAACTCTACGAGAACTTGTTCCAATCTGTTCCATATTTCTATCCTTTGGGCTACCAGCTCTTCTTGCTGGTTTCCTGTAGCCATGACTGGGGTTTCTGGGACAATGACTGGGGTTCCCGGGAAAATGACTGGGGTTCCCGGAACAACTTGGTCTTCTTCTTCCTCAAATTCTTCTTCATAATCCTCTTCATATTCTTCCTCATATTCTTCTTCATCGCCACCCTCATCTCCTTCACCATAACCGTCAACACTTTCACCTTCTTCTATCGCTTCATCCTCATCAGTAAAGTCTTGGTGTCCTTCATGTTGTTCCATTGGTCCGTTCATGCCCTGCACTGATCCTTCTGATGATATGTGTGTACCTTCGTCGTCGATGGGTGATCTCTCTCGGTTGTTGTCGGAATCCCCTATCCTTTGTCTCTTTGCTTGTAGCATAAGGAACTGGAGTGGTGTCAACCTCTTTCTTGCCGTGGTCTTCCATACTGGTGCCATCTAACAGTAAACAAGAAAATAGAACTCATCAGTGATGTAAACATACCAGAGAGTCCATAAGTCCAAATAAACTGAATCTATAACACACATATGCAAATGCTCACGGAAATGTAGAAATCGAAATTTTCTTACATTTTAACCATACCAAAGTAAATCATACCTAACCCATAGGAAAATCTGGGTATAATTTCTTTATCTGCTTCTCGGTCTCCCATGTACAGTCTTTCGGGTTTTCGCTCCACTGGATCTTTAATAGCCTCACTACTTTGTTGCGAAGTTGCTTTCCCTCTCGGTCAACAATACTGAATGGATGTCTGATCACTGTCAAGTCTGGCTCAATCTCTATCTCTTGCTGAACAGAGGGTTCCAGAATTAATGATGGATTGTGCATGCATTTTCTCAAGTGTGATACGTGAAATACGTTATGAATTCCCGCCATATATTCTGGTAATTCAACTTTATATGCTTGAAAACCGATTCTCTCTAAGACACGGAAAGGTCCAACATATCTCGGTGCTAACTTTCCATATTTCCCAAATCTTACTACTCCCTTCATTGGTGAGACCTTCACAAAAACTAGATCCTCTATTTCGAATACTAAATCTCTTCTCCTTTGATCGGCATAGCTTTTCTGGCGATCCTGGGCTTCTTTCATCCTCAGCTTCACTAATTCCACTTTCTCTGCCGCCTCTCGTATCATATCCGGACCAAGTACCAATTTGTTTCCGGACTCTACCCAACATGCAGGCGCTTTACAAGGTCTTCCATATAATGCTTCATATGGTGCCATTTGTATACTTGCCTGATAATTGTTATTATACGAAAATTCTACTAGGTGTAAATGATCTTCCCACGATCCTCCAAAATCTAAAATACACGCTCTTAGAAGATCCTCCAATACACGATTAACTCTTTCCGTCTGACCGTCCGTTTGAGGATGGTAAGCTGTGCTTAAATTTAATCTAGTTCCCAACGTTCTCTGCAAAGCTTCCCAAAATCTACTTGTAAAAATGGCATCTCTGTCGCTTACAATGTTCGTTGGAATACCGTGCAGTCGTACTATCTCTTTCATGAATACTTCGGCTAATGTTATGGCAGTGCGCGTTGGTTTCACTGGAATAAAGTGCGCACTCTTAGTTAACCGATCTACGATTACCCAAATCCCTTCGTAGCCTCTCCTTGTTCTTGGCAAACCATCGATGAAGTCCATCGATATCATTTCCCACTTCCAGTTGGGGATCTCTAATGGCCGTAATAGTCTAGCAGTCTTTTGATGGTCTCCCTTGACTTGCTGACAACATAGACACTCATTTACGAAAGTAATGATATCTTTATTCATTCCTGACCACCAGAATACTCGTCTCATATCATGATTCATTTTATGAATTCCTGGATGGATGCTCAACTTTGATGCATGGCATTCTTTTAAAACTTCCTGTCTTATCCCATCCACATCAGGTACGCATAATCTGCCGTTTATTCTCAATACTCCTTGATTGTCCAACTCGAAGTCAGTCTCTTTTCCGTTTGTGACTCCTCGAATAATCTTTTCCAGTTTGGCATCCCTTTCTTGATTACTCATTATCCTTTCTTGGAGAGTCGGGGTGACTTCCAAAAGTGATAATACCGCATTTCTACTCAAGGCATCTGCCACTACGTTCGCTTTTCCCGGTGTATAAATGATATCTAAGTCATATGCTGCAAGAAATTCCAACCACCGCTGTTGTCTTAGATTTAAATCTTTTTGAGTAAACAGATACTTCAATGATTTATGGTCGGTGAAAAGTTCGAATTTCCCACCTAGCAGATAATGTCTCCATATCTTCAATGCGAAAACAACTGCCAATAACTCCAAGTCGTGAGTTGCGTAATTCATCTCGTGAATCTTTAACTGCCTACTTGCATACGCAATCACTTGTCCCTTCTGCATTAACACCGCTCCCACTCCCCTTCTACAGGCATCGGTGTAAACAGTAAATTCGCTCGTTCCATCGGGAACAGCTAATACTGGTGCTTCCGTTAATCTTTCTTTTAGTTCTTGAAACGATTTTTCACACTTTGGGTCCCAAATAAACTTTTGGTCCTTCTTTGTTAACTTGGTCAGATGTGACGATATTTTGGAGTAGTCTTGGATAAATCTTCGATAGTATCCCGCCAGTCCTAGGAAACTACGAATATCTGTTGGTGTTTGAGGTCGTTTCCATAGTTGTATTGCATTTACTTTAACTGGGTCTACTGATATCCCATCACCGTTTACTATGTGCCCCAAAAATCTCACTTCCGATTTCCAAAAGTGGCATTTTGAAAACTTTGCCTTCAACACGTGTTTTCTTAGAGTTTCTAGCACTACTCTAAGATGACCACGATGCTCTTCTTCGGTTTTTGAAAAGATTAAAATATCGTCAATGAAAACGAGAACGAATTTATTAAGAATATCCCTAAAGACTCTGTTCATCAGATCTACGAAGAAGGCTGGTGCGTTGGTTAGTCCGAATGGCATAACCAACCACTCATAAAAGAAATCCGGGCCTCTGAATGCTGTTAAAGGAATGCAATCTTCAGAAATTCTCAATTGGTGAAATCCCGTTGCTAAATCCATCTGGGAGAATACCGTTGCTCCGTATAATTGGTCGAAAAGATCATCAATTCTAGGTAATGGGTATCTATTTCGGATGGTTACTTTATTTAATTCTCGGTAGTCTACACACAGTCGTAAGGATCCATCATACTTTACTACAAAAACTACTGCAGAGCCCCAACTAGAAAAACTAGGTCGGATTAAGCCTTTACTCAGCAAATCCCGAGTTTGTTTCTCTAATTCCTGAACTTCCTTGGGAGCCATCCGTCTCTTTGGTTGAATCATTTGTCTAGCTCCTGGGACTAAATCAATTCGGAATTCAATTTCTCGATGCAGAGGTAAACTTTCGACTTCCTCGAATACGTCTTTAAATTCTCTTACTACTTCCAACGTGTCGAGACTTTCTTGAGGTGCTTCTAAAGCGTATAGAAAACTACACGTGTGAATTCCCGGTTTCCCACACGTTATTCTAGCTTTTCGCTCTAAGCTAGTTATAAGGGTTATGATTTCTCTATCACATTTTATCTTGGCTTGGAATTTGCTTAACCAGTCTAATCCAAGTATAAAATTGAAACTTTTGAAGTCTAGAACATAGAAGTCAAATCGAAAAGAGTGTGAGAGATATAAGAGAGTTATATCCTCACAACACATTTTAAGCTCAGTTTTTCCCCCTATGGGGTTTGATACGCAAATGGGATTTGGTGATATAATTGGTTTAAGGTCAAACCGATCTATGGTTTCGGTTGAAATAAAACTGTGTAAAGCACCGGTATCAAATAAAACACGAAGGTAAATTCCATTAAACTGTAAAGTACCTTCCAGCACTCCCTTCCCTTTCACATTCTGAGAAGTAGACGGTTCATCTTTGATTGTAAAAACCCTAGGCTGTGGTGCCCTCTTCATCAATGGACAGTCTTTCACCATGTGTCCTGGTTGCTGATAGTTGAAACAGAGGTTCTTCACTACCATCGCGTTTCTTTGATTCTGGTTCTGGTTCTGGTTTTGGTTCTGATTCTGTTGCTGAGGTTTGACTTGTTGCCTCGGGTATTGCTGGGGTTTCTGTTGCTGTTGTGGGTATTGCTGGGGTTTCTGGTTCCCCTTTTGTTTACAGAAATGTGCAATGTGTCCCTTCTGCTTGCAGTTGTGACACACTACATTCTTAAATTTACCTTCCACGGTCTGTTGCCCCGTCTTAGCTGGGCCCTGATTAGCATTCCAATCTGGGTTGACCTTTCTTTTCATGGCATTCACCCCACTCGTCTCCCCAGCCTGGATCCTCGTTCCTGGTTTCTTGGTATCTAGTGCCTCATATCTGAGTGCTAGGTCCACTAGTTCCACAAATGGATCCTTCAAATGTCCCATCATCCTTCCTTGCAGATTGTCTCTAAGACCAGCCACAAACATCTCGTTCTTTTTCAAAAGAGTATTTATCAGTTCCGGTCCAAAGATTGAAAGTGCGTTGAACTGGTTTTCGTACTCAGCGACAGACATGTTGTCCTGCTTTAAGTCAATGAAGTCTCGGTACATCCTGGTCCTTCCAGTAGCAGGTAGATACTGACCTTCAAAAGCTTCTTTGAACATGGCCCAAGTAAAGTTTTCCTCAGGGGTGTTGGCAGTCTGGGCATCCCACCATATTGCTGCGGCTCCTTCCAGATTCCATGAAGCTAAGAGAAGCTTATGCTCGTCATCCAACCTCAGTCCTTTAAAAATCTTCTCACATGATCTAATCCATGCTTGGACTCCGACCAGTGATTCAGTACCTCTGAAAATCCTTCCTCCCAGAGTTGTGTAATTCTTACAGACCATAGCAAAGTTAGGCTGAGTTGGTGCTCGGATTACTTCAGTAGTATCCACTTGGGTCTGGTTAACAGTGTGTCCGTTTGTCGTAGTTGCTCCGCTTGCTCCTCGGCCTCTTCCTCCACGAGAACTCATTTTCAACTCCCTGAGTACACGGATTGAAAATTAGTGACTCATCGGAAAAATATGTCAAGGGATTACCTAAGTAACTACGATCTACCTATATTAAAATATAGTTTTTAGTAGAAATACGCTCTCTCACTATTCCAAAGCCTAAATGTTTCCGAAGAACATAGGCTCTGATACCAACTGTAACGGCGCGATTTTCGACCCTCCGAAAACCGTGTCATTATTGAAAGAAATTAGAAGATGAGATAGAAAAGATAGAAATAATAGAATAGAAGAAATAAGAAGTTATCAGAAATCTCACAGCAGAATTTAAAAATACAAATACATTACATCATAGGGTCTGGTACATCATAATACATCAACAACTTACATCATCATAGTACATTTATATAATGATACATCATGATATGGAAATACAAATCTAACTAGATACATAGGTGTAGTTAAACTACTAGACTTGTCCTGCAACTTGAACTTCGTAAGGTTCCATTTGCCTACCTGAATTACTTGTCTACTCATAATAAATATTATGAGTACCCAAGAGTTTAGGGAAAACACAGAAAATAAACTCCGGGTCAGTCAGGGGACTGGTGTGAGTAAACACAGTTAAAAAGATGTAACGGGGGTAGGGAATAAGGTGTCAGGTATTAACCGATTTAATAACTTTCGAAAACTTAAGCCCAATCCATAACTAACATATGGAAAACGACCCTTGTATTTGGATATCAAAACGTTTGATATATTTTACTATAGTATTTATCAAATAAATACCATCTAGTGAATCGCTTGCATCTCACGTTCACGTACATAGAATAAAATCTAAAACCGTCGAGCGCTTATTGGAAATTTGGTTTCTAACTGATAGGGTATGGGAGCACCCACCGATCAGTGTACTCTAGAGAAGATACACTGGGGTTCAACAAGAACATCCTGCAACCCGGCCACACATGACCGTCCACTCATTTAGCTTGAGTGTAACGAATATATTACCACCTCCACGGTTGGGAATGACCCACCGATTACCGAAGGTAACAGCAGTGAAAAATAGATTTAAGAAACAAACGGGAATACTCTAGATGGTGATAATATACCCTGCTTGGGTATGACCCAACTAGCCATGCTGCCTAGCCCAACTATTGTCTTTCTCGGGTTGTGAGGTTTGAAGTCACGTTACCGTTGACGGATTATTCTTCAACGTCTTTGAATATCACACCGTCCTATCTGATAGATCACTCATTTGCTTCCACAAACATATTCCAGGTATAAGGCTAAAGAAACGAATCTCTCCGCCACCCACATAATACACTTATGTAAAGTCGATGTGTAAGATCTGATCGATATACGTTGTCAGACATCCGACTGTTCGGATCTGTTCTGGGATTTAACAGACCGTAGACACTATCTTGAAATAGTCCTTGCATTCTTCTTTGTTATCGATTTCCGGTATGCGTCGTAATATTCGAGTCGAAGTGGAAATGGGAATTCCGGACTCTTCGAAAACGATGAACGAGATATCTTTCATAGTTGATAATTTATTTCAGCTTACTGACTTAGATTCAGTTTGCACATCCTGTTATTTATAGTTTATATAACAGTATATAAAATCTTCTGGTTTATCTCGGATATGGAAAAATATCTTTTATCATTGATCAGTGGACGGTGTATGTCGTACACAAGTTGTTGTATTTATTTCCTTTATTTAAACTTTAAATAAATTGTTTAATAATTTATTTAAATTAAATTATCTTTTAAAACTTAAGTTTCCATCTCGATGAACTTCTTCGGAAAAACTTCGATTCTGGGACCTCACTGTCATCATCACTGTTCCACTTGCCTAAGCCAGTTTAAATAAAAATTCTATTTTTATTTAATAAATTTATTACAGATTATTTATTTAATTTAATTAAACTTGATTTAATTAAATTCTTGGATCTTAAAAATCGTTTTTCTCTTGTATTGCCAACCTTCGAAAACCATGGTGAAACCACTCGATTTTCCTTGCCACACCACCTTGCCAGATCTCGTTTTACCAATCTTCGAAAACTCTGGGTGATCACTCGAAATCCAAGCAGATCCACCGGCGGATCACACGAAATCCAAGTGCCAGACCTCGTGCCAAACTCTTCTTCCCCATTCTCCATTTCTTGCTCTCGAAAATGTTGTGCAACCGTGCACAGTCGTGCACTGCTGTGCACGTGCACGTCCCCATACGCCACCATGCCCTTGCCGAACCACCACCCACAAATCCCGTTGCCTTCACTGATCAACTCTGACCAGTCGCCACCACCATCCATCACCTCCTCCTCGAAATCACCTTCCCACCTTTGTTTACAGAAAACTGCTTCGAAACGCTCCACCTAAACCGACCTCGTCTGACCATCTCCGATCACCTGGAGGTCTCGCGCCACCTCCGATAGCTTCCTCGACTTCCGACGCTGCTCCTCCCCAATTCCTAGTCCACTCGATCAAGCGGGGGCCCCACACGACCTCTTCAAATACTCGAACCCATTTTGCTTTCAAAAGTGTAAATCGAGCTCGTTAGCTCAATCCACTCGCTGGAAAAATCAATTGGTATTTTTCCTATGATCGTCGAAGTCTCACGCTTCTCCACGCTCCACGCCTTGGCATTCAACAACGTTGATCGTCGGAATTTGGCAAAAGTGCCATTTCCGTCCATCTCGACTTATCTACCCAAACCCAACGTTTAAAATCTTGAAAACACTTTTAAAAATCATCGTTTTGCTTGTTGATTACATTCATATCTCTGTAATTCAATTCTACGATGTTTGAAAATTCGGTGATTTAGTTTGAGACAGAGGATAAAACTGTTCTCTGCTGTTCTTGGGTTTTTTCCAAAGCAAGTTCTTCATGCTTAATACTTTCGAAATGGTTGTAGATGTTTTAGTATACATATTACTACTGAATATACTTGTATAGTTGGTGTCTTGAGATCATCAGGTGTAGTTGCAATTAACAGAGGTGTTTGTTCTTGACAGCAGTATTTCTTTTTGATCAAGTTTAAAAGATGAACTCATTACTTAATCTATGGTGACTTGTAAACATGGTATACTGATGATATATACTTGGTGTTCTAGTATCTACAAGGTTGATATAAACATGATATACTGGCATTGATATATATGAACATGGAAGCATCCAGAAACTGTTTACATTAAACTTGAAATCAAACATGACTTAAGTGAGGTTTACTCACCGATTAAAAACTCCTGAATTATTCTAGCTTGAAGGTGATAAACTCTCAGCAACAACTTCTATTTTCGTAAAGGAGAAAGCATGCAAATGAACGTGTATTTATAGGCAAGGACTCACACAAATGGGTCTTCTACTTTATGCTTTTTAACAGTAAACAGCCACATCCTCTACCTATCCTTTCTCTCTCATTCGAATGGCCACTAAATGTTACAGCAAAGTATATGTACTCTTCACCGAAAATACTTCTTACCAACCCTCTTTGGTCTCTCCTAAGTACAGGAGAATATGTTTTGCATTAAATGCAAAGCTTGCTTTCATTTAATGCAAGACTCAACCCTTCCCATCAAAACTCAAGAGAATGCTTTCCCTTACTTGGATATTTTTGTTTGCATTCTTACTTTGCCGCAGATATCATGTGCAGGGGAATTATGAGATAGTTAAGTCCTAATCTACACCTTAATGATGGGTTTGCTTAGCCTTGTTTGCTTTTGGTTTAACTCTCTTGTTTTGTTGCTACTATATTTGGTGTATATAAGCTTATATATCCATGTTTTTGGCCGTAGCATATGTATATAAATATATATATATATTTATATATATATGTGCTTTTTTCCATGTTATACTTATATATATATAATATATATATATAAGTGTTAATCCCCTTTGTTAAAACATAGATATGTACATAAGTGTTTTAACTCTTTAACTTGTATGGTTTTGCTATGTGAATGACACTTATCCATGCTAGTTGTAAAATAGGATTTGTCACTCTAGTTTGTGTTGCCACACTTCTCATACTTCTCTGTGTTATGAATAGTGTTACTAATTGTTGCTTATGTATGTTGTAATATTAAACATTATACATACCTTATATATATCAAGTTCTAGTGCAAATCATATATGTATATACATACATATAAGTGATTATTCACACTTATATTGGTTGAGTTCTCTAGATACATTTTAATTTCCTTATTAAAATGAATATCAGACTCTTGAAAAATCCAGCCATTACATTAACTTTACCGATAACACCGTGGTGTTAGGAATGGAGTATCACCAGTTTTGCTCCAGGGGATGAATAGGTTGGGATTGGGAAATAAAATAAATAATTACTTCGGTGTGGCTCGCTAATCCCAACTTGTTTGAAGTGATACCCAAAGGAAGATTAAAGAATAAATTTAGAAGAATTTATCTTGGATAAAATTAATGGGAACCTTTCCCTAAGAATGGGGTTTTGTGAATAAAAGAATATTCTGAATTGGAATGAGGCGTTTGTTGTGTTTGTGTAACATTTGTTTATCATATACGTGGGATATTCAGAAAGGCCGGGTTTATACCCATTCTGAATAACCGATTCGACGAGATGTCGACGATGAAGATGATGGTTGAAGACCGGAAGTCTTCACATCGTTTGGGTGATTACTGATGATCTCGATTGGGCTGTACACCCAAGATGAGGGAAACAGTTGGTGATCGTCCAGACGTACTTGGAGATCGATGGATATGCGAGGAAAGTGCCTCAGGTTTTGTTCATACCCAGAACGAACTTGTAAATGGATTGTGTGTCTGACATTGGATTTTATTCTGTGTTGATGGTTTCATAGCATATTTTGATTAATGACAAGAAGGAGCTTCATGATCGACAAAAAGAAGAATCGATGTTTTCGTAAGTTAGAGGTTGATTATTTAGAGTTATAAATGTTAAAATCTATCCTCAAATAATCATACTCCTCATCATTTTTGAATATATACATAAATACACATTTTCTGTGCAAATTGACAAAAACCTGTCGACCTACAAAAAAATCCTGTTGACCTTTTTCAAGACAGAGACATAACCTGTCGACCTACAAAAAAATCCTGTCGACCTACAAAACCTGTCAACCTACAAAAAAAATCCTATCGACCTACAAAAAAATCCTGTCGACCTACAAAACCTGTCGACCTACAAAAAAATCATGTCGACCTACAAAACCTGTCGACCTATCTTTTTCAACCTGTCGACCTCTTTCGGGAAAAATGCACAGCAAATGTCCATTCATGAATATAACGTATATATATATATATATATATTCAAATACCTGTCTACCTATCTTTTTCGACCTGTCAACAACTTTTCAAACAGCAAGCAACCTTTCGAAAAGTCATCTTCTTTCATCAAGAGATTTATCCATTTCTCTTCATCAAAAATCATCATTATTCATTGCAACTCTTCATCAATGATTACAACTCCTCATTCACTATAAATACATCTTGAATCATCATCCAAATAACTGATTCTTGCTCCAATTTCTGATCTTACTTTCTGAATACTCTTGCATTCTAAAAGCTCCCAAATTCAAGTTACTTATTGAATTCTTGATAATATTTCTCATATCTTGATTCAACAAGCAACTAACTTCCTTCAAATCTTCGCATTCAATTCATATACTTGAGGATAAGATTATAGGAAGGGTGTACTCAATTATTGACTAATCATTGTTGAAACAAGAACACATTCAGAAGTCAAACTCTTGTAATTGTTGAAGTCCTGTGTGGGTAAGCTTGTAGCCCGTGAAATCAAGTGGGTAAGCTTGTAGCCCGTGAAATCAAGTGGGTAAGCTTGTAGCCCGTGAAATCAAGTGGGTAAGCTTGTAGCCTGTGAAATCAAGTGGGTAAGCTTGCGGCCCGTAAATCAAGTAGTGTTGTGAACCTGTTCCTCCGGGTGAAGAGAGGGTGTTGCTTAGTGGAAATTCCGAAGAGGAGCTTTGTGACTGAACGTAGGACGGGAAGTCCGAACCAGTATAAAATTCCTAGTGTTTTTACCTTGCTTTACTTTATCTTATTGCTTGTGTGTGATTTATCTTTCTAGATCATATTTATTTACATAGCTATTGTATAATACAAATTATCATATCATATTCCGCATTGCCATATTTAAAGATCCTGCATAAGTCGTGCACACCGACTTTTTTCATTGGATCTTTAAATATGGCAATGCGGAATATGATATGATAATTTGTATTATACAATAGCTATGTAAATAAATATGATCTAGAAAGATAAATCACACACAAGCAATAAGATAAAGTAAAGCAAGGTAAAAACACTAGGAATTTTATACTGGTTCGGACTTCCCGTCCTACGTCCAGTCCCAAAGCTCCTGTTCGGAATTTCCACTAAGCAACACCCTCTCTGCACCCGGAGGAACAGGTTCACAACACTACTTGATTTACGGGCCGCAAGCTTACCCACTTGATTTCATGGGCTACAAGCTTACCCACTTGATTTCACGGGCTACAAGCTTACCCACTTGATTTCACGGGCTACAAGCTTACCCACTTGATTTCACGGGCTACAAGCTTACACTTAGGACTTCAACAATTACTAGAGTTTGACTTCTGAATGTGTTCTTGTTTCAACACTGATTAGTCAATAATTGAGTACACCCTTCCTATAATCTTATCCTCAAGTATATGAATTGAATGCGAAGATTTGAAGGAAGTTAGTTTCTTGTTGAATCAAGATATGAGAAATATTATCAAGGATTCAATAAGTAACTTGAATTTGGGAGCTTTTAGAATGCAAGAGTATTCAGAAAGTAAGATCAGAAATTAGAGCAAGAATCAGTTATTTGGATGATGATTCAAGATGTATTTATAGTGAATGAGGAGTTGTAATCATTGATGAAGAGTTGCAATGAATAAAGATGATTTTTGATGAAGAGAAATGGATAAATCTCTTGATGAAAGAAGATGACTTTTCGAAAGGTTGCTTGCTGTTTGAAAAGTTGTTGACAGGTCGAAAAAGATAGGTAGACAGGTATTTGAATATATATATACGTTATATTCATGAATGGACATTTGTTGTGCATTTTTCCCGAAAAAGGTCGACAGGTTGAAAAAGACAGGTCGACAGGTTTTGTAGGTCGACAGGATTTTTTTGTAGGTCGACAGGTTTTGTCGGTCGACAGGATTTTTTTGTAGGTCGATAGGTTTTGTAGGTCGACAGGATTTTTTTTGTAGGTCGACAGGATTTTTTTGTAGGTCGACAGGTTTTGTCTCTGTCTTGAAAAAGGTCAACAGGATTTTTTTGTAGGTCGACAGGTTTTTGTCAATTTGCACAGAAAATGTGTATTTATGTATATATTCAAAAATGATGAGGAGTATGATTATTTGAGGATAGATTTTAACATTTATAACTCTAAATAATCAACCTCTAACTTACGAAAACATCGATTCTTCTTTTTGTCGACCATGAAGCTCCTTCTTGTTATTAATCAAAATATGCTATGAAACCTTTGACTCAACATTCTCCCCCTTTTTGATTGATGACAACATAGCTTAATATTGCAATCGTTATCTCCCCCTGTGTATATGCTCCCCCTTAAACATCTACATATCTATAATCTTAGCTCCATGTCATGATTTCCATTGATCTTCATTTTGTTGTTATCAATCGAAATTCTCGTGTCTCAACATTCTCCTCCTTTTTGATTGATGACAACACCTTGTATTTTCTCTCTCCAAATATAAATCTCCCCCTGAATTTCTGCAACATTTGTTAGTTCATAATATAAATAATTTTACCTTTTGATTCCTGCATTAACAAATGTTAGCACACATATACTATTACTATGTTAAGCACATAATTTTAAATGATAGTATATGTACCATGAATGATATGAATAATCATAAGAGAAAATATTTCTCCCTCTTTGTCATCGATTAAAAATAATAAATACCATAATAAGCACAGTAATCGAGAGTAGTAGAGAAATAATTTTAGCACCTTTAAGAGATATTGAATCATGTGATTTTCTCCCTCTTGAGTATATGAACTAATTTTCCTATATATACACTATTAGAAGCATTTTCTCCCCATGAAAAAAATACGAGAATATGGCACCAAAAACCACTTTTCTCTTTTCTTAAGTGGGACCTGCAAAAATAAGATTAAGTCCATGGTACCCACCTTTTTATAGGGTCCTAAGAGTCAGGTCTTAGGAGTCCAAATCCATACGGGTCCGGCATCCCCTTTATAAATATAATTATAATTATGATGCACTGTATTCATGAACTGCTGAATATAATTGTTCCTAATCAAGTTGTTATTTGTTTTAGGAACCCATATTTTGATAGTCTTGACGTTTTTCTTTTGAAAATTCACAACTGGTTTTGGCTTGGAATATAACAAACTATGATTTTTCTTAGCTTTAGTTTCTTGCACCTTTTTCTTTCTTTTATTACCAAGATGTTTCTTGGTATCTTGTTTCTTATACCCCAAACCATGTTTATTTGTAGCAGACTGTGAACTTTCAATAATCTTTGTCAAATTTTCTCGACCTTTGTTGAAGTTAGAAACATTTTGAGTAATGTCATCTAACTTAGTTTGTAAGCTAGCTTTTTCTAGGTCTAGAATTTTGACTTTTGCCTTAAGCTCATGATTTTCAGCAGTAAGAGCATCATTTTTCTCTTTTTGAGTTTCAATTTCTTGACTCAAAAGAGTTAATTGAGAATTAACCTTAGATGATGACTCTTGAAAATTTTCAAGTTCTTCCTCTAATATTTTCTTCTCGTCTTTTAGCATATCACGCTCCAACTCTGCTCTACGTAAATCTGTTTGAGCTTGTTTGAATTGTCGTTTCATATCTTTGAATTTATATATTAATTCAACATTTATATCAAGAACTTCTTCAAAAGAAGGAATTTGTACCTCATCTTCTTTAGCCATAAAACATACATTTGCTTGTTTATCGTCTGAGTCACTTTCACTATCAAACGAGGATGAATCTGAATCATCCCATGTCACTTAGAATGCTCGTTTCTTTGACTTGTCCTTCTTGTGTTTGAATTTCTCATTTTATGTCTTCTTCTTTTGCTCCGGACAATCCTTTTGCATGTGTCCCTTCTTGTGACAATTAAAGCATTCTTCATTTGATGATGATGGTTTATTTGATACAAACTTCTTTCTGTTGTAACGACTAGCCTTTCGTTGCTTTAAGAATTTCTTTAATCCTTTTGCAATGAATGCTAGATCTTCATCTTCGGAATCTGAGATGTCATCATCCTTTTCAGCATGAAAAGCTACATTTTTCTTTTCTTCTTTTTGTTCTTTCCTAGCCTGCAAGTTAGCTTCATAGGACATAAGATTTCCTATCAATTCATCTGGCTTCATGGCGGAAAGATCATTAGCTTCTTCTATTGCTAATACTTTTCCTTCCCATTCATTAGTCAGTGAATGTAGGACTGTTGAAACTACATCAAAATCTGAGTATTTTTTCCCTAATCCAATAAGTGCATGATGAATGGTTTGAAACCTAGAATACATGTCATTGATTGTTTCATTCGGCTTCATTTTGAAATTTTGAAATTGACTTTTCAACAAAGCTATTTTTGTTTGTTTAACCTTGTTAGTACCTTCATGAGTGGTTTTTAGCGTTTGCCAAATTTGAAAAGCAGTGGTACAAATACTAACACGGTTATACTCATTTTGGTCTAATGCACAAAACAACATATTGATTGCTTTTGCATTTACAGCAGCTGCGGTTTTCTCAGTAGCCGTCCATTCTGCATACTCAGTACTTGGATTTATTATCTCTTTCAGAGTAGCATTCCAAGCATCATAGCTAGTTGATTGCATATAAAAAGCCATACGTGTTGCCCAATAACTATAGTTTAGGCCATTAAAGAAAGGAGGTCTTTGTGTCGATTGACCTTCTGTGTAAGTGGTGTTACTAGTGCTAGCGTTATTTGCCATATTACTAGAATATATCAAATAACCGTGTTACGGTTATGAGATAACCTGGCTCTGATACCAAATGAAAAAAGTCGGTGTGCACGACTTATGCAGGATCTTTAAATATGGCAATGCGGAATATGATATGATAATTTGTATTATACAATAGCTATGTAAATAAATATGATCTAGAAAGATAAATCACACACAAGCAATAAGATAAAGTAAAGCAAGGTAAAAACACTAGGAATTTTATACTGGTTCGGACTTCCCGTCCTATGTCCAGTCCCAAAGCTCCTCTTCGGAATTTCCACTAAGCAACACCCTCTCTTCACCCGGAGGAACAGGTTCACAACACTACTTGATTTACGGGCCGCAAGCTTACCCACTTGATTTCACGGACTACAAGCTTACCCACTTGATTTCACGGGCTACAAGCTTACCCACTTGATTTCACGGGCTACAAGCTTACCCACTTGATTTCACGGGCTACAAGCTTACCCACACAGGACTTCAAAAATTACAAGAGTTTGACTTCTGAATGTGTTCTTGTTTCAACACTGATTAGTCAATAATTGAGTACACCCTTCCTATAATCTTATCCTCAAGTATATGAATTGAATGCGAAGATTTGAAGGAAGTTATTTGCTTGTTGAATCAAGATATGAGAAATATTATCAAGGATTCAATAAGTAACTTGAATTTGGGAGCTTTTAGAATGCAAGAGTATTCAGAAAGTAAGATCAGAAATTGGAGCAAGAATCAGTTATTTGGATGATGATTCAAGATGTATTTATAGTGAATGAGGAGTTGTAATCATTGATGAAGAGTTGCAATGAATAATGATGATTTTTGATGAAGAGAAATGGATAAATCTCTTGATGAAAGAAGATGACTTTTCGAAAGGTTGCTTGCTGTTTGAAAAGTTGTTGACAGGTCGAAAAAGATAGGTAGATAGGTATTTGAATATATATATATATACGTTATATCATGAATGGACATTTGCTGTGCATTTTTCCCAAAAGAGGTCGACAGGTTGAAAAAGACAGGTCGACAGGATTTTTTTGTAGGTCGACAGGTTTTGTAGGTCGACAGGATTTTTTTGTAGGTCGACAGGTTTTGTCTCTGTCTTGAAAAGGGTCAACAGGATTTTTTTGTAGGTCGACAGGTTTTTGTCAATTTGCACAGAAAATGTGTATTTATGTATATATTCAAAAATGATGAGGAGTATGATTATTTGAGGATAGATTTTAACATTTATAACTCTAAATAATCAACCTCTAACTTACGAAAACATCGATTCTTCTTTTTGTCGATCATGAAGCTCCTTTTTGTCATTAATCAAAATATGCTATGAAACCTTTGACTCAACATTCTCCCCCTTTTTGATTGATGACAACATAGCTTAATATTGCAATCGTTATCTCCCCCGTTATATATGCTCCCCCTTAAACATCTACATATCTATAATCTTAGCTCCATGTCATGATTTCCATTGATCTTCATTTTGTTGTTATCAATCGAAATTCTCGTGTCTCAACATTATTCTGTGTTGATTGATCTCTATTAAATATACATCTGTTTGGCGGTAGAGAATTTATTCTCTTGCTTAACGCCCTTCTCTGAGACGTACGAGCTCAGAGGTTGTATATCGATGGACATCGGTCGCATGGAGTGAATTGCCAGTGTGGCACGCGTAAGTGGCAATTGATAAAGGCTTCTGTTGAAAAGCAAAGTCTTGTGGTAGATGATCAAAGCACGGCCTATGTGGTGTAGCTTTGTGTAGCGTGAATTCGCGAGCCTCACACCTCGGTATGAGTCAAAAACGGGATAGTGACTGCCGGGAGAGCATGACGTTTCTTTCTAGCTAGGGTGGTGTCAGTGACCTACCAGCCCTGACATTTATATACTTTTCACCTGTGTGGTTGTTGCATACGAGGCGCCTCGGATATAGGTCTGTAAGGACCTGGAAATGTGTGTTCAGGAATTGCCAATCCTCAAAAGTAAGAGAGGACCGGCCCTGAAGATCCAAGGATCATAGTGGGGTCCTGGGACATTTGCTAGAGTGTCTCGAACGCGGAGAGGAGCTTGCCCCTTGCCTCGGCTCATGAAGGAATCCAATTTCCAATACGTGTGTTTCGGTTTTATTTGTAGAGCCTAGTATGGCGACATAGTAGATGGTAGCTATGCCGCATATGACTGATACTTATGATTGAAACTGTTTTGACCCTATGTACCTATAATAGTATCAAATAGTGTGTTTTAAACGTATCAAGCATGCTTTGGCTGTTATAAGGTAAAAACCCTATCCTCCGGCTTGCGTTGCATTGTGTGATGGGACCTGGTTCTTATAGCAGCTTCATTTTTCTTTATTTAGCATTGCGTTGTTTGTTCTATGCACTGGTATTCTTGGGAGGAAACCCGTTCCGTGTTATACGGCGTGGTCCCTTGATTTACCTAACTTTAAAACCAATATTAATAATTGTTTTAGTTCTCACACCAGTCACATGACTGACCTGGAGTTTATTGTTTTAACCTAAACTCTGGGTGCCCCTATTTTCGACACGGGAAGCTAGTAGTTTTGGTTTTGCAGATTTATATTCACAGGATCCTGATTAACAGCTGGAACGATGCTCGGAAAGCTCTGTATCCGTGTATCACTTCTAGTTGTGTTTTGTATATTTTTCCGCTGCTATGTAATTTATTGTAATCTCTGATATTTGTTGAATGTAATTGATTCATTTATACTCTGTATATTCTTGTATCTGATGGAATTGTTGTAATAACAATGAAATGTTCTTCCGTCTGCATTCTATTTTGTCTTGTCCTCAATTCTATCCGTGCTTTCCTTCACGGGGAAGTTCGGGTCGTCTCAGTTTGGCATCAGAGCTTTGGTTTACAGAGCTCGAGAACAAGACACATTAGAACCACACGAAAGAATTCATCAGATATTGGATTAGTAATATCCAATTAGAATGACTCGTTAGAGACAGGATCAGTAATATCCTAGAACGAGTGTGAAGAGTATATTTTTCAAATGAAAACAATTTTGTTTTGAAAATTTAAATTATTTTAAACGTATTTGAATATTTTATTTGTATTGAATATGGACAATCCAATATATAAAGGTTTTGTATATACGCGTCATGAACGTATATTCGAAGTTTTAATATACTGGATAGATATAGAATCACATTCTAGACACCCGGGGATAATTCTGATGATGTGGCCACATCATCAGTATTTATGTTCGTATTTCGAAGGTGTGATATCTATATATTTCCATTAGACTGGTGTGAGAACCAAAACTTATATAGCTAGAATACATTGTTGTGAATTGGCATCAAAACATGATTTTCTGTATATATACCAAAATTATGAATTTGAAACTCTAATTCACTAATTGATTGATGTTTGTGTTGATTGTTTATTTGTTTGATAATTTTGAAACAATTATGCCTAATAGAATCGAATATTGAATTGTATTGAAAATTGGTCGCATTTGCATGCATATACATGTATATCTATTGAACAGGTCATAGCAAGGAGGCTAGAGCAGAGAATAAAATTTATTTGCCCGACAAATAGGTACATATTTACTATAATTTACTGTTTTGTTTGGGTGATGATGATTTTATGAGCCTATTGGCTTGCCGCTTGGCTTTTTCTTTTTCTTTTTGAGATCAGAAGGCCTGTATGGCAATTTCGGGATTTTCCCGAGGCTCCCGGTGCAGGGGAGGTTATGGCAAAAATTTTCGAAAATTTAGGGTGTTAGCCAAATTTTTGAAAAATTTGAAAAGTTCTTAGAAACTGAAAAGTTGAAGAACTTAAGCCGTAGTCAAAATAATGGAAGTTGAGTTGATTTGTTAAACAACTTTCGGCCTTTGATTTAGAGAAGATTAGAATATCATCAATAAAAACCAGAACAAATTTATTCAATTAAATCACACATTGAACTGATAAGAAAATAGTTAGAAATATATACTTGTGCATTATATATGTTTGAACAGGAAATTGGATAGCTGTTGAGTAAAGATATTATTTGCGTGCCCGACAAATAGGTAAACCTTAATGAGTTGGATGCGCACTTTTATTATTATATCAACTTCTGTGAGTGCTATTGGATGTGGAGTGCTGGTTATTCTGTGTGAAATAATAAACATCTCCATAGGATAGCAACAATTAATTTTGAACTACATTACATGGCATACTTTTGGAAGATAGGCATACTTCATCATATACCACATAAGCATTTGGAGCTTGTGTGATGAGGTGGATGATTTACCATACGAGCGAGAGGCTTGTATGGCGATGACTATATTTTACAGGTTGAACTGATGACTGATATGGACTATTTAAATTGTAACGATAAAATTGCCAGATTAATAAAAACCCCACACGGGTCTAGAGTTGACAATAATCACGTCTCTCTAGTTATTAGATACGGCACATGGACTATTTATTTCCCACACGGGACGAGGTGATGAGGATTTATCCTCTGGAGCATTTAAAATACACACTCCCTCAGGCTTTGACAGGGTGACGAGAATTTATTCTCTGGAGTTATTATCAATACACGCTCCCCTGTAAACACCAGAATATATCACTATAAATATGTGTATGCTTATTAGGATTTATTGGGTACCTAATACGGCCCAATAAATTTCCAAACCTCTCCCCGTACAAAGGAGGTTATGGCGAAATTTTTCGAAAATTCCGGGTGTTAGCCAAATTTTTGAAGAATTTGAAAATTCTCAGAAACTGAAAAGTTAGAGAATGGAAGCCAGATCGAACGTAGAGTTGATTAATCAAACCACTTTCGACTTTGTTCCTTTTCGGAGACGAAAAGTTTTAAGTGGGGGAGATTGTAATAACCCGTAAATTCTGGGCCAGTTTAAAAAATTTATTTTGGCAATTTTAGCGAATTTTGAACATTTAAAATAGATTATTTTAAATAAATTCGATGAGAAATTTATTTTGAATTGAATTCGACGTATATATTATATACGTCGTCGTTAGAATATAAATAATTATATATAATTATAAATAGAATTGAAAATGGCGCGGTAGTTCGATAATTCAATTTCAAACTTCAATTGAATGTACCGGGTGCAAAATAAACCGGATTTTTGTGAAACCAAAAATAATAGGATCTATTTGAGAATATCTTTCCAACGAATCCTAAAAATCGAAATTTCATAGCGGGGATCAAAAGATATGTCCATTTGAAAATTCTGAATAGTCGCTATGGAATTCAGTCCCTGAAAAATAGCCATTTTGCAAACAACCTCAGATTTCGACGAAACCACTTTTGTTGGATCCGTGATGTCAAGAGATGGCTAGATTCCAAGTTTCATAATTTTTTGAATCAATATGTCAGCGTGGCAAAGGAAAACGCGTTTGACCAGTTTCAGTTGTATTTAATCGACTGGAAAATGGCCAGTTTTCCAATGGTCTCAGAATTCGACGAAACTAGTTTTGTTAGGACCGCATCGTCAATACGAAGCTAGAAAATATTTTTCAGGAATTTTTCTAGTTAGTATGTGACCCCGGTAAATTGAAATGTGTGTTCAAATTTAATATATAGAGTTATATTTTGATTTTAACGGAAACTGATTGTAACGATCGAATCAGCCTACGATACATATCCCATTGTGTTCGGAATGGGGGTAATTAGCTATAGACGACAGGCCGTGGGCCTCATTTAGAGGACATATGTAAAAGTCAACTTTTCTTGAAATTAAATAACATAAAATTAAAATCTCTCTCCTCCTCTCCTTTATTTCCTCACCCCCCCCCCTTTCGTTCATTCTGTCAAAAGAAAAGGAAAAAAAAAGAATCCGAATGTCGATCCACCCTCCACCGCCGCCCAGCGGCGCACGCCACCGCACACCACCATCTCCCCCTCCCCTCCGCTGTGCCTCCTTCTTCTCCTCCTTCCCCTCCGAAAAACCGCACCCCTCCCTCTCGAAATCCCCAAACCCCCGAGCCGCCAATCCCTCCGCCACCTCCTCCGCCTGCTGCGCCGTGGCAGCGCCCTCCCCGACGCCCTCTCCTCTGAAATCCGCACCCCCGACCCCTTCCGACTTCAGGCGACAGCGAACCCCCCCCCCCCCCTCGTGCACTGTAAGTTCTTCTTTTCCCTTTTTGTTTTTATTATTTGATTATAATTTCAGTTTAGAAAATGAATGGCATGTTAAAGTTTGCATTTTTAATATGAAGAACAAGTAGAAAAATATGATTTTTGTCATATGAATAGTTATAAAAATATAATCTTTTATATTGTAGAAGTTAAAAATATAACTTTTATCGCATGTAAAGGTGGAAAATATAATTTTCATATTATATAGATAATAAAAATGTGATCTTTATACGGTAGGATATAAAAAGACGATATTTTTATGTAGTGAAAGACGACATTTTTAAAGTAGAAAAAGGCGAAATCTTTATATTTAAAAAGGCGAAATCTTTATATAGAGAATAGCGTGATAAAAATATAATCTTTATTATATGAGCACCGTTGAATAAAAATAGAAATTTTATCTATATAGTAGCGGTGTAAAAATAGAATTTTTATCCATATAGCGTGATTATAAAAATGGGATTTATATATACATGGCAACAAAGTAAAAATTCGATTTTTATGTATTGAATAGTATAGTAAAAATTCGATTTTTATATATTGAATAGCGAAGTAAAAATTCGATTTTTATGTATTGAATAGTAAAGTAAAAATTCGATTTTTACATACGTAGAGAATACGGGCAACGAAGGTGACAAAAAAGGCGAGAACGATGAAGATTTCTCTAAATGAAGTGTCGTGGAGTTGGGATAGCTATCTGTGAGAACTTCTCACTCTTCAATTTCTTTTTCTAGTTATATATATATACTAGGATGCAGACGGTGCTTAGCAGCACCCGACACCCGTCATCCACAGACCATGGATGGCTTGTTTGTTTGATTGATGTGTTGTGAAAATTGTTTGTGATGTTGATGTGAAATCGATAATAAATTGTAGATGGTTGAAGTAAAATATTTTATCGTTAAAAATACAATTTTTAACGTGAATGTGAATAAATGAATATTTATAAACAAATCGGCCGATTTGTTTATATACATTAATTTGACTGATATTGATTGGGTCGATAAATTTTACACATCGCCCAACTGCACAAATAAAAATCTGTGTTTGTTGATTTGAAACCCCACACGGGTGTTGGGATGATATTTGGGTACACTAATCCCAATTATTTAATTGCATGTCGATCGATGGGTCGACAGACTGTGTAAGCGTTGATTATTTATATTTGATGCTTATATAGTTGTGTGGTGCACCTTGGATGATGAGTGATTGTTTATCATTGCTATTATATACATGTGTTGTATGGAATCCATATAATTAACATTATATGGTGATTGATTGGGCCTCATTCCAATCGGGAAAATAATGAATACTATAAAATAAGATTCATGTGTTGACAGTACTCATTTGTTGAGATTAAACAAGTGTTGAAAGAAATATAGATTCATGTGTTGAATAGAATAAATATTCATTTGTTGAATAGAATAAAGAAGTTTTTTTTTTTTGAAAAATATAAAGCCGTGTTGATTAGAGATGCGTTATTTTGACGCGAACGATATTTATATCGACTTTATTCGTTTTATAATGAATATTGAAAAGTGATTTCAAAATTTAATATTTTGAAATGAAATTCAAATTAAATTAGATCAAAATTAAAATTGAAATTTTATTGAATCAATTTGAAATGAATTCGAATCGAATAGAAAATGAATTCGATTCGAATTGAATAGAAGGTGAATTTGAATTCAAATTGAATAGAAATGAATTCAAATTGAATTAAATTGAAATTGAATTAAAAACGAATTGAAATCGTTTTGAATGAAATTTAAAACGAACTGAAATTGAATTGAAATCAATTTGAAATGAATTCGAATTGAAATAAATAGAAGGTAAATTCAAATTGAATTGAATTGAAACGAATTAGAATTTGAATTGAATTGAAACGAATTAGAATTTGAATTGAATTAAAACGAATTTGAATTCGAATTAAATAAAATTGAAATGAATTCGAATTGAATTGAAATAAAATCGATTTGAAATTGAAGATGAAGTTGAAATTGTTTTTGAAACGAATTTAGAACTATTTATAAAATTCGTTTTAAAAAGGAAATCGACGAAATATAATATATATATTTATATTTATATATTATATATATAATGGCCTGAATAGAACGCGCCGTGTCGCGGCAGTTCGCGAATTTCGACCATTGACTTCGAATTGACGTTGCGGGAGATCCGACCGTCGGATTCACCTAAAACCGGAACCGTTGGGTTCGTATCGAAAAGAGCTTTCCAATGAATTTTAGAAATTTGAAATCTAACGGTTGGATTTGGAATTATGTCCAAATCAAATTTGGAAAAGGTCGCTGTAAGTGCAGTTCGATGGCCGTTGTTGGAAATCGACTGTACGGGCCTTGATAAAATTATTGAAAATATCTATAATTTGTGTAAAATCATAATATATGAATTGGAAAGAACTGGGATGAAAAATTCCACATTTGAAAAGATAAAAATAGATTTTTATCGAAATGAACTAGTTTTGAACTAGAATTAAAATCAATTTATTTTTGAAATAAATAAATTGAATTTGAAAGTGATTTTAAAAATAATCAATATTCCCAATACGTGGATTGGACGGGAGTTGAATCGAAATTATCTTCGGAATATTTCGATGTTGGATTTCGTGACAATACAAATATTGTTATGGGGATTTGAAAGATATATTTTATATCGTTATTTCCAATACGATATTTGTTGGTTTCAGAATTTAATATTGAATATAAGCCGATATATTTTCTATTCAGGGCCTTGTATTTAATATCAAATGTGATGTGGGTTTATCGTGGTTCGTGTTTTAGATGGCATTGGTTCTTTAACCCAGTTAAAGACAAGATATTGATTTTTGAAAAGATTAAAACTAAGTGGAGTTTTAATGAATCTTTAATTAGATTGAAAGGTGGATAGATTATTTAAATTATCAAATCTGAAAGGTGATCGAGAATGGAGTACCACCAGTTTTGCTCCAAAGCGATAGTTAAATCTTTAATTAGATTTGAACGGGAAATGGTAGTTAACTTTACCGATAACACCGTGGTGTTAGGAATGGAGTATCCCCAGTTTTGCTCCAGGGGATGAATAGGTTGGGATTGGGAAATAAAATAAATAATTACTTCGGTGCGGCTAACTAATCCCGACTAGTTTGAAGTGATATCCAAAGGAAGATTAAAGAATAAATTTAGAAGAATTTATCTTGGATAAAATTAATGGGAACCTTTCCCTAAGAATGAGATTTTGTGAATAAAAGAATATTCTGAATTGGAATGAGGCGTTTGTTGTGTTTGTGTAACATTTGTTTATCATATGCGTGGGATATTCAGAAAGGCCGGGTTTATACCCATTCTGAATAACCGATTCGACGAGATGTCGAAGATGAAGACGATGGTTGAAGACCGAAAGTCTTCACATCGTTTGGGTGATTACTGATGATCTCGATTGGGCTGTACACCCAAGATGAGGGAAACAGTTGGTGATCGTCCAGACGTACTTGGAGATCGATGGATATGCGAGGAAAGTGCCTCCGGTTTCGTTCAGACCCAGAACGAACTTGTAAATTGATTGTGTGTCTGACATTGGATTTTATTCTATGTTGATTGATCTCTATTAAATATACATCTGTTTGGCGGCAGAGAATTTATTCTCTTGCTTAACGCCCTTCTCTGAGACGTACGAGCTCAGAGGTTGTATATCGATGGACATCAGTCGCACGGAGTGAATTACCAGTGTGGCACACGTAAGTGGCAATTGATCAAGGCTTCTGTTGAAAAGCAAAGTCTTGTGGTAGATGATCAAAGCACGGCCTGTGTGGCATAGCTTTGGGTAGCGTGAATTCGAGAGCCTCACACCTCGGTATGAGTCAAAAACGGGATAGTGACTGCAGGGAGAGCATGACGTTTCTTTCTAGCTAGGGTGGTGTCAGTGACCTACCAGCCCTGACATTTATATACTTTTCACCTGTGTGGTTGTTGGATACGAGGCGCCTCAGATATAGGTCTGTAAGGACCGGGAAACGTGTGTTCAGGAATTGCCAATCCTCAAAAATAAGAGAGGACCAGCCCTGAAGATCCAAGGATCATAGTGGGGTCCTAGGACATTTGCTAGAGTGTCTCGAACGCGGAGAGGAGCTTGCCCCTTGCCTCGGCTCATGACGGAATCCAATTTCCAATACGTGTGTTTCGGTTTTATTTGTAGAGCCTAGTATGGCGACATAGTAGATGGTAGCTATGCCGCCTATGATTGATACTTATGATTGAAACTGTTTTGACACTATGTACCTATAATAGTATCAAATAATGTGTTTTAAACGTATCAAGCATGCTTTGGCTGTTATAAGGTAAAAACCCTATCCTCCGGCTTGCGTTGCATTGTGTGATAGGACCTGGGTCTTATAACAGCTTCATTTTTCTTTATTTAGCATTGCGTTGTTTGTTCTATGCACTGGTATTCTTGGGAGGAAACCCGTTCCGTGTTATATGGCGTGGTCCCTTGATTTACCTAACTTTAAAACCAATATTAATAACTGTTTTAGTTCTCACACCAGTCCCATGACTGACCTGGAGTTTATTGTTTTAACCTAAACTCTGGGTGCCCCTATTTTCGACACGGGCAGCTAGTAGTTTTGGTTTTGCAGATTTATATTCACAGGATCCTGATTAACAGCTGGAACGATGCTCAGAAAGCTCTGTATCCGTGTATCACTTCTAGTTGTGTTTTGTATATTTTTCCGCTGCTATGTAATTTATTGTAATCTCTGATATTTGTTGAATGTAATTGATTCATTTATACTCTGTATATTCTTGTATCTGATGGAATTGTTGTAATAACAATGAAATGTTCTTCCGTCTGCGTTCTATTTTGTCTTGTCCTCAATTCTATCCGTGCTTTCCTTCACGGGGAAGTTCGGGTCGTCTCAAATCCCGTTGGATCCCTCAAACCTATTCTTCCCTGTATTCAAATCGGTTATCTCAAATCAGATCATTCAATTCCATTTAATTGATCATTTCTATAACAGTAAATAACGACCATTTAACATCAATCAATTAACAAACAATTTAAACCATTAAACACGTTTATTTTATAGACGTGACCAACAAGGTAAGTTACCTTCATTGGGTCCAATCATTGAAATAACGATTTGGTATTTCACTAAAATTAAACGATAATTTAATTTCATCGGTTAAATCAGCAGATGAGTATACAAATAGCAAACAGTCAACCATTAGCAACCAGAGCACACAAAATAAAAACCCAATTTATAAAATATAAATGGGAAGAACTGAGTGAGTTTAACTCACCTTGATTTGATTCCATTGTTTAACTGGCTCGTTTCAGTTAAATCAAATCAGTGTTTAATTTAACTGAAAATCCAGTTGATTGTAATTCCGTCTGGCACTGTTCCAGAATGTTCTGTCCGTCGATAGGATTCCGATGTTTTCTTGTTTTGTTGAATTCTGAACACATATGGACAAGTTATAAATATTAAAACGATATGATTTAATTGAACTATTAATTTCCTTTAGTTCAATTTTAAACCTAACTAACCATTTTAATTCAAACTAACAGGTCTAGCCCGTTTTATTTTAAGTAACCATATTATTTAAAACTAACATGCCGATTTATTTCACCCATCTGGTCTGATTATCCTTTTCTGCATTGTCAGTTTTTACTTCCTGATCCCAACATTTTAGGTAAGCTAACTACTAATTCTTTGATTTATAAATAGGTTTCTAATTACTTATCTTTAAAACTTAATTACATTTGTAACAACTGGACCGATCCAATTATTCCTTTCAAAGAATTGATTCATTCCTTCTTCTCAGTCAGACCTTGCTTCCAGACTTGACTTAACCAAGAACCGCCTGTGCCAAAATTTCACGTATTCATTTATAAGTTTTAAAAAGCTAGTCACGTGATTGATTGCTTTAATTAAAACAACTTACTTGCTAATATAATAACTGTTCAACCCTTAACCTGCTCGCTCGTTACTCCAGATTTCAAATCTACAAGGCCTGATTCAATCTCTGTTCCATGCTTTATTGTTTCCAATGTGAATTGTTGCTTTGTCATCACGTCCTATTCTTTATTTAAACTATACCATACGCTACAACATCCTCTCACTTTTCCATACCTATGTGCCCCCGTTGAACAGCAAACAAATTGGACTCCCTTCAAACAAAACTTCTGCACCCATTTCTTTTTTCCACACCTCATCTTCCCAAATGATCCTGCTCCTAAAAACTCATGTTACCCATTTCACGCAAGAACTGATGCCACACAACTCCTTGCAAACCACCCATATCAACTGGTTGTTGCTTACTCCTCCACCGCTTCACGTCAGAGAACCCCCACCGCACCTCACCAATGACCAGATCCGAAGTCCGCCCCCCAGCTTCCAGCAACGATCTACTCGCCTCAACTTCACCTCCGTCCAATACAACTCGAGTTCTTCTTCGCAACAGCTTCCCCGACCTCTTCTCAGCGGCTCTATGAACACAAGCGATCCTTTTATGCTCGGATCCTCTCAAACTTTTCTATAAGTTTCTACTCACAAACACAAACCCAGATCCGAACTCTACATTGCCGATGGACGATCCCACATGGCAGTTAACCCACCCCTAGGCGCTGGCGAGGATACAACATAGCACGAAATGATGTTCCATCCATTAGAAATTGATACAAATTTGAAGCTCGTGGTAAGGGAAAATTATGGGAAATCATTTTGGGATTTAGAGATTTATCCATGAATTATTTGGATATGATTTTACTGAGGAATTGCGGTTTTCTTTGCTAGAACCCAAAGAAGAAATAATGGAGCGGTGAGGTCTTTATACGGAAGAAATGCGTGGAGGCCAAGTCTTAGGGTGCATAGGTTTACAGGAAAACGTAGATAGCTGTAGTGCGTTAGTGTGACTTGCCATAACGTGGATGTACGGTAAGGAGATAGATTGGTAGGCACGAAAATGGTTGTTTGGCACGCAAGGTAAAATGTACTTCGGACGCAAGGAACCGAAGAGGATTTAATTTAAATTGGTTTAGATACATATGATATTATACTTGTCATTACATAATTGCCATTTAAAGTTTATATGACCACAAACACACCTCAAAAGAAAAAAATATAACTGATTATACTGTTTATATAATATTGTTAAAATATAAATAACTCCAAAACAATTATACAAAATAATAATAAATTATTATTGTTGACTATATATATCCAAATAACATAATATATCATTTCAAACTCAATCAATATCGATTTATAACTCAATACCAATATTTCCAAGTTATACGATGCCCAAATATATCAAAATCCCTTTTAAATAAACGTTATAATTTAATAACGACTTCCATAGAGATTATTTTAAAATTTGATTTGGACATAACTGACAATCTATAACACAAAAATCTGGAATTTCCTCTTCCTTTTGAAAAGTATAACCAACACGATTCCAGCGTTTCTTGTTTCATAGAAATCCAACTTATATCGGATCCTGTATATTCAATTGAAGTTCAAAACTCCGTATTATGAATTGCCGTGTCATTTCGAGCTAGATTTAAATTATATATAAATTTAATGTTCTAACTTTGTTTTAATAGACGAATTAAATATTAAAAATCCATTAATATTCCAAATATAATAAATTAAATAAAATATTTGGTTGCTAAAAATATGGGTCGTTACATTCTTCCCCCCTTAAAATAATTTCGTCCTCGAAATTGCTAAGGTAGGAAAAATGCTACAAATCCCATCAATTTCCAAATCCAATTTATTTTAAATCAAAAACCAATTTAATACCATAAATAAATATTTTCGAAAATATCAAAAAAATTCTAACACATTAAATTCCTTGAAAAATTCGGCCGAGTCTCCCCTGTACAGAGTGACATCTGCGATATTGCAAGAACAAATAATATACATACATCGACCCACATGGTTGAAAAACAAAAATCAAAACCCAAAATTTTATATTTCCGCATAGGCGTACCTTTTACGAGTGCTATTGAGCATACTAGCTCAATGTATATGCGATTTACTCAACCAATATCAACCTGCCTAACCATCTAGCACCTGTACTTAACTCAATTCACATATAAGTAATGGATATATGAAATTCTGGGATAATATTTCACTAATTGTAACAACTCGTATTTCGATAACATGTTAAAACGAGAATCAAGGCAGAATTTAATTTTAAATTCTGAATCAAGTAAAACGGGCTATGCCATTGCGTTCGTCTCGGAAAAATACGCGAAATAGAGTCCGAGTTTTCAAGAATCGGAGTCCGTATGACCAAGTTATGGTCCGTCGAAGTTTTCGGGGTTTCCAAGTTTGAAAATCACCTAGGAAGTTCAGGTTTTGGGGTAGGCGGGAATTTTCCCGCCAAAGCCCATGTCGACAGGGGAGTCGACAGGGCTGTCGACACCCCTGGACCCCAAGTCGACAGGGCTGTCGACTGGGTCCAAAAAACACAACTCCGTGTTTTGTGGCCTGGTGCACCTGGATGCAGTCTTGGTCTGGTCTGATGGGCCTGTGACGATTTCTGTGGTCTAGATTAATCCTAGATCTAATCCTAGGGCCTAAAACTATCCTAATCTCTATAAAAAGACCCTAAACCTAACCTAAATCCCTAAAAATCAAACCTAGCAACTAAGTGCTGCCAAAATCAATTTTGATCATGGCCTCCATCTCAAATCCCTAGAGCCTATGCACTCAAATCAAGTTCAAATCAAAAGGTGCAAGCTTGTTACACCAAATCAAGGCCAAATCAACGTTTCTATGCGAGTTTCATGATGGTTCTTCATCAAAGGAGCCACCTTTCTTCGTCATAATGATGCATGATCCCTTTCCTAAGCCTTGCCTATGTAAGTTCTAGCTACTTTTGGATCAAAACGGTATTTTTAATGTTGACATGGGATAAAATGAGATAAAGCATAAGTATGCATGTATGTGCACCTAACTTTGTCCCTTTTCTATGATCTATGACCTTAGACTAAGATGTAGCAACTTAATCATGTCACTCATGTTATGTTTAGCCTAGTTTATCTTGCAAGTTTGGATCTTTGTCTATGGAAGATTTGCATGAACCTTTGGGAACCATTTGACTTGTGAAACATAGGCAAATACTTGACCTTGGGGCTTATGCATGCATATGAACACAAACCCCTTATGTTTCATGCATGTTTGTGGCAAAACCTCCTTATGATATTATGCAAGTTTGTGGCCAAATCCTTTATGAGATTATGCATGCTCGTGGCCAATCCCTCTTTTAAGTTGTGCATGTTTATGGCCAAACCCTTTTTGATAATATGCATGTTTGTGGCCAAATTATCTTATGACACTATGCATGTTTATGGCTAATCCCTTTATGATGTTATGCATGTGGAAGCCAATCCCTTTTTGGCATCATGCATGTTTTGAGACCAATATGTGACATAGTGTTCTTACTATGTTGACTCGCTTTGCTTGCGTTGGGAAAATACGATTTTTGGGTAGTTAGATAAACATGAACATGTCGTGAAATCTTAACTTGATTATGACATGTGTTTATACTTGAGAATATGACTTGAAAGATAACATGGAAGTTGGCATGTAAGTATGCATAAAAACATGAGCTTGGGAATTTACCTATTAAGTTAGGTCTACCCTTTGGGAATTTACCTATTAAGTTAGGTCTACCCAAATGCTTGAAAACTTGTAACATGTTTTGGAAACATGATGAACTTAGATAATATAAGTATGGCCAACTCGAGGTTGGGTTGAGTTTGCAACGTAAAACTACCCGGAACCGACCGGCCTAACTAGTAGTTGCAATAAATAGGACCCAATGTGAGAAGTTGGTCATGTCGCGCTTAAGACCCGAGGTTAGACTAGCTTGTGGTGTAAATCTACCCGGACCCGCCCGGCTTAACTAGTAACCACAACAAGGTCTAATGTGAGAGGTTGAGGGTGCATTAATTAAATTAATGCCACATAATAGGGTTAAGTTAATTTGATTAATGAAGCTTAACCAAATATGATATGGACAAATGGGTTAAGTAATTTGATTAGGCTAATGATACTTAACAAAACATGATAAGCTTGGGTAGGTTAAGTAACTTGATTTGCCTAATGACACTTGACCATTTTTATACGACTAGTGGACGGGATTAAGTTAACCAACACTTAATCAATCCAACACGATAACGTGGTAAGGTTAAGTAAATTTTCTTAACGACACTTAACCGTATAATACAGTTAATGGATGGGGTTAAGATTAGGCTTAACTAATCTAAACATGGTAATCGGATGGGGTTAAGTTAGCCTAGACTTAATTAATCCAACTTGGTAATTTAATGGGGATTAAGTTAAACACTTAACTAATTTAACACGATGATTTGATGAGGTTAAGTGACCTATACTTAACCAATCTAACTCGTTAATTTGATGAGGTTAAGTTAATCTATACTTAACCAATCTAATGTGAAACATGATAAGGCTAAGTCACGAATCACTTGAATATGCTTGACCGATTTGACTTGGTAATTTGACAAGGTCAAGTTAATTTATATATAATTAACCAATCTAAAATGATAATTAGACGAGGTTAAGTTATGGATTGCTTAATATACTTAGCCAACTTGACACATGGTTTGTAGGGTTAAGTCTTGGACTTGGATACTTAGCCAATTTTGACATGGTTTGTAGACGGGCTAAGTTATGAACTTAAGTGACACTTAACCCATTAGATAAACCCTAATTCGGAGGATTAGGTAAATAACCATAGTTAACCAGGATTATGGAAATAACGCTAAGTGGTAAACCTTAGTTAAGGGAGACTAAGTAATAATTCTTAGTCAAGAAAATTTGGACCATTTCTTAGATAGATTAGTAACCCGATACGTTAGGTCAACGTTTAAGTATGCGTATAGGAGCAGGCTATCTGATTTAGATAAAGGCTCCAACGAACTGGGTAACGAAGCAGCGGCTTCGGGGAACGCGAGGATATTCTTGGGATCCCTCTGCGAGCTGCCAGGTCATTATACTAGGCTCACGAGAGGTTGAGGTCTGCGGTAGAAGAACCAAGAATATGCCTTGGTTGCTATGCGAGCGACCTAAAGACTGGGGTGGATAGCAGTGAGTCGACGAATACATAAGGTGCCCGAGATAGCAAGTTCGTCGATCATCTACCATCTTGAGTCAAGCGTGTACGTACGGAAAGGCAGGGAACACCCAACAGACCATAATTGCTATCTAATTATGGGTGAGGTAGGCCGTAGGATGTGGGCTGGCCGGAGTGTAGTTCTCATGCAAGATTTTCTCTTGTGTTGCCTTTCACTAGTTGAGGGAGGGGTCTCGTGGGACCATAGCCACGTGTAGAAAAGCAAACCTTAGTATCTGCATCGGCAGATAAATCTAAAGCTCCCGACCGAGTCCTGTATTTCTTGTTTTGCCCTGTGACAGGACTCGGATGGCACGATGTGATACATGTGCATACAGTTGTAGAAAAACGATTCACGATGAATGCGTGGGAAAAAGGGCGCGGTTGAGGGTTAGCGTAATCCCTAGTGGCCTAGGTGGTTTAACCCAAACCGAAATACGAAAGCGTGCAATAGGTAAGCGTAATCCCTAGTGGAGCTAGGTGGCGTAAGTCCTAGTAGTTCAAACGATGATTCATATGGAAGAGTCTAGCTAGAACAAGGGTGATAGTCCAAACGATTTCAAGGATAATACGACATGAGGAAGCCCGTACGAGGTACGGCAAAGGACTGAACTTATATACATGGAAAGAAACATATGATTCGAGTAACCTATATATGCGATATTAGGTTGACATGGACCATTACACGACTTTGAGCACGGGACATTCATGGTTAACACATGACGCAGGTAGGGATACTAGTACGAGAGGTGCAGAGAAAATATACATGTTAGAACTAGGAAGAATATACATAATAGATACCGTGGGTTGTTAGACGGGGTAGATACCTTGGGATGATGTACTCGATAGAAATTTGACGATGTGATACCTTGACTTATCATAACACCGTAGTTATCATGATACCTTAGTTTACCTCGCCGCAGTAGTTCAACCGGCTACCCTGGTTTATCTATCTTGTAGTTATCCTTATGTTTACTTTCAGTTTATGCATGTCATGTTATCTTTACCTGTTTTTATACTGGAAGTAGATAGGACTTACTCAGTCTTTTTGACTGACCCGTTTTGTTTCGCCTCTTTTCTTCCGTTTCCCCCCCCCCCCCAGGTTTCAGGGAGGAAACAATGCTGTTTAGTTCGGACTTCTTCTGCTTGAAGGTCATCATGGATGGCTTGGACTTCTCTTGGCTATGGCTACTGTACTGTTTTTAATTGGGGAATAATTTATGAAAAAGGTTTCATGCTTCTTTATTTCGGCAAGACAGGTTTTGATGTACTCTGATGTAAAAAGGCTTTTGACCTCATTTATTAATGTTATGAAAGTTTGTTTTTACTTCCGCTATTTTATATGTTCTGTCTTGTGATATTTCTGTGCATGTTTACCAATAATGCCCCTCTAAAGCTAGTGCATTCCTTTGCGAGTGACCCTAGCGGAGGCGGGGTGTTACATTTGGTATCAGAGCAGAAGGTTACCAGACTGGGCAAAAGTTTTTAAAGACCTTCTGAAAACTATTTGAAAATCGTTTATAAAGAAGCATTTTTCGAGAAAATTTTCTTTTAAAAGAAAAGGCTATTCCCCAAAGGCCATTAGCATTATCCTTGTTTCCTTTATTGAATCTCTTTTCCTTTCTTTCCTCCATCTGTAGTCACAGTGGTTTTGACTGCGACTAGTCTTTCTAGCTGCGTAAGTGTTTCCCGTACGATGGAGGTGGTTCTCGAGAGACCGTTGCAGAGTTATGCATGAAAGGATAGTAAGAACAAGGATAAAGGATACGAGTTCAGGGATAAGCAACATGTTGGTATGGCTGAGTCCTAAAAGGAGGAAGAAAGATGAACAATGAAACCCATGACGAGAGAGTACCTTTGGCATGGTGAAACGGGACGGATAGTTAAGTATCATGGAACAAGGACAAGATCATTCGGAGGGCAATAGTATGCTCTCATTTCTAGGGTACCTCAGAAGGAGGGTAACGATCTTGTTAAAGGTTTAGCTTTTCTTCTCTATCATCCTGTCGGGACTTTGTTTTGATCACCGCATCTTTTAAGTCCGCTTCGATAGTTGAGTCTCTGCACCTTAGTACTAGCATAGTAGAGGATCCCGTTTTTGTCTCAAGTCCTATTGGAAGATCGGTCCATTTACTCATGGCTTGTTTGGATTTGAGAATGTCTATATCAAGTGTTGAGCTTGGAAATAATGCTTATGTTTATAAGTTGTGGATGGGTTCTAGGGATGAAGTGGTTATCCAGTAAGGGGTGCCACTCTCGGTTTTAGAAGGAGGGTAGTTAGACTCTTGGCTTGTTTTGGTAATACCCTTGAAGTATCGCGTAACCTTTTGGGTTCTGTCATGGTTAGTTACTTAGAATCCCTTGATGCCTTTATGGGAAATTGGAAGCCCAATCGAGTGGTGTTCGCCGACAAGACGGATGGTTTATTTCACTTATGCATGGGTTATAGAAATCACCTTAGTAAGTGCGCTTGATAACCTGGTTGGCATCTGTTTACTTTCAAGAGGAAGTTCTTCTATGTGGTATACCTTGTGGTACGAGGTCCGAGATTCATTAGTGAATTTTGGAAAGCTTGCATGAGATCATGAGTACGCAGTCATGTTTGCGTCAAGTATTCTAGGAAAAGGATAAGTGCAAGTGGAACGAGAGGCGACGAAGAAATGAGTTCCAGCTCATGTTATGGAAACAGGAATAAGAAGCTACAAAATCGCGAAGTTAAAAGACGACTTTGATGGTCAAAGACTAGATACGCGCATGATATCTCTTTTTGGGAGTATACCCTTGATCCCTGTTTTCTGTAGAGCTTACTTGTAGGCTATCTTTTGTGGACATCCTCTCGGTCCTATTCTCCGTTACAAACCCTGTAAGGAGTTTGTCCTGTTTATCTTCTCGACCCTGTTTCAGGGAATTCTAGGTAGAACCCTATGGATGTAAACATGTATTTGAAACATGTTATGATTGATATGGTTGCAAGTGGTTGCAAGTGGTTGCTTGTGGATGCGTGAATACACATTAGATACTAGCTCGACTCGGTCACATTTCATATTGCATATGCACGAGTATTTATACTTGTTTATGGATGAAATCGAGTGTATTATCATGCGGATGTTGCATATGGATGAATGATTGTGCACACATATAGTATCTATATGACTAGGACTATTTGCATACATGTTGGATTCATGGCACTATACATATTTTTGCATTAGAAAGATTATCCAGGCCTGATCATTAGCATTAGCTAAGGGACATGTACACACACATTTTGCATATATTCATACAGCATTAGAAATCATCTCAGGACAATGATTGCTTGTGGATGATGTTTTGAGTAGATGGATGATGGATGGTAGGATATGTTCTTCCTAACTTGGAGATTTCGGGGACGAAATCCTAAAAGGTGGGGAGAATGTAACAACTCGTATTTCGATAACATGTTAAAACGAGAATCAAGGCAGAATTTAATTTTAAATTCTGAATCAAGTAAAACGGGCTATGCCATTGCGTTCGTCTCGGAAAAATACGCGAAATAGAGTCCGAGTTTTCGAGAATCGGAGTCCGTATGACCAAGTTATGGTCCGTCGAAGTTTTCGGGGTTTCCAAGTTTGAAAATCACCTAGGAAGTTCAGGTTTTGGGGTAGGCGGGAATTTTCCCGCCAAAGCCCATGTCGACAGGGGAGTCGACAGGGCTGTCGACACCCCTGGACCCCAAGTCGACAGGGCTGTCGACTTGGGTGTCGACTGGGTCCAAAAAACACAACTCCGTGTTTTGTGGCCTGGTGCACCTGGATGCAGTCTTGGTCTGGTCTGATGGGCTTGTGACGATTTCTGTGGTCTAGATTAATCCTAGATCTAATCCTAGGGCCTAAAACTATCCTAATCTCTATAAAAAGACCCTAAACCTAACCTAAATCCCTAAAAATCAAACCTAGCAACTAAGTGCTGCCAAAATCAATTTTGATCATGGCCTCCATCTCAAATCCCTAGAGCCTATGCACTCAAATCAAGTTCAAATCAAAAGGTGCAAGCTTGTTACACCAAATCAAGGCCAAATCAACGTTTCTATGCGAGTTTCATGATGGTTCTTCATCAAAGGAGCCACCTTTCTTCGTCATAATGATGCATGATCCCTTTCCTAAGCCTTGCCTATGTAAGTTCTAGCTACTTTTGGATCAAAACGGTATTTTTAATGTTGATATGGGATAAAATGAGATAAAGCATAAGTATGAATGTATGTGCACCTAACTTTGTCCCTTTTCTATGATCTATGACCTTAGACTAAGATGTAGCAACTTAATCATGTCACTCATGTTATGTTTAGCCTAGTTTATCTTGCAAGTTTGGATCTTTGTCTATGGAAGATTTGCATGAACCTTTGGGAACCATTTGACTTGTGAAACATAGGCAAATACTTGACCTTGGGGCTTATGCATGCATATGAACACAAACCCCTTATGTTTCATGCATGTTTGTGGCAAAACCTCCTTATGATATTATGCAAGTTTGTGGCCAAATCCTTTATGAGATTATGCATGCTCGTGGCCAATCCCCTCTTTTAAGTTGTGCATGTTTATGGCCAAACCCTTTTTGATAATATGCATGTTTGTGGCCAAATTATCTTATGACACTATGCATGTTTATGGCTAATCCCTTTATGATGTTATGCATGTGGAAGCCAATCCCTTTTTGGCATCATGCATGTTTTGAGACCAATATGTGACATAGTGTTCTTACTATGTTGACTCGCTTTGCTTGCGTTGGGAAAATACGATTTTTGGGTAGTTAGATAAACATGAACATGTCGTGAAATCTTAACTTGATTATGACATGTGTTTATACTTGAGAATATGACTTGAAAGATAACATGGAAGTTGGCATGTAAGTATGCATAAAAACATGAGCTTGGGAATTTACCTATTAAGTTAGGTCTACCCTTTGGGAATTTACCTATTAAGTTAGGTCTACCCAAATGCTTGAAAACTTGTAACATGTTTTGGAAACATGATGAACTTAGATAATATAAGTATGGCCAACTCGAGGTTGGGTTGAGTTTGCA
Source organism: Allium sativum (assembly GCA_030737875.1). Taxonomy (NCBI): domain Eukaryota; kingdom Viridiplantae; phylum Streptophyta; class Magnoliopsida; order Asparagales; family Amaryllidaceae; genus Allium; species Allium sativum. The sequence continues at coordinate 156,811,544 of CM060918.1, read as the reverse complement.
ACGTAAAACTATCCGGAACCGACCGGCCTAACTAGTAGTTGCAAACAATAGGACCCAATGTGAGAAGTTGGTCATGTCGCGCTTAAGACCCGAGGTTAGACTAGGTTGTGGTGTAAATCTACCCGGACCCGCCCGGCTTAACTAGTAACCACAACAAGGTCTAATGTGAGAGGTTGAGGGTGCATTAATTAAATTAATGCCACATAATAGGGTTAAGTTAATTTGATTAATGAATCTTAACCAAATATGATATGGACAAATGGGTTAAGTAATTTGATTAGGCTAATGATACTTAACAAAACATGATAAGCTTGGGTAGGTTAAGTAACTTGATTTGCCTAATGACACTTGACCATTTTTATACGACTAGTGGACGGGATTAAGTTAACCAACACTTAATCAATCCAACACGATAACGTGATAAGGTTAAGTAAATTTTCTTAACGACACTTAACCGTATAATACAGTTAATGGATGGGGTTAAGATTAGGCTTAACTAATCTAAACATGGTAATCGGATGGGGTTAAGTTAGCCTAGACTTAATTAATCCAACTTGGTAATTTAATGGGGATTAAGTTAAACACTTAACTAATTTAACACGATGATTTGATGAGGTTAAGTGACCTATACTTAACCAATCTAACTCGTTAATTTGATGAGGTTAAGTTAATCTATACTTAACCAATCTAATGTGAAACATGATAAGGCTAAGTCACGAATCACTTGAATACGCTTGACCGATTTGACTTGGTAATTTGACAAGGTCAAGTTAATTTATATATAATTAACCAATCTAAAATGATAATTAGACGAGGTTAAGTTATGGATTGCTTAATATACTTAGCCAACTTGACACATGGTTTGTAGGGTTAAGTCTTGGACTTGGATACTTAGCCAATTTTGACATGGTTTGTAGACGGGCTAAGTTATGAACTTAAGTGACACTTAACCCATTAGATAAACCCTAATTCGGAGGATTAGGTAAATAACCATAGTTAACCAGGATTATGGAAATAACGCTAAGTGGTAAACCTTAGTTAAGGGAGACTAAGTAATAATTCTTAGTCAAGAAAATTTGGACCATTTCTTAGATAGATTAGTAACCCGATACGTTAGGTCAACGTTTAAGTATGCGTATAGGAGCAGGCTATCTGATTTAGATAAAGGCTCCAACGAACTGGGTAACGAAGCAGCGGCTTCGGGGAACGCGAGGATATTCTTGGGATCCCTCTGCGAGCTGCCAGGTCATTATACTAGGCTCACGAGAGGTTGAGGTCTGCGGTAGAAGAACCAAGAATATGCCTTGGTTGCTATGCGAGCGACCTAAAGACTGGGGTGGATAGCAGTGAGTCGACGAATACATAAGGTGCCCGAGATAGCAAGTTCGTCGATCATCTACCATCTTGAGTCAAGCGTGTACGTACGGAAAGGCAGGGAACACCCAACAGACCATAATTGCTATCTAATTATGGGTGAGGTAGGCCGTAGGATGTGGGCTGGCCGGAGTGTAGTTCTCATGCAAGATTTTCTCTTGTGTTGCCTTTCACTAGTTGAGGGAGGGGTCTCGTGGGACCATAGCCACGTGTAGAAAAGCAGACCTTAGTATCTGCATCGGCAGATAAATCTAAAGCTCCCGACCGAGTCCTGTATTTCTTGTTTTGCCCTGTGACAGGACTCGGATGGCACGATGTGATACATGTGCATACAGTTGTAGAAAAACGATTCACGATGAATGCGTGGGAAAAAGGGCGCGGTTGAGGGTTAGCGTAATCCCTAGTGGCCTAGGTGGTTTAACCCAAACCGAAATACGAAAGCGTGCAATAGGTAAGCGTAATCCCTAGTGGAGCTAGCTGGCGTAAGTCCTAGTAGTTCAAACGATGATTCATATGGAAGAGTCTAGCTAGAACAAGGGTGACAGTCCAAACGATTTCAAGGATAATACGACATGAGGAAGCCCGTACGAGGTACGGCAAAGGACTGAACTTATATACATGGAAAGAAACATATGATTCGAGTAACCTATATATGCGATATTAGGTTGACATGGACCATTACACGACTTTGAGCACGGGACATTCATGGTTAACACATGACGCGGGTAGGGATACTAGTACGAGAGGTGCAGAGCAAATATACATGTTAGAACTAGGAAGAATATACATAATAGATACCGTGGGTTGTTAGACGGGGTAGATACCTTGGGATGATGTACTCGATAGAAATTTGACGATGTGATACCTTGACTTATCATAACACCGTAGTTATCATGATACCTTAGTTTACCTCGCCGCAGTAGTTCAACCGGCTACCCTGGTTTATCTATCTTGTAGTTATCCTTATGTTTACTTTCAGTTTATGCATGTCATGTTATCTTTACCTGTTTTTATACTGGAAGTAGATAGGACTTACTCAGTCTTTTTGACTGACCCGTTTTGTTTCGCCTCTTTTCTTCCGTTCCCCCCCCCCCAGGTTTCAGGGAGGAAACAATGCTGTTTAGTTCGGACTTCTTCTGCTTGAAGGTCATCATGGATGGCTTGGACTTCTCTTGGCTATGGCTACTGTACTGTTTTTAATTGGGGAATAATTTATGAAAAAGGTTTCATGCTTCTTTATTTCGGCAAGACAGGTTTTGATGTACTCTGATGTAAAAAGGCTTTTGACCTCATTTATTAATGTTATGAAAGTTTGTTTTTACTTCCGCTATTTTATATGTTCTGTCTTGTGATATTTCTGTGCATGTTTACCAATAATGCCCCTCTAAAGCTAGTGCATTCCTTTGCGAGTGACCCTAGCGGAGGCGGGGTGTTACACTAATCAACTGGTATAACTACACCAATTCCAAAATAAAAAACACAGCATCAATTCATTATAAAATACAGGGTTAACTCATATATTCCAATTCATATGTAGTTTCATTCCAGTTTAATTATATCGGAAATTATTCTTTAGTTTATAATCCGTTTAGATCCATCAATTTGTTAATTATTCCTGTTCGAACAACTATCATCCAATAACAAACAATTCACAATCAACAACCAATACACAACCAAATCAACTGAATTTTCATTCAATATTAAAATGTTACTTTGGTTTCACATATTTGAACATCAATTGATTAATACCCGATTGATTTCTATATAATTATTATTTATTCAAATTCCAAATTATTTTAATTTAATTTCAATATTATTATTAATTTAATTTTCACTCAAGCAGGTTAAGTTTTCAATTCAAATTTCCAACCCAATCTGAATTACATTTAAATCAATCAAATACACTAATATCTCAGTCATTTGTTAAAATTATTTCTTTTCTATACAAAAATATAATATGGGCAAACTATTTCATTTACGCCCTTTAGAAAACAATATTGTATCCATTGCCAGTTCAGTGCTTCTCAAAACTTGAACCGATTAACAAACACAATACAAAACATTTGTATATAAAATTTACAAATACACTCTCATATATATCCGATCAATCTCGATCTAGGGTATTAATAACCCCATCTCTATCGAGTTATACAACAGAGCCAAGGTTATTACTAAACCAATAGCTCTGATACCAATGTAACGACCCAAGAATTTTCAGCCCCGAAAATCGACATAAATGCCATTACCATATCTCATGCCGACCTTCCAAACACTGGAACGTTATTAGAAAGAAATTAGAGGGTGAGATAAGAAAGAAAGAAATATTAGAATAGAAGAAGAAGAAGAAATAACACCACACAAAGTCTCACATCGCAGCGGAACAAAATATAATACAAAAACAAAACTTTATTGAGAGCTTTAAAAATACTTACAATATCAAAGTACATCACACATCTGGACAGTTATAATAACCTATCCTCATAAACAATGGACAGCGGAATACACACCATATAATCTCATACGTCTGAACGCCTCCAGCTCGTCTCTGGACTTCGCAGCATCCGATAACCTGGACCTGTACACCCCGGTCTAACCTGAGCATTTACAAAAGACCAGGTCAGTTTGGTGAACCAGAGTGAGAAAAACTCGCACAGTATTAAGGGGGATCATCCAACTTGATTTTAAAGTTCAGAAATCTTTTCGAAAGAAAAGGATAATCGTAAGACCAAATCCACACATAAATACAGACGGTTTTTACCTTACGATAACCCAAAACATTTTTGAAATAAATATCTTTTCTGATATTATAATAGTGTCTAAATACAAGTAGATATCAATCTAGAGAAACGCTTGCATCTCACGCTCCACATATATAGTATACAATCAAAACCACGGGCGCTTATTGGAGATTGGATTCCGACTATGACAAGGTATGGAACCACCAGCCGATAGTGTATCTCTAGAGGGGAATACACTGGGTTCAACAAGAATGTCTTGCAACCCGGCCCACACATGACCGACCACTCATTTCGCTTGAGTGTATCGAATGCATATCACCAATGGTTGGGCTCAAACCACCGTTTCCCGAAAGGGACAACATCGATAAATTAAAGAAGCAAAAGGAATTTCTTTAGATAGGCGATTATACACCCTAATGGGAGCGACCCACATAGCTATGATGCCTGCCCGATTTTGTCATTTCCCGGTTGATGAGGCTTGAGGTCAGAATTATCTTCTGGAACATTTGGTCACCATTCACTTTGAATGCCACATCGTCAGATCCGCCAAATATCACTAATTGACGTCCATAAAAATACTCTAGTTATTTGTCTAGAGAAAAACCATTTCTCTGCTATCAACTATGGTACGTTTGAAGAAACGTTTGAAGAAATCAATGTACGTAATTCATTTGGAAATACTCTATCAGACATCCATCCATACAAGTCATCCTGGAACAGGATGAATCGAAGGTACTCTCCTACAACATCCAAGGAATCGCCCTATAGATCAGTAGCGAGAAGTCCTTGCAATCCGTAGATTCCAACCACGATAGAATCATAACTTTTCTCTGCTTGCAAGGCAGAGAATATTAGTGGTGCTACTATTTTTGAAGATCCACGGTCTTCAAAGCTCCATCTCGATCATCTTCTAATATCTTCACGTATTTATTGGTCGGAATGGTTTTCAAATATAAATTCGATTCCGGTCTTTCCGTACCAACAATCGTATTGGATAGATTTGATAGTCGGTTATTTAACTATCAAAATAAACAGTGATTCAATCATGAAAATCCAATGAGTTCACTGGTTCAGTATTCAGCATCACTTGGCCTTTTAATAAATTTAAAACTCTTAAATACTTCGATATTATGAATATAGTTTTTCGCTTCTTATTTAACATAAGATTTTTCTTTAAACAGATTCATTTTTATACTTAGGAAAATCCTATATCATATCCAGTTTTCTATTTTCACTTTCAAAACATTAGCCACATTATTATATAATATTGGGAAATCAATTCAGCCCATTACTCATAAAACAACATTACGAAATATCTTTTATTCATTACTTGAAAACAATAATCCATGCTTATTCTTATAGAATAAACTCATCTTTTACATTTCCTTTTTAAATCTCGACAATATCGTTATAATTCATGCAATCCCTTTTTATTTCCCCTTTCCACTTTGGAATCCTCATTATACATATTTTCCAGATCTTCATTACACACTGCATTATTATTTCTGAAATGGATATAATAAATTATTACTAACTCCTTTTACCATTACCAACTCATATCCTCCTCAGATAATTCCGATGTCGTTCAAGTTGGGGTATTTTAATTACCTCTCAGACCTTGATCAACAATGTTAATATCTTAAGATAGATACCAGTTGTAATCCAAAAACCAATACTTCATTCTAATAGCAATACTAATTCCATTTCTATTTTATTCAAAATACGGTTTCAGAAAAACCTTCTTACTCTTTTGAAAGTCTCTTCCTTATTATTCCTTAATTAAATAATTTCCTATAAAATACCACATTTTAACCTCGACCTCTTTAACCCAATTTCATTTTATAATTCGGATTTATTTACCAAATCCTATGACCTACTTGTTTTATCAAATTCACTTTTTCCAACTTCTTTTCAAATCCTTTCAACCATTTCCCGCTTGAAATTCACATTTCAATTCCTCTTTTTTTCGTAATCTCACTATTAAGTAACTTTAATGTAAAATTAACGCTTAACCACCTCACTGCTTCTCATAAACTTCGTTTATATAACTCTGTTTAATATAAACTCTTTCGTTCTCAATTCCATTTTCTTAATTCGAATATTAAGTAAACATTTGTTTAAGCTATCGTATACACTTAGAATTCCTTTTATAACTTTGTTATAAAAATTGGGGTTTTAAATATAAACCCGTTCATAACCCTTTCACCATTCAATTAGATTTCATTTCAATTCCAATCACTTTTTAAATGAATTTCAATTAAAAAGTAAATTTCTAAATTATTATTAATTAAATTAATAATTTACTTCGATCAATAACTACTTCAGTAGTTAATTTCTTTGTTTACTAAAATAAATAATAATTCCCTTTTTTAAAACTTTATTAAAATTAAATAATGTTCATTAACTATTTTAATTCAAAACACACTAATCTAATAATTAATCCCAATTAAAAATGGTCGATTTAGTCAACCCAAAACCCGGTTATCTCATTAACCGATTCCAATTTATTTTCCTTTTGAATTAATTAATAATATAATTAATTTAAATAATTCCATTAAATTATTTCTTAACAAAACGATTATCAAATTTTAAATCGTTAGATTAATTTCCTATTCCCATATTTATAAATCTGATTTACATCAGAGTTAACTTTATAAAATCAATTAATAATTAATTATATATTTGAATAATAAATAATAAATATTTATTTCATTTTTATAAACTTATTTTCAATATAATTTAATTCAAAATCCATATCCAGTTATAAAATAAATTTTATAACTTCATCTCTGTCGATTTGCCTGATGGTAAATCAACATTTATAAAACAATTGATTTTATAGACCATATGTTGCCAAATACTCAACCAATATCGCCCATTGGTTTAAACTAAACAGATTTTGAATTTTCAGTTAACAATCAAAAATCAAATCAACCATCCCATCAGATCAGTTCATATGTTATAATATGAAAATAATATCTTTGAGGAATCCCGTTAGGTCCCTCCAACCTGTTCTTCCCTATATTCAAATCGGTTATCTCAAATCAGATCATTCAATTACATTTAACTGATAATTTATATAATAGTAAACAACAATCATTTAACATCAATCAATTAACAAATAATTCAAACAATTTAAACCATTAAACCCGTTTATTTTATAGACGTGACCAACAAGGTAAGTTACCTTCATTGGGTCCAATCGTTAAAATAACGATTTGGTATTTCACTGAAATTAAACGACGGTTTAATTTCATCGGTTTAATCAACATATGAGTATATAAATAGCAAACAGTCAACCATTAGCAACCAGAGCACACAAAATAAAAACCCAATTTATAAAATATAAATGGGAAGAACTGAGTGAGTTTAACTCACCTTGATTTGATTACGTTGTTTAACCAGCTCGTTTCGGTTAAATCAAATCATGTTTAATTTAACTGAAAATCCAGTTGATTCCAATATGTCTGTCACTATTCCAGAATGTTCTGTCCGTCGATAGGATTCCAGTGTTTTCTTGTTTTGTTGAATTCTGAACACATATGGACAAGTTATAAATATTAAAACAATATGATTTAATTGAACTATTAAATTCCTTTAGTTCAATTTTAAACCTAACTAACCATTTTAATTCAAAATAACGGGTCTGGCCCATTTTATTTTAACTCACCATATTATTTAAAACTAACATGCCGATTTATTTAACCCATCTAGTCTGATTATCCTTTTCTGCATTGTTGGTTTTTACTTCTTGATCCCAACATTTTAGATAAGCTAACTGCTAATTCTTTGATTTATAAATAGATTTCTAATCACTTATCTTTAAAACTTAATTACATTTACAACAACTGGACCGATCCAATTATTCCTTTCAACGAATTGATTCATTCCTTCTTCTTAATCTGACCTTACTTCTAGACTTGACTTAACCAAGAACCGCCTGTGCCAAAAATTCACGTATTCAGTTATAAGTTTTAAAAAGCTAGTCACGTGATTAATTGCTTTAATTAAAACAAATTACTTGCTAATATAATGACCGTCCAACCCTTAACCTGCTTGCTCGTTACTCCAGATTTCAAAACTACAAGGCCCGATTCAATCTTTGTTCCGTGCTTTACTGTTTCCAACGTGAACTATTGCTTTGTCATCACGTCCTATTCTTTATTAAAACCATACCATATGCTACAACATCCTCCCACTTTTCCTCGCTTATGTGCCCACGTTGAACAACAAACAAATTGGACTCCTCTTCAAACAATAATTCCACACCATTTTCTTTTCTCCACACTTCATCTTCCCAAATGATCCTGCTCATAAAACTCATGCTACCCATTTCACGCAAGAACTAATGCCATGCAACTCCTTAAAAACAACCCATATCAACTGACCGCTGCTTACTCCTCCATCCCTTCATGTCAGAGAACCCCCACCGCACCTCACCAACGACCAGATCCAAAGTCCGCCTCCCCGGCTTCCAGCAACAGTCTACTTGCCTCAACTTCACCTCCATCCAACACAACTCGAGTTCCTCTTCGCAACAGCGTCCCCGACCTCTTCTCAGCGGCTCTGTGAACACAAGTGATCCTTTTATTCTCGGATACTCTCAAACTTTGTTATAAGTTGTTACTCACGAACACAAACCCAGATCCAAACTCTACATTGCCGATGGATGATCCTACATGGCAGTTAACCCAACCCTAGGCGCTTGCGAGGATATAGCATAGCACGAAATGATGTTCCAACCACTAGAAATTGATACAAATTTGAAGCTCGTTGTAAGGGAAAATTATGGGAAATGATTTTGAGATTTTAGAGATTTATCCATGAATTATTTGGATTTGATTTTACTGAGGAATTGCGGTTTTCTTTGCTGGAATCCATAGAAGAAATAATGGAGCACAGAGGTCTTTATACGGAAGAAATGAGTGGAGGCCATGTCTTAGGGTGTATAGGTTCACAGGAAAGCGCAGATAGCTGTAGTGCATTGGTGTGACTTGCCATAACATTGATGTGCGGTAAGGAGATAGATTGGCAGGCATGAAAATGGTTGTTTGGCACGCAAGGTAGAATGTACTTGGGACGCAAGGAACCAAAGAGTATTTAATTTAAATTTGTTTAGATACATATGATATTATACTTGTCATCACGCAATTTCCATTTAAAGTTTATATAACCACAAACACAACTCAAAGAAAAAAAATAACTGATTATACTGTTTATATAATACCGTTAAAATATAAACAACTCCAAAACAATTATACAAAATAATAATAAATTATTATTGTTGACTATATATATCCAAATAACATAATATATCATTCCAAACTCAATCAATATCGATTTATAACTCAATATCAATATTTCCAAGTTATACGATGTCCAAATATATCAAAATTCCTTTTAAATAAACGTTATAATTTAATAACGATTTCCATAGCGGTTATTTTAAAATTTGATTTGGACATAACTAACAATCTATAACACGAAAATCTGAATTTTCCTCTTCCATATGAAAATTGTAACCAACACGATTCCAGCGTTTCTTGTTTCACAGAAATATGACTTTTACCGGATCCTGTATATTCAATTGAAGTTCAAAACTACATATTACGAATTGCCGCATCATATCGAGCGAGATTTGGAGCTAGATTTAAATTATATATAAATTTAACGTTCTAACTTGGTTTTAATTGATGAATTATACATTAAAAATCCATTAATATTCCAAATATAATAAATTAAATAAGATATTTGGCTGCCAAAAATACGGGTTGTTACAACAATTCTTTAATCAGTTAATCTCCTACTTCCTCATGCCTCTACATAATAACAACAATATCATCATGACCTTTATTTATTTATTTTGAATGGTGGCCAACGACTGGACCTTTCGATAGTCCACGAACCAATGAAGATTGGCTTATCAAGTGTCAATAGCAGCACTACACGGATGTCCATCCTGAGTTCCTAAATCTTAACCAAATAAGACTTCAAGAGCATTTAGATCCACTGTATGAACGAGTGGTTGATCAAGATTTAATGGCTCGACCTCCATTTCAACAAGCGACAAAACAATATTAGTTGTTCAACCTATATATGAACAAGAGGTAAACCAAACTTCAGTTGTTCAACCTCCATATGGTCAAATGGTTGACTCGTATCCTGTTCATTGCCACTGCGGGTATGTAATGGAGGTTGTAGTCAGGGAAAATGGAGAAAATATTGCCTGTAGAACCCAACTATGTCCATTTTAGTTGAACGGTTACAACTATTCAGAATGGATGAACTATCATTTATGTTCATGGGGCATCCCTATGCAAATGAGTTGGAATATGAGATAAGACATCTTAGGAATGCTTTAGAAGAACTGCACATTCAACATAACGCGTAGTTTATATTAATGTTGTGCTTTTATCAGTCTAATGGTTCTTATCAGTGTACCATGTATGTGCTTCTATAATGCCATTTGATTTATGGTTTTGTTTAAAGATTTTATGCTTTAAGCAATATTGTTAGAATTAAAAAACAATGATACAAACAAACAGTAACTACAGTCAATTTCTTTACATACGTTCAATGAATAAGAACAGAGACTGGTCAGCGTGGCTACAGGGAATGGCTGTGATCAAACACTGCAGCCATGTTATTTATAGACAATCGTCAAAAATTCAAGCAACATGATTTCAAATAAAACCATGAAACATGCAGAGGTGACACAGTACTAGCGATTAGGATGTGACTTATGAATTCAAATGGAATCTCTTTCTTCTGAAAGCAATAATTCTAGTTGCCAACTTATTATAGAAGAATGTTGTCAACATCAATAATCAGTGGAAGACTAGGGATTGTGGCTACAATGTAACTTTGCATGATTTATTACTCACTAAAGCATGGCTATAGTACTATAAACAGTATGTTGTCAATATCAATCAATCAACTATGACAGACAATTCATTATGTCTACAATGACTTTGACCAAGTGTATATTCCAATAAAACTTCATTACAAATATAGGTAAATACTTGTTGCTTCTTCACCATCATTCATAAACCATTCAGAAATGAATAGATTAGAAAGGTCATGGTGCTACTCCTCATCATCTTCATCCTCTTCGGATGAGTTCATTCAAACTTGCAAAGACCAATAAGAGTAATTAAGCATCAAATAATGGATGTAATATCTCATAAAAACCATGAAAGCAATCGTTTGACCCAAGGAGGGAGTGTATTTTGAAGGCGGAATCTGTGATATAGGAGATATTATAATGCTGGTTATTTTTCAACCAACTTATAATGTATTATTTTGCTGAAAATTCTATGTATGGGAAAGTTGAGTTTAAAAGAAGGTTTTACATGTTAAAGAACGTCGTTAATAGAGTTCTCGATAAGTTTACTGAAACAACATCTTTTTCACTCATAGAGCTAATGGACTCAATGAACTTGGGCTTTCTCCACTTCAGAAAGCAATGGTTACACTTTGTATGTTATTGTACGGTGCTTTTGGAGATTCAATAGATGACAAATTATAGACGAGGGACCCAAAGAAAAAATTGAACATGAAGAATTTTGCAAAACCGTTGTTATCCAATTTGGTGATGAATATCTTCAGTCCCCAAACCCATAAGATACTTATTGATTATTAGCAATGGGAGAACAACATGGGTTTCCAGGTATACAAGGTAGCTTAAACAGTACGCATTGAAGGTGCAAAAATTATCTGATTGCATTGCAGGGCCAATACTCAGGGAACCAAAAAAAGGATGCTCTTATATTGGAAGCTATTGCATCATTTGATTAATTTGTACATTTGGCATGCTTTTTTGCAGCACTAGGCTCTCTAAATGATATTAATGATTAGTCACAGTCTTATTTATTCCATGACTTATGCAACGATGTAGCACTTCAATGCACCTAAAAACTATAAGGCGTAGATTATACTATAGGTTATTATCTTGTGGATGGGATTTATCCGAAGTGGAGAACTCTTGTGTAAACATATAAAAGGCCTAAAAATGCTAAAGAGGCAACGTTCACGAAACAACAAGAAAGTTTAATAAAAATGTTGAACGTACTTTTGAGTGCTTCAAGGAAGGTTTCATATATTACGAAAATAGGTACACTACCACGATCCTACAGTATTATCGGATATCATGTATTGTTGTATAATTTCACATAATATGATTATCGAATAAGAATGTTGTGAATATGTGCTACAACTTAGAAACTATCTGGACATTGTTTTTGCATTAAAAAAAATGTACTGTAACGTCCCGCTTCTTTGACCGTTCCAAATTGGTAATTAAACCAACTTAAAACGTTCAAATTGACGAATTGTTATTTAGCTTACAGAGTTTAAAACAAAATCAACACAGAAAAATACAGAATAAATAAATAATACAATATTTAAATAGCAAAATAAACTTTTATACATAAATCAGAATTTTTGATACACATTTCTTTATATACAACTGTTTATCCCTTAAGAATCCATATGTGCATTGAAGGATTAAGTCTATGTTATAATCATAAGATGAGCACTCACAAGGTTCGTGTACTCATGCCCCAACCAAGGTCGTTCGTGCACAACAAGGTCAAACATAGGCCATGGCTCGAGCATAGGAGCAAGGATCAGTCATTTGTGGCAAACAAAGTTGTTTGGACATCAGAACAAGATGGGTCGTCCGCTCAACACAATCAAGATCGGTCATTCAGCACAGCACAACCATACAGAGAGGTCGCGCACATGAAGCTAGCTCAAGAATATCACGGCACAAAAATAGTAAGGCTCGTACATCCTGCAAATATCGTCCATATTAAGGAAGTCGCTCATCCTTATACCAAGGAAACCGGTCGTACAAGACAAAGTGAAGAATTGGTTCTGGTCACATGTTCCACTCTGCAGTCGTTCGTTCATGCTACCCCGGTCGATCAGATACCAGCTCCTTAAGAGTCGCACTAACATTTTGATCTACAAGTCCTGAGTTTTCTCTTATAGAAAATGGTGTTGGTCGCCCTCCATCTATCGTTCAGTTATTAAAAGGATTAACACGACGCTCAACCGGTCGCCTATACACCAATCCAAGAACTCTGGCCATTCGCCTGTGTACTCATCACCTGATCGCCCGTCCAATCTGCCGGATCTATACAATCGCTCACTCCCACAAAATCGTTCGCTCCCACAAAGTCGCTCGCTCCTACAAAGACACTCGCTCCTACAAAGTCGCTTGTATTGGACAGCTGGAAACAGTTACCGACAGTTGGCTACAGCTAGGCGGTGGCATTTTAGTAATTAATGAAACATGTGACCCACAGCCCGAATATACAGATTTTAGCTCATTTCTTCAGGGGACCTCACCTATAAATAGGCCATGACTTGCACCAGAAAGGGGATCGACTCTTCGCCACCACGAAGTGCTGCTAAATTCTTTCCTCCACCCTTCCTTAAGCATTCTCAACCATCATCATCATTTCCACTGAAAGGATCTTGATCCATTTGGTCGTGGCATCCACTAGGATCACATAAGTGTAAGAAGATCAAAGGCACCATCCATCTCCTCCATGAATTTTACCATTCCTCCATTGAGTTTTGTGAATTCAAGCAAGATTTGTATGTAAGGGTGAGAATATATTGAGGAAATGAGAAGATGTATGAAAAAAGAGAGTTTACATGTTTTGTAATCATTGTCATGATAATGCAAACTACCTCCATAGTGGATGTAGGCCTAGCTTAAGAGCCAAACCACTCTAAAACCTTGTCTCCTTTTTACTTTTCCTACATTTTTATTTTCAACTTTTGTTGAGTGCAACTCCATTTACTTACTAATCGCATTGGTAAAGTACGATTCTCGTACCCTTGGTGTTTGAGTCATTTTTTGGTGAAAACATATGGCCTCCATCGTGGGGCCTGCATTTTCATCTTTCCCTGTTGAAGTCGAACAAGATTTTCCAAGAAAAACTTTGCTTGAAATCATGGATGCGCCGAACGAAGTTACTTGTGAAATCAACGACCTCACCAACAATGTTAATATTGTCACATCGCCCACCACCTATTTCGAGGCAGGAGAATCGTCCAAAATTGAGGTAGCTATAACCAAGAGAGAGTTGGAAGAAGCGATGGAGGGACTAACGAGTCAAATAAATATTACAAACAATGCAATGATGAAGAAGCTTGAGTCAATTTTCGCTATTCAAGCTGCTACCGCAAAGGCCACTCTAAGTGCCACTTGTTGTCCACCCGCTTGAACGAGCCATGCATACGATACAGAATCTTCTGCTTCAAGCGCGAAATAGGGAAATTCTATTCAAGGAGTTGCATATCATGCTAATCTTAACAGTGAAAAAGCTAAAGCACCTATGCGCAATTATTCCGATGACACAACCTTTCAACGTGTAAATGGTCCCATCAAAGGGGAATTTTTCTCGAAAGAAACCTAGATCCCCTGTCTCCAGACCATGACTACCCACCTAGACGAGAATCTAGCGAGGAAGAAGGCACTCGTTCCATGGATCGGAGCAAAGAGCAGGAATATGTTTTAGGAATGGCACGTGGAATTGTGGAGGAGAGCTTGAAGAAAGAAGATAATCGTAAAGAATGGGAATTTTCTCCTACTAAGACCCCACTCACTGAAAGAGTTAAAATGGCTATATATCCGCAAAAATTTAAACCTCCGACGGTGCAATCCTATAATGGGACAAGCGATCCCAATGTGTTCCTATGCAAATATGATTAGCATATGAAATGGGCGCGCGCCACCGACGAGATCAAATTCATGTATTTCCGGACTTATCTAGAAGCGGTGGCCTATCTTTTTTTCACAAAGCTACCGTCGAAGTCTGTGGACGACTTCGCTACCTTGGCTAGACTATTCAGCAAGAAGTTCAGGTTCCAAGCAACTAGGGTTCGGGATGTTATGGTGCTAGGTGAACTACAACAAAGACCAGGAGAGTCCATTAGAGCTTTTCTCACCCGCTTTAATATAGCAGTGGCCGAAGTTGAAAATTATAAGCCTCATCTAGTTCTGATGGCTTTGAAAGGGGCCATATGTAAAAAGACCAAGTTAGGACGGTGGATTAAGAAGATGAAACCAAGTACCCTTGAACAACTACTCAATAAAGCTGAAAATATGTGAGTATTGAAGAGAATTCAGTGTGTGTTTTGGAAAGCAACAAACAGCAAAAAGGAAAGGTAGTATGCAAAGTAGCTTTGACAGTCAGAAGAGGAGCAACGAAGGAAAGGATTACTAGGCTAAGAAAAAGCTCTGCTTTTTTAAGAATTCTGAGCTCACTCCCCTTAATGACACTATAGGGAATATCTTCATGGCAACTAAGGATACAGAGAAATATCTGATCCCAAAACGAATGCAGGTCAAAGATGTCGCTATAAGATTAGGAAGGTTTTGTCAATTTCATAACCAGCCAGGCCACGATACTAAAGATTGTAGGCATTTAAAATCATTAATTGAGGAACTGATCAGGAAGAATCATTTGTAACAATATGTACAAGTCCATGAACACTGCTCCAACTCTCTATAAGCAAGAGGCAGCAAGTAATGAGTAGATCGCTCAAACCTATCTAAGGCCAGCACTTACTTAAGGATCAATAGCCAAATTTCTGGTTACGGTGGCTCTGAATAAGCGACCTCTATCACTTTACTTTGCTTTATTACTTAAGAACGAGTAGTCACCTTACTCTGCTCTATTACTTGCTATATTCTTGTAAGCAATTGACGATAATTCACTTATGTTTTATTAAAAAAGGCCTTATAAATCAAAATTTATGTGCCTATCTAAATGACATACTTATAAGCCCATACTAAAAGTCAGTTTCTTAAATATAGGCATAACAAAAGCGATCGCTCATCTACAACCTAACCGTAACAGAAAGCTTCCCAAAGCATATTTCAAGCAAAGCAACTTGAGAAGCCAAAATATCATGCAAATTAAGCAAGACAAATAAACACATCGCTTTAAAAGAATAAGCTATTCTGGAGAAAATAGTGAAAAACATAGTAAACAAACAGCAAGTTAGAAAGCTACACTTTTCACTACAAAACACGCCAAATTCTTAGCAAGCATCCATTGAAGGGACTGGCGTCAAACTTTGAAGAAAATACGTAGGTAGTATCAAATTAGTCCCACGAATAAAAATTGCTAGTCCCAAAAGAGGCACCTTGTTGGGTGCAGGACACAAATTCTTTAAATTAAAATAAAGCTCGATAAGAGGAACTAGTTTCCACCTCCCGGGATGATGCATAAAGTTGGAAGGATTAACAAAACCTAGGCTGGAAGCACTAGTCCTGGTGCCAGAAGAACCAGCAAACATGCTGGAAGGACCAGCGCAAACAGAAATCCTAGCCAAAAGGGGGTAACATAAATCATGCCAAAAGGGGGTGTCCAATAAGGTCTTTTGGGCTCTAGAGTAACCAGAACAAACAAGGCAAAAGTTAGATCGAAACTTGGAACCCAATACCTCCCCTAGGGGCATGTATTCAAACCCTAATCTCCGAAGGGCTTGGGCACCAGGTCAGCGGGAAATGGGGGTTGAATACATAGAAAATGTAACATAACAACCTTGTGCATTCGAACCCTAATTTCTGAAGGGCTTGGGCCACCAAGTCAGTAAGAAAAAGGGTCTAAAAGCTGATATATTTATACCTAACCCCCGAAGAGCTTGGACTGATAGGTTTGCGGAAATACGATTGAACACCTATCTAAAAGTCATGAATTGATCAATTCAAACTAAAATTGTAGCTATAATTAAGAGAATTTAGGGAAAATCGATTGTTTCAACCCCAATATAGTTGTAAAGAACTTTGGTATGGGGGCGTCACCATTGCGTAAAAATCAATAATGCTCACTTAAACATACCACAAGTTCATCACAACTTTACAACAAAGGCTAAGCATCTAATGGGATCGTTCGACTAACAAGATTGAATCCCCATGAAATACTATCATTCATAAAAACGAACGGCGAAATTATTATAATACCAAATGTTACAACGTGAATATACGAGTATAATAGGCAAGGACCGACACTCGCATATACAACTGATCTAAGTGCATGACAGATAAGAAAATAGACTGAAATCAAAGCATGAGGGTGACAAATGCTACTTTTTAACAGAGAAAGGAGGAGGTGAACCAACTGCTTGTCTTCCACCCTTTCTTTCTTTGTTTACGCAAGAACTCCCAAGAGAGGACAGGTTAATGATTCCCGGGCTATTTGCAACGGGTTTCTTTCTATGTATCAGAGTGGACGCAGCCTTAGTATTCCAAATTTCGTCCTTGTCTTCCAGATCAGACATGTTAAGTAATGTTGGGTCGCCCGGTAAAGGTGTGGTGCACGGGCTAATACTGGTCGATACTAAAATGGAGTCAATAGTGGCAGCTTGAACAACGGTACCACCAGTAGACAAAAGAGGTGGCGAAGGGGGACCTGGTGCAAATGAATAGTAAGCGCTAAATTTTAGCAAACCCAGGTGAAGAAGTAAGATAATCCAAATTCCGTGCGGACTGATAGACATCAATTTTACCTGGGGTCACTGGTTATATAAGATCGACCTCGTAATAATTCACATTTAAAGAGGTGACGTCATTCTCAACACCATGGCTTGCGCATTGTTTGAGAATATTCTCCTGAACTGTGTGTTCTTTAATGGGTCGAACTCCGATAGCATCCTGAACAAGGTGATCCACAGGGGGAGTTTGAGAGCTTGAAGCTTCAATGTTGATAAGACTGGATGGGCCACACATGGTAGTAACATCCAGGGTTTTTCCCCTGGAAGATCGAGCTCGCTCGTCCGCCAATATTTTCCTGCCTCCAACCAAAGCCTTACAGTCTTCTTCCAGGAGGCTCTCCTGGAGATATTCATCATCAGAACCACCAGAGTATGAAAGCACTTATTCCCAAACAAGAGCCAAAGTCCTTGGAAAGTCTATGTTCAGATATCTTAAGCTTCCACGGTTCATAACACTGTAAACGTAAAATTGAAATAGAGTATTGTCAGTCTCAATTCTGGCCTCATCAAGGGCTTTACGCAGCTTGATTCTGTCTTCTTTCAGAGTCCTTAGGGTCTCATTCTGAGAATTAATGTTATCCTCAAGATCCGCTTTTTCTTGTTGATAAGAAGTCGAAGCCCGCCTCTCTAAAGCCAATTGACATTCAGCAAGTTCTTGAGTAGATTGAGCTTCTCAAAATTGCCCCTTATAGCCTCAAGCTCTCTTTTGAGTTCCTCATTTTTAGCCTCCAAGTTGTTCACTCTAATATTACCACTCTTTAAAGAAGCAATTTCAGATTCTTCAAACCTGATCAAGTGAACAAATTCAGCTTTATCATTCTCCAAGATGTCAATATGGTCAAGATGCCGAGCATTTAATCTTTGGAACTCATAACCAAATTTGGCCCAATGTTCTAGTTGCTTATCAACATTGCTCATGGCCAGGTTCAACCGTGTTTCGAGTTGACTTATAGCAGTGTTAAATTGAGTAATCATACAACTCTTTATAGTGCTTAACCCCTCAACAGCATCTCGCCTATCATTTGGATGCAGATCTAAATCAAAATACATTCCGCTTAAATCCCAACCTTCGAAACGATCCCTAAGCATCAAGTTTCTAGGTGGGACCTTATAAGAGGGTCGGTTGAGAATCATTTGGATTTGAGCAGAGGTTGGGACAATGGATCATTCAAGGAAAATGGGAACATCGGGGTCTAGGAAATCAGTTGATATGGAACATTTCTGAATCTCACTTTTGCCTCGATCGTTCCTGCTCCTTTTCTTCTTCTCTCCTTATATGTGGAGCTCACCTTTATCGCCCTTATCCAATACCTTTGCACGGTCCGATCCTTCCCCCCTTAAAGAATCAATCAGTGGAGGTTCGGGGATGTGTTGAGGTTGAGAACTCGAGGATGACTGGGAGCGCTTCAAGTGACGAGAAAGGCGAGACTGTAAAAGACTTTGTGGATTAATAGAACCTGCTTGTCGGGATAAACTGAGTGTTTCATGCTTATACCTGGCAAAGGGAACAAAATAAAACTTCAGCCAGCATGCAAAGAAATTAAATGATTTTCGAGAAAGCATAAAGTGCTTATAATAATTGTATTTTAGTGCACATCTAATAATAAATCAATTTCAAGGGGAGTTCCTAAATCAAATGCTTTCCCAGGCCGTTGAGCGGATTCTTGTGTTCTCTCCATATCAGATGTTACAGGATCAGAAGTCACAATATCACCTTGACTAAGATAATTGACGGTGTCTAAATCTCCCAGCCCTCTGAAAGTTCCTGCGGAGCTCTCTTCTTGAATAATAAGGGGAGCGGGATTCTCAATAATCTTTTCAGAAATTATATTATCTCTTGTACCATCTATTTTTTCATATACTCCTTTTTCAGTCCCTTCAGTGATCAAAGGCAAGGAAGTTCCTGGTGAAGATTGGCTACTATCACCAAGGACTAAGCGTTTCTTTTTGGTAAGGGATTTGCCAAGAGTACTTTGTGTATAAGTCAAAGTTTTCTGAATGGATCGTGAAGGATGGAGTAGCTGATATTTATGAAGGTTTCCCTCTGAAAGCAACACCCGTCTACTTCTCTCAATCTTGTTAATAGCAACCAAAGAATCAAGAAGATCTTGGTTAAGGACAAGGCCTTCATAGGAAGGAATTACTGCAAAATGGAAAGAGAACTAAAAAAAGGTAAAAATTCCAAAGCAAGGGCAGTTACCTCCTTCCATCCACTGCCCGTAGAAGTTACCAGGACATCGAACATAAAAATATTGATTTGGAAACCCCTTGACACCGTCTGTTAAGCCAGTAATAATTCTACAATGTCTGCCTTCCATAAAAATAAAAGAGGGACCGTCCATCTCCCTTCTTTTGAAAGCATATAAGGAACAGATATCCAAAAACGTAGGTGCTCGTTGCTTGACTCTCATAAAAAGTATGTATAGCCCTAATAAAATATGATATCCATTGGGATGCAACTGGTATGGGGAAATGGCTAGACACTGCAAAATGGACTCTAAATAGGAGTTAAAAGGAGGAACCGCTCCACTGGACAACATATGATGATTGATGGCTACATACCTGGGGGCGGATGATCGGCTGAATCATCTTTCCTTGGAAATTTGGTTTCATCTTCTGAAAATCCAAAACAAGCATACATTTGCTAGTATAAGCCAAATGGGAGCGTCGATTTACGGCTGTCAGAAGGCACCCATTCCAGGATTCGGGGTTGGGGATAAATTTGGCTAATGTTCACTCGAGGACTGACAGCCGGGGCAGCCTCAGTCACCTGACCGGAACCTTTGGGCTCTCCAGATATTGTGCCCTCCTCGGGATCTTGACTAAATTGGTTTTTAGTTTGCATTTCTACACAGGTAGGTATGTTTGAGAAACAAGTTACAGCTAGGTTGCTAATAATTAAAGGAAAGAAACTCTAAGTAAATGTGCCACTCAAACTAATAACCATCAACTATACCTAGTTTTCAAATTCTACTGGTTGTATAAGCGACCGAAGGTAAAATTGCAAGCTTAGTAGTGTGTGGTAAGACTTGTCATGACAGATTAAGCATTACAAGGAAAATTCAGCTAACAAAAACGAACCAGTCTCGACCGACTGCACATGACCCCTGCATAAACAAAGGTTCTGGCCCGGTCGGTTATAAATAACTACTGGTCGCGCATAATAAATGGATGCTACCAGCAGCAAGCAAAACATGAAGTAATAATAACAATATCAGGGTTCTATGGCATGGGCATTGCATCAAACTTCTGACGAAGGCATGGTAAATTAAAAACGTCATTTCAAAGATATTTCAACAAGCAACTTGTAGACATATTATTGAAATCAGAAAACTAAAGGGCTTTTGTGCAAATCAGATCTGTTAAATGATTACACACACAACCCTAGAGCATACTAAGTCAAATCAATATTTTCCAGTCATTGCAATCACAACAAACTACTAAAAACTTTAATGCATGCTCAAATAATTCAGTTCTTACCAACCAGGAACTTTTATAAAGCTAATTGTATTAACCCAAAAGCAAAATTTAAAGAAGAAAATTCACTTACGAACGAGCAGGCGGGTTCGATTTTAAAGAAAAAATACTCTAGCTAATTTCGAAATTAAAGAAACTCACCCTAGAAAGATCAGGCACAATGATAAATCGAGGAAGGTAATACAATCGAAGTCTGGGAGTAATCGGAGGTAGTAGTGATCTTCTATAGCAGAACCGCCATTAGAGCAGAATTTTCAGAAAGACAAAATACATAAAGAGCGGGAAAATGAAAAGACGGTATTTAAAGAAGACTAAAAGGCCCTTTTAGATTAAGTGACATGACAGCTTGATCAAGTCTGGATAACCCACTTAACTATACTCAAAACATAGCTCAACAAATCCAGTCAATAAGCAACTATGTCTATGCAGAGCGACTATGAGGATATTCAATTTTGTATAAGCACGAGCCATTAGTAAGCATGCTCATCTTACAGGAAACTGGACTTAATCCATCAAATGGTGTTACATTTTATTATTTTGAAGAATGTAATCTTTAGAAATTAAAATTTACAAACTTCAAGGGGCAAATGTTTATCCCTTAAGAATCATACGTGCATTGAAGGATTGAGTCTGTGTTAGAACCATAAGATGAGCACTCATAAGGTTCGTGTACTCATTACCCAACCAAGCTCGTTCATGCACAACAAGGTCAAACATCGGCCATGGCTCGAGCATGG
This sequence comes from Allium sativum, assembly GCA_030737875.1. Classification (NCBI taxonomy): domain Eukaryota; kingdom Viridiplantae; phylum Streptophyta; class Magnoliopsida; order Asparagales; family Amaryllidaceae; genus Allium; species Allium sativum. The sequence goes on along the minus strand of CM060918.1, from coordinate 156,789,700 downwards.
GTGCAAGGGTCGGTCATTTGTGGAAAACAAAGTTGTTTGAATTTCAGAACAAGATGGGTCATCTGCTCAACACAATCATGATCGGTCATACAGCATAGCACGGCCATACAGAGAGGTCGCGCACATGAAGCTAGCTCAAGAATAGCACGGCATAAAAACAATAAGGCTCGTACATCCTGCAAAAATCGTCTATATTAAGGAAGCCATTCATCCTTGTACCAAGCAAACCGGTCGTACAAGACGAACAAAAGAATTGGTTTCGGTCACATGTTCCACTGTGTAGTCGTTCGTTTATGCTACCTCGGTCAATCAGATACCAGCTCCTTAAGAGTCGCGCTTACATTTTGATCTACATGTCCTGATTGTTCGCCTATAGACTTGATGCTGGTCTCCCGTCCATCTATCGATCGGTCATTAAAAGGCTTAACATGACACTCGGTCGGTCGCCTATACACCAATCCAAGAACTTCGGCCAGTCGCCTGTGTACTCATCACCTGATCGCCCGTCCAATCTACTCGGATGTATGCAATCGCTCACTCCCAAAAAATCGCTCGCTCCTACAATGTCACTCGATCCTACAAAGTCGCTCTCTCCTACAAAGTTGCTTGCTCCTACAAAGTCGCTCGCTCCTACAAAGTCGCTTGTACTGGACAGCTGAAAACAGTTACCGACAGTTGGCTACAGCTAGGCGGTGGCATTTTAGTAACTATTGAAACGAGCGACCCGCAGCCTGAATATACGGATTTCAGCTGAGCTCACCTATAAACAGGCCATGGCTTCCACCAAAAAGGGGATTGACTCCTCGCCACCATAAAGTGCTGCTAAATTCTTTCCTCCATCCTTCCTTAAGCATTCTCAACCATCATCATCATTTCCACTGGAAGGATCTTCATCCATTTGGTTGTGGCATCCACTAGGATCACATAAGTGTAAGAAGATCAAAGGCATCATCCTTCTCCTCCATGAATTTTACCATTCCTCCATTGAGTTTCTTGAATTCAAGCGAGATTTGTATGTGAGGGTGAGAATATATTGAGGGAATGAGAATGTGTATGAAAAAAGAGAGTTTATATGTTTTGTAATCATTGTCATGAATGGATGTAGGCCTAACTTAAGAGCCGAACCACTCTAAAGCCTTGTCTCCTTTTTGACTTTTCCTACATTTTTACTTTCAAGTTTTGTTGAGTGCGGCCCCATTTACTTACTAACCGCATTGGTGAAGTACGATTCTCATACCCTTGGTGTTTAAGCCATTTTTGGTGAAAAAGACAGCAGTATTTAAAAAAACGAACTTAAATACAAGAAAATATTTACTGTTTAAAAATCTTCAGAGTGCGCGGTCTTTTGGAATCCCCAGCTTCGCTAAAACACCCCACGTTCATTAATGTCACTCACAAAGGGAATGCGTTAACTTCAGTGAAGCGTTATAGGTAAGAGATGAAAATAAATTACAAGACCGACAAATAAAGCAGCGGAAAATAAAGTCATTTTATAAGCAACATAGTTCAGTCAAGATTTTACAACAATTGACTCAATCATACTTAAAAGTATTACATAAAACTTCTGTCTTGATTCAAAAACTTCCAAGTATATAAGAAGCATAAAACATAGCAAAGTAGCATAAGTCCCCAAATTAAAGTGCAATCACAGCCATAGCCAAAGATAAGAGGTTCCAAGTCATACATCATAGAATCTCCGAGCTTGGAAAGAGAAACGGTCCAAATTAAGCTGAGTTATTCCCTCCCTAACTACCTGGGGGGAACGGAAGAAAAAGAAGACGAAAGAAAACAGGTCAGACATAAGTCTGGTAAGTCCAGTGATTTTTCAGCATGTAAACAAGATAAAGGATCATGACATGAATAAACTGAAAATAGGACAATACCATAAAACAAGATAACTTAAGACAAGATAAGGCAAGGTAAACTGAATGCGCTTCTACTCTTTCCCTGCTTCGCTACTACCCTGTTACCCTGATTTCTATATCTTTGCACCGCCTAACTAGTGTCCCAACTAGTAATCTGTATAAAATGATAATATTACAACGTGATCCCAATCCCCACAATTGTGGTAGCCTTCAGGTGTACATCTAGTACGAGGATCTTGCCTCAATCATCCTAATTGCCATGAAGATGTTAGATGTACCCTTACTACCCTATCGATCAGCTCCCTACTTGTATTAATGTTCCATGTGTATGTGTCAATCGGCACTCTCTTGCGTGTAGATACCTTGTGCTGGTCCCACCATAAGGTGTATAAATCCTTACAATAGCAACCCGACACGATTTAAGATGCACAGTGTATAACTACTAGTACACAATGTCTGCTTTTTTCCCACGCTGGAGTACGTGCACACCCGTAAACCGTCGGAACCTACACTGACGTAACCCCTACCACTATTTTGACTACATATAATCAGCCTAGTAATCGTGCCTCACCGTGCCTTGTTCAGGGAACCATGATACATCTATGTTGGTTACTACCGAAATGGGTCCCCATTACTAAGGTTTCCTACTGGTTAAGTTTGTGGGCCTATATATACAAATATTACCCACCTACACGAGATGTACTTAATCCTCCCACCGATTCAAGCATGTTTATTAACGGTTAAGTTTGTGGGCCTATATTTACTAATATTACCCACCTACACGTGATGTACTTAACCCTCCTACTGATCAAGTCAATACGTATTATTGGTTAAGCTTGCCTTAACCCTATCCGCTTCGTTCATGTAATATTGGTTAAGTGTTCTCCATTCATGTTAACTTAACCCACCCACACATCATGTTGTATTGGTTAAGTGTTTTCTATTAACTTAACCCCACTCGTTCATCATGTTATATTGGTTAAGTGTTTCCTCTTGTGTTACTTAACCCTATCATACATCATGTTATATATTGGTTAAGTGTTACCTTCTTGTGTTACCTAACAATACCATACATCATGTTATATCGGTTAAGTGTTGCCTTAGTTAACTTAACCCTGCCATTTGTTTAATTAACATGTTGTACTGGTTAAGTGTTGCCTTATTTAACTTAACCCTACCATTTTTAGCATGTCTTGTTCATTAGCATTAGTTGATTTGTTAATGCACAAACCTCCCACACTAGATCTGTGTTGTTGCGGTTACTGGATGTGCCGGGCGGTTCCGGGCGGTTTTACACCACAACTCAATCTAACCTCGGGTTTTTCTTGGGCATGATGCACTAACCTCTCACATTAGATAGGTGTTGTTGCGGTTACTGGATGTGTCGGGCGGTTCCAAGCAGTTTTGCACGACAACTCAATCAAACCTCGGGTTAGGCATGTTCATCCTTTATTTAATTTACATATTCATCATTTATGTCAACTTTATATGTAAATTATCCACAAGTGTTGTCATGTCACATTTACTATTTAAATTATGTTCATAATTAATGGTATACAAATTATACCATTTCATGCTATTAATCATTTACATGATTATGAGCCGATCTATTAGCATGTAGTTTAATGTTTTACCCCAACGTTTCCCCCGTTATTTGTTCGGATAATTTACATAGAACGTTCGGCTCGCAAATTAGCCTAACTCCTAAACAAAAGGGAAAAGAAAGGAACATGTAGCATTCCAACAGCACAAAATAATATGAATCTAACTAAGCATGTGCAATACAAATTTTTCATGAATAATATAAACTTAATATAGCATATCAATGTGAACTTGTACTTGAGTTAGATCCAATTAACATAGATCTTAAGCATATGAACAGGAATTTACATAGATCTTAAACATATGTATTAACTTGGATCTAAACATGTAAGCATGTAGATCTAAACATATAAGCATATATGAGCATGACTTAGTTTATAAACATGTACATAACATAACATAAAAGCAAGCATGTAGATCTAAACATATAAGCATATATGAACATGACCTAGCTTATGATCTTGCATATAACATAACATAAAGGAATCACCAAATTTATATACAACATGATAGGTTCATCACCAAATTAATATACAACATGATAGGTTCATCACCAAATTAATATACAACATGATAGGTTCATAACCAAATTAATATACAACATGATAAGTTGTATCAATCACAATAGTCACGTAGGCATAGGTAATTTAAGAATTGCTACAGGGATAAACATGAATCAGAATACGATTATCTTACAACTAGGCACAATTCTAGTTTCGCTTCATTACAAGTCATGACTTTTATTTGTTCAAATCTAAAGAATAACTGAACTTACAAACAAAAGAACAAATCTTGTTTTCTGGTATCTGATTTCTGAAACTGAAAATCTATCCTTTGATGTAGACTATTGATTCTCTAGTTTGGACTTGATTAGGGACTTTCTAACTTGATTCCTAGCTTAAAGAAAAATGGAGACTACGCTATTTTGGCCATGGACAACATGACGTCTTCAGAGAGCAAGGTTATGAGGTTTTAGGGTTGAGGGTTAGGGTTGTTTATATAGAAGTTTACATTAATGAGAGCTGTTAGATCAACCTAGGAGTAATCAGAGCCATCCAGACCAAATAGAGCCAACCGGAAGTCACCACATATGCCCTAATGACTCAGAAAAACGTCATTGGACAAAACAACCCAGATCTGGCCGAGGGGGTTAACCCCTACAGGGGGGTCGACACCCCTCTTGGGGGGTCGACACCTATGTCGACCCCCTATGGGGGAAGTCGACCCCTATGGGTGGGAATTTTCCCGCTCAGCTGATTCTCGGAATTTTGAATTTCGAACTGCTTTTTTGATTTAATTATTATTTATATTTAATTTTCGTTTAAACTTGAAATCTTCTGAACTCCATAACTTCTTCATACGGAGTCCGATTCACGCAAACTCGGACTCTATCTCAAGCAAAATTCCGAGACGAACGCAATGGCGAAACCCATTTCCCCTAATTTCCACTTTTAAAATTAAGTATTCTATAATTCGTTATTTTAACATTCACAGAAAATATGGGGTGTTACATTCTCCCCTCCTTTAAAGGATTTCGTCCCCGAAATCTCTAAGTTAAGAAGAATGTATCCTAACATCCAACATCCGTCTACTCAACTATCAATCACAGGCATCCATTGTCCTTAACAATATTTCTAATGCTTTCATGATCATATGCATAGTGTATGTACATGCCCTTATCAAATGCAAAATCAGGCGGTCTACTGATTCAGTTGACCTCCTTAATACGATTTATGTCGGTGCTATGAGTCTATCACGTATGCAATTATTCCTAATCGTACTTTATGACTTCTACATGAATGCTCAATCATTCATACAAATGCAACATCCATATGATAACACATCAAGTTTCAATCCATATATATAAAAATTCACTCATGCATATGAAATATGGAAGTGACGGAGTCGATCTAGTGCCTAGTGTGTGTGTATGCATCCACGAGCAACCACTAGCAAACACTTACATCCTCTTGCATCCACTAAACATAACATGTCTCAAACACATGTTTACATCCATTTGCTTCTACCTAAGGATCGAGGATAGGACCGAGAGGATATACTTAAAAGATAAAGACTAGCAAATAAACTTTACAGAAAAGGAGAGATCAAGCATATACCCTCAAAAAGGGTATGATGCGTGTATCTAGTCTTCAGTCTTCTAAGTCGCATCTTCTTGAGCTTCACTCCATATCTTAACTTCACGATTGTGTAGCTTCTTAATTTCTGTTTCTAGAATATGCGTTGGAACTCATTTCACTGTCGCCTCTCGTTCCACCTTTTCTTCTTCTAGTATACTTGGCACTACAACTTATGTCATGTCATGCTAACAGTTCCTCAAAAGGTCTTCCAAAATCCTATTCACCCTTTCTGTTAGAGGATGATAAGCGGTGCTCAAACATAACTGCGTACACATGGCTTCTTGCAAGCTTATTTATTTAGGTGACTAGTGGTCTCTTCTCTACTTAATTTATCCATCCCTATTTAATTCAAAAGCGTAGGTCTTACTCCTAGCGATGCCTACTACTAATTTAACCGAAGGTTTTAAAATCAAAGTTTGATATGTATTCTGAACTTTTCCTTTTCACATAAAGAGGACTTGAAGTCAACTTTTTCTTCTTAAGGCATCCGTTATGACCTTACCCTTACATCAAAATGGAGCCTAGTCCCATGCCGCATGCATTCGTGTATACCGTAAGCCTTTTACTACCGTAAGGTAAAAGTCAAAATCGGGGCCGTTGTAAGAGCCCTCTTCGATTGTTGGAAAGCGACATCACAACCAATATCCCGAGCAAAGGTTGGGTTCTTCTTCGTTAATCCAGTAGGTGAGGCTAATACCTTCGCAAAGTTCTTAATGAACTTTTTATGTTAGCCCGCTAGTCAAAGAAAGCTTCTTACTTCTGTTGCATTCCTTGGGACCTTCTAGTGTTGCACCACAACTACTTTTGCGGGATTTACTGCTATCCCTTCTTTGGACACCACATGTCCTAGAAACTTTACTTCTTCTCTCCAAAAATGACATTTTGGAGAACTTCGCCTTAAGTTGATGTGCTCGAAGTGTATCCATGACTTCTCTAAATGCAAAGCATGTTCTTCCTCGTTATTTGAGAAAATCGAGATATCGTCCACGAAGACTACTACAACTTATTAAGGAACTCCCTAAACACCCTACTTTTCAGGTTAACAATATAAGCGGGTGCATTCGTCAAACCGAAAGGCATGACGAGCTACTCAAAGAAACTATCAGGGGTTTCTAAAAGCAGTATTGTCTATATTGTCCTCAGCTACCCTTAGCTGATGAAATCCTGTAGCCAAATCTAGTTGGGAGAAAACAGACGCACCTACAAGCTAGTCAAACAAATCATCTATTTTTGGAAGTAGGTGCCTATTTTTCTTAGTCAACTTGTTTAATTCTCTAAAATCCATGCATAAGCGAACAGAACCATCCGCCTTGGTAGCGAACACTACTAGATCACCCCATTCAAAATTACTTCGCCAAATAAACCCCTTCTCAAGCAACTCTTTAACTTGCTTGTTGAGCCCTTTCTTTCCCTTGGATTCATGTGTCGTACAGGTAATGCAACTGGCTTTGCACTGTCAACTAGATATGTGTGGAAGTCTATCTCGCGTTTAAGAGGACAAACCCCTAACCTAATCAAAAACATCTGCGTACTCATGGACTACTACAACGGATCGAAAATCATCGATAGATGCATCAAGTGATTCTGGGTAGCTAAGCCAAACTGATCCCTTAGGATCGCACGAAATCTCGAGGGTTTCCCGAGGCAAGTCAAAAGTCTAACTACCCTCCTTTCACAATTACTAGCTAACCAATCCATGCCTAGAATCAACCCATAATCCATGAAATCAAAAAAACATAAGCATTACACTTAAACTCAATACTTAATATAGCTATTTTCAAATCCTCACAAACCAAAGATAAATGAGCCGAACCACCAATTGGATTTGAGACAATAATGGGATCTTCTACTATACAAGCACTAAGGTGCAGAGACTCTACTATGGAAGCAGATATAAACGAATGTGAAGCGCTAAAATCAAAAAGAGTACTAACAGGATGAAAAAAAAGAAAAACTAGACTTTTTTCAACAGAAACTTTACTCCTCTCTCTCAGGTATGCTAGCGGTGAGAGCATGCACTTGCCCTCCTGAAAATTATGTCCTTTGTTCTTGCCCTTGTCCCTAATTATATGACCCGTTATACATAATAACGATACTTCCTCTTGTCTTAGATTTTTCTATTCTTTCCCCCTTTGTGAACCAAGTCCATATCCATGAGTTTCTCATCCTTGGGTTGTGCTCTTAGCCAAACTCCCTCATTCTCATCTTTGCAATCCTTGTGTGGCTTGTTGACAAGTCTCTTGAAAGCTGCCTCCATCGCATGGAAAACCGTACAAAGCTTGAAAGAAAATTAGCCACAGGTGAAACTGTTGCGGCTATATGGAAGTTGGGCACTTCTTCGCCCTTTGACAGGTGTCGTAGTCTCATCAAGCCTACGGAACCATGTCGCGATGAGGTTACCTTCCAGAAAGCCAGGAGCCCCGGAGACCCGGGAAAGAAGGAAACAAGGATTCAAACAGAGGATCATTTGATAGCGCATATGGCTTTGGGGAATATGCCTTTGAAATAAAACTTTTCTTTTGAAAATGCTTCTCTTAAAACCGTTTTGAAAATAATTTTTCAAATCTTTTATCTAATCCAGTAACCTTTAGCTCTGATACCAAGTGAAACACCCCACGTTCATTAATGTCAGTCACAAAGGGAATGCATTAACTTCAGTGAAGCGTTATAGGTAAGAGATGAAGATAAATTACAAGACAAACAAATAAAGCAGCGGAAAATAAAGTTATTTTATAAGCAACGTAGTTCAGCCAAGCTTTTACAACAATTGACTCAATCATACTTAAAAGTATTGCATAAAACTTCTGTCTTGATTCAAAAACTTCCAAGTATATAAGAAGCATAAAACATAGCAATGTAGCATAAGTCCCCAAGTGCAATCATAGAGGTTCCAAGCCATACATCACAGAATCTCCGAGCTTGGAAAGAGAAACGGTCCAAACTAAGTTGAGCTATTCCATCCCTGACTACCTGGGGGGAACGGAAGAAAAAGAAAACGAAAGAAAACAGGTCAGACATAAGTCTGGTAAGTCCAGTGATTTTTCAGCATGTAAACAAGATGAATGATCATGACATGAATAAACTGAAAATAGGACAATACCATAAAACAAGATAACTTAAGACAAGATAAGGCAAGGTAAACTGAATGCGCTTCTACTCTTTCCCTGCTTCGCTACTACCCTGTTACCCAGATTTCTATATCTCTGCACCACCGAACTAGTGTCCCAACTAGTAATCTGTATAAAATGATAATATTACAACGTGATCCCAATCCCCGCAACTGTGGCAGCCTTCAGGCGTACATCGAATATGAGGATCTTACCTCAATCAGCCTATTTGCCATGAAGACGTTAGATGTACCCTTACTACCCTATCGATCAGCTCCCTACTTGTATTAATGTTCCATGTGTCTGTGTCAATCGGCCCTCTCTTGCGTGTAGATACCCTGTGCTGATCCCACCATAAGGTGCATCAATCCTTATGATAGCAACCCGACATGATTCAAGATGCACAGTTTATAACTACTAGTACCCAGTGCCTACTTTTTCCCACTCCAGAGTACGTGCACGCCCGTAAACCGTCGGAACCTACACTAACGTACCCCCTGCCATTATTTTGACCGCTTATAATCCGCCCAGCAATCATGCCCCACCTTGCCTAGTTCCGGGTACCATGATACATCTATGTTGGTTACTGCTGAAATGGGTCCCCGTTACTAGGGTTTCCTACTGGTTAAGTTTGTGGGCATATATATACAAATATTACCCACCTACACGAGATGTACTTAACCCTCCCACCGATTCAAGCATGTTTATTAACGGTTAAGTTTGTGGGCCTATATATACTAATATTACCCACCTACACGAGATATACTTAACCCTCTTACTGATCAAGTCAATACTTATTATTGGTTAAGCTTGCCTTAACCCTATCTGCTTCGTTCATGTAATATTGGTTAAGTGTTGTCCGTTCATGTTAACTTAACCCACCCACACATCATGTTGTATTGGTTAAGTGTTTTCTATTAACTTAACCCCACTCGTTCATCATGTTATATTGGTTAAGTGTTGTCCTCTTGTGTTACTTAACCCTATCATACATCATGTTATATATTGGTTAAGTACTGCCTTCTTGTGTTACCTAACCCTACCGTACATCATGCTATATCGGTTAAGTGTTTCCTTAGATAACTTAACCCTACCATTTGTTTAATTAACATGTTGTACTGGTTAAGTGTTGCCTTAGTTAACTTAACCCTACCATTCTTAGCATGTCTTGTTCATTAGCATTAGTTGATTTATTAATGCACCAACCTCTCACATTAGATCTGTGTTGTTGCGGTTACTGGATGTGCCGGGTGGTTCCAAGTAGTTTTACACCACAACTCAATCTAACCTCGGGTTTTTCCTGGGCATGATGCACTAACCTCTCACATTAGATAGGTGTTGTTGCGGTTACTGGATGTGCTGGGCGGTTTCGGGCAGTTTTACACCACAACTCAATCTAACCTTGGGTTAGGCATGTTCATCCTTTATTTAATTTACATAGTCGTCATTTATGTCAAGTTTATATGTAAATTATCCACAAGTGTTGTCATGTCACATTTACTATTTAAATTATGTTCATAATTTATGGTATGCAAATTATACCATTTCATGCTATTAATTATTTACATGATTATGAGCCAATCTATGCCATTAGCATGTAATTTAATGTTTTACACCAATGTTTCCCTCCGTTATTCGTTCGCATAATTTACATAGAACGTTAGGCTCGCAAATGAGCCTAACTCATAAACAAAAGGGAAAAGAAAGGAACATGTAGCATTCCAACAGCACAAAATAATATGAATCTAACTAAGCATGTGTAATACAAATTTTTCATGAACAATATAAAATTAATCAAGCATATCAATGTGAACTTGTACTTGAGTTAGATCCAATTAACATAGATCTTAAGCATATGAATAGGAATTTACATAGATCTTAAACATATGTATTAACTTGGATCTAAACATGTAAGCATGTAGATCTAAATATATAAGCATATATAAACATGACTTAGTTTATAAACATGTACATAACATAACATAAAAGCAAGCATGTAGATCTAAACATATAAGCATATATGAACATGACTTAGCTTATGATCTTGCATATAACATAACATAAAGGAATCCCCAAATTTATATACAACATGATAGGTTCATCAAATAATTAATATGCAAGGTTCATCACCAAATTAATATACAACATGATAAGTTGTATCAATCACAATAGTCATGTAGGCATAGGTAATTTCAGAATTGCTACAAGGATCAACATGAATCAGAATACGATTATCTTACAACTAGGCACAGTTATAGTTTCGCTTCATTACAAGTCATGACTTTTATTTGTTCAAATCTAAAGAATAAATGAACTTACAAACAAAAGAACAAATCTTGTTTTCTGGGATCTGATTTCTGAAACTAAAAAGCTATCCTTTGATGTAGACTATTGATTTTCTAGTTTGGACTTGATTAGGGACTTTCTAACTTGGTTCCTAGTTTAAAGAAAAATGGAGGCTACGCTAGTTTGGCCATGGACAGCATGACGGCTTCCGAGAGCAAGGTTATGAGGTTTGAGGGTTAAGGGTTGGGGATGTTTATATAGAAGTTAAGATTAATGAGAGCCGTTAGATCAACCTAGGAGAAATCAGAGCCATCCAGACCAAATAGAGCAAACCGAAGGTCGCCACATATGCCCAAATGACTCAGAAAAACGTCACTGGACAAAACAGTCCAGATCTGGCCGAGGGGGTCGACCCCTACAGAGGGGTCGACACCTCAGTCGACAACCCTCTTGGGGGGTCGACACCTATGTCGAACTCCCATGGGGGAAGTCGACCCGTATGGGCAGGAATTTTCCCACCCAGCTGATTCTCGGAATTTTGTATTTCGAACTGCTTTTTTGATTTAATTATTAGTTATATTTAATTTCCGTTTAAACTTGAAATCTTCAAAACTCCATAACTTCTTCATACGAAGTCCGATTCACGCGAACTCAGACTCTGTCTCAAGCAGAATTCCGAGCCGAACGCAATGGCGAAACCTGTTTCCCCTAATTTCCACTTTTAAAATTAAGTATTCTTTAATTCGTTACTTTAACATTCATAGAAAATACGGGGTATTACATTCGCCGATCTTCAAATCCTAAGCTATAACGGTTAAATCTGTAGTGCTCGGATCTGACCAGAGCATTTCGTGCGAAAACATAAAACACTCGAGTTAGGATTAATCATTTGTTCAAGTAAATTAACTTCTATATAAATTGAAATATCATAGTTAATCATATTTGGCCTAAATTTGTGAAAATGCCACATATACTTCGACCAAGGAAGTTTCATGTGTTAGAAGTTTCACAACTAGTAAATAAGCGTATACTTTATCTATACATAGCATGCATTCCAAAGGAGAAAGGAGCCAAGTTGCATGCACAATATATCGACTACAACAGGTTATAAATAATTGTGCCAAGACTAAGATACAACAGCCTATTTAAAACTAATGGTCATTATTTGTACAATTAAGTGGGAAAAAAATGTGAGTGCAATCTATAGAATATGGCTGACTTCTGAACCCACCTCACATATCATTAGCTATATTCTTTTACAAGGTTGTGTATATTGTTTAAGAATTTTCAGCAAATATTTTAGATTATCTTAGAATTTACTGCAAATTTGAAATAAAAATAAAGCTTATTCTGTCAAGAAAATACAAATGACTAATAAAAAGAAGCATATCAAAACATTGGTGCAATTCTTGGTTGGTGCTAGGAATGTTCACTCCTAAATGGGAATAATAAATTGAGTAACTAAAACCAGGACAGTTGCATGTAAATAAGGTTTGAATAAGTTAAACCATGGGTACCAGCATGTTCATTCAAGTGTGTACCCAAAATAAAAATAGTAAAGGTTAACTGACATGAGGTTTCCAAACGGACGTCAAACGACACATTCGAATGGGCACAGGTCACTTGTAGTCATGATATTCTAGTCTATGGACAAGGTAAGTAATCAAATTATTCAAGCATCATGTTGTTTCAACCTTATAGGCTAACATGCATACATACCCGTGCTACAAATTCAGTGTTTCATGCAAGGCAGGTGTGCACAAATCAAAGAATCATGTAAAACTTGGTAAATCATCGAATCATATGTGGTGCAGGGCTAAAACTTAGCAAGGATCCAGTCTGAACATTAGTTCAAATCCTCTAAGACTTATCCCCAATACTTTGTTATTACATATTCAAAATTCTATCCCCAATACTGTGTTATTACATATTTAATGCCACTGTAAGTTGGAAAGAAAAACAGGTGCTCCAAAGATCAATCCTATACAAGCACGCATGTTACAAGTCCACATGTATTTATTTATTTATTTATAGTTTTATTTTTAAAGATTACAATAGTTAATTTTATATGCAGCTTGCAGAAATCTCAAAATAATTTACCTTAGATGTGATCTTTATGATAAAAGATCATATCCAATAAAAGTACTTCATTTATGTATATTAGGTATAATTATATCGCAGAGTAGTTGACTGTTAGAGCTTTACATGGTCATATATTATGCTACAGGAACCAGTTCTTTTCCCATTGAATGTGTTTGGGGTATATAATTGCTCTTTATATTGTTAGATATTATGGAATTCATCATCAAACTGGATCTGAACAATTCAATAGAATTCTTATGGGACTACTTCGAAGAATATTAGACACTAATAAAAGGGTGTAGGAGGCCGCATGCTCTGCTTTTGCAACTCTTGAAGAGGTAACATTTCTCAAATGTTTTGACCCAAGCTTACACTCTCAAGTGTCAAAAGCTAATTACTATTATAATTTACAGGAAGCTGCAGATATATTGACACCACATTTGGAAATTATCTTGCAGCACCTCTTGTGTGCTTTTGGGAAATACTAGGTTTCAATCACATTGTCCCATACTAAATTACAACCTGGTGTTTATTCTTTTGAGTAGCTTATTTCACTTATTTCACACGTATGTTTACATTTGAATTAATATCTGCACCTTTTTTAGAGAAGGAATCTTCGAATTGTATATGATTTTGTTTTTCCTAATTGAAAAACAAAACCCACCATGCAAAAATTACTGTTTAGAATGCAACAAGAACAAATTCTTCTTATTCCATTCTCAAGTCCAAGAAGTCGATGTTCCAGTACTTATCAACGTATACATATACCTCCCATATACCCACACATATATTTAGAAATTTGTTGCTTTTGTTTTTTACTTTCTATAATCTTCAATGCATTTTATACATGATGTAGATAATCCTTTAACCGCACTAAAACATAATTCCTCAGTGTTTGAACCTCATTGACGTATACATATATAGAATTTCTTCTTATTTATGGTTCAGCTCACACACTAATGTATGAGGCACATGTAGTGACATATTAGCAAATTGTTTAGTATATATTTCAAAATCGACAGTTTCAGACTGTAGGGTGGACAAATTGAAGCCTTATGCAAAAGCGGACAAACAAAGAAATGGACTACACAATAACAAGGCTACCAAACACAGACAATCAAAAACAACAACTAGAAGTTAACATGCTTGGACAATTTTATCGTGAGGTTATACTCACATACAACATATTCGTTGTTTTGTTTCTCCACAGATTCCATGTTTGGTTTTCACTTAAACATGTTGGTGTGACTGTTTTAAATATTCAAGACATATTGACACTAACTCACCCCAACTAAGCATGAACAGGTAAAATCCCGATATGTTAATCATAAATACAAGAATGCATTTTCAGGAGTGTTTAAATCAAAAGGGTTTTAGATCAATGGTTACGCACATAGTGTCTACTGTCTTATGTATTGGTTACTATCACGAAAAAAAGGTGCATTCTAACGGTTCCAACATGACAAGGTGGAATGATCGAAAATTCCAGGTATTAAACACATGCATCCATAATGTGCACCAGGTCATAACCTCGGTGTACAACCCAACAATGATTCACAAAAACACCACCATCTTAACTTTGAATTTAGCTAAAATATTGAAGTTAAAATGCTTGAACCGGAGTTAATCATGAGCAGGTACTCACCTGCAGTAGCGATGATTTACGGTGGAAAGTAGTGGCTTTGAAGATGACGCACGGCGGCAGCAAATCCCCGTTGAAACTTGAAGACAACGGCTTGACGTCTTTGACAAAGGCACGAGAGGGTACGCGTTGATTTAGGCTTCGGGTGATGGAGTAGCAACGATGGCTTGGCTTTAGCGAAGGCGGCGATGCGAGGCATCACTCGGCGAGGGGTGGAGCAACAGAGGTTTTCGGATACATTTTCCCACCTCGATTTGTTCGCCGAAAATACTGTTCGAGGGAGGAAGAGACAGTCGGAGATGATTTCGATTTTGGGAGCATCGACATCGGTGGTCATTGCTTTGATTAAGGAAAGAATGTATTTTTGATTTTGGGGAAATGGAAAAAGGCATGGTGAAAATGAGGAGCGATGATTTATAGAATAAGAGGAAGGGGGTAAGAACGAAATCAATCAACAGCTTATAGGGTAGCGGTGTGTGTCTATAATAGGGTTGCGCATTTTTAACTGAGAAAGGTGGCAATGAGCTTTTATTTTAAATATTAGAACCTACTGCTTATTGTCACGTAACGCCCACATTCATGCCGCCCAACAAATCTCCAAACGCAACAAAATTGGACACGCCCTTATATCTTGATGTTCTGAATTCAATAAAATTATTCTAGTTGTAATTCGACTCCTATCTGTATACGACATTATTTTAAATTATTATTCATCGGTTCACCGATTTTATTCCGTTTGTTCACAAAAAGTTCTGTTTGATTCCAAATTTGAAACTTTAATTTCAATTTCTTTATACACACAAATACAAATATATCTAGGCTAATTCTCGATATATTTCAACAAATAAAATTATCAATTTATTTAATGTTAATAACGTTTTATTTTCAAATTCAACCATTTATATTTTCAGTCGAATTTCAATCTAGTTCGAATATTCAACCAAATTAAATTTAGCTGTTCGACAATAGTTATTTGATTCTCAACTAATCATTCTGATTTAAACATGGAGTTTAAATCCATACTCAAAACAAATATTCGATTTTAAACTTCTAATGCAAATATCTATATAAAATTGATTATTCATAATTAAATCTTTGATTGATTTCATATTTCAATTGTCGAAATTTCTGGGATGTTACAATCTCCCCACCTTTAAAACTTTTCATCCTCGAAAAGGAAGATTGTTGTAGATATACTAACGTATGTTTCAAATTTTCATATTCGTGCGATTTTTTCCCCATAACTAATTTAAATATTGATATTTAAGTTATCGATTCTCTTTATTTATCCATCACACTGAATTAACTATAAAAATCAAATTTCTTTTCAAAACCAATCTCTTAAATTTCAAATTATGCATAAGTTGGATTTACGCATCTCAAATTATAAATCTCGTCTGTCAACGTTTACTTATCCATTTTCACACTTTAACCCAATCTCCACACATTTAATTCATTTAATTTTCCCCAACACTCATTGAATAGTGTAAATTACACCTCTTCTTCAAGTTACAAATTATCAACTTGAAAATTTCCCAAAATCTGAAATCTTTTATAGCTTCTATACAGAAAATATTTGTTTTATTACTTCGAAATTCCTTTTCTTAACTTATTAAGTTAGGTATATTTTAATTTCAAAATATTTATTTAAAAATACTTGATAACTCAAAATTTGACAAGTTTATTGCCGTTCTCACAGACGTTAGGCATACGCAGGCCAGGCGCATGACTAAAATCTCCAAGTACTAAATATTCTTGCTTCAACTCCCAGTAAAAATATTTCAAAATTTCTTTTTAAAGAAAAGATACGTAAAGTATCAATATGATGTTGATATGTTGATTGTTCATGAATCGTAGATACACAATGGTTTCGTCTGGATCTCCCAGAAAACATCTGTATCCATAGGAAATCACTTCCCTACGAATTTCCTTATGGACAGATCAACGGAAGGTACTTAAGAATTAAAAGAAAAACTAAGATCAATGAGCGTTGCTCTCTCCCAGAATTAGAAAACAAGTCAAATTACGAAAATAGATCAAGATACAAGGACCAATCCAGTCGCAAAGACCATTCAAGTCAAATCAAGTCACGAAGACATAGTGCTGCATCAAACAGGTGGCTCACTATCACTAAGATTTCTCAACACCGCATGGCTCCATTCCACTTTTAGTAACTCTGATGGTTACATCTCTTTCACTTGTAGATATTCCATGTGGACCGCAAGTACACAATTGTTATGCCTGATTCCCTCAGGAAACATCAATACCCTTAAGCTTTCACAGCTTTGCGGATTACGCCATTATCGCGACTGTATATCGCAGCAGACACAATGGTTACACCTGATTACCTCAAGAAACATCCGTCCGTCGTAGGCCCTCAATAGCCCTGCGAATTACGCTACATGGTTGTGTTCTTCCAAGAACAATGACAACTCGAGTTTTATGTCCCGGCAACCTACCACCACCAGCACATCTCACTAAGCTCGAAATTCAAAGGAGGAAGGTACTTTCCTTATTTTGATTGAAAACATAAGATACTTTATTTCATAAATTTCATTGTATAAATTTCACTTCAAATCGTTTACCTTCCCATCCAGTAGTTTTCAAATTCGCTATATTCGTATACATATTTTCCAAAACCTTCTACATTCAATATTCAAATGTCGAATATCCTCAAACGTCTATTCATATTTCAAAATTTCAATTTTGGACACCTAAATCAATTCAGATATCTGATATCCTTTCAAACTCAAATTTATAAATCTATTGTTTATAAACCCAAATTTCTTCCAATTTTCTAGTTACTCAAATTTTCCAATTATTCAATTCATCACTTAATTCAAATTTTTACACTTTCAAAATTTCAGAATTATTTTCTTCATCCGTATAACAAATTTCTTGTTCAGATCTATTTCTCTTTTATATTCACATCCTTCGACCATAAATTAGCAAGCGAACAACTTCCTAAGTATCAACCCCGAAGGCCGAAACCAACATCAGATTAATATACAGGAAATTATTCAACTTAACTAATCTCCAGTCCGTTTTTACATCCCTTAACTCCATTTCTTAATTTTTTATCAAATTATTTCTTACACAACTCCTGAATTCAATTTACAAATCCATTTCTCTTATGTTCTGTTGTCTTTCGTTCTCGACATGCAGCTTTTTGTTCTTCAGTTCTTGTTATTCCAATTTATCACAATGCATTAGCCTCTCCCGATTTTTTGAAAACCTTTCCAATTATCACATATATTTTTCCATGATTCTAGAAAATCAGTTATTACCATTGGAAAACATTTCCAAACGTTCACAAATCTGTATTTTTTACAGAATATATATTTTTATTCACATGGGAAAACATTTCTAAATTCATTATTTGGATTAAAACAGATGTTAAATAAAACATTGTTATTCCCACTTAACTGTTGTCACTCATTAACTTACTTATCTTAACCAACTCTTGCTATCGAACCTTAGCCATTTCTTAGTCAACAATGAAGTCAATCAATTTGGGGTATATTTACCTCTCAGATCTTAACTGGACAACATTATTAACTTTGAAAAAGATCAAGTTCACAGCTTCAAATACCAACAAAATATTCATTCTCGTAATTACCGATTTCAATTAGTTAAGAATTATTTCTTCTACAATAATTCACAACTTCGAAATATTTAAATTTAAATTATACTTTATTAATTAATCTGAATTCATAAACAATTAGTAATATATTAAATTTATACCTAAAACGGAAATCAAATAGTACTTTCCTGAAATTCGACAAGAATTGACTTCCATGAATCACTACCTTCGAATAATTCCTTATTCGATAATATATTTCGAACTTCAGAAAATCTCATTTGATTTATATTCTGAACTTTAGAATAATCTCAACATACTGGTTAACTCCATTTCCTTTATCCTCAATTCCATGTGCAACACTTTTGCTTTCACACGTTATTTACTCCTAAAAAGTAAATATTATTTGCTTTATTTAAACCTGAACTCGTAACATCAAATTAATTTTGATTTCATTCAAATATAGGTTCAAATCTCCCTTCATTTATATTTCACTTCACTTATAACTCTTGTTTACAATTCACTTTTTATTAATTAAGTAACAAGTTCACAACTTCCTATCGAATTCATATATTTGATTATGTACAATTGGTTCGAAACCAACTATAATTTACTTTGCCACATTCTGCTAAATCTGAATAGATTTGTAATAAAATTTGACACCATCGAATTCTATTTATAACCCTTTTTTAATTTTAATTTCATTAATTTTACATTCCAAACGTCAAAATAAAATTCATCGTTTCGCCTTTGAAACGATTTCAAATTTCCCTTTTTCATTCAAATTCCCATTTAGATTCTTATTTCAAATAAATTCAGTCGTCTTTGATTGCCAAAAAAGACGACTAGAAATTTTATTCGTTGTCCTTTTATATTTATCTTCCTTAAATATCATTTGACGATGAATTCGAGATTCAAATCTAAGGAGATTTATTGAAGACTGGCTCTCGCAGATCTAAATTCGAAGACTGGGTATTCCAACAAAAATTAAATCTCAATTTTTTTTTCCCGCTGTATTAGTTTCAAAATACTAGTTTTCAAAATATATAATAATTTTTTCCAAATAATTTTCATTTTCAAAACCATTTTTATTTTCGAAATCCGTTTTTCTTTCTTGTGTCGATCCTACTCATTTAAACCCGATAAGCTAAGCTTTGAATAAACCAAAGCTCTTATACCACTTGTAACGTCCCGACGCTTCGCCGTTCTCTATATATAGCGAAATAAACTTTTATATATATATCAGAATTTTTGAAACACATTTATCTATATATAGCGATATTTTAAAAAAATGAACTTAAATACAATAACATATTTACTGTTTAAAAATCTTCAGAGTGCGCGGTCTCTTGGAATCCTCAGCTTCGCCGTTCTTCAAATCCTAAGCTGTAACCGTTAAATGTGTAATGCTCAGGTCTGACCTGAGCATTTCATGTAAAAACACAAAACACTCGAGTAAGGATTAATCATTTTTTCAAGTAAATTAACTTCTATATAAACTGAAATATCATAGTTAATCATACTTGGCCTAAATTCATGAAAATACCACATGTAATTCGACCAAGGAAGTTTCATGTGTTAGAAGTTTCACAACTAGTAAATAAGCATATACTTAATCTATACACGGCATGCATTCCAAAGGAGAAAGGAGCCAAGTGCATGCATAAAATATCGACTACAACAGGTTATAAATAATTGTGCCAAGACTAAGATACAGCAGCCTATTTGACACTAATGTTCATTGTTTGTACAATTGAGTGGGGAAAAAATGTGAGTGCAATCTGTAGAATATGGCTGACTTCTGAACCCACCTCACATATCATCAGCTATATTCTTTTACTAGGTTGTGTATATTGTTTAAGAATTTTCAGCAAATATTCCAGATTATCTTAGAATTTACTGCAAAAATGAAATAAAAATAAAGCTTATTCTGTCAAGAAAATACAAATGACTAATAAAACGAAGCATATCAAAGCATTGGTGCAAATCCTCATTGGTGCTGTGAATGTTCACTCCAAAATGGGAATAATAAATTGAGTAATTGGTACCAGGACAGTTGCATGTAAATAAGGTTTGAATTACTTAAACCATCGGTACTAGTATGTTCATTCAAGTGTGTATCCAAAATAAAAACAGTAAAGGTTAAATGGCATGAGATTTCCAAATGGTGGTCACGCAACACATTCAAATGGGCACATGTCACTTATGGTCATGATATTCTAGTCCATGGACAAGGTAAGTAATCAAATTATTCAAGTATCATGCGGTTTCAAGCTTATAGGCTAACATGCATATATACCCGTGCTTCAAATTCAGTGTTTCATGCAAGGCAGGTGTGCGCAAATCAAAGAATCATGTAAAACTTGGTAAATCATCGAATCATATGTGGTGCAAGGTTACAACTTAGCAAGGATCCTGTCCGAACATTTGTTCGAATCCTCTAAGACTTATCCCCAATACTTTGTTATTACATATTTAAAGTTTTATCCCCAATACTGTGTTATTACATATTTAATGCCATTGTAAGTTGGAAAGAAAACAGGTGCTCCAAAGTTCAATTTTATACAAGCACGCATATTTAGACACCAATATATACACTTGACAATAATACTCTAACTTGCAATTTGGATAGTTGCTGAAAATAAAGTTTCATTTCATAGATCTAACTGACAATCATTTTTCAAAGGCACAAGATTCATGAAAACGAAAGCATGATAGGTGCTGCAAGTTTACATGTATTGGTCGATACATGACAAGTGAGGTGCAGTACAGCCAAACAATAGCATAATACACTTACAAGTCCACATGTGTTTATTTATTTATTTTTAGTTTAATTTTTAAAGATTACAATTGTTAATTTTATATGCAGCTTGTAGAAATCTCAAAATAATTTACCTTAGATGTGATCTTTATGATAAAAGATCATATACAATAAAAGTACTTCATTTATGTATACCAGGTATAACTGTATCGCAGAGCAGTTGACTGTAATAGCTCTACATGGTGATCTATTATGCTACTGGAATCAGTTCTTTTCCCATTGAATGTGTTTGGGGTATATAATTGCTGTTTGTATTGTTAGATATTAGGGAATTCATCATTAAACTGGGTCTGAACAATTCAACAGAATTCTTACGGGACTGCTTCGAACAATACTATACACTAATAAAAGGGTGCAGGAGGCCGCATGCTCTGCTTCTGCAACTCTTGAAGAGGTAACATTTCTCAATTGCTTTGACCCATGCTTACACTCTCAAGCGTCAAAAGCTAATTACTATTATAATTTACAGGAAGCTGCAGATCTATTGACTCCACATTTGGAAATCATCTTGTAGCACCTATTGTGTGCCTTTGTGAAATACCAGGTTTCAATCACACTTTCCCATACTAAAATACAACCTGGTGTTTATTCTTTTGAGTTGCTTATTTCACTTATTTCACATGTATGTTTACATTTGAACTAATATCTGCACCTTTTTTTAGAGAATGAATCTTCGAAATGTATATGATTTTGTTTTTCATAATTGAAAAACAAAACCCACCCAATAAAAATTACTGTTTAGAATGTGGCAGGAACAAATTCTTCTTATGCCATTCTCAAGCCCAAGAAGTCAATGTTCCAGTACTAGTCAACGTATACATATACCAAACACATATATTTAGAAATCTGTTGCTTTTGTTATTTACTTTCTATAATCTTCCTTGCATTTTATACATGATATAGATAATCCTTTAGCCGCATTGAAACATAATTCCCCAATGTTTGAACCTCATTGACATATACATATATAGAATTTCTTCTTATTTATGGTTCAGCTCACACACTAATGTATGAGGTACATGCAGTGACATATTAGCAAATTGTTTAGTATTTACTTCAAAATCGACAGTTTTAGACTGTAGGGTGGACAATTCGAAGCCTTATGCAAAAGTGATAAAACAAAGAAATGGACTACACCATAACAAGGCTACCAAGCACAGACAATCAAAACCAACAACTGGAAGTTAACATGCTTGAACAAGTTTATCGTGAGGTCATACTCACATACAACATAATCACTGTTCTGTTTCTCCCTAGATTCCATGTTTGGTTATCGGTTAAACATGTTGGTGTGATTGTTTTAAATATTCAAGACATATTGACACTAACTCACCCCAAATAAGCATGAACAGGTAAAATCCCGATATGTTAATCATAAATATAAGAATGCATTTTCAGGAATGTTTAAATCAAAAGAATTTTAGATCAATGGTTACTCACATAATGTCTATTGTCTTATGTATTGGTAACTATCACGAGAAAAAGATGCATTCTAACGGTTCTAACATGACAAGGTGGAATGTGCCAAAATTCCAGGTACTAAACACATGCATCCATACCGTGCACCAAGTCATAACCTCGGTGTATAACCCAACAATGATTCACAAAAACACCACCAGCTTTACTATTGAATTTAGCTAAAATATTAAAGTTAAAATGCTTGAATCAGAGTTAATCGTGAGCAGGTACTCTCCTGCAGTAGCGATGGCTTACGGTGGAAAGTAGTGGCTTCAAAGATGACGCATGGTGGCTCCGAATCCTCGTTGAAACTTAAAGGCAGCGCCTTGACGTCTTTGACTAAGGCACGAGAGGGTATGCGGTGATTTAGGCTTCAGTTGATGGAGTAGCAATGATGGCTTGGCTTTAGCGAAGGCGGCGATGCGAGGCATGGCTCAGCGAGGGGTGGAACAACAGAGGTTTTCAGACAGATTTTCCCACCTCGATTTGTTTGTCGAAAATACTGGGCGAGGGAGGAAGAGCCGGTCGGAGATGATTTCGATTTTGGGAGGACCGACATTGATGGTCATTTCTTGGATTTGGGAAAGAATGTACATTTGATTTTGGGGAAATAGAAAAAAGCGCAGTGAAAATGAGAAGGAACGATGATTTATAGAATATGAGGAAGGGGGATAAGAACGAAGTCAATCAACGATTTATAAGGTAGCGGCGTGTGTCTATAATAGGGTTGCACGTTTTTAACTAAGGAAGGTGGCAACGAGATTTTATTTTAAATATTGAACCTACCGCTAATTGTCACGTAACGCCCACATTCGTACCGCCAAACAAATCTCCAAACGCAACAAAATTGGACATGCCGCTATATCTTAATGTTCTGAATTCAATAAAATTATTCTGGTTTTAATTCGACTCCTATCTATATACGACATTATTTTAAATTTTAAATTATTATTCATTGGTTCAACTATTTTATTCCGTTTGTTCACAAAAATTTTTGTTTGATTCCAAATTTGAAACTTTAATTTCAATTTCTTTATACACACAAATACAAATATATCTAGGCAAATTCTCGATATATTTCAACAAATAAAATTATCAATTTATTTAATGTTAATAATGTTTTATTTTCAAATTCAACCATTTATATTTTCAATCGAATCTCAATCCAATTCGAATATTCAACCAAATTAAATTCAACTGTTCGACAATAATTATTTGATTCTCAACTAACCATTCTGATTTAAATATGGAGTTTAAATCCATACGCAAAACAAATATTTTATTTTAAACTTATAACATAAATATAAGTATAAAATTGATTATTTCATAATTAAATCTTTGATTAATTTCATATTTCAATTGTCGAAATTTCTAGGACGTTCCTGTAACGACCCAGTTTTTAGTTAATTAAGTGAACGATAACTTATAAAAATAAGTAATTTAAATTCAATTAAAAACAACGTTAATCTAAATAGTTGTAATATTGGATTTTTAAAGTAGAAAAATGTTTCAAAATTCATTGAAAAATCTAACTTATTATAGAGAAAAATCTATGAAAAACAAATAAATCTAAATAATGGATCCTTAAATAATTATTCTTATAATATTGTATATTTTTGTTAATTATAAGATATCAAGCAAAAAAGGAAACAAAATCTAATAAAATGAACAAGACTTGTAATATTGGATTTATATATACAAAAATATTTTTAGCAAGAAAGAATAACCCTTTTCATAATATATACTTAGTTTAAGTATAACCCTTTCATAATCTAAACCATATAGATAAGCTCATAACTAGCAACATATTAATCCAAATATTTAGATAAGTTTACGTCAGCATAATATATTATGTCAAGCAAATTGAATAGATTAGCAAATTGCTATGCAAAAAAAATAGATTAGCAAATCTAATCATGGTCAGAAAGCATTTCTTATTAAGCCTGGACACTTAGTTTTGTAATAAAACATGGTCAGGACTCAGGAAATATTATATATATGCAATAAAAAATAATCAGCAAGTTTGAAAAGAAAGAAGTAAATATGAAAAGGTACATATGCAAGATTATGTAGAAAAATTTGTAGACAAATTAATCTAGCAAATCTTAGGCAGCTTAATATAATCAGAACAGCCAAGCTAAAAATGGAACATTAAAGTGAAAACTAATGCACTAATTAAATCAAAGCGTTGGAAAATTAATTTAAAAATAAAGAAGCAGCCAAGGACAAGAAAAATAAAAAAGCATAGGCCTGCAAGTTTGACAAAAAGGGGATTTGGGAGAATAAACCACGTGCAAGCCTGACACTTAGCATTAAGTAGAAAACAAGGAGAATTAGCCTATGAAGAGAGGCTTATTATATCAAAACTTAGGCACATGTGCAAGTCTAGTGGAATCTTAAGCTCGGTTTCATATTTGATTTAGGAAGTAGAACCATATGCAAATACGTAGAGTGAAAGGGAAATACAAGCTAAAATTTAAAGGTTAGTAGGCCAGCAAATCATAAGATTTCAATACCTAATGTTAGGCAGTAAATCCATGTGCTGAACCATGTAGAATCCTAGCCTAGAAACTAAATTATAGGGCCAACAAATCACATATCATAGTAAACAAATCTTAGTAATTTAATGAGATGTACTAATAAAAAAATATCCCTGCTAAAACCATGTTACTTTCTGATATTTCCCTATGCACATAAGATTAAATCAAATTAACATATCTAGTGAAAAATCATCTCTATATATAACCAAAAGAAATATAAAACAAGATATTTCTGTGATCAGAAAATTAAAAACTAGCAGGGAAAACAAGAATAGAACTTCCAAATGTGAGTAAACACAACCTACCTGCCTCCTTTTATTCTTGTTTCATATATATTTTTCTTCTGTTGATTCAAAACTATTTATATGCCTATATACATCTTAAACTATCCTATCAAAATCCTGACGTATGTTTGAATACAGTGCAAACAGATTAGAATATACATGGAATGTTGGATATGCCTGGAATGTTAAACATCCTGATAAAAATATACTTCTCTTAGTTTCAAAAATTAGTAACTTCAATCCTAGCTTGTTTGAGCAACTGAATTCAACATGAAAATTGTTCATTTATATACCAAGTTAATTTTAAAATTAGTTTGGTTACGAAATATAACTTACATCTCCAGAAATATTTGATTAACACTAAAAGAGGTATACAAACTTAGAAATCTAAACATCATTGTTCAATGGTTCAATTATACAGGGTTATAAGTATCACTAAATCATGATTTTTGATGATAATATTATGAGTTTTAGTGGTGTGAGTGAATAGAATTCTTGACATGACCAAAAAATGAATTTTTGTCAAATTTCAGCGGTAAAGTGGTCATGGTCCATGGTGTTGGCACTGGAGGGTCGTTGGGGTTCAAGGGACCAAGGAAAAGTATAAAAAGATTTGTCTGTTGGGTGGTTTTTGAGTTAGAGATCGAAATAGGGATTATATCTAGTTTTTGGGTAGCCTTAGTTTATAGGAGAACTGTGCTGTCGTGGAATAGAGGAAGGCGATCGCACCAGGGGTAAACTCCGGAGGAGGGTGCCGCTAAAGTCTGACCAAGGGTTGATGATAACCACCGGTGTTGAGTGGAGGTGTTGCGAGGTGATTAGAAGGTGGCAGTTTTAGTTATAGTCTCGGGTGAAGCTTCATATTTTGATATGGAAGGAGTTAAGGGTTTTCGATGATGGGGTTAATCTCAGGCGATGGAGTGGTGTTTGTGGAGATGGTCGGAGAGGCGGAATGGTAAGCATAGGGGTGGTGCACGTACACAGTGCATATTGTGCACAGATAAACAAAAACCAGGAAGAGAATGAAAAGAAAGAAGAAGGAAAGGAGAAAAAAAAATGAGATTGCGCTGGGTCGATCCTTGTTTTGCTATGAATTTTGCTGTAGCCAGATAATGTTTTGTGCCTTCGGTTTTAGTTCACCTAGCAACAAAATGTGTACATATGAAGTTCATGTACTCAAAGGACCGGGGAATTGGAAATTTTGGATATGCGCCCGTTGCATACAAATACGGCTGTGTTGGTCCAAGAAGGAAATAGGGGCATGGGCTGTTGGGCCTTTGGGCCTAGGAAGGATTGGAGAGGAAACTTGTTTATTTTCAATTTTAAAGCTTCTTTTGAAAATTAAAACCTTTCTAAAAAAAATTATTTAAGAAGTTACAGAGAACAACAAATTGTATCATGGGATTATGTGTGTGCAAAATAGGCCATATTGGGCCTATAAGGCTATTTGAAAATGATCAATTTTAAACAGTTTGACTTTTATATATATATATATATAAGGAAGGATCGGAAAGTTATTGAATTATTTTGTAATGACATAATAGACGTTCAAGTAGAAACCATCGCATGAAGTTTTAAGTTCTAATCTCTAATATATTTACACATAGTCTATTAAAAACGAAATAAAAGTTAAATAAAATAAATTATATATTTCTAGAGAAATTTATATTAATATAAAAATGAAGTTGGTTTCGTTTATTCAAAACCAAATGTTTCAACATCATAATTGGTTCAAAATTGAAATCGTAAAGTCATTATTGATTGTTAATATCATGATAAATGGTTGTCGATCAGAATTATCTGTCATGCTATAATCGAATGAAATCTAAAATAGTTAAAATAAAACGTTGACACGTTTTATTGAAATTTAAGCGTCTTGTACTAATCAACAGAAAAAAGTTTGATTTATTCAAGTAATTTATTTTCAGTGGACAAGTCATGATAATTAGATTTGAAATAAATTTCCTTATAAAATAATTATATCCTGATTTCTTTAAAAACAACTTTGATATTAACGTTCATCAATTCAAAGAGACTGGAATGGGAACAGGACCTAGAACCACTTTGAATCGAATTTGCATTCGAAACTAACTTGCAGGGATGCTTGTACGATTTAAAAATTGAAGACAGTGGATCTTCATAAAACAGCAGAACCACTTAAAATCTCTGGTTAGCTTCAAGAGATAGACTGTGATTCTACTGGGTTGAAATCTTTGGATTGCAAGGACTACTCGCTACTGATCCTTATGGTGATTCCTATATAGGATGTGGTAGGAGAGTGCCTTTGGTTAATCTTATTCCTGGATGACTTGTACGGATGAATGTCTGATAGAGTATTTCCTAAGAGTCCTGTATGTTGATTTTACAAACATACCGAGAATGGTGGCGGAGAAGGTACCTTCTTTTAGTTTAAAACCTAGAGTATCTTCGTACAAATCAATTAGTGATGGACAGATGTAACAATGTGGCATTCAAAGTTTAATGTGAATTTCCAGAAAAGGTAAGTGTAGCCTCAAGCCTCATTAACTAGGAAATGACAAATATCAGGCAGGCAACATGGCTATATGGGTCATTCCCATTAGGATGTATTATCACCATCTTGAGAAAATTCATTTTTTTCTTCTTCTGTTACTTCTGTATGCTTACGAAAAACGATTGGATTGCTACCAACCGTTCTGATAATATATTCAGTACACTTAAGTTGAATGAGTGGTCGGACATGTGTTGCCGGGTTGCAAGATGTTCTTGTTGAACTCTAATGTTTCCTCTCTAGAGAACACAGATCAGAAGGTGGTTCCATACCTTTCATGTTGTAAATCCAAACTTCAATACGAGTCGTACGTTTTTAGTTGTCTACCAACTATGTTGGAAAGTGAGAGCAAGCTTTCTGACTATTTTCCTATTTTATTTGTAAACTGACAGACATTGTTATAATATCACTTGATTTGATATAAAAAGTGATTTGGTTATCGTAAGGTAAAAACACGTGTCATGTTTTATGTGTGATTGTATCTTACAATAATTCTATTCTTTTTAAAATATTTCTTAAATTTAAACAAGTTGTTTGTATACATGATAGGTTTATGAGACACCCTTGATTTCTCAACTATATTCTAAATACTCACACGAGGCTTATGTCTGACCCAAATTTTATTTTTCTATTATTTTTTCATAAATTATTAGGTACTCATAATAAGTATTATGAGTAGTCAAGTGATCCAGGTATTTGATTTACTATTCTTTGGAGGGGTTTTAAGAAGGAGGGCCCACATAATGATCATATTATTATATCTAGGTAATGTCTATGATTTGTGTATTGCACATGTCATGAGATCCTATGTGTGTAGTATTTGTATGCTGGTAACTCTGATGTATAATTATTAAGATATGTATAAATTATATGATAAACGTATTGTATTTTATCCAATCCCGCTGTGAGATTCCGATTTTTGTTTTAATTCTATCTTCTATCTCTTTCTTTTTCTTTAATAATGACTCGACTTCCAAAGTGTTCAAAAGTCGGTGTGTTAAAGTAAGTATCTAAGCTTAGGTTATTAAACACCTTTGCTTTGGTTTAGTGTTTATTGAGAGACATATTTGAAAGTTTATATTATACCTATATTGTATATCCTCAAGGATGGATTAACTCAAGTGAATTATTCGAGTTATTCTTAAAGAATATCCTATGATTAAGGGTTAAGAATCACCCCATATTGTTTAGGTGATAAGAATGAGTACTTGAGCAAGATGTGGAAGAGGTGCTAGCGGTGCTACTACAATGAGTGAGCCATCAATCTCAAGTGACATGAAGGGAAAAGAAATCCTAGAAGGTACTTTACTATTAAATAGATGTTATGTTCGTATTGTATTAATGGTTCTTCGCATAGTCTCATTTTCTTAGAATCGATAGTAAAAAAATTATCTTACCCCAAGAATTTTAAAAGATTCTATTTGTGTATCCAACCATATAGGCGGGACGACCCAATTAAAAATGATCTACGAAACCATAGCAATTTCCTATCTTTCTCATTTCTTCCTCTTCGATTTTACATTTTGGATTTTAAAGTCTTTAATATAATTCTTGGTTTGGACTGGTTGGATAAGTCCCAAGCTAAAATTAAATGTGACAAAGAAATGATAACTTCAATAACCAATATAGGAAGAAAGCCAAAATACCAAGTGAAAACGCGGTATTCGTATATATAGTTTCTTGCATGCCTTGGAAGCACCACAGGAAATTTCCCTGATGTATTCGAAGAAGTTAAAAGTTTGCCCTCATCGTGAGATGAATTCCAAATAGATTTAATCCCTTGAGCGAGGCTAGTTGTCCAACCAAAAATGCTGACCCATTATTTGAAACACTTACTTTTTGACTCATCGTTTAAGATATATCCATTTGGCTCGGTATTACAAGAATCCCCATTTAACTTTATATTTGAGCCATATCCATTTGACCCAGTAGTGGAGTCACAATAGACTGGCCCAACAGTGGAGACACCACAGGTTCACCTATTGATGGAGACACCGAAGGTTGACCTACACTGGGATTTCATTGGGCCCGTTATTCAAGAGTTTGAGGAGGCCATAAGTTTTGTGGAGATACCCGCAGATTTTGATTTCCATTATTCCCCCTCAGATGATTCATCCACCTGATTTATTGACTGAGATTATTTACATTTCAAATGATGGGGATGACATTCAGGGTTCGATGTAGATTGTCTTCGAGATTTGAGCTAGTGGTTGGACTTTGTGTGATATATATATAGCTATAAATGTATGTATATGTATATTATTCGAGTGTATGTATATATGACTATATATGATATTCGATGATGTGATATATTATGTATAAGGACTTTTTGGGTACGACCACTCTATCCATTATTCTCTGATTTCGAGAACGAAATTCTTTTTAAGTAGGGCAGAATGTAACGACCCAGTTTTTAGTAATTACGTGAACGATAACTTATAAATGTAGTAAATTAAATTCAATTAAAAACAACGTTAATCTAAATAGTTGTAATACTGGATTTTTAAACTAGAAAAATGTTTCAAAATTCAAGGAAAAATATAACTTATTATAAGGGAAAAATCTATGACAAATAAATAAATCTAAACAATAGATCCTTAAATAATTTTTCTTATAATATTATATATTTTTGTTAAATATAGGATACCAAGCAAAAAAGGAAACAAAGTCTAATAAAATCAACAAGACTTGTAGTATTGGATTTATATATATATATATATAATATCTTTAGCAAGAAAGTATAACCTTTTATTAAAATAATTATTATCTTTTTTATAATTTATCCTTAGTTTAAGTATAACCCTTTCATAATCTAAATCATGTAGATAAGTTCATAACAGGCAACATATTAATTTAAATCTTTAAATAAGTTTATGCCAACATAATAGATTATGTCATGCAAATAGAATAGATTAGCAAATCAAACCGTAGTCAGAAAACATTTCTAATCAAGCTTGGACACTTATTTAGTAATAAAATATGGTCAGGATATATATATATATAGTAAAAAATCAATAAATTTGAACAGAAAGAAGTAAATATGCAAAGGTATATGTAAGTTTATGTAGAAAATTTGTAGACAAAGTAATCTAGCAAATATTAGGAAGCTTAATATAATCAGAACAACGGAGCTAGAAATGGAACATTGAGGTGAAAACTAATGCACCAATTAAATCAAAGCTTAGGCAAATTTATTTGAAAAGAAAGAAGCAGTCAAGGACAAGAAAATAAAGAAGCAAAGGCCTGCAAGTTCGACAAAAAGAGGATTAGGCAGTATAAACCATGTGCAAGCCTGACTCATAGCATTAAGTGGAAAAGAAGGAAAATTAGCCTATGAAGATAAGCCTACTATATCAAAACTTAGGGACCACGTGCAAGCACTGTAGAAGCATAAGCTCAGCCATAAATTAGATTTAGGCAGTAGAACCATGTGCAAATATTGCATGGTGAAAGTGAAATGCACAGCCGGGATTTAAAGGATAGTAGGCCAACAAATCATAAGATTTCAAAATCCAGTCTTAGGCAGTAAATTCAAGTGCTGAACCCTGTAGAAGCCTAGCCAAGATACTAAATTATAGGGCTAGCAAATCATATCAAAGTAAACAAATCTTAGTAATTTAATGAGCTTTACTAACACAAAAATATCCCTACTAAAACCATGTTACTTTATTTCCCCATGCACCTAAGACTAAATCGAATAACTTCTCTACTGAAAAATCATCTCTATATAAACCAGAAGAAATGTAAAATAAGAGACTTATGTTATCAAATATTTATACAGCAGCAAGGAAACAAGAATATGACTTCCAAATGTGAGTAAACACAACCTACCTCCTTCTCTTCTTGTTTCATATAATTTTATTCTATTAATTCAAAACTGTTTATATGCCTATTTACATCTGAAACTATCCTATCAAAATCTTGATGTTTGTTTGAATACAATCACTGCGAACAGTTTTGAATATACCAAGAGTGTTGGAGATGCCTGGGATGTTAAACATCTATATAAAAAATATACTTCTCCTAGTTTTAAAATTTTATAACTTCAATCCAAGCTTGTTTGAGCAACTGAATTCAACATGAAAATTGTTCATTTATATATCAAGTTAATTTAAAATTAATTTGGTTACGAAATATAACTTACATCTCCAGAAATATTTGATTAACAGTAAAAGAGGTATACAAACTTAGAAATTCGAACATCTCTGTTCATTGATTCAATTATGCAGGGTTGTTAGTATAGCTCAATCATGATTTTGATGATAATGTTATGATTTTTAGTAGCATGAGTGAAGAAAATTCTTGAGATGACTAAAAAATGAACATTTATCAAATTTCGACGGTGGAGGTGGTCGTGGTCCATGGTGTTGGCACTGGAGGGTCGTCGGGGTTCAAGGAACGTAGGAAAAGTACAACAAGATTTTTCCATTGGGTGGTTTGTGAGTTAGAGATCGAAATAGGGAATGTTTCCAATTTTTGGGTAGCCTCGGTTTAAGGGTGAACTGCCCCTCCGTGGAATTAATGGAGGCAATCGCACTAGGGGTAAACTTAGAAAGAGGGTGCCACCGACCTTTTGACCAGAGTTTGATGATGACAATCGTTGAGTGGAGGTGTTGCGAGGTGATTAGGAGGTGGCAGTTTTAGTTAAAGTCTCGGGTGAAACTACGGATTATGATTTGGAAGGAGGCAAGTGTTTTTTATGGTGGGTCGGTCTCAAGCGATGGCGTGGCGTTTGTTGGGATGGTCGGAGAGGAGAGATGGTAAGCGCAGGGATGGTGCACGTTCACAGTGCACGCTGTGCATAGATGAACAAAAATCAGGAAGAGAAAGAAAAGAAAGAACAAGGAAAGGTGAAAAGAAAAGGAGCGCGGACTGGGTGGATCCTTGTTTTGTTGTAGCCAAATCATGTTTTGTGCCTTTGGTTTTAGTTCACCTAGCAAAATAAATGTGTGTGCATTGAATTTCATGGACTCAAAGGATCAGGGAATTATAAAATTTGGTTAAGGGGTTGTTTCATGCATATGGGGTTGTGGGGGTTTGGGAAGGAAATAGTGGCATGGGTTGTTGCGTACTGTTGGGCCTTTAGGCTTGGGAAGGATAGGAGAGGAAACTTTGATTGTTTTAAAATTAAAAGCTTCTTTTGAAAATTAAAACCTCTTTTCAAAAAAAAGAAAAAGAAAGAAAGAAGGAGTTCATTTAAGAAATCACAAAGAACAAAAAATTAGATCAGGTGTTTATGTGCATGCAAATTAGGCTATATTAGCCCTATAAGGTTATTTTGAAATTAATCAATTTTAAGCAATTTAATTTATATATAAAAAAAAATGGAAGCCTCTGAAGAATAATGAGAACCGTTCACTTTGGGTGAGTAGGTTGACTTGTCCACACCTTTATCCCGATAGGGGCCCCCTACACCAGGTTAAGTTTTCATTAGGGATAGTTACTCAAGGTAGGGCTCGAACTCGAGACCTATTACCGGGTAGGGAGAACCCCTTACCACTGAGCCACTACTACGGACTATATATATATATATATATTGACGTCAAAAGTTGGTATAGTGATAATCAACCCCCAAAGTGTATAATCCACACATAACTACAATCACAGAATGCAAGAAAAAAGAGTAAACATAGGAACGCACAACATTTTTATAGTGGTTCGGCTTCAACCAAGCCTATGTCCACTTTACAATCACTGTTTATATTGTCGATTAGAGGTTACATTTGTTTTGACTGATAGAAAGTAGAGAAAAAGTGGTTATACACAAAATCCTTGTGTTACAATATAGTCTGATCGAAGAGTGCAACATACTATTTTTAGAAAGCCAACCATGAACTTTTCTGAAAAGAAGAAATTCTCCCTCTTTTCCATATCTAGAAAGGTGTATTTATAGGCAAAAATGTGGGTCGATCAGTATGCTATGCGGCAGTCATCTGGTCTGGGGTGACCACATGTCGCTCGATCTGGAATATCAGTTGCATGCGGCGAGACCTGGTCTCCTGCTCGGGAATAGTTCTTCTCAATAATTGTGGCATACATGGAGCTCGAGATTTGGTGTATGAAAAGTAGAGTATGTCATCTTATCGATTATCAAGGCATACGTGGGTACAACCAGTGGAGATAGGAGCAGGCGGCACCTATGACAACAGCTAGGAGTACAACTGCCATACTATGAATAAATGTTGTAATTATAATGGGGAGGGTAGTGGGTACAACTAATGGAGGTAGGAGCAGGCGGCACCTACGATAGCCGCTAGAAGTACACGAAACTACCATTATTACGATTAGTAAGAGGGATCAACTTCCAGTATGGGACTAGTAATGATGTAGTGTAATTAGCATTGGTGCAGTGTAGGAATTATCTTATAGTGATTAGAAGCGTAATCAACGTTATATCTTG
Organism: Allium sativum; assembly: GCA_030737875.1. Taxonomy (NCBI): domain Eukaryota; kingdom Viridiplantae; phylum Streptophyta; class Magnoliopsida; order Asparagales; family Amaryllidaceae; genus Allium; species Allium sativum. The sequence continues at coordinate 156,755,365 of CM060918.1, read as the reverse complement.
TTCACCTTCTCATATCTGTTTATGTTACAGTCATTTCTTATATCCAGTTTATGTCTTATCCTGTTACTTTACTAATTATATAGTTAAAGTCACTGGACTCACCAGACTTTATGTCTGACCTCGTTTTGTTTCACCTTTTTTCTTTCCTTTCCCCACTAGGTACTCAGGGTGGGATTAATGGAGCTTGATTCAGATTTATTTATTTCTTTCTGCTGGAAGTGCTGAAAGTAATGCTCAGCTTTATCCCTTTTCATATGGATATTTGGAGTGGGATTATGCTTTTGTTTTTATATACTCTGATAATAATTTGTCCAAGATGGATATTTGTGTACTTGACTTTAGTATCGGGTTTTGATGTTGTAACCAAACTATGTTCAGTTTTCGCTGCAATGAAGTTATTTTAAATTTTTAAGTACCATTTTACATATATATCTTATGATGTTTTGTTCTATACACTCATAATGCTCCATGAAAGTTAATGCATTCCCTATGTGAGTGACATTAATGGACGTAGGGTGTTACAAAAGAAGACTTGAGAATCGTGCTCTATTGTGTAGCATAGGGGGCAGATCGGAATAGCTGGGGTCGATTAGTTGGATTGATCGACCCGATCCCTGAACTATAGATCCATATTGGAAGAGGATTACTGCTTGAGAAATTGTCAATTTGGGTCGAGCCAAGTTTAGATCGACCGAGATACGGATCGATCCAAGAGAGAGATGGTTCAACTTTAGTGAGAATTTGGGTTGTGACGGATTTTACCAAAAAGCTGGTTAACACTTTGCCCTCCCCCCCCCCCAGAACACATCTCGCTTGATAAAGAAAGGTGTGCTCTGGATCTTCCAGGTAATAATACATAGAAATCCAGAAATCTGCCGAACCATATTATAAGATGTCCAGAAAATCTGACGATCATTAACGATCGTATTAAGGCCGTAAGAGAAATCAGAATACCAGAAGACCAACGACCGTGCCGGATCATGTTTAGAGAAGACCAGAAGGAACAAGGTCTCGCCGAGCCAACCCAATTGAAAGGGTAACCTGTACCTGCAAAGTGTTTGAATAAAGTAGACATGCCAAATCCCTACGACGTCGTTTGACCCCTCCAAAGACAAGCTATGAATGGATATTTAATATAAGTATAAACCATACTCATTTGATGATCGGGTATTCTTGTCAAATCCTGACGAGGTAACTTAGTTCTTCAAGTATAAGCCATACCTGGAAATATAAAGAAAGGTTAAACCATACCGAGAAGTTGATGATATTTACTTGCCAAATCCTGACAAGGTAGTTTTGATTCATTCAAGTACAGGCTGCTTCGAGTATAATCTATACTCGTATTGAAAAGAGTATGTCACATTTTGATAAGTATGAGGTATCAATCACACCCAGAAGATGGGATGAGTATAGACCATACTCAGGTTTTTTATTAAGAATTTTGGCAAATCCCGACAATATACTTATATTGATCAAACATAATCCAAGTTTGAGAAAATAGATTTTATTTGTTCCAAAGATTATTACATAACCAAAGCAAATACTGATTGGTTTATGGTTGAACCCAGAGCATGCATTGAGATTACATCCTAATCTCGTACGTGTAACACCCCGTATTTTTAAGATAATAAAATAAGAACAGCTTAACTAAATATTCAGGATTAAGTAAAACGGACTGCGCCATTGCGTCTGTCTCGAAATTCTGGTCAAGACAGACAACTGATTTGCGTAAAATGGATACCGTATGAAGAAGTTATGAGCATTAGAAGTTTTTATACATGTAAGAATCTTATATGTGTGTGTATATATATATATATTAAATAAATATATCCATAAAATTCAAAAATAAGTTCAAAAATCAAAATCGTGGGCGGGAAAGTTTGGAGAGAAAATGGACCGTTGGGGGTCGACCCACCCAAGGGGGGGTCGACCCACCTGCGAATTTGGAACCTTCTTTTCTAACGTAGATGATTCTGGTGTTTTCGGTTTTGATCTGAGGGTCCTGGTTCCTCCGCTACTCCTATAAATAAGACTCTAGGCCTAACCCTAAATCTCATAATTCGGCGGCTACGCTGGAGCTCCGCCATTGCTCCCTCTCTTTTTCCTCAAACATATTCAAAAATTTAGATTTGTAAATTAGAAAATCTTAAATTAAGATCTGGAGAGAAGAGATTGGTGTTTTTATTAAAAGGCGTACAAAATTACGTGAAAAGCAAGGTAACGTCCCAGATCCAATCTAATCATATTCTTCCTATTTTCTTTCCCTTCTCTCTTAATGAAGATAGTCGATCCACATTATTAGGTTTCAAATCAAATTAAAGGGGAAAGGAAAATGATGGATGATAGAACGGATCAGATCCAAGATTTGGGGAAGTATGAAAGGTGAGTGGGTTTAAAATATACTTTTTGAATAATAGTACCTCTATCGTTTGGCATTCCCCATAGTGAACATATTGGAAGGTTTAATTTGATGAAATGCATTACTTCGCTAAAATGGATAATATGTTCAATTAGTTAATATGTTGAGATGAACATTTACTTGAATGTTTAAGAAAAATGAATATCGTTGTATAGATCCATTTTATGAACCTATATGAAGTGGGTAAATGATACACTATTGGATAACTACATGTTATTTTAAATAAATTTAATTACATGTAGAAAGACACGCGACATATATTGGGATTTGGGGCATAATTTGAAACAGGAATTTGGAACATAACATATACTATGTTTTGAGACTTTAATTTGGAGGCGCAATCTGATATGAACATAAATGGTTGAAAATTCATACATAAGATTAGTTGAAATGTTGGAAATGTTTATATGTTATAGACTTGTTAAAAATATTGGCAGTAAGTACCACTGTTTATATCACATATTGATTTGTTCCATTTATATACAAAGCCCTTGCTTGCGTGAATTAGAATGATTGTATAATTATATACATAGAATTGAATAAATGAAGATGAATTTGTCTAAGATTACAATTTTAATTTGTAACTGCACTTATGGCACGAGGTTAGGTTGCATTAGTGGCGGAAGTCTGCCCGGACCCGACCGGCATATCCAGCAGCCACTAATGTTGAAACTAATGTGAGAGGCCTAAGTGAAAAATTAAAAACATGTAATGGTGCTAAGACACGAGGTTAAGTCAACTTGTGGCGGAAGTCTGCCCGGACCCGCCCTGCAAATCCAGCGTCCACAAGTGTAGGCATAACGTGAGAGGTTTAGAGCTTATATATATATATATATATATGTATATGTATGTATGTATGTATATAACAAGATATGAATAAACGACAATGGTGGTAATTATATTCCTAATTCAGAAAATAAGAAAGAAGGGATGAAATGAACTGAGTTAGTATGAAAAGAAGGAAAAGTGATATATTTTCCCTAAATGACTTATTTCTGAAAACGTTGTTGCAAATAAGCCACAGTAAATAAAGAAAGGTAAAGAAATTACTTGCTACCACGAATTTAGATGGGAATACGTTATGAAAATAAATAACATGTTGTATAATAGGTAGACTTGTCCTTGGGACAAGTGAATATTATAAATTAGGTTATAATAAACTAGCAAGGGAATAGGATAACTAGTGAATTGAGTTAAGGGACACGTAATTATAAATTAAGTAATTAGTAAAGGGGAAAACTTGAAAGCAGTTAAGAAAAGGGGGGGAAATATATTGTACTTAGTTATAAATTAAGTAATCTGTAAGCTTAGTAGTCTGAAACCCATTGATAAGAATGTTTAGGCTTGTCCTAGGGACAAGAGGAAATTATAACATAGGTTATAATAAATGGGTAGAGAAACTTATTAATGGGCCTTAGTTAATAGAACTAAGTTAATAAGTAAACAATGATAAGTTGTATTGACAATGTAAAATGGAATTATGATTAAATGGGAAAGAATGAGGAAAATGTAACACCCCACCTCCACCAGTGCCACTCTTGCAAGGACACTAGCTTTGGAGGGGCGTTAAACGAGGTAAACATGCATGCAGATATCACAAGACAGAACATATAAGTAAAACAGAGTAAATAAAGCAGCGGATAAAACTAACATTTCAAAACCATAGTCAAGTTACATCAAAGTACTTGGTCATTATTTTCCACAAAACATAGTCTAGAAACATAAACTGAAAACTGGAAATAACATAAAGTAAATATCCCCAAGGTAGAATAAAGCCATAGCGAGCTCAAGTCCAAACCGTACATGAGCAATCCAGAAAAGCAGCTAAAGATCCAAGCTAGGTACTAGTGTTCCCACCCTGTAAACCTGGGGGGGAAACGGAAGAAAAGAGGCGAAAGAAAACAGGTCAGTCAAAAAGACTGGTAAGTCCTATCTACTATTAGTATAAAAACTAATAAAGTTAACTGAACATGTAAACAGGGATGAGATATAGGGTGATAACTGGCATGGTGAAAAGTTAACAAGATAGATCAAGTGTGGCATCGCATATACTAGGTTAAGTTGCACCAGGTGTGTACTAGTATTCCAATTCATGTCAAGTAAAATCAAGAAATGATCCCTTGGCCCAAAGCTGGCCCACATCATGAGATGACCTAAATCGAGGTCCAACTACTCGGTCTAGTCGATCGGCTCCCTATAAGCCTAACTTGTCGTGTATCGGTGTCATACGGCTTAATCGCGGATTGTAGTTAACTGTGCTAGGTCCACCCCAGGGTGTATCCTGCCCTAAGGTGTAAACCACAGACACAATTCAAGCACGCACAGTCTAAAGCTACTGATGCCCATGTTCAACTCCGGACTTAATGTGCACGACCATGGTCCGCCTGAACAACCGGTGCACCCTTCAGCCGTCTCTTTTGGTCTCTTACAATCAGTTCAGTAATCATGCCCCACCCTAGCCTAGTCCAGGGTACCCATGATACTTCTAAGTTGGTTACTGCTGAAAAGGACCACGTACTAGGATTTCAAGTGGGTTAAATGTGGTTAACCCTATCCTAACCATGTATTGAGTTGGTTAAGTGTATTCAAGCAGTTCATGACTTAACCCTATCAATACATCCGGTTTAATTGGTTAAGTATATTCAAGTAGTTCATGACTTAACCCTACCAATCCATCGTGTTTAATTGGTTAAGTGTATTCAAGTAATCCATGACTTAACCCTACCAATCCATCGTGTTTAATTGGTTAAGTATATTCAAACAGTCCATGACTTAACCCTATCATGTGGCATTAATTAATTTAATGCACCCAACCTCTCACATTAGACCTTGTTGTGGTTACTAGTTAAGCCGGGCGGGTCCGGGTAGCTTTACACCACAACCTAGTCTAACCTCGGGTTTAAGCACAACATGACCAACTACTCACATTGGGTCCTATTGTTTGTAGCCACTAGTTAAGCCGGTTGGTTCCGGGTAGATTTATGCTACAAACTCAACCCAACCTCGAGTTGGCCACTCTCATGTTTTCTAGAAGTCATGTCCAAATTTATGTTTACAAACATAATCACAAGTCAATGTTCATGTCATGTTTTAAAATCATGTTTCATGTTATTAATATTACCCAACCCAACGCATTCCCATCGCATGTACGTTTCGCATCATAGATCAAAAGAGGGAATCTGGCAAAAGCATGACAAAAGGGCATAAGGTAATAAGGTTGGCCACAAATTAAACATGGTGGCATATGAGGCATAAATATGTTCATAAGCTTGCATATCACATCATGGGCCTCAAAACATGCATAATATCAACTTAAGCAAATAGGTGAAACAAGATCATAAATGACATAGGATGGTGGCTAGAAGTTCGCATATAACATTATATGCAAGTTATCATAAAGGTTATGAGAGTTCTCATGTTGCATAATGCAACATTACAAATCAAAGGTCATAGCTTTCTATGCACAAAGTCAAGGTGATAGCTTTACAAACTTGCATAGGGTAAATCAATGCATAACATGATAGGATCAAAGCACATATCAAACTTAGGCCCAAACTCAACTTGCAACATGTAACATTTAACTTCATAGTTAGAATCTAAGAGTAGTATAGGGCTTACAATGCTATGAAGACTAGAATTAATATAAAATAAGATTGAGACGAAGCCACTAGCAACTCTAAAAACCCCAAATGAATACAAGCTCCAAGTTGTCTTGAGAAACAAGAAGCTCCTTTGATTTGTATGAAGAAAGGTCCTTGTTTTGATGGAGAAAGGTGGCTCTTTTACTAGCTTAGGACACTTAAACTTTCATGAAGAGGATGGAGGCCATGATATGAAGATGGAGGCCATGATCAAGAAACATTTGGGCAGCATTTAGTTGTAGGAATGATTAATGAGGGTTTAGGCTAGGTCTAGGGGTCCTTTTATAGAGATTAGGGATAGTTTAGACCATAGGATTAACCCTAAATCGAATCTGAGCCATCCACTCCCGTTAGAAACTTCCAGAACAAGACCCAACATGAAAAAATGGTGCACCAGAAAAACTGGTCCGACAGGGGGGGTCGACCCCTGGGTCGACATGGGTGTTGACCCATGGGTCGACATGGGTGTCGACCCATTGGGGGGGGGGGTCGACAGGGGTGTCGACCCCTGTGTCGACCCTGCCTGGGGCGGGAAAGATTCCCGCCCATTCTGCCTTGGCTGAAATTTGATTCTGAATTCGAATTTGAACTGTTTTCGGGCTTGGAATTTTCTGAAAACTTCATTGGGCCATAACTTGGTCATACGGACTCCGTTTTTCGAAAACTCGGACTCTATTTCGCGTATTTTTCCGAGACGAACGCAATGGCACAGCCCGTTTCCCTTGATTCAGATTTTATCATTTAATTCTGCCTTGATTTACATTATAACATGTTATTAAAAATACGGGTTGTTACATTCTCCCCTCCTTAAAGGATTTCGTCCCCGAAATCTCCAAGTTAGGAAGAACGTATCCTACCATCCATCATCCATCTACTCAAAACATCATCCACAAGTAACCATTGTCCTTAAAAAGATTCTAAATGCTGTATGAACATATGCAAAAGGTGTGTGTATATGTACTTATCTAATGCAAAAATCAGGCGGTTACTGATTCAGTAAACCTCCTTAATGCAAAGTATGTTAGTGAAATGAGTCCATATGTATGCAAATTCCTAACATAATTTATAATCTCTACATGAGTGCACATAACATTCATTCATATGCAACATCCACGTGATAGCATACAAGTTTCATCCATGAATAAGCATAAACACTCATGCATATGCAACATGAAAGTGTGTGATCCGATCTTAGTGCCTAATGTGTATCATGCATCCACGAGTATCCACTTGCAAACACTTGCAACCACTTGCAATCATCAAGCATAACATGTTTCAAATACATGTTTCATCCAAAGGGTTTCTTCCTAAGGTTCCCATGACAAGGTTAACGAGATAACAAGATAAACGGGATAAACATGGATAGCAAAGAGGAAGATATACCAACTAGGAAAAGAGATTGAAAATGTACCCTCAAAAAGAAATGGATAAAGTCCACGCATCTTCTCCTCGGTTTCCCAAGTTGCATCTTCATCGGCTTCACTCCACTGAACTTTCACCAATTTGACTTCTCGATTCCTTAACTTCTTGATCTCTGTTCCCAAGATACGAATCAGAGCTCTTCTCAAGGTTGCCTCTTTCTCTACCTCCACGTCTTCAAGAATGCTTGGTTCAACCACCTCAGCGGACTCATGTAGGCACTTTCGGAGATGCGAGACATGAAAGACATTATGCACTCCGGCTAGCTTCTCGGGCAATTCCACTTTATAGGCCATCTTTCCAATTCTCTCTATGATAGGGAAGGGTCCTACGAACCTTGGTGCCAGCTTCCCAACTGCTCTTCACGAAAACCATGTCTCCAATCTCGAATTCCAAATCTGTCCTTCGCTTGTCAGCATAGGATTTCTGTCTGTCTTGGGCCACTTTCATCCGTCTTCTCACTAATTCAACTTTCTCGAATGTGTCTCGTATCATATCGGGCCCAAGTATAAGCCTATCTGTTGTCTCCCACCAACAAGATGGTGACCTACACAGCCTCCCATACAGAGCTTCAAATGGTGCCATCCCTATGCTGGCTTGATAGCTATTATTATAAGCAAACTCTACAAGAGGAAGGTGGTCTTCCCAAGTACCACCAAAGTCAAGAACACAAAGCCTCAAGAGATCTTCTAGCACTCTATTCACCCTTTCGGTTTGGCCATCCGTCTGGGGGTGATAAGCTGTACTCAGATTCAATCGTGTACCCATCGCTTCTTGCAAACTATTCCAGAACTGACTAGTGAAAGTTGGGTCACGATCGCTAACTATGCTAGAAGGAACTCCATGCAACCGCACTATCTCTCGAAGATAAATAGATGCTAAACCTGATACAGTCCTCTTGTTCTTTACTGGAAGGAAATGGGTGCTCTTCGTAAGTCTATCAACTATGACCCATATCCCATAAAGCCCAAATAGTTTGGTCATCTTAATGGACATCTCCACCCCAACTATAAATCACAAACAGGCGAGTCATACTCCTTATGGGGTTTGCAACAGAACTAAGATTGAGAATAGGACCGAGAGGATATACTTAAAAGATAGCATGCGAGTAAGCTCTACAGAATAATAGGGATCAAGGATATACTCTTAGAAAGAGATATAATGCGCGTATCTAGTCTTCAGTCTTCTAAGCCGCATTTTCTTGTACTTAATCCCATCGTGCCTTGACCGTCTTTTAACCCCACAATTTCGTAGCTCTTAATTCTTATTTCCAAAATATGAGTTATAACTCATTTCACCGTTGCCTCTCGTTCCACATCCACTTACTCTTTTCCTAAAAATACTTGGCTACAACTGCGTGCTCATGGTTTCATGCAAGCTTTACAAAATTCGTTAGTGAATCCTGGATCTCGTTTACATACCATATGGTATTCCACGCAAAAGAACTATCTCTTGAAAACAACTGCCACTCCACGTTGCCAAATGTTCTTACTAGGGTGATTTCTATAACCCGTGCTTAAGCGGAATGGACCATCCGCCTTAGTGGCGAACACTACTCGATTGGATTACAGATTTCCAAAAAGTGCCAAGGGATTCTAGATAACTAATCATGACGGAACCCTAAAGGTCACACGAGATTTTCGAGGGTATTACCGAGGCGAGTCATGAGCCTCGCAACCCTATGTTCAAAGTCAAGAATGGCTCCATAACTGGACAACCAACCCATGCCCAAAACCAACCCGTATCCCATAAACCCGAGAACGCAAGCATTACACATGAATTCTACGCTCAAGATAGAGATTTTCAAATCCACACAAATCATAGATAAATGGGCGGAACCCCCAATTGGATTTGAAACACTAACGGGATTCTCAACTAGACTAGTACTTAGGTGCAAACTTTCAACAGGATCAGAAATAAAACTATGCGGTGCGCCAAAATAAAACAAGGTACGAACAGGGAAATCAGAAATGTAAACATGAATTTCTATAGAAACACTACCTCGATCAAAAGCTGGAAGAGCGAGGAGAGCCTGCAATTGCCCTCCAGAGGGTCCTGCTTGCTGAATTTGCCTTTTCCCTTGTCCTTGCTTTTTCGGACAATCCTTACTATAGTGTCCAGACTCTCCACAATGAAAGCATTTGTCCAACTTCCTTTTCTTCTTTCTACAATCCTTGGCTATGTGCCCAACAATCCCACAGTAGTTGCATTTTCTTGGGTCCTTTGCCTTGGCCTTGTTGCCTTTGTTGTTCTTGTTGTTGTTATTCTTGCCTCCTTTTCCGGAATCTACCTTCCCGCCTTGAGACTCATTTGCCTTGTCCTCCTTCTTGCCACTCTTATCTTCTTCTTGAAGCAGGGCCATATTCACCAAACTCTCGAAAGTCGCCCCCATGGGTATATGAGACATGGCCAAACCGCACAATGGCTCATTCAATCCTAGAGCAAAGCGTAGGGCCTTCTTCTGAGTTGTATTAACCAAGTCTAGACCGAACCGAGCAAGTTGATTAAACGTATCCACGTATTCTCTAACGGTCATGTCCCCTTGCTTTAGTGATAGGAACCTTTCCATCTGAAGGTTCTCTTCTGTCGATGATAGAAACCTCAGTCCAAACCTTTTTCTAAAGTCATCCCAAGTCTGAATTGGTCTGGTAGTGGTGGTGACTACCCACCAATATGCAGCTTCCTCTTTCAATAACCATACCGCCAACAGAACTTTCCTACGGTCTCCTATATCCAAGATAGCAAAGAGGTCTTCAGTTTCCTTTAACCAGTTTCTTGCCTCAACAAAAGTCTCCGTCCCAATAAAATTCTTGCCACCCATCGCCTTAAAGTCCTTGCAAATCTTCGCGAAATCCTCTTGTGGATACTGAGGAGGAGGAGGAGGAACCTTAGCTACGGGAGGAGGAGAAATGTTAGCGACGGGGGAAGGAGGAGGAATGTTCGCAGGGCCAGCTTCATTTGCCCTTGCCTCCATGTACCTTCTAAACCAAATAGGTACTGGTATGCCCTCCAGAGTGGCAAAATTATCGGCCATACTGAAAAAGGAAAAGATAGATTTAGAACGAGGAAACGAAGGACAGTGCTAATGGCTTTTGGGGAATAGCCTTTTAAAATAATTAGACTTTTCTTGGAAAATACTTAATTGGTTTCGAAAATAGTTTTTCAAAAGGTATGTTTTAAAAACCTTTTGCTCAAATCTTGTAAACCTTATGCTCTGATACCAAATGTAACACCCCACCTCCACCAGTGCCACTCTTGCAAGGACACTAGCTTTGGAGGGGCGTTAAACGAGGTAAACATGCATGCAGATATCACAAGACAGAAAATATAAGTAAAACAGAGTAAATAAAGCAGCGGATAAAACTAACATTTCAAAACCATAGTCAAGTTACATCAAAGTACTTGGTCATTATTTTCCACAAAACATAGTCTAGAAACATAAACTGAAAACTGGAAATAACATAAAGTAACTATCCCCAAGGTAGAATAAAGCCATAGCGAGCTCAAGTTCAAACCGTACATGAGCTATCCAGAAAAGCAGCTAAAGATCCAAGCTAGGTACTAGTGTTCCCACCCTGTAAACCGGGGGGGAACGGAAGAAAAGAGGCGAAAGAAAACAGGTCAGTCAAAAAGACTGGTAAGTCCTATCTACTATTAGTATAAAAACTAATAAAGTTAACTGAACATGTAAACAGGGATGAGATATAGGGTGATAACTGGCATGGTGAAAAGTTAACAAGATAGATCACGTGTGGCATCGCATATACTAGGTTAAGTTGCACCAGGTGTGTACTAGTATTCCAATTCATGTCAAGTAAAATCAAGAAATGATCCCTTGGCCCAAAGCTGGCCCACATCATGAGATGACCTAAATCGAGGTCCAACTACTCGGTCTAGTCGATCGGCTCCCTATAAGCCTAACTCGTCGTGTATCGGTGTCATACGGCTTAATCGCGGATTGTAGTTAACTGTGCTAGGTCCACCCTAGGGTGTATCCTGCCCTAAGGTGTAAACCACAGACACAATTCAAGCACGCATAGTCTAAAGCTACTGATGCCCATGTTCAACTCCGGACTTAATGTGCACGACCATGGTCCGCCTGAACAACCGGTGCACCCTTCAGCCGTCTCTTTTGGTCTCTTACAATCAGTTCAGTAATCGTGCCCCACCCTAGCCTAGTCCAGGGTACCCATGATACTTCTAAGTTGGTTACTGCTGAAAAGATCCACATACTAGGATTTCAAGTGGGTTAAGTGTGGTTAACCCTATCCTAACCATGTATTGAGTTGGTTAAGTGTATTCAAGCAGTTCATGACTTAACCCTATCAATACATCCGGTTTAATTGGTTAAGTATATTCAAGTAGTTCATGACTTAACCCTACCAATCCATCGTGTTTAATTGGTTAAGTGTATTCAAGTAATCCATGACTTAACCCTACCAATCCATCTTGTTTAATTGGTTAAGTATATTCAAGCAGTCCATGACTTAACCCTATCATGTGGCATTAATTAATTTAATGCACCCAACCTCTCACATTAGACCTTGTTGTGGTTACTAGTTAAGCCGGGCGGGTCCGGGTAGCTTTACACCACAACCTAGTCTAACCTCGGGTTTAAGCACAACATGACCAACTACTCACATTGGGTCCTATTGTTTGTAGCCACTAGTTAAGCCGGTTGGTTCCGGGTAGATTTATGCTACAAACTCAACCCAACCTCGAGTTGGCCACTCTCATGTTTTCTAGAAGTCATGTCCAAATTTATGTTTACAAACATAATCACAAGTCAATGTTCATGTCATGTTTTAAAATCATGTTTCATGTTATTAATATTACCCAACCCAACGCATTCCCATCGCATGTACGTTTCGCATCATAGATCAAAAGAGGGAATTTGGCAAAAGCATGACAAAAGGGCATAAGGTAATAAGGTTGGCCACAAATTAAACATGGTGGCATATGAGGCATAAATATGTTCATAAGCTTGCATATCACATCATGGGCCTCAAAACATGCATAATATCAACTTAAGCAAATAGGTGAAACATGATCATAAATGACATAGGATGGTGGCTAGAAGTTCGCATATAACATTATATGCAAGTTATCATAAAGGTTATGAGAGTTCTCATGTTGCATAATGCAACATTACAAATCAAAGGTCATAGCTTTCTATGCACAAAGTCAAGGTGATAGCTTTACAAACTTGCATAGGGTAAATCAATGCATAACATGATAGGATCAAAGCACATATCAAACTTAGGCCCAAACTCAACTTGCAACATGTAACATTTAACTTCATAGTTAGAATCTAAGAGTAGTATAGGGCTTACAATGCTATGAAGACTAGAATTAATATAAAATAAGATTGAGACGAAACCACTAGCAACTCTAAAAACCCCAAATGAATACAAGCTCCAAGTTGTCTTGAGAAACAAGAAGCTCCTTTGATTTGTATGAAGAAAGGTCCTTGTTTTGATGGAGAAAGGTGGCTCTTTTACTAGCTTAGGACACTTAAACTTTCATGAAGAGGATGGAGGCCATGATATGAAGATGGAGGTCATGATCAAGAAACATTTGGGCAGCATTTAGTTGTAGGAATGATTAATGAGGGTTTAGGCTAGGTCTAGGGGTCCTTTTATAGAGATTAGGGATAGTTTAGACCATAGGATTAACCCTAAATCGAATCTGAGCCATCCACTCCCGTCAGAAACTTCCAGAACAAGACCCAACATGAAAAAATGGTGCACCAGAAAAACTGGTCCGACAGGGGGGGTTGACCCCTGGGTCGACATGGGTGTCGACCCATTGGGGGGGGTCGACAGGGGTGTCGACCCTGCCTGGGGCGGGAAAGATTCCCGCCCATTCTGCCTTGACTGAAATTTGATTCTGAATTCGAATTTGAACTGTTTTCGGGCTTGGAATTTTCTGAAAACTTCATTGGGCCATAACTTGGTCATACGGACTCCGTTTTTCGAAAACTCGGACTCTATTTCGCGTATTTTTCCGAGACGAACGCAATGGCATAGCCCGTTTCCCTTGATTCAGATTTTATCATTTAATTCAGCCTTGATTTACATTATAACATGTTATTAAAAATACGGGTTGTTACAGAAAACTTATGAAATGAAATAAGTTATATTTAATCATAAATGGTAAGTGACATGTTAAATAGAAAACATGTGAATTGGATATTCTTAATTACATATTAAGTAAAACATGTTATTTAATGATGAAATCAACAAGAAGATAAAAAGGGGTTGTGAATTACAGAGCTTTGGCCACAATCCATAGAATAACATGTTGTGGGCTTATGGATTAAGTTGTATTACTGAAATTAATAAGCAAGAGAAACTTGGTAATTTGAATAAGAATTCAATGTGAATGAGAATAACCAAGTTAAAAGGAAACCTGATGAGCTAAGGCAAGCACATAAAAGAATGTTTAGACATAGGGTCTGATAACATATTAAAGTGAGGCGCTTGAACCAGTCTACACGTTTTGAGGGTGAATAACTCAACGGGCTAGATTATCGTGGTGTTATAAGGCACGAAGGGAGCACACATTCATCCGATTGTTCTGATGGCTCTGAAGGACTGAAAGGGGAAGCACGCGGCTTCCTAAGGTACGTAAGGTGCTCCTTGTAGTCCTATGTGCAGCGGCAAATGTCTTAGGCTGTGTACGCAGAGGTTGGGTCTGCGCGTAACTACTAGGTGTGTGGGCCTTGACTGCAGATGTAGCTATGCAGTCATAATGTTGTGATGAGGTGACACCAGGGTAGTTCGGTAGTTGCCACATGAGGAGGCAGAGGGTCACGACCAACAAGAATAGTAGACCGTCGGACACCCGTCATCGGCAACCAGTGGGATGCGGAAAGACTCAAACTAAACCCAAGATACCATTTCACCCTTCAATATCGGGGTAAGGGGTTGAGAAGAGATGCCACATAGATGTTTAGATTGTTTGCATAAGGGCAGTCGCTTAGCTTTGGTAGTCCTTATTAGTTGAGGGAGGGGCCGAGGTGGTGCCATAGCCACCGTGAAAATAGACCCTAGGGATATCTGTATTTGGAGGCTCTTAAAGGCGGGCCTGTACAGGTATGGAAAAGCTCCCGACCGAGTTCCATCTTTATTGTATCGCCCTGCCATGGAACTCGATGCACATTAAAGGACATGCAATTAAGGCATCGAGCTACAATTGAAGATACGTATGGTGGACAGTTTAGATACATGCATGTCGGCTCTGGGTGGTGTATCGTAGACTTGAGGGCATTACTCCGGTATGGAGTCTGATTCGAACAAAGGTGACAGTCAGTACGTTTACGTAGCATAGTAATGATAGATATTTGCGGAACGTAATATTGTTATCCGTATGTCACTACGACATAGGATGAGGGACTGCGTATATTCCGATGGTGTTATGTTGGAGACAGTACGAGTGGGGTACCATGGGGTGTACCTCAATATTGGGGGTGGCTACATATATATGGTATTAGGTTAATCCATTGGGAAGTAAATGGGTGTGACGTATGTGTAAGCCTTGAGTGTTGTTAACCTAAATAACCTAACAAATAAGAAAATATGATTGAACGGTATATGCAGGATTATCCAAAGTGTATAGTTTAAATCCAGTCACCAGAACTTGTGTTCTGACCCCCTCCTCATAACATACTCGCGGGTTAGATTTATAGCAGGGACATGATAGCTTTGGATACTGGTTAGGCAGTATTAATAATATGGTAAGGCAATGTTTTATTATACTATATTTTATCCATTCCGATGTGAGATATTTTCTGAGCTCTGACATGTTTTATGTCTCTGTCTTTTTTGCAGGATACCATAGCAAACCAATCCGAGTTTCTATAGATCGGAATTTTGAAAAAAAAGATCGGTCTATCGAAATTCGGGTTGTCACAGTACGTGTGTACTTCAACCTAACGATTTTATTCATAGAGTAGTTGTATAGCTGAAAATGTGGTACGCCCGAGAGTTAAAGCCTAACCCCCTTGTGTATGCGAGTCAACACAGCTATTGGAAAATTTAAAATTCTAAAAAGTGGTATATTTCTAATATCAAAGAAATGTAGTAGATTCAGACTGATCTAATCCAGATCAGTTAATGATGATGCCATGATTGTTAGGCTCAAGATCTTTTCCATTCCGAGGAGCATGGGAGGGTAGCAGTGGTGGCGTGGATGTCGCATATAACATACTCGGGTAGCTCTCCACGTCTGACCCGTTCTTCGATGAGATCACGCAAGTGGCTGCAGTCATTGATGCCATGAGCTGCCATATCATGAAACATGCAGTGCTTTCCTGATTCACGCTCTCTTTGAGTTAGCTCCCTCCTAGGAGGCTTAGGAAAAGGAAGAGTTCCTCGCATGTCGAGGTATATGTCCAACAGTGAGGAGTTGAGCTCGGTATATTTATCGCATTTGGATTCTCTCTGGAACCGCACATTCCTGTTGTTCTTTCTGAGACTTTCCCCTTCCCTTTATTTTGGAAAGTAATGGGTGCTCCTCATCCTTCGTAGCAAGCACGTCGAGAATCTCCATCTCGAGATTAACATCCTTTTGTTGGAGGAACTTGTCTGCCTTAGAGTAGAAATCTCCAATGTCTTTAGGAGGGTCCCTTCGAAGGGAGATTTTGAAGTCTGGTCTATCCAAATCATCGACCATGACGACCATGAGCACCATCGATGGTTCAGGTCGGTCGACCGATGCTACAGACGTATTGAATCTTTCTAGGGAGGAGCGTAGGGTCTCGCTGGACAGCTATTTGATGAACGTGAGGAACATGACGCTCTTAGGCCGAGATATGTGAACTATGAATTGTTCGATGAGGCAGGTGACCAACATATTCCAGTTGTTGATTGATTTGGTTTTTAACTATCGAAACCACATGACATTGATGTCGGTTAGTTAAAGAGGGAAGCACTTGGCCATGACATTGACCGATGCCGATAATACTTCCTTATGGCTCATATACCGCATAAGATGAATGGTGGGATATATCCTATCATTATATGGTTCCAGAACTGGAAGCTTGTAGTCACATGGGTTATGGGAATTCCTGATTTCTCGCGTGAAAGAGCTGCGATGGATGTTATTGTAAGGACCCGCATTTTACATATCAGAGGATCGTGCTTTTTATTTAATTCTCTAAGGGTCGGATCATTCTCATATTTTGATATGTTGTTCATGGGGATGTGAGACATGTCCATGATTTTTATCAATTTTATTTGTGACCATTTTGCCTATGTTAGTTTTGTTCAGGGAATAATTTTTTACTGAGATCGAATCAGGTGTTGTGATCGATTTCATTGGATCGAAAATGATGTTTCCAATTCCGTAGAGTGGTTACATTAAAGATTTGGCTAAGCGGTTTGGGAGGAATCGCTTTTTTAGTGTTACACATTTTTTGGACAGACTAATTAGTCATTAATGGGCTAATTGGTGAGGCCCAGTAAGGCTAGAGGCTGTTGGCTACAAATAGAGGGGTAGGGTAAAGTGAATTGTTTAGTTTTTTCATTCTCTCATTTAGTTGGGTGACTATGATTCTACGGGTCAACCAAATATACCTCCATTTCATTTTATTCATAGATTTACATAAGAAGATTGAAGATCTACATCGAAGAAGGTTAGACCGCATCAAATTGATTGATTAGGAGGTTTAGAGGTGCATTGATTTCAAGCTATTTTGTGAATTTGGTGAGTGACAAGAATCTCTCACACAGACTCAATCAAGTATATGGGTTTGTTTGATATTAATTTCACCATTTCAAGTCAATTTCACCTAGATCTAATGGAGGTAAGTATATTTTGAATTCGAATCACCATAAGATCTAATCTAGCAAGATTATAATGGTAAATGCATATGCTAATCCTATGTTTATGAAAGTTTAGATCCATTTATTGGTTTATTTATGGTTTTATCACGAATTGGTGAAATTCATATGATTATATGATGATTATTGATATGCTAATGTTTGTTGATGATTTTTTTGTTGTGTTATTGATCGTTTGGATGAAATTGTTCGATTTGGATGAGATTGATGCATAAATGATCATCATTAGAGTGTAGATAGTGTTGGATCACTTACTAAAAAGCAGATCTGGCGATGGATCATTCGTTCAAAGCTTGGATCGGTCGGTGGTGACGTGGAAAGCATGGATTGGCTGAGTGTGGTGCAAGAAATGGATGGATCAGCGTGGATGGATCGGTGGCGATTCACCTATGGATCGTGTCGCATGGATAGGTCGATAGAAGGCATGTGGAAACCATGGAGTGTGGAATGCATGGATCGCATGAAGCTTAGGGAGCATGGACCGCATGGATCATTGGTGGATGGATCAGGCCGGTCTACGAAGCAATGGATCGGTGCGATCCAGTGGCATGTTTGTGGAAAAATGGGTCGGTCAAAGATGGATCAGTGGTGGAGCATGGATCAGTGGTGCGGTCCAGGAATGTGTGAAGACAAGATGGGTTGGGTTGTTAGTAGATGGGTCTGTCGGTTTGTGTTGGTTCATGGTTAACTATGTAACATGGAATGATGGATCGGTTGTGATCCATATGGATCGGTGAACGATCCAAAGAGGGAAATCCATATAATAATGACCAAATGAAGTTTGTTATGGTTTGTTGATGAGCAAAGCTTCGAGGTAAATTCAGTTGGAATATTCGAAGCACAGTGAAGTGTACGTTGATCGACGAAATGCAATGAAGTTGTGAAGACGACTCAAGAATGTTTGAGCTCGTGGATAATGGTTGCTTGAGAAGGCGCTTGATCTTATGGATGGTCATCAAGTTGGATGGCTAGAGATATAGAAGGCCAAGGGATCGTCGTTAGTCGGCGGTTCTAGCGGACTCAAAGCAGGGGTATAATGGGGGCACCCAAGACTAGATGAGTCGAATACCCTGGGCAGTCAGGATGGGTCTAGATACGAGTCGCGAAGACGTATGAAGTTTTGCTAGAACCTAGGTTACCATTATCCCTTGACGGATGGCAAGATGGGTCAGTCATACGATTAATGATGGTTTCAAGGCATGGCAGGCGGTGATAGCCAGAGTCATGGATGTTATTGTTTGTATCATCTTGTGTAGATTGTCTAATATCGAGGGAGATATCTCTTGGTGCTTATATGATGTTGGTTTTGACCTTCGGGGTTTGTGCTTGGGAGATGTTGAGTTCGATTAGGATGGTCTACGCTTGATAATTGGTTGCTATGGATGTATGTTTGTTTCTTTTCTAATTCTCTAGGAAAGGCTATCACTGTCAGTTGTGGAGGAGACGAATTTGGGTTTCTTCTCTGTTGATGTATTGGTAGATTAGATGATTTATCTGCTTACTTCTCATATACTTTATTGATGATGTTAGATAGTTGTTTATCACTCAATAAGACTAGTGTCTGACTCAAGGTTTTATGTATCTCTTATTACCTTGGGTTGTTCATCCATGTTGTGGATTGGCAGACTAGGTAGTAGGTAGCAGGTAGCATATCTTTATGAGAATGATGTTGCTGAGCGACGACGAGTTGGAGGCTTATGTTTTAGTTTCCTACTATACATACTTTTTCGTTTTCCACTGCTATAATTGATTTTCTGCTCTAAGCGAACTTGTAATGAGGCTTTTTGTACAGATTATGATGATGTAGTTCAGTGTTGTATGGATATTTTCATGTTGATATAATAAGTTTAACATTCTGTTCAGTTGTGCTTCTCAACTATTGTCTGTTGAATATGTTCTATTATATTTTATCATTGCGTTGTGAGTTATACGACAAGTTTCCGCATGTATTATTCTACCATGATGATCGTCCCATATCGGCCTGGCATGTCAAACAGCGCACCTTTTCCTTAGTTTGTGCAAGAGGTACGGGGCGCTCGTCACATTTGGTATCGGAGCTTTGGTTAATCGGGTTTTTCCAAAGTTCGTGGGCGTAATAACGTACGAGTGATGTATTTGTATTTTCTAATGGATGATTACTACATTATAGTGTATAGTATGGTAGCGCTTGATCTCCATTGCAATTTTTCTCATGTGTGGACTAATCATTTTATTTTCAGATTTAGAATGAGTCGTCGATCTTCGAGGCATACCTCTAGGAAGGAGACTATTCCTCAAGGGGGAGATGGCGGTATACCAGATTACCTGACTATGTTCGAGGTCATAGTGGCAGAGTTCATGAGGAGGGTGTCTACTCCAGAGGCAGCAGCGGTAGATGTCGGGCTTCAGTTGCAAGTGCCTAGGGTGGTTGATTTTGCTAAGCTGTGTAAGGACTTCACCTCTCTTGATGGGAAGTCGTTCAAGGGGACAGAGCCGAATGTAGAGATTCAAGGGTGGCTTAATACTTGTAATCAGATATTTGGAGACTTGGGCATTGACGATGCGACTAAGAGGAAGCTTGCATCGAGATAGCTACAGGGCAGAGCTACGGATTGGTGGGACTCTGTCACTTTATAGATTCCAGAAGATGAGATCACTTAGGATTAGTTTCGAGTCAAGTCTGAGACGACGTTCATTTCCATTGTCCAGAAGTCTATTCTGTTCAAGAGGTTTGTTGAGCTAAAGCAGAATGGTTGACCAGTATTGGGGTATATTTCCAATTTTGAAGCTTTATTCAAGTATGCTCATTCGTATATTGAGACTCCTTACCAAAAGAACGAGAAGTTCATCATGGTTTTGGATACCTATCTTGGGAAGCAGTTGGTTGATCATCTGGATGACTCTTATGAGAATATCGCCGAGAAAGCTTTAAGCTATAAGTGTCTGTTTTCCAAGGATGAAGTTGTTGTTGCAACCAAAGAGGAACCAAAACCACGGTAGATGGTAATAACAAAAAGAGGAAGCAACAATAGTAGAAAGGGAAGGATGGATGGAAGAAGCAGAAAAGTGAGGTGATTTTCTTCAACTGCCAGCAGAAGGGTCATTTATCTAAGGATTATAAGAATCTGAAAGCTGAGAGGAAGTGCTACAACTGTGGTAAGCCTGGGAATACAATAAGGATTGTCTAGAACCGTCAAAGGGTAAGCAGATAGTGTAGGTATATACTTTGGAGGTTGTGCCATCTTCTTCGAGAGCTCCTACGGTTAAGGAGAAAGGGAAAAGTGATGTTGTTCAAGGTATGCTTTCTATCAAGGGTCTTTCAGTTCGAGTGTTGTTTGATACTAGAGCATCGCATTCTTTCATTTGCAATGATCTTGTGTGTCGTTTGGGCTTGGAACCTAATATTTGTGATAGACCATTTATTGTGACTAATCTGGTGGGGGTTCGTCTAGTCTTATGCTTTGTCGTGGTCTTGTGTTGTCGAGTCATGGTTTCTCCTTTGTGTGTGATTACTTTGTATAGAACTTTGCTGGGTTTGGGATCATTTTGGGCGTGGACTGGCTCAAGAGGTAAGCGACTAAAGTGGATTGCGAGAAGCTCGAGGTGACAGTCAGGAATGTGGAAGGGCGAATGTTTGTGATTCGATGTTAGCCAGAAGATGGGTCTTTGTAAGTTTTTTGTATTCGCATGTGATTCCACGAAAAGACTTGTCATCTGTGCCGATCGCTAGTGAGTTTGATGATGTCTTTGAAAAGGTCAAAGGTTTGTCGCCGCATTGCGAGGTTGAGTTCAGGATCGATTTGGTCGAAGGTGGTAGACCTATTGTTATGCCTCTTAGGCGGATAGCGCCTACGGAGCAATGAGAGTTTTTGGTGCAAGTTAGTGACCTTTTGGGAAAAGGATTCATTCGGTGAAGCGTGTTCGAATGAGGTGCACCAGTTGTGTTTGCAACCAAGGCTAATGGATCTTTAAGATTGTGTGTTGATTATCTTGAGCTGAACAAGGTGACTAAAAAGAACAAATTTCCATTGCCGAGAATAGATGACTTGTTTGATTAACTTCATGAAGCCATGGTTTTTTCCCAAATGGATTTAGCGACGGGGATTCACCAGTTGAGAGTGGCGAAGGATGGTGCGCTAGAAAACAGCTTTTAGGACATCATCTGGTTTCTTTGAGTGGCTGGTGATGCCATTTAGATTGACCAACGCGCCAGCATATTTTGTGGATCTTATGAATAGAGTATTCAGAGATCAGTTAAAAAAATTCGTGCTTGCGTTCATGGATGACATTCTGGTTTATTCCTGGAACGCGGAAGAGCATTTGACACACTTGCAAGTTCTTTTGGAAATCTTGCGAACACATCAGTTGAGAGCTAAAATTTTGAAGTGTCACCAATGAGGTTCTTAGGCCAAGTTGTTTATAGAAATGGAATAGCGGTGGATCTCGCAAAGGTGGCAGCAATCTAGGACTGGGATAGACCTAAGAATGCGATAGATGTAAGGAGTTTCTTTGGGTTGGCGGGATATTATCGTTGATTTATTAAGGATTTCTCCGAGATAGCTGCACCATTAACATGATTGATGAAAAAGAGTCAAGTGTTCACATGGAATGTGAAATGTGAGCAAGCTTTTGGAATCCTAATAGAGGGGCTGACATGTGCTCCTGTTTTGATTATTCCAAGTGGGAATGACGAAATGGTGGTATAGACCAATGCATGTAGTACTAGACTTGGAGCAATGCTGATGCAAAAGGATAGAGTTATGGCCTATGAGAGTAGACAGCTGAAGCCACATGAAAGGAATTATCTAACTCATGATTTGGAGTTGGCTGCGATCGTGTTTGCGCTAAAGATGTGAAGGCATTACCTATTGGGAGTTTGATTCGAGCTGTTTACGGATCACAAGTTTTTGAAGTATCTTTTCTCCTAAAAGGATTTGAATCTTCAATAACAATGGTAGTTAGAGTTTCTGGCATCTTATGATTTTGGTATTGGCTATACTTCTGGTAAATGTAGTGCAGTGGCAGATGCATTAAGTCGAAGACATGCAAGCTTGGGAGCGATGTTTTAGGAATGGAAGCACCTCGAGCACCTGGCAGGGTTTGATTTTAGGCCTCGATGTAAGTTGGAGCCTGAGATGTTGGCAAGCTTATCGATAAGACCTACTCTCATCGAAAGGATCGAAGAAAGACATAAGCGTGATGTAAACCTTATCGAGATTATCCAGAAGTCGGAAGCCAGAGCATAACCATAAAAAGATAAGGAATTCGAGGTCGATCAAGATGGTTGGCTTCGGAAGAAAGGACGACTTATTATTCCAGATATTGATGGATTGAGGAATGAAGTTATAAGGTAATGTCATCACTCAATGTTTTTTATTCATCTTGCTGGTAATAAGATGTATCGAGACATAAAGCGGGATTACTACTATGAAGGTATGAAGAGGGATATTGGAAATTTTATTTCCAGATGCATGAACTATTATTTGGTGAAAGCTAAACAAAAGAAGCCAAATGGATTTCTTCAGCCATTAGAAGTTCCTACATGGAAATGGGAGAAAGTGTCCATGGATTTTTATTGATGGACTACCTAGAACCGGGGCAGGAAATAAAGTGATTTGGGTCATTGTGGATTGTTTGATCAAGAGTGCAAGGTTTATTCCTGTTAGTTCGACCAGGATGGCATCGAATGGATGAGCTATATTTGTAATCGATAGTTCGATTCCATGGTATCCCGAAGAGCATAGTGAGTGATCGAGATCCATTATTTACGAGTGGATTTTGGAAGAGTTTGCAAGAGACTTTGGGAACCGAGCTATGTTTTATTATCCCCAGACCGATAGTGAAACCGAGCAAGATAATCGAGTTTTGGAAAATCTCATCGGAGCTTGTCTATTGGATTTGGGAGATCGTGGGAAGACCATCTAAATTTGGTTGAGTTCTCGTATGACAACAGTTACCAGTCGAGCATTGGGATGGCACCATACGAGGCGTTGTAGGGTAGACCGTGGAATTCCCCGGCATGTTGGTTACATACTAGAGATAAGATGATACATGGGCCTGAGATGATAAGAGAAACTTTGGATTACATTGAGATCGTTTGTCAACAAATGAAGGCGAAACAGGATCGTCAGAAGAGTTATGCTAATAAGTGTCGAAAGGATTTGGAGTTCGACGTTGGTGATATGGTTTACGTGAAGATTTCACCGTTGAAGCATGTTGTTTGGTTCGAAAATAAAGGAAAGATAACTCCAAGGTTAGTTGGACCGTTTCTGATAGTCGAGCGAATAGGAAAGCTTGCATATAGATTGGATTTACCCGAGAAGATGTCAAGTGTGCACAATGTTTCTCCTGTGCCTTTTCTATGGAAGTATGTGAACGATTCGAATGTGGTGGTATCCTCGGATCAATATGCAGACCTAGAAGTTGAGTTCGTAGTTTCGAGACCTCGTAAGCCGCTTTGCGTTGTAGGGAATGACACGAAACAACTTCGGAGGAAGGTGGTTAAGCTAGTCAAGGTATAGTGGAGTGAGGATGATGGTGATTGTACGTGGGAAGCGGAAGAAAGTATAAAGACGATCCATCCAGAACTCTTCGTTGGTATGACCCATTGATGTCGTGTAACTCTTACACCATTGTAACTTTTGCTATTATTAGAATCCTGCATGCTAGGTTAAGGCTATGGATGCATGGCTTGTTGAATGCTAGATTGGGTGATAGTTTGGCTGCTTTTGGAATGTAGGCATGCATAATGATTTTGGTTGCTTGTGTTTGGTGAGGATTTCGGAGGCGAAATTCCTAAAGGGGGGGGGGTAACGACCCGCATTTTACATATCGGAGGATCGTAAATATTTTTATTTAATTCTCTAAGGGTCGGTTCATTCTCATATTTTGATATGTTATTCATGGGGAATGTCCATGATTTTTATCAATTTTATTTGTGACCATTTTTCCTCTGTTGGGGAAAATTTTGCAAACTATACTGGGGAAGAACAAGCTTACTAGACTGACACCGCCTCCTTCTTCGTCGCATCCTACTGCTTTGGCACTCAGTGAAGGTCCTATTGGATCCATTCCTCCGTCGCCTGATACATTGGTTTACTGACGTAGGCAGTAGAAGGGTACGGGAAATGGTAATGGTCCGGAGTCCTCTCAAGCTACCCAAATTGAGCTTGGCCCTTCACAACCCCAAGGATCCATTCGAGTAAGTTCATCGACATTAACACCAGAAAATCAACACCCACTTCAAAGAAAAAAAGAAAACTCCTCGTGAGTTGAGGAATTTGAAATAGACCGTCCTCTTGATAACCTATTAGTTGGTATTTTAGTTGTTCGGTATGTAGTTGATTGTAATTAATATTGTAGGTTGAAATTTGTGTACCATGAAGGTGGTTGTGTTAAACATGGATAATTTGTTGTAATGTTTTCTTTTGGTACTTGGTTAATTGCGGTTGAATATTCGATAAATGTAGCTTGTGCAATTTTCTTTCTGGTTGATTTATGTTAAGTGGTTTGGAGCAATGAAAGTTTGTAAGTGTTGAATATTGTAAGGGAGGAGGAGGCATTTATGTCCCCTGTTTAAAACCTGGGGTGCTATTACAAATAGCGCTAGTTTGCGCTATTTCAAAAAGCACCCATTTTTTATACGTGTTGCGCTATGTGAAATAGCGCCATTTTGCGCAATCCCATATAGCACAAACTGGCGCTATTTGAATTAGCATAAAACAGAGGCATAAGGCATAGATAGTAGTGCTTTTTCTACCAACATCCTCTCTCATTTATAACTTTACCAAACCAAACCCAAAACCTTACACTCCTACATTCATTCTTTTCAACAATTCTACTTACCTAGAGTCAAAATTGTGAAATTTTGGTTATTTTGTCCGCAATCGAAGGTAATCTTATAAATTTTACCATATTTTCCATTAATTTCTTCTTTTGAGATTTGGGTTTTTACTCCATTAAAAACCTAAAATTTATGCAAAAGTATTAGAAATGGATCAATGGAAGATTGATGATGAGGCCTTAATGAAGTACATGGACGAGTTTGAATCAAAGCAACACCGACCGGGCAAAGAACCACAAATAGAAACCGAAATCCCTTTTAGATGCGACAAAAACACTTTGTCGCAGTGGATGGTGAAAGAGGTAGAAATAGAGAGAAACCTTTAGCTATTGGGGAGAAAGTACCACGACAATATTGTAACTGTAATGTCATTTGTCAAGTGCGTGTCGCGAAAAGCAATACAAATGCAGCCCATCGAAACTACGCTTGCAAACGATATGTGGTTTGGTTACAACGACCTGACTTGGTTACATGTTGTCGTTATACGGGATGGATTGATCCTCAAATGTGTCATAGATGACATGAGTATGCGACAGAGATGCGGACTAAAGACCGAAATTTACAGAATGAGAGAAAAATATGACTCGCTTAAGTCAAACGTTCCTAGATATCCTAACAAGTAGTGTATGGATATCTTGTATTGCTCTATGTATCATACGGATTATTATGTTGTATGGTTATTTTGCATATATAGTTGTATGGTCAATGTATCGTACGTATTATTATGTTGTATGTACACTTATGGTGTATCGTGCTTTGAAATGTATTGTATAGTATCGTATTTTGAACTATTCCAGGTAACAAGGTGGAGTGGTAACACAAACAGCAACACAAAAATAACAAAATGATATATCAAATTCCGAAGTACAATAGGTCTTTTACACAATAAAAGCAAGTAAAAAGTTACTAACAAATACTAGTAAAATCTAAGTTGTTGTAGTACAACGACTCTTCTTATGGCCATGAACTCTACACTTACTACACCTATTTGCTCTTGAAGGTTGCACCTCATCCATGGTGCCTTTAATTCTCGTTGATCGAGGTCTTCCATGTGCTCTCCGAGCTTGTGGTGGTAGAACCATAGGTCCTAATGGTCCTATCCAATACCGTTTGTCGCGAAAATGATGAAATTATGGCGTATATGCTGCGAGGTACTTTTGAATAGAGTACCAAATCGAGGCGAAGTCATGATGAGCTCTTTTGCCACCAGTGGTCACTGCCAAACATGCTGCCATAACATGCGCACAAGGAAGTTGTTGTAGCAAATGTATGTAGCATGTATAAGAACAGTTATTACCGTAAATCATGACTCCAAATTCATTCCCGAAGTAAAGGATTACTACTCATTCAGCTTGGCTGAATTGAACTATTTGCAACGTCTCGCTTCACTTGCTCTTTCAGCTATTTTTTTCTTTTCATTTTGGAGTTAACCTGCATGTTTAACCCCTAGCAAATTCTCTTCGGTTACAGAAATAATCCACTGATCTATAAAAAGTACGAGCTACCAACGACTTAACGGGAAGTGATCTTGCACCTCTTAGCACACCGTTGAAGCTTTCAACGCATTTTTCATCATTACATGAAATCGTCCACCATCATCTTTAAACAATGCCTAACTTTCTTCCTTTCATCCTAAACTTCTCTCAATCCAATTATGAGCTCTAATATAGATTGCCTTAATTTCCTCCCGGATTTTAAGGTACTCAACCTCTTCCGAAGCACATGCTGCTGCAGAAAATAAACCCGTCAAACACTCTAGAGCCTGAAGTCTGAAAATTGGCTTTCGGATGCCTAGCACAAAATCTATGCTTATGAGGTGCTCTCCAGTTTTCCTTCAATGCGGTAGGTATTCCTTTTATTTTATTGAATATGAAAGTTATACGTCGGTTCTTAAGACTATGTATAAACCGACGCATACATGAAAAAACCCAACCCTATGAATCATTCAGCCTCAACAATTGCATATGCCAACGGATAAAGTTGATTATTCACATCAACTGTAGTCGCTACAAGCAGATTGCATTTTCCATATAAATGTGTGCCAACGGTACAAAGCAAGGGGCGACAATGTAGAAATCCCATTATGCAAGGGACAAATGCCCAATATGCGCATTCAAATACACCCACATCATTTGTTATTATATAGTTACACTACCGGGATTCGTTTTATCAATTTCTTTAAAATATTATTATAAGGTTGAATATGACTCTGCCTAATCTCCATAAATCCTCTTGATTGCCTTACTTAGTGATCTCCACGCTTTAATATACGCAATTTTAATAAAAATATTGTTCTTTCATTAATACTTGAATCGTTCTAGCTGTTTTGTTTAATCTGACTTCATAAAAGGCATAATCTTCGAAACCAAAAAATTTCATGTTGCTTGCCTGTGACTTGAATTTGCTATGGGATTAACATAAGTGTGGTCCCCCGTACATTTCTTTGCACACCCCATACTGCAGACTGTGATTTTTTTTGAATCAGTGGCATGGATTCTTCATTGGCATTTATCGTTGACACTGCAAATGACGATATACATATCTTTATTAGACCTAATCGGCTTGAAAGAAATAGCATGTAAAATTGACCATTTAGTTGTTGTAGAAATTTTCCTTTGCTCTCGAATACAACACCAACTTTAAAACCATTTTGAATGCATGAAGATGAAAATAATTTTTCATTGCATTGCAAGTTTGCAACGCTAGATCTAGCTAATATTTGCGCAGTATACAAGTCCTCATTCAACGGTATCTCCATTTCAGGTTTTTCGTTATTACGGTAACACCCAAAAATTTTAACAACTCTAAAGATGATAAAATTAAAGAATACTTAATTAAATATTCACCGTATGAAGAAGATATTAAGGTTTACTCCGTTATATATATACTCCGAGTTTGCGTAAGATATACTCTGCTTAAGATATACTCTGAGTTTGCATTCGTCTAGGAATTCTGCTTAAGATATACTCTGCTTAAGATATACTCCGAGTTTGCGTTCGTACGTCTAGAATTCTGCTTAAGATATACTTTGAGTTTGCATAAAACGGACATCGTATGAAGAAGATATTAAAGTTTGAAGTTTGTATACATATAAGTCAGTTATATACTTATATATATATATATATATATATATATATATATATATATATATATATATATATATATATAGAATAAGCTCAGAATTCAAGATCAGTTCAAATTTGAAGATGGAAGAACTGGGATGGAATCGGACCCGTTGGGGGTCGACACACCTTAAGGGTGTTGACCCATGGGTCGACACCATAAGGGGGTGTCGACACCCCCCATATCCGAACCAGGATCATTTATATGTATGTGGACTTGCTTTCTAACCAGATTCATGATCCTAGGCTATAAATAAGACCCTATTCTTAGTGCTTTATTCATTCTAAAACAATGGAGAACTAGATGCCGCCTCTGCCTAGATGGAGAATAGTCTTTTCTTCTTCAACAAACAAGTCATTCAATTGTAGAGATCTATGATTCAACATCTGCAATCCCTATTTTGTTTCTTAGATCCAATCACCGTGAGTCCACGTTATTTTTAGATCTAAATACTTAAAAGATAATTTTGACATGACTATAACTTGGATCTAAGCCTATGACTATTTGAATCATATCAGATCTGCTATAACCTGTGTATCTAAGTTATTCTGACATGACTATGAACTAGATCTAAGCATGTACCTATTTATCATGTCAGATCTGTCATTGCTTGTAGATCTAATTCACTGTTTAGATCTCATCATGCCTATTCCTATTATGTTTGTAATACCCAACATGTGATCATATTAACCAAATTAGAAATATGAAAATGTGGAGCGAATCGGAGAAGTATGAAACTGGAAATGTGGAGCGAGTTGACCACTCGTATGGTATCAACACTGAATCAAGTTTGGTGATCAGAGGTTTAGCTAATTGTGATGTGGTTGCAGAGCAGGATTTAGATGATTTTCTATTTCATAATTTTAGCTTAGGTGAAATTTCAGAAATTAAGGAAGGAGACAATGTCAAAACAGTGCAGCATGTTCAACCTGCTACTAGAAGTGAAAATTTCAGCAAACTCTACATAATTACTTATCGTATTACCGCTGATCTGCCTAGTGGAAAGCTCAGTGGAGATGAAAACACTACAAAGCGCGAAGGCCTTTAGAAAATGCTAAGGGATTTCAATGTGTCTCACAATAATATGAGTTCTAACGTGATAAATATGGGTAAGCAAGTGGACATCTCAAAATCTTCTCCAACTGGATCGTGACTTTGTAAGCAAAATTGCTCTATCAAACCTGGATTTGTGAATGCTCTTTCAAATGCCAGCTCATTTACAAGTGATCCATCTCATGTGGCCAATAGGATAAAAACCACTGCGGTTGCTACTTCACCTTATGCACACATCACTCCTCCACCAGGGTATAAAGCCAGACCTACTGACATCGTGATTGGCACCTCCCTTGCTGTGTAAGTCCATACTGAAAAGGCACATTCAACTCCTGTCACTAGAAGTAGGAAAAAGGAAATGATGAGGAGCCAACTTGACAACAGCTAATTACTATGTTGGCTGTCATGTGCCGAAGACGGTAAGGGTAATCTTACATGATAAGTTTAATATTATATAATATTTTGCTACCATCAATGTTTGTTATGTACTGAGATGTAATATGTTATTTTGCCCTTTCTTGATTCCCTGCGTGGAATATTTTATAGCAGATATATGTACTGTGTATCTCCTGTACTTGTATGTTTTATTATTTTGATATAATAATAAAAGTATTACGGATTGTTATAAAAGTCGGTCGACTTTGTCAAAAAAAAAGTCTGAAAATTATATAGGGTTTTTAAATTCATACCTTGAAAAGGTTCAAACGACGAAGAGATGGAAATGTTGACGTAAATCTAAAGTTGATGATTTGATTTAAAACAAGCACCGATTTAATTTCTGAAACTAAGGGGGAGTTTTTTTTTTCTTTTTTCTGTTGAGTGATAAAGTGAGTTACAATAAAAATGCATTGGACGCAAATCGCGCTCTGACATATTTTAAAAAAAAAATAGAATTGTATTGGCGTAATATGAGATTGCGCAATATCAAATTACGCCCAATTTTTTTTCTATTTGAAACTATATGAGCGCCATTTGAGAATGTGTCTTCTCACGCAATCTCAAATTGTGTTAGTTCAACATACTATCCTGATGCTATGTGGCCAAAACCAGATTATATAAGTAATTAGTTTTGAAACCAGGCTAAATCTGTAATTATTTTTCAAAAATAGGCCTAATCGTTTCATTATTAGCTCTTTTGAAGATTTAGGAAATTGAATTCACGTCAACCGAGCGTACAAATCCCATTTTATGGGCCCTAAATTAGACGCGGATTCAATATAGTCTTTTGGGCCATTGGAGATGTCTAGGTTACATATGTGAAAAAGCCCATAGCAAACGAACCACGAATTTTGCACCATGGCGATGGCATCGTCGCTCCGCGTCCCTCCTCTCAACCCATTTCCTAACCCTTGTTCCTGTAATAAGAAATTCGTTTGCGCTGCCCAAAAGTCTTATTCATCTTCTTCCGTAGTAAAAGTAAAATATGCGATTCTTGGGGCAGGATTTGCTGGTTTATCTGTTGCTTGGCATCTTCTTAAGGTTTATTTTACAGTACCGTCTGATTTTTCTTTAAAAGTTAACTATGGTTTTGTTTTCCTGCCGGGGACATCTTTTAATGTAACTCAGAGGCAATCACGTAATAACCATATGTATATACAAGGAGAAGGCTGCAAATATAAGCTGAAACTATTAATCTTGTTTATTTGGAAAATATCTGTACTGTAATAACCATATGTAGTAACCATCTGCATAATCACTGATCCAGTGGGAAGATAACTAGCTCGACTCGTTATTATAAATGTTAGGCTCAAATCCATAGACACACATATTAGTAAACTTTACAATTTATACAATTACATATCCGTTAGTCAAATATACAATGATAGGTTTTGTTTTTTTGTTTTTTTTAGTTGAGCGTGGGGATGCAAGACCTATAGATAGGCTATCCAAAGGCTTACTACCATCCCATATTGAACACCAACGAAAGGAGTTTGGCAAATTCTATTTAAACTCGATAAATTGCTGAGTTTCCCTCAAGAAAAAGTTAAAAATTAGCACAAAATTTCCCTTGGTAAAAGTATCGTATAAAAAAACATTGGCCTAAAAAGTTACAACAATTTTTCACCTCAACTATACGCACGCGAAGACCAAAGACCTAGGCCTAATCAAGCGATCTAAATCTACTCACGCGATCGAAAATTTTGCAATGAAGGAGATAGAAGATAGCAATATCGATTACGAAGAGGAGGCGGCAAATGATTCTTAATTCATTTTTTTTAATATATACTCAGACATTGTTGTCAAAAAACTTAAAATCCTAATATTTGAATTTCATTTTAAATCGAATCTCTCCCTTTACGATTCGATTTATATTCCGATTCGAAACAAGCTAAGATTGCACATTAGAAATACCATTAAATTCAAATTAATATATTCAATATACTTATTTGGGTCTACAATTTCAATTTTAATCATTTACAAACAAATTATAATTGAAACAAGAGAGAAAATGATGTTTTAGGTTTAGATGTAGAAGTTTAAAATGTAGAAGTTTAAACATCAAAATTAACTTCGAAGTGTGTGTAAATTTTAAAATGTATGATTTTTGAATCCATGATTTAAATCTCGTTTCGATTCGTAGTTCGAATTTTACGATTTGGATCTCTTTTTGAATACCTTGTACTCAGGCATGCAGAGCAGCGAGTGTGTGGTTGATTAATGCAACCACGCAGGGACAACGCGTGATTGGCTGTAGCACTACGCAGAGATAATGCGTGGTTCTCTTGCAAACCATGCAGAGCCTCTTGCGTGAGATTTTTTTTTTTTGAACTATGATGTTTTCACTGCTGCAGGCACAATCCAATGAAGAAGAAAATCAAAATGAAATTGTAATGGACTACACGAACAACCTCAACTTAATTCAATTGTATTGGTGGAATCACACACAACTCGTGGTTTATGGTGGAACAATCTCAACTCAATTCCAAAAAAAAGTAACTGCTTAATGCGAGTGTGTCTTTCTAGCTACTCATTCCTGATCACATAAGCATTGATTGTTGTTGATTTGAAGAAGCCTAGGGTTTTTGCATCCCAGGCAATTTTTTTTTTAAATCTTAACGCGTTGGTGAAGACTGAAGATGAAAATGAAAATGGTTTTTACAGCATGGTAGGTGAAAAGTAAGTAAAGGTATTTTTAGAATTGGGGGGGAATCATTAGAAACAGGGGTATGTGCTAAAAATAGTTTCCTAGAGAAGGGGGGGGGGGTCAACATTTTCTTGAGTTTAAATAGAATTTACCGATGAACTTTACGAACCAAATACTTATAATGATTTAATATCGATAACACTCTTTATTTAATAGTAGTCATTTAATATCAAACACAAATTTATATTTAAATATTTATTGTTTCCCTTTTCTATAACATGAACCAAATATTTAAGTATAAATTTGTAACAGAAAAGAGAAACAATAAATATTTGAATATAAATTTGTAGTTGATATCAGATGACTATAAATTATACTAAATAAATAATATCATCGACACTACCTCATTAATTATTGATTCAGAATTTCAAACTCTGCTGTAAGAGTATCTCTAGCAGGGTGAGAGAATTTATAAGGAGTAAATTAAATAGCATGAGTTTGTTCCACTTCTCCATCGGTTGAATTGAGGTTTTTTTAGGTACTACGTATAAGTGGGTTTTAGAGACTCGTTTATAGTTTTTTTTTAATAAATATACTTATACGGTAATTAAAAACTCATTTAGGGTGTAAAGGGTTCTCAAAAAACCGTTTATACTCTAATTAATTTTTTGATTACCGTGTAGGTATTGACGCTTAAAATAAAAAGGTATCCACCACCTTTTTTCATTCTCCACGCTCATATCCAAGATGTTGTAGCGTGATGAGTGGAAAAAAGCGACTATTTCCCCTTTTTTGATGTATCGATGTTGTTGGAGATGCCCTAAATGGATCAACCCTATTCCCTTAGCTTGGATGAACCCATATAAACCAAATAGTAAACTTTTGTGGTACATAAATATACCGGTAAAAATAAAAAAACTAAAATACGATATGGTCTGTTTAAATTATGAAAATAAAACGGCTTTAAAGGGACACCATTTCTCAGAATGGGAATGAAAATATTAACTGGACTTTGTTATGTTAGTACCGTAATAAATAATGTAACATTGAAAGAAATGATAACAGTACCCTATCAAATCATTTTCAATATGGCATTAATAAAAGAAGGCATTCAACGCTGTCAAAGCCTCAAAGGCGATAAGCACCTATATTTCAAATATACGAATTTCTTTCAATTGACATTGAATACCTTTTTTCGTCCCTTCTAGAATTAAGTTATCGCAACCGCATTTCAAATATTGGAATATTGCATTTAGCTCTCTTTGAGTTTGTTTTGATCTTTCATCTCCTTACAAAATTCTGTATGGGACGAGAATTCCCAACGATACTTTTTGGAAGTTGGAACGACACATCTACAATGCAGGAACTAGACGTCTCCATATCAAACTTGAGAGACTGCCATTTGTAACATATTACATGGAACTCGTGTAATGAAATTGAATTATAAAGATAGTGCTATGTTTACAATTCAATGAAAAATCATATTTATTTACAATGGATAAATTGTATTGATTAACGACTAATTTCTAATAATAAACAGATTGAAAATCATGTATGCGGTGTTGTATGATGCAAAATGTTGGCCTGTTAAACGATAATACGTTCAAAAGATAAATACAGCCTATGTAGTCAAGGCGCGGGCCTAGGCTCAAAAAAGCGCAAGGCGCAACTATGGGGCTTTTTTTGAGTTCAAGGCGCACCTGTTAGTAAAGCGCAAAAAAACCGCAAAAAAGCTCAAAGCGTAAAAAACGCGCTTTTTTCATTTTAAGTATTTTGTTGTTGTAAATTTAGGTTTAATGGTTTTTTGACTACTTATTTTGGTTTATGACACGAACTTATGAAGTTTTATCATTAAAATTGCAAACTCAACTATTATTTATTGTCAAAACTATATATTAAGTTGTAGTTGTAAGTGCAGTTTTTACAGTGACAACAGAAAAAAGCGTAACTAAGGCACGCAAAAAGGCGCAAGGCGCAAAAAAGCCCAAGGCGCAACGCCTTGACTACCTAGAACACAACAAAGATGCGTATGTTGCGATGGAGTCGTGGTCATACAAGACGAGACCAAATTAGAAATGATGATATACGTGACAAACTTGGAGTAGCATCAACTAAAAGAGAAGCTAGTCCGACATCGCTTAAGATGGTTTGGACATCTCCATTGACCTCTCGAGGCACTTTTGCACATTAGAATTATAGGTTGCATCAAATATTCAGAGAGAGATAGAGATTGACCAAGGATGATATGAGAAGAAGTGGTAGAAAGCGACTTGAGGGATTAGAATATATCATTAGAGCTGATGTCAGATAGAAACATGTAGAAGTTAGAATTCCATATACCAGAATCATGAACTTAGGGTTGGCTTAAGGGTAGTGTTATAAGTTTTAGATTATTGGACTAGTAAATAAAAATCGTGTTTGATACTTGATCCCTACTATTACTAGTACTATTATTCCTACTATAATTATTATTATTACTACTATTATCATGATTTTATTTTTATTTTTATTTACGTTTTCACCTTAAGTATATTATTATTACTTTTAAATTGACTTTGTCATTTCGTTTGCGTTTCATTTCTAGAGGACCTCAACTTGTTGGAGAATAATGACTTAATTGTTGTTATAATACATTTGAAGTTACTTTTTTTGTGTCAGCTTGGACTACCAACAATGCCCTTAATGTCAAATCATAATATCGCTTGAAATTATGATTTAATATTCGTTTTCTTTTACAAATTCAAAAACATATGTCCACTAATATTGTCAAATTTTAATCACTTAGAAATATGATCTAGCCAATATGGTTCTTTTAAAACTCAAAATATCCACCTATAAATATTACCAAATCTTAATATTACTAAAAGTAGGTCTAACAATTAAATTATTAATTAGTAAGATAAATAAAAATTCAAATAAAAAAATGATATTGCAACTTAGAAATATAATTTAAACTAAACACAAATAATTTCAATGCAAAATATGATTAATTAAATTTATAAATCATTTTCTGTTGAATGTGCTAAACATATACAATTTGAAGAAAAACAATTCATGTGCAAAGCTTTTGGCAATATCATGTACGAAGTGCGTGTTGTAACATTCATATCAAAATATTTACATTGTAAATTTTCGCAGAATTCTGTTAGTATCAATGACCAAAAAGGAATTGAAAACTAGAATTAAACCTTGGTTTTTATGCAAGAAACAACCCTTCTTCATCCTAGTTGCAAAAGATCAAAATTGACTCTTTAAAACTGTGGTCAACCTCTACTGTCCAAGTGTGTGTGCATGCATGTGTTTGCAGCGAGATGGGCGGTTTTAGGGGAGAGAGAGAGAGAGGGGAGAGAGGGGGGGGGGGGGGGGGGTGAGTCTGGTAGGGCAAGGGTTTCAAAATGAGATTCAGATCGTAAATCGTACAATTCAAACTATGAATCGAAACGGGATTTAAATCGTAAATCGTGGATTTAGAAAACTTACATTTTAAAGTTTGCACACACTTTGAAATTAATTTTGATGTTTACACTTCTACAACTAAATCTAAATCATCATTTTCTCTCTTGTTCCAATTTTTATTCGTTTTTTAATGATTAAAATTGAAATTGTAGACTCCAATAATTATATTGAAATGTATTAATTTGAATTGAGTGATATTTCTAAACTGTGGTATAAGTTGGGTTTGAATCGGAATATAAATCGAATCGTAATGGGAGAGATTCGATTTAGAACGGGATTCAAATCGTAGGATTTTAAGATTTTTGACAACAATGTGGTAGGGTGTTATAGAGTAAATGTGTTTTGATTACATTGAGGGAAAGTTGCGAGGAGTATTTTAGTCTTTCAAATGGGGTGAATGTGAATTTCAAGACTGCAAAATTTCCTCAAAAGAATCAGCCCTGAGTTTTATGCACTTTAGAGCAATGCATCACTGCTACTTTATAACTATGATTTCACGCGCGCAATCTGAAGTAGTTGTAGTATACACATATACCTTAAACGTTATTAGTTGGAAAACTAGTGAAAATTGAAATTTGCCTCTATGTGTGCATCACATACTGTGATTGTTCACAGAATTTCCTCACTGTTGAATCATACAAAAAATAGGTCCAGCATTGAATTCAACATTGATTGGAAATATAACGAATGTGTGAAAATTATCAATAGAACATAAAACCAAAATTGCGATAAAACAAAGTAATTTATCTTGTATTCTGTCTGACTATTTATTATCCTCTGCTGCACAGCATTGCCCCAAAGAATCTCATGTGTGCATAGATATTTTTGATGAAGCTGGCATGGGTGGTGGTGCATCAGGTTCTTCGGGTGGCCTGTTACATCCATACTCACCTAAAGGTCTTGATTCCTCCTCTGCTTTTATCTTGCTCCTACTCAGTTTTCTCAACTAGAAGGTAGCTTAGTATCAAGAGTCACTTCCACACTCAATGCATGCTGTAATTTTTTTCTTTTAATACATTATTGTAATTACAGCTAAGGCTCTATGGAGGGGTGCAGACTGTTGGAAAGAAACTTTAAATCTTTTAACAGTAGCACAGAAGGCAGTCCATGCACATGGCATGTACAATTTGTGTGACTGTAATGGACCTATAATTTTGAGAAGGCAAACATCTCTTTAACAGTTGAATTATTCTTTCTGTTTCATTTACTTATGAAATTAATATGTCTCTGCACAGCACATTGGCTTTGATGAAATTGGAGAGATTTAAATACTTTATATGATATATCATAGATTAGTCCAAAAAATTGAATGTATAATGGTATAATTACTTCATCAGATTTGTCGCACTAAGCTGGTTAGTTGCAATTTTATATACTTTTTAATATCTATTATCTTTTGCTAAATTTCAATTTAATTTTAGAGGAATTTTAAAGCCTGTCACTGCCGAAAAGAATTTAGGGATTTTGAAGGAGGTATCGTAATATTTGCTAACTAAATAACTCTCTCTTTTGACATTTTTATGTAAGAACACCAATAGATAATTCTCTCTCTAACTAGAATGCTCAAAATTGCCTTCAAAGCTGCAATCTTGAAGTTATAAATGGTGATGCGGCTCAATGTTTGGTACCTAATTTAAGAGTTCCATTTGATTCTGCAATTTATATGCCACATGCAATGAATGTTCATCCTGAGAGATATATTCACGTATGGGAAACAACTCTATATCCATTTTGATCTATTCTTGTTATATGATATCCATAGCTAATAATATTTTATCAATCTTTAAAACAGGCATTGTTTTCAGCATGCCAGAATGCAGCTGATGATATTTCAACAACCTACAAAGAGAAAAGATTAAATCTGCATAAACAGTCTATAGATAACCTTGGTATGCTTGGAGGTATGTGCTAACGCTACAAGGCCCATTTCACATAATTTGAGTCTTCGATGTTGGGGAAATCCTGCCAAGCTTAATTGCAGTTCGCAAAATGTCAACACATGCACATATGATTCAGTTCAAAAATTTTATGCTGTAGAAAAATGGATTTACTGATATTTGAACATACATCATTATATTCTCTAAGTAGATTTCAAAATGAATACACCTAACAACTTCTAGTGCTATTTAAGGGTTACCGTCATTGTCGTTCGATGTAATTCGTTAGCTGCTGTTTCAACGGTGACTTCTGGTCTGCTGGGTTTTATTCTACCATGGATATCTAACCTATTCTTTTTCAACCTTAGTGTTTGTAAAGCATGCACACAACCAACATAAGTTGTGTGTTATGGAATACACCACCAAATATCACATAAACTGCGAGTTAACCAGCAGGTTATATATCATTAACTTTTCTTGTGTGAATAGGTCTGATTGTCCTAAGAAGACTTTGGGCAATTATACCATATATGGTTTTAAATTTAGATCAGCATGGATACATCAATAAAACTGGTGTTATCTAATTTGATGTATACATATATTCTTTGTTATCAAATAAAAAATGGAATTGTGCAGATATAACATAATGCTTACTTTAAACTCTCAGTGTCTGCTTGGAATAGTTTGTTTCATCGTCCATTTCAGATTTGGTAGTTTGCTATCATTAATATATGTTAGAGTGTTTTTCTTGTTTTGTTTCGTTTTTTTGTTTTTGGTTTTGTTTTATAAGGCATTACATGAGAAAGTGTATAAGCATAAGCTAGTGCTTATATTCAGTACAAGCACCTTTATTTATTTATTTCTTGAAAACAGTATATTCTTAAAACATATTCATAATATGCAGATGAGTATAGTGGGGTTATTGTTTGCCTTGGTGCTAAATCCAGCTTACTTCCTGAGCTTTCAGGAAAGCTTCCTCTGAGAACATGCAGAGGTGTTATTTCACAGCTCCAATTACCCGAGAGAAGTATTAGGTATGCCAACTTTTGAATGTTCTATATTTGGGTCAAAAATTCTTTTGAAAATAGTAGATCGCTTTCAAAGTTTGTGGTATAAGTTTAGTTGGTGGTGGATCACACGATCCTGTGTTATTTTATTAATTAAATTAAATGGGATTTGATTGTGCTAAAATAAATACCTGAATTGTAATATTGATATCCGCGACTTTAGACATCTCGGACTTGATTTGAGAAGAGGCTGTTGTGTATTTTGAAACTTAAAGCGGGTGTTTTACGGAAGTAACCCTCTCCTTACATCAAAGATCCAATGGCTTAAAGCAGTAATGCAGCAAAATGCCCTGATGGTCAAAATCCAATCTAATGGCCATGATCCATTAGTGGTTCGTATTTACGTTTTAATGCTGAGTAGGTGATCATATTTCATATTTCTTTTCTTTGATTCTGACTTGTGAAATACATTTTTCCTCGTATATTCTTGAAAATACCTCAAGCCAGGATGTACACAGTAGTTAACAAAGATTATTTATTTATTTATTTTATACAGTGAACCCCATACAATTAATGGACCCTCGGTTTTATCGGATGCATGGCTTGCATTCCAAGGAACCCAAAGTGTGCTAATGGGATCGACATGGGACTGGAATTCCCTAAATTACTCATCAGCGGTTACAAATGAAGAATCAAATAATGCATATGAAGAACTTCTTCCTAAAGCTTCTCAGGTTTATCCATCTATTGGAGATTGGGAGCTAATCGGAGCTAGAGCAGGGCTTAGGGCGATGCCACCTCTCACTCCTTTAGGATCCCTTCCTATTCTTGGCTGCATTGACAAATACGTTACTGTTAAGAATAAGTGTAAGTATTGGTTGTTAAGTGGCTTAGGAGCAAGAGGGCTTCTTTATCATGGGCTGCTTGGGAGGTTGATGGCTGAAGCTGTGATTTCATTTGATGAAAATGTGTTGCCTTCTGAACTGACCTCATGGATGAAGAAGAGTAAAATAGGTTGATGTTTTCTTGTTTTCTCCTTTCCTTTTCTTTTAAACACTGCTACACTGTTGTCATTTTTTTTTAAATCCTATGTTTAAATCTCGTTTTGGATTGAATCTCTCCCCTCAAGATATGATTTGCATTCTGATTCACACCTAGCTAAAGCTGCAATTACAAAAGGTCAATCGTTTTGTAATGATATTGCTTTTTGCACTCACAATTTCAGTTCTAATGTTTTACGAATAAAATATAATACAATGGGAAATTGGTTTCAACTGTAACATCAAAATCAGTTTCAGAGTTTGTACAAAGTACAAACCTTAAAATGTGGATTATTTGAATTTATGGTGTACGATTTAAATCCCATTTCAAAATAAATTTTGAACTTTACGATGATCTGAATTCCATTTTGAAAACCTTGACATGTGGCTTTTATTATGATTATTATTATTATTTTGGGACTTTTAACTAGTTCATAAGATCAGGGCTGGTCCAACACAGATTTAAACCAAGGGAAAGGTAAGAAAATAAACATTGTTTGTTGTTCGGTAGCAAAAATAGTTGCAACAGATTAAGTGTTGAACCCATGTATTCAACTGCATGTTACGTCGTATTTCTCAGCTATTAAAGAGTTCATTTTAATTGGCATTTGGATGCATTTAAGGTAAGTAGTTATATAAACGTTGTTAGACACAGGCTTGTTGTATGGTGCAAAAACTAGTGCCCAACTGGGATGATGGAAGTGCGCGGATCAAAAAAGAGAGGAAATTATGGGAGCTCAACGATCCAATTGGCCCATGGTACAGGCTGGCCCTGTATAAGATTGATTAATAAGGAGTGAAAAACCTCAAGCATACGTTGTTTTGTCATTTGAATTGGTAAACATTTTTATTTCTATTTATTTTGCTTGTAATACATAAATTATTCTTGGTATAAATTTATGCATGTTAACCAAGCTAGTTTCTAGATCCTAGCTTTCTAACTCATTTTTTTTTTTCTTTTCTTTCATTAATAATTCATGCTTATTTCACATTAAAATCACATCCATTGAAACTTAACATTGTTTAGTTATAATTTGTTTCCAGTTGAGAATTGGTTATATTTAAAGATATATAATTTTGTTTTTATATGTGTGTCAAAATAAAGCTGGAAGTTGAGAATGGACTCCCATTCGGTTTGACACTTGTAAGTTGTAAGAGTAAGGTCACAAAGAACGCCTCCATTACCGCTATCGATCATGTTGGAAAACTGGAGACTTGTCCTGTCAGATGCTTCGATACATATACATATACATAAAAGCCCGCTTATTCGGAGTCCAACAAAAATAAAATACTGAAGCATGCGTACCTTGTATATTTGATTGAATGCCGTAGCTTGCCATTTCATTTTTCTTTTAACTACCATTATACCTTTCATGTAAGTTAAGGATTACATGTATTTAGTGTAAAAATATTTAATTGAGGCATGCATAAAGTTTATATAATTTTTTTACTTCAGTGAACTATAATGGTGTTTGATTTATGCGGAAATTTATTTGCGAATAAGCTAAATGCATGTATGCCTAACACTTTTTTTTCCACAAAAATTATATCTGGCATTTGAAACTAAAACCAAGTGTATGATTTTTTTTATTTTTATTTTAATAAGAAAATTTGGAATTGGTTAAAATATGGTATATGCTTTTGAATCCTATGTAAATCAGCAAAGGGTTATATAATACGCAAACCAGTGTTACTAACATAATCATTGAACAAACCTGATGGACCATTGAGGCTCTTATCTACCGGAGCTTTTTCATAAGCATAAACCGATGTACTCATATTTTGAACCGTATATGTTGTGTTCAAGGTACATTGCATACCAAGGTTAGCTGATGCAAATCACGGTTGTTCAGAAAAAGATTGAAGTTGTTTAGGAGTAAAGGTTGTGCTAAATCCATCAATAGCATTTGTGTAATTGAATATAAGTTCGGGCTCATTATATTTTTTGCTGTCACTGTTAATATAGGAAGATAGAAAAGTTAAAGTAGAAGAACGGCATTGAAAGCAATCGGCAAAAGATTTGGACATGGTTGAATTCGAAATGCGTACAATGCATATAGATTGAGTTGGGAAAGAAGAAAGAGAAGTTGCAATTATGACCAGAAGACCATGCAAAATGCAGTCCAGGTGATCTGCTACTCAGATCCATGGATGTGATTTCTCAAATTTATGAAGTTAGAAATAAATTAATGATGCGAGATTTCTCATGTCCACTTTAGACAACAACCAGCTATTGACATTGATATATGGGAAATTTTGTTTGGATGTAGCTTTCTTGCATGGTCCTGTGTTGGTGAACATGCCATTGGAAGTTGAATGCACAAAGTATATGAAATTCTACGTAACCAAAAGCTGCCGTAGTTCCCATAGTATCCAAATTATACTTTTCAATGAAAGTTAAGTTTCAACGGAAATACTTTAATTTAGATTAACAATTTGTTACTGTGACTATAACGTATATAGATATATTCGTATATTCGTATGAAAAATGATAATGTATGTATGAGAATGAGAAGTTGAATTTAACTGGGTTATATACTGTAAAATTGTAAAAAGAACAATCATAAAGCACTTTTAAAACAACTTCTTCTACAGTTATATTTTTTTTATATGGACTTTGATTCATAAATGGCTAAATATCTAAATACCACAGAAATATGGAAGACCAAACGCATGACCATAGATCAACTAGATATATATTGACTCAGTTGAATTAGCATTTGAGATTGCACTGTGTCATTTTCCATCGTTTTAGCTGTAGTTATCCACAAACAGAGAAGAGATTAAGCCTATTAATTCTGGTTAGCTTCTGTATTTTGAATTGCAAAAGCTGTGTAGCCTGTAGGACCACTGGAAATGTTCTCCACAAACAAAGTTTCGGCAGTTCGCAGTCGTTTTTGTTAACATATTGGATTTATCTCAAATATCAAACCGAACTATGGATATAAACTGGGTTTTGCACCAGTTATATGGGCCGCACTGTTTTAAGCCCATCAATATTTTCTTTTGCTATATAAATGATTGTAACCGTGTATCTTTGTATTCATCAATTCATAATAAAACTCTGAAATCTTCTTTTCATCATTCAATAAGAGAAATCAAAATACATTTCCATTCATTCACATTTCTTATATGGTATCGG
The DNA here is from genome assembly GCA_030737875.1 of Allium sativum. Classification (NCBI taxonomy): domain Eukaryota; kingdom Viridiplantae; phylum Streptophyta; class Magnoliopsida; order Asparagales; family Amaryllidaceae; genus Allium; species Allium sativum. The sequence goes on along the minus strand of CM060918.1, from coordinate 156,712,436 downwards.
AGCTTAAAACAGCCAAACGACATCATATCCTACCTTTCTAAATTGAAGAGAGGGACATGATTTGTGAGTCTCCTGAGATTTAGCATCATCATCGAAGATCATACCTCTCTGATCAATCTAGTATCTGTTCTCATCGAAACTGTGTCTTGCCAAGCCAAGAACCAAGATCCAAGGCGGCTGCAGCAGTTTTAGACCATCAGAGATTCAGAATCTCATCATTTGGATAGCCCACAGTGCAGTTTTGGCAATTCTTGAATCTTTAAAAGAGACAAGAATCACCACTGCATCTTTTCTCTGTACAGACTGCCACTTTTTCTTGTAGTGGCCTCGCCATATACCCATCTTTTACCTCTGGACCTGTTTGTATTGAAGAATGACTGGAGAAAGTGTTGATAATTCATCTGCCACTTCAAGAAACGTAACAACTGACCCCACAAATCCGCCACCAGTGCTTGTCAAACCAAAAAGCCAGGTGATTACTATTCCATTGGATGAGGATAACTATTTGTTGTGGAAATTCCAAGTTGAGACAGCCTTGAAGGGCTATGACCTTCAAGATTATAATATCAAAGGAACCAAGGCCATATCACCTGCAATGATTATAAGTCAAGATGGAAGTATGGTTAGTAATCCAGCATACATACATCATCAAAAACAAGACAACTTACTGTCGTCATGGCTGGTCTCTTCATTAAGTACAAATCTCTTATCACAAGTAATAGGATGCAACTCATCTTATGAAATTTGGAATACAATTCAACAAATTTTCAGTTCTCAATCATCTGCTAGGATAATGCACTACAGAAGGGAATTTCAGAATACAAGAAAAGGAGAATTAACCATGAGAGATTACGTTGCTAAGATAAAAACCCTTGTTGACAAAATAAAATATGTAGGGCATCATATTTCAGACAGTGAGCAAATCTTGACCTTAACTAATGGCCTTGATGAGGAGTATGAATCCCTGGTCACATTTATTGCTACACAACCTACCCCACCAGACATTCAATCAGTATACTCAGCATTATTAGCCCATGAATGCAGGGTAGAACAAAGAAAGGCTATGCAGAATGAATTCAGTGTAAATATGGCTTCAAGTTCAAGAAATCCAAATCAGACAAGAAACATACCTGGCTATGGTAGAGGAAATGCACCAGGACAGAGAGGGAGTCAGAATTCCAGAGGCAGAGGAAGAGGCAGATTCAACAATACAAACAGAGTTAAATGCCAAATATGTGAGAAACCTGGCATACAACAAACAGATGTTATTCAAGATTCAATTCAGATGTTAATAATCCTCAACAGAATCAATCAGGTCAACATTAACTTGGCACAATCTAACAACCAAACCAGGTCAAGTGGTGATAATTCTACAGCACAAGTTACAGGCAATGATGACTCTATCAAGGGTGATGATTTTAATTCAGAAGATTGGTTTCCAGATTCAGGGGCAACCAATCATATTACTAACAATCTTCAAAACCTCAATCTTGGAAATAAAAACTACTCAGGTACGCAAGTTATTCAAACTTGTAATGGTGAAACTATGAATATATCTCATATTGGGGCAGGTGTTGTTAAGGGAAAAAGAAAACTTTACCTCAACAACCTTCTTAGAGTTCCTAGTGTTAAGAAAAATTTAATCAGTGTGTCCCTATTTACTAATGATAATAAGGTGTATTTTGAGTTTCACCCAAAATATTGCCTAATTAGAGACGTTCATAATAAGGACATATTGTTACAGGGTAGTTTGGACAATGGGCTATACAAATTCAACAACATGCAGTCAAGATTGGGAAATAGCAAAGACATCTTGTGCTGTAATCCTAATGTTCATTTCAGTTGTGACAATATTGAGATTAGTTCTGTTAATAATGACAAAAATTATACCAGACCAGATATTCCTATTAATTGTGATGCTATTGATAATGATTCTGGCAGTGACAAAAACAATAACTGCATGAAAAATGATCTTGATATTTGGCATTGTAAATTAGGACATCCCAGTTATGACTTAGTATTGAAAGTGTTAAAAGATAATAATAATACTTACAAACACTCACCCATATCAAGCTTTTGTGTACATTGTCAACTTGGCAAAAGCCATAAGCTACCTTTTGGCAGATCAGAAACTGTCTATACTAAACCACTTGAGTTGTTTACAGCAGACCTATGGGGTCCTGCACCATTAAGCTCCAGACAAGGTTACAGGTATTATCTATCCATTGTTGATGCCTACACAAGATATACTTGGATTTTCTTTCTTAAAGCTAAATCTGAGACACATAATGTCATGTTGCAATTCATAAAATTTATAGAGAGACAAATGAACAACAACATTAAAATTGTTCAGACAGATGGAGGCAGTGAATTTTTCCCACTCAAAAAATATTTTAATCAAAAAGGCATAATACACAGAAAAACTTGCCCTTATACATCTGAGCAAAATGGCATTGTTGAAAGAAAACACAGGCATATCGTTGAAACAGGTTTAACTTTGTTATCTAGTTCATTTTTGCCTATGAAATATTGGGCTGAGGCTTTTCACACAGCAGTTTATTTAATTAATAAAATACCTACAAAAGTGCTGAAATACAAGTGTCCACGTGAGACCATCTTTGGAAATAAACCTGATTATACTATTCTGAGAACATTTGGATGCTTGTGTTTCCCATGCCTCAGACCTTATAACAATCACAAACTTGCCTTAAGATCAAGTCCATGTACTTTTCTAGGTTATGCAAAAGACCAAAAGGGGTACAAGTGCATGGATGATAAGGGCAAGATAATTATTTCCAGACATGTTGTTTTTAATGAATGTATTTTTCCTTTTGCAGACAAGGAAAAGAGGTTTAATCAAGTAAAGGATCAGTGCAGAAACACAATGCAGACCTTACTACTTTTGTCTGAGTGGAATGTGCAAACAAATGGAGATGAATTATTGCATCAAACACATAGAGATGAATCATTACATCAGACACCAACCACTCCAACTGTGTCCAGCACTAGATCTGGATACAGTTCAAGTGAACCAATGACTGATGAAGACCTACCACATAATGGCAATGACAATAACCATAGCAATGATAACAGCACATCAGATGCAGACAATGAAAACAGTGATAGAGAAGAACCACAAACAGGACATCATATGGTTACTAGAGCCAAAAGTGGGATTTTCAAACCCAAAGTGCACACTGCCACAACAAAGAATACTGATGAAATAATTGAACCAGCCATGTATGAACAAGCAATTAAAAATAAGTCATGAAGTAAGGCTATGGATGAAGAATATGATGCACTGATTAAAAACAAAACATGGACTCTTGTAACTGCACCAAAGGATAAAAACATTGAGGGATGCAAGTGGATATTCAAGCTTAAAAGGGATGCTAATGGAAGAATTTCTAAATATAAGGCCAGGCTAGTTGCAAGGGAATTCACACAACAATATGGCTTTGATTTCAATCAAACATTCTCTCCAGTGGTCAAACCAACTACGATCAGAATCATTTTAACTTTAGCTCTACACAAAGGTTGGAATATAAGACAAATGGATGTTTGCAATGCTTTTTTGAATGGAGAATTATATGAGGATGTGTATATGCAGCAACCAAAGGGATATGAGGTTCAAGGTAAGGAAAACCATGTTTGCAAGTTACATAAGGTCATATATGGTCTAAAGCAAGCATCAAGAGCCTCGTACATTAAGTTAAAAGAGACACTGACATCATTGGGATACAAAGCAACAAAGTCTGACAATTCTCTATACATCAAAATTAATAACCAGTGTGCAATATACATACTTGTGTACGTTGACGATATTCTAATCACTGGAAATGACACCACAGAAATTAACAAAGTCATCACTCATTTGGATCAAACTTTTGCTATAAAAGATATGGGTGAAGTGGACTATTTTCTGGGAATACAGGTTCAAAGAAAATCAAAGTCAGAAATTTTTCTTTCATAAAAGAAATACATATCAGACATTCTTGTCAGAGCAAACATGGAGAAAGCTAAACCTTATTCTACTCCAATGATCAGTAATTTACACTTATCCAAGTACAAGGGTGACACAATAGAGAATTGCAAACAATATCGTAGTATTATTGGAGCATTGCAGTATTTAACCATTACTAGACCTGAAATCAGCTTTAGTGTGAATAAAGTATGCCAATTTATGTCTAACCCCTTAAGCGATCATTGGAAAGCAGTAAAACGTATTTTACGTTATTTACAAGGCACACAAGACTATGGATTAAGAATTCAAGCCAGTAAAGAAATTAGTCTAAATGCTTACAGTGATGCTGATTGGGCAAATGATCCAGATGATCGGAGATCGACCTCTGGCTACTGTCTGTTCATGGGACCAAATCCGATCTCTTGGTGTACGAAAAAGCAATCTACTATCTCGAGGTCAAGCACCGAGGGGGAATACAGAGCTATAGCTGGAGCTACTGCCGGGCTCATGTGGGTAGAAACCCTAATTGAAGAATTAGGGTTTCAAACCTCAAAGAAACCCACTTTGTGGTGCGATAATAGAAGTTCTGTATCTCTTTCCATGAATCCCATACAGCATTCAAGGACCAAACATATCAAAATAGATCTTCATTTCGTCAGAGAACGGACAGAATCTGGAAAGCTCGTCATCAATCACCTTCCAGCGTTCTATCAGAGGGCGGACATCCTTACCAAGGCACTGTCCAGAAATAATTTTGAAAGATTGAGAGCCGAGCTCAAAGTTTTTCATGGCGGCGCAGAGTTTAAAGAGAAATGAAACCCTAGTTCGGTTTGAGGCGGCGTGTTAACATATTGGATTTATCTCAAATATCAAACCGAACTATGGATATAAACTAGGTTTTGCATCAGTTATATGGGCCACACTGTTTTAAGCCCATCAATATTTTCTTTTGCTATATAAATGATTGTAACCGTGTATCTTTGTATTCATTAAGTCATAATAAAACTCTAAAATATTCTTTTCATCATTCAATAAGAGAAAATCAAAATACATTTCAATTCATTCACATTTCTTATAGTTTTTAGTATCAGTGGCTTACCTTTCATGCTCTTTTGTGTTTTGCCTTAGCTCAATGATCGTGACGTTTTTTGAACACATTGCCATCCTAGTAACGGGTTCTACTACTCGCATTCTAACTAAAACATCTTTAACAAAACGATTAGTATGTACAGTCTTTGGGGTTTCATGCTGATAAACAGAACTCTTTTTCACTTGGCAGAAAGTGATGCATGTGTATTCTTCTGTACATCTGAGTTCGTTTCACAATGGCATGCATGTTTCTTTCAAATTGCTTATGCGCTGGGTTCTGTAATAAGCTGGGCATAAAACTTCCCATTTTCTTTGAAAGAATGATAATCCTCAGATTGTATTCATTCATTCAGGTTTTATCATCATTCGTAATAAAATCATTACAACGATATGCAATGAGGCAATTGGAAACCTGCTTGAAAATGAAACCTGAACAAGTCAAGGAGGCCTTACCTATAGCCATAAAAGAACGATAAGGTTTGGTAAGATAAATAACACTTAGGGAAACAACCTTCTATTGACATTGATATATATCAATTGCTTGGTTGTTGATATATATCAATTGGAAACCTGCTTGATTGTTTTTTTATCCTGTTATTGACATTGATATATACCAAAAGCTAGGATACTTCCCATAGAATCCAAATTATACTTTTCAATGAAAGTTATATGGGCATGAGACGTTGAATATAATTGGGTTACATGCTGTAAAATTTTAAAGAGAACGGTTATAAAGCACCTTTAAAACAACATCTTCTACAGTTATATTTTTTTTATATGGACTTTGATTCATAAATGGCTAAATATCTAAATACCACAGAAATATGGAAGACCAAACGCATGACCATAGATCAACTAGATATGTATTGACTCAGTTGAATTAGCATTTGACATTGCACTGTGTCATTTTCCGTCGTTTTAGCTGTAGTTATCCACAAATGGAGAAGAGATCTAGCCTATTAATTCTAGTTAGCTTCTATATTTTGAATTGCAATAGCTCTCAATTTATGGGACGGGACAACTGAGATGTTTAAAGCTGTTTTCATAGGACCACTGTAAATTTTCTCCGCAAACAAAGTTTGTTATGTAATTTGTGTGTATATGGGAGAAGTGCAAATGTCCAATTTGATAGAAGATGGAAATGAAATGTGTATATATTGTTATGTCCAATATGATAAACAAATTTAGTAAGGCTCATAAATAAGAATAAGTCTAACTAATTGGACTTATATTTAAATGGTCATAGATGGACGCTTGGGCAGCTTATCCAGATTTTGATTTTTTTTTTCAAAATTCAAATACTAGTAGTTGCGTCTTTTTGAACAGACGTAACTTTTTGCCAACAGTCATCTTCTTCTCTATAAATTGGGCTTTCTCCACCCAGAAACAGATATCTCTTTCGATCTGTCTTCCTTCAATTCTCGCTAGAATTATTGAGCCTTGTTGTCTCCCATGAACAAGTTTCTTATACTATGGAAATGTTGTTTCCGAATAGTATCATCACGCCTCAAGGTTTTGTTACCATTTTCTGTTTTATCTCCTTCTGTATATCTAACAATCGAAAACAATACTACAATGGAGACAGAACTGAATTCCAACATCCAGGTTCAAATTCATGGAAAAGAATCCATCAAACTTGATCGGTTTGATGGATCGAACTATGCAAGGTGGTAGGACAGAATGACATGACTTCTACTGTCTATGAATCTTCACTATTTGATGGATCCATCGCTGCAACCAATTGCAGAACCAAAGCCTACTAATTCTGACGAAGTTAAAAAAAACTGCAGTAGACAAAGCAAAACGTGAGATGGATGAAATGCTATATAGAGGCTTTATTCTCAACGCACTCACTGACAGGCTGTATGATGTTTATCGGAATTATAAAACTCCAAAAGAGGTATGGTCTACCCTCGAGTCAAAATATAAACACATGAAAGTGAAAATCGTGTCAGAGATGAGTCGATCTTAGGATCAAAAGTTTATCACATATCTTCCAAAGAACCAGTTTCTGGAAATTCAGGAAATTCCAACAATGTTCATAATAGTATGAAACCAAAAAAGAAAGATTTCAAGAATAAATCTAAGAATCGACCTTGCTTTTATTATGGTATTAAAGGACAACTTATCAAAGATTATCGATTCAAGGCCAAGGGAGAAAAGAACTCCAAATCTGGCTCTGCAAATAATAGAGCAAATGTTGTGGAAGATGCTGGACAAGAATTTATCGCAATGATCACAAAACTTCACATGGTCTCTGTGACAAAATCTACAGATTGGTGGCTTGATTCTGGCGCCACCATTCATGTGTGCAACGACAAAAATTTGTTCAGGTCCTACAACGAAACGAAATAACCTGGAGATGTTCTCATGATCAATCATGCTTAGGCTAAAGTTATGGACAAGGAAAGTGTGGAATTAAAGTTTACTTCTGGCTAAAAACTCACCCTTGTCAATGTGTTCTATGTTCCGGACTTGAGAAAGAACTTAGTTTCTACAAAAAAATTATGCAAGAAGGGATTTAAAGTTGTTCTAGAATCTGATAAAGTTATTGTATCTAAGAATGGAGTATTCATAGGAAAAGGATACTCATGTAATGACATGTTTAAGTTATCAATTAATGAAATTACTATTGTTGCTTGTCTTGCTGATTCTCCTAGTTCTTTACGGCATGCTAGATTAGGACATTTAAATTTTAGTTGCTTAAATTATATGTCAAAACATGGCTATAGTAACTATTCTGTCAGCAATTACACAAAATGTAAAATTTGTGTTGAAGCCAAAATGACTGAAAAAACCATTTTCTAAAGTTGAAAGAAACAGTAATTTAATAGAACTCGTGCATTTTGATATTTGTGAATTGAATGGTCAACTAACGAGAAGAGGAAAACGATATTTTATCACTTTCATTGACAACCATACAAGATACACTTATGTATACTTGTTGAAAATAAAGGATGAAGCATTTGACAAATTCAGAGAATTTAAATCTGAAGTTGGAAATTAGAAAGAAAGAGAATTAAAGTGCTTCGAAGTGATAGAGGGGTGAATATTTTTCAGATATCTTCAATAAGTTTTGTGAGGATAACAGAATTATTCACCAACGGACAGCCCCATACACACCCCAACAAAATCGGGCGACTGAAAGAAAATATAGATCCTTTGTAGATATGATTAATTCAATGCTTACGAATGCAAAGTTACCATTTTACTTATGTGGTGAAGCTTTGTTGACAACATGTCATATTTATAATAAAGCGCCTTTTAAGAAATTCAGGGTTTCACCTTATGAACTTTGGAATAATGGTAGAAAACCTAATTTAAATTATTTTAAAGTGTGGGGGTGTTTAGCATTTTAAAACTTCAAGATCCCCATACGACAAAGTTAGAATCAAGAGATACTAAAAGTGTATTTATTGGCTATGCACAAAATTCAAAAGCATAAAGGTTGCTGGATTTACAGTCCAATGTGACAGTGGAATCCATACGTATGGAATTCTTTGAAGATAAATTCTACATAGCACAATTGAGCTTATAGTAGAAGAAACTTCTAAAAACATTGCTGGAGGAAAAAATACATGGTGAACAAAGTGAGCCTAGGAGAAGTCAGCGTGTTAGAAAAGAAAAAAACTTGAGTTCTGATTTCATTTCCTCTGATTCAATTACATTTTTGGTTGAGGCCACTAGATCAAAAGTAATAGAAGTTACACTTATGGTACTCAATATCCATGACTATCATAAAACTTTTAAAGAAGCTACGACTTCACTAGATTCTACCTTTTGCAAGAAGCGATAAATGAGGAGATGTACTATCCAACAAGTCTTGGGTTTTAGTAGATCTTCCACCTGGTTCTAAGTCAATTGGGTGCAAATGGATGTTTCGAAATAAATATAGAACATATGTTTCTATACAAACTTACAAAGCAAGACTAGTAGCAAAAGCTTCAAACAAAAAGAAGGTATAGATTATTTTGATATCTATGCTCCGGTTGCAAAAACTACATCCATAAGAGTTTTGTTTGCATTGGTATCAACATATAAACTGTATATTCATCAAATGGATGTAAAAACGGCCTTCTTAAACGGTGACTTAACCGATGAGGTATATATGGACCAGCCTGAAGGTTTTGTCCTACCAGGAAATGAAAACAAAGTATGCATATTAGTTAAGTCACTATATGGCTTTAAACAAGCTCCAAAGCAATGACATAAGAAGTTTGATGAGGCAATTCTGGCAAATGGTTTTGGGCATAATAATTCTGATAAATGTATTTATTGTAAGAAAACCATTGATTACATACTGGTATTATGCTTATATGATGACATGATAATTGCTAGTAACAACATGAAAGGAATTACTGATACCAAGAAGTATCTAACTTCAGTTTTTAAAATGAAAGACTCAAATGAGGTAGATACAATATTGGGAATCAAAGTTGAAAAGCATGAAAAAGGACATGCCTTGAACCAAATCCATTATATTGACAAAATACTTGATAGTTCAAGCATCTTAATATCAAAGATGCTAGTACTCCAGCTGATTCTAGTGTGAAAATGCAAGAAAATAAAGGTCGAATCATTGCTCAACTGGAGTATGCTGGTGCCATTGGATGTCTTATGTATGTCACATATTACAGAAGAGAAGATATAGCTTTTGTTGTTAACATGATGTCAAGATTTACGTCTAAACCTAGCATACATATTGGAAAGCAATTAATAGGATCCTTGGATACCTCGAAAGTACAAAAGAAATGAAACTAGTTTATGTTGATATCCAAGTGTGTTAGAAGATTATTGTGATGCAAGTTGGATGTCTAGTACCAATGAGAGCTTATCAACATCTGGATGGATATTCTCATTGGGAGGAGGGACCATAAGTTGGGCATCCAAGAAACAAAACATGTATAACGCATTCAACTATGGAATCAAAATTTATAGCCCTTGGCGCCGTAGCTAAGGAAGCAGAATGGTTATGAGACTTGTTATTAGACATTGAATTATGGCCACACTCGTTATCTGATTCTGTTTACTGCGATAGTTCAGCAACATTGTCTAGAGCATATAGTGATGTTTACAATGGAAAATCTAGACATATTAGTTTAAAACATATGTTTGTAAGAGATTTAATTACTAAAGGGGCGATCACCATCATATAAGTAAAGTTCGACGAAAACTTTGCGGATCCTCTCACTAAAGCACTTGCTAGAGACTTAGTGCAAAATACAACAAAAATTATGGGACTTAAAATCATAAGCGTCGACGACAGGAACCCAAATTCAGATTTGTATATTAGTCTTCAAGTTAAATGGGTAACAACAATTCATCGATAAGCACTTAAAGGAACTAGCAAGGTTTCATATATGTTCCATTAATCAAGGCTAGTTTGTGAACAAATGCATAATGCAGAGTTTGCATTTGATAGGCTTTACCTATTTGAACATAAAAGTGGTGTCGCTTCAATAAATGTATGTGTTACATTTATAAATGTTCATGAATTTCAGGATCAGCACATGGCCGTATATAATAATGCTAAGGTTGTGTTGAGAATCTTGTGAGACCTAGTGTATAAACTTATCTATGTCATCTATTTGGTTTTATGATAGGAGTTGGGGTTCAACCTTCTACAGGCACCTACAACTTCGTTAAAACTTTAACTAATGTACACTACTTAAAGGTCCAAATCGAAAGATACCTTTTTTAAATAGATAACGTTTATCAAGAGGAAAGATCGTTACACACAAATTAGTGGGGGACTGTTATGTAATTTGTGTGTATAGTGGAGAAGTGCAAATGTCCCACATGGTAGAAGTAGATGGAAATGGAATGTATATATTGTTTTGTCTAATATGATAAACAAATTGAGTAAAATCCATAAATAAGAATAGGCCTAACTAATTGGGCTTATATTTAAATGGTCATAAATGGGTATTTGAGCACTTGGGGCATCTTGGGCCTTGACGTTCAAGTATGATTGTTTTTGTCCAAATTTCATTTTTTTTTTCAAAATTCGAATACCGGCAGTTGCGTCTTTTTGAACAGATGTAACTCTTCGCAAACAATCATCTTCTTCGTTATAAATTCGGTTTTCTCCACCTAGAAATAGATATCTCTTTCGATCTGACTTCATTCCATTCTCACTAGAATTCTCGAGCCTTGTTGTATCCAGCGAACAAGTTTCCTATACGCAGAAATATTGTTTTCAGATACTGTCATCACTCCTCAAGGCTTTATTACCATTTTTTTTTATCTCCTTCTGTCTCCACATCAGTCTATATCTAACAAAGTTTAGGCAGTACGCAGTCATTTTTATTATCATTGACTTACCATTTATGCTCTTTTGGGTTTTGCTTTAGCCCAATGATTGTTACGTTTTTAACACATTTCTGTCCAAGGCTCCTAGTAATGGGTTACACTACTCGCATTCTAACTAAAACATCTTTAAAAGAATGATTTGTACAGTCTTTGGGTTTCATAGTGATAAGCAATACTCTTTTTCACTTGGCAGAAAGTGATACATATGTATTCTTCCGTTCGTCTGAGTTTGTTTCATAGTGGCATGCATGTATCTTTCAAATTTTTTATGCTGGGTTCTATAATAAGCTAGGTATAAAACTTTCCATTTTCTTTGAAAGAATGATAAACCTCAGATTATATTCATTCATTCAGGTTTTATCATTAATTGTAATAAAATCATTGCAGCGACATGCAATGAGGCAATTGGAAACCTGCTTGAAAATGAAACCTGAACAAGTCAAGGAGGCCTTGCCTATAGCCATAAAAAACGATAAGATTTGATAAGATAAATAACTCATACACGCTTTTCAACCAGAGCAATGCATGGCATCTTACCAAAGGTAAGAAAATACATATGTGCTTCACATGGAAGATGAACAGTTTAATGCTTCATTACATTAAAGAAACCAGAAGGAAATATTTTCTCCAATTTCTAGAGCAGTATAATGATTTCTTCTTTAAGTTTAAGTAGACGGTCAACTTTTAACGTAGTTGAACAAAGCTCCTTGTTAAATAAACTAAGTTCTGTTATTGTCTTCCAAACTTTTACGGGCAACAATTCTTTGAAGGCGATGGGTAACAAATTTTCCATCATTACATGACAATCATGAAGTCAGCCTTCTGTACACATCAATGAAGATTAGAGGAAATTCTATCGGAAAATCCTAATCCTTCCACCCATTTTAACAGTACTTTAACTTGGTTGTTGTTTAGTTCATAGCTTGCCTTGGGTTTTTTACTATTATTGGGCTTCATATGAAGCTCAGGACGATTGCATATTTCCTCTATATCACGTCTAGATTTCAGATCGTCCTTAGTCTTGCCCTTCACATTCAAAACTGTATTAAACACATTACCAAATACGTTTTTCTCCTTATGCATCACGTCAATGTTATAAGGATTAAGATATTTTTCCAAGGCAAATCGCAGAATATACTTTGTTTGCACCAATCATGAACCATCATATTTAACTTGAATTTCAGTTTGTTTTCCGGTTCGTATATCTTTGGATAATCTTTTACAAGTTCATATATATCCTAAATTAACCAAGCCGTTGATGGTCGTAGAGTCTCATGTGTACTAGCCGTGAAATTTTTGTTTTTTTTTCTAGAAGGATGATTAATAAGAAGAAAACATCGATGATAATCAAACCATGAAATTTTCTTTCTATGTAGTAATGAAAATGCTCGTGTTTCTTCCATGCAGTAAGGACAAGCAAAACGTCTGGTCGTACTCCAACATGAAAGCATTACATATGTAGGAAAATCGCTAATAGTCCATAATAAAGAAGCGAACATTCGAAAAAAATTTCTTTTTTGATACGTCGTATGTTTCAACTCCTTCATACCATAATTATTTCAACTCTTCGATTAGCGGTTGTATGTAAACATCAATGCTCTGTGTCGGATCATCGGAGCCAGAGACGACAATTGTGAGAAACATATATGGAGTTTTCATACACATCCATGAGGGTAGATTGTAAGGTGTGATTATTATAGGCAAAGATGAATATTTAGAACCAAAATGAGAAAACGGTGAGAAACCATCTGTACATAAAGCCAGTCTAACGTCGTGGCTCTCCGTTGCGAAATCGGGATATTTCTTGTTAAAATATTTCCATGTTTCTCAATCGGATGGGTGTGTCAACGTACCATCTTGAAGTGTTCTCACACTGTGCCATCTCACATGATGCGCTATTACAGATGATGCATATAACTGTTGAAGTCTAGGGGTGATGGGTAAATAATGCATACGCTTATACAGAACTTTTTTTCCCTTCTTTTTCCTTGGTTTGTATCTTTCTAGTTTACATATTTTGCAATTTCGAAGACTGATGTCTTCTTTTCAATACAACACGCAACCATTTAAACATGCATCTATTTTTTGATATGGCTAACCGAAATATGACATAAGTTTTTTAACTTCATAATAACTTCGCACATTAAATTATCTGATGACATATGCCGGTTTGGAGCTTGAACAATAGTTGTAAATCCAGCTTCCATAAGATTGTATTCTGATTTGATCGTAATGTATTCTATAGTTACCGATAATTGAGTGTCGTTTTACATCCATTCCAAAGGGGTTTTTAGCATGATCGAATAAATCATATATTTTTTAGCTTCAACATTTGGTTCCTCTTCTACGTTAACACCGTTGTTATCAATTTAAATGGTAGGGAACATTGATCGCGCAACATCTACGACCATATTTAGTATTAAATAGTTCAACAATTTTCACCTACATGGACAACGAATTACTTTATCGTTTTCAATGTTACTTAAAGAAAATTTCTTGAACATTTATACCTCGTTTTGAAAATGTTCACTTATTGCACACTAATTTTACTTCTTTGATACATCCAGCTCCGATCAATAAAGTAATTGACCATTTTTCCTACTTTAAAAACCTATGATGAAGTAATAAAAAAAATTAATCGTAAATTTTATATTTTGTTTAAATTTTATTTACTAATTTAGTAAACATGCACTATTTTTTTTTACAAACTTCATTTTAAATAAACAACTATTGGTTCATTGACACTTATGTGTCTTATTTGATGGTCGGTCATCCTACTTCCCATTACAAACACAACAGTAATTACATTCCATAAATCATGTCATTTTAAACAATTTCACAAAATTTTGGCAACATTTCCCCCGTGTTCCTTGTATCATACACAAATGCGTGTACATAAGGAACGTAAAGGAAATGCCATCGAAATTTTGTGAATCGTTTAAAGTGATATGAGTTACGAAATTTAATTACTTTATATTATTTGTAACCGGTCCAATACAGGGACAAATCCGACAAATTATGACCAGATGAATAGAGATGTCTGTTTCGTAGAAAAAACGAATATCCGTGTAACGATCATATAAAACACTTATCAAACGGGGCCAAATAATATCTAAGGGTTTAAATATTTGTTTATATTAAATTTAAATAATATATAATTTCTTTAAACATTTGTTTATATTTTTACTGTTTTATTACATATGTACTAAATTATATAGTTTTACAATTTATTTAATAATAACTATGATGACTCCTATCAAAATCATTTATACACTAAATCATTTCGCATGTTCGTATAAGCACAAAACTCATGTTCGCACAAATTATCCAAAACTACGATCACTCAACATAATAAATACTTTTTGTTTGCATAAATTATACTATTTGCAAACTCTATCACACACATACATTCAATACTAACCAAAGCTACCTAAACAAACGCAATATACGAAATTAAAAAAAAATTGAAATTGTTAACAATTTGATCATTATGGTGATATTAATAGCAATTAGAGGGTAACATGATATAATATACATACACTAACAAGTAGGAATCAATCATGGTTTAAATTAAACCCTAAATTAAAAAAAACCTAAATTTTATGTTTAGAGAAATTGCCGGATTTGGAGAGCTAGGAGGGTGGAGACGAGCTGTAGTTGCTCCTAGATGACATCAGTGGTGGTTGGGGCGGTGGCATCGAAGTAGGAGGTTGGGAAATCGTGGATTTGGGAGTAAAATCGTTTTGAGGAAGAGATAATGAAATCACGTCGCGACTCTGGAAGATATGCAGAAAATTTTCTAATGGCTTCCGACAGCTGCAAACGACTATTATTCCATCAGTTTCCAATGGCTTCATACGAATTGTTTAAAATTCAACGAGCCGTTGGAAGCCGTTTGTTCAGCCGTTGGTGGCCGTTGGAAATATGGCGTTGGAATACACTATAGTTCTAGTAGTGTTCCTTGTTTTTTTAACTTTTCAGTAGAGAATTTCTGATTCTATCTTGTGTTGCACAGTCTAAACTGTGATGAGTTCTTGGTTTTCTTGATCAGTAGCAATGCGTTTAGATTTGCTTTCCTATAACTTGAATGCATAATTGGAAATGCAGCCAGAATTATTGGCATGGTATAGCAATTCTGTGTTTAAATTTGCACGCAGATGAAGAGATTCTTTAGTTTTTGATGAGTTAGATTGCAGATGACGTAATTACTCTGATGGAACCGAAAACACCAATAAATCATTGATACACTATTTTCTTGATCGAATTTTCCATCGGGCATCGATGCTCTATTACCAAATAAGAAATGTCAAAGCTTTGATGTAGATATTATGTAATGACGGTCCTAGCAAAGCCCCCCTTCCTTCCACGCATATGAGCTGGCACACAACTCTTGTTTTCATCAAAAACCGGTTCAAACACCAAAGGTACACAAATCGTACTTCACCAATATGGTTAGAAATCGAAAGAAGGCACAATCGCAAAACAAATGGGAAAAAGTAAGTAAAAACGCAAGGATTTTTATAGTTGTTCGATCTAAATTAGATCTACGTCCACTTTGGCAAGGATTTTCATTATCACTTTGGAGAGTACAAAATACATGGACTCGTCCATATTGTTCTTCTCTCTCTTTTCTCTTTTTATGGTCTAGATCACGCTTGAATTCACGGAGGAACGGAGGAGATCTTCTTAATTGGTGGTGGTTGAAATGTAGATCTTCAATCCCTTAGAGAGTTAGGCGAACTTCCTTGGTTCCATAACGATTTTGTGGTAGATCTAGGCTTTAGAGAGAGTTAATGGTGGTAGGAGAGAAGTAGAACGAAGCTTGAATGATCTCTAATGGAGATTGGATAAAGTGACTTGGTAAAATCAGCCATAGCGGAAGAAGGAGGAAGCTTTGGAGGCCATTAATAGAACTTTGAGATATTTCTAATGGAGAATGAAGGTGATTTAATCTTCATTTCGTTGGAGGAAGATGGAGAGAGCTTTTGAAGCCATGAATGATGGTTGGAGAGCTTTAGAATGGTTGAGGAAACTTTTGGACAACACTTCGTGCTGGTGGAAATCGGTCCCTTGAATGGTTGTGAAAGGGGCTATTTATAGGAGAGGTTAGATCCGGGTGACAAAGTTGAAATTATGGTGAACTGGGTGCGGGTCGCACGCCGAAGTATTTACTGTTCTGCCACTGAACAGTTGACGAAGTGCCCTTTACAGTTGGCGCTAGGTTGTCATCAGCTTACACGAGTGATATAACACATGGATGAGCGACCCACTTCCGCCAACAACGTATGAGCGACCGTATTAAAACGAATGACCTTGAACATTAATATATGCGTGACCAAATGAGCAATCCATTTTTAGGATACATGAACATCCGATCTCACTTTGCTTTATTACTGGTCGTGCCTTGTTGTCTTGAACGACCAGGACATTCCTGTGCGAGTTGGACCAAGACACATGTACATTATCCCATGCTGATCCACGTTTCCTCTTATATGTTGTTGTTCAAAGTGGGGAACATAATTTACAAGTATGCCATCAAGCCTTTTTTACTTTATTAACATGAATCTGCTTCGTTTACTAGTGAAGCACTGCTTCGACCCCTTGCTATAGGATGCGCGACCCATGATTTTCAGAAGTGCTCGTGCATGAATGACCTTAAGGGAGCAATGTACGATCGAGCCTGTGTACGTGATGTACGAGCGAGCTCTCGGTGGACATGTGGCCGAACTCTCTTATAACATATATGTTTTGTTACTGCTTATATGTGTATTTTCCATAGCTTTGCATTCGCATGTTCCTGAATCATGCTATTAAATGTAGCAACGCTTTTATATATTATCCAGTTCTTGTCACGTGTCAACTTGCAATGTCTCTTCCTTTAAACCTTAAAGTGTCAAATGTGTAGTGCCAGGTAAGTTTGAATATAATGCAATGCACGACCAGGGCCATGCAATGCACGACCAGGGCCATGCAATGCAAGTCCCGTGTTTTGTGAGCAACCAGGACACTGTGCACGAGCCACTTTATTACTTTTCAGCCACTGCTCATATTTACTTTATAGCAGCTTCATGCATTTAGTGGATGGTCAACCCATATACTGTGTGACTCACGGACTACTCGAGCCACAGCTGGTGTGAGAAACCGTTTCAATGAAGACGAGTGAGTGAGCCACGATGTTGGTTAATGAGCGAACGATCCATGGTGTACAATGTGACTTATCCTGGTAGTGTGCGACCACGCTTGTGTTCGTTTGCTCTGAGAACCGGGTTTTTACAATAGGGTTAACATTTGCGCTTCTAAGCTTGTACCTTTCGCTTGCAAGAAATGCAGGCTTTGAAATGAACATATTTTGCGCTGAGATCCAGTTAAAGCCTACTGTGGATTTCAAGCGTCATTATTTCAATGACTCATATGACCGTGTACGATATTTCTCATTCGGGAAATACGTATTTGTGATTCATTTTCTACTTCTTCTTTGAGAATCTCTGATATTCATGCTCCTCGTTCATCAGGACATTATTAGTCTTTATTATGGGAAGAGTTTTTACTACTCAATGTTTGTTTACTTTATTGATCATTTCTGACATTGGAGACTCCGTTGGATGGCTCATGTTTTGGAGAGGCCATTATAATCCAATGTCCGTCCTCTTCTGTTAGCTGATTCAACATTTTAAAATTCACTGAGCATTGTTGATCTCCTTTGTGGAGAGGTTAGAAGTTGCTTTCTTCATGGAAATAGTTTTTTGGTGGTCGCATCGTTTCGCAGTGCCAACTCCAGCGTCATTTG
Organism: Allium sativum; assembly: GCA_030737875.1. Classification (NCBI taxonomy): domain Eukaryota; kingdom Viridiplantae; phylum Streptophyta; class Magnoliopsida; order Asparagales; family Amaryllidaceae; genus Allium; species Allium sativum. The sequence goes on along the minus strand of CM060918.1, from coordinate 156,694,284 downwards.
AGGGTTGCAACACATCGCGCCATGAAATCTCACGTCTCGTTTCACTTATAATGAACTCCAACGCTTTGTTTTATGCAATGAATTCCCGCGAACCTTTCGGTGAAGGCTGCATTGCTCCGCGCTTACGAACTCCCACACTTCATCTCGCGTAAGCGAGCTCTTGCGCTACATTTCGCGCTTACAAATTCCCGCGAACCTTTGGGTGAAGGCTGCATCGCTCCGCGCTTACGAACTCCCACGCTTCGTCTCGCGTAAGCGAGCTCCCGCACTTCGTTTCGCGCTTACGGATTCCCGCGAACCTTTGGATGAAGGTTGCATCGCTCCGCGCTTACGAACTCCCATGCTTCGTCTCGCGTAAGTGAGCTCCAGTGCTTCGTTTCACGCTTACAAATTCCTGCGAACCTTTGGGTGAAGGTAGCATCGCTCCGCGCTTACGAACTCCCATGCTTCATCTCGCGTAAGCGAGCTCCCGCGCTTCGTCTCGCGCTTATGGATTCCCGCGAACAATTGGGTGAAGGCTGCATCGCTCCGTGCTTACGAACTCCCACTCTTCATCTCGCATAAGCGAGCTCCCACGCTTTGTTTCGTGCTTGTAGATTCCCGAGAATCATTGGGGGATGAGGTTTTAGATCCGCGACCACTTGCTGTTTTATCTTCCTTTGATTCATTGAGATTTTCTTGATCTACCGTTGAGTGGGTATTATCAGGGTTGTCTTTTCTAGTCGGATTTTAAGGAGGCAAACGCTCAATGGATAGCCTGCAATGAGAAATCGTCTGTTAGCAAATTTTATATTAAAGAAAATTTTGCAATTCAGAGATTTACGTAAGTAGGTAATATTTCATTTGCATAGCAATTGTTCGGTACATTGCATTTAAATCATTATAGACTTTTTATAAGAGAGTAGAACATAGCAAAGAGTAAAGTAATGAAAGAAGTAGAGTAATGGCAAATAAAATCGCTTATTCTGAGCCTCAAATATTAGATCATCATCGACGGTTGTCAGTTAATTATCGGCCTTGGATCAGGTTGAGCAGGGGCTCTGTTGCCTGGACCAGATCGCAGATTTGATGCCCTTGCCTCTGGGGAGTTGCAAAAGGATTTGCCTCTTGGGGATTTTTCACATATTGTTGTAGATGGCTCTTCCTAATCAGTTGTTCAATCAATGATTTTGGATTCCAACTGTAACATCCCACGTCCATTAATGTCACTCACAAAGGGAATGCATTAACTTCGATGGAGGATTTTAAGTTAGTATAGAACAAAAACTTAACAACAAGACAGATATAAACAGTACTTGAAAATTTAAAACTTTATTTCATTGTAGCAGAAAACACATATGTTTGATTACATTATCAAAAACCAGAGTCAAAGTACATAATATCCATCTTGACTACCAAAAAGTACATAAATTGAAAGACATAATCCCCAATACAAAATAGCCATAAATAAAAGAGAAGCTGAACTTTACTTCAGCGATCCAAGCAATCTTCTAAAAGCAGTCCAAAATCAAGCTCCACTGGTGCTAGTTCCAACCTGAGCACCTGGGGGGGGGGGGGGGGGAGGACAAAGGGGGGTCAGACATAAATTCTGGTGAGTGCGATAACTTTAACAATATAATTAACAAAGTAACTAGGCTAAGGCCTAAGTTGGAAAATCAGGAAATGACCATGAACCATTGAGTATGACAGAGTAAACAAGGAAACAAGATGAACAACGATATCGTTAAAGCGCACCTAACCCACTAAGATAATTACTAAACTACACCAACACTATAGGATAATTGCTACACTGCACCGCCACTAGTATACTGCACCACCACTAGTCACCCTAAGGTTGATCCCTCCTACAAAACTTAATAATGATATTGATAGCTTCGTGTACCCCTAGCTGCCTTCATAGGTGTCGCCTGCCCCTATCTCCACTAGTTGTACCCACTACCCCCAAGCGATCGGCTCCCTAACTCATCGATACCCGTGCTGGCCCCACAGTGGGGTGTATCACTCCCCAAAGTGGCAACCCGATACCACCAAGAATGCACGGCTTATACCTACACGATGCAACAACGTCTTACCAACCAGCCCGGGTCCACACACGCATATGAACCCGTTGGACTTGCGTTGCCACCGCTAACCCGGTTTGGCCTCTTACAGTCAAGCCCAGTATGCGTGTCCCGTCCTCGACTTGGGTCGAGCCCACAAAGATACGTATGGGTTACGGGTTGAAACGGGCCCCCATTACTTGACACAAGCTATCCACCTAAGCTTGGTCCCCTCTAGTACATCCCACTTAACCCACTTCTTATTCATGTTTCAATTACATGTTTCAATTTTGGTTAAGTGTTTCTAATCGTATTTCCAAATGCCACCCAAGGCACCCACTAGATTCCACATGCCACCCAAGGCACCCAATTAACCCCCTCATGTCCCACTACATGCTTATCTGGTTAAGTGTTTCTTAATTCATTAAGACCGTAACCTCATAAAGACCTCTCACATTAGACTGGCATTTGTGGCAACTGGATTTGCCGGGCGGGCCCGGGCAGTCTTACACCACAAAAGAGCCTAACCCCGTGTCTTTACAATTGTTACGTATTTAGTTTATGCCTAAGACCTCTCACATTAGACTGACATTTGTGGCAGCTGGATTTGCCAGGCAGTCTTACACCACAAAAGCACCTAACCTCGTGTCTTAGACGATTAATTACTCCTAATTATTCATTCCCCAATTTGAATTACTTTCCCTATTCAAATTATCAATCAATTCCAAATTTAACGATGTCCATAATTGACTCAATTATGTCCATCCATTTATGGTATGTAAAATCATACCAATTTTCACCACAATTTTATTTTATGCCTTTTAAGGCATTTATGCCAATTAAATCTTTTTAATATTATCCCCTTTACCCCACGTTGTATGTTTGTTCGTTTAATGTAAAATTATACATTAGACTCGAATAGTCTAACTCATGGAATAAAGAGAAAACATCACAATATACACATAACTAAAACATAAATCTAAACATAGGGGTGAACTTGCATGTGTGAATGATGTTCTACATCTAAAACTTGCATAGGTCAAAGTTACAACTTGCATAAACAACATATGTCATGGATCCAAATATAAAGGTGTAGACTTACATAGGTAATAACCACAAATTTTCATAAATCATGTATGTCATAGGTCTATATCTAAAGGTGTTAATTTGCATAGGCAATACCCCTAAACTTGCAAAACATGATTCATATTCTAAACTCATATATTTATATGAACTTGCATATGTGATTTATGCAACATAACAATGGTTTAAACTTACATCTAAACAAGTAAACTAGCATGTAGAATTTGGCATATAACTCACTCATGTCATAGCCTAACTTCTAATCAAATTTTCACATAAACTAGATGTCATAAACATGTAAGGTCACATATAATTTTACCCAACTTGTATATGATTCATGTTAAATCAAAAATCTAAACTTGCATACATATGATTTATCATATGAGTCAATATAACAAACTAGCATAAGAAACATGATGATTCAACTAGACATAAGCCAATCATAGGATTATAACATGGGTGATAGCATCATAACTTTACATCGTAAATGATAGCATAATAACATAATATCATAGAAATTACAACACAACATAATTACAACATGCAGTCAATAATTCATATCATATCCAAATTATCCGCATTATAACTCAATCCAATTCATTTACTAATTATTTTGTTAAAACTATCGAACTCACTACTCAAAAGCGGTCTTGAGTTCTGAATTCTGATTTCTGGAGTTGTATTAGCTCTCCTTTGAAGAAGATTTGTTGTTAGGGTTGAACAGGACTGATTTGATTTGTTGTTCTTCCTCTTAAATTTGTGGCGGCTACTCTAGGGTTCAAGACGACACCATGATGGCCATAGTTTCAATTTTAATTATGATTTTGGGTTTGAGTCTATGGGTCTTTTTATAGAGTTTTGGATTAATTTAAGCTGTCGGATGATCTTAGGGTTAATCAAAACCATTCAGTCATGATAGGGTGACACCTCAGCCCTAATGACTCAGCAAGGAGTCAGAAAGGACTCAGCAACATGGGTCAGTCTGAACTAGAAAGCTGTGCAGGCCTGCTGCCTCGGCCTGGGCGCACTTGGTAGGTGCGCTAGTGCAAATTTGTACTGGTGCACTTCCCAAGTGCGCCAGTGCAATCTTTTTTCTCTTTTGCCACCACACTTCGTTCGTCCATATCTCCTTAATCCGGTACCCGTTTCCCGCAAACTCGGACTCTATTTCAACCAGAATTCCGAGATGAACACAGTGGCGCAACCCCATTCCCTTAATTCTCACGTCTGAGATTAATTATTCTTTATTTTAGTTAATTTGATTATTCAAAAATCCGGGGTGTTACATTCTCCCCTCCTTAAAGGATTTCGCCCCCGAAATCTCCAAGTTAAGGAGAATGCATATCCTACCATCCAAACAACCATCTACTCAACCATCAAACACAGGCATCCATTGTCCTTATAAAATTTCTAATGCTGTATGAACATATGCAAAAAGTGTGTGTATATGTTCCTTATCTAATGCAAAATCAGGCGGTCTACAGATTCAGTTGACCTCCTTAATACAAATCATGACAGTGCCATGCGTCCATTATGTATGCGAAAGAACCCCATCGATACATATTATTTCTACATGTGTGCACAACCATTCACCAAGATGCAACATCCATATGATCGTACAACTATTATACATCCATTACTTAAATATGTACACACATTCATATGCAATATGCAATATGAAGTGACTGAGCCGATCTAGTGCCTAAAGTGTGTGTATATGCATCCATGAGCAACCACTAGCAAACACTTGCATCCACATGCATCCATCATACATAACATGTCTCAAACACATGTTTCAACCATAGGACTACCCTATCTAAAGGTCAAAGATACTAGCGAGAGGACATACTAAAGATAAGATAAGTACAAGGTAAGCGATAAAGGAGAATTTAAAAGACATACCCTCTAAAAGAAAAGGGTATAATGAACGCATCTTCGCTTCCGTCTCCCAAGTAGCGTTTCTCTCATCATCTCCCCATTGCACTTTGACTAGTTTGACCTCTCGATTCCTCAACTTCTTAATCTCCGACCCAAGAATGCACGTAGGAGCTCGTCGAATCATCGAATCGCGCTCAATCTCCACCTCTCTAAGCAAGCTCGGCTCTACCACTTCCGCGGTTTCGTGCAAGTAATTCCTCAAATGTGATACATGGAATACGTCGTGTACACCACTAAGTCTCTCGGGAAACTCCACTCTATACGCCATCTGCCCAATCCTTTCCTTAATAGGAAACGTCCCTACGAATCATGGTGCTAACTTCCCAACAGACCCAAAGCGAACGACGTTACGTAATGGAGACACCTTGACAAAGACCATGTCCCCAACATCAAACTCAAGATCTGACCTCCTCTTGTCCGCATAAGATTTCTGTCTATCTTGCGCCGTCTTCATTCTCCTTCGAATCAAATTGATCTTTTCCGAAGTCTCTCTAATCATATCGGGTCCAAGCAAGATCTTATCTGTAGACTCCCACCAACATGTAGGCGAACGACACGGCCGTCCATAAAGAGCCTCGAACGGTGCCATTCCAATGCTAGACTGAAAGCTATTATTATATGCGAACTCTACCAACGGAAGATGTTCCTCCCATGTACCTCCGAAATCTAAGACACACAACCTCAATAAGTCCTCTAGAATACGATTCACCCTCTCGGTCTGGTCATCCGTCTGAGGATGATATGCGGTGCTCAAACATAACTGAGTCCCTACCGCCTCTTGCAAGCTTTTCCAAAATTCGCTAGTGAAGATGGGATCGCGGTCGCTCACTATGCTAGAAGGAACACCGTACAAACGAACTATCTCTCGAATGTATACAGAGGCTAACCATGGAGCAGTCCTCTTACTCTTCACGGGAATGAAATGGGCGCTCTTAGTAAGTCTATCTACCTCGACCCAAATCCCCGTATTACCCTTCCTCGATCTTGGTAATCCATCAACAAAGTCCATCGAAATACTTTCCCACTTCCATTGTGGGACCTCCAATGGGTGAAGCAATCCACCAGGCTTATTTTGCTCTGCTTTTACTTGTTGGAACACCAAGCATCTAGCGACATACTCAGCCACATCTTTCTTCATGCCGGCCCAAAAGTAAACTCGTCTCATGTCCATGTACATCTTATCCCCGCCGAGATGAATGGTCATCTTCGAACGATGTGCATCATCAAGAATGGTCTTCCTCAGATTCTCGTCCCGTGGTACACAAAGCCTACCGTCCCTACGCAACCAACCCTTATCATCTAGGGTATACGTACAGAGATGGCTCGATGAATCCCCTCCTTTGAGCTTTTCTACTAACTCAACCAACCGTGGGTCATCTTGCTGTGCCTCACCAATCCGTCCCAAAAGCGTAGGTCTGACCTCTAAGGATGCTAGCAAACCGGGTATAAAGTCAATGGAAGGTTTAAAGTCAAACGTAGAGATGAACTCTAAGCTTTGCCGCTCAACAAACAACGGACTCAAGGACAACCTTTTCCTACTCAAGGCATCTGCCACCACGTTACCCTTGCCAGGGGTATATGCTATCTCGAAGTCGTAGGATGCAAAGAGTTCCATCCACCTTTGCTGCCTTAAGTTCAAGTCCTTCTGAGATAACAAGTATTTTAGCGACTTGTGGTCAGTGAACAATTCGAATTTCTCGCCAAGAAGATAATGACGCTAAGACTTAAGCGCGAAGACAATAGCGGCCAACTCTAGGTCATGTGTAGGGTAATTTCTCTCATGCACTCTCAACTGCCTTCCACCATAGGCTATTACCCTTCCCTCTTGCATTAAGACCGCGCCTAGTCCTGTCCCACGAGCGTCGGTATAAACGGTAAATGGCTTACTCCCATCTGGCAACACTAAGACTGGGGCTGTGGTCAAAGCTCTCTTTAAACGTTGAAACGCATCATCACAATCTACGTCCCACATGAAAGCTAAGTTCTTCTTCGTCAAACGTGTTAATGAGGCTGATATTTTTGCGAAGTCTTTGATGAACTTCCTATATTAGCCAGCCAACCCTAAGAAACTCCTCACCTCGGTAGCATTTTTAGGAACCTTCCAATCTTGGATGGCCACTATCTTCGCGGGATCCACGGCTATCCCTTCTTTGGAAACCACGTGCCCTAAGAATCGCACTTCCTTCCTCCAAAAGTGACATTTAGAAATTTTTTCTTTAAGGCTATGCGCTTGAAGAGTCTCCAACACTTCCCTAAGATGTAGGGCATGCTCTTCCTCGCTCTTAGAAAAGATCAAGATGTCGTCCACAAAGACTACCACGAATCTATTAAGGTACTCCCTAAACACCCTACTCATCAAATCAACAAAGTATGCGGGGGCGTTTGTCAAACCGAAGGGCATCACAAGCCACTCGAAGAAACCGTCTGGAGTCCTAAATGCAGTCTTGTCTATGCTATCCTCAGCCACTCTCAACTGGTGGAAACCCGTGGCTAAGTCCAACTGCGAAAACACCGAGGCGCCAACTAACTGATCGAAGAGGTCGTCAATCCTCGGCAGTGGGTGTCTATTCTTCTTAGTAAGCTTATTAAGTTCTCTATAGTCCACACAAAGTCTAAGGGACCCATCCGCCTTCGTGGCAAACACTACTGGAGCACCCTACTCCGATATACTACGTCTGATGAACCCCTTCTCAAGCAATTCTTTCACTTGCTTACTGAGTTCTCTTCTCTCTCTTGGAGCCATGTGGCACACTGGCAATGCAACTACCTTTGCATTGTCCACTAGATATATTCGAAAGTCTATCTCACGTTTTGGGGGTAAACCCCTCACCTCATCGAAGACATCAACATATTCACGGACTATGGGAACAGAATGTAAATCATCATCGGATGCGTCAAGGGATTCTAGGTAACTAAGCATTACTGGACCTCTAGGGTCACAAGAAATATCAAGGGTCTTTCCAGCACGAGTCAACAATCTAACTACCCTTCTTTCACAATCTAGGATGGCCCCATATCTAGTTAGCCAATCCATACCTAGAATCAAACCGTAGCCCATGAAGCTAAGAACAAAGGCATTGCATTCAAACTCAATGCCCAAGAAAAACACTCTCAAATCCCGACAAATCGTAGAATGATGAGCCGAACCACCGATAGGATTTGAGACTATTAAGGGATCAGTAACTAGACTAGTATCAAGGTAGAGTGTTTCAACTAATGATGTAGGAATAAACGAATGCGATGTGCCAGAATCGAATAAAGTACAGACATGATGATCAAACAGAAAAACTAAACTTTCAGCGGAAATTGCTTTACCTCGTTCTTGCAGCGGTGGGACCACGAGAGCCTGAACATGTCCCCTTGCCTGCCCTGGTGCCATAAGAGCTTGCACCTGTCCTCCCGAGGTAGACCCTGCCCTCTGCCCTTTCTTTGGGCAGTCCTTAATAAGATGTCCCGCTTCGCCACAGTGGAAACAACCAGTCTTCTTTTTCTTCCTACAATCTTTGCTTAGATGGTCGGGTGTCCCACAATTAAAGCATTTCTTCTTCCCCTTAGCATTGTTGCCGTTGCCACCTTTCTTGTTCTGTTGTTGCTGTTGCGACTTCTTTTGATCCCCTTTCTTCTCGGGTGCCTTATTAGCATTGGCGCCCTTCTCATCTTCATGCATAAGTGCCATGTCAACTAATCTCTCAAAGGTAGCCCCCATGGGAATGTGGGTCATAGCTAACCCATGAAGCGGCTCGTTTAAACCCTTAACAAATCTTAGAGCCTTCTTTTCTGGAGTATTCACCAAGTCCAAGCCAAACCTTGCCAATTGGTTGAATTTGTTGATGTACTCTTTCACTGATAGATTTCCTTGCTTCAGCGCCAAAAACCTTTCCATGTATAGATTCTCTTCAGCCCGCGAGAGAAACTTTGCCTCAAACCTCTGCCTAAAATCTGGCCATGTATCGACTGGACGTCCCCCATTAGTGACCTCCCACCAAAACGAGGCCTCATCCTTCATTAGCCAAGCAGCTAGCTGGACTTTTCTTCCATCATCCACTTCAAAGATTCCAAACAATTCTTCCACCTCCTTTAGCCAATTACGAGCTTCAACAAATGTCTCCGTCCCATGAAAAGGTTTTCCACCCATTGCTCTAAAGTCCTTACATATCTTTGCGAAATTATCGACACGAGGAGGAGGAGGAGGGCGAGAAGGAGGAGGAGCATTTGCTGGACCTACGGTGGTGGCCCTAGCCTCGAGATATTGACGAAACCAACCGGGTACACGAACACCCTTTGGTATCTCAGATGCTTCAGACATGCTGAAACGAAAAAGGAAAGATTCAATATAAAAGAACCGAGGGAAGATATATGGCTCTTGGGGTTATGCTTTCTAAAATAAGCTTTTCTCTTGAAAATACTTTCCTTAAAACGTACTTTTGAAGGTACTTCTTTATAAAAATTGTTTTGAAAAATAGTTTTTCAAAAATTCATATCTGTTCTGGTAACCTTCAGCTCTGATACCACGTGTAACACCCCACGTCCATTAATGTCACTCACAAAGGGAATGCATTAACTTCTATGGAGCGTTTTAAGTAAGTATAGAACAGAAACTTAACAACAAGACAGATATAAACAGTACTTGAAAATTTAAAACTTTATTTCATTGCAGCGGAAAACACATATGTTTGCTTACATTATCAAGACCAGAGTCAAAGTACATAATATCCATCTTGACTACCAAAAGTACATAAATTGAAAGACATAATCCCCAATACAAAATAGCAATAAATAAAAGAGAAGCTGAACTTTACTTCAGCGATCCAAGCAATCTTCTAAAAGCAGTCCAAAATCAAGCTCCACTGGTGCTAGTTCCAACCTGAGCACCTGGGGGGGGGGGGGGGGAAGGGAGAAAAGAGGAGGAAACAAAGGGGGGTCAGACATAAAGTCTGGCGAGTGTGATAACTTTAACAATATAATTGACAAAGTAACTAGGCTAAGGCATAAGTTGGAAAATCAGGAAATGACCAAGAACCATTGAGTATGACAGAGTAAACAAGGAAACAAGATGAACAACGATATCGTTAAAGCGCACCTAACCCACTAAGATAATTACTAAACTACACCAACACTATAGGATAATTGCTATACTGCACCGCCACTAGTATACTACACCACCACTAGTCACCCTAAGGTTGATCCCGCCTACAAAACTTAATAATGATATTGGTAGCTTCGTGTACCCCTAGCTGCCTTCATAGGTGCCGCCTGCCCCTATCTCCACTAGGTGTACCCACTACCCCCAAGCGATCGGCTCCCTAACTCGTAGATACCCGTGCTGGCCCCACAGTGGGGTGTATCACTCCCCAAAGTGGAAACCCGATACCACCAAGAATGCACGACATATACCTACACGATGCATCAACGTCTCACCTACCAGCCCGGGTCCATACACGCATATGAACCCGTTGGACTTGCGTTGCCACCGCTAACCGGGTTTGGCCTCTTACAGTCAAGCCCAGTATTCGTGTCCCATCCTCGACTTGGGTCGAGCCCACAAAGATACGTATGGGTTACTGGTTGAAACGGGCCCCCATTACTTGACACAAGCTATCTACCTAAGCTTGGTCCCCTCTAGTACATCCCACTTAACCCACTTCTTATTCATGTTTCAATTACATGTTTCAATTTTGGTTAAGTGTTTCTAATCATATTTCCAAATGACACCTAAGGCACCCACTAGATTCCACATGCCACCCAAGGCACCCACTTAACCCCCTCATGTCCCACTACATGCTTATCTGGTTAAGTGTTTCTTAATTCATTAAGACCGTAACCTCATAAAGACCTCTCACATTAGACTGGCATTTGTGGCAGCTAGATTTGCCGGGCGGGTCCGGGCAGTCTTACACCACAAAAGATCCTAACCTCGTGTCTTTACAATTGTTACGTATTTAGTTTATGCCTAAGACCTCTCACATTAGACTGACATTTGTGGCAGCTAGATTTGTTAGGCAGGTCCGGGCAGTCTTACACTACAAAAGAGCCTAACCTTGTGTCTTAGATGATTAATTACTCCTAATTAATCATTCCCCAATTTTAATTACTTTCCCTATTCAAATTATCAATCAATTCCAAATTTAACGATGTCCATAATTGACTCAATTATGTCCATCCATTTATGGTATGTAAAATCATACCAATTTTCACCATAATTTTATTTTATGCCTTTTAAGGCATTTATGTCAATTAAATCTTTTTAATATTATCCCCTTTACCCCACGTTGTATGTTTGTTCGTTTAACGTAAAAATATACGTTAGACTCGAATAGTCTAACTCATGGAATAAAGAGAAAACATCACAATATACACATAACTAAAACATAAATCTAAACATATGGGTGAACTTGCATGAGCGAATGATGTTCTACATCTAAAACTTGCATAGGCCAAAGTTACAACTTGCATAAACAACATATGTCATGGATCCAAATCTAAAGGTGTAGACTTGCATAGGTAATAACCACAAATTTTCATAAATCATGTATGTCATAGGTCTATATCTAAAGGTGTTAATTTGCATAGGCAATACCCCTAAACTTGCATAACATGATTCATATTCTAAACTCATATATTTATATGAACTTGCATATGTGATTTATGCAACATAACAATAGTTTAAACTTACATCTAAACAAGTAAACCAGCATGTAGAATTTGGCATATAACTCACTCATGTCATAGCCTAACTTCTAATCAAATTTTCACATAAACTAGATGTCATAACCGTGTAAGGTCACATATAATTTTACCCAACTTGTATATGATTCATGTTAAATCAAAAATCTAAACTTGCATACATAACTTTACATCGTAAATGATAACATCATAACATAATATCATAGAAATTACAACACAACATAATTACAACATGCAGTCAATAATTCATATCATATCCAAATTATCCGCATTATAACTCAATCCAATTCATTTACTAATTATTTTGTTAAAACTATCGAACTCACTACTCAAAAGCGGTCTTGAGTTCTAAATTCTGATTTCTGGAGTTGTATTAGCTCTCCTTTGAAGAAGATTCGTTGTTAGGGTTGAATAGGACTGATTTGATTTGCTGTTCTTCCTCTTAAATTTGTGGCGGCTACTCTAGGGTTCAAGACGACACCATGACAGCCATAGTTTCAATTTTAATTCTGATTTAGGGTTTGAGTCTATGGGTCTTTTTATAGAGTTTTGGATTAATTTAAGCCGTCGGATGATCTTAGGGTTAATCAAAACCATTTAGTCATGATAGGGTGACACCTCAGCCCTAATGACTCAACAAGGAGTCAGAAAGGACTCAGCAACATGGGTCAGTCTGAACCAGAAAGCTGTGCAGGCCTGCTGCCTCGGCCTGGGCGCACTTGGCAGGTGCGCTAGTGCAAATTTGTACTGGCGCACTTCCCAAGTGCGCCAGTGTAATCTTTTTTCCCCTCTTTTGCCACCACACTTCGTTCGTCCATAACTCCTTCATCCGGTACCCGTTTCCCGCAAACTCGGACTCTATTTCAACCAGAATTCCGAGACGAACACAATGGCGCAACCCCATTCGCTTAATTCTCACATCTGAGATTAATTATTCTTTATTTTAGTTAATTTGATTATTCAAAAATCCGGGGTGTTACACCAACATTCATTGGTATTGTGGCCTGGTTAATTATGGAACCGGCAGAACTTCCCAGATTTGTTTAGATGGTCATTCATTTTTATTGGCCGAGGCTTCGGGTAGTCTTCTGTGTCTTTTGTGGAAAGGTAAATGTTCTCAGGGGTGTCATTCAGAGGTGTTAGTTCATACTAGTCAAGGAAACGAAACTTCTTATTAGCTTTGTTGTCGTTTCCGTCATTAGCTCGCTTCGATCCCTAAGTATTCTTCTGGTTAGTTTGAATAGCTGGACTTTTGGGAGCTTCGAGAAGTTGGTTACCGCCAATGATCTGAAGAGGTACCATATTATTATCGACTCTCGTATACTCCTCTGCTTTTTTATAGAATTTCTCAAGCGTGCTCGGCTCTTTCATTTTAATCCATCTGCCGAATTCGCTATTTTCATCTATAGCACCGAGTAAAGACATAGGGATTATGCGAGGTTCTGCGTTCCTTACTTCAGACAAAGCAACATTGAATCGACTGAGAAAAGATTTAAAGGATTCCCCTGGATGTGATTCATTGCTGAGAGCGTTATAGCATCCTTGGCTTTAGTAGCATACAAGTGGAACTGCTCCTTAAACTTTTTGGTCAGGTCAGAGAACCGGTCTACGGACTTAGTAGGTAGCTTTATGAACCATAATGATGTAGCACCTTCTAAATAGAGAGGGAAGTATGTGCATCTCATCTCGTCAGTTGCTTTAGCCGCACTCATGTACCACTCATATCTGAATAGGAAGTAGTTAGGATCGACAAGACCATTGTATGGAGGCAAGGTTGGAGGATTAAACTTCTTTGGACACTCTGCTTCAAGGATTCTTTCGGTGAATGGAGTCCTTTCAGGAGAGAAGTCCCATTCTCTTTCATCACCATTGCCAACTTGATTCTTCTTCATGATTTTCTCTATCATATACGAGATGTATTCTTCAGTGTCATGTCATTGCGCGAATCTGAGCTCCTTACCAAACATTCTCCTAGGCAAGCGGTCTTGATTAGAGAGCTTAGGTAGTTTACCTTCTCGGCGAGGAGGTGCCCCCGTGACGGGAGTGGTAACCTTTTGAGCTTTAACCTCGGAATGGTTCTTAGCTTCTGATTTTGATTTTTCGACGTTGGCTTCATTCTTATCATTCAACCAATCATAATCATCTTCTATGTTGTCGTTGTGATCATGATTAGAAGCGGACGAGTTGTCATTCTCTTCGAGATCAACATGGACTTTCGGAGGGGTAAGATTTGGTCGAGCATTGAGAATAACATCGAGTTTCTCCATCACAGCCTTAGTAGAAGCGTTCATTTGTTAGTTCATGTTGGCAATAACGGCGTTTAGCTCGACTTTAGTTACACCGGCCCCATCTACTGATTTCTCACCGACTTCAAAGCGATTAGTATGTGGAGTAGCTTCATTGTTAGCGACATTGGCGGTTTCCTAAATGGTCTTACTCGCGGTCTTCTTCATCTTAGCCATTATGTTAGAAAAAGAGGTGGTTTAGAGCTTCAATGCAAGGCCTTCAACCTTGTGAAAGTGTGAGAGAAGGAAGTGCGAATGCGGCCCCACGTGGGCACCAAAATGTTTTCACCAAAAAATGGTTTAAACACCAAAGGTACACAAATCATACTTCACCAATATGGTTAGAAATCAAAAGGAGTCACAATCGCAAAACAAACGGGAAAAAGTAAGTAAAAACGCAAGGATTTTTATAGTGGTTCGATCTAAATTAGATCTACATCCACTTTGGCAAGGATTTTCATTATCACTTTGGAGAGTATAAAATACATGGATTCATTCATATTGTTCATCTCTCTCTTTTCTCTTTTTATGGTTTAGATCACGCTTGAATTCGCGGAGGAACGGAGGAGATCTCCTTAATTGGTGGCGTTTGAAATGTAGATCTTCAATCCCTGAGAGAGTTAGGCGAACTTCCTTGGTTCCATGATGAATTTGCGGTAGATCTAGGCTTTAGAGAGAGTTAATGATGGCAGGAGAGAAGTAGAACGAAGCTTGAATGATCTCTAATGGAGATTGGAGAAAGTGACTTGGTTAAATCAGCCATGGCGGAAGGAAGAAGCTTTGAAGGCCGTTAATAGAACTTTGAGATATTTCTAATGGAGAATGAAGGTGATTTGATCTTCATTTCGTTGGAGGAAGATGAAGAGAGCTTTTGAAGCCATTAATGATGGTTGGAGAGCTCTAGAATGGTTGAGGAAACCTTTGGACAGCACTTCGTGGTGGTGTAAATCGGTCCCTTGAATGGTTGTGAAAGGGGGTATTTATAGGAGAAGTTAGATCCGGGTGGAAAAGTTGTAATTATGGTGAACTGGGTGCGGGTCGCACGCCGAAGTATTTACGGTTCTGCCGCTGAACAGTTGGCGAAGTACCCTTTACAGTTGGCGCTAGGCTATCATCTGCTTGCACGAGTGATATAACACATGAACGAGCGACCCACTTTTGCCAACAACGTATGAGCGACCGTATTGAAACAAATGACCTTATACATTAATATATGCATGACCAAATAAGCGATCCATTTCTATGATACATGCACGCCCGATCCCACTTTGCATTATTACTGGTCATGCCCTGTTGTCTTGAATGACCAGGACATTCCTGTGCGAGTTGGACCAAGACATGTGTACATTATCCCATGTTGATCCACATTTCCTCTTATATGTTACTGTTCAAAGTGGGGAACAGAATTTACAAGTATGCCATCAAGCCTTGTTTACTTTATTAACATGATTCTCTTCGTTTACTAGTGAAGCACTGCTTCGATCCCTTGCTATAGGATGCGAGACCCATGATTTCCAGAAGTGCTCGTGCATGAGCGACCTCAAGGGAGAAATGTACGATCGAGCCTGTGTACGTGATGTATGAGTGAGCTCTCGGTGGACACGTGGCCGAACTCTCTTATAACATATATATTTTGTTACTGATTATATATATATTTTCCAAATCTTTACATTCACATGTTCATGAATCATGCTATTAAATGTAGCAACGCTTTTATATATTATCCAGTTCTTGTCACGTGTCAACTTGCAATGTCTCTTCCTTTAAACCTTGAAGTGCCAAATGTGTAGTGCCAGGTAAGTTTGAATATAATGCAATGCACGACCAGGACCATGCAATGCAAGTCCCATGTTTTGTGAGCGAGCAGGACACTGTGCACGAGCCACTTTATTACTTTTCAGCCACTGCTCATATTTACTTTATAGCAGCTTCATGCATTTAGTGGATGGTCGACCCATATGCTGTGTGAATCACGGACTACTCGAGCCACAGCTAGTGTGAGCGACCATTTCAACGAAGATGAGTGAGCGTGCCATGATGTTGGTTGATGAGCGAACGATCCATGGTGTACAATGTTACCGATTCTGGTAGTGTGCGACTAGGCTTGTGTTCGTTTGCTCTGAGATGAGTCTGAACCATTGTTTTTCCGAACCGCGTTTTTATAACGGTGTTAACAACTCCCGTATAACAAAAGGAATCCTGTTGTTACATGTCTACTAACTCATATTTGTACTCAACTCCTTCAATATATTCCGTGATATGGGAATATTAATTCCAACCTGTCATTCCTCCTTAACAACATGCGAGACAATCCTAACAGTCTCCCCTTTGACTTACATCCTACGAGTATCTTTTGAGAGCATTGCCTTGCCTGCATGGCCCAGTCCGTAAGCTTCAGCTCTGATACCACTGTTATGTAACGACGGTCGGAACAAAGCCCTCCTTTCTTACATGCATATGAGCTGACACACAACTCCCATATAACAAAAAGAATTCCTGTTGTTATGTATCTACCAACTCATATTTGTACTCAACTCGTTCAATTTATTCCGTGATGTGGATTATTAATTTCAATCCATCATTCCTTCTTAATACCATGCGAGGCAATCAGTAGATTGAATATGATTTGCAATGTTTCAAAGAAGAAGAAAGACTTTATTTAAGGGGAGAAACACGGTACAATATAACGTTATTTCTCTAATACAAAGCGTGAATGCAGCTGTGGTTATTTATATACAAATATGCACAATTGGGCTAAAGGACCTCTATTCAAAGTTCAACAAAAATAAAACACTGAAGCTTGCCTTCTATGTATACTTGATCAAATGCGGTGATTTGCCATTTCATTTTTCTTTAACTGCTATTATACCTTTCATGTTAGTTACGGATTACATGTATTTAGTGTAAAAATATTTAATTGAGGCATGCATAAAGTTTATATAATTTTTTTACTTCACTGTTTGATTCGTCTGGAAATTTGTTTGCGAGTAATATAAATGCATGTATGCCTAACACTTTTCTTTCAAAAAAAAACACAGCAAAGCTATAAGGTCGACAAATATGTGCGAAATTATGCCCGAAAAGGATCCTGCGGCCACGTCTCCCCGAATTACACCATATACTCGCACTTTCGTACCATGTGCTTTTCGGGCCCTATAGCATAACTCCAAAAAAAAAGTTATGGCATTTAAAACTAAAACTAGTGCGACTTTTCTTTCTGAAACACCCCACATCCGTTAAGGTCACTCACGAAGGGGATGCCTTAACTTCAATGGAGCATTATGGGTACTGGAACAGAAATATTACAAGACAGACATATATAAAACAACGGAAAGTAAAGTAGAAGTACTTCAAATCATTTATTAAATATAATAGTTTACAATAAAAGCCCATCAGCTTCCAATACCCGATTACATAACTAAAATATCTGTCTTGCTCAAAAACAAAGAAGCATAAAAATAAATAGTGATATTCCCCAATAAAGCAAAGCAAGCCATAGCCAAGAGAAATCCAAGTCGTACATGAAAGAGCCTTGGAGCTTGGTAAGATCCGAACTAAGCTGTATTCCCACCCTGCGAACCTGAGGGGGGGGGGGACGGAAGAAAGAGAGGCGAAACAAAACGGGTCAGTCATAAAGACCGAGTAAGTCCTAGTGACTTACAGCATAAAAACAGGTAAAGATAACATGGCATGAATAAACTGAAAATAAACATAAGCATGATGAAAAGATAAGCTACAGGCACGATGAATCAAGTATAACATCCCATAATTCCTATCAAGAGTAGCATCCAAGGTTCCTACCAAGTATCGCGTCGCAAGGTTTCTATCAAGTATAACATCGCAAGATTTCTAAGTTGCTCTGCACCACCTGACTAGCATCTCACAAGTGTCTTACATGGAATGTTTCGAATTCCTACTAGTGTTCCAACTAGTAGCCCGTGTTATATACTAAGGTGATCTCAACCCGTGTCATGTGTTGACTATAAAATGATCTCTTGCCCAATGTCATGAAATGACCCATTACTTGGTCCCACGAAACGATCTATTAATCGATCGACTCCCTATAAGTCCTAGCTCGTTCATGTGTCTGTGTCATACGACCCTATCACGAATGTAGTTACCTGTGCATGGTCCACCATAGGGTGTATCAAGCCCTAGGGTGCCAACCACCGACACGAATCAAGCACGCACAGTGTAAACCTACTGGTGCCCAATGCCTGCTTTTTCAACTCCGGACTACGTGCATGACCATAGTCCGCCTGAACCTATAATGGCGCACCAACTCAGCCGTCGTTCTGGTCGCTTACAATCAGCCCAGTAATCGTGCCCCACCCTGCCTAGTTCCAGGGTACCGTGATACATCTAGTGGGTTACTGCTGAAAAGGACCGCGTAACTAGGGTTTCCGTCCAGTAGGTTAAGTGTTGTCATTTAAATTCGAGACTTAACCCCATTAGTCTAGCATGTCAAGTTGGTTAAGTGTTGTCATTCAAGTTCGTGACTTAACCCGCCTACGTGTCATGTCAAATTGGCTAAGTGTTGTCGTTCAGGTTAATGACTTAGCCCTACGAATCATGTGCCAAGTTGGTTAAGTATATTCAAGCGGTTCATGACTTAACCCTATCGTGTCAAATTGGTTAAGTATATTCAAGCGGTTCATGACTTAACCCTATCAAATCATCGTGTCAAACTGGTTAAGTATATTCAAGAGGTTCATGACTTAACCCTATCAAATCATCGTGTCACATTAGTTAAGCCTACATTTATAAGTTTTACATGTTCTTAATTCATACCGGTTAGGTCCATATTTACATGTCATCCCACCTAACCCTCTAACCATATCCACATCTTATTATGGTTAGTATTCCTTAATTCATTCATTATGACGAACGAATCATGACCTCTCACATTAGACCGTGCATTTTGTGGCCACTGGATTTGCTGGGCGGTTCCGGGCAGATTTACACCACAAACTGGGTCTAACCTCGTGTCATAAACCGTTACGCCTACAATTTGGCCTTCGACCTCTCACATTAGACTGACACTTTGTGGCTACTGGATTTGCCGGGCGGTTCCGGGCAGATTTACACCACAAACTGAGTCTAACCTCGTGTCAAAGGTTCATTATTGGTCGTATTCCACCCAAAACCCCAATATCAGTTCATGTGTTTAACATATAGAAATGTTCATGTTCGTGTTCAAGTCAATTATCCAATACACAGTCATTTTCATGTTTCAAATTCCCAACTTTACATATTAATAAACATATGCCCAAGTTCCAAATTACATGCCAATTTATATATATATACCCAATTCTAGTCAGTTTACATATGTCCAATTCTTGCCTATTTACATGTATGCCAAGTTTATGCCATTTTACCCATATCAAGTTCTTGCCAAGATTACATGTATCAAGTTTCATGTCCAAATAAACCCAAATCATGATTCATGATGTAGTTATCCCAAACTATAATCTTTTTATTACAACACATGCCAACTACCCAAGTTCATAATACATATTTATGCCAATTATCAAGTTTACAATTGCTTTTAGGTTCAAAGTCCCAATTCTACTTATGCCCAATCATAAACCTAATCTTTTGATTTAATTTACATAGGCCCGAACTCGTGATTTGATTTACATGCTAATTCATTATGCCCACTTCATGCCAATTTAATTATGCCAATGGCCAAACTTGCAAATTTCAGTTATATTAACAATACCCCAAATTTCCAATTTCATGTTATGCCATCAATTTTACCAAACATATATATCCAATATAGACAACATTCCCATATTTCCCCATATTCAATCGTACGCAAATCGCGGTTTAGGCCTAGGTCCGAAATTGACCTAGGTTCATCGAAAGAAAATAAATAGGGGAAGGTAGAATTTGTATAACAATCAGCATAGAGAGAAAACTGGCATAAAAACATCATCTCTGGCATAAAAGATAGATCTTGATAATAATATCAATATGAATCAAGAAAAACTGATTTACAACAGGCTGAATAGATCATAAGCTTGACATGAGAACGAACATCGAAAAGTCCCGAAACTCAAGATTCAAGAAGCAACAGAAATAGATCTGAATCAATAAACATACTTAAATCCAATTCCACTTTATTCCATGGCCATATTATAATTAAATGTTTAAATCTAAAAACAACTAGAACTTAAAGAGCATAGCTAATGAATTAAGAACTGAATTTATTGTAGAATGTTGCAATGACGTTGTTGATTTATTGTCTTGAATCATTGTAGAAGCCTTAATCTTCGAATTGGATTGTGTATGAAGGCTTAGGAAATTGATTAGAGACGGCGGCCATGATCAAGAGGGACCTCAACAACATTTTGGTGTAAGAATGATTTGTTGTGAATTAGGTTAGGTCTAAGGGTGTTTTTATAGGTGTAGCAACTAGTTTAGGCCCTTAGATTAACCCTAGAATCAATCCGGACCATCAAAACACGTCTCAGGCTTCAAAAATGAATTCTGGGTCAAAACGGGCCGACCAGTTCGACCTGTAAGGGGGGGGGGGGGGAGGTCAACCACATGGTCGGCCTGGGGGGTAGGTCGACCCTAAGATCAACCACATGGTCGACCTGGCCCCCAGGTCGACCCCCAAGTCGACCTTCCTGGTCCTGTGCTGCCTAAAATCTGCTGAATTTTCTACATGCCATAACTTCTTCATCCGGACTCCGATTTTCGAAAACTCGGACTCTATTTCATGTAAAATTTCAAGGCGAACGCAATGGCCTAACCCGTTTCCCTTGATTTTTATTTTAAAAATTAATTATACCCTGATTTCTAGTTTCAACATGCTATTGAAATTCGGGTTGTTACATTCTCCCCTCCTTAAAGGATTTCGTCCCCGAAATCTTCAAGTTAAGAAGAATGTGTCCTACCATCCAATCATCCATCTACTCAATCATCAATCACAGGCATCCATTGTCCTTAAGAGATTTCTAATGCTGTATGAACATATGCAGAAAGTGTGTGTATATGTTCCTTATCTAATGCAAATGATCAGGCCTGATTGATCTCTTTAATGCAAAATATGTTTTAGTGCCATGAGTCCAACATGTATGCGAATAGTCCTAGCCACATAAACACTATATGTGTGCACGAACATCCATCCATATGCAACATCCACATGATAACACATTTAATTTCATCCATAAACAAGTATAAACACTCATGCATATGCAATATGAAAGGTTACAGAGCCGATCTAGTGTCTAAGGTGTGTGTATATGCATCCACGAGCAACCACTAGCAACCGCTTGCAACCACTTGCAACCACTTGCAACCATCAATCATAACATGTCTCAAACACATGTTTACACCCAATTGTTCCTACCTAAAGATATAGTCGAATGATAAAAGAAAGTAAAAACTTTGTGCCCATTAGGCAATGTCAAAACTGGAAATCTATGTCACATATATACTGATTAGGAGAAGAACTCCCTAAGCACCAGCCCCGAAGACCGAAATCAATATCAGACTGATACCCAAAGAATTAACCAACCAATATATATGTTTCTAGGAAACTAAGCATGATGGACTCCTTTTTGGTCATAAGAAATCCCTTCCTAAAACCAACCCATATCCTATAAAACCCAAAAAGTTTAGTCAACCCAAAGGACACCCTCAAGCCCCAACATGTATTACTAACAGATGAGTCATACTCCCTATGGGGTTCGCAGCAGAAATAGGATGGAGAATAGGACCGAGAGGATATGCTTAAAAGTTAGCATGCAAATAAGCTCTATGGGAAAAAAGGGATCAAGGATATACTCTTAAAAAGAGATATGATGCGCGTATCTAGTCTTCAATCTTCTGAGTCGCATTTCCTTGAGCTTAACTCCATTGTGCCTTGACCTTCTTTAACTTCACAATTTCGTAGCTTCTTAATTCTTATTTCCAAAATATGAGTTGAAACTCATTTCATTGTCGCCTCTCGTTTCACTTTCACTTATTCTCTTTCTAGTATACCCGATTCAAACGTAACTGCGTACTCATGGTTTCATGCAAGCTCTCCAAAATTCACTAGTGAATCCTGGATCTCGTTTACTTGCTAGAAGGTATTCCACATAAATGAATTATCTCTTGAAAATAAACAAATGCCAACCATGTTGCCAAGTGTACTTACTAAGGTGATTTTCTATAATTCATGCATAAATGAACCATTCGCCATAGTGGCGAACATTACTCGAGCGGACCAATAAATGTGTCAAGAGATTCTAGGTAACTAAGCATGGCAGAACCCTAAGGGTTACACTAGACTTCGAGGGTATTACCAGGGCAAGTCAAGAGTCTAACTACCCTCTTTTCATATTCGAGAATGGTATCATTTCTGGACAACCACTCCATCCCTAGAATCAACCCATAGCCCAAAAACGTAAGCATTACTGCTAAACTCAACACTTAGCATAGACATTCTCAAATCCAAGCAAGTCATGAATAAATGAGCCGAATCCCCAACAGGATTTGAGACAAAATGGGATCCTCTACTACGCTAGTACTAAGGTGCAGAGACTTAACTATCGAAGCAGAATTAAAAAGGATGCGATGTACAAAAACAAAATTCCCATAGTATGATAGAAAAGAAAAGCTAAACTTTTAACGGAAACGTTACCACCTCTTCTTAGGTACGCTAGTAGTGAGAGCATACAATTGCCCTCTCGACGATCTTGTCCTTTGCCCTTGTCCTTGTCCTCTAATACTTAACTACATGTCCCTTTTTACCATACTAAAGATACTCTCTCTTGTCATGGGTTTTATTATTCTTTCACTTTGGCCTCTTTCCTTTCACCTTTTCCTCCTTCGTGGATTAAGCCATATCAAGAAGTTTCTCATCTTTAGGCTTGTGTTCTTTTATCCTTGTTCTTGCTATCCTTGTATAGCTTGTTGACAAGCTTCTCGAAAGCTACCTCCGTCGCACGACAACCCTACAAAGCTTGAAATAAGATTAGTCGCAAGTAAAACTATTGTGGCTACAGATGGAGGTTGGGCACTCTTTTGCCCTCCGACACACACCTACAAGACTATGGTGAAAAGAGAGGAAGAAGAGATTCAAAGAGAGAATCAAAAGATAGTGCATATGGCTTTGGGGAATATGCCTTTCGTAAAACAAAACTTTTCTTAGAAAAATGCTTCTTTGTAAATGTTTTGAAAATAATTTCAGAAGGTTTTTAAAAGCTTTTTCCTAGTCTGGTAACCTTCTGCTCTGATACCAAATGTAACACCCCACATCCGTTAAGGTCACTCACAAAGGGGATGCCTTAACTTCAATGGAGCATTATGGGTACTGGAATAGAAATATTACAAGACAAACATATATAAAACAGCGGAAAGTAAAGTAGAAGTACTTCAAATCATTTATTAAATATAATTGTTTACAATAAAAGCCCATCAGCTTCCAATACCTGATTACATAACTAAAATATCTGTCTTGCTCAAAAACAAAGAAGCATAAAAATAAATAGTGATATTCCCCAATAAAGCAAAGCAAGCCATAGCCAAGAGAAATCCAAGCCGTACATGAAAGAGCCTTGGATCTTGGTAAGATCCGAACTAAGCTGTATTCCCACCCTGCGAACCTTGGGGGGGGGGGGGGGGGGAACGGAAGAAAGAGAGGCGAAACAAAACGGGTCAGTCATAAAGACTGAGTAAGTCCTAGTGACTTTCAGCATAAAAACAGGTAAAGATAACATGGCATGAATAAACTGAAAATAAACATAAGTATGATGACAAGATAAGCTACAAGCACGATGAATCAAGTATAACATCCCATAATTCCTATCAAGAGTAGCATCCAAGGTTCCTACCAAGTATCGCATCGCAAGGTTTCTATCAAGTATAACATCGCAAGATTTCTAAGTTGCTCTGCACCACCTGACTAGCATCTCACAAGTTCCTTACATGGAATGTTTCGTATTCCTACTAGTGTTCCAACTAGTAGCCTGTGTTATATACTAAGGTGATCTCAACCCGTGCCAAGTGTTGACTATAAAATGATCCCTTGCCCAATGTCATGAAATGACCCATTACTTGGTCCCACGAAATGATCTATTAATCGATCGGCTCCCTACAAGTCCTAGCTCGTTCATGTGTCTATGTCATACGGCCCTATCACGAATGTAGTTACCTGTGGTAGGTCCACCATAGGGTGTATCAAGCCCTAGGGTGCCAACCACCGACACGAATCAAGCACGCACAGTGTAAACCTACTAGTGCCCAATGCCTGCTTTTTCAACTCCGGACTACGTGCACGACCATAGTCCGCCTGAACCTACAATGGCGCACCAACTCAGCCGTCGTTCTGGTCGCTTACAATCAGCCCAGTAATCGTGCTCCACCCTGCCTAGTTCCAGGGTACCGTGATACATCTAGTGGGTTACTGCTGAAAAGGACCGCGTAACTAGGGTTTCCGTCCACTAGGTTAAGTGTTGTCATTTAAATTCGAGACTTAACCCCATCGGTCTAGTATGTCAAGTTGGTTAAGTGTTGTCATTCAAGTTCGTGACTTAACCCGCCTACGTGTCATGTCAAATTGGCTAAGTGTTGTCGTTCAAGTTCATGACTTAGCCCTACGAATCATGTGTCAAGTTGGTTAAGTATATTCAAGCGGTTCATGACTCAACCCTATCAAATCATCGTGTCAAATTGGTTAAGTATATTCAAGCGGTTCATGACTTAACCCTATCAAATCATCGTGTCAAATTAGTTAAGTATATTCAAGCGGTTCATGACTTAACCCTATCAAATCATCGTGTCACATTGGTTAAGCCTACATTTATAAGTTTTACATGTTCTTAACTCATACCGGTTAGGTCCATATTTACATGTCAAATTTCCATGTCATCCCACCTAACCCTCTAACCATATCCACGTCTTATTATGGTTAGTATTCCTTAATTCATTCATTATGACGAACGAATCATGACCTCTCACATTAGACCGTGCATTTTGTGGCCACTGGATTTGCCGGGCGGTTACGGGCAGATTTACACCACAAACTGGGTCTAACCTCGTGTCATAAACCGTTACGCCTACAATTTGGCCTTCGACCTCTCACATTAGACTGACACTTTGTGGCTACTGGATTTGCCGGGCGGTTCCGGGCAGATTTACACCACAAACTGAGTCTAACCTCGTGTCAAAGGTTCATTAATGGTCGTATTCCACCCAAAACCCCAATATAAGTTCATGTGTTTAACATATAGAAATGTTCATGTTCGTGTTCAAGTCAATTATCCAATATACAGTCATTTTCATCTTTCAAATTCCCAACTTTACATATTAATAAACATATGCCCAAGTTCCAAATTACATGCCAATTTATATATATATATATACCCAATTCTAGCCAGTTTACATATGTCCAATTCTTGCCTATTTACATGTATGCCAAGTTTATTCCATTTTACCCATATCAAGTTCTAGCCAAGATTACATGTATCAAGTTTCATGTCCAAATAAACCCAAATCATGATTCATGATGTAGTTATCCCAAACTATAATCTTTTTATTACAACACACGCCAACTACCCAAGTTCATAATACATATTTATGCCAATTATCAAGTTTACAATTGCTTTTAGGTTCAAAGTCCCAATTCTACTTATGCCCAATCATAAACCTAATCTTTTGATTTAATTTACATAGGCCCGAACTCGTGATTTGATTTACATGCTAATTCAATATGCCCACTTCATGCCAATTTAATTATGCCAATGGCCAAACTTGTAAATTTCAATTATATTAACAATACCCCAAATTTCTAATTTCATGTTATGCCATCAATTTTACCAAACATATATATCCAATATAGACAACATTCCCATATTTCCCTGTATTCAATCGTACACAAATCGTGGTTTAGGCCTAGGTCCGAAATTGACCTAGGTTCATCGAAAGAAAATAAATAGGGGAAGGTAGAATTTGTATAACAATCAGCATAGAGAGAAAACTGGTGTAAAAACATCATCTCTGGCATAAAAGATAGATCTTGATAATAATATCAATATGAATCAAGAAAAACTGATTTACAACAGGCTGAATAGATCATAAGCTTGACATGAGAACGAACATGAAAAAGTCCCAAAACTCAAGATTCAAGAAGCAACAGAAATAGATCTGAATCAATAAACATACTTAAATCCAATTCCACTTTATTCCATGGCCATATTATAATTAAATGTTTAAATCTAAAAACAACTAGAACTTACAGAGCATGGCTAACGAATTAAGAACTGAATTTGTTGTAGAATGTTGCAGTGACGTTGTTGATTTATTGTCTTGAATTATTGTAGAAGCCTTAATCTTCGAATTGGATTGTGTATGAAAGCTTAGGAAATTGATTAGAGACGGCGGCCATGATCAAGAGGGACCTCAACAGCATTTTGGTGTAAGAATGATTTGTTGTGAATTAGGTTATGTCTAAGGGTGTTTTTATAGGTGTAGCAACTAGTTTAGGCCCTTAGATTAACCCTAGAATCAATCCGGACCATCAAAACACGTCTCAGGCTTCAAAAATGAGTTCTGGGTCAAAACAGGCCGACCAGGTCAACCTGTAAGGGGGATAGGTCGACCGCATGGTTGACCTAGGGGGTAAGTCGACCCTAAGGTCGACCACATGGTCGACCTGGCCCCTAGGTCGACCCCCAGGTCGACCTGCCTGGTCCTGTGCTGCCTAAAATCTGCTGAATCTTCTATAGGCCATAACTTCTTCATCTGGACTCCGATTTTCGAAAACTCGGACTCTATTTCATGTAAAATTTCAAGACAAACGCAATGACGTAACCCATTTCCCTTGATTCTTATTTTAAAAATTAATTATACCCTGATTTCTAGTTTCAACATGCTATTGAAATTCGGGTTGTTACACTTTTTCCATGTAAGTGTGTTAATTTTTTTGTTCTAACAAGAAAATTTTGAATTGTTTAAAATACAGTATATGCTTTTGAATCCTATCATGGAAATCAGTAATGAGTTGTATAATACACAAACCAGTGTTACTGGCATACTCACTGAACAAACTTGAAGGACCATTGAGGCTCTTAACTACTGGAGCTTTTTTATAAGCATAAACCGACATATTCATATTTTGAACTGTATACGTTGTGTACAAAAGTACCTTTCGTATCAAGGTATGCTGATACAAATCACGCTTGTTCAGAACGAGATTGAAGTTTGTTTGACCAAAAATTGGGCCTAACACCCAAATGCAGATCACAGATCACAGAATGCAGAAAAGAGTAAATAAAGAGGAGACACACAAGGTTTTTATAGTGGTTCGGCTGTAGATGTAGCATACGTCCACTTTATAATCTTATTGTTATACTGACGGATTACAAGAATCAGTTACATATAGACACACAATCCGTGTGTTAATTGTATTGAAAAGAGAAGAATTTGAGTATATGGAGGTGCAAAGTCCTTGCATTTCAGTAATGGTGGAAGCTATGAAGAGTTAGAGCCCAAAAGGATCCTTGAAAATGCCTTCAAATGGTGTATTTATAGCTGTTTCTTGAAGGCGGTTCATGGGACACATGGCATGCATCCCAAAAATCTCGAAATGTGGTGGAAAACGTCCAGACATCATCTCCAAATCGTCATGTGACATGTGTAATCAGATCCATGCAAGTTGGAGTGAAAATAGCCTTGAGAATAGGTCAGAACAAGCTGCGCAGGAGCAGGTGCGGGGATCGGATCGTGGTGGGGTACGTGGCACACGATCCAGGATAATAGGAGCAAGATGTGGCATGAGAATAGGTCAAAACAGGGAGCGTATCTGCAGGTCGGAAGTTCGGATCGCGATCATGGGGTCGGATCGTGGTCATGGGTCGGATCGTGATATGGCTATCACGAGCCGAGTCTGGTCGTGAGCGGCATAGTGAAGCTGGAGTGAAGTGCTGGCGATCGGGTCGGATCGTGAGATGTACCACGGACGGTTCGTGGTCTGAGGAGGGCGATCCGATGAGGGGCGATCCGATGAGGGATGATCCGAGGGTGCGTGATCCATACTTCGATCGTGTGCTGCTTCGTCGCTTTATCCAGGAAATTGCCAGATTACACCAGTTTACGGAAACGGGCATAACTTTCAAACCGTAAGTCCGATTGAGCCAAACCGAAGCTCAAACTGAAGCTAACTCAGAGATCTACAAAAGTTACAGAGCTTAGCTCTGTAATCGCTGTTTTCGGGCCCAAAAGAGGTCGTCTGATAGGAGTTTCGGGCCTGTTTATGTTGAGGATGTGATTTTGACCAAATCTCTCAATGTCTTCTGACGTTGTTTCCATCGCTCGAGCATGTTATCATTCAGGAATTCCATGTGTGACGGCTTTTGCCAAAAATTGTGTCAACAAAGTTGTTTAGGAATACAGGTTGTGTTAAATCCATCAATAGCATATTTGTAACTGTACATATTATTCCATCGGTTTCCAACGGCTTCAGATGACTTGTTTAAAATTCAATGAGCCATTGGAAACCGTTGGAAATACGGCGTTGGAAATTATGTAGTTCTAGTGGTGTTCCTTGTTTTCTTTTTAACTTTTCAGTAGAGAATTTCTGATTCTTTCTTGTGTTGCACACTCTTAACTGATGAGGTCTTGGTTTTCTTGATCAGTAGCAATGCGTTTAGATTTGCTTTCCTATAACTTGAATGATGGAACTAAAAACGCTAATATATCATTGATACACTATTTTCTTGATCGAATTTGCCGTCGGGCTTTGATGCTCTGACACCAAATAAGAAATGCCAAAGCTTTGATGTAGATGTTATGTAATGACGGTCGGAACAAAGCCCCACTTCCTTGCACGCATATGAGTTGACACACAACTCTCATATAACAAAAGGAATCTCTGTTGTTACGTGTCTACTAACTCATATTTGTACTCAACTTCTTTAGTTTATTCCGTGACGTGGGACTATTAATTCCAACCCGTCATTCCTACTTAACAAGATGCGAGGCAATAAGTAGATTGAATATGATTTGCGGTGTTTGAAAGAAGAAGAAAGACTTTATTTAAGGGGAGAAACATGGTACAATATAACGTTATTTATCTAATACAAAGCGTGAATGCAGCAACGGTTATTTATATACTGTGAAAACAAATAAAAAGAGGAATTATTATGATGGAGGAGGAGGAGGATACACAACAAATTTTGTTTACGTTTATAATTCAACTTTCATTTGCAACTCTCTTTCTTTTTTTCTCAGACTTATCCCCTCTCACTTTTTCTTACTCACTTTCTCTCTTTACTCTCTTTCACTCTTTCTCTTACAACACACAAAATGATCATATTTATATAGTGGTCTACATGACCTTATAATTCAATAGACACATTTTCATAAATAGACATAACACTTAACGAACTGACACATCATTAATTGACTTGAGCCTTTACCAATAAACATTACTTAGACACAAAGTTTAACATGACTTTTAACACATAAAAGACACATCACTAATTAACATGACACTTGACTCATTAAAGACACACGACTCTTCATTTTTTATCATTTCCCACTAACCTATTTAAAGTTCACCCAACATATACAAATATGCACAATTGGGCTGAAGGACCGCTTATTCAAAGTTCAACAAAAATAAAATACTGAAGCCTGCGTCCTTTGTATATTTGATTGAATGCGGTGGCTTGCCATTTCATTTTTCTTTAACTACCATTATACCTTTCATGTAAGTTAAGGATTACATGTATTTAGTGTAAAAATATTTAATTGAGGCATGCATAAAGTTTATATAATTTTTTTACTTCACTGTTTGATTCATGTGGAAATTTGTTTGCAAATAAGATAAATGCATGTATGCCTAACACTTTTTTCTTTCAAAAAATATATACAGCAAAGCTATAAGGCCGACTAATATGTGCGAAATTATGCCCGAAAGATATCCTGCGGTCATGCTCCAGTGGATAGTTTGAAATTCAGGTCTCCCCCGAATTACACCCTATACCCGCACTTATTTTTTTGTTCTAACAAGAAATTTTTGAATTGTTTAAAATACAGTATATGCTTTTGAATCCTATCATGTAAATCAGTAAAGAGTTATATAATACACAAACCGGTGTTACTAACATAATCACTGAACAAACTTGAAGGACCATTGAGGCTCTTATCTACTGGAGCTTTTTTATAAGCATAAACCGACATTTTCATATTTTGAATCGTATATGTTGTGTACAAATTACCTTTCGTATCAAGGTATGCTGATACAAATCACGCTTGTTCAGAACGAGATCGAAGTTGTTTAGGAGTACAGGTTGCGCTAAATCCATCAACAGCATTTTTGTAATTGTATATAATTTCAAGCTCATTGTATTTTTCGCTGTCAGTGTTAATGTAGGAAGATAGAAATGTTAAAGTAGAAAACGCCATTGGGAGCAATCAACAAAAGATGTGGGCATGGCAAAATTCGAAATGTGTATGTATGTAGATTGAGTATAGAAGGAAGAAAGAGAAGTTGCAATTGTGAAAAAGGATAATTAGTAGAAGCATTAAGATAAGGTAAGAAGTCATGTTTTAAATATCGTACATGGAGACAGATTAATAATTTGTTACTGTGGCTATAACGTATGTATTCAGATAAAAATGATAATGTGTATGGGCATGAGATGTTGAATATAATTGGGTTACATGCTGTAAAATTTTAAAGAGAACGGTCATAAAGCACCTTTAAAACAACATCTTCTACAGTTTTTTTTTTTTTTTTTTAATTTTTTTTAATTTTTTTATGGACTTTGATTCATAAATGGCTAAATATCTAAATACCACAGAAATATGGAAGACCAAACGCATGACCATAGATCAACTAGATATATGACTCAGTTGAATTAGCATTTGATATTGCACTGTGTCATTTTCCATCGTTTTAGCTGTAATTATCCACAAACAGAGAAGAGATCAAGCCTATTAATTCTGGTTAGCTTCTATATTTTGAATTGCAAGAGAGCTTTCAATTTATGAGACGGGACGACTGAGATGTTTAAAACTGTAGCCTGTAGGACCACTGGAAATGTTCCACACAAATAAAGTTTCGGCAGTTCGCAGTAGTTTTTAGTATCAATGGCTTACCATTGATGACGCTCTTTTGGGTTTTGCCTTAGCTCAATGATCGTTACGTTTTTTGAACACATCTCCATCCTAGTAACGGGTTCTACTACTCTAACTGAAACATCTTTAACAAAATGATTAGTACAGTCTTTGGGGTTAATTTCACTGATCAACAGAACTCATTTTCACTAGGCAGAAAGTGATGCAGATGTATTCTCCTGTACGTCTGGGTTCGTTTCACAATGGCATGCATGTATCTTTCAAATTGCTTATGCTGGGTTCTAGAATAGCTCACTAAGCTGGGTATAGAACTTCCTATTTTCTTTGAAAGAATGAGTATCCTCAGATTATATCCATTCATTCAGGTTTTATCATTATTTGTAAAAAAAAAAAAATCATTACGTCCACATGCAATGATGCAATTAGAAACCTTGTTGAAAAATGAAATCTTGAACAAGCCAGAGAGGCCCGGCTTGCCTATAGCCATAAAAGAGGGATAAGGTTTGATAAGATAAACAACATATACACGCTGTTCAACTAGAACTTTGTCATGCATTGCAGTTTAAGCAGGATGTGGTGGTATTCCAGAGATTTTCCTACTTGGCGAAATACGAGAAGCACGAGAAGAGATCTAGAGCCTATTAATTCTAGTTAGCTGTAGTTATCCACAAACAGAGAAGAGATCTAGCCTATTAATTCTAGTTATTTTGAACTGCAAGAGCTTTCAATCTATGGGACGGGGAGGACTGAGATGCTTAAAGCTGTTTACATAGGAGATAGGACCACTGGAAATTTTCTCCACAAACAAAGTTTTAGGCAGCACGCAGTCATTTTTAGTTTCCATGACTTACTATTCGTGCTCTTTTGGGTTTTGCCTTAGCTCAATGATCGTTACGTTTTTTTGAACACATCTCTATCCTAGTAACGGGTTCTACTACTCGCATTCTAACTAAAACATCGTTAACAAAATGATCAGTACAGTCTTTAGGGTTAAATTCACTGGTAAACAGAACTCTTTTTCACTAGGCAGAAAGTGATACAGATGCATTCTTCTGTTCGTCTGAGTTTGTTTCACAATGGGATGCATGTTTCTTTCAAATTGCTTATGCGCTGGGTTCTGTAATAAGCTGGGCATAAAATTTCCCATTTTCTTTGAAAGAACGATAATCCTCAGATTGTATTCATTCATTCAGGTGTCATCATTATTGGTAATAAAATCATTGCAGCGACATGCAATGACGCAATTGGAAACCTGCTTGAAAATGAAACCCTGAACAAGTCAAGGAGGCCTTGCCTGTAGCCGTAAAAGAACGATAATGTTTGGTAAGATAAATAACACATATACATACACGCCGTTCAACCAGAGCTATGCATGGCACCTTACCTAAGGTAAGCAAATACGGTACGTGCATCACCATGTACACAATAGCAAGACTATTGCAGTTTAAGTACTAGGATGTGGTGGTATTCCATAGATTTTCCTACTAGGCGAAATATGAGAAGCACGAGAATACAATTCTTGCAACCTAACAAGCCCCTTTGTTTCTATATAACCACGGTCCCCTCTGCCCAGCTCTCATGCAAAACAAGCACTAAATAACAAGGGAGAAAAACCAATTTTCAGGCTTGGATTTATGTAGCAAGCATGATTCTGACACCTTGCCTAACATAGCAACGTCTTGATACTTCCTTAAACGCATATCACTCATTTTATTATATTCCCTAGGTACCAAATCCTAGTAGTACACCTACTGATCCCTAATTTGCCCCACTTTTGAGCAATACATTACAATTTAATCTACACATATTGATCTACTAGGTCTTCAGTACATGCTACTGAAAACATGCCAAGCTCATGAACTTTAGTACCCACATGCCACCGAAAACAAACCCGATTTTTTTAGTTTCAATGGTCTAGATTTTAAATATAGAAAATATATAGAATACATATTTGGATAAGACTCATAAATTACCATTTCCTGAATCTACAACTCAATATTCTCAACCACTTGATTTAATTACAACTGATTTATGACGTCCTGCCCCAGTTAACACTGACTTTGGATACAAATATCATGTATCCTTTTTTGATGCATTCAGTAGATATACACAGATATATCCACTGAAGGAAAAATCTGACACTTAAATGTTGTGTTACATTTTATTAAAATGGCTGAAAATCAGTTCAGTAGAACTGTAAAAATCTTTCATTTTGATGGTGGAACTGAGTTTAAACCACTCAACAGATTTTTTTCATGATAAAGGTATAATACATAGAATCACATATTCCTATACTTCTTAGCAAAATGGATTAGCTGAAAGAAAACATAGACACATAGTTGAAACAGGGTTAACATTGCTTGCTCAAGCTTCTTTACCATTGAAGTTTTGGGCTGACGCTTTCAATTCATCCGTTTTTTCAAATAAACAGAATACAAACCAAAACTTTAAATGGTGTAACCCCATTAGAAAAATTGTACAATGTTAAACTTGATTACAAAAGTCTCAAAACTTTTGGATGTCTATGATATCCTCATCTAAGGCCATACAATACAAATAAACTTGATTTTAGATCAAAACCATGCACTTTTATTGGGTATTGTACAAACCAAAAGGGATACAAATGTATTGACACAAATGGTAAGATCTTTGTTAGCAGACATGCTGTGTTTGATGAAAAAGTTTTCCCTTACAAAGACCAGGAAATAAATACCACTATGAAAGACTACAATCAAAAGGTGGCTATACCTGAACTTCCAACACTTATAGATGTTTAGGAGGAGACATGTGTTACCAAGGCTATTGGAAATCAAATGAATAGCCAATGTAGCACTGATTATTCACCTGAAAGATCAACCAGCCACACTATTCAGCCACTTGATTGAAATGAAAGCAACAGCAGAATGTTAGATACAAATCAGAATATTCAAGAGACAAATGACAATGATGCAGACAATTCAAATGATAGACTGCTCAAGCTGATCAAAGTGTATTACTAGTCAATCCTCCTCATGTTCAGTCTGGTCATCATATGACAACAAGGGCAAAAAGTGGCATTTTCAAACTAAAAACATATACTGCAATTATTAATACTGATGAACCAGAGAATTTTAATCAAGCATGAAAGCTTCAATGAAAGAAGAGTACAATGCTCTTATCAAAAACAATACTTGGGAGCTGGTGTGTCCACTAGATAATAAGAACATAATAGGCTGCAGATGGACTTATAAATTGAAGAAAAATCCTTGTGGCACTATCAACGAATATAAAGCCAGACTTGTGGCAAAAGGTTTCACTCAAGAATATTGATTCGATTACAGTGAAATATTTTCCCCTGTGGTCAAACCAACTACAATCAGATTAATTTCACCATTGCCTTAAACAATAGGTGGAATATTAATCATACAGATGTAAATAATGCATTTTTGAATGGTTTACTATAGGAAGAAATATATATGCAACAACCAACAGGGTTCATTCAAGACTCAAAACAAGTTTGCAAGCTAAAGAAAGCAATGTATGGTCTCAAGCAAGCTCCTAGAGTTTAGTTTGAAAGCAATGTATGGTCTCAACAGGGTTCTTCACTTTTCATTAAAATTAATAGTTCATCTACTATATATGTACTTATGTATGTCAGTGATTTAATTATTACAGGGAGCAATGATGAAGAAGTGAACTGTGTACCTAGATGAACAATTCTCTATTAAAGATCTGGGAGAAGTATCATACTTTCTTGGTTGGTCTCGAAGTAAAAAGAACATCAGTTTTTGAAATACATCTCTGTTAGAGAAAGTATATTTCAGAATTACTGACGAAGACCAAAATGAATGAGGCCAAGCCACAAGCAACACCAATGATATCAAATCAACTTTGCAGCAAAAACAGGGGAGAAGCTATAAACAACATAGCTTCATTCTTGGTTACCATTACAATAATGGCATTGAGAAATCTCATCCATATGGCCTTCCAACCTGCATGATTAATCTTGGAACCTTCGTAAGAAGCTTCTTTCGTGTTGCTGGGTTTATGGGAATGGATCAATTATTCCTTAATCGGAGTCATCCATAATTCTGGTTCTTCAGTTGCTTCCACAATCCAGTCCACATTAGTTTATTCGATACTCGCGTTACTTATAACTTCCATCGGCACTATACCTAAGAGTTAAGCTTCTTCAGAACGTCTGTACTTGGAAAACGAATCAGCCTTCAAGTCCTCGTTCCGTGGAATATGGGTGATAGCATAGTATTTGAAGTCATTTCTAAGCTCCTAAGTTTTGGATAAGTACGGTGCTAGGTTTCCTCCTAACACGTAGAACTCCCTTTAAACCTAAAAATAATGAGTTACGAGTTACTTGCGGAGTCCGGATGCTCATCTCCTTCTCTATCTTCAATCCAACAATAATAGCCTTATATTCTGCCTCGTTGTTGGTGGCTAGGAGGTCCAACCTCAAAGTATAGTACACTGAATATCTTGAACATCTCAGCCAGATTGTCCATGTTATTTATAGCCAATCAGGACTTAACCAACTTATCACCCACGTACACCTCCATTATTTTGATATTTTCGATTTAAACATCATATTGACAACCCATTGATAGGTTTTCCTGGCGTTCTTTAGTCCAACAATATTACCTGATAGCAGTACAATCTCAAATTATGATAAAGCTCGTATTTTCTTATATGGGTTCATGCATTATGATATGGTTTTATTGAGAATACGCATACATGAATGACTGCAATTCATGTCTTGCCATTCCATTAATGAATTTATTAATTCAAGGCAATGGAAAGCTATCTTTGGGGTAGGCCATGTTGAGATCGGAGAAATCAATGCAAAATCGCCATTTTCATTTGATTTGTTAACATGCACGAGGTTGGAGACCCAGTTTTGGTACATTGACTCTCTGATGAGGTTTTTTCCATTAACCCGTTGACTCTTCTTTTAGGAAAATCGACCGTTCTAGGCCATGAGCACGTCTCTTTTGCTTGACTTGAGTGTAGCGGAGAGATTTATGTTTAATGCATAACTCGCTACCTTTGGTGAGATTCCGTACATGTCGGTCTGACTATACGCAAACACATTCAGACTAGATTTGAGAAAGGAATTTCACATCCCTTTGCGTCTTTAGACTGAGATGAGACTCGATGTTCAACACTCGCATTGGTTCCTTTGGATCTACCAAAACAAGTGCCATAATTTCAGTCGGTGCTTCCCGATCGTCCCCTGCATTCTGATCCCTAAGATACATAGCCTTGCGAGCATGGCTATGTTCCCTAATTTAGGGGTTCTTCATTAATTGCAATAAGCTGAGCTCTTGAATGTGGAAAAATTCCTCCATGCTCTTACCTTTCTCTTTGCTACTTTCATCTCAGCGATGAAAGTATTCACGAGCAACACTTTGATCTCCTTTAACCTAATTGACTTCATCCTCTGTGGGAAACTTCATAACTAAGCACCAAGGCGCTAAAGCGATTTTGAAATCTATGAGAGCAGGTTGTCCTAGAAAGGCATTATATGAAGACATCTAATCGACTACTGCAAACATTTGATTAAGACCACCTTTCTATCTCCTTCTCCGAGCTCGACAATTAAATCAATCATCCCGATGGGTTGCTTTGGTTCACTTGTAAACCCCTAAATTTTCAATAGACATGCAAACACATCTTTCATAGGCAGTTCCATTTGATCTAATGTTCTCCGGAGCATAATATTCATGGATGCCTCACTGTCGACAAGTACTCTCTTCAAAGTTGCCGATCTAATCCTTACTGTTACAACCATAAAATCAAGCGTTGGAGTTTCTATTCCTAATGAATCTGTTATCTCTAAAACAGTATCATCATTGAACGTCTTTTATTGCTTTTTGTGGCTTTCATTCTCCACCATTAGACAATGTTCCACTTTTGGAGCATGTTTCAAAGCGCTCGCATACCTTTCCATCTCACCCTAACTTTTTTGAGCCGGGTTTGGGCTATCATATATGATATTAATAACAAGTTTTCCATTGTTTTGTCCGTCAACCCAATTACTTGGTCTCAGTTTATTTGTTGGAATCAGTTGTCCATGTGCCATTGATGATTGTTCTGTTCCTGGTGGATTCTTGACATACTATTATAGCTTGTTTTGCTTAATGAGATCTTCAATAAGGTTCTTCAAATGGTGACACTCATTGGTGTTGTGCCAGATTCATAATGGAGACGACAATATCTTTCGGATTGCGTATGCTTTTCTATTACTTTCTGGGGTTATGGCTACGGGGAACATTCTTCCTTTTTCATAGCCAAGAAAATGTTCTCTGGAGTATATATTAGAGGATTGAACTCTTTCGAATGGAAAAATTTGCCATTCTTACTATCTTTCTTACCCATTCCATTATTCTTATTTATCCTTCTAATTCTCCTTGACTTACCTACATTATTTTAGGCCTATACATCCTTCCTGGGCACACTAACCCCTTGATTCTGAACATCACCAGCGACACCACTAGCCATAGTCTCAGCATCTTCTAGCCTTATAAAATTTCCAACTTCTTATAAAACTTTTCCATTACATAGGGTTCTTACATTCTGACCCTCTTTCCGATATCAATATCATTGTTGATGGCATGCAACAATTCCACCTTACTTCTATGTTTTTTTGACATATACGATTTAGCCATTATGGAAGCCTACATCCATTTAAATATATTTATTGCTTGATTTTCCGTGTTAAATTATAATGTTTTGAATATGTTGACGCCAAAAATTGGTCGTCAACGCTTGCGATTTTCACATGAGTTAAAACAAACGTCCAGCAGGTGGAATGTAAGTAAGTAACAATGAAACGTAAAGGGAGAAGCGCAAGTAAATGATCACACATAGTTTATAGTGGTTCGGCTCGTCTGAGGCTACGTCCACTTTGGATGGTTTTGATTAATAGTATGCTTTTGGTACATGTTACAACATTGGACTGGAATAATTCCGTGTATACATGAGTTTTGATGATTTCCGATACATAAATTAGTGATTTATGAGTGCTATGCTTGGTGGAAGAGGAAGTCCCTTTTTCGTGATCCGAATGTTTGGGAGTGGAACGAGGAAGCTTCGAGTGTCCGAGAATGCTAAGCTTAATTGAGTATGGATGACCTGGTTATGGAGCTTTCATGTTCAAGCATGGTCATAGGGGCAAGGAGGTCGAAAAATGGTTTCTTTATCTTCTTCGTAGATGCCAAATCAGTTCAAAATTGTCTAATATCCAAAAGTGTGGTCAAGTGTCCAAGAGCATGTTCATATATCCAATAATATGCTTCTTCTTCAATGTTTGGATGATGGAAGGTGTTATGAGGCTTTGGGAAGGCTAATTCCTTCTTATCAGAGCTTGGAGGTGAGAAAAAACCAACCCTTTTCATGTTCGAAATGAGGGAGTATTTATCGGAGTGGGTTGGAGTGGAGTAGGTGATAAAGGAAGAGCATCAAGCAATTTTCGTATCCATTGTGTCTAGGGCGATTTCGCATCCCAGTGGACCGGATATGAATTTTTATCCCTTGGATGGGGATACAATTTCGTATCTTCTGGATCGGAATACAATTTCGTATCCCGCATTTAGGACTCGAAACCACCACTGACGGGGTGGCCAAGATGCGAATTCGCATCCCATATAGGATGTGCAGCCGCATCCCTTAAGGAGGAATCAGGATGTGAATTCGCACCCCAAAAGCGAGATGTGAATTCACACCTCGCGATGGGATACGAATCTGTATTCCATGAGGGATACAGACTTGTATCCCATATGGGGATGCGATATTCGTGTTGTTGTGGGCCTCGAGGAGCTGTGATGTTGGGGATGGGGTCTGATCCAAGATCACTGGTTCGTTGTCGAGTAGCTTGGCCAAGCCAGATCAAATATCTTTTCTTTTGTTCGGACTTGGGCTCTTGATGTCTCGGCTACACTTCTGGGTTGTTGCTCCACATGATGGGCCGAGTTGGGTGGTGTTTGACTACTTTTAGGAACCGGTCCAAAAGGTCGGTTAACACTTTCCCTTTAAAGGATGTCCTATGAAAGCATGATGTGCTTTGAGAAGAGCCAAATATTTTGTTGATTAGATAAATCTTCGGGTCACTGGTCAGGGCCTCCTGTTGAATTCTGATTACAATACAGAGTTCCAGCTCTACTGAGGATTCTGATAATAATAAGGAGTTTAAGAGAACACTTATTTCTTGTAGACACAAGAAATTAAATGTATAACATTGACTCCCATTTAAGTCAAGATGTAAACGAGTTGTTGTCGACAGAGGCATCCGTACACACTCACACGCTTGCACATGGTTTTGTGCGATACAACTGAAATTTAAAATGAGCAGTATAATAGGTAAGTATGTTTTCGGCTTGTGATTGCACGATTTGGTTTTCGAGAACGACATCGAATCATGAACTCGATTGCTGGACATACATTTTCGAGTCATTTAAGTTCATGTACGTATGATTGGTTAGCAAATCGAATTGGTTTTGATGGTCATTGTTTCGAATACGCACATGCGTAGTCGTAGTTGGAGTCGTGAATTTCTCGAAGTTGGGAAACCCATTTTCGGTTCTTCCTCTTTTACTTTTTTTTGAACGGGATACGAAATTATCGCATCCTAGGGGATGCATATTTTCACATCCAGGTGGGATGCTAATTCGCATCCCGCGCTATGCGGATCCTTTGCTCTCCCAGACCCCCTTCTTCCCTATATAAAAGACTGGATGCAAAATCCATCTCCCTCCACATGACATTTTATATTCTGAGAAATTCGAAAGCTCCGATCCCACAGCGAACAAAAATCGTGCGCTCCAACTCGACACAATCTTAGGTGGGCTCAAATCCTTATTGGTTTTTCTTTGACTTGAAAACGAGTTGTGACATTTTGTGATGATTCACCATGGCCATCGAATGGTGTTCGAGTCGAATGGAGGCGAATTGTCAAAGCTTTGAAAAGGGGGTGGTCTCTGGGGTGTAGATTATATTTCGCATCCCCAAATTTTCTAACTTACGAGGTGGTTCGAGGAGGAGAAAGGCACGCAGAAAAAACGCGAAGTGATGAAGGAGAGAAGACAAAGATATCTAACCTAGGACTCTACATCTCGAAAAGGGGGAGAGAGCCATGGTTTTTCGTATCCCCATAGAGGATACAGATTCTTTAGCCTGCAACCAGCTAGGGAGTCGAATTTTGTAAGGCCCTAGGATATGGATTTGTATCCTTAGGACTCAGCGACTTCGAGATATAGGTGGAATGGAGGAGTTTCGGGATTTGAAATGAAGAGAAGTTGCGGGATGTGAATCCCCTTGAGCCAAAGTGGGAGTTGCGGGTTGTGAATTTTTTTCAGCACATGGGATGCGAAATACTTCGGTCTTGGGGCTGTAGATTTCGCATCCCTAGGACTTAGCCGATTTCGGACTCCCTTGGCCGTATCGCATCCTGATATCCCTGATGAGAATACGAATCCCAGGGCATTCGTCGTTGGGTTCATACTATTTTCGCGATGTACGCGATTCAACCAAATTTGGGATTGAATGTATTGGCAAGTAAAGCCCTTACACCCAAACAAGGACTGATAATATGGATCTGACATAGGATTAGAGCATAAACTCAAACTAAAGACATATGACTGAACTATCGACCTTTGAGTTTTCCCGAGCCTAATCACGACGTAGTTGCGAATCGATGCGAGCTCGACGATATTGGTCGATGATGATGATGATTTCAGTTTTAGAAACTAGTGATCGCTGCCAGGTTCCCGGTTCTTTTATTATAATCGTATCAGGCTACTATCAACGCCTCACGACACTGCATGTTTCACGTTAGTTTACAACAACACGAGGGGTACAAGCTTTTCATTTGAGCTTCAATCAAATAATTGACGCTTACATAAATATGTCAGTCAACCGATTAACCGCAATTTCACACGAGTGAGAAATGTCAGTCAAATATCATCCCAAGCCCCGTGTGGGGTTTTCAACCAACAACAATCGATCTAAATCAATCACTGGTTAATAAATTTAACCAATTCTAATTCAATTCGAATTATTTTCCAAACTATTTAATTTTCACTGTTCAAATTATAAATGATTATTAATATCCAATTTCAACCACCACAATAATATTAAAATTATTCTAACATGTTAAATATTTCCAATTCACATTCAAATCATAACATACATAATCATTCATTCATCCATGGGTTTGCAAACAACTGTGAAGTGAGCTATCGGGCACCGTATAATAATTTATGACAAAAAAGCCTAACAAATAGTAATTTAGTGAGAGTTATCTCCCAATAGCTAAACCAAACACCACGACACTTCTTATGTAAGTTTTCGCCGTGCACTTGCCGTTATCGCTATCCGTAACCCGAAATCACCATTCTGGCTCTACTGACTACATATGACCTCCAATCTTCACCAAACTGGGTCACCAACACGGAAACGCCATTGCGCACAACTTTTCTGTAGGGCACTTCCTCCCGAAAATGCTCGGATTCACGAGAAATCGCCAAAAACAGCTCCAGGCCAACAAACTTCAGTCGCATTTTTAGACCAGCTCCGAAGACCAAATTCGATTTTAGTATATGCATTTCGTAGAGAAAGACGAGATCTACAACTTTTGTTTATGGGGCTATGACCACAAATGCACAGATAAGAAGTTATTGAGCAAAGAAGAAGAGAGTTGTATTTGCAAACGGGAATTTTTGGAAAAGAGGGGTTTTTGGCCAAGGTTGCTCCCACGGCCGAAGGGGTGGCTGCAGGCGGTGGGGCAGGTGGGTGGGGTGGTGGTAGGTCGGAGGGGAGGTGACTGCAGCGGTGGTGGGATACGGGGAGGAGGTTTGGTGGAGGAATGGTTTTCTTGGGTTTAGAGAAAAGGAGAGAGAAAGGAGGAAGGAGGAGAGGAGGTGGCGCCGGAGGGGAAGAAGAGGCGGTGGGTGGTTGGCGACGGTGGGGAGGAGGAGTGGAAGCGGCGGCAAGGGCTCGGGGGAGGAGTCCTTTATGAAGAAAAGAGAAAAAAGGAAGGAAAAGGAGAATGAAGGAGGAAAAAGAAGGAAAATGATTTAAGTAAAAAAAATCGTCTCTCTTTCTCTCCAATCGCTCACCTGCAAAAGATATAAAATTTCGGCACAAGATAATATACAGAATTATGAATCTAACGAATCAAGTTTCATCGAATTCCGATTTCGTTTGACCTTCCATTTAATTTCTCAATTATGCTCAAATTAGCTTCAAAAACGCGATTTTAGCGTACACTTTCTTCTTATATGCACGCACGTTAACTCCAAAAATTATGAAACTTTGAATTCTACCATTATTTGACAATACGAATCTAGAAGAAAAAAATTGAAATTGAATTCTGAGATCGTCTCAATAACGTTCCTTTTTAAATTGACTGTCAGTTTTGCCCAAAACTGGTTTGCCGCTCACGGCCACATACTAACTCCGTTTAGCGTGAAATTTGAAATCTAGCTATGACTTATTTGTATGAATCCAACAAAATTGGTTTCGCCGAATTTTGAGCTCTCTAGAAAGCTTTCACTTTATAAGGGCTAGGCGATGATTTTAAAAATCGAATTTTCAAAATTTTTAAATACAAGGCTTGTAAATCAATTTAATAATTTTACTGAGTTTGTTTTAAGTTAAATAAAATATAAAAACTAATTTTTAAAATTATTCTCAAATTTTATTTAGAAAAAATAACCAATTTATATTCCCATATTTCTTAAAATAGCTTAAATCAAAATTTTAAATTGGTTATGAAAATACAAGTTGTTACACTCGCTATAATGTTCACTAATTTAAGACTTTCGTCATTCACACATATCCCAATCCCATATAAGGTGAGATATAGTAAGAAATC
This sequence comes from Allium sativum, assembly GCA_030737875.1. Taxonomy (NCBI): domain Eukaryota; kingdom Viridiplantae; phylum Streptophyta; class Magnoliopsida; order Asparagales; family Amaryllidaceae; genus Allium; species Allium sativum. The sequence goes on along the minus strand of CM060918.1, from coordinate 156,651,313 downwards.
ACTTATGACTTATAAGATAGGTAGACAACTACTCGCCATTTAAGACCTTCCGACAATGAATCTCTATGCTACTACTAGCTGACCTTATTAGATATTTCCTGAGCCACTTAATACTTCGTGCAGGATAGGCAGACCTATGGTATCTCTGTAGCGGCCATTTAATACCATATCTCAAGGAAGACTCTAACCCAGTTACTTACTACCTAAAGGAAGCAGACCCTTCCATAGATTACTAATCCTGTACCCAATTAGCCAAATAATACTTTTTATTGGAAAAAGGCGAGTTTTCTGATCAATTAATACCTAATAAGGGCGGACCTATGATGCTACCCTTACTTCTTAAAAGAAAAGGTCAAATGCAATCAATTAGTACCCCAATAGACGGATACTAACTACTTGAGACCTTAATTCCAAAGTAAGCTATGACTTTAATTTGTCCTTTAGGTTTCTTCTTTTGGATGGGAGGAAAACCCTACAACTGTAAAGACCTCAACACCTGAAGTAAACCACTAAGAACATTTCACGACCTTGAAGATCCCGCTTCCTTGACCTCCTCGTGCACTGGGTTTCAAAACACCCACTTCCTGGAGTTTCCCCTTTTACTACTTCTTCTCATATCATTGCCCCTTCTTGTCCTATTACTATTCCCCTAGCAACTGTTGTTTGGTCTCCTCTTGAGGAATTATGGATTCAAGAAGATTCTCATGTGATATATAATCCTAAGTATGCAACATTTTATAAGTATGTGGATGATAGTAGATTAAGGGGACATTGTACTACCAGGTGGTGAACACGAATTGATTATTATATGTTCTTAGGAAGCTTGGTGATAGGAACAAATCTCTCTTAGCAGATGACACATGGGACATGAAATACTTATATTGCAAGGATTCTCCTGATTACATTCCTTCTCTAGTCACGATATTTGAGAAATTCTACCATGACAGTGGGTCGGTATCTTCAAATGTCGGCAGTGGACCCTCCTTTTCGAAGGAGGACTACTCTTGTTTTTTTACTTAGTAGTAGTAGAAGCACTCTACTTCTCCCATGCTTTATGTGTTTAGTGTTTTTGCACTTCAAACTAGATTTTGTTGTCGTATGCCTGTGGAGAACAACATCTTTCTTCTTCTCCTTCTACGAAACGATGACACAAACAACTTTAATAACCAGAATGCTATGCAAAAAAAAAAAAACGTTTCACACTACGATATTAATAATTGTTACGGGTTCCTATGATTGATAATCCCTCACATCAGTTGTATGTACATCCAACTACTGGAAAGAGCATACTTATGTCGAATAACTCTACTGACCTTGCATTATCAACCTACCAAGTCCAATTAAGTCCAATTCTTATATTAAATAGAAATATTATTCCTAGACTTAAACTAGAGAAAAAATGAAATTGATATTCCTATAAGATAAGATAATATTATTATGTGTTTTAAGGTGATTTATTGGACTGAATATTTATTATGGTAATTTCTACCCAAATTCCCGTTTATTATAACAAACATAACTGTTGTACACTACTAAAAACTGCAATGATCACATTTCCTAGGCTAATAGACATTAAAATAAAAGTCATTTATGTCAATCTCTTTTTATTTCATTATTCTTATTTATTGTAACTCCCATTTATTTCATCCGTTACTGTCTATTCTTTTAGTTCTCTATTATATATATATATATATATATATATATATGTGTGTGTGTGTGTGTGTGTGTGTGTGCGCGCACGCGCGTGCGTGTGCGTGCGTGTGTGCGTGTGTGTGTTTATGTTATATAAATTGCCCATAATTTTGGAGTTACAATATTAGATTCTCACTTATACTAATTGTAACCTTTTTGGATTCACTACCCTTTATTTCCATATTTATTGCCTATTTAAACCTAAGGCTACAATTGAAAATCCTTTATTTATTACAGGTAGCATTAATTAATACCCATAAGCAATTGTGGACATTTCAAATTCAAATATACAATTAACTTTTACCTAATATTAATAATAACTAACGTTAATTACAAGTTTCTGGACTGATATATATACACTTATCACATATATGGTTATTTTCAAATTTCTATATTTATTCATTTACAAATTTCTTAATTCTAGTTAATTTATATTCTAGTCCAAACTATTGACTAGAACAGTCCTTCTATTTTTTGACTTACTGAGGTTTGAAATCCTAATAAAAGGTCCTTTGTTATAATTTCTGTAAATTTGCCCGAACATCTAAAAAGCGAAATGTTGATATATTCAATATCACAAGGAATATGTAATATTTTATTTGGAATAGATAGCGTAAATTACGCATAAAACACGTGATTTACACATCTCTTCCTTTTTTTTTGTTTATTTGAGCATTCCTTATAATTTCAAATATGTTTTTTTTTGTAAATGGACAAAAGGACTAATTTACAAAAATTAAACAAAACCTACAACAACCCACACACAGATAGATTTAAAACTAAAATGGGAAATTTACATGATTATTGCAATTACACTCATTTTTACAAATCTAAAACAAAACAATAATGCAAATCTCAATAATACTTAGGGACTGGTTTTTAGATTTAAATGCAAGAATTAATTAGAAGACATAGAAAGAATTGTATTTTGGGTTAAAATGTTTTATAGGAAAGTCTAAAAATTAAAATTATCATATTTAGGCATATGAATTCATGTTATATTGACAAATCTGATATGATATTATAAACAATATTCGAATTTCCCATTCAGCTAAAGGCTTTTCCCCTGTTCTTTGATCTGGACTACAGCTTTTAGGCTTTTATTCTCAAATCCCTACAGATTTATACTACGTATAAAATGTGATATGTGTACATATTAAATTTTGATGATCTGAAAAGAATTGGAATATGGAAGGAAAATAAATAATAAAACTTAAGAATTTACTTTATGCGCAAGAACCAACCATTTCATGTAAATCTGGATTCATTATCTTCAATTGTTGTTGTTCAATTTGAAAACTATTTTATTTCATAAAGTTTGGAAGAGATTGGAGAAATGAAAATTACAGAGCTTAGCTGCTGCCTCGATAGAATTTTAAAAAGATAGGGGGTCTAGGCACTTGTTTATAGACGCCCAAATAACCCATAACCATTAGATTTAATTTTAATAAGATACATCCGTGTATATAAAAATATTTATAACCGTAAACCCTAGCCTCCACTGGAGCAGCGACCAGGAGGTCGCAAGTCGACCCCTAAGTCGACCACTAGATTATCCTGCCTCCAATGCAGTTGGTGATTTATGGTAAGATTAATTACCGCTTATCCTTCCAACTACTTCATGTCCGTATTTGTTTTTCATCCATAAATTTATCATACATACTTTTTTGCGAACTTTTAAACATGAAAGTTGACAAGAATTCCATTATGAATGCAATGGTGCAAGTTTCGTGGTCAACTTCCATCGTTTGCTCAAATTCCATTATTAAACCTAATTAAGTAACTAATTTAATTAACGTCAAATTTCGGTACAATATATTCTTTTCTCCTTAAAAAAATTTCACTCCAAAATTTTACCATTAACTATGTCATGGTACTAGTACGTAATCATCCAAAACTACACAACCAATTTGTATGCGATCAATTTTATAATAAAACATACGCATGTGCACAGTGTGTTAGGTTGAATCGGTCTAATCGTAACCATAATTTTATAAATCTAAACAATTTATAACTTGATCTATGCGATAATATAGTAAATCAAAAATAAAATTATACCATTTCCTCATTTATAATCCACGAATCTGAAGTAGCAGATGGAGATGGATCGAATCGCTAGTAAATCAAGCGTCGCGCCTCTATGAGTATCCATACACTACATATTTCATTTTGATTGTGTTACGAATAGAAAAGAAAAAGGGCTATAGTGCTAACTGCCATTAATTGGATTGAAAAGCACTCGGTAGGTTTTTTAATTTTCGATCTAATCTGAAATGGTTGTTCAAGCGGGTCATTTAAAAGGAACGATTTAATTATAAAACCAAACGTGTACCCTAAAATAAGGAAACCAACAGGTATACTATTTCAACACTAAATAAAATATCAACATATTTGATATTTTATTCATCCAATGAACGTTCTCCCTTTATTATGTTCTAAGTGTACGACTTTGTAGGTTATTATAACGTTGGCAATGATTTTAAATCGTATTTAAAATCATTAACAATAATTAGCATCTAGCAATATGTCACTGCTACCCAAGTAATAATAAGATCAACGATTCGGGACAATCTTTCTGTGACCGGTGTATCAATGTAATATAATCCTTTTAACCAATATATCCAGGATTAAATTCGAGGCATGGAATATATCACCCTATTTATAATTTAATCCTTTTACCTTGATCGATGAGTAAAATATATAAAACAAATCAGTATTTGAGCATGGCCACGTATTTCTTAGTCTCACTCAATCAAGAGGCCCATGGATATCACTACTAAAATAGATTGTACGATTAAATTCCATCTAGATCATTCATAATTTTCATTCGATTCGAGATGTATCCAATGATCACCTTTATTCTCTACTTGGTCAAAAGTAATTTTTATGATATCAAAATACAAATATCATCGAATAAAATTATAATGATTTCAGGTCTGAAGACCATTACATCACTGTCACTATGAGAATAACTTATGATACTGTTAATTATATTCCATGTAGTTTCTCATGTTGGGTCAGCCCTATACGCTATTCTCAATAATATTTATGTCTTGACATTAATATCATGTATATTAATGATCAATGAGATATGATCATTAGTCAGTCAACGTACTAGTATCAATGTTTTATTGTTCTCCTATATAAACAATAAAACTTGACGATGAACATTTAAGAATTATAATACTTAACATATTATATAATCTCAAGTTCAGGTCATTTACTTGAACTATATAAATCCGTATTATTATTCTAAGGACTTCTATTATGTTAATATTTATATTACAGAGTAAATATAATACAACCGAATATTTTTATTCCAAATAAAACAATAACATCAATAGGTTATTAATCACATCAAATGGATTGCCTCTAGGGCATAAACTCTAACAATCTCCCACTTGCACTAGAGTTAATCATTCATGTATCGTATACTCATGAAACTAGTGTGACTGCTAAAATTTTGCTGCAACATAATTAAAGTCAGTAGGTCTGCAACATTACAACCTTTTGCAACTTTGCAGATATGTTTATTTCCTCTGTAAAGAACTTCACATTAGAAATTATATTTCTTAAATATATGTTTGGATTGATAATGAGTTCAAGGTTTTAAGCCTAAGCAATAACCCCATTGTTATCACAATGTAAATCATTGGATCAATAATGAATTAAGTTCAATTATGAACTTCTTAACTCAAACATTTTCTTTCTCAGAATCAATGTCTATTTCTTGTATTAAAACTAACATTATTCACAATAATTAATGTGTTATCAATATACAACAATAGAATTATTGTGTTACTCCTACTCAATTTCTTATCTATACAAGATTCAATGGTGTTTTGTGGTTTCCGAGACATTTTGAATTATATTTCATTCCTATTAGTATCATAGAGACCGACTCTCTTTTAGAAGGATACCAATTCGAGCAATAAACATTTTATTCTCAGAGTTTTTATAGAAATAATATCCTTTTGCTTATTTTGGATAGTCCACAGAATAATTATCATATTTGGATCTAATCTTATTAGAGGCAAGACGTTTAACAAACATTTCATATTCTAAACCTTTATAACAGACACACTAGGACATTTCCTAGTTCATATCTTATATGGCGTTAGAATCATTTTAGTAGGATTACAATTAAATATAAATTGTTTTAAGGGGATAATCCAAAAATTTATTGATAGATCTGTATGACTCATCAGTGGTCGTACCATATTTTCTAAGGTGCGACTTCCGCTTTTAGACACACCATTCCAATATGGTGTTCTAGGTGGAGTGAGTTGTGAAACAAGTTCGCACTCATTTGGATATTCATTAAATTATTGGCTTAAATATTCTCTTGACCTGTTCAAATAGTACTTATTTTCTATCAAAATTGGTTTTGAACTTCATTTTTGAATTCTTTGCACTTTTCAAAGGATTTTGATTTGTGTTTCATAATACACACATATCTATATCTACTGACATCATCAGTAAATGTAATGAAGTAATTAAAGCCTACCTTTAGCTTATGTATTCATTGCTCCATATACATCATTATGTATAAGACCCAATACTTTCTAGCCCCATTCACTATGCCAAACGAATACATAATGATGTGTATTTGCAAATTGAACTTTCTAGCCCCATTCACTGTGCCAAATGAATACATCATTATTCATTGTTCCCCTTCTAATTTGCAAATATATATATTATATATATATATGCACATTCATATATATATATATAATAAATGCATACATGTATATTTATCGAACTAATATCAATCATTTATGACATTAAAATAAAGAGCATATCCAAAAATACAAAGATAAATTTGCAGTTATGATATATTTCTTCGTTCGGTACATTCAACTTTGACGACTGCGTATGTCTTGAGCTTTTAAATACATCAAAGCATACACTAGTAATATACATTTTAAAAAAAGTAGTTTGATCCATAACCACCTAACATTACACCTAAAATTACAAGACACTGCTCTATTACCATCCAAAGAAATTGCTTTGTGACTTGGGATCTTGCTTTTAAAAGAACAGCAAATACAGTAACTCTTTCATTTTGTGCTTTCATACCTCCAACATGTAAAGATGTCTGTCTCCCTTTTTCGGTCCCAAGTTCTTGAAGCATTAGCTCTACATCACCTATATATAAGCAATACCATGTCAACTATAGCTAAATTCATAGTGAATTCACTGGATGATAAAAACATGAATCTAAAAATAAATAAATAAGACATGAACTTGACAGGAAGTAAAGAAATAAAAACATTTTATACAAGCAAAATTATGCTATTAAGATTCTATAATACGATTCATACAAACATTGCCATTTTGTTTATAAGCAAGGCCTCAGGAATTATATAAAAATAGCGCAAACCAACATAAAACTTGTATCGTTACCATTTTAAAAAATAAAAATTGGTTAAAAATGAAATTATATGAACATGTGATGTTAAAAAATGGTTATAATATTTACATGTTACATCGTTACCTGAAACATTTATCTTCTTTAATCTTAAAAACAAGGGCAGCTGCATCACCTACAATGAAACATTCATACAAAATATTAATATTTATCTAGAACAAAATGTTTAGCTGCTTTTTTGAGTGATCCTAGATTTGTTATGTATTTTGCCTACACATGAAAAAAGAACATCAGCCATAAAGGAGTAACCGTGATAAAAAAAACAAAACAATGATAAAACTCTTCTCTTTTTTTTTTTCCGCTTCAATCTTGGAATTAGTGAGGATTGTTTTGACTTCAACAGTATCTACTGCATAAAACTTGTACAGCCAATTAAATAACTCAAATATTAATCTATGTATCCGATAATATATTTCATTACAACACCGTGTATTATATTACCAGCCTGACAATCATTAGGCTTCCATTCATCTTTCTTTCGGTCAACCTACAAACTCAATAGCAGAAGGATATATATAAGGAAAATGCAGAAAATGGTTTCAATTAGATTGGAACTATGTGCCCTTTTCTGCACCACAAATCAAAGACATCAAGTTTTACATTTCACGCAGCAAGAAAGGGCATAATGTGTACCTTTTTGGGATCATCCCTTTTCATGCAACTGCAAGTTTTAAGTATATGGCAATACTAAAAGGACAAATAACACATACATTTATGTGCATCAGTTTTATTATTCATGGCATGATCAAATAAATTGAACAAAACATAATCGTATAATCACAAGAGAGGGTGTATAAATTCTCAAGTGAAGAAAGTGAAGGGCCAATTTATATAAGCGTCGTATAGAATGTGTTCTATTATAATACAATGTGATGGTAAAGGAAAAATATTGGTCATTAGCAGGTCCAGCCTTGAAATAAACATATTAAAAACCATTGAAATTCGCTTTGACCCCAACAAGTTATACTTCATTTTCATCACTATTCTAAATCAGAAGTATTCACATAGATATTTCTAATCTAAAAGTTAATCCTGGTGTCGGACAACATAAATTAGTAGATTTCAAAATATTGCTCACATAATGAATCTTAACTTAATATATAAATCTGATCAATAAAAATATAAATAAACAAATCTAGTACTAACCTTGAGTGAAGATTTATGTTTGGAATAAATGAATGGTAGGTTTCCCTTCCAAAAACTTACAAATCACCTCCAAAATTCAGGCTGTATTAATTGCATTAAGCTAAAACCTTATTTTCTTTCAATTGAATTACCGCATCCTTTTGTAGATCTGAGATTTGATTGACCACCACCAAATATACAAAGGGAGACGCAACATAAGAAAATCAAACCACATAGAATAGAAGAGATCCAAAATCAAACAAGAAGATCAGAAATACACTGGTTGTACCTCTCCAGCTGTATTCAGTCTCCAATAAATATATTGCTTTCGAAAATCGACTGTAAAGCTCAAAGAAATGAATCTCAAAACCGCACTAGATCTGACTCTAAGGATCATTAGAGCCTCAACAATAAAGCGAATAGTAGTGACTCGAAACAGATATGAGAAATAACAATCGAGAGAAGGAGATGGTGAGCAGACATCAAACCAACAGGCGGGGAGAAAGCTAAGGTTGAAATGAAGAGAGGCAGTGATGAAGAAAGGCATAAGAGAAGAAAAATAGATGAAAAAAATGAAGGCGGTGGAGTAACCCTAGTCTCCCTTTCTAATGGTTTCTATCGCCATTTTTTTCGTTCGTTTTTTTTAAGCTCGTGAAAATTGTGGAGGGTACGGTTTGTGTCGGTTGTATTCCTGTAAGGTGAAATTGTTTCTTCCTGGAGCCAATTACTGCCTAAATTTAAGTCAAAGATTTGAATTTGGAGCTAAAAGTTTTAACTTGCACCAAACAAGATTTAGTGTAAATTATTATGTGTGATTTACTAACTATTAAAAATTAACCATAATAAAACATTAAATTTAAATTTAGTTACTGATTATAAACAATAATTATAAATTACAAAATTATTTATTTGTAATCATTTATTATAAATTGTGGATAACTAACCCTTCAAAGTTTTCAACTATAAGTTATTAATTACCATTTATAAATTATTTAACTGTATTTTAATATTTGTTATTAACTTTAAATTATTTGTTACTATAATATTTTAATAAATAATAAATATATTTAGTCTTTTTTATTACCATAAATAATAAATATATTTTATCTGTTTACCGTAAGTAATAAATATATTTAATCTTTAACTTATATTTATGTTCTATATGTTTTAGATGTCGTTACACTTAAACAAAAAAGGGAACTAACAAAATAATCATCATAAGTTATTAGTGATTATTAATTATCATTAATTATGAATAATTTACGAATAGTTATTTGTTATATAAATTATAAATGATCAATAACATTCTATTACAAGGGCAACCATAATTTACGAATAAACATTAATTATTGATCATTGATTATGTGCATGCTTTTAAAAATTATTTATTAATATTTGATTATTAATGATTACATGTTAATCTATATTATTAATTATTATTGCCTCTTAATTACTTAGTAATTATTAATTAATCAACACCAACTATTGAATTTTATTTACAATTAATAATAATTATTTATTTTTTGTTATTAGTATATTATTACCATTGATTATTTAAAAATTTTATTCTTTTAATTTTTGAATTAATGCATATTTAACATAATTATCAATTAAATTATTAAAATTTTGATACTAGATAATAAATTTTACTTCTTAATTATTAAAAATTACTTATTAATCATTTATTGTTAAAAATTACTTATTAATCTATATTATTATCTCTTAATTATTTAGTAGTTATTAATTAATCAATAATGACTATTTAACTTTATTTACTATTCATAGTAATTTTTTTATTATTATTAGTATATTATTATTCACATTAATTATTTAAAAGGGGCATTTTACAATAAGGGCTTACTCCCCTCAACCAATTGATTTAAAGGATGCGGGTTTAAGGGGATTTTTGCCACAAGGACAAAAAGAGCAAAAAGTTTGCTCAAAAGGACAATACCCAAAAAACTTGCCCAAAAGGACAACTTTTAGTGCAAATGTTGAAATTCAGGGGGGTCCCATGTTTTTCCACTTTGCATTAAAAATTGTCCTTTTAGGTAAGTTTTTTGGGTGTTGTCCTTTTGGGCAAATTTTTTGGGTTTTTTTTCCTTCACACTATATCCCTGAATAATTATTTTTAGTGTGCTGCTAAAAGCACCCTGAAATGTGCTTCCTAACACCATGCTTAATTTCATCACTCTTGATTAATTTTATGTACTTCCTAACACCAGTTTTATTTCTCCACTCAATCCCTAATCACCGAACATATTTCGTCTCCCGCCATTAGTTCAAACGTAAAACCTATTTCTTTTTATCGTCTTATCTCGATCGATCAAATATAAACGTTGACCCGATTTGCTTCCTAACATGATATGCCATCTACTTCTTCCCCAATTGATTCCACTTAAACCCTAATTCTCAATTTTATTGTAATTCGAGGAAAACTTATTTTAGTAATCATTATTGTTGGATTTCTTAGCAATGAAGGGCAATAACTTATACACGAACGAAGATCTCGTGAATAGCCAATGCTCTAATGAAGAAGATGAGGTTACTTATCTTAAATAATTTTTGTATGGTTGGGTGCCTATTTTTTATTTGGTGGTGGCCAGAAGCATATGTGTATAGGAAGGATGGTGGTGTTTAGTTATGGTGTTAGGAAGCACATTTCAGGGTGCTTTTAGCAGCACACTATTTTTAAGGACAAGATTTTATCGTCTCATTTCATATGCATTCTCGACGCCAAAAAAAAACCAAATCTATTTCAAACCCTCTTTCTTCTTCATCTTTATACTTTGGAAATCAAATCTGCTGCTAATCTACTTTCAAAACAAAATCGCCTCAGCTGATTTGTCGATTGGCTGAAGAAATCCAGCCGCATCACTTTTCTCAGCTGGACAAGTAAGTAATTGTTTATTTCTTTTGTTTGTTATATATCGATTGCTGATGTTAATCGCCTCACCTTTATCCAGGTGACGAAACTTAGACGCAATTTCTATTCACTATTTGTAAGACACGATTTGTGTTCATTGTTGAACAAGTAAGTACTTGTTTATCTTTGTTGTTTGTTGTTCCTCGGTTTTTTTTGTTTGCTATATATCGATTGTTTTTGTTAGCTGAAGTAAGTAGTCATTCACTGATTGATTTTATTTGCTATATAAAACAGTTTATACATATATATTTGGTGGTAGATTTTATTTTGTTTCACAACTTAAAAAGATAAATGTGTTTATCTTTTGATTTGAATTATTTAATTACGTATCAAAATTTAGTAATATTTGAAAATTACTGATACATGTAAAACATATTTTTTTGTTTTGTTAATCATATATATATACTCAGTGGGTTAATAATACGTAATATGAATCAATTTATAGTGATGATGAAACTGTTCATGCATATATATTCAGTGCAGATGTTAATTTATTTGACAGCTTGAAAAGATAAAGGTGTTTATCTTTTGATTTGAATGATTTAACTACGTATTAAACCTTAGAAATATTAGATAATTACTGATACATTTTAAACATATTTGTTGTTTTTCTTATGATTTGGATTTATTGTGATAAAAGCATTAAAAGATAAGTTACATAGAATATCTTATTTTATCTTTTACTAAATGATAAATAATAACATGTTTATTTTTTACATGGAATATCATACTTTATTTCATATTTTAAAAAAGATAATTGCATCTATCTTTTACTAAAAGATAAGTTACATAGAATATCTTTTTTATTTCATATTTAGTAGAATACGAAATATGTTACATAGAATATCTTATTTTATATTTTAGTAAATGATAAATATTAACATGTTCATTTTTTACATAGAATACCTTGTTTTATTTCATATTAAAAATAGATAATTGCATCTATCTTTTACTGAAAGATAAAAGATAAGTTACATAGACTATCTTACTTTATCTTTAACTAAATGATAAATATTAACATGTTTATTTTTTACATAGAATAACTAATTTTATTTTAGATTGTAAAAAGTTAATTGCATTTATCTTTTACCAAAAGATAAAAGATAAGTTACATAGAATATCCTTTTTTATTTCATATTTAGTATAATACAAGATAAGTTACATAGATCGTCTTATTTTATCTTTTACTAAATGATAAATATTAACATGTTTATTTTTTACATAGAATATTTTATTTTAGATTTAAAATTGATAATTGCATCTATCTTTTACTAAAAGATAAAAGATAAGTTACATAGACTATCTTATTTTATCTTTAACTAAATGATAAATATTAACATGTTTATTTTTTACATAGAATAACTTATTTTATTTCAAATTTAAAAAAGATAATTGCATCTATCTTTTACTAAAAGATAAAAGATAAGTTACATAGAATATATCATTTTATTTCAGATTTAGAAGAATAAAAGATAAGTTACATAGAATATCTTATTTTATCTTTTACTAAATGATAAATATTAACATGTTTATTTTTTAAATAGAATATCTTATTTTATTTCAAATTTTAAAAAGATAGATGCGTCTTTCTTTTCAAAACTGAACTTCAGATTTAAAAAAGATATATATATATATATATATATATATATGTCATGTGTTAATTGTTAGTTGCAAATATGCAATGTTAATGATAAAACTGACCTTTTGATTACAAAATTGTAATTTTGTAATTAACAATTTTTAAATGTAGTAGAGTATTTTAATTTATTTCTGATTTAAAAAAGATAGTTACATCTATCTTTTCAAAACCTTACTTTAGATTTAAAAAAGATAAATGAATATATATGTCATGTGTTAATTGTTAGTTGCAAATATGCAATATTAATGATAAAACTGAACTTTTGATTACTAAATTGCAATTTTTTAATTAACAATTTTTAAATGTTAGTAGAATATCTTATCTTATTTCAGACTTAAAAAAGATAGATGCATCTATCTTTTCAAAATTGAACTTCAGATTTAAAAAAGATAAATGAATATATATGTCATGTGTTAATTGTTAATTGCAAATATGGAATGTTAATGATAAAACTGAACTTTTGATTATAAAATTGCATTTTTGTAGTTAACAATTTTTAAATGTTTAGTAGAATAACTTAATTTATTTCAGATTTAAAAAAGATAGCTTCATCTATCTTTTCAAAACCAAACTTCATATTTAAAAAAGATAATTACATGTTTAGCTCTACTTATGTTTGAAAAAAAAGTACATGTTAAGCAAGTTTGATGTTTTACTTATCATATACAATTATTACATACCATATGAACTTGATTTAAAGCCTGCATAAAAAAGATAAAAGCATTTATGTTTTTGTACGAACAACTTAGTTACATAATAAATTATAACGAAATGCTTTTAGTTGTTTATGAATATCAAAAGATATGCCAAAATTTAGTTACATAAGAAATTACAACACAAGAGAATATAACTCCAAATTCATGGTAGACTAACTAAGTCAAAAATATGTTATCATTTTATCAATTACTTTTCTTTCTTTCTAATTTCATCCTTGTTGATACATATTCAAATTTCCTTTGTAGGAATTCGAGGAACAACAAGCATTATTTAAAGGGTGCAACGATATGGAGACTGAACTACCATGATAGTCATAGTCGTATTGCTTATTGTTGTGCATGTAAATAGAATGGCTATGAACTTGCAGAGTCATGTTTATTTGTTTTTTTGGTGACCTTATGTAACAACCTGGAATTCTGGGGCAAATTTAAATTTTTTATTTTAGTTAATTTAAAGGATTTAGTATATTTAAAACAATTTATTTTAAATAATAACGACAAAATAATTTATTTTAAATCGAAGTTAGAACGTATAATTTATATTAATTATATTTCGAGCCTGAAATGGCGCGGTAATTTCAATATTCGATTTTCAACTTTGGAAAAATATATAAAATTCATTATAATTCAGAATTGGACGAAACAAAAAAACGCTAGGACCGTATTGACGATATCTTTCCAATGAATTTAAGAAATTAAGATTTCAGTTTATAATTTGTAAGTTATGGCAAATTTAAAATCTTAGAAAAACGCTATGGAATTTATATATATTAATATATATGACCCAAAAGGCTAATTTTTGCATACGAATGAATTTGGACTCGGAACCACTTCCATTGAGTTCAAATTGATGTTTCTGCATTGAAAAAGTATAAACACTTATATATTTCGAGTATCGAAAATTATTCATATTTATGTATTTTTAATATTAAATATATACGCCTTAAAAATGGGAATTTTGCAAACCACCTCCGAATTCAATGAAACCACTTTTTATGGATCCGGAATATTAAATTATTGCTAGATTTCAAAATTCATAATTTTTGAAGCTAGCATGTTGTCGTAATAAATTTTTCAGTGAAAAACAGTCAATTTTTATACTTTAAAATTTCGCTATTTATTCATATGGACTCGGAATTCATCGAAACCAGTTTCTATGGATTCGTAATGTCAAGAAATAATTATGTTTCAATTTTCATAAAAAATGGAATTCGTAGGTGTTAACACGGATTTTTAAACTGAGAAAACAGACAAAATTTGAAGAAGATAAAATACATAAGAGGTTAAAATAAGGGTAGTGGGCCTAATTAAATTATTAACCCATATAAAATATCATAAGTGCTGTCATTAGATGAACCCTAAGACAAAACATAGTCACCTTCTTCTTCCTCTATTCCATGGCGGCTCCCTCCTCTAAAATTTATTTTGCAAATTAGCCCCTAAAAACAAAATAATTTATATCTCTCAATCAGAACAAAATCAGACCAAACCCTTTCTGATTTTTTTTTCATCTTCTTATCCTCTATCTACCACGAAAAATTCAAGACCTATCGTCACACGGATTCGCCGGGACCTAGCTTGAAAGACAGAAAGCTGATTTCGGTTATTTGTTCGCTGTGGGCCCCACGAAGAGAGTTAGGTCGAGCGACTTCAGGCAGTGGTAGAGGGGAAGCATACGGTTCTTTAGGCGGTGGTGGCATGGTCTCAGGTGGCCGGAGTTGGCCGGAATGTCAATTCGATTGGAGGGGTGCTGAAAACAGGACAGTCATAAAGATGAGCAATTTCCCGTCGGTCCGTGCATTTTCAGGCGAAGTGACCCAAAGAGAAGTTGTTGGGGAGGTCGAGATCTAGCTACTGACAAAAATTGGTGGCATTTGGAGTACCGAGGCGGCCGCAGCACTGAGATGAACGGAAACTGCACTTTTCCGTTCAACTGCAGATTGTGGGCCCCACGTGGTGAATTGGAGGGTGGCACCACCTGGCGTGGAAAGAGGGGGAGAAGCCGGAGAGAATGGCGCTGGTTTCGTGCAATTCCGACTTATGATTTGGCCGTGGCGAGCATTTTAAGTTCAGGGTGCTGTTTGAAAAAAAAGGTGAAGGGCTTAAACGCAAAACATTTATTTCAATTTTATGTTCAATGTTCGTAATGCAATATCTTTTACATACGAGGTCGAAATTTGACGATTTCAGATCCGCTGGGATCGTGGCGACGAGAGCTTCGCGTGGACACCAAATTTGTCCAATTTGGAGGAAGCTGAAATTTTGGGTAATTTTTACAAAATTAAATATTATTTAAATCGATTTGTTAACTTCGCAAGTGCATAATTTTTTGTCACGTTATCGAAATTGCATGGAACTGAATCCGTTGAGATCGTTATGTCAAGAGCTTCGAGCGAGCAGTAATTTTGTCCAATTCTGAGCAAGTTGAAAATTTGGGTAATTTTCATAATTTAAATTAATTATTTAATTATTCGAAACTTCAGAAATTCACAACTTTGTGATACAAACTCGAAATCGCACGAAACAGGATTTGCTGCGATCAGTGAGTCGAGAGCCATGCGTAGACACTAATTTCATCAAATTTGGAGCATGTTGAATTTTGGGCTAAAATTGGGCCCGAACCGTCAATTTAAAGCCGGCAAATGTGAGAACTTTTATCTCACTCAAGTTTTTGAACAGTTAATTATTTTTATTATTAAATATTAATTAATTATCTGTGTTGGAATTGTTATTTGTTGGATAAATGTTGATTTGGATGACTATTGTGAATTGTTTGAAATTTGAAATATGTAACATGTTGTTATGACGTTTATGATATTTAAAACATGTTTACACTGCCATTTACAAGTTGCCTGACTTGTTTATGTTGATTGGACGATAAATTTTCACACATCGTCCAAAAGCACAATTAATAATATATTATTTGAATTTGTGTTGGATGAAACCCCACACGGGTCTTGGGTTGACACTTGACCTCACATCACCCTTGTGTTTAGTATAAATTGCACTTTGGCTGTTATTTGATTGTCTTGCCATTATTATGGAATTAATGCAATGTTTGAAATCCATGTAATTAAATTATATGGAAATTGTTGGGTCTCATTCCAATTTAGGATTAAAAGAATATTTTAATCTAATATTCAATTAGGTAATTAAATGATGGTTTTGATATTGACAATTAAAAAGATTATATCTTTATTGTTTACAAGTTACAATGAAAAGGTTGAGTTAAGAAGATTATATCTTTAAAAGTTACCATAAAAGGGATTGAATAAAAATTTACATTTTTAATTGTCATATGTTAAAATAAAAAGGTTTAATTTCAAAATTTGAACATTTTGAAAAGATTATTATTATAATATAATAATAATATAGAAAGTTCAATTTTTCATTAAAATTTGAAATGTAAGTTAGGATATTTGGAAACAAAGTATTTTTAACAATTTAATAAAAAGATCATATTTTTATTATGTAGAATATTTAAATAAAGTTATATTTTAAAATAGGAGATATTTTAAAATTAAGATAGTTTAAAATAAAGGATGTTTTAAAATAATATTTTCCCAATGAAATAATTACAATTATAATTTACAATTGTACTTGGACACGAGGTTATGTTACATTAGTGGTGGAAGTCTGCCCGGACCCAACCGGCATATCCAACAGTCACAAATGTTGAACCTAATGTGAGAGGTCCAAGTGCGCAAATACGAATTGGGCCATGTCGCGAGGTTAAGCCCAACTTGTGGGATAAGTCTGCTCGGAACCAACCGGCATATCCAGCATCCACAAGTCGCAGGCTTAATGTGGGAGGTCTGGCCTAGTATAAAATATAAATGAATAAGATAATGAATTGGGCTATTTAATCTATTTTAAATAGCAACGCTATTTTAACCCGAACATGTTTATCGATTTATTTTGTCCATTTTATAATGCATATTAAAAGAGCTAATTTCAAAATTTATATTCTGGAAATAATATTATTAATATGATAATAGATAG
Organism: Allium sativum; assembly: GCA_030737875.1. Classification (NCBI taxonomy): domain Eukaryota; kingdom Viridiplantae; phylum Streptophyta; class Magnoliopsida; order Asparagales; family Amaryllidaceae; genus Allium; species Allium sativum. The sequence continues at coordinate 156,633,782 of CM060918.1, read as the reverse complement.
AATATTCAATTTAGATTGGAATGAAAATATTACATTTTTCAATGTAATAAAGATTGAATTGAAAATAAAGATTGAAATGAAAATATTGCATTTTTCAATGTAATAAATATTGAATTGAAAATAAAGATCGAATTGAAAATAAAGATTGAAATGAAAATATTGCATTTTTCAATGTAATAAATATTGAATTGAAAATAAAGATTGAATTGAAAATAAAGATTGAAATGAAAATATTACATTTTTCAATGTAATAAAGGTTGAACTAAAAGGATTACATTAAAAGATTCATTTTTATTTAAGATTGATTACATTGGAAAGAATACATTTTTATAGTTAATTTGTTTCATTAGAAAGATTAGAAAATAAGAATGAAATTCTCACTATAATATGTTTTTCGAGTAAAAGGTTAGAAAATAAAGATTTTTATTTATTTATTTATGGTCTTGTTTCTAGTTATAATGAATCATGTTTTTAAGAAAAGATTTGACTACGAAGATTATATGTTCATTAAATGTGTTGCATTAAAAAGAATTTGAGGTTAAAGTATGTTTTGTGATTTAGAAATCTTTAATTAAAATTTAATAGAAATTTCTAAAGAGAAGTTTTCTAATTCAATATATATTAAATTGGAATTGAAAGAAAAATATATTAGATTTACGGTTTGTCGTGAATGGTGTCTTAAATAACACTGTTCTTAAGCCCCGTGTGAATAGAATAAATCTTTTAATTAAGATTCAGAGAAGTTTACTAATAAATTAATTATTTAATTAGAATGGAAATGAAAGTTGATTGTAGGTTTATCGTGAACTATGTTTTAAGTGACATTTGTTCTTTAACCCCAATTAACTGTAGAAATATAATTTGGGAATTATAAATCTTTTATTAAGATTTACATGAATTTATAAATCTTTTATTAAGATTTAAATGAAAGGTTTTCTGAAGTAAAGAATTCCAATTAAATAGAATAAATTGGTAATCGAGATTAACTTCTATGGATGAAGACTGCTACTATATATGGGATTTAAAAGGCCCCTCCCTTATTCCATTTATATTATTAGTCTGATACAGAAATTTATATCGATTATATGTTGATCTAATTTCAGTGAAGATTCCATATTTTATGGAAGATGATTTTGGGTTTACCGTGAACTGTGTTTTAAGTGACACTTGTTCTTTAACCCAGTTAAAGATAAGAATTATTTCTTAAAACTGGTTATCATTAAATAATGATTTTTGATATTAAAACCGAATTGGAGTCTTAATAAATTCTAAATTGAATAGAATAAATTCAAAGGAATTTATCTTTGATAAAATAATGGGAACTTTTCCCTAATATTGCGAATATTTTAATGAAAGAATATTCTTAATTGGAATGAGGCGTTGGATGTGCTTTTATAGCACTTGATTATAAAATACGCGAATTATTCAAAAAGACCGGGTTTAACCCACTCTGAATAATTAATACGTCGATCAAGAGTCAAAGACGAAGACGGGGGTTGAAGACCGGAGTTCTTCACATCGTTTGGATGGTTATTGCTATCTTGATTGGACCGTACACCCAAGACGATGGAAAAAATGGTGATCATCCAAACGTACTTGGAGAGCGACGGAAATGCAAGGAATAAGGTGCCTCCGGTTTCGTTCAGACCCAGAACGGACTTGTAAATGGATGGTATGTATGACGTTGTATTCCTTTATGCTGTATTCGTTGATCTCTGTTAATACGTATCCGTTGGTGGCGGAGAATTTATTCTCTTGCTTAACACCCTTAGAGGGTATATATTGGCAGAAATCAATGGTATGGTATGGATTGAAAACGTGGCATGCCAAGATGCAAATGATCAAGGCTTTTGTTAAAAAGCAGGGCCTTGTGGGATGATCAAAGCATTGCCTATTTCAGCATCGCTTTGTGTTTAGCGTTACTTCACGAGCCTCACACCCCGGTATGAGTCTAAAACGGGAGAAGGGAACGCAGGGAGTGCACACGTTTCTTTCTAGCTAGAGTGATGTCAGGGACCTACCAGCGCTGACATTTTACTTATGTGGATGATGGATTTTGAGGCGCCTCGGATTTATAGGTTGTTAGTGGCCATATGGAGGTCCAAAAGGACTAGGAAACGTGTGTTCAGGCATAATTAATCCACTTTCGACAGGTGTGGACCGGCCCTGCAGCTATCCAAGAGTTCACTGCGGGGGATCCTGAGGCATTTGCTAGAGTGTCCTCGAATTAGTAAGGAGCTCCTCCCTAGCCTTGACTCATGATGGAAACCCAATTTCCAATACGAGACATTTCGGTTTTGATTGTAGAACTAGTATGGCGACATAGTATATGGTAGCTATGCCGTCTATGATTGATACATTTATATTCGAAGTTGTTTTATACACTATACACTTATAGTAATATCAAGATAATATTGTTTTATACGTATCAAGCATGTTTGGCTATTATAAGGTAAAACTCTATCCTCCGGCTTTCGTTGCATTGTGTGATGGGACCTGAGTCTTATAATAGCTTCATTTTTTCAAAAAGCATTGCGTAGTTTTATGCACTGATATTCTTGGGAGTAAACCCGTTCCGCATTAGCGGCATGGTCCCTTGATTTACCCAACTTTAAAATAAAAGTTAATATCTGTTTTCAGTTCTCATACCAGTCCCATGACTGACCTGGAGTTTATTGTTTTAACCTAAACTCTGGGTGCCCATATTTTCCACACGGGTAGCTAGTAGTTTTGGTTTTGCAGATATTATATTTACAGGATCCTGGTCTACAACTGAAGCGATATTTGGAAGGCTCTGTATCCGTGTATTTCTTTCAGTTGTGTTTTGTATTATTTTTCCGCTGCTTTTTGAAATGTAATTTAAAACTCTAATATTGTATTTCCAATGTGTAATATTTATTTATACTCTGGAATGTTCTTGTACTCTGATGTAATTGTTGTAACAGTAATAAAATGTTCTCCTGTTTTGTGTTCTGTTGTGTGTTGTTCTCAAAGCAATCCGGGTTTTCCTGTACTGGGAAGTTTGGGTCCTCACACCTTAGGTTTTGTTTGTTAATTGTTCTTTGTTGCGGAGTTAAAACCATAAATGAGCTGTGCAAATTTGTGTATAAAAGAGCTGGAAAGAACAGTGGGAAGTTACACAGTTGGGTGTTCTTCCTTTTTAATTATCTTTTTGTGTTAAAAACAATAGCTACGACTTTTGCATTGTTCGCAATTTTCATTGTACTGTAGTACACAGTATACAAAAAAAGTTCAAGTATGCCACTATGATTTAGGTCATTATTGCAAGTTGTTCTTCCTTTTATAAGAAAGATAGAAGTATTTATCTTTCTCTGAAAAATATAAAAATATATACATGACAAACACTTAAAGCTAGTATTCCATTGTATCAAAAATATATACATTAGCAGACAGTTTCATAGTTAAATCACATAAACCAACCAGTATTCCGTTGTATCATTACTGCAGCGTGTTCTTCCTTCTCTAAAAATGATAAATGTGTTTATCTTTATCTGAAAATATAAAAAGAAGCACATGAAACCAACTACGTGAACATTATAACTATTAGTTATAAAACCGGAAAAGCACCTGCATTCAATCCACACAAAATAATATTTTACATTGCACTTGCAGTATTGTTAACTATTGTTTTAAATTTGATTTCCATTTGCTTCCCATCTTCTCTCTGTTTTGCATTTCTATGCACTTTGAAACCAACCATCCATCATCAAAACACAACAGTCCTCCTTCACTTCATCAACACATGACATAAAATGAAAAGCGTTTGAAAATCAAATCGTTCAAGCGAATTGTTCAATCGATTCGTTCAATCGATTGTGGCTGTAGAAATAAAATCGAATCGTTCAATCGATTCGTTTGAAACATGAAAAGCTTTTGAAAATCGTCATTTTAATGAAGATCGACTAGGGTTTCAAATTTGCAAAATAACGGTCGTGACATTTTTTTGTCCTTGAAACTTATTCTTTAAAAGTCGTGTCCTTTAAACTAATTGGACCTGACTAGTAAGCCCTTCACGCAAATTTCCACTATTTAAAATTTTATTTTACTTATCAATTAGTTATTAAAAACACAAAAGTAAAACATTTTAAAAAGAATACACATACTAGTCCCTTGCAAATCCCTTGAAAACCTGCTGCAAAATAACTTCAAAAAAAACATAATGGTAAATTACTTCAAATTGCAACGGAATTCAGCGACGAAAAAAATGATGACATTAAACCATTGCAATTTGCTATGGTTTAGCGATGGAAATCAGAACTCGACGGTAATATTTTAAAACAAGTTAAAATAAAAAATTCAAGAAAATACCCCTTATAGACTCCACACAAATCCGTTGCTAATTTGCGATGGAATTTTCCGCTGCTAAAATTATGTCGCTATTTGCAGTTTTTCTTGTAGTGTATGGATCTACAATGCATCAATCAATATGCAATATTCCAATCTACCCATTTAGGCTTAACCCCAAACATAGATTTTTGAAATCTAATTCACTTTACAGAAATTATTCCTTTGGACTTTATTTCCCGATTTCTTATTTCAAATCATTTGAAATACATATCTCATTTTATATCAAAGTAGATTTCACTTCGGGATCTCAAACCAAATCGTTTAAAAATATGAATTCCGAAACATCACAATACATACAAACAAGTATACAACCAAATATCAGGAGGTTTCTCCCATTAATAAGGCAAAGGGCACACACCTAAGCAACTCGATATATATGTGCACCTCCTATGATGGAGCAGGCTGCACTGACGATGCACCTCCCACACATGCAAGCGTACAATGCCCAAAGCCATTTAAGGCTATAACACCTATACTTTTAGTCATATGGGTTACCCGAATCTTTAGCCACATACTAAATCATTTCATATCCCGAAGTAGGGAAAATCATTTCACAACATAATAATCACAAGTACTTTCAAACTATAGTACTTCACATCAGCAATTCACACATATGATTAGTCACTATTAATCACATAACCTTTGAGCTCGTACATCTCAAATAAAGGTGTTAAGCAAGAGAATAAATTCTCCGCCACCAAAGAGATACATCATCAATAACAACTAATTGGTTATGTGTTGAACTACAATGTAAAACCATAATATATTTCCAAATCATTTCGAAATCATCGGGTTTATCCCTCGAAATCCTTTTTGTATTATAAAACATTTTATAAAACATTCCCTATCCGAAATTGGGAAAACATTTCTTTTCACTTAAGAAAATATCATTTCAAATCATTCATTAAATTTAAAATGAACAACATCATTGCTAAACACCTCATAGTCAAATCGTGAAGTGTTTCACGAGGTGTTAGCACACCGATATTTCTACCCAACCCAATGCTAAATGTAAAAGCATGTTCTGCTCATAAACTGGTCGAGCACCATCCAAACAATCAGTCAACCACAATCAATATCAAGAACCAAGTAAATTTGGTTTAATCACATCACGTATTTTGGTAAATTCAGTTACCATTTATTCATTCATAATCTAATTAAAGATTTATTCAAACTCCAATTGGTTTCAATCCCGAAAGTCATTTCTTGTTGATTGTTCAACTTTCTGGAAATTAATCCTGCTTTAACTGGGTTAAAGAACCAATGTCATTTAAACACAGTTCACGACAAACCCAAAATCCATTTTGATATTAAATATAAGGCTCTGAGTAAAAGTAGTATCGGCTTATATTCAACATCAGATTCTGAAACCAACAAATATCGTATTGGAATAACACTATATATATATCTTCCAAATTCCTCAACAATATCCGTATAATCACGGAATCCAATATAGAAATATTCCGAAGATTATTTCAATTTAAATCCTATCCAATTCATATATTCGAAATTCTGGTTAAATTAAAACCATTTCCCTATCCAATTTATTTATTTAAAACCATTGGATTTCATTCTAGTTATTAACTAGTTCATTCTGATAAAAATATCATTTATCTTTACAAACGTTGAATATTTCATCCAAACTCTTTCCAAATCTTTTACTATGAATTTACACAAATTTTCCATATTTTTAATAATTTTATTAAGGCCCGTACAGTCGGTTTCCAATAATGGCCACCGAACTGCATCCATAACGATCTTTTCCAAATTTGATTTGGATATATCTCCAAATCTAACCATTCAAATTTAAATCTCTTATATTTATTAAAAATCTGTTTTCGATATGAACCCAACGGTTCTAGTTTTAGGAGAATCCGACGGTCGGATCTCCCGTGATGTCATTTCAAAGTCAATGGTCGAAATTCGCGAACGTTCGCGGTGCGAAGCGTTCTATTCAAGCCATTAATATATATAATATATATAAAACATATTTCATCCAAAATGTATTTTATAAATTAATTTAAAAAATTAAAATGATTCCCACTTTCATTTCAATTATAAATCAAAATTGAATACTCCATATATAGTTAAAAATTATATTTTTAACCATTCAACAATTGTTCTATAGCATGACAATTTTATATATTCCATATATACGTTAACAATCATATTTTTAACGAACAAATATTTATTCCATTTCATCGCATTCCAATTTCTATACATCGCGCATATTTTTTTTATACAATGCATATATAATTTATACAACGCATATATAATTTCACTTTGCATATATACATATATATATATATATATATATATATATATTTCACATTGCTTATATATATATATTTTATTCAACACATATATTTTTCACATCGCATATATATTTTATTCAACACATATATATTTTCCATATCGCCTATATATTTTTATTTAACACACATATATTTTCCTTACCGCCTATATATTTTTATTTCACATCACACACACACACACTCACGCACACACACACACAAACACACACACACACACACACACACACACACACACACACATATATATATATTTATATATTCCATATCGCATATATATTTTTATTTCACATCACATATATATATTTTATACATATCACATATATATTATTTACACATCGCATATATATTTTATTTGCACATCGCATGTATATTTTATGTACACATCGCATATATATTTTATACAACAAACATATCACACAAATCATCCATGGTTTGTATAGAAAGTAGTGTCAGGAGCTACTAAGCCCTGTCTGCAACCTATTATATAATAACTGTAAAATAATTTGAGTGAGAGAGAGTTCTCACTTTCGTTTCCACTGCGCCATTCTTTTATTTCTGAATTTCAGTTCTGTTTGAATTTGCCTAAAATTCTCATTTGCCCCTTTTCTATTCTGTACTGTTCCATGATGTAGAGCTCTTCAACACGATTTCAACGCAAGTTATTTCGTTGATTTCTGACATTTTTTAAATAAGTTATAATAATTTAAACTTTGGACAATTATTAAAATCAACTAAAATCATTAGAAATTAATTAACCTTGCTTAATCCCCTAATCCCCTTAGTTAAAAATTTGGCTGCCCTCGTTAATTTCCTATTGTCTTCTTCGTAAAGGAACCCTATCAGCTCACAGGGAAAAGACCGCCTACCACCACCACCTAGCTGACCGGAATTCGATCAGAATGTGCCATCGAAACCGTCGAAGTCGACTTCCATCACGCCCAATAGCGCCGAACTCAGCAGCCCCATGAACCCCCAAATCGCCAGCGACGGTCGCGAGTTTGGGCTCAAAATTCGGGAGCTTCACCATAGAAGAAACAATCCAAGCCGTATGAAATCGAAGCACTGGAAACCCTCTTCAATTTTTGCTCTATAGCTTTGATCTAATTTGTGATGATTTGAGAGCAATTTAAGGATTTAATTCGAGCAATTTCGGCTTTCTGTTCTGTTTGGCGGCGGCTGTGTATGATTTCTAGGGTTTAGAGAAAACTAAGGCTATTTATAACCATTTTTAATAATTATTAAATTCATTTAATTCACTTATTACTCGTTCAACGCTCCGAACTCCAAACAAACCCCAACAACTGTCGCCCCTGATCAAATACCCCCATTCCGGACATAATGGGATATGTTTCGTAAGCCAGTTCGAATGTTTTGATCTGTTTTTATCAAAATTAAAATTTAAATCAATATATGTTAAATTTAAACGTACATCTTAATTTACCGGGGCCACATACTAACTCCAAAAATTCCAGAAAAATAAATCTAGCTATGTTTTGACAATATGGTCCAAACAAAACTAATTTCATTGAATTTGGAGACCGTTTGAAAAATGACCATTTTCCAGTCGATTAAATTCAAACTGAAATTACCAAACACGTTTAAATTCACCACGCTCACATATCAATTCCAAAAATCATGAAAATTGGAATCCAACAAAAGTGGTTTCGTCGAAAACGGAGGTCGTTTGCAAAATGGCTATTTTAAGGGCTATATATTATATTAAAATATATATAAATTCTATAGCGACTATTTCAAATTTTAAATTGGACATAACTTTCAATTTATATTATGAAATCTAGATTTTTCATTCGTTAGAAAGATATAATTAAACATATTCAATTATTTCTGGTATTACTGAAATCTGATTTATTTTGAATTTTGTACATTCATTTGAAATTTGAAATCGAATTTTCAAACTACCACGCCATTTCAGGCTCGTTTTATAATTAAAATAAATTTATACGTTCTAACTTCAATCTAAATAAATTTTAAATCGTTATTATTTAAAATAAATCATTTTAAATACTCAAAATCCATTAAAATAGCCAAAATAAAAAATTTAAATTGGTTCAGAATTTCCGGGTTGTTACAATTTGTGAAATTCCATAAGATATTTCATTTAAATAAAATGAATAACAATTGTTCTTTTATTACAAATGAAATTTAAACTTGTCTAATTAACATTTATTTTAAATGGAATTTCATAATAATAATATTTTAATTATTGTATTAAGCCAGTACAAGAAGCAGCTTCCTATGGATAATCTAGCAATATTTGCTTCATTTCCAATCGTAAGTCCACTAGTCCTTTTTTCAGATTTCTACTGTTTTGCAATTTCTGTAAATTTACATACATTTATGTGATTCATATCTAGTATCTAATACTAGAGATGCATAAATAGATTGTTGTAACATTTATATATAATTCGGTTAAAGTCATACTTCAACTTTCAATTTAGATCTTCTATATTTGTTAAAACAATTACGTTTTAATTTGTTTGAGGACAATCCTCAAATTTCAACGTTAGTCATGAAATTTGAATTAATTCAATTTATCCTTCTTAAGGGTTAATTTTAAATTATCGGAGTTATTTGTTATTTAATATCTACGGTAGACAATAAATAATAACTGATCCTGATAATATTTATTTAATATAAACGCAAATTTTTGACAATCAAAATTTATATTAACATAAATGTATAATTTAAACTAAAATATGCTCCCACTCAAATTAACATCCCTATATATATATATAATGGTGGTCCAAGATCCATATCTAATCATGCCTTGACCTAGCTTTGGATAACACCCCAAAACACAATCTTTTAGGTAGACATCTTATGTCAATTATATCGTATATATAATTCTTGGATCACAAGATGAACATTTTGTTCATTGAATTATTCATTTTCTCAAATATAGAATAATACATGCTCTTTGTCTCTAAGGCCATAAAAACTATTATGGAACCTAGTTAAGTCAGACCAAATAATACAGTCAAAGTACCACAATTACCCTACCACATATAACCAAAATAAAAGGATGCACAATGCTTTGGAATTACGTACATCCAATGAGATTGGCATTGATGAGCGTACTATTGGAAGACTTCACCATGACTTAATATAACAAAATTTTCTTTAAAAGGATTTTATAACTCGTAGTGGGAAACGATATCAATGTCACTTACACATATCAAAACATATATATATTTAACATTGATAATTTTTAATTGGATTTATATTAATATACATGAAATGCATATATGAATTTAAATTCAACGATATGTAAGAATCATGGCTATATATTTCTTATTTCAAAACAATTGGTTACCTTAACTCTAGAATTAGAGATTTTATTCGAATCTGATATGAATTTAAATTAATCAATTCTACTTCCAAACTTATAAGACGTTCAACCCATTATAGAATCCATTATATGCTCACATGTTACGTAGTTTCTAGCTCCTGATATCTCATTCAAAATAGTTTATATATATATATATATAACGTTTGCAAGAACTGGTATAGATACTCATCCTATTTCCAGAATTTCGTAAACAAAGGCATATATATATGTATGTATCTAATAACTCAATTCGTATTCAAAACAAAAAATACAAATGCATACAGTATTCAAGCATTACATATACGTGCATCGAGATAGAACATTTCAGATTAATACAAAATGCATAAAACACTTTTTATGAACATGTACGGTCAAAGCCTATCACAAATAATAATACATTATTACTGCCTTAAGTATTCAGTCATTAATTCTAATAAACAACATCTCATATTGAGATTCAATGCCTATATTAAATATATATAAAAACAATACTTTCAATTGAAATTTGGTATAATATTATGTATCCGTATACATAGTACTACTGATCGAACTTCTGCAAACCTATCAAATATCATTTGCGTTTGGAATTGCCATGGAATCTACATCAACATGTCCATCCATATTTTCACACAAGTTTAGTTACACTGATCTATCTTGCAGGATTAAAACTGCATATATATAACCACATGTAATATCAGATCATATTCCATTAGAAAGTAAATAGTGCATCTTGTATGCATTATACATACATACATATATTTATATATATATGTATATGTATATGTATATCAAATATATATATATATATATATATGTATATAACACTATTTAAATTCAACCATATATATATATATCAAAATATATGTACGTAAACAATATTAACAAATATTGTAAACTGGTGGATAAGATAAGTACATGTTTCTTTCATGTGTTTATGTAACTGTTTAAATCATTTGAGTATCAACTTTTGTTATATATATATATACATGTACTAAGGTGTTACACTAAACATATATTCAGATTTAAGGGTCAATTTATATAATACAGGCAATATGTATAGATTATACTCAGATTTGGATCAAACTTATTCAAGAATATGTCTCATTTACAATACATTATGAGACGGATGTTTATGGTCCATTCAATTAACTTACGTGCATATAACAGGTTCTTAAGCCCATTGAATTTTACAATGTACCATATAAAAAAATAAACACCATCAATATATAATATGAAGCAACAGTTTGATTCATATACGGGTTCTATGAACTCTGTAATTCATTTATACAGTACATTTTCAACCATTAAATTTATATTAGTAAAACATACATACATATATATCTTTATATGGTAGTTTTTAATTTTTTGTATTAGACATAACTTTTATGCCAGCATATACAACATTGATATAACACTTAACATATGCACCTTATATCAAATATAAGTCATTTTTATAAAACTTGTCGGGCATAACTTCTATGCATTAACTCTAATGCAAACTGTATATAGAACCATGTAACATGTAAGCCATACCCCAATTGACATATACCCAAACAAAATGAGAAAGCATAAACACAGATATGCTATGTGGTTTAAATTCTGCAAATCTTATTAAACAGGAAATCACAAATCTTATTTATAAGCAAATCATACTTATGGCGCAGATACATCACCATGTACCCTAGAATAGTAATGGGTAAGAATTTGTGACTAATTTATTTATCAACTTATATAAATATAATTGTAAACCAATCAATCATAACTTAAATAATCTAAGACTTGGCGGATTAAGTTCAAAACAGAATGCTTAGCCAAGTCCCAAAAAAATTATTTATTCTGGTGCATTAGCCTTGCTGCAACATATAAATTGACTTCTAAACAATTTAGAGTCTTAATACAATTTACCGTACAAAAGAATAAAATTAAATAGGAACTTAATCTACTGTAGTTTTTGAATCAGTTTTTACCATATGTTTATTAGTATAAATATATGACCAGTTCAATGAAGTTCAAATGCATTTTACATAATATGTCGGGTACATACATGTTAAATGTACATATGCAGTATACTCAAATAACACACACACACACACAGATATATACATATATATATATATATATATATATATATATATATATATATATATATATTCTATAGTGTCAACATATCACAATACATTTATTATGATTTGAGGCACTTGAGTTCATTGTCATTATAATGTAAATGAAAGATCAAAATAATGCCAAGTTTTCTGTATTATAGGTAAGACAGAAAAATATGTCTAAACATGAACAATTTAATTTAATCAAATATTATTGTACACCAAAATCCTGAGTGGTTAGACATTAAAACTAGTCTTTGATCAAGATTTTATAATGATCTAATTTATCCATTTAGCTGAAATAAAAGGAAAGACAGTGAATTCTGGAATAGAATGACGAGTTAGCAAAACATTTAATTATGGTTAAGTTTGTCCTATACCGAGCCACGTCACATTGCCATAGTTATGTTTTGCTTACCCGAAATAATGTATTTTACCGTTACATTCACCTGTATATATATCAGGTCTTTCTATTCTATTTTGTATCAATCAAAAACAATTTCTTACTGAATAAAATAACAAGCTTTATAATTCCCTCAACTGTAGTTCCTCCTTCTCATCCGTGTCTTCAGCTTTATTAACTTGGTATCAGAGCCAGCAACAGCCTAACGGCTACAACGATTCAAGCTGATTGAAATCAAGTAAGAACCATCATCACCTGGTTCTTTACCCATCTGAAATTAAATCCCATCATACAATCATCTCCTACAATACCCAAGACCATATTAAAGTTCTCAAAAATCCCCAATTCAAAAGGCAACGAAAGTTCTCACCACTTACCTGCTTTTCGTGGATTCAAATCCGTGATCTATAATCATGTCTGAAGAGAACTCTGCTACTTCCAACATCAATGCTACCATGCAATCTGCCGAACAACTGATCAAGACAATCATCAGCCCATAAAGCCAATTAATCACTATCCAACTTGAAGAAACCAATTATTTATTGTGTAAACTTCAGGTGGAAACTGCTGTGCAAGGTTACGAATTGGAAGGCTACTTATATGGCACGTTATCAACTCCAGCAAGATATATAACTGACAATCAAAACAGAGTCATTAGCAATGAAGAATATACAAAATATCTTAGACAGGAAAGACTCATCAGTGCATGGCTGTTGTCATCCATCAGTCCAAGCCTACTATCTCAAGTCATAGGCTGTAAAACATCAAGTGATATATGGCTAACTATGGAGAAAGTATTCAACTCACAATCAGCTGCAAAGTCGCTATTTTATAAAAGACAACTACAAACTGCAGAAAAGAAAATCTAAGTATGAGAGAATACATATGAAAAGTTAAAAATATATGTGATATGTTGAACGCTGCTGGCAGCAACATAAATGAAGCTGAACATGTATTGTCATTACTAAATGGACTAGGAGACGAATATGAAGCCGTAGTAGCCGTCATAACATCACAAAAGGCAACACTGCCATTGGACGATGTCTGCACTATAATACTCTCTCACGAAGCAAGAATCAACGACAAAAAGCCATCAGAAAGTGAATACTCACTGAACTTCACTACTAGCAACAGAGGGAAAAATCAAAGTAATAGGTACAATGACACTGGTCAAAGAGGTGGTTACAATAACACTGGTCAAAGAGGTGGTTACTCTAATCGTGGACGAGGATGTGGCAGGTGGAGCCCTAACAACAGACATAAATGTCAAATTTGCGAGAAAGTTGGACACACTGCGGTGAAGTGCTACTTTCGATTTAACTCAAACTATGTACCAAATCAAGGTAACAATAATCAAAGAGGAAGCAATCCTAATGTCAAAATGGTTATGCCTCAAACAGAAGGGATAAATCAAAACAATAACAATAGAGCTTATAATCAAAATGACAAAGCCAAAGGAGAAGATATTCATGACGACAACTGGTATCCAGACTCGAGAGCAACAAATCACATCACTAGCAACTTGGAAAATCTTAATCTCGGAAACAAGGAGTATCGAGGTAATCAAACCATAAGCTTGGGTAATGGTAAGTGTGTAAAAATTTCTCACACGGGAAATGCTATAATTAATGGTAAAAAACAACTATATTTAAATAACCTACTTAGGGTACCCAATATTAAGAAAAATCTGAAAAGCGTATCACAATTTGCAAAAGATAACAATGTTTACTTTGAATTTTTCCTGAAATATTGCTTAGTCAGGGACATACTGACTAAGGAAATTTTATTGCAGGGGAACACTATTAATGGACTGTATCAGTTTAAAGTTGATGGTCAAGACAACAATACTAAAGAGAAAAGCTGCTACAATTCTGTCATGCTACTTGAAGAAAATAATAGAAGTACTTTTGATAAATGGCATTACAAGTTAGGTCATCCTAGTGTAAACATAGTCAAAATAGTTCTTAGGAATAATAAAATTGCTTTTGATGATATATCTTATCGCTATGTTTGCACTTATTGTCAAATGGGCAAAAGCCACAAACTACCGTTTATAAATTCTTTAACTAACTACACACAACCATTTTAATTGATAGCTACTGATCTATGGGGACATGCCCCTGTTTGCACCGACTTTAACTACAAGTATTACATTTCATTTGTGGATGCTTGCACTAGGTACACCTGGATTTACTTTCTAAAAGCAAAATCTAACACTTATGCTATTGTTGTTAATTTTTTTAGTATGGTTGAAAATCAGTTCAATACCAAAATTAAAATGTTGCAATCTGATGGTGGCTCTGAGTATAAAAACCTATGCGAATTCTTCAAAACTAAGGGAATTATACACAGAACCACTTGCCCCTACACATCTGAACAGAATGGATTAGTAGAAAGGAAACATTGACACATCGTGGAGACTAGACTAACTTTATTGGCTCATGCATCGCTGCCACTAAAATTTTGGTCAGAAGCTTTCAATACTGCCGTGTACTTAATAAATAGAATGCCTACAGCAGTGTTGAAAGACTTAAGTCCCATTGAAAAACTATATAACATCAAACCAGACTACCAAAGTCTTAAAACTTTCGGATGTTTGTGTTTCCCATACTTAAGATCATACAACACAAATAAATTAAATTTCAGATCCAAACCATGTACATTTACAGGATATGCTACAAAGCAAAAAGGATACAGGTGTATAGATGAAAATGGCAGAATTTTCATTAACATACATATGGTATTTAATGAAGAGGTATTTCCATACAAAAGTTCTGACATCAAAACCACAAATAAAGTAATCACATGTAAGAGTAGCATACCTAGCATACCATACTATACAAACTCTCTAGCGGGTACTAGCAAAGCAGTGGCTACTGAAGGCAATCAAAACTGCACTACAAGATCAGTTACACCCAATACCAGCAATGAAGAGCCAATCAGCCTCGCCAACTATTCACCTGAAAGACAACAACAACAAGAAAATGAGAGCCAAAATATTGAAACCGACATCAGAAGTACAAACAACAACAATATGCCAGCAACCACAGTCAATCAAGAGAGCCAATCAGAGACAAAATCTCCAACAAATATTGGGCATCCAATGATAACCAGGACGAAAAGTGGTATTTTTAAACCAAAATTTCTCACAGCAACTATCAACTCAGAAGAATCAGTTACATACCAGCAAGCTGCACAATATGAAAACTGGAGAGAAGCCATGGACGAAGAGCTCAAAGCTCTGGTGAATAATCAAACATGGGAACTTGTTCAACTACCAACCAACAAAAATTTGACTGGATGCAGATGGACATATAGAACAAAAAGAAATCCAGACGGATCTATTCAAAGATACAAAGCAAGGTTGGTAGCTAAAGGATATACACAAGAATATGGATTTGACTACAATGAAACATTTTCACCTGTTGTCAAACCAGCTGCCATAAGACTAATTCTCACAATTGCTCTCACTAAACAATGGAATATAAAGCACTTAGACGTCAACAACACATTTCTCAATGGAGTGTTACAAGAGGAAATCTACATGCAACAACCAGAGGGCTACATTCAAAGTCCAAATTATGTATGCAAACTGAAGAAAGCAATTTATGGTCTAAAATAGGCTCCTACAGTATGGTTCGACAAATTAAAATCAACTCTAGTGACACAGGGATATCAGCCAACTAAATCTGACACTTCATTATTCATCAAATCAAATAATTACTATACAACATATGTACTAATATATGTTGATGACTTAATTGTAACAGGGAACAATGAAGGTGAGTTAAAGCAACTGACTCAGTATCTAAATAAGCAATTCTCAATAAAGAATCTTGGTAGTCTATCATATTTTCTGGGAATAGAAGCCAAAAGAAGATCAAAAACAGAAATGGTTCTTAGTCAAAAGAAGTACATAACTGAACTCCTGATAAAGACTGATATGCATGAAGCAAAACCTCAACCAACACCCATGATATCTACTCAGCATCTCTCTAAAAACAGGGGAGAATCTATAAATAATATAAAGGAGTGCAGAAGTTTTGTGTGAGCATTGCAATATGCAATCATAACACGACCAGACATTTCATTCAGTGTTAACAAAGTTTCACAATTTTTTGCAGGATCCAAGGGATGAACACTGGAAAACAGTAAAACGAATACTGAGATATTTAATGGGGACTATATAGTATGGCTTAACAATAAAAGGAGGAAAAGAGTTAAATATCATAGGATTCACTGACTCAGACTGGGCAGCAGATCCCGATGATAGAAGATCGGTAATAGGGTACTGTATCTATATAGGAGACAATCTAATACCATGTACATCGAAAAAGCAAGCAAAAATTTCAAAATCAAGTGCGGAAGCGGATTGCCAACGCTACATCAGAAATAATATGGTTGCAATCAATATTAAAGGAGCTAAATCTATTAAACAGTCAAAAATAATAATCTGGTGTGATAATCAAAGCTCGATATACATGACAGCTAATCCTATTCAGAACGCACAAACTAAACACATAGAAATCGACATTCACTTCGTTCGAGAGCAAGTAAAGGAGGGAAAACTACAAGTAAATTACATACCGTCTTACCATCAAAAAGCAGACATACTTACCAAGGCTCTCTCAGCCAAAAATTTACCAGACTACGCGATGCCCTGAATATCAGGCTAATCGACAAAAAATCAGCATCAAGTGTAGCTAACCAACAACCAGAACTTCAAATCGACAGCTCGAAGCCAAATATTAAAGCTACAATTCGAATGACAAGGGAGAAAGACCCAATTGAGGCTCATAGTTCGGATCCAGCACACTTAAGTCAAGTACAAAGTGAATGGAGAAAAGATCAGAAGCAAACTAGGGTTTGACATGGCCAACCCTAGGTTTGAAGGGGGGAAATAAAAGGAAAGACAGTGAATTCTAGAATAGAACGACGAGTCAGCAAAACATTTAATTATGGATAAGTTTGTCCTATATCGAGCAACGTCACATTGCCATAGTTATATTTTGCTTACTCGAAATAATGTATTTTACCGCTACATTCACCTGTATATATATCAGGTCTTTCTGTTCTATTTTGTATCAATCAAAAACAATTTCTTACTGAATAAAATAACAAGCTTTATAATTCCCTCAACTGTAGTTCCTCCTTCTCATTTGTGTCTTCAGCTTTATTAACTAGCTGTATTAAGTAAAGTAATCTTTCACATAGATTACGTATTTAATATATATATATATATGCATAAAATTTTGATCTAAAACAATTTTAGATATATATTTCTTAAATACTACAGATATATGAAAGTTCAAAACTTCATCATAGATAAACAAAGCCATTGAATTATTTCAGAAATAAGAGTGGGATATGATCAAAGATTATGTATAAATCTATTTCAAATATATATGTGTATATATATATATTAGCTTGCAGAATTATTCCAAATCTCAATCTTAAATCATATTTAAAAGAATCTGAAAATTTGATCAGGCATGTCAATAATACACACACACACACACGCACATATATATATCAAATATGAATAGCATGCTTAAGATTTGAACATAGTTTTAAAGCTCATGGTTTGTATACTACATTTGTCATAATATGTACTTGAAAATAGAGTTTATAAATCACATTTGTATTATTCAATCATCATTGTATCTATTTACACAGAATGATTATACAAACAAACTCATGTGTGCTAGTATAAACCAGTTCCGAAAACAGTTAAACTTCCAGTAACATAGTCAATAGTATGCATATCTTCGTATACATTACATGCTCTTCAGAGTTAGCCAAAAATATTATAGGTTTGACATTCAAAATCATAGTAGAAACCAGCATTTACTAAAATTTCATGTTTGAAATAATTGCACATATTCAATCAAATTGATATGTACACACAAAAACACTTCAGACCAATCAAAAAAATTAGTAATTACATAAATTAACAGATTTAAAATGTTATACAAAATCTAATTAAAAAGACTTGACCTCCTTGATTAATCAAAATAGGCTTTTGATTAATCAACCGGGTTCCATGGTTTATGGATTAGCGGTATTAAACTAATTTAATATTTCTAACCAACTATGAATTCATTTCATGATTTTATATCATATATAAAATTCATTTATAATAAAACAATTTTATATTATGCATTAAATACAGATTACCTAATAACAACGATACATTTTCATATCTGAAATGATTATATGTTAAGATCTCGAATCCATGATATCAATATTATCAATAATCCGAGAAATCAAACATGCAGAACCCAAAAACAAAGATCAAAATACTAATTTTCGAAAACCCTAGCTCTGATACCACTGTTAGGTTGAATCGATCTAATCGTAACCATAATTTTATAAATCTAAACAATTTATAACTTGGTCTATGCGATAATATAGTAAATCGAAATTAAAATCATACCATTTCCCCTTTTTGAATCCACGAATCTAAAGTAGCAAATGGCGATGGATCGAATCGCTAGCACGTCAAGCACCGTGCCTCTTTGAGTATCCATAGACTATGTTTTTCATTTTTATTGTGTTACAAATCAAAAAGAAAAAGGGCTACAGTGCTAGCCGACATTAATTGGATTGAAAAGCACTCGGTAGGGTTTCTAATTTTTGATGTAATCTGAAATGGTATTTCAAGCGAGTCTTTTAGAAGGAACATTTTACTTTGTAAAACCAAATTTATACCATAAAATAAGGAAATCAACCGGTATACTATTTCAATGCTAAATAAAATATCAACATATTTGATATTTTATTTATCCAATGAAAGTTCATCCCTTTATTACGTTCTAAACGTGCGACCCTATAGGTTATTACAACATTGGAAATGATTTTAAATCGTATTCAAAATAATAAACAATGATCGGCATCTAGCAATATGTCACTGCTACCCAAGTTATAATAAGATCAATGATTTGATACAACCTTTCTGTGACCAGTGTATCAATGTAATGTAATCCTTTTAACTAATATATCCAAGATTAAGCTCGAGGTATGGAACGTATCACCCTATTTATAATTTAATCTTTTTATCTTGATCGATGACTAGACTATATAAAATAAATCAATATTTGGGAATAGCCAAGCATTTCATAGTCTCACTCAATCAAGAGGCCCATGGATATCACTACAAAAATATATTGTAGGGTTAAATTCCATCTAGATTATTCATAATTTTCATTCGATTCAAGATGTATCCAATTATCACTTTTATCATCTACTCGATCAAAAGTAACTTTTGATGATATCAAAACACAAATATCCTCGAATAAAATTATAATGATTTTGGGTCTAAGGACCATTACATCACTATCACTATGAGAATAACTTACGATACTTTTAATTATATTCCATGTAGTTTTCTCATGTTGGGTCATCCAAATACGCTATTCTCTTCTGTATGTCTTGACATCAATATCATGTATATTAATGATCAATGAGATATGATCATCAGTCAATCAACATAATAGTCTCAATGTTTTATTGTTGTCCCATATAAACAATAAAACATGACTAAGGACATTTAAGAATTATAATGCTTAACATATTATATAATCTCAAGCTCAAGTCATTTACTTGAACTATATAAATCCGTATTATTATTCTAAGGACTTCTATTATGTTAATATTTATATTACACAGTAAATATAACATGACATAATATTTTTATTCTAAATAAAATAATAACATCAACAGTGTTATTAATTACATCAAATGGATTGCCTCTAGGGCATAAACATTAACACAATATACATAATGAGTCATGACCATCAAAGTAGTGTGCATAATGATTCTAAATTGGATACTTCTATATCTATGCACTTTATTTCGAAAACATTTCTGAAAACATGATGTGAGCCTCCTAAAATATAATATCAATTCTATATGTATACAATTTTCAGTTGAAAAACAATTTTCATCCAAAACCCTCACATGACCATGAATAAAAGTATGAAGCAACCAATTTTGCATCCAAAATCCTAACATCCAACACGTCAATGCATCTAAAATCGTTTCCATTTATTTCTCCTACACTAAAAAAGGAATTTCAATGGAGATTTTAACATCCTTACCACTTTAAAATTTTCTAGCTCCCATCCCATAGGGGAATTTTACCTTGCTTGCCCAAAATACTTTTAAACTTTCCATATGTAAACTGCATAAAAAGGCTTAAAAAAGATCTAAAATGTAAATGAATAAAATAATAACTACATGTATCGTCGACGAGGTATAGAAACCGCGTTTCCTGAGATAGAACAACTTTTTCTGTGTTACTGTAAACGTTTTAAATGTATCATCAACCATATTGCACTGCTAAAACCACAAAACAAAATTTTGATCATCTTCCATATGCTTCACATGTGACCCTAAAAATCATAATGTAATAAACCTTATTTTACGTATCGACCGATCGTAAAATAATCATATTTTATTCCTTAGTGGTCGGATCATTCTCAGATTTTAATATGTTGTTAATAAGGATGTGAGACATATCTATGATTTATACCAAATTGAAATATGACCATTTTGTCCTTGAGTACACTGTTTGGGCCATAACTTTTGATAGGAATTGAATCCGGTGATGAGATTAGTTCCATTGGATCAGAATGGTGGTTTACGATTCCGTACAATGGTCACATGATGGATTTGGTTCAGAGGTTTGGGAGGAATCACTGTTTTAAGCTTCAGCTTCTGTTTAGGCAGACTGGTCAGCAGCTACTATGCTGATTAGCCAAACCCATCAGACCTATGACCAGCAAATATAAATAGGGGTACTTAAGGAGAGAACTAGGGTAACTCTCTTCATTCTAAACTTCAGGTTGGGCGTCTATGATTCTTCGATTCAACTTGCAACCCTATTTCTCCATTGTTTTCAATCAAATTCATAGTAGATTGCATCTAGGGGATAATTCATCATCAAGGAAGGTTAGATCACCTCAAATTGCATCGAATTCAAGACGTTTCAGTGCTGTTCAGATATGATCTCATTGAATCTACATCAAATCTGAAAATTGGTGAGTGACAAATATCTCTCACATGGGAACTACGGGTTGTATGGGTAAATAAGATCATACTAATATGTTTCATGTTAACGTCACCTTAGATCTGATCATATATGTTTAACTCAGATTCAGAAACCCTAGGAAACCTAATTTGATCATATTAACCAGATAGTTGTTAGATTAATCATGTTTATTCATATGTTTAAATACAAATCATGCTAGATCTAATTATTGTGATATGTTTAAGTTAGACCAAAAAATGGCTCTAATGCCCAAATTATCTTGATTTGTAGAGAATTAAAACTTGAAATAAAAGAAAAAGCAAAAAACACACCAAATTTATAGTGGTTCGGCATTAAAGAGCATACGTCCACTTTATATGACTTTGATTATACGTTTGAATGCAAGTACAATCACAATATTCTCTTAGTCTAACTTTTACAACAGCGATTCACTCAACAATTTCGAAATACATCTGATTAGAAATATTGAAGGTTTGATAATGGTGGAATCAGAGCTCTGAATTGCCAAAAGATACTGAAAAATGCCAAGTATAAGGTCATTTATAGGTGATTTCTACAGGCGGTTCATGAAGACACGTGGCGCCATACCGAGAATTTCGGACCCGTTCGTGAGTGAGTGGAGAAGTGGTCAATATGGCCGTTGTAGACATTCGTCATTAGATCCAAGAAATGCGGTTCGTGGAGGACTAGGTCGGGCCATTATCTTCTGAGTTCGGGGTCGGTTCGGGACCGCGATACAGAGTCAGTTCGTAGTGTGTGACCACGAGCCGTGGTGGAAACTAGACCGCAAGCCGATATGGGTAGTCGGACCACGAGCCGGGTTTACCTAGGTGAAATTATCAAACTATCTTTTCTTGAAAAGTTGGGAGTTAGCAGTCATATTCATTCGTAAAGTCGCGATGTTTCAAAAGGTTGTGTCCTCTGATGAGTATAAATACATCTCCGAGTTTCCAATTATTCCTCTGCATTTATTGATTTTTCAACTTTGGGCTAAATATCAAATAGTCTTTCAAGAAAATCCGTCGAGAATTCACAAAGGTTCGATTATTTATCTCATTACTTCACCAGTTTTATACACACTAGTAGATTTCAAACTATGAATAGCATCCTGCATCATTTTTCAAATAGGCCCCACGATTGTTATTATGAAAACTTCGATCGTTAGACCGGCAGCCTTGTTTTAGATGCACTTGCTTTGCGTGGGGTCAGAGGGCTCGGATCGGGCAGCGAGTGAATGAGGCGATGTACCACTTGGCCCCTAAAATTGACTTAGCTGCTGGGTTGTTGGGCCCAATTGAGCCAACCGATTGCTAGGAATGCGAGTGGTCCTTTTACCGTTGTATAAAAGTCATTTCCACCTTTCTCCTTTATTTACTTTTACAGCCGTAACTTTCTTACCCCCAATCCGAAACCCTAACTCCGGGTTTTCACCCAATTTCTCTAAATCAAAGAAATTTATTTGAGTAAGTTATCAAAAATCGTAATTTTTCTTAACTTTTGATTGCTGCTCATAGTTCAATTCGCAAGCATGTGGGGTCTCGAATCTTGTTCTATCGACGAGTATATCTCATTTGAACGAAAATCTGTGGGATGAGGTTTCACTGACTTACGAGTGAGCTTGAGTGAGGAAGATGATTTTGTAGTTGGCCCATGGAATCGAGACTCGAGATAACACTGTGTTTGAGCGGTTGCAGGTTAAGGGGATTATTCATGGACAACCTTGCTATCATAGGTTCGCTCATGGGGAGGATAAGTAGAGGAATTTGGAGAACGATTTACTCCTGTTATTAAGTTTGGTTATGGAGAAAGAATTCGGATCGAGTCGTGGAGGGCAACTAGACGTCGGGTCGGGTCATGGATGGGAACGAGGCATCGACTCGTGGATGGGAACGAGGCATCAGTTCGTGGATAGGAGAGGGTTAAGCGGGTCGTGGTGGCACTGACTCGAGAACCATGTGAGTACTTTGTTACGACCCTTGTGTAACCACGAACCGGGCTTCTCTCTGTTAGTTAATCCCCTGCCACGAGCCGTTACTTGGGAAAGCCGGTGCATGTCTACTGGTTAAGCCCTCATCACGAGCCGATCTTTCCTTGCGAATCGATCCCTCATCACGAGCCACCTCGCAAATCTCCATGAATCGACTTGTTTTCAAGCCAACACTTGTTATACGATTATATCCGACTTTAGTGCATCAACAAACCAGACATGTCAGCTTATATTCCAGCTAAAAGTCAACTATAACTTGAACGAATCGATGGATAATTAGGTTAGAGCCTTCGGAAAGAACTTTCTTGACCTGAATGAACTTATGACTAAGCGGTATACAGCGATCAGTTTCATGTTTCCATTATCTAATTCATGCTTTTCTTCTAAGTATTGCACATACTTGTACACACTAGCACTTTCACATACACGGGGTTCACGGGTAACTACCTTCTAATATCTTATGCTTGTTCAGCACCATCGCAGACATGTCCGATAGACCCTGCGCAAGATTATCAGAGAAGAGTGTAGATCCAGAATCATCAAGCTATTATAATCCCGATGCACTTCCATCAGACCCGAAATGGGATAACTCTGGATCTGATTATGAAACAGATATAGATACGGAATCAACATGTTCTGAAAGCACATTACTTGAGGATGAAGAGGATGATCAAGCTCTCGATGAACTTGAGGGTGTTAAGAAATTGGAAAAGACGAGTTATTCCATAGCTTCCAAACTGGATGATATCAAGCTAAAGAAATTCTTCTTAAGACACGGGGTCCCCTGGGATGACGTGAAAACCCCAGAGAAAGAAGACATGCCTCATTCTGCTCCGGAGAGGTACATGACTATCAGCGATGTCATGTGCTCGGTAGGTGTTATTCCTCTTTTTCCTCCGATCGTCATCGACCTCCTGAGACGACTACGCATTGCTTCCATGCAACTCCATCCCAATTCTTATGCTGCTCTATATACCCTGTACATCGCATATGCAGAAATTCTGGAGACCGAGCTTGTTTTCAAAGATTTGAACTTCTATTATTATTTTAAGCATCGTTCTATAGGGACCCCGAACTTTATTTTCTTCGAATCGATCCCCTCCAAGAAGGTCTTGTCGGATGGACACAGTAACTTAGGTGATGCCAAATTCAAATGGTTCTACATAAAACATCAAGCTGGATGTGCGAGGAGGTGGCTACAGTCAAGTAGGTTCAAAATCCTTCAACGTACGTCCCAATGAATGATTAAAGTGCTAATATCTTCTTTTTCTGTACAACTCATAATTTCCAGAAACAAGAAGGTGAAGTATACGAAGATCGTCTGTCCCGTCTTATAAAAGTAACTCTGATTTTTGCAAAATTAGGAAGTGTATAACCAACGAGAACCTTCACAAACATCATCTCCTTGACATAATATTTGGGCTTGGACAGGGTGGCAGGCCTTATAGATATGTGTCCCCAACTTTAACTCCTGGGGAATCGAGTAGCATGCCCCCAGTTGAGGGGTAGGTGACAATGGAAATAAAGACATTACCTGGTCTACCTTAAAGTCTGTCGCCGATAATTGACTAGGATGATGAAGATTTGAATGTATACAAAGGGGGTGAAGTTCGAGCCAACAAACCAGGAGATGCTTCTATTCCCAAAGGAGGCTCATCTCATAAAACACCGCCACCGACTAAACCCTCGACTCATGATTCTTTAATGGAGGAAGAAATGTATGGGGATTTTGAAAAACTTACCCTACCGGATAATATTTACACATCTGAGGATTTTACAGTGGAACCATTCTTCCCTATCTCCGAGGAAGAATCCACTCCCGTTAAGGAAAAGAAAACTGCACAGACGAGCCTAGCTCCAGGCCATGGTCCATTAGGGGGGATCACATGGGACACACACATCACATGCACCACACGCCACAACATTCACACAATGTATGTACTAATGGTCCTTATTCTTGCTTATAATTTTTGCAGGAAAGTTGCCTCGTTGCCGCTCCTATTCTCATCATGAACTTCGTTAGTGCACGCCCAGACTTAATCCCGTATCTGAGCATGATTGCAGTGATAATCGGGGATGAGACAGTAAGAAACACTAAGATTACCATCAGCCTTGTCCTATATGCTCTCGCTCTCCTTCGAGACAAGATCCCGATAAGCACCATAGTCGTCAAGTGCCACATGTGGGAGGCAAACAACTTCTCTAAACTCCGACTCCCCCGAAGGGAACTCCTTCTTAGGACAAATCCTCCAAGAAGTATCATGAGCCCAAGGATAAGCATAAGGGTTCAAGCAAAGGTTTGGAAAAAGAGAAGACAGCTCTTGTCCTCTCCGATCAACGCGACCTAGATGTTTCCACTGCACAGGAGGTGACCCTTACTTCTGAAAATATGGCAAAGCTGGAGCGTTTGCGAAAACAATTCCCTGACATCTACTTTGAAAGGATGCTTTTCGTTCCAGACCTTGAAACAGTTTCTGACGATTGGGATACAGAAGTCGTTAACCGAGTGGGCCATGTGGCTATTCAATATAGGGCAATGAAGAAGCATGCCAAGAAGTTCTCAGAAGTTATCTACCATCTGTAAAAGGATGTAAAGAAAGCTAAATAAAAGGCTAAACATGATCTCAAGGCCATAGGCAAGACTGAGAAACAACTCGAAGATATCCAAGTTCTTCCTGCCTTATCTCAGAGGGATGCCGAAAGCTATAAGACATAGTTGGAGGAAGCGAAGAAATGTTTCCACTTGGTGCTTGATTCAAACAGCCAAGAGCGTATAGCTATGAAAAAGGAAATAGAAGATCTCAAGTTGATTAATGTCGAGCTAAAAACATCATAGGGTCGCTTTACCACGGAAAAGGCTGCTTGGGAAAAAGAAATGGCAGGCTTAAAAGATAAACTTGTTCATGCTGAGGAGAGAGCGGCTCTTACTGAATGGAATGCTAACGAAGCCCTTGAGTCTGCCTTGAATGCTACCTCTAAACTTGCCGCAGCCGAGCAAGAGATAGAAGGATTCGATGAACTATTAATGTACTTTTTTGCTCAGGTCATTCGGACTCGAGACATTTCCTGGATCAAGAACTATCCCTCTATTTTGGTTGATGTATGTGACCGGATTGTTGAAAGCGAGAGGCAGCGCCTAAAAGTCGAGGATATCGATCAGAATCAATTTATGCAGACCTTTCTCAGAGGTGAAGAGACCGAGGCATTAGCAGAGAGTAGACATCAGATTAAAGATTCTATGGAGGCGGAGAAGTTTAAGCTCAAAGGCAAGGACAAAGTTGATGAGGGTTCAAGCTCAGCCATGGAGCTCAAGACTTTGGGGCCGACGAGTATAACCCTGATGACCCGCTAATCTCTGAAAGTCCTATTCCCAAACCTGTTGAGGTTTCCACTGCAACTCCGGATGAGCAGTCGGCAGAAGGTATCTCCATATTCTCTCCACAATTTGTTAAAGCTATCATAACTTGTCATCGCATCATGGAATGAACAATTGAGAAGACCACATTTTCTCCCAATGTGATAACAGTTGCATCTCATAATGTAGGTGCCAAGCCGACCGAGGGGACTATAGCAACGCAAGCATTGGTTGAGTAAGTCACCATACCATCAAGCCCTAAGGCCCCCGAAGCCCCTAAACAAACTGAGGTTGAAACAAGCGAGAAAGCCATTGTGCCAACGAGCATCTACATTCCTAAGGATGCTGAAATCATTGGAGCCTTGAAGGACACAGACGGTGACAATGGGGATGAAGGCTAGGATGTTACTATCACAGGGGAGACAAAGGATGGCGATAATCTAACCTTGGCCAATATGAAGGCCAAAAGGGATGAGTAGCTAAAACTTAAAATTGAGGAAGAACCTCTAAATGTGCCACCTATCTCTGCAGCTGCTCCTGGATCTAGACTGATCATAAAGCTCTCCTCCAATTCGATAACTACGCAACTTGCTTTCTAATCGTATAACGCTCCACAGGATCCCCCCTCAGGGAAAAAGAAAAGAAAGAAGCATGATTCCCCTGATGTCGGCAAGGAGGTTTCGGAGAAACAGAAGAAGGAGAATAAGTCGAAGTCATCCCCGAAGCCCAAATAGGGCTCGTTTGTTTATGTTTTGTTTTCAGATTTCCCACTGGCCATTTGTAGTTGTTGCAAGTGCGGCCCTCGCATTTTGTCCAGCTTTGGTTTGTGAACCTGCACTTAGTAAATGAAATTCTGTTTCCTTTATATTGTTGTGTACCTGCGAACATCACATATTTAGTCATGTATTTAAACATTTGAATCGTAAATAAGTCATGAATGAAACTACATCATAAGTAATCATTGCAAGCACAACATAAGAATTCTGTAAGTATATTATTCATTTTGTCGTCACCATGAAATATGGTAAGAAAGTATGAATATAAGTATGCCCCCAATCAATCATTGACGTGATGCCTGGCCAGGGCTTGTTGAGGATTGATTAGGATTGACAATGCGTTTCCCCCCATGTTTGGATATGAATGGTTCGGGTTCAGATTTCATTCTTGCTCCCGATACTGCAGCGGGGTAGGAGCCCTTTTTACGACATTTCAACATGCCTTTATACTCTCCTGTCCTATGCCCAGGATAGAGTTCAAACTCATCTTTCAGTTCTCTCCCCGATCCTTCAGCGGGGTAGGAGTTCAATGGCAGCACCAGTCCCTGGCGCCTTTATAGTCTCCCGTCGGATGCCAAGGGTAGATTGGAGTTGAGGCAGTTTTTGACTCACGGTGCACCTTCATGCCTTATGGACAATTCGCTTTCTTGTCCTATATACTCCTTCTCGAGTCGTGAGAGTTAGAGTATTTGAGGTTGTGTCATTTGCTGCATTGCATCGTCAATGATCCATGCCTGTTTTTTTTTCAAATTCGAAATACCTTTTGGATTAGGTGTTTTTGGGGTCATCAAGGGATTTATATTAAATGTCACAACCGTGATAGCTTATATGAATAAAAGCGAAAGAATAATCACAAAATGGTACGGTAAAGTAAATGACACACGATATTTTATAGTGGTTCGGTCGAATCATGACCTACTTCCATTTATAATCTTTTGCTTATGCAACCAGACTATTCAAGGCAAGTTATGCCTTTTTACATGGTCCTAAAAACAAAAGAGCAAAAAATGACAATTTCATGTCAAGTAATGTCGGAAATGCTGGGCGTTCCACAGTCTGGGGATTTCATCTCCATCCACAGTCGCTAGATTGAAGGATCCATTATCAAGCCTCCGTAGGATGGTATATGGTCCTTCCCATTTTGGAACCAAATGGACTGGGGGTGGAGAGACACATTTTAGGACCACGTCTCCGCATTCAAAGGTTCGAGCTCGGACCTTCTTATTGTAATACCGGGTGACCTGGTGCTTATGCCTCAAGGCACGCAGGTCCGCCTTGTCCCTTTTTTCTTTTACCATATCTAGGGATTCGAGGAACAGTTCATTATTAGTCATCGGGTCATAGTAAGTAGTTCAATGGGATGGTACTTTTAGTTCGACCGGGATGACCGCTTTTGAACCGAAAGCAAGGGAGAAGGGGTGTGCCCCGTGGCTGACTTGTAAGTCATTCTATAATCCCATAAATCCAAGGGTAATTCATCGACCCACATGGCTCTAGCTCGCTTCAATCGCTTCTTTAAAATGGACTTAATCACTTTGTTTGCTGCTTCTACCTGTCCATTCGACTGCGGAAGCGCCACGACAGTATAATTTTTCTCGATGTGATATTTCTGCCAAAATTCCTGAAATTCCATACTATCAAATTCGGTCCCATTGTCTGTTATAATGATTTTTGGGATCCCAAACTGACATATAATGTTTCCGACGACAAAGTTTATCACTCTTTTAGTTGTAATCGTGGTTAGCGGTTCAGCTTCGACCCACTTTGTAAAGTAATCCACGAACACGATGGCAAATTTAGCTTCGCCCTTTGCAATAGGGAGGCTTCCAATAATGTCAATTCCCCAGATAGCGAAGGGTCACGGGCTCATCATCGTCTTTAATCGGCTGGGAGGTGCCGTAGGGACCTTAGAAAATTTCTGGCATCTGTCGCAACATCGTGCATATTTAGCCGCATCTTTATTAATGGTAGGCCACAAATAACCATATCGTAGTATCTTCTTAGCTAATGTTTGACCTCCGTGTGATCACCACATTCACCTTCGTGTACTTCACTTAGTACCCGCTCGATATTGTCATGGGCTATACACCAGAGGAGTGGCATCGAGAATCCTTGTCTGTAGAGGACTTCGCCTTGCATGACATATCTAGAGGCCTTTCAAATAACGGAACGCCTTTCGCTTTTCTTTTTTGGAAGCGTTCCATTCATCAGGAAGTTCTTTAATGGTGTCATCCATGACTCCTCTTCCGGCTCAGTTTCCAGTACAGGATCAATCTCTATCTGATCAATACTTGGAGACTGAAGTATTTCAATCGGGACTATCTCTATGTCTTCAGGGCTATTAGAGCTAGCCAACTTGGCCAACTTATCTACTTTCTTATTCTCTGATCAAGGAATATGGGTTATGGTGTAGTGTTCAAAACCATCCAGCAATTTTCTCACTTCTTTCAAATATGACACAAGTCTTGGCCCTTTGGCCTAAAACTCTTTATTGACCTGATTTACGACAATCTTGGAATCGCAAAGAATATCCAACCTCGTTATCCCCAACTCCTTTGCGAGCTTTAGTCCAGCAATCAGGGCTTCATATTCCGAGTCATTATTTGTTGCATAGAATTCCAACCTTAGAGCATAGTATATCGACCGTTTCTCAGGAGTTACTAGCATAACTCTGGTGCCGGACCGTCCGTCATTCTTGGCACCGTCAGTATATAGCTTCCAGGTATTGGGGTCGATTGGTTGTGTTGAGGGACAAGCTTCTTCACTTACTAAATTTTCCTCAGGAATACTGAACTCCGCTATGAAATCAACTAATACTTTCCCCCTTATCGATCTCCGGGGCTGGAAGTTCAAATCAAATTGGCTTAACTCTATATTTCATTTGAGCAGCCTTCCCGATGCCTCTTCCCTTTGCAAGACATATCGGAGCAGATGGTCAGTTTATATGGTGATGGGATGAGCTTGAAAGTAGTGGCGGAGCTTTCTGGATGTGATTAGCAAGCTATATGCAAGCTTTTCTATCCTTGGGTAGTTTCGTTCTACCGTCTCTAGCTTCTTGCTCACATAGTACACAGGCCTCTGAACTTTGTGTTCTTCTCTTACCAAGGCTGAGCTTATTACATAGGACGACACTGCCAAGTATACAAATAATTCTTCGTGATCGACTAGCTTGGACAATATTTGGGGTCTCTCCAGATGAGTCAACAGATTCTGAAAGGCTTCCACACTATTAAGAGTCCATTGGAAATTGCGTTTTCCTCGCTTTATCAAGTCAAAAAACGGAATGCATTTATCTGTAGCTTTAGAAATAAATCTACACAATGCAGCAACTTTTCCAGCGAGGCTTTGTACATCTATAATCTGTCTTGGTTCTTGGATATTCCTGATCGTCGTGATCTGATTTGGATTAATTTCAGTTCCACGCGAGCTGACGATGAAACCTAAGAATTTTCCGGAAGCCACTTTAAATGAACATTTCAGAGGGTTGAGTTTCATTCCATATCGCCTAAGAATACCAAATATTTCCGCTAGATTAGCAGTATGGTTAGATGATTGCCTGGATTTCACTAGCATGTCATCAACATACACTTCCATCGTCTTTCCGATCTGATTGTAGAACATCCAATCTACAAATCGTTGGTATGTCGCTCCAGCGTTTTTCAATCTGAATTGCATTACCACATAACAATATAGTCCCAAATCTGTGATGAATCTGGTATGGTCCTGATTCGGAACATGCATGGGAATCTGGTTATATCTTGAATATGCATCCATAAAGGATAGGAGTTCGTGACCAACTGTTGAATCCACTAGCTGGTCGATCCTAGGAAGAGGAAAACTGTCCTTCGGGCAAGCTTTATTCAAATCTAAAAAAACAATGCATGCACGCCATTTTCAGTTGGCCTTATTTACTAAAATGGGATTTGAGATTCATTCTGGGTAAGTCAAATCTCTAATGAATTCGTTGCTTCTCAACTTCTCAATTCAAGGCAGCTGACCTCTCTAGGCCGAGCATTCGCCTCTTCTGCTTAACGGGTGGATGTTTTGGGTTGATACTCAATGAGTGACTCATAATTGAGGGTGATATCCCACACAAATTGGTGTGGGTCTAAGCAAACATATCCAAGTTTGCCTTTAAAAAGTCAATCAATTCCTTTGCCCGAAACTAATCTAGCTGAGATCCGATCTTTAAAACCCTCGTTGAGTCAACATTGTCAGTCCGAATATCCGCAGTTGTTTCATTGGGCATCGCCATTCTGCCTCCAAGCTCTTCGTCCTCTCTAGGATCTATGTCCTCGGGCAGTTCTCCGAGCGACTCCCTCGGGGTCGTCCCCCTTAGTTGCTATGCTGACCCCTCCTTCATGGGAGCGGAAGCACCTTTGGTTTCTATATTTAGTCCTTTCATCAACATCTTCAATTCCGCCATATAACAGGCTCGTCCGTTGGCCTGGTCACCTCTAATCACTCCCACTCCCGTGTCTATTGGGAATTTCAGCAATAAGCACCAGGGTGCGATGCAGGCCCTGAATTCTACAAGGGTCGGTAGACCCAAAAAGGCATTATAGGGCGAGTCAGTGTCCAAAACTACAAATGGGAGATTCCTCACTCTTCGGCAATCTCCTTCACCCAGTGTCATTGACAATTCTACATATCCCGTCGGAGCTGTCAAGGCCCCATTGAAGCCGCGTATCCATCCGTCGTAGGGCTTTAAATCATCGCCTTCGAGCTCCATCTGATCAAACGCTTTCTTAAATAGAATGTTAACTGCGCTTCCATTGTCCACTAAGACCTTGTGGACTAAAGCAGGACCAATAGTGGCTGTTATCACTAAGAAGTCTTCGGTAGGGGAATGAACTCCAATACTATCTCTATCGCAAAATATGGCATCATCAGAATTGTTTTCTATTGTTTTATTGCGGAGGTATCTTCCGGATTACTACGCTCCCCTACTCCAACGTGCTTGGCTGAATTCACATATTGATCCATCGCCCTGAAGCTATGTCCAGCTGGGTATGGCCCTCCAACTATAGTGTTGATAACAATATTCTTCCCCTTCTGCTGAGTAGTAGGCCTAAAAGCAGGTTGTTTTTTATTCGGGGCCTATCTGGCTTGTCCCCTGTCTCTTGGAGCAACCTTGTATTCGTCCAACTTCCCTTCTCGAAGCAGTTTTTCAATAACGACTCTCAAGTGACGACACTCGTTAGTGGAGTGACCATGAGTCTAATGGAAAAGCCAGAATTTTCTTGTTTCATGCTTTTCTCTATTGAATCTCTTGGTGGAGGCCTCTTATATTGAAGAACATTATAAGTGTCCAGGAAAATATTCTCTAACGTATCATTCAGTGTTGTGAAGTTCTACCATGCTTTGAACCGACGTCTTTTCTATGAATCATTTCCCCGATTCTTCTTCCAACCATCGTTCCCATTATGGAGGCCACTGCCTTGGTTCTTATTTCCAACATTGACCTCTACCTGTAAACGACCTAGATTTTTTTGACCGTTTAAATCGACAATAATCTACATATGTCGACCCAAATGAATCACAAATAAAGGTAGTTATTGGGAAAAGTAAAAGAAAGAAGAAAGAAGAGAATCTCACAGTGGAAGGACAACATATAATAAACAAATAATGGGTCAAAAGCATTTAAAACATATACATTTGAGTTTTACTTCTTCCAATCATCAGAGTTACACTGGTACAAGCATATACAGTAATGCAGCGGAAGAAAAATGCAGCAGAAAAATATATATACAATAGACGTAAATACCAAATCTTCGTCTTCGATCTCCAAGGCAAAATAATCTTCGTTAACTGCAAACTTGTGCTGACCTGAGCGTATTGCATAAAAAGAAAACACAACAAACACTCTGATCAACACTAAATCATTCTCATGTTATTCAAATTAAAATACGAAATAACCTGAGTGTCATGGGTGTAGTAACTCAAAGAGATGTTACGGGATTTTCCATCTCTCAAGGATCCGTTAAACTAATACATACATAGTATAATGTCTATACAGTATAGTAAACATAATGAAAATAGCGTAAGCGGGATTACATTTTTACCCTTGCACCGTTTATAATACCGTAGTCTATACAGTACCGTAAACCCATCATAACCAATGGCATCAGAGGGCACTCCATAGGTACGATACAAATCAAAATCGTAGGGGCTTGATACGGATAAATATGACAAGGCACTCGAGGCAATACTCAAGGTAGGATTCTACCAATTGCACTCCCGAACTGGTGGTAACGCATAGCAACCACTACCGCCCACCTCGGAACACACTCCCAAATCAAATAGGCCCAAGTCGTCATCATCATAGTCATCATAGAATAGTATCGAAGAAATGTGTCCGATCAGAGGTGCTACCTTTATTAGTCACGATATAACTCCTGTTTAATCATTTTAATTCTGACCCGAAGGTCAGGGCTATTTCGTCTTCATTCACATTCCTCGATCCAATCATTGCCTTCTAGTCATCATACTTCGTTCTGGATACTTCAACACGTGCACAGTTGTTAAAGTGGTATCAGCATTGACAGAGAGTATGCCACTTACTGACTCCAGTCTCTTTAACAACCAATGCCTACATTTTCCACATCGCTCGGTTCTATTACATTTCACAAAGGTTCACTTATATCCAAAATATCATGTCTTGTTTCAAACCCAATTTACATTAAAAAAGAATATAACTTCATATCAGAATATCCTGATCATTCCAAAACCGAATATATTCTAAATTTGAATACATTTCATACCATTATATCATAATCATATAATATTTCAAGAATCGTTTTATATTCAAGTAGAGTATATTCCATGTCAAAGATTATACTTATCTCCAAATCGATTTATGTTCGAAATCCATTCATATTCAAATAGAATATATATTTTCCATATCAACTCATTTCAATCATTTGGAAATCCCATTTATATTCAAGTAGATTAAAATCTACCTTGAACTATTATAATCGTTTACAATCGATTCGTATTCGAAATAGAACATAACTTCATATCAAAACTCCATTTGAATCATGGTTTAAATCAAACAATTTCCATTTAGGAAGAAGTCACAATCATTTAATATTACTATAAAATAGGTACTCATAAAATAAGATCTTATATATAAATTTACCTATAAAATAGTTATAGTAAAACAAGATGGTTTAAATCATTATGTACATAAAATAAAAGTTTTACGAAATAGATTTAATTATAAAATATAAGAAAAATGTATTTACAACAAATAGTTTATAAGCCCCAAAATTTTACTAAATAACTTTTAAGAAAAGAAATATAATTTATTTGAAAAACAAGAGGTGTATATATATAATTTTATAAAATATTTTTTTAAATTATAATTGTTCCTTCCTTCCATATTTTCATAATCTTGAAATCTAAAAATCTAATCTCAGTGGAGTTCATTTAGTCCCATATCTCATTTCAACATCATTCAAATAGACCGCTCGATTTAAAGGATTCAAATCCATATTCATATCAAATTTGAATAACTCTGAGTATTCTCAAATAACTTGCATTTCCAAAACTCAATTCATAAGAAAATTATTAATTTCAAATCACCATAAATTTGGAAACTCCAAGATATATTCAAAGTCCCATTCTACAAATCTCAATTTGTTGGGTAATTCCCTTGACAAATTCATTAACATTTAAGGTTCATATTTGAAGGAAAACAAAATTTATCAAAATCGACACATTTCCTTTAAATAAAGTTCCATCGAGTAGGCAAAAATCTCGAATATTAAATATCATTTAACCAACCGATGTCTGTATAAAATTTTCTATCCTATGGCCAAGTAATCTTAAATTTAATTTCTCGATATTCCAGGGATGGATATATATCATTTCAACCCAAATCAGGGTCACAGATATTTATCATTTCAATCCGTGTTCTTAATTCATTTTTGAATCGATTAATCCCGGGTTTATTAGATGCTCGTAACATAGAGGATAAATGGAATTAATCGTCACAATCAACATGCAATGCAATATACTGAATATGGAGCCTTAGCAGTGTCAATATCAATTCAGTAATAAATTTCAACCAAACATCCATCACAACCATTCCATCCAACTGATCAGTATTAAACTGTTTCACAGATTAGCAGGATCAGAATTTCTAACTAGAAATTTAATTTAATTAAATATCTAATCATCGACTTAGGTTTGCATGTTAACACACTTTGCATATCAATTTTAAGCAACCATTCACAATCAATCACAACCATGCAACCAAACTTATTTCATAATTTAATTTAATAAACATGGGAATAATTCAGTTAATCGTGAGTGAGAAAATCACTCACCTTTGGGTCTTTAGTGGATCGGACGTCCAACCAAAGCCCAAATATTTGCAGTCTCCAAATGCAGCCAAACCAATTCCAAAACGTCCGCAATTCAGCCACG
Source organism: Allium sativum (assembly GCA_030737875.1). Classification (NCBI taxonomy): domain Eukaryota; kingdom Viridiplantae; phylum Streptophyta; class Magnoliopsida; order Asparagales; family Amaryllidaceae; genus Allium; species Allium sativum. The sequence goes on along the minus strand of CM060918.1, from coordinate 156,597,642 downwards.
ATTCCAACGCACCCAACCGCGTCGAAATCCGAGTTCGCATGTAAAAGTTATAAGCATTCTACCATTTGAACTTTAAATTATATAAAATTAATAAATAAATTCCCTCACCATTTAAAGGATGCCACGTTAGCACAGAAATCTCCTTCTCGCTCCGTTCTCAGTGTGCTACAGTGCACGACGCGCACCAAACCCATCAGGCCGTGACTTTGACCATCCAATTCTCACCACTTCGACTGTTTCATGACTCGAGACCATCGCCAAACTGAAGCTCATCCAAAATCGCTCCTGGCCATGCCGGCACTGCCATCTCCGGTTGACCAGATCCTCCGCGTCGAACCCTCCAAACCCACGGTTTTCTGACCTTCAAGCCCAAAAATTTCGGCGACCCACTGGACGATAGAAGCTCCAACCACCACCAATCAATTCCTATTGTCGATCTCTTAAATACCCATAAATTAATTTCTCCGATTAAAACCAAGATCAGAAATCCCCAAATTTGCTTCTAAGGTTTCGAATCCATCCCCATTTAACCACAAATTCCGACCGATCCAGCTACTGCATGTTGAAATAAATGGTACCAGCAGCTCCGTATCGTCGAGGTCTTCAATTTGATATATAATATGCTAGGGTTTGTGGAGATTCGAATTTGAAGTTTGAATTTTTATTTGAATCTAGGGTTTGAATCTTCATTTCAGCCATTAGAAAAAGAAGCAAGCAGATGGAAATATACGTGAAATGAGAAATGGCTGATGGAGTTAAAAGAATTTTATTTATATATATGTGTAGATGGCCCAATGTGAGAAATAAGCAATTATCTTATTACATCGATTCCTTTCATGTTTTATCCCGTACGATTAATCGAAAAGTCCGATTGTAACACAATTTGGAACTCTACAATAATTCACCGTTCTGGATCCGATGAAACTATTTTCGTCGGATTTTGAGACAGTCACCAAAACAGTTAGATTTCACAGTAAATTAATTAATAAGATATTCAATAATTCATTTAACTGTTTTAATTCAATTTAAATATTTATTAAATTTCATTTCAATTCAATTACATCTTAAATAAATTTTATAAATTGATTTCACAAATTCTAATTTCCCAAATTTGATTATTTGGATTTAGATTTGAATTTCAGTTATTATTAAATAACTTATAATTCCACCATTTAACAAATTAAATTTGAATTTCCCTTTTAACTTAAACAACCCATATTTAATTAGTTATTAAAATATTAAATCCCAAGTTACCACATTTCTACATAAAACTAAATTTAAAAATATGTTTGTACTCAATTAAAACAATCATCATCAATATAATCAACAAAATTTGATTTTTATCCAATATTATTCCATTTGTTTATTTTAAATCTAAATTTAAATATACTGAAAATTCTGGGTTGTTACATTCCCCCCCATTTAAAATCTTTTCGTCCTCGAAAAAGAACGAAATACGATATTAAGAACATATATATACATATATCAAACCCATACTTATAAATTTATAAAATAAGTTATGTAATTGTAAACTCTCATAAATTTTCTAACTCTTGAAATCACAGAAAATTTCGGCGGCATCTCCTTTGTACGGAAAGGTCCAGAAAAATCATAATATATATATATACACTCAAATATACATCCCATCTCATGATGAGGCATCCCAAACAACGGGGGAAACAATATATATATAACCACAAACAATATGACACAACTACGTACCTTCTTTAGAGTTATTTGCAAATTTATTTATTTAGGAATATAGTATTTAGCGCAAAGCATGCTCCAAGGCATAGCGCAACTTCCTTACACCTGCTACATACTCACATACGCATAAGAATTAAACATATATACAATACATAGCAAAAGTATACCATTTACACAACATATATTAAACATTTTAACTATAAAACCATAATACTCGTGATAGGCCAACAAACAAAATGAGGTTTATCACCCTTTAAATGTTGGAATATGACCAAAGTGGCAAAAGTTGTTGCATTCGTTTCAGGCTTTCCGAATTGTCCAGATTCATCGAATTCGGATAATTCATTCAAAAGTTATGACTATTTTAGCGAAAGCGAACGCTTCAGCCCACACAATGAAAATTGTAGACCTAAGTTGTTCAACCCAGTTTTTAACCCTTTAAACATCAAATTTTTACCCATCGTATTAAGAAAAAGTTTTAGTTTACATCTTGGGCTTTCTGATTTGAACTCGCACATTAAAATCTGACGATTCGTTAGGAAGTTATGGTCAAAACAATATTGATATATGCTTCAGTTTTTAATTTTCTGCACATTGTACTACGACTAAAACTTGAAATTCAGCTTAGCAAACATGAAAATTCTGACATGGCTCAAGGTTCTAGTTAAGTTTCTAAGGTTTCCAACAAGTCCGAAATCGTCGAATTCCGATCATCCCTTCAAAAGTTATGGTCATTTCGGTTCATCTCATCTAATATTTCAGGTTTTCGCATAAACATCAGTTTATTTTATTTGGAGTTTTAAACTTTCGGATTCCAAGATTTAAGCAAAGCTTAACCGTGAAAGATGGGTTATCGTTCCATTATGTTCATAACATGATTTAATCCTCTGATACTTAAATATATTCATGTTCGTTTCCATTATTGTCCACCTTATGATATTAAGTTCATTTGCAATCCATCCATTTGGTTTGTTCTTGTTCACACATTCAATTATTCACATTCGCTTCATTATTCGAGAAATGGATTCATATTCAATTTCTTACTCCATTCCGATATGCTTTCTATTAATTTTCCTGTTTCATTCCAAGCATTTAATTTCGACTAAACTTGAATTCATTTAACTTTTTTTCCAACTATCTTGAGTATGATAGCCCTTTAATTCATTAACATGGATTAAATTTGCCAGATTTCAAGATTTATTCTTTCCTTAAGCATTTACTTCTCAATCGACCTTTATACGGTCTTCTAAGTTAACTCTTATCGAGTCAATTCACTTGACTCGACCAAATTTAGTCTTATTTCATATTTCATTTGCCAATTCCATTTACATCCATTTTCATTCCCAATGGTTTCAATTTTCCGATTCCAAATATTTTCCGAGAATTGATGTCGAATATCCAACTCTTTCTATTTTAATATTAATCCAAATCTATTTATGGTTTTTCGGACTGGCTTCATTTGGTTTCATTCATTAAGCTCAAATTACATTAAATCTCATTTCCCAACTTAACTCAATATTGTTTTACCATTTATTGTAATAACCCGCAAAATGTGAACCAATTTAAATTTTTTAAAATTGGTTAATACCAAAGAATTTGGATAATTGAAATAGCATATTTCAATAAAATAGAGAATTGGGTATAGTAAGGCAGTTTGAAATTTTGAATACAAACTTTGTCTGACTGTACCGGGTGGAAAATATAACGGATTTTAGCGAAACTGAAAATATTTAAATCTGTTTATGAATACCTTTTTAACGAATCTGAAAAATTGAAGTTTCATAGCGGGAATCAAAAGGTATGGCCAAATGAATTTTCAGAAAGGTCGCTATATAGCATATATAGCCCTTGAAAATAGGTATTTTGCATACGACCTCAGAATTCGACGAAACCACTTTTGTTGGGTCCGGGATGTCAAACTATTGCTAAGTTTCAAATTTCATAATTTTTGAAGCTAGTATGTGAGCGGGGCAAAAGAAAATGTGATTGGTCAATTTCTGTTAAAATGGGTCGACCTAAAAATGGCCATTTTTCAAACGAGCTTAGAATCCGACGAAACTAGTTTTGTTAGGACTATATCGTCAAAACAAAGCTAGATTTATTTTTCTGGAATTTTTCGATTCAGTTTGTGGCACTGGCAAATTGAAATGTACGTTCAAATTAAATATTGAATGTTTTATATTTTAATTTGAAAAATAACTGACTGTAACAGTCGAATTAGCCAATGAAACATATCCCATTGTGTCCAGAATGGGGGTATTTAGCTAGGGGCGACAGTCGTTATGTTTGATTTCGAGTTCGTTTGCAAAAACACTATTTAAAATTTCCTATAAAGCCTCGACCAATAGGATTTTTCCTTTATAAAAAAAATATCGCGAGAAACCCTAGCCGCCATGCGATATCGACGTTCCTCGTTGCTCCGTGCTTCTCTTCCATTTTCCGACCACCTCCGATGAAGCTAGGCCGCGCCACCACCACCACTCCACTCGCCTTCGTCCCCTCTTCACATCCGACCAAACGCCGCCCTCCACCATCGCCTGAACCACGCCGAGGAAGTCGCCGCCTTTCTGACGTCGCGCCGCCTTCCTCCGACCACCGAAGGGGACCGCACCACCACCGACAGGGAGCTGGTTCGTAGCTCTTCCACGTGGCACCACCTGATCGAAGCAACGATCGATAGATTTCACGAATTTTTCAACCCTAGTTTCGAATCAAAAATAAAGGTACGACCTTTATTATCCTGAAATGAAAATAGCACTATAAAGCGTTGCAAAACTTTGAAAAATAATATCTTTTTCGTTCGTTAACGGAATTCGATGAAACAGGAGACACCGTGACCGTAAGGAGGCTCTCTACATTCTAGAAGAAGCCGCGGATTTTTCTGATCTTCCTACGATTTTTAGCACTGCAGAAACCAATGTGAGGAATCTAAACTAAATTGTGTGAATGGAATCGCGTTGTATAAATTATATAAGAGAAGTGTAAATTATATACGCATTGTATACCTCATGTACATGTGTTGTATAAGTTATATTAGCGATGTATAAATTATACAAGCGTTGAGTGAAACATATATGCTTTGAATTGTGATGAAATGAAAGTGAATTAATATATATATATATATATATATATATATATATATATACTCCCCTCGTCCACAGACCATGGACGATATTTATTGCTTGTGATTGACGTGATATTATATGGTATGACGAATGGTTGGAAATAATTGTTTGTGGTTGATATTGTGGTTGAAAAATACCTTTGTGGTTGAAAAATACCCTCTTGTGGTTGAAACAAATTAGAATAGGATTGTGGAATTGAAAATAAAACATGCCGCCTGCATGCGAACTAGATGCATGATCCCCATTGTCAAAAACCGCGAGGTTTTAAGGTAGAGCGAGGAGCCGTACTAGGGACGGTCCCGGTTTTAACTACCCTGCCGTTATGCTGCCGAAATTTTCTGAAATATTCATGTGTTAGAATAATTTTCATTCGTTGAAATAAATTGCATATGTTGAAACCAATATTCATGTGTTGAGTTGAAATTCATTCGTTGAATCAAAAATTCATGTGTTGAATATTATTTGAATTTATCAAATAGCTTTAGCGATAAAAATCACATTTTTATATATATACAAACCATAGCGAATATTCATGTGTTGAGTTGAAATTCATTCGTTGAATCAAAAATTCATGTGTTGAATATTATTTGAATTTAACAAATAGCTTTAGCGATAAAAATCACATTTTTATATATATACAAACTATAGCGAATATTCATGTGTTGAGTTGCAGTTCATTCGTTGAGTTGAAATTCATGTGTTGAATATTATTTGAATTTAAACAAATAGTTTTAGCGATAAAAATCACATTTTTATATATATATACAAACTATAGAGAATATTCATGTGCTGAATTGAAATTCGTTCGTCGAGTTGAAATTCATGTGTTGAATGTTATCGTATTTTAAAATAAAATGAATCGACAATAAAAACTACATTTTTATTGTGAATATGAAGTGTTAAAAACATTCATGTGTTGAATAAATATTTTTGATGATAAAAATATTTCTTTTATCATGTATACGCTTTGATAAAAATACACACGTGTTGAAATAAATAATAGTTTGCTAGAAATATTATTAGCTTTGTTCTGCATATATATACATGTGTTGAACAGGAAAAATGGATTAGCTGTAGAGTTAAGAAATTATTTGCGTGCCCGACAAATAGGTAAACCTTGATGAGTTGGTTGCGCAATTTTATTTTCATATCAACTCCTGTGAATGCCATTGGATGCGGAGTGCTGGTTATTCTGTGTGAAATAATAAACGTCGCCATAGGATAGTAACAATAAATTTTGAACTACACTACATGCCATACTTCTTGATGATAGGCATACTTCATCGTATTCCACATAAGCAATTGGAGCTTGTGTGACGAGGTGGAAGTTTTACCATACGAGCGAGAAGCTTGTATGGCGATGATTTTATACTACAGGTTGAACTGATGACTGATATGGACTATATAAAATATAACGATAAATTGCCAGATTAATAAAAACCCCACACGGGTCTGGAGTTGACAATAATCACGTCGCTCTAGTTATTAGATATGACACATGGACTATTTATTTCCGCACGGAAACGGGGTGACGAGAATTTATTCTCTGGAGTGATTATCTGTACATACTCCCCCGTAAACACCAGAATATATCACTATAAATATGTGGATGCTTTTTAGGATTTATTGGGAACCTAATACGACCCAATAAATTTCCAAACCCCTCCCCGTACAAAGGAGGTTATGGAGAAATTTTTCGAAATATTAAGGCGTTAGTGAAATATTTGAAGTGAAAACGAAGTTGAAATATAGAATGGACTATAGTTGGAATTATAGAATGAACTATATTTATATATATAAATATAAATATAATTAAAAGGAATCGAAGCCGTGCAGTTCGTGTTTCGGAATCGTAATTTGAAACGATTAGTACGAGAAATCCGACCATCGGATTTTCCCAAAATCGCAACAGCTGGGTTCGCCTTGGAAATATCTTCCCAACGACACCAACCTTGTAAAAATCCAACGGTTGGATTGTCCGGAATGTTTAATTCAAATCTGAAGAAAAACAGCGCCAGAATCGTTTATATTTATATATTAATATAAATATAATTAAATTAAATCGAATAACGACGCTGTAGTTCGAATTTTGAAACCGTAACTTCAAACGACTAGTGTGGAAGATCCGACCGTCGGATTCTCACGAAACTGGAACCGTTGGGTTCGCTTTGGGAATATCTTCCCACTGATATAGACTTTGTAGAAATCCAACGGTTAGATTTTCCGATATGTGTAAAACAAATTAGGAGAAAAACAGCGCCAGTGCCACGGCACGACCTGAAACGTCGTTTAATTAAATATGGCCACTTTTAAATAAATAAAAATGGCGAAAAATCATTTAAAAATATTATAAGCAACATAGATTGCAAATAGACTAATTGGGCTTGAATTGTTTGATATTTGATGGTTGTATGTGCTTGACACGAAAATAACTCTAAAGAACTGAAAGATGGATGTCGAATAATATAACCATGGAAAGAATCGATTTAAATTCTAATTACGTGAATTATTTGAAAAGGCCGAGCTAACCCTCATTTCAAATAATTTATCGAGCGATTCGAATTGGAAAATGCAAAGACGATTCAAGACCGACGATCTTCGTATCGGTTGGATGAGCGCTGCTGAGGTTCCTAACCGGAGTAGCTACCGGAAAGGGACGGAAGTAGTAGCCGTCTAAACGTATGTGTTGATTGGACGGATATACGAGGAATTTGACGCCTCCGGTTTCGTTCAGACCCAGAACGGACTTGTAAATGGACTGTGTGTCTGACATTGGATTTTGTTCTATACTGATTGATCTCTGTTAAATATATATCTGTTTGGCGGCGGAGAATTTATTCTTTTGCTTAACGCCCTTCTCTGAGACATACGAGCTCAGAGGTTATATATCGATGGAAATCAATCGTATGGAGTGGACTGCCTATGTGGCATGCCAAGATGCTGTGATCAAGGCTTCTGTTGCAAAGTAAAGTCTTGTGGATGATGATCAAAGCACGGTCTACGTGGCCTGGCTTTGTGTATAGCGTGGATTCGCGAGCCTCACACCCCGGTATGAGTTAAAAACGGGATACGGACCGCTGGGAGAGCACGACGTTTCTTTCTAGCTATGGTGGTGTCAGTGACTTACCAGCCCTGACATTTATATCTATTTTTCACCTATGTGGTTGTTGGAATGCGAGGCGCCTCGATTATAGGTCTGTAAGGACCAGGAAACGTGTGTTCAGGAATAAATAATCCTCAAACGTAAGAGAGGACCGACCCAGCCGATCCAGGGTTGCCCACAGTGTGTAGTCCCGAGGCATTCGCTAGAGTGTCTCGAAGCGGAGAGGAGCTTGCCCCTTGCCTCGACTCATGACGGAAATCCAATTTCCAATACGAAATAACTGACTCGATTGTAGAACTAGTATGGCGACATAGTAGATGGTAGTTATTCCGCCTATGATTGATATTTATGATGCCATTCGCTTTTGAAACATATATGCACTAGTAATAATATCAATTGATTTTGCTTTATACGTATCAAGCATATTTGGCCATTATAAGGTAAAACTCTATCCTCCGGCTTGCGTTGCATTGTATGATGGGACCTGAGTCTTATAATGGCTTCATTCTTTTTAAAAGCATTGCGTTGTTTTAAAAGAATTTACTTTGTTTTAAATGCACTAGCAATCACTGGAGTAAACCCGTTCCGCGAAAGTGGCGTGGTCCTATGATTTGCTCATTACGGTGGTTTAACTGTTAAATATATCCCTCATACCAGTCCCCATGACTGACTCGTTGTTTGTTTCACTTTGCAAACGTGGGTGCCCTTATTTTCACATGGGCAGCCTAGTTCACAGGTGACAGGTTGTTTTTGGCTCTGCACTGTTGCATAGAGTGCATTTTGGCTCATGGCGAGGCTCACTTCACAGAGACGACTTTGACATTTTCCGCCATTACTGTACTTATATTATGATTCCGCCACGGGCGATGCAGACTGATTTACTTTCCGTACTTCTTATTGTATGTATATGTACCGCCTTCGGCGATGTAGATTGATACCCTTATTATGTCTCATTGCATGTATGTATTCCGCGTCTGGCGATGATGACTGATCACTTTCCTTTTTATTTACTAAGTTATATCCTACGCTGTGCTATTCTGATATTGTTACATGCTGTGATTCCGCTGTCATATCCATGTAAAATTATTCTATTTATTGTTTCTGCTATTATCTGTACTATGCTATGATGATTAATGTGTTATATTCCAATGATTATCCTTAATACCGCCCCTCGGATTTTGGGATCGTCACAATTGGTATCAGAGCTTTGGTTAACCTTATTCCGGGATCTAACACATAAAACACCTCGTCAGAATAGAATCAGTAGTGTTCTAAGGCGAGTAGCTCATTAGAGATAGGATTAGCAATGTCCTAGAATGAGCTAAGCAGAATAGCAAAACAATGTGATCAGTACATCATTTCCTTTCCTTATGTTCCCCTGCTTTATCATATATGAAAATTATCAAATCTATGAGCTTGACTCTTTTCTTGCTTATACAATACTCTTTCTGATGGCTACACGAGCAGCAGCAGCTAGAGGAGGCCGTGGAGGCCGAGCAGGAGTAGCAGGAGGACGGGGGAATATCCCCGTAGCTTAGGGAGGCCCTATTGTTCAGCCACCAGCACCCAAGGACTTCGAGCTAGACAGAGTAGCGAAGAGGTATAGGAACCTTGGGGGAAAACCCTTTTCTGGCACTGGTACAGTAACGGAGGCTATTGCTTGGTTAAAGACCTGTGAAAAGATCTTTGAAGGAATGGGATTGGGGACCAACAACAAAGCACGACTAGGTATTTGGCTCCTACAGGAGGAAGCAGAGCTGTGGTGGGATGCCATCACCTCATAGGATGCAGCAGGTACTGTCAGGACCTGGGAGTAATTCAAAACCATGTTCAACGAGAAGTTTGTACCTGAACAGGCTTTAGAGAGGATGCGAGAGCAGTTTGCTAATCTCCAGCAAGGAGATCTCTCTATTCAAGATTACCTGAATAAATTCACCCAGTTGTCACGCTATGCTCCAAAGCTTATTATGACTAACAAAGCAAAGAACAAGAGATTTATATTTGGGCTAAAGCGCAAGTACCATGACAGAGCCATGAGCAACATCAAACTCTCCTTCTCAGAATTGGTAGAAATGGCTTGCAACTATGAAGATATGGATGAAAGACACGCCAACCAAGACCGCGCTAAAAGCCAAGCTGGAAATAAGCGCAAGGCTTCAGTAGATCAGGCAGAGTCTAGCATTACAACGGCCGCTACTCAGAAACCTGGAAAGATACTGAAAGGAAATTGCTACAACTGCGGGAAGCCAGGACATTTTTCTAATGTGTGCAAAGCTCCGAGGAAGCCTAAGGCAAATCCTGACTCAGCCGAATGCTACAACTGCCATAAGAAGGGGCACTATAGCAGGAATTGTCCTCTGAAGCAGAATGCACAAGTAGCTCATGTGTATGACGGGGAGATCCCGCCAGCTACCACCGATGGATCAGGTAAACCCGACGTCTTGGGAAGTACCCTTACCATTAAAAATATTCATGTTTCTGTACTTTTTGATACTGGTGCATCACGTAGCTTCATTTCTTGTAACATCGTGCACAAGTTAAAATTGAAACAAGGAAAACTTAAAGAACCAATTAAAGTTCAAAACCCGATAGGAGGTTCTGTTAGTCTCAGTACATATTGTAAAGTACCTATTTCCTTCTCTTGATACCAGTTCTCTTTTAAAGTGATTGTCATGGACCTTTCCGAATTTGATATTATACTGGGGCTAGACTGGTTGACAAAATATAAGGCCGAAGTTAGATGTGCCGAAAGAATCGTGAAAGTTAAAACAAAATTTGGGCATATCACTATACCATGCCATGGCTCCGAAATTAATAGAGCAGAATTTTGGTCTTCTTTAGAAGTTACTCCCCCTTCATTAGAAAAGATACCGGTCGTTAAAAACTACGCGGATGTGTTTGAAGAAGTAGAAAACTTACCGCCGCAAAGAGAGATTGAATTTAGAATAGATCTAATTCCGAATGCCCGACCAGTAGTGCATCCAATTAGAAGAATGGCCCCGAAGGAAAAAGAAGAGTTAGGTAGTCAAACCCGAGAATTGCTTTGGAAAGGTCTGATCAGACCGACCTTTTCAGCTTGGGGAGCAGCTATAGTATTTGTCCCGAAATCGGACGGTACTCTAAGACTTTGTGTTGATTACCAAGATCTCAATAAGCAGACACTGAAGAACAAATATCCCTTGCCCCGAATAGACGATCTGTTAGATCAATTAAATGGAGCAACAGTATTCTCCAGAATGGACCTAGCTACAGGTTTCCACCAATTACGTATAGCAGAATATTGTGTTCTTTTGATAGCCTTCAGGGGTCCCGATTTATTCTACGAATGGTTAGTAATGCCGTTCGGCTTGTGTAACGCTCCGGCATACTTCGTCGATCTTATGAACAGAGTGTTCCGTGGTGTATTGAATAAATTTGTTCCAGTCTTCATCGATGACATTTAAATCTACTCCAAGTCGGAAGGCGAGCATGCAAAACATTTAGAAGAAGTGTTGAAAATTCTAAGGAGAAATGTCTTGAAAGCTAAATTTTCTAAGTGTGTCTTCTGGTAGGATGAAGTTAAATTCCTAGGCCATGTCGTATCAAAAGAAGGGATTGCTGTAGATCCAAGCAAAATTATAGCGATTCAGAACTGGAAACAACCTACTACCCCCACAGAAGTTCGAAGTTTCCTTGGATTGGCTAGCTACTATCGGAAATTCGTTCAGGATTTTTCAAAGATATCTTGTGTATTGACAAAGCTTACAAAGAAGCATGAGAAATTCAAATGGACTCCCGAATGTGAAGAAGCTTTCCAGGAACTGAAACTGAAATTGACGACCGCTCCAGTATTGACAATTATAGAAGGCAACCAAGACTTGACTATATGGACAGACGCTTCTATTAGAGGGCTAGGCGCAGTATTGATGCAAAAAGGCCAAGTGGTCGCATATGCCAGCCGTCAGCTGAAGCCGCATGAGAGAAACTATGCAACTCATGATCTTGAGTTATTAGCTATCGTGTTTGCTTTAAGAATCTGGAGGCATTATTTATTGGGTGAGAAGTTCGAACTATTTACTGATCATCAATCCTTGAAATATCTGTTCACTCAGAAGGATCTGAATTTGAGACAACAGCATTGGTTAGAATTCCTTGCAGCATACGATTTTGAAATTCTATACACTCTGGGGAAAGCCAATGTTGTAGCAGATGCGCTCAGCAGAAAGAATGAAATCATCACCAGTTTTGTCATCACGTCTTCATTAATAGACAGGATCTCGACCCTTCAGAAAGACGATGAATTTATTCAAAGAATCAGTCAGAGAGTCAAAGGAGGTGAATCCACAAGTTTCCGACTCGATGACAAAGGAGTTCTTAGATTAAAGGGCAGAATTTGCATCCCAAACCTTCCTGAGCTCAGAAGAGAAATACTTGATGAGTGCCACAAGTCCAAATTAAGTATCCATCCCGGTGTGAGCAAAATGTATAACGATATCAAATGCACATTCTGGTGGAGAGCTTTGAAAAGAGATATTTCATTATATGTTAGTAGATGCCCCACTTGTCAGCTAGTTAAGAGTGATTAGCAGAAATTGGCTGGATTATTACAACCCTTAGAAATTCCAGGATGGAAGTGGGAGCAAATCTCGATGGACTTCGTTGATGGTTTGCCTCGAACTAAGAAAGGAAATGACAGTATATGGGTAATCGTAGATCGCTTCACGAAGACTGCCCATTTCATACCTGTCCGATCCAACAGAACGGCTCAAAGTTTAGCACAGATTTACTTCAAAGAAATAGTTAAACTACACGGAGTGCCACTCAATATAGTCAGTGATAGAGATCCCCTGTTTACTAGCAAGTTCTGGGAAGCATTCCAAACAGAATTGGGAACCAAATTAAATTTAAGCACCGCTTATCACCCACAGACAGACGGCCAAACTGAGCGGGTGAATAGAATTCTAGAAGATTTACCGCGGGCTTGCGTTATCGATTTTGGAGGCTCATGGGAAGATCACTTACATTTAGCCGAATTCTCTTATAACAATAGCTATCAAGCAAGTTTGGGAATGTCTCCATTTGAAGCATTATACGGTAGACCGTGCAGATCTCCCGCATGTTGGGTAGAACCTGGCAACAGGCTTGTGTTAGGGCCCGATATGATTCGAGAAGCATCGGATAAAGTCAATTTCATTAAGAAGCGATTGAAAACCGCACAGAGCCGACAGAAAAGTTATGCTGATGTGAGAAGAAGAGATTTATCATTTGCCGTTAGCGATTATGTTTATTTAAGAGTTTCTCCAATGCGGGGGGTAATCAGATTTGGCAAGACTGGGAAGTTGGCACCGAGATTTATTGGTCCCTTTCCTATACTTGAACGGATTGGAACTCTTGCATATAGGGTTTCATTACCTGATTGGTTGCCTGGTGTACATGATGTGTTCCACGTGTCTCAACTCAGAAAACATGTTCATGATCCAGATCTTGTTGTGGAAGAAGCAACGCAACAGGATTTAGACATAACTCCAGAATTAGCGCTCAGAAGAGAGCCATTAAAGATAGTTGGCAAAGAAACTAGAGAGCTAAGGAGCAAAAAGATTCATTTAGTCAAGGTGCAGTGGAGTAGTGATCCTAGAGACTATACTTGGGAGACCGAGGAAAGCATTAAACAAGCCTACCCCAAATGCAGAGTGGACATCTCTGACTAACTCCGGTGCAAGTTACCTTTACAATACTTCGCATTTACATTTTATTTCCTACTTAGCTGTTATTTCCTTTTCGAGGACGAAAAGTTTTAAGTGGGGGAGATTGTAATAACCCGGAAAATGTGAACCAATTTAAAAATTTTAAAATTGGTTAATACCAAAGAATTTGGATAATTGAAATAGCATATTTCAATAAAATAGAGAATTGGGTATAGTAAGGCGGTTTGAAATTTTGAATACAAACTTTGTCTGACTGTACCGGGTGGAAAATATAACGGATTTTAGCGAAACTGAAAATATTTAAATCTGTTTATGAATACCTTTTTAAACGAATCTGAAAAATTGAAGTTTCATAGCGGGAATCAAAAGGTATGGCCAAATGAATTTTCAGAAAGGTCGCTATATAGCATATATAGCCCTTGAAAATAGATATTTTGCATACGACCTCGGAATTCGACGAAACCACTTTTGTTGGGTCCGGGATGTCAAACTATTGCTAAGTTTCAAATTTCATAATTTTTGAAGCTAGTATGTGAGCGGGGCAAAAGAAAATGTGATTGGTCAATTTCTGTTAAAATGGGTCGACCTAAAAATGGCCGTTTTTCAAACGAGCTTAGAATCCGACGAAACTGGTTTTGTTAGGACTGTATCGTCAAAACAAAGCTAGATTTATTTTTCTAGAATTTTTCGATTCAGTTTGTGGCCCTGGCAAATTGAAATGTACGTTCAAATTAAATATTGAATGTTTTATATTTTAATTTGAAAAATAACTGACTGTAACAGTCGAATTGGCCAATGAAACATATCCCATTTTGTCCGGAATGGGGGTATTTAGCTAGGGGTGATAGTCGTTGGGTTTGATTTCGAGTTCGTTTGCAAAAACACTATTTAAAATTTCCTATAAAGCCTCGACCAATAGGATTTTTCCTTTATAAAAAAAAATATCGCGAGAAACCCTAGCCGCCATGCGATATCGACGTTCCTCGTTGCTCCGTGCTTCTCTTCCATTTTCCGACCACCTCCGACGAAGCTAGGCCGCGCCACCACCACCACTCCACTCGCCTTCGTCCCCTCTTCACATCCGACCAAACGCCGCCGTCCACCATCGCCTGTATCGCCTGAACCACGCCGAGGAAGTCGCCGCCTTTCTGACGTCGCGCCGCCTTCCTCCGACCACCGAAGGGGACCGCACCACTACCGACAGGGAGCTGGTTCATAGCTCTTCCACGTGGCACCACCTGATCGAAGCAACGATCGATAGATTTCACGAATTTTTCAACCCTAGTTTCGAATCAAAAATAAAGGTACGACCTTTATTATTCTGAAATGAAAATAGCACTATAAAGCGTTGCAAAACTTTGAAAAATAATATCTTTTTCGTTCGTTAATGGAATTCGATGAAACAGGAGACACCGTGACAGCAAGGAGGCTCTCTACATTCTAGAAGAAGCCGCAGATTTTTCTGATCTTCCTACGATTTTTAGCACTGCAGAAACCAATGTGAGGAATCTAAACTAAATTGTGTGAATGGAATCGCATTGTATAAATTATATAAGCGAAGTGTAAATTATATACGCATTGTATACCTCATGTACATGTGTTGTATAAGTTATATTAGCGATGTATAAATTATACAAGCGTTGAATGAAACATATATGCTTTGAATTGTGATGAAATGCAAGTGAATTATAATATATATATATATATATATATACTCCCCTCGTCCACAGACCATGGACGATATTTATTGCTTGTGATTGACGTGATATTATATGGTATGACGAATGGTTGGAAATAATTGTTTGTGGTTGATATTGTGGTTGAAAAATACCTTTGTGGTTGAAAAATACCCTCTTGTGGTTGAAACAAATTAGAATAGGATTGTGGAATTGAAAATAAAACATGCCGCCTACGTGCAAACTAGATGCATGATCCCCATTGTCAAAAACCGTGAGGTTTTAAGGTAGAGCGAGGAGCCGTACTAGGGACGGTCCCGGTTTTAACTACCCTGCCGTTATGCTGCCGAAATTTTCTGAAATATTCATGTGTTAGAATAATTTTCAGTCGTTGAAATAAATTGCATATGTTGAAACCAATATTCATGTGTTGAGTTGAAATTCATTCGTTGAATCAAAAATTCATGTGTTGAATATTATTTGAATTTAACAAATAGCTTTAGCGATAAAAATCACATTTATATATACAAACCATAGCAAATATTCATGTGTTGAGTTGAAATTCATTCGTTGAATCAAAAATTCATGTGTTGAATATTATTTGAATTTAACAAATAGCTTTAGCGATAAAAATCACATTTATATATATATATACAAACTATAGCGAATATTCATGTGTTGAGTTGCAATTCATTCGTTGAGTTGAAATTCATGTGTTGAATATTATTTGAATTTAAACAAATAGTTTTAGCGATAAAAATCACATTTATATGTATATATATATACAAACTATAGAGAATATTCATGTGTTGAATTGAAATTCGTTCGTCGAGTTGAAATTCATGTGTTGAATGTTATCGTATTTTAAAATAAAATGAATCGACAATAAAAACTACATTTTTATTGTGAATATGAAGTGTTAAAAACATTCACGTGTTGAATAAATATTTTTGATGATAAAAATATTTCTTTTATCATGTATACGCTTTGATAAAAATACACACGTGTTGAAATAAATAATAGTTTGCTAGAAATATTATTATTAGCTTTGTTTTGCATATATATACATGTGTTGAACAGGAAAAATGGATTAGCTGTAGAGTAAAGAAATTATTTGCGTGCCCGACAAATAGGTAAACCTTGATGAGTTGGCTGCGCAATTTTATTTTCATATCAACTCCTGTGAATGCCATTGGATGCGGAGTGCTGGTTATTCTATGTGAAATAATAAACGTCGCCATAGGATAGTAACAATAAATTTTGAACTAAACTACATGGCATACTTCTTGATGATAGGCATACTTCATCATATTCCACATAAGCAATTGGAGCTTGTGTGACGAGGTGGAAGTTTTACCATACGAGCGAGAGGCTTGTATGGCGATGATTTTATACTACAGGTTGAACTGATGACTGATATGGACTATATAAAATATAACGATAAATTGCCAGATTAATAAAAACCCCACACGGGTCTGGAGTTGACAATAATCACGTCGCTCTAGTTATTAGATACGGCACATGGACTATTTATTTCTACATGGAAACGGGGTGACGAGAATTTATTCTCTGGAGTGATTATCTGTACATACTCCCCCGTAAACACCAGAATATATCACTATAAATATATGGATGCTTTTTAGGATTTATTGGGTACCTAATACGGCCCAATAAATTTCCAAACCCCTCCCCGTACAAAGGAGGTTATGGCGAAATTTTTCGAAATATTAAGGCGTTAGTGAAATATTTGAAGTGAAAACGAAGTTGAAATATAGAATGGACTATAGTTGGAATTATAGAATGAACTATATTTATATATATAAATATAAATATAATTAAAAGGAATCAAAGCCGTGCAGTTCGTGTTTCGGAATCGTAATTTGAAACGATTAGTGCGAGAAATCCGACCATCGGATTTTCCCGAAACCGCAACCGCTGGGTTCGCCTTAGAAATATCTTCCCAACGGCACCAACCTTGTAAAAATCCAACGGTTGGATTGTCCGGAATGTTTAATTCAAATCTGAAGAAAAACAGCGCCAGAATCGTTTATATTTATATATTAATATAAATATAATTAAATTAAATCGAATAACGACGCTGCAGTTCGAATTTTGAAACCGTAACTTCAAACGACTAGTGTGGAAGATCTGACCGTCGGGTTCTCACGAAACTGGAACCATTGGGTTCACTTTGGGAATATCTTCCCACTGATATAAACTTTGTAGAAATCCAACGGTTAGATTTTCCGATATGTGTAAAACAAATTAGGAGAAAAACAGCGCCAGTGCCATGGCACGACCTGAAACGTCGTTTAATTAAATATGGCCACTTTTAAATAAATAAAAATGGCGAAAAATCGTTATAAAATATTATAAGCAACATAGATTTCAAATAGACCAATTGGGCTTGAATTGTTTGATATTTGATGGTTGTATGTGCTTGACACGAAAATAACACTAAAGAACTGAAAGATGGATGTCGAATAATATAACCATGGAAAGAATCGATTTAAATTCTAATTACGTGAATTATTTGAAAAGGCTGAGCTAACCCTCATTTCAAATAATTTATCGAGCATTTCGAATTGGAAAATGCAAAGACGATTCAAGACCGACGATCTTCGTATCGGTTGGATGGGCGCTGCTGAGGTTCCTGACCGGAGTAGCTACCGGAAAGGGACGGAAGTAGTAGCCGTCTAAACGTATGTGTTGATTGGACGGATATACGAGGAATTTGACGCCTCCGGTTTCGTTCAGACCCAGAACGGACTTGTAAATGGACTGTGTGTCTGACATTGGATTTTGTTCTATACTGATTGATATCTGTTAAATATATATCTGTTTGGCGGCGGAGAATTTATTCTTTTGCTTAACGCCCTTCTCTGAGACATACGAGCTCAGAGGTTATATATCGATGGAAATCAATCGTATGGAGTGGACTGCCTATGTGGCATGCCAAGATGCTGTGATCAAGGCTTCTGTTGCAAAGCAAAGTCTTGTGGATGATGATCAAAGCACGGTCTACATGGCCTGGCTTTGTGTATAGCGTGGATTCGCGAGACTCACACCCCGGTATGAGTTAAATACGGGATACGGACCGCTGGGAGAGCACGACGTTTCTTTCTAGCTATGGTGGTGTCAGTGACTTACCAGCCCTGACATTTATATCTATTTTTCACCTATGTGGTTGTTGGAATGCGAGGCGCCTCGATTATAGGTCTGTAAGGACCGGGAAACGTGTGTTCAGGAACAAATAATCCTTAAACGTAAGAGAGGACCGGCCCAGCCGATCCAGGGTTGCCTAGAGTGTGTAGTCCTGAGGCATTCGCTAGAGTGTCTCGAAGCGTAGAGGAGCTTGCCTCTTCCCTCGACTCATGACGGAAATCCAATTTCCAATACGAAATAACGGACTCGATTGTAGAACTAGTATGGCGACATAGTAGATGGTAGCTATGCCGCCTATGATTGATATTTATGATGCCATTCGCTTTTGAGACATATATGCACTAGTAATAATATCAATTGATTTTGCTTTATAAGTATCAAGCATATTTGGCCATTATAAGGTAAAACTCTATCCTCCGGCTTGCGTTGCATTGTATGATGGGACCTGAGTCTTATAATGGCTTCATTCTTTTTAAAAGCATTGCATTGTTTTAAAAGAATTTACTTTGTTTTAAATGCACTAGCAATCACTGGAGTAAACCCGTTCCGCGAAAGTGGCGTGGTCCTATGATTTGCTCATTACGGTGGTTTAACTGTTAAATAGATCCCTCATACCAGTCCCCATGACTGACTCGTTGTTTGTTTCACTTTGCAAACGTGGGTGCCCTTATTTTCACACGGGCAGCCTAGTTCACAGGTGACAGGTTGTTTTTGGCTCTGTACTTTTGCATAGAGTGCATTTTGGCTCATGGCGAGGCTGACTTCACAGAGACGACTTTGACATTTTCCGCCATTACTGTACTTATATTTTGATTCCGCCACGGGTGATGCAGACTGATTTACTTTCAGTACTTCTTATTGTATGTATATGTACCGCCTTCGGCGATGTAGACTGATACCCTTATTATGTCTCACTGCATGTATGTATTCCGCCTCTGGCGATGATGACTGATCACTTTCCTTTTTATTTACTAAGTTATATCCTACGTTGTGCTATTCTGATATTGTTACATGCTGTGATTCCGCTGTCATATCCATGTAAGATTATTCTATTTATTGTTTCTGCTATTATCTGTACTCTGCTATGATGATTAATGTGTTATATTCCAATGATTATCCTTAATACCGCCCTTCGGATTTTGGGATCGTCACAGTTGGTATCAGAGCTTTGGTTTACAGAGCTCGAGAACAAGACACATTAGAACCATACGAAAGAATTCATCAGATATTGGATTAGTTATATCCAATTAGAATGACTCGTTAGAGATAGGATCAGTAGTATCCTAGAACGAGTGTGAAGAGTATATTTTTCAAAAGGAAACAATTTTGTTTTGAAAGTTAAATTCAAGTATACGTATTTGAATATTTATTTATTTTGAATATGGACAATCGAGTATATAAAGGTTTTGCATATACGCGTCATGAACGTATATTCGAAGTTTTAATATACTGGATAGATATAGAATCATACTCTAGTGGCTCGAAGATGATTCTGATGGTTGAGTACTCATCGTCAGAATTTATATTCGAGTGACGAAGGTGTGATATCTATATATTTCCATTAGACTGGTGTGAGAACCAAAACTTATATAGCTAGATTTATTTGTTGTGATTTGGCACCAAAACATGATTTTCTGTATATGTATCAAAATTATGAATTTGAAACTCTAATCCACTAATTGATTGATGTTTGTGTTGTTTGTTTATTTGTTTGCCAATTTTGAACCATTTAGCCTAATTGAACAAAATATTGAACTGTATTGAAAATTGGTCGCATTTGCTTGCATATACATATACTTACATTGAATAGGTCATAGCAAGGAGGCTAGAGCAGAGAATAAAATTTGTTTGCCCGACAAATAGGTACATATTTACTATAATTTACTGTTTTGTTTGGGTGATGATGATTTTATGAGCTGATTGTCTAGCCGCTTGGCTTTTTCTTTTTCTTTTTGAGATCAGAAGGCCTATATGGCAATTTCGGGATTTTCCCGTGGCTCCCGGTGCATGGGAGGTTATGGCGAAATTTTTCGAAAATTTAGGGTGTTAGCCAAATTTTTGAAAATTTGAAAATTCTCAGAAACTGAAAAGTTGGAGAATGGAAGCCAGATCGAACGTAGAGTTGATTAATCAAACCACTTTCGACTTTGTTCCTTTTCGGGGATGAAAAGTTTTAAGTGGGGGAGATTGCAATAACCCAGAAATTCTGAGCCAGTTTAAATTTTTTGTTTTGGCAACTTCGACGAATTTTGAAGATTTAAAATGGATTATTTTAAATAATATCGACGAGAAATTTAATTTGAATATATTTCGAACGTATATATTATACGCGTCGTCGTTAGAATATAAATAATTATATATAATTTTAAATAGAATTGGAAATGGCGCGGTAGTTCGATAATTCGATTTCAAACTTCAATTGAACATACCGGGTGCAAAACAATCCTGATTTTAGTGAAACCAAAAATAATAGGATCTCATTGAGAATATCTTTCCAACGAATCCGACAAATCGAAATTTCATAGCGGGAATCAAAAGATATGTCCAGTTGAAAATTCTGAATAGTCGCTATGGAATTCGGGCCCTTAAAAATGGGAATTTTGCAAATGACCTCGGATTTCGACGAAACCACTTTTGTTGGATCCGGGATGTAAAATTATTGCTAGATTCCAAATTTCATAATTTTTCGAATCAATATGTGAGCGTGGCAAAGGAAAATGCGTTTGACCAGTTTCAGTTGATTTTAATCGACTGGAAATTGGCCATTTTTCCGATGGTCTCGGAATTCGACAAAACTAGTTTTGTTAGGACCGTATCGTCAATACGAAGCTAGAAAATATTTTTCTGGAATTTTTCGATTTAGTATGTGACCCCAGTAAATTGAAACGCGCGTTCAAATTCAATATATAGAGTTATATGTTGATTTTGATGGAAACTGATCGAAATGGTCGAATCAGCTTACGATACATATCCCATTGTGTTCAGAATGGGGGTAAAACGCTATGGACGACAGGCGGTGGACCTCGTTTAGAGGTCGTATGTAAAAGTCAACTTTTTCATAATAAAATAAAATAAATTAATTAAAATTAAAGCCCTACCCCCTATTCCTTCTCTCTGCCCCCCTTTATCAGTTCAATCGATTTTAACAGAAAAAAAACGATGAGGGCGGAGCCCTAAATCGCACGCCGCCACTAGCCGATCCCCCAACCTCCGATCCTCCGCCTTCTTCTTCTCTCCTCCTCCTATCGCGTGAGACCGCGAAGCCTCCCCCCTCGTCAGATCGAGAAACCCCCCCACTCGATCGAGTTGACCGCAGCACTGTAGTGACCCGCATTTTTAGCTGTTGAATAATTTATTTAATTATTAAATATCGATTTGTCGATATCGAGAACGTGAATTAAATAATATTGAATATTTAATTAATAATTATAATATAATAATATATTATAATGTCGAAATAGTCGGAAATAGTGAAATTCACAATATCGTGTGAATTGAATAGCATACGAGATTTGGTGGAGTTTCGATTCGAAATATAATAACGATTATATTGAATCAACGACAGTTGAACGTATAATTTTATTATAATTAAAATCGAGCTTGAAATGGCGCTGCAGTTCGCTATTTGGCGATTTGAACTTCAACTGAATATACATGATTCGTTTTAAACCGGATTTCTGTGAAACAAGAAACGTTGGGAGCTGGTGGAGTATATCTTTCTAGTGGAAGAGAAAAATCGGGATTTCGTCGTGTAGATTTTGAGTTATGTCCAAATCAAATTTCAGAAAAGTCGCTGTGGAATTCCTTTATAATTTGCGATGCTTTATATACGTTATAAATGGATTTTCAGTATAAACTGAATATCGAGATAATATGGAATCTGAAATATCAAGCCGTAAATTCTGATATGATATTCTAGAGCCGTATGACATCATATGTGAGTATATACGATAATATAAATTTATTTATATTTAATTTAATTTATTTAAATATATTTATATTTTTAAAACGGGCTATTCAGAGCTTAAAAAATAGCCCGTTTTGCAAACGAAGTCGGAATTCGACGAAACCAGTTTTGTTGGATCCGCAATATCAAATAGTTGTTAGATTTCCAGTTTCGTGATTTTTAGAGTCACTGTGTGGCCGTACGGATTTTTAGAGTGTAAAACAATCAGTATTTTGACGGTTAAAAATACGCTGTGTGAACATACGGAGTCGGAATTCGACGAAACTAGTTTCGTTGGGACCGTAATGTCGAACTCTAGCTATATGTCCAGTTTGGTGATTTTTGAGTATCATATGTAATCACAGGAATTTTTAAAGGACAATACAAATATCGATGGCTTATATTTTAATATAATAATAAATATAATAAAAATATTTAAAATGCCCTATATAATCCCCATCTCCTTCTAAACCTAATTCTCACTTGCTCAGGTCAACACAAATAAACCCGCCGCATTTTTTTCATCTTCACAGTAAATCTCACGAGCAAAGAAAAATCGAAATCAAATGGAAATAAAATCCTTAAATCCTCATATTCACATATAACAATTCCTGATGGTATACTCTTGCGCCTCATACAAGTTTGATGGGATTCGGTTTAGATTTTGGGGTGCGATATTTTTACAGTGAGTTTTCAAGAAGCTAGGGTTGATGAATTCGAAGAGCGGGTGCATCGATTTGGGATTTCGAGCTCATAGTTGGATTCCTTGTGAAGATAGGAAGCTTGTGTGTGTCTTTTTGGGGAACTCGACACCAAAAGTTTCGATCCGTTGCTGAGGGTTGTTGAGGAGTATTGTGCGACAGGAGGCGGAAGGTGGCGTCGAGTTTGCCTAGGGGATGATGGAAAGGTGGAGCTCGAGTCGAGAGGGAGGTTGGTGTAGTCGGAATATGGAACGGTGATGGAATGAACGAGTTTGGGGATCGTGATGTTTGGAAATGGTTTGGGAAATGGGTACTGGAGGTGGCATATTACAGGAGTGACGGGGAAGAAGTATTATACGGGTATGGGGTTCATAGGGGTAATGGGCCAGAAGTGAGAAGTTAAGCCCAAGTTAAATAAATAAGTTTATTTTAAATATAAAATATTGTAATGACTTGAAACCTTTATATCTCGGTCGTATGTAATCAGAATGACGAACCGTAAGTTGCATTGGGATCGTATGGACGACGGCTACGCGGTGGAACCGACTGGGAGTGAATCCGAGCTCGTTACAATTTATGGCGAAATAAATTGTCCAATCTGAATCAACAACAGTTTATCGTTCTTTAACGATGAACTTCCAATGTGAGTAAAACTCACCAACTCTGAACAGTTTATATTTTCATGTTGTATTTTTAGAACTGTTAGTTATTGACTGATTGACTGTGTGTTGACCGTTTGATTGAACTGCTAGTCAGTTAGTGGAATTTCTGTATTGATTCTATTTATCAGAATATATCATATGGAACTGAAAGTAATGTTATCTGTATTGTCTAACATATGTGATGCAGGGAAACAGGTTGGAGGAATCCAACTGGATTCCTCAACAGTTATTTTACTGTGATTTATATAGTGTGATATATAATGTGATATATAATCTGTTGGCGATTATATGTGTTTGAACGATATTGAACATCATGATTTGATATGATTGGATACCATAACATACGGGATGTTGATAAGGAGATTTTCAAAGTGATATTGAAAACATAGATATTTATAAATTTAAATATTTATAAATAAGGAATATTTATAAATTGGAATATTTATAAATAGGAGATAATTTAAAAAGGGAAATAAATTCAAAACATTTCTTTTTGAATGGAAAGGCCTGTGTGGCGAGTTTGGGGATTTTCCCGATGCTCCCGATACAAAGGAGGTTATGGCGAATTTTCCCGGGAATTTAAGGAGTTAGAATATTTCAAGAATAAATTTGAAAAGGAAATATTTGTAAACCATTTACAAATAGAATTGAAAAGGAAACGTTAAAAAAGGGAAATCATTTTTAAAGTGTAGAACCGTTATTTAAAAGTAAATCTTTTCAAATGAATAAAACGTTGTTAAAAAGGAAGTCTTTATAAAGTGAATAAAGTAAAATCGAATATAGACATTCGAAGTTAGTAAATCGAATATAGACATTCGAAGTTAGTAAATCGAATATAGACATTTGAAGCTAGCAAATCGAATATAGACATTCGAAGTTAGTTAATCGAATATAGACATTCGAAGTTAGTTAATCGAATATAGACATTCGAAGTTAGTAAATCGAATATAGACATTCGAAGTTAGTTAATCGAATATAGACATTCGAAAAGGGGAAAACGAATATGGTATTTGAAGTTAGAAATCGAATATTCGAAGTTAGAAATCGAATATGGTATTCGAAGTTGTTTAATCGAATATGGTATTCGAAAGTTAGTTAATCGAATAGGTTATTCGAAAAGGGTTAGTCAAGTCGAGTTAGTCAAATAGAGTTAACCAGTTAGAGTTAATCAGTTAAAGTTAACCAGTTGGAGTTAATTAGTTAGAGTTAATCAATTAGAGTTAAAACGAACTAGAGTTAATCAAATATAGTTATTTGAAACAGAGTTAGTCAAACATAGTATTCAGGGTAAGTTGCCATCTTGTATGACTGCTAGCGTAATTCGCAGGGCTGTAAATAGTCTACGGCGGTCGGATGTTTCCTGAGGGAGTCAGGCGTAACCATTGTGATCGCTGCGATCTAGAGTCAAGCAAATGGAGTTTAATCGAATATTAGTTATTCGATAGGAGTTAATCGAGTTGAGAAATAAGTTAAGTTAAATAAGTTGAGTTGATCGGGTGGTTCGACCAAGTTAGTCGAGCCTAGTTAATCGAATCGAATTGGTCGAACCAAGTAAGGCGAGTTAGGTTAGTCAAGTTAGTCGAGCCTAGTTAATCGAATCGAATTGGTCGAACCAAGTAAGTCGAGTTAGTCGAGTCAAGTTAAGTTAGTCGAGTTAAGTTCGTCGAGTTAAATAAATCGATGTTAGTTTCATCGAAAGGAGTAATCGATGTTAGTTTCATCGAAAGGAGTTATCGAGGTTAGTTTCATCGAAAGGAGTAATCGATGTTAGTTTCATCGAAAGGAGTTATCGATGTTAGTTTCATCGAAAGGAGTTATCGATGTTAGTTTCATCGAAGGGAGTTATCGATCATAGTTTAATCGAAGTGAGATTTTCAAATATGAGATATTTGAAAAGGAAGAGTTATCGAATATTAGTTATTCGAAGAGAGATTTTCGAATATCGTTTATTCGAGAAGGAGTTAATCGAATATAGGTTATTCGAAGAAGAGTTAATCAAATAGAGATTTCTCGAAGAGAGTAAATCGGCAAATTCGATTTTTATCAAATTCGGGAAAGTATTTATACTTTCCAGTGTTTAAATAGAAATTTATTTATATTTAAATAAATAAGTGTTAAGTTAATTATTCACTAATCAGAATAGAAGTTATAATTAAAATTAGTTAATTCGAAAGTAGGGATTATAACGTTATCGTTATAACCAATGTTTTAAATATAGAAGTGGACTAGTAAAATTGAATCCGAGAAAGGCGTAAAGAATTTGTTAAAGATTAAAAGATAAACTTTGACCATTTCGAAGTTATAACGTTGTTCAGTTAAGGTCTGAGAGGTAATTATACCCCAACTTGAGTGACTTCCTTCTTAACTAAGAAATGGTAAGGTTTGATCGTAAAGGAGTTTTGGAAATGTTTTCCAAACGAAAATCAGAAGTGTTTTCTGATAAAAGAAAATAAGAATTTAGAATATAGGGAAACAGGAGATAAGTAAATAAATGAACTAAAGAGATTAATGTTAAATGATGTTTGTTCAATATAATTTCCATCTGGGAATAATATCGTTGTTTGCACACTTGTTTTTCTTTGATGGTTAAATCACAGACTATCGAAGTTTTGACCATTTTAACGTTGTTAATATGGAGAGACCGGTTGGATTATTATCCAAAGAACCACTCTGTATTGGCATAAGCGTCGCGAATCATATATGCCAAAGATAATTGAAGACGGAGTAAAATGCAAGGGCTATCCTGTTTACAGAATAGTGCCTTCGGTTTGTCCAGTCCCAGGACAACTTGTATGGACGAAGGTCTGACAGAGTATATCCAATGGATCGCGTAAGTTGATCTGTTCAAACATATTCACGTTTGGTGGCGGAGGAATTCGTTTCTCTAAGCTGTATACCCGTGTTACTTTTGGATAAATCAATTTGTGATTTGGCGGGTATGACGATGTGACATTTCTAAGTGAATGAAGATGGATGTCTGACAGAGTATTTCCAGACGATCACGTACATTGATTTCTTCAACCGTACCAAGAGTGGAAGCGGAGAAGGAAACTTCTTTAAGCCGACACGTAATGTATTGTTGTAGACGTCAATTAGTGATTTTCGATGGATTTGACAATGTAGCATTCGAAGTGAATCTGATGTAATGATAAAGCGTAGCTTCTAGCCTCATCAACCGGTAAATGACAGAAATCGGGCAGGCAGCATGGCTAAGTCGGTCGCACCGAAGTAGGGTGTATAATCACCTATCTAGTGAATATTCATTTGTTTCTTAAATCTATCAATGCTGTCCCATATATATATATACGGGAACGGTTGCTGATCCCAACCGTTGGTGATGTACATTCGATACACTCAAGCGAAATGAGTGGTCGGTCATGTGTGGCTGAGTTGCAAGATGTTCTTGTTGAACTCCAGTGTATCGTTCCTAGAGTACGCTGATCGGAAGGTGGTTCCATACCTTGTCATAGTTGGAAATCCAATAATCCAATACGTGCTTGCGATTTTGATTGTATACTATATATGTAGTAACGTGAGATGCAAGCGTTTCTGCTAGATTGATATTTATTTGTACTTAGACATTATTATAATATCAGAATGATATTGCTTTGAAAAGTTATTTGGATTCTCATAAGGGAAAAACCCGTTCCGTATTCATGGCGTGGTCTTATGAGATATCATATACCTGTTTAAATGATTTGAGTTTACTCATACCAGTCCCATGACTGACCCGGAGTTTATTTTGTTGTTTTCCCTAAACTCTTGGGTGCCTAAATTTGTACGGGCAGTCAAGTAGTCGGGATTTTACAGATACACTTGGAGAGCTTGGAGCAGGAGGCTTCAGGATTCTATAGCTATTATTATTTCCGCTGTTGTTGTAAGTGTTGTACTCTGATAAGTGTTATTGTATACATATACTGATGTTATTTCAAAGATATGTTATGTTATATTTTATTCGTTCCGCTGTGAGATTCGTGTTTACTCTGATGATGATGTTCTTCTTCTTCTTCTTCTATTCTATAAGTTCTATCTTATCTATCCTCACCCTCTATCTTCTTTCTATTAGTTTCTTGAATTTCCAGTGCAATTTGGGGTTGGACTTGTGTTATTTGGTCAGCTCAAATTCCCCCGGATTTTTCGGGTTACTACAGTTGGTATCAGAGCAATGGTTAAGTATTACCTTGGCTCTGTGGCGTGACTCGGTAGAGATGGGATTAGTAATATCCTAGACTGAGTTTGAGTGTATATATACGAGTGAACGTATTTGTTAGTTAATATAAAATGATTTTATATTGTGGAGTTTTATTGGTTGAGTTGTTTGTGAATTCTGGTCGATCGGTTTGATCCACTGTATCGATGGGGGTTACTAAACACTCGAATACGATGAACCGTCATGGTATGTTTTGAAAGAGGGTAAATGGAATGATTTTACCCGAATATATTTGATATAGTATATTGGTTGTGTTGGTTGTTATTATAATCGAGTAAGATTATAAAACGGTAAAATGATTATAAATGACTAATCAGAATTCATATAAGTATATGAAATAAAATGAGGAAAATCTGAATTTAAATCAGATTGGAATTAAAATAAGGAAATTTTAAGTTCCTGGGAGATTTTGAAAATGTTTTTCAATCTGAAAATGATATAGTATTGAACTCACTTGTTCGCTGGAAAATAAACTCCGATGGTGCATCATCGGTGTTCATTTTCGAGTTTGTAAGTGGCGGATTACTAGCAAAGGCTTCGTTTTTGAATTGTTTTGAGAAAACAAGTGGTTTAGAAATTCAAATGTTTTGAATTGGTGTTATGATTTCAAATTGATTTGAAATGAACTCAGGAATTTAAAATTTTGGACTTAAAATTTAACTAATGAAGTCAAATAGATTGAGATGGTATAAATGAATAAATAAATTTAAATTTAACTTGAACTAAGTTTAAGACAGAATTGGTTAGAAAATAATCTGGAATGGAATTTCATTGATGAGTTAAGAGTTTGAAATTTGACATTAGAGCTTGAATGGAATTTGACTTGAGTAAGCAAATGAGTTGGATTTGAGAATGAATCGATTGAGTTTGATTGGATTGGTATGACATTGGTATATATTGAATTGGTAACAGATGGAAGGGATGTAATGGTATGCCCGACAAAAAGGTACCAGTTTATATTATATATGGATATGAGATTTATGAGCCGAATTGGCACGCCGCTTGGCTGTTTGATTTTCTTTTGGGTTAAAGAAGGCCCAGAGAGGCGAGTTGGAGTTTGAGATATTGACCAGTACAAAGGAGGTGCTGGCAAAATTTTTCGAAAAGTTAAGGTGTTAGAAAATTTTCAGAATTTTTGAAAATTTTAGTTAGTCGGAATAAATTAATATTTTAGTCAATATTAATTGGTTCAGTTGAAATCAGAAATAAGGGGTAAACAAATCTTAGGAATTCCAATAGATAGGGTCGTCCTCTAACTTAGCAATTTCGAGGACGAAATTTTATTAAGGGGGAAAGATTGTAGTGACCCGCATTTTTAGCTGTTGAATAATTTATTTATTTATTTATTAAATATCGATTTGTCGATATCGAGAACGTGAATTAAATAATATTGAATATTTAATTAATAATTATAATATAATAATATATTATAATGTCGAAATAGTCGGAAATAGTGAAATTCACAATATCGTGTGAATTGAATAGCATACGAGATTTGGTGGAGTTTCGATTCTAAATATAATAACGATTATATTGAATCAACGACAGTTGAACGTATAATTTTATTATAATTAAAATCGAGCTTGAAATGGCGCTGCAGTTCGCTATTTGGCGATTTGAACTTCAACTGAATATACAGGATTCGTTTTAAACTGGATTTCTGTGAAACAAGAAACGTTGGGAGCTGGTGGAGCATATCTTTCTAGTGGAAGAGAAAAATCGGGATTTCGTCGTGTAGATTTTGAGTTATGTCCAAATCAAATTTCAGAAAAGTTGCTGTGGAATTCCTTTATAATTTGCGATGCTTTATATACGTTATAAATGGATTTTCAGTATAAACTGAATATCGAGATAATATGGAATCTGAAATATCAAGCCGTAAATTCTGATATGATATTCTAGAGCCGTATGACATCATATGTGAGTATATACGATAATATAAATTTATTTATATTTAATTTAATTTATTTAAATATATTTATATTTTTAAAACGGGCTATTCAGAGCTTTAAAAATAGCCGGTTTTGCAAACGAAGTCGGAATTCGACGAAACCAGTTTTGTTGGATCCGCAATATCAAATAGTTGTTAGATTTCCAGTTTCGTGATTTTTAGAGTCACTGTGTGGCCGTACGGATTTTTAGAGTGTAAAACAATCAGTATTTTGACGGTTAAAAATACGCTGTGTGAACATACGGAGTCGGAATTCGATGAAACTAGTTTCGTTGGGACCGTAATGTCGAACTCTAGCTATACGTCCAGTTTGGTGATTTTTGAGTATCATATGTAATCACAGGAATTTTTAAAGGACAATACAAATAGCGATGGCTTATATTTTAATATAATAATAAATATAATAAAAATATTTAAAATGCCCTATATAATCCCCATCTCCTTTTAAACCTAATTCTCACTTGCTCAGGTCAACACAAATAAACCCGCCGCATTTTTTTCATCTTCACAGTAAATCTCACGAGCAAAGAAAAATCGAAATCAAATGGAAATAAAATCCTTAAATCCTCATATTCACATATAACAATTCCTGATGGTATACTCTTGCGCCTCATACAAGTTTGATGGGATTCGGTTTAGATTTTGGGGTGCGATATTTTTACAGTGAGTTTTCAAGAAGCTAGGGTTGATGAATTCGAAGAGCGGGTGCATCGATTTGGGATTTCGAGCTCATAGTTGGATTCCTTGTGAAGATAGGAAGCTTGTGTGTGTCTTTTTGGGGAACTCGACACCAAAAGTTTCGATCCGTTGCTGAGGGTTGTTGAGGAGTATTGTGCGACAGGAGGCGGAAGGTGGCGTCGAGTTTGCCTAGGGGATGATGGAAAGGTGGAGCTCGAGTCGAGAGGGAGGTTGGTGTAGTCGGAATATGGAACGGTGATGGAATGAACGAGTTTGGGGATCGTGATGT
Organism: Allium sativum; assembly: GCA_030737875.1. NCBI lineage: Eukaryota > Viridiplantae > Streptophyta > Magnoliopsida > Asparagales > Amaryllidaceae > Allium > Allium sativum. The sequence goes on along the minus strand of CM060918.1, from coordinate 156,566,745 downwards.
TTGGAAATGGTTTGGGAAATGGGTACTGGAGGCGGCATATTACAGGAGTGACGGGGAAGAAGTATTATACGGGTATGGGGTTCATAGGGGTAATGGGCCAGAAGTGAGAAGTTAAGCCCAAGTTAAATAAATAAGTTTATTTTAAATATAAAATATTGTAATGACTTGAAACCTTTATATCTCGGTCGTATGTAATCAGAATGACGAACCGTAAGTTGCGTTGGGATCGTATGGACGACGGCTACGCGGTGGAACCGACTGGGAGTGAATCCGAGCTCGTTACAATTTATGGCGAAATAAATTGTCCAATCTGAATCAACAACAGTTTATCGTTCTTTAACGATGAACTTCCAATGTGAGTAAAACTCACCAACTCTGAACAGTTTATATTTTCATGTTGTATTTTTAGAACTGTTAGTTATTGACTGATTGACTGTGTGTTGACCGTTTGATTGAACTGCTAGTCAGTTAGTGGAATTTCTGTATTGATTCTATTTATCAGAATATATCATATGGAACTGAAAGTAATGTTATCTGTATTGTCTAACATATGTGATGCAGGGAAACAGGTTGGAGGAATCCAACTGGATTCCTCAACAGTTATTTTACTGTGATTTATATAGTGTGATATATAATGTGATATATAATCTGTTGGCGATTATATGTGTTTGAACGATATTGAACATCGTGATTTGATATGATTGGATACCATAACATACGGGATGTTGATAAGGAGATTTTCAAAGTGATATTGAAAACATAGATATTTATAAATTTAAATACTTATAAATAAGGAATATTTATAAATTGGAATATTTATAAATAGGAGATAATTTAAAAAGGGAAATAAATTCAAAACATTTCTTTTTGAATGGAAAGGCCTGTGTGGCGAGTTTGGGGATTTTCCCGATGCTCCCGATACAAAGGAGGTTATGGCGAATTTTCCCGGGAATTTAAGGAGTTAGAATATTTCAAGAATAAATTTGAAAAGGAAATATTTGTAAACCATTTACAAATAGAATTGAAAAGGAAACGTTAAAAAAGGGAAATCATTTTTAAAGTGTAGAACCGTTATTTGAAAGTAAATCTTTTCAAATGAATAAAACGTTGTTAAAAAGGAAGTCTTTATAAAGTGAATAAAGTAAAATCGAATATAGACATTCGAAGTTAGTAAATCGAATATAGACATTCGAAGTTAGTAAATCGAATATAGACATTCGAAGTTAGTAAATCGAATATAGACATTTGAAGTTAGCAAATCGAATATAGACATTCGAAGTTAGTTAATCGAATATAGACATTCGAAGTTAGTTAATCGAATATAGACATTCGAAGTTAGTAAATCGAATATAGACATTCGAAGTTAGTTAATCGAATATAGACATTCGAAAAGGAGAAAACGAATATGGTATTCGAAGTTAGAAATCGAATATGGTATTCGAAGTTAGAAATCGAATATGGTATTCGAAGTTGGTTAATCGAATATGGTATTCGAAAGTTAGTTAATCGAATAGGTTATTCGAAAAGGGTTAGTCAAGTCGAGTTAGTCAAATAGAGTTAACCAGTTAGAGTTAATCAGTTAAAGTTAACCAGTTGGAGTTAATTAGTTAGAGTTAATCAATTAGAGTTAAAACGAACTAGAGTTAATCAAATATAGTTATTTGAAACAGAGTTAGTCAAACAAAGTATTCAGGGTAAGTTGCCATCTTGTACGACTGCTAGCGTAATTCGCAGGGCTGTAAATAGTCTACGGCGGTCGGATGTTTCCTGAGGGAGTCAGGCGTAACCATTGTGATCGCTGCGATCTAGAGTCAAGCGAATGGAGTTTAATCGAATATTAGTTATTCGATAGGAGTTAATCGAGTTGAGAAATAAGTTAAGTTAAATAAGTTGAGTTGATCGGGTGGTTCGACCAAGTTAGTCGAGCCTAGTTAATCGAATCGAATTGGTCGAACCAAGTAAGGCGAGTTAGGTTAGTCAAGTTAGTCGAGCCTAGTTAATCGAATCGAATTGGTCGAACCAAGTAAGTCGAGTTAGTCGAGTCAAGTTAAGTTAGTCGAGTTAAGTTCGTCGAGTTAAATAAATCGATGTTAGTTTCATCGAAAGGAGTAATCGATGTTAGTTTCATCGAAAGGAGTTATCGAGGTTAGTTTCATCGAAAGGAGTAATCGATGTTAGTTTCATCGAAAGGAGTTATCGATGTTAGTTTCATCGAAAGGAGTTATCGATGTTAGTTTCATCGAAGGGAGTTATCGATCATAGTTTAATCGAAGTGAGATTTTCAAATATGAGATATTTGAAAAGGAAGAGTTATCGAATATTAGTTATTCGAAGAGAGATTTTCGAATATCATTTATTCGAGAAGGAGTTAATCGAATATAGGTTATTCGAAGAAGAGTTAATCAAATAGAGATTTCTCGAAGAGAGTAAATCGGCAAATTCGATTTTTATCAAATTCGGGAAAGTATTTATACTTTCCAGTGTTTAAATAGAAATTTATTTATATTTAAATAAATAAGTGTTAGGTTAATTATTCACTAATCAGAATAGAAGTTATAATTAAAATAAATAATTCGAAAGTAGGGATTATAACGTTATCGTTATAACCAATGTTTTAAATATAGAAGTGGACTAGTAAAATTGAATCCGAGAAAGGCGTAAAGAAGTTATTAAAGATTAAAAGATAAACTTTGACCATTTCGAAGTTATAACGTTGTTCAGTTAAGGTCTGAGAGGTAATTATACCCCAACTTGAGTGACTTCCTTCTTAACTAAGAAATGGTAAGGTTTGATCGTAAAGGAGTTTTGGAAATGTTTTCCAAACGAAAATCAGAAGTGTTTTCTGATAAAAGAAAATAAGAATTTAGAATATAGGGAAACAGGAGATAAGTAAATAAATGAACTAAAGAGATTAATGTTAAATGATGTTTGTTCAATATAATTTCCATCTGGGAATAATATCGTTGTTTGCACACTTGTTTTTCTTTGATGGTTAAATCACAGACTATCGAAGTTTTGACCATTTTAACGTTGTTAATATGGAGAGACCGGTTGGATTATTATCCAAAGAACCACTCTGTATTGGCATAAGCGTCGCGAATCATATATGCCAAAGATAATTGAAGACGGAGTAAAATGCAAGGGCTATCCTGTTTACAGAATAGTGCCTTCGGTTTGTCCAGTCCCAGGACAACTTGTATGGACGAAGGTCTGACAGAGTATATCCAATGGATCGCGTAAGTTGATCTGTTCAAACATATTCACGTTTGGTGGCGGAGGAATTCGTTTCTCTAAGCTGTATACCCGTGTTACTTTTGGATAAATCAATTTGTGATTTGGTGGGTATGACGATGTGACATTTCTAAGTGAATGAAGATGGATGTCTGACAGAGTATTTCCAGACGATCACGTACATTGATTTCTTCAACCGTACCAAGAGTGGAAGCGGAGAAGGAAACTTCTTTAAGCCGACACGTAATGTATTGTTGTAGACGTCAATTAGTGATTTTCGATGGATTTGACAATGTAGCATTCGAAGTGAATCTGATGTAATGATAAAGCGTAGCTTCTAGCCTCATCAACCGGTAAATGACAGAAATCGGGCAGGCAGCATGGCTAAGTCGGTCGCACCGAAGTAGGGTGTATAATCACCTATCTTGTGAATATTCATTTGTTTCTTAAATCTATCAATGCTGTCCCATATATATATACGGGAACGGTTGCTGATCCCAACCGTTGGTGATGTACATTCGATACACTCAAGCGAAATGAGTGGTCGGTCATGTGTGGCTGAGTTGCAAGATGTTCTTGTTGAACTCCAGTGTATCGTTCCTAGAGTACGCTGATCGGAAGGTGGTTCCATACCTTGTCATAGTTGGAAATCCAATAATCCAATACGTGCTTGCGATTTTGATTGTATACTATATATGTAGTAACGTGAGATGCAAGCGTTTCTGCTAGATTGATATTTATTTGTACTTAGACATTATTATAATATCAGAATGATATTGCTTTGAAAAGTTATTTGGATTCTCATAAGGGAAAAACCCGTTCCGTATTCACGGCGTGGTCTTATGAGATATCATATACCTGTTTAAATGATTTGAGTTTACTCATACCAGTCCCATGACTGACCCGGAGTTTATTTTGTTGTTTTCCCTAAACTCTTGGGTGCCTAAATTTGTACGGGCAGTCAAGTAGTCGGGATTTTACAGATACACTTGGAGAGCTTGGAGCAGGAGGCTTCAGGATTCTATAGCTATTATTATTTCCGCTGTTGTTGTAAGTGTTGTACTCTGATAAGTGTTATTGTATACATATACTGATGTTATTTCAAAGATATGTTATGTTATATTTTATTCGTTCCGCTGTGAGATTCGTGTTTACTCTGATGATGATGTTCTTCTTCTTCTTCTTCTTCTATTCTATAAGTTCTATCTTATCTATCCTCACCCTCTATCTTCTTTCTATTAGTTTCTTGAATTTCCAGTGCAATTTGGGGTTGGACTTGTGTTATTTGGTCAGCTCAAATTCCCCCGGATTTTTCGGGTTACTACAAGCACCCCCCCTCGCCTGCTCCGCCCGCCACCACCGGCGAACTCCAGCCCCCTCCGATCCCTCTTCTCCCCCATCCGCTGTAAGCTAATATTCTAACGACGACGCGTATAAATATATACGTTCGAATTATATTCAAAATAAATTTCTCGTCGATATTATTAAAAATAATTCATTTTAAATATTCAAAATTCTCAACTGGACATTTCTTTTGATTCCCGCTATGAAATTTCGATTTGTCGGATTCGTTGGAAAGATATTATCAATTAGATCCTATTGTTTTTAATGCAATTAGGCTAAATGGTTCAAAATTATCAAACAAATAAACAAACAACACAAACATCAATCAATTAGTGAATTAGAGTTTCAAAATTCGTGGTATTGGATAGCTATCGGTGAGAATTTCTCACTCTTCAATATCTTTTCTAGTTATATATATATACTAGGATGCAGACGGTGTTTAGTAGCACCCGACACCCGTCATCCACAGACCATGGATGGCTTGTTTGTTTAACTGTTTGGTTGTGTAGTTGGTTAGATTATTTGGTTTGAATTGAATTGTTTGGTGAAATGAAATGGATTTGATTGATGTGTGAATGGCGTGGGCCTTCACTAGACCGGGGATAAGGCTAGGCCTTGTCCTGTTTCTAGTATCGTGCCGTTATGCCGCCGAAATTTTCTAAAATATGTTAGAAAAATAAAAATATCATTTTTATAGTGTAAAAGAACTGAATAGAAATTCATGTGTTGAAATAAAATATTTTATCGTTAAAAATATAATTTTTAACGTGGAAGTGAATAAAATAAAATATTCATTTACAAACCAGACGGTTTGTTTATGTACACCTATTTGAAGAACATTGATTGAGACGATAAATTTTGCACATCGCCCAACTGCACAAATAAAATCTGCGTTTGATTGTTTGAAACCCCACACGGGTGTTGGGATGAAATTTGAAGTTCACTCATCCTGATTGATTAAATATGTCGATCGATTGATTGACAGGCTGTTATAAGCGTTAGATATCTATATTTGATGCTTATACAGTGTAGTGCACTTTGGTTGATGGTTGATTATTTTTCAATGCTATTATATACGTGTGATGTAGGAAAATCCATATAATTAACATTATATGGTGATTGATTGGGCCTCATTCCAATTTAGAAAATAAAGAATAATATAAAATAAAGGTTCATGTGTTGACCGCGCTCATCCGTTGAGATTAGTCATGTGTTGAACGAAATATTTTAATAATAGAAATATTTGAAATAGAATATTTGAAATAGAAATATTTGAATAGGAAATATTTGAAAAAGAAATATTTGAAATAGAATATTTGAAAATAGAAATATATGAAGCCGTGTTGATTAGATTGACGCCATTTTGACGTGAACGATATTTATATCGATTTTATTCATTTTAAAATGAATATTGAAAAGTGATTTCGAAATCGAATATTTTGGAATGAAATTTGAATCGAATCGAATAGAAAACCAATTTGAATTGAATTGAATAGAAAACGAATTTGAATTGAATATATAACGAATTTGAATTGATTTGAATAGAAAACGAATTTGAATTGAATATATAACGAATTTGAATTAAATTGAATAGAAAACGAATTTGAATTGAATATATAACGAATTTGAATTGAATTGAATAGAAAACGAATTTGAATTGAATATATAACGAATTTGAATTGAATTGAATAGAAAACCAATTTGAATTGAATTGAATAGAAAACGAATTTGAATTGAATATATAACGAATTTGAATTGAATTGAATATATAACCAATTTGAATTTGAATTGAATAGAAAACGAATTTGAATTGAATAAAAAACGAATTTGAATTGAATAGAAAACGAATTTGAATTGAATATATAACGAATTTGAATTGAATTGAATAAAAAACCAATTTGAATTGAATTGAATAGAAAACGAATTTGAATTGAATATATAACGAATTTGAATTGAATTGAATAGAAAACGAATTTGAATTGAATATATAACGAATTTGAATTGAATTGAATAGAAAACGAATTTGAATTGAATATATAACGAATTTGAATTGAATTGAATAGAAAACGAATTTGAATTGAATATATAACGAATTTGAATTGAATTGAATAGAAAACGAATTTGAATTGAATATATAATGAATTTGAATTGAATAGAAAACGAATTTGAATTGAATATATAACGAATTTGAATTGAATTGAATAGAAAACGAATTTGAATTGAATTGAATAGAAAACGAATTTGAATTGAATATATAACGAATTTGAATTGAATTGAATAGAAAACGAATTTGAATTGAATATATAACGAATTTGAATTGAATTGAAAACGAATTGAAATTTGAATTGAATAGAAACGAATTTTAAAACATATTTATAAGGAGAAATTCAATTTTGATTTGAATTTGAAATGGAAGTTGAAATTGTTTTTGAAATGAATTTAAAACGATTTATAAAATTCGTTTTAAATAGAAATCAACGAAATATATATTATATATATTATACATATAATATAATGGCCTGAATAGAACGCGCCGCGCCTCGGCAGTTCGTAAATTTCGACCATTAACTTCGAACGGACATTACGGGAGATCCGACCATCGGATTCTCCTAAAACCGGAACCGTTGGGTTCGTATCGAAAAGAGCTCTCTAACGAATATTATAAATTTGAAATCTAACGGTTGGATTTGGAGATACGTCCAAATCAAGTTTGGAAAAGGTAGCTGTAAGTGCAGTTCGATGGCCGTTGATGGAAATCGACTGTACGGGCCTTGATAAAATTATTAAAAATAATAATAATTTGTGTAAAATCATAAGAAATGATTTGGGAAAAATTGGGATGAAAAACTCCATATTTGAAAAGATAAAAATATATTTTTATCGAAATGAACTAGTTTTGAACTAAAATTAAAACCCATTTATTTTTAAATAAATAAATTGGATTTGAAACGGGTTTTAAATAGAATTGATTTGTGGGTTTATCGTGAACGGTGTTTTAAATAACACTAGTTCTTTAACCCAATAACAAATAGAATGTGATTTGGGTTTGTCGTGAACTGTGTTTTAAATGACACTAATTCTTTAACCCTGTAAAAGGAGTTTTAATGAATCTGCAATTAGATTGAAATGTGAATTGATAATTTAAATTATCAAATTTAGAACTTGAGCGAGAATGGAGTATCACCAGTTTTGCTCCAAGCGATAGTTAAATCTTTAATTAGATTTGAACATGAAATGGTAATTAATTTTACCGATAACACCATGGTATTAGATATGGAGTATTACCAGTTTTGCTTCATGGGATGAATAGGTTGGGATTGGGAAATAAAATAAATAATTACTTCGGTGTGGTTCGTTAATCCCGACTAGTTTGGAAAACCATAATTTGGTTTGAAATGACATCCAAAGGAAGATTAAAGGATAAATTTTAAAGAATTTATCTTGGATAAAATTAATTGGAACCTTTCCCTAAGAATTGAAATTTAGAAACTAGCTGTAGGTTAGTTAAGAAGGATGGTTTCCTGGGTATTGACCTGATGTTGGTTTCGGCCTTCGGGGTTAATATTTGGGAAATTGTTCTCTTGCTGATTTACGGTTAGTGACTAATGAATTGGAATGAGGCGTATGTTGTGTTTGTGGAACATTTGTTTTTAATATACGCGGGTTGTTCAGAAAGGCCGGGTTTACACCCATTCTGAATAACCGATTCGACGATATGTCGAAGATGAAGACGGTGGTTGAAGATCGGAAGTCTTCACATCGTTCGGGTGATTACTGATGATCTTGATTGGGCTGTACACCCAAGATGAGGGAATCAGTTAGTGGTCGTCCAGACGTACTTGGAGATCGATGGATATTCGAGGAAAGTGCCTCCGGTTTCGTTCAGACCCAGAACGAACTTGTAAATGGATTGTGTGTCTGACATTGGATTTTATTCTGTGTTGATTGATTTCTGTTAAATATATATCTGTTTGGCGGCGGAGAATTTATTCTCTTGCTTAACGCCCTTCTCTGAGACGTACGAGCTTAGAGGTTATATATCGATAGATATCAATCGCATGGCATGAATTGCCTGTGTGGCACGCTGAGTTGCATGGATCAAGGCTTCTGTTGAAAAGCAAAGTCTTGTGGTTGATGATCAAAGCACGGCCTACGTGGCATAGCTTTGTGTTTAGCGTGGATTCGCGAGCCTCACACCTCGGTATGAGTTAAAAACGGGATACGGACCGTTGAATTTTTACTTTGTTATTCAATATATAAAAATCGAATTTTTATATATTGAATAGCGAAGTAAAAATTCGATTTTTACATATGTAGAGAATACGGGCAACGAGGGTGATAAAAAGGCGAGAACGATGAAGATTTTTATCAATGAAGAGACGTGGAATTGGGATAGCTATTGGTGAGAACTTCTCACTCTTCAATTTCTTTTTCTAGTTATATATATATACTAGGATGCAGACGGTGTTTAGTAGCACCCGACACCCGTCATCCACAGACCATGGATGGCTTGTTTGTTAAATTGTTTGGTTGTGTAGTTGGTTAGTTTATTTGGTTCGAATTGAATTGTTTGGTGAATTGAATGGATTTGATTGATGTGTGAATGGCGTGGGCCTTCACTAGACCGGGGATAAGGCTAGGCCTCGTCCTTTTTCTAGTATCGTGCCGTTATGCCGCCGAAATTTTCTAAAATAAGTTATAAAAATATCATTTTATTAAATAAATGAACTGAATAAAAATCCATGCGTTAAAATAAAATATTTTATCGTTAAAAATATAATTTTTAACGTGAATGTGAATAAATAAATATTCATTTACAAACCGTAGATTCTATTTCCGAAAATTTTCTCATTTTCACTTAAAGTTTTATCCTCCTGACTCAAGTTATTTATTCAACTCTCAAATCCTTAATTGAGTTAAGGATGGTTTATATAGATCAAATTTTATATTTAACTCTCAACTCTTATCATTCGATTCCTAAGTTAAGTTTATCCTATTCAATTCCTTTACTAAAATTGTATTATATTCTATTCGACAAAATGATTTACATTTGATTCAATTAACTGTTTATACTCAGATTTACATTCGATATACTATCCTAATAAGGTTTAACCTACTTAGATTTCTAAGCCTTCACTTCACATACTTATTAACTAGTCCAAGTCATTAGTTGTTGCCATTTTTATTACACAACCAAATTCTTCAATTCATTTTAGTCGACTTCAATTAAGTTTTGTTTCACACCTAATATTGTTGATTTCTTCCAGCACTCTTATCGACCAAACTAAAACTTGTTAAACCTTATTATCGCCTGGCATAATAGTCTTAAATGACTATTTCCCTTTCTCTTAATACTTAAGTCCATTCCTGGTTTCATAACCAAGAATTCAAATGAACCGAGTTACTTTAGTACTTAACCAATATCATTAGTTAGATGAACTTAAATGCTTTGATTCTGGGTTTAAACTAAGTTTAAAATAATATATGTACTTATACTATTTATAGAAAATCATGCCATATAAACTTTAATCCAAATCCTTAATTAATAAAGAACATAGAAATTTTCAATTATGGGTAAATCTTAAACTCAACTTTAAATAATATATACTAATACCTTCATATAAAATTTATACCATATGGAATTAAATCCAAAATCCTTTTGGTCAAACAAGTTATCAAAATCATTGAGTGGTCTCTCCCCCACTCAGACTCTTCAAAATAAACATTGATAATGCGTGCACTCATTACCGAATTCATTTCTAAGGTCTAAGTAGAGATTTCACACTTATTTTGTTTAAAAATCTTTTCGAACATACTTATAATACTATATTTTCTTCAAAAATCTTGGCAAATCTATTTTCAAAAGCACCAGAATCAAGTCCTCAAGCTCGTTTCTATTTTAATTGCAAACTGTTTTGCAACCAATTATACTTAAAGGTGTTATTTCATTTTCAAATATTTTCTAACTATTAAATTTTCCTTATTAGATTTATTATCTAATCAACCGTAATAGGTAATAACTTAATATTATTACCTACTAATATCAAATGCATATTAACATAAAACCAATAATATATTTTGATATATATAAAATATAATCGAAAACCATATTATGTCGATCCATTCTGTTTGATTATTTAGAAATTCCTATCGATTCTGTGGCATCCCATGTATCGACTAGAATATATAAATACTCAACAGAACAAGTCAACACAATATAAAACCATTTTCATATCAAAAGTATAAATACGCTCTCGCATATATCACTCAAACTCATTCTAGGATATTACTAATCCTATCTCTAATGAGTTAATTCCCAAACAAAGCCAAGGTTATCACTAACTAAAGCTTTGATACCAACTGTAACGACCTAGATTTTTTTGACTGTTTAAATCGACAATAATCTACACATGTCGACCCAAACGAATCACAAATACAGGTAGTTATTGGGAAAAGTAAAAAAAAAAAGAGAAAAGCAATTACAGAATCTCACAGTGGAAGGATAACATATAATAAACAAATAATGGGTCAAAAGCACTAAAACATATACATTTGAGTTTCACTTCTTCCAATCATAAGAGTTACACTAGTACAAGCATATACAGTACTACTGCGAAAACAAAGTGCAGCGGAAAAGATATATAAAATAGAGGTATATACCAAATCTTCGTCTTCGATCTCCAAGGCAAAGTAATCTTCGTTAACTGCAAACTTCTGCTGACCCGAGCGTATTTCATAAAAACAAAACACAGCAAATACTCGTATCAGCACTAAATCATTATCATGTTAGTCAAATTAGAATACGAAATAACCTGAGTGTCATGGGTGCAGTAACTCAAGAGATGTTACGGGATTTTCCATCTCTCAAGGATCCGTTAAATTAAAACATACATAGTGTAATACGTTATTATTGTAATGTCAATCCAGTAAAGTAAACATAATGAAAATAGCGTAAGCGGGATTACATTTTTACCCTTACACGGTTTATAATACCGTAGTCTATGTAGCACCGTAAACCCACCGTAACCGATGGCATTAGAGGGCACTCCATAGGTACGATACAAATCAAAATCGTAAGGGCTCGATATAGATAAATATGACAAGGCACTCGAGGCAATACCCAGGACATGATTCTACCAATTGCACTCCCGGAGCGGTGGTAACGCATAGCAGCCACTACCGCCCACCTCGGAACACACTCCCAAATCAAATGAGCCCAAGTCATCATCATCATAGTCATCATAGAATAGTATCGAAGAAATGTGTCCAATCAGAGGTGCTACATCTATTAGTCACGATGTAGCTCCTGTTTTAGTCATTTTAATTCTGACCCGAAGGTCATGGCTATTTTGTCATCATTCGCATTCCTCGATCCAATCATTGCCTTCCAGTCATCATACTTCGTTTCGGATACTTCAACACGTGCACAGTTGTTAAAGTGGTATCGGCACTAACAGAGAGTATGCCACTTACCGACTCCGGTCTCTTTAACAACCAACGCCTACATTTTCCACATCGGTCGGTTCTTTTACATTTCACAAAGGTTCGCTTTATATCCAAAATATCATGTCTTGTTTTGAACCCAATTTATATTCAAAAAGAATATAACTTCATATCAAAATATCCTAATCATTCCAAAACCGATTATATTCTAAAATTGAATACATTTCATATCGTTATTTCATAATCATATAATATTTTAAGAATCGTTTTATTTTCAAGTAGAATATATTCCATGTCAAAGATTATACTTATCTCCAAATCGATTTATGTTCGAAATCGATTTATGTTCGAAATCCATTCATATTCAAATAGAATGTTTATTTTCCTTATCAACTCATTTCAATCATTTGAAAATCCCATTTATATTAAAATAGAATAAAATCTACCTTGAACTATTATAATCGTTTATAATGGATTCATATTCGAAATAGAACATAACTTCATATCAAATCTCCATTTGAATCATGGTTTAAATCAAACAATTTCCATTTAGGAAGAAGTCACAATCATTTAATATTACTATAAAATAGGTACTTATAAAATAAGATCTTATATATAAATTTACCTATAAAATAGTTATAGTAAAACAAGATGGTTTAAATCATTATGTACATAAAATAAAAGTTTACGAAATAGATTTAATTATAAAATATATGAAAAATGTATGTAAAAAAATAGTATATAGGCAACAAAATTTTACTAAATAACTTTTAAGAAAAGAAATATAATTTATTTGAAAAACAAGAGGTGTATATATATTTTTTTATAAAATAATTTTTTTTAAATTATTATTGTTCCTTCCTCCCAAATTTTCATAATCTTGAAATCTAAAAATCCAATCTCAACGGAGTACATTTAGTCCCATATCTCATTTCAACATCATTCAAACAGACCGCTCGATTTAAAGGTTTCAAATCCATATTCATATCAAATTCGAATAACTCTGAGTATTCTCAAATAACTTACATTTCCAAAACTCTATTCATAGGAAAATTATTAATTTTACATCTTACCATAAATTTGGAAACTCCAAGATATATTCAAAGTCCCATTCTACAAATCTCAATTTGTTGGAAAATTCCCTTGACAAATTCATTAACGTTTAAGGTTCGCATTTAAAGGAAAATAAAAATTATCAAAATCGACACATTTCCTTTAAATAAATTTCCATCGAGTAGGCAAAAATCTCGAATATTAAAAATCATTTAACTAACCGATGTCTGTATAAAATTTTCTATCCTATGGCCAAGTGATCTTAAATTTAATTTCTCGATATTTTAGGGATGGATATAAATCATTTCGATCCAAATCGCGGTCACAGATATTAATCATTTCAATCCGCGTTCTTAATTCATTTTTGAATCGATTAATCCTAGGTTTACTAGATGCCCGTAGGGTAAGTGGAATTAATCGTCACAATCAACATGCAATACAATATACTGAATATGGAGCCTTAGCAGTGTCAATATCAATTCAACAATAAATTTCAACCAAACATCCATCACAACCATTCCGTCCAACTGATCAGTAATAAACTGTTTCACAGATTAGCAGGATCAGAATTTCCAACTAGAAATTTAATTAAATAACTAATCATCGACTTAGGTTTGCATGTTAACACACGTTGCATATCAATTTTAAGCAACCATTCCCAGTCAATCACAACCATGCAACCGATCTTATTTCATAATTTAATTTAATAAACATGGGAATAATTCAGTTAATCGTGAGTGAGAAAATCACTCACCATTGGGTCTTTAGTGGATCGGACATCCAACCAAAGCCCAAATATTTGCAGTCTCCAAATGCAGCCAAACCAGTTTCAGAACGTCTGCAATTCCTCCACGATTCCAACGCATACAACCGCGTCCAAATCCGAGTTCGCATGTAAAAGTTATAAGCATTTTACCATTTGAACTTTAAATTATATAAAATTAATAAATAAATTCCCTCACCATTTAAAGGATGCCACGTCAGCACAGAAATCTCCTTCCCGCTCCGTTCTCAGCGTGCTATAGTGCACGACGCGCACTGAACCCATCAGGCCGTGACTTTGACCATCCAATTCTCACTGCTTCGACCGTTTCATGACCCAAGACCACCGCCAAACTGAAGCTCATCCAAAACCGCTCCTGACTGTGCCCTTGCTGCCTTCTCCGATTGATCAGATCCTCCGCGTTGAACCCTTCAAGCCCGCAGTTTTCGGACCTTCAAGCCAGGTGACCTACTTGACGATAGAAGCTCCAACCACCACCAATCAATTCCTATCGTCGATCTCTTCAATACCCGTAAATTAATTTCTCCGATTAAAGCCCAGATCAGAAACCCCCAAATTTGCTTCTAGGGTTTCGAATCCAGCCCCTTTGACCGCAAATTCTGACTGATCCAGCTACTGCATGTCGAAATATATGGTACCAGCAGCTCCATATCATCGAGGGCTTCGATTTGATATATAATATGCTAGGGTTTGTGGAGATTCGAATTTTTATTTTGAATTTTTATTCGAAACTAGGGTTTAAATCTTCATTTCAGCCATTAGAAAAAGAAGCAAGCAGATGGAAATATACATGAAGTGAGAAATGGCTGATGGGGTTAAAGGAATTTTATTTATATATATGTGTAGATGGCCCAATGTGAGAAACAAACAATTATCTTATTACATTGATTCCTTTCATGTTTTATCCCGTACGATCAATCGACAAGTCCGATTGTAATGCACTTTGAAAACTCTACAATAATTCACAGTTCCGGATCCGATGAAACTGGTTTCTTCGGATTCTGAAACAGTCGTCAAAACAGTTAGATTTCACAGTAAATTAATTAATAAGATATTCAATAATTCATTTAACTGTTTTAATTCAATTTAAATATTTATTAAATTTCATTTCAATTCAATTACAACTTAAATAAATTTTATAAATTGATTTCACAAATTCTATTTTCCCAAATTTGATTATTTGGATTTAGATTTGAATTTCAGTTATTATTAAATAACTTATAATTCCACCATTTAACAAATTTAATTTGAATTTCCCTTTTAACTTAAACATTTCAAATTTAATTAGTTATTAAAATATTAAATCCCAAGTTACCACATTTCTAAATAAAACTAAATTTAAAAATATGTTTATACTCAATTCAAACAATCATCATCAATATAATCAACAATATTTGATTTTTATCCAATATTATTCCATTTGTTTATTTTAAATCTAAATTTAAATATACTGAAAATTATGGGTTGTTACACTACCTTTCCAGAGCTATCTACGGACTATTTGATGGCCACATTACTCTGTATATCTTCCTTATCAGTGGCTTTCCTCTTTCGATTAGCATATATTCCTCTTGGCGCAAACAGATATTGGCTTTCTTATTGAATATTTCCCTGGTCAGTGGCGGTTTTCCGGCAAAGTATTTTCCGAACTCCGTATCTTTATCCACTCCATCAATTGAGGCCATCTGGACTGATTGCTCGTGAGGGTCCCTAACCTCCGTGACTGCTAGATTAAAGTGGTCCAAATATGATCTCAGAATCTCATCAGGACGCTGCTTGATGAGTGATAGTTCAACTACGTTTTTGGACCTTTGAGTATGGAGCCGGAATTGATTTATGAATCTTTTGCTCAATTCCTTAAAGCTAGAGATCGATCGAGCAGGCAAACGTGTAAACCACATTAGGGCCACATCCTCTAATAAGATCGGGAATGCTTTGCATTTCACTGCATCGAGAGTGGCAGCAGCATTCATATACCATGAATATCTCATTAAGTGCCGAACCGGGTCTGTTTTGCCTGAATAACGATTCATAGTCGGCATGTTGAATTGCCTAGGGAGTTGGACGTCCAATATGTCATTAGTGAAGGACATATGACTGCGGTCTATACCCCAATCTTCATTTCTTTGTCTACGGCTATCTGCCACGATCTGCCTCAACGTCAGCATTAGTCAAGGTGGATTCCAGATCAACACTTCTTGCCCTACGTGACCCCCCGATATCTCTTCGATGCACTGCTCCCAAGTCTAGGGCCTGAGCAGAGCTTCCTTGCCCCTTATGGCCACGGTCAATCACGCAGTGAGGGGGTAGCAATGGTTGATTATGGATAAGGTCGTCAGCACCCTGATCTCTAGGTAGAATTGTGGGTTCTCCTATAGGCAAAAGAGAGGGATTACTCGAGTTACGGTTGTCAGATCCCAGGTTAAGTGTCGTTTCTTCTCGAGAAGGAAAGGATCCAAATTGAAGCTGCTCCACGTTCTCCGGCCTTTCTAATTGCCGTCGCGGGGGTCTAGGAGGTTCTTCTGACAAGGAGGAGTAGTCGAGAGTAAGGCGATGAGTCGGTGAAGGCATTATCGGCCTTCAAAGTTCGTCGATCTATCTTCTCATCGCAGCCATATTTTCTCTCATCAATGTACTCTCACGTCGCTGAGCCTCCAAAGCATCATTTGTCCTCTCCAACATATCGAGAACACGGGACAAATTTCCTTCTGTTGCTGGAGAGGAGGCAGGTAGTTGATCGTTAATATTCACCATTGGACGTAGAGCACTTGAGCTAGGTCGAGCCGAAGCATCTCCATGAGTGGAATGGGTCATAACCTCTTTTCCTGGTCGGGTAGTAGTCACTTGGGTGGAACGGCTTGTGGCCGCCTCTGTGGAGCGGTTCGTGGTCCCATCGTCAAGACAGCTCGCGACATGCTCTTGGGTGTGACTCGTGGTGTGTTCCTGTGATCGTGTCATGACCCCTTCCCGGGGTTGGTTCACCACCTGTGAACCGCGAGCCGAGGATACCACCTCGGCCTGCTCCTGAACGTTCTCCTCATTAGCTTCGTTTTCTTGAGAAGCCCGTGAATCCTTGGATTTCTTTACGGCCATAACGTCTTGACTTTGTTGAACTCTTCTAAAATGAAACAGTGGAAATGCAAACTTTTTCTTCGGAGTTGAAAATCCAAATAGTAGAACAACAATTCGTCAGGTTGAGAATTCATTTCTCAGTGAAAGAACCAAAATGTTATACCAAATAATGGCTCTAATGCCCTGATTTGCGGAGAATTAAATCTACAAATGAAATAAAAAGCAACAAACACACCAAATTTATAGTGGTTTGGCGTTAAAGAGCCTATGTTCACTTTATATGATTTTGATTATACGTTTGATTGCAAGTACAATCACAATGTTCTCTCAATCTCACTTTTACAATAGCAACTCACTCAAAAATTTCGAAATACTTCTGATTAAAAATAATGAAGGTTTGATAATGGTGGAATCAAAGCTCTGATTTGCCAAAAGATCCTGAAAAATGCCAAGTATGGGGATATTTTTAGGTGATTTCTACAGGCGATTCGTGAAGACACATGGCACCAATCTCGAGAATTTCGGATCCGTTTGTGAGTGAATGGAGAAGTAGTCAATATGGCCGTTGTAGACACATGTCATTAGATCCATGAAATGTAGTTCGTGGAGGTCTAGGTCATGGCCATTATCTTCTGAGTTCGGGGTCGGTTCATGACCGCGATACAGGGTCGGGTCGTGGTGTGTGACTACGAGCCGTGATGGAAACTGGACCGCGAGCCAATGTGGGTAGTTGGACCACGAACCGATGAGAGCATGGGACCACGAGTCGGGTTTACCTAGGTGTGAGTATCCTTGTCCATACGAATGCTAATGCTTATATTCTTGGTGGCTTGGTCGAAAAGCTAGCCAACAGTTTATGTTTAAATCAGAGTTTTTTCAAGTTCGTATAAACATTTTTGTATGGATTGACATTTGTTTTGATTGAACTGATTGCGTTGCTTGAGTTTTATGTTAGATTGTTTGTCGTAGAATCGTAGGACTGAATAACGGAGCAAATCGAAGGTTCAGATGATCAGATTCAGACGAAACTTGGTGGAGGCGCTCTGGAAGACAAGGGAATGGAGAATGCAAATTTTGGTGCATAAATGCACTAGTGCATGGGTCGGCACCGACCCATGTAGGTGGCTCCAGAGGCGATGATTCTTTAAGGCATCGCGTGGAGGTGATGAGCAGAGGCCATATGCAAATTTTCATATTGTTCAGAGTTGATTCATGATGGGTCGAAGGTGATTGCTCGAGATATGAATAGACCGGCAGAAGCTGCAATATGAATGCATAAATGATTGGAGAATAGGTCAGTGGGATGTTCTCCAGGCAAAGAAGGAGATGGGCCAGCCACTTAGCTAAAAGTGGTTAAGTGGATAGGTCAGCACCGACCCATAAGGGATGGCTGAATGGATGTGCCTTTTTTTAGAGTGTGATAATGACGGCTTCCAGAGGATGCTGAAGAATTTCAGATTGAAATGGACTTCAGATAATTGATTTGCAACTCAAAGATGGATGGTGCTTCGATTGTGAACTCGCATTGAAGTGGTCGAAGCCGGATTGATATGAAACTAGTTATGATTCGATATACGATCTAGTATGATGTTGGATTAGGAGAATGTGAGTCAATCAAGAATAATAATGGAATGGTTCAAGAATGAATCGAGTACCCGTGATGAAAGGCTTGACAGTTTTGATGTGCCAGGAATCATTGGTATCGAAGTGTTCTAGCAGGCTCAAAGCAGGGGTATCGTTGGGATGCCCATTAGGATCGAATTCGAGAGATCATGTACCTTAGGCAGTCATGATGGGACCTAGTTGTCGAGAATGGAAAGGACAAACATGTGAATCACAATGACGTATGGTAGTTTGACTAGAACCAGGGTTTCTATATTAGCCCTTTTGATCATTGAAAAGAAAGTTTGACAATCAATGGATTCAAGCTGTAGACGGTAATAGCTAGGATATTGGATGCTATGGATGCTATGATTGATAGTGTGTTTTCTTCTCTCTTTTCTTTGGGTAGGCTATCACCATACATTGTTGAAGAGAAGCGAGATCCAGGTAGTCCTTTCCTATTTCTGATGTGACATGTGATGGATGGTTTTTACGTATCAACTTGATGGTTGTTGGGCAGATCAGATTGTTGCTTCACCAATACTCCTATTATCCAGTGCAACTATTGTTATCTATTTTATCGCTCACTAAGACTATTCTCTAACTCAAGGTTTTATGTTTCCTTCTTGTTACCTTGAGTTTTTCACTAATTTGATGGTGGGTAGACTGAGTATCTTGTAGCAGGTTTAGTACCGTTGATGCTGTGCAGTGACGAGAAGGTGGCAGGTGTATTACTACTGCCTACTATTTAGATACTTCTTTTTGGTTTCCATTGTATGTTGGTGTTATTGAGACTTTAAGGGATGTAGTGAGGCTTACTGTATTCAAAGATTGATGTACTCAGATGTATCGTACTCGAGATTCTATGGTTTCATGGAAATTTGATTCTCTGTTCAGTTGTGCTTCATACTATATCCTATTCTATATTCTATTGTTATATATTATCTATGTGCTATGAGTTATACGATAGGGTATGAGTTATTCTACCCAGGTGATCATCCCATATCGGCCTGGCACGTCATACATCACACTTTTCCTTAGTTTTGTGCAGAAGGTACGGGGGCGGTCGTCACATTTGGTATCATAGCTTTTTTTAATCGATTTTACCCAAAGTTCGAAAACGTAAATGCGTACGAGTGATGTATTTGAAATTCTATTTGGATGATTACTATATTATATACATATATAGTATAGTATAATAGGTTAGTAATCACTTGAACACCAATGCGATTTTCTCTAATGTGAACTGACTCTCGTTTCAGAGTAAGGATGAGTCAATGAACATCGAGACATGCTGCTAGTAATGAGCCCACGACTGGAGGGGTAGGCGACGATTGCTAGTCGGAAGCTGCAACTGTTATGCCTGTTTATCCTACTATGCCCATTTATCCTGCTATGTTCGAGGTCGTGATGGCAATGATCATAAGGAGAATTCCCACTCCAGGAGGAGCAGTAGATGGCGGTGTTCCTACGCAGGCACATAGGGCAGTTGATTTCGCTAAGTTGTGTAAGGACTACACTTCTCTAGATGGCAAGCTATTTGTTGGGACAGAACCGACAATAGAAGCTCAGAATTGGTTTGATACCTGTGTTCAGATATTCAGAGACTTGGGAATTGATGGTGCAACTTAAAGGAAGCTTGCATCGAGGCAGCTGTAAGGTTGAGCATTGGATTGGTGGAACTATATTACTTTGAAGACTCTAGAGGACCAGATCACTTAGGATCAGTTAGTACTATGTTTGAGGAGAAGTTCATTTCTACAGTATAGAAATCAATGTAGTTTAAGAAGTTTGTTGAGCTTAAGCAAGGAGGTCGACCGGTGTTTGAGTATGTAGTGGAATTCGAAGCTTTATCTAAGTATGCTCGTTCATATATTGAGACTTCTTATCATTAAGAAGAAGAAATTTATTTTAGGATTAGATGAGAATATTGGAAAACAATTGATCGACCATATTGATGACTCTTTTGAGAAGTTAGTTGAGAAGGCTTTGAGGAAGGAAAGCTTGTTTCCACAAAAGATTGAGGCTGTCGTTGAGAATAAAAATGAGGATTCGAAACCACAACAAGGTTGTGATAATAAGAAAAAGTGGAATGGTAAACGAAAACAATAGTGTGGAAGGTACGACCAAAAGACGCTGAAGGGTGAGATTACATGTTATAATTATCAGTAGAAGGGCCATTTTTCCAAAGATTGTAAGAATGCGAAGGTGGAAAAGAAGTGCTTTAACTATGATAAGCCTTGACATATGAAGAAGAATTGCCCAGAACCATCAAAGGATAAGCAGGTTGTAAGGGCATATGCTTTGGATGTTGTGCCATTTTCCTCGAGTGGTCCGACTGCGGGGGAGAAGGGGAAGAGTGTTGTTGTGTAAGGTACGCTTTCTATTCGACGTGTTTCATTTCAAGTTTTGTTTGATACTGGAACATCGCTTTTTTTATTTGTAATGATCTTGTTTGCAAGTTAGGTTTAGAACCTGAAATCGTTGATATACCATTAGTCGTGACTAATCCAATAGGGGGTTTGTCTAGTCTTTGTATGCTTTTTCGTGATCTAGTTTTATCGAGTCATGGTTTCTCTTTTATGTGATTGTTTCGTTTTGAATTTCGTTGGGTTTATGATTATTTTGGGAATGGACTGGCTCAAGAAGTATGCGGCAATTTTTTATTCCGAAAGGCTCGAGGTGACAATCTGGAATGTGGAAGGACGAAGAATTATGATACATTGTCCACCAGAGGATGGAGGTCTTATTAGATTTTTATATTCTCTTATGATTCCACGGGATGGGTTGTCATCTGTGCCAATCGTACGAGAGTGTTCTGATGTGTTTGACGAAGCCAGAGGGTTGCCACCACATCGAGAGAGCGAGTTTCAGTTTGATTTAGTGGAAGAGGCCAGACCAATCGTTATTCCTCTTAGGAGGATGGCGTCGAAGAAACAGCGAGTGTTAGAGGTGCAAGTGAATGATCACCTGAGTAAAGGATTCATTCAAAGACCATATCCGAATGGGGTGCACCACTTGTGTTTGCGACCAAGGCTGATGGATCATTGCAATTGTGTGTGGATTTTGTAAGCTGGATAAAGTGACTAAGAAAAATAATTATCCATTGTCGAGAATCGACAACTTGTTTAATCCACTTCACGAAGCCAAGGTGTTTTCCCAAATGGATTTGGCGATGGGATTTCACCAGTTGAGTGTGGCTGAGGATAGTGTGCCAAAGTCGGCTTTTAGAATACCATCCGGATTCTATGATTGGCTAGTGATTCCATTTGAATTGGCTAACGCGCCAACGTATTTTATGGATCTTATGAATCGAGTCTTTAGAGATCAGTTGAATAAGTTCGTACTTAAGTTCATGGATAATATATTGGTTTATTCCAGGACCGTGGAGGAACACAAGATGCACTTGAGGATTGTTTTGGAAATCTTGCGAAAACATCAGCTGAGAGCTTAGTTTCTGAAATGTCACTTCTGGAAGGAAGAAGTGAGATTTTTGGGTCACGTCATATCAGGATAAGGAATAGCGGTGGATCCCGCTAATAGCAGCAATACAAGATTGGAATCGACCCAAAAATGCAAAGGATTTTAGGAGTTTCCATGGTTTACCTAGGTATTATCGATGATTTATCAAGGATTTCTCTAAGATAGTTGCACCATTAACCGAATTAATGAAGAAAAATCATGTCTTTACATAGGATGCGAGGTGTGAGCAAGCTTTTGGAATTCAGAAAGAGAGATCGACAAGTGCTCCAATTTTGATTATTCCAAGTGGAAATGAGGAGATGGTAGTATATACCGATGCATGTGGCCTGGACTTGGAGCAATGCTAATGAAAAAGGATATATTTGTAGCTTATGCGAGTCGACAACTAAAGCCGCATGAAAGGAATTACCCGACTCACTATTTGGAGTTAGCAGCGTTAGTATTTGCTCTGAAGATTTGGAGACACTACTTATTGGGACTTAGATTTTAGTTGTTCATGAATCATAAGTCGTTAAAGTACCTCTTGTCCCAGAAGGATTTGAATCTTTAGCAGCAATGAAGGTTAGAATTTTTGGCATCATACGATTTTGGAATAGCCTATACTCCAAGAAAGGGTAACACAGTGGCCGATGCGTTAAAAAGAAGGCATGCGAATTTGGGAACAATGTTTTCAAAATGGAAACATCTCTAGTATTTGGCCGGATTTGATTTTAGACATCATTATGAGTTAAAGTCCTGGATGTTAGCAAGTTTATCGATTAAGCCGACCCTCATCGAAAGGATTGGAAAAATAAAAAATGATACGATAAGATTATGGAAATCATTCGAGGGTTAAAGATGAGAGTGGAGCCCAAGGGGTTTAAGGATTTCGAAGTCAATCAAGATGGTTGGCTTCGTAAGAATGGATGACTAGTTGTTCCTGATATAAATGGATAGAGAGATAAGGTTCTAAGGGAGTGTCCTCACTCTAGATTGACAATTCGTCTTGGTGGTAATAAGATCTATCGGGATATGAGGCGAGTTTACTACTGGGAAGGTATGAAAAAGTGATATTGGAAAATTTATCTCAATGTGCATGAACTTTCAGCTAGTTCAAGCCGAGAAGAAGAAGCGAAGTGGATTGTTACAGCCATTGGAAGTTCCGATGTGGATATGGGAGCAAGTGTCAATGGATTTTGTTGATCGATTACCTAGGACAAGGGTAGGAAGTAATAGTATTTTGGTTGTCGTGGACCACTTGACTAAAAGTGCAAGATTTATTCCTGTCAGACCTACTAGAACAACATCAAAGTTGGCTAAATTATATCTTAAGTGGAAAGTTTGATTCCATGGAATCACAAAGAGTATTGTTAGTGATCGAGATCCGTTGTCTACCGGTGGATTCTGGAAGAGTTTGCAAGAAACATCAGGAACCGAGCTACGTATATGTACGACTTATCATCCCCGGACAGATGATCGAACCAAAATAGTTAATCGAGCTTTGGAAGATCTTCTTGTAGCTTGTGTAATGGACTTTGGAGGATCGTGGGAAGACCATCTGCATTTAGTTGAGTTTTCTATAATAACAGTTACCGGTCGAGTATTGGGATGGCATCTAATGAGGCGTTGTATGGTAGACCGTGTAATTTTTTTATCTTATTGGATGGAAATTAGCGAAAAATAGTACTTGGGCCTGAGATGATAAGAGAAAGTATGGATAATATTGAAGTCATTCAACAATGACCGAAGGCAGCCCAAGATTGCCAGAAAAGTTATGCCGACAAGCAACGGAAGGACTTGGAATTCTCAGTCGTGGATTTGATGTTCGTTAAGATTTTGCCTCTTCGAAATATTGTTCGTTTTGGGAAGAAAGAAAAGTTAGCGCCAAGGTTTGTTGGGTCGTTTTCAAGTATTGAGTGTATTGGAAAGCTCGCTTGTAAATTGGACCTACCCAAGAAGATGGCGAGTGTGCATAATGTGTTCCACGTATCGTTTCTACGGAAGTTCGTACATGACTCGAATGTTACGGTATCTCTTAATCAGTTTGAAGATTTTGAAGTCGAACCCAAAAATTTCTAGGCCTTGTAAGTCGCTTCATGTCATAGGAATGACACGAAACAGCTTAGAAGGAAGGTTGTTAAGCTAGTCAAGGTACAATGGAGCGTGAACAATGACGATTACACATGGAGTACAGAAGAGAGTATGAGGTCGAGACATCCAGAACTCTTTGAGTGGCATATCCTATAGATTTTATCTTACTTATGCCATTGTGTCTTTTTCTATTAGCATTCCGCATGGTAGGATAGGTTTTAATTGCATGGATGGTTGGATGCTAGATTGGATGATAGATTGGTTACTCGTGGATGGTAAGCATGCAATATGTTGTGTTTTCTCGTGTTTTCTTGGAATGTCAGGGACAAAATTCCTAAAAAGGATGAGAATGTGATATACACGTAAATGTGTATATTTTATCCGCATATTTATCTTATTTTATCTTTTAAATAATTGATATTGTGTATTTATAGCTGTGTTTTCAGATTGTTGACAAGAATCATGGTTTAGAGCATTTGATGAATAAAGCATGAAGAATTTGCTGAAAAAGAGTGAAGTTAAAATTACTAAAGCTTGAAGAGTTTAAAGCTTGAAGAACGGTTGCAAATAGAGTTTAGTTGGGAAGATTTGGCTCACTAAAAACTCATATTTTGTTCACATTGGCTCAATTGCAGACCATTTCACTCATGTAGCGTTCACATTAGCTCCTTTGCAAGGCTTCTCATTCATGTACTGCACGCGTTCACACTGGCTCACTTACAAGGCCTCTTGCTCTACAACCCCGTTCACACTAGCTTATGTGTTATTTGGGCTAATTCTTTAGTCCCACATTGTGGAATTTGCCAAGTAGCCTTTGTCATATCAGCTATAAATACACTTTATCTCATTCATTGTAAAAGACACTTAGTTTTATTCTATAATTCTCTTCTTGGAATAAAACTCTTCTCCCTTTCTCTTAGTTGTTATTTTATTTTATTTATGTTCATGTCTGTTATTTTCTTTTTCTCTTCTTCTTTAGCTATGTCTAGCTAATCCCCTTTGATTGGGGGGTGATGACGCTAATAGATATGATTCAATATGAATCACATAGCCAATAGATGAGGACTTTATACATAGATATGGATCTGAATCAAGGGTTAGATCTGAACCTTCATATCTTGTGTCGTTTAAGAGCTACGCTCCTTCACAGGGTATATTCGTGTTCGGTCTAACAATTATCAGATTTAGATCTAATTTTAGGTTTTTAGAAATTAATTTGTGAATCTGTCCTGATAGTCTATGGTTGTTTAAGAGCTCAGCTCCTGCATAGGCTATGCTTGTCGTTATTTAATTATTTGTTTCTAAGAATCTATTTATCGTTGATTCGTGTTTGTGACAGAAACATGAATTAGATTTATATTTATTTGTTGGCTATTGATGAGTGTGAATCTTATCTATGTCATTATCCCCTAATTGCTTTCACTTATTGTTAAAACTCTCTTTTATTTAATTTCTGCTATTTTCTTTGTTTTCAACCAATCAAAAGTTAGGGATAACATGATTGGATTTATTAATAAAATAATTTGGTCCCAGAGTTCGACACCCTCTACAACGATCCTTGTTGTTTAGGAAAGACGAACGAATTTTACAGTTGTTTACAATTGTTTAATTTGTTCGCAAACAAATTTTGGCTCCGTTGCCGGGGACCAAAATAATTTTTATTTTTAAATCCTTCGAGTTATAATTTTCTTATTGTATATTTTTGTTTTTGTTTTTGTTTTTATATAAAAAAACACAAAAAAAAATATTTTTATTTTATTTTGTTCCCTTT
Organism: Allium sativum; assembly: GCA_030737875.1. Classification (NCBI taxonomy): domain Eukaryota; kingdom Viridiplantae; phylum Streptophyta; class Magnoliopsida; order Asparagales; family Amaryllidaceae; genus Allium; species Allium sativum. The sequence continues at coordinate 156,540,892 of CM060918.1, read as the reverse complement.
TGTTTTCTAGCATAGATTAAAAAAAAAAACCTTTTAGCTTTTACTTCAATTTCTTTCCCTTTTCTTTCAATTATTTCTTTCCAACTATCTACAAATTTCTTTCCTTTTTTTTTACAAGATTTTTTTTTCCATCTTACAATAAAATAAAAAAAATCTTCTGCAAAACTTTTCCTTTTCTGCCTTGTTTTCTCTTCCGTCTCTCCGACAAGATCTTCCTCGACCATACATCCAGTCCAGTCCTCTTCCATCATTCACTGTTTTCATCGACAGTCTCAACAAACCAACTCTCAACATATTTTCAATTCTACATACCCATTGCATCAACCAGTAAACCCACCAGCCGACTACCACGTCCATTTCCCCAATACCAAATTGACAACCGACAATTGCCCTCTTCATACTCGTAGACCTGCCGCCAAAAACCAAAAATCGACTTGCTCTGAACCATAACCTACAACAACCCTCATCTATTACATAGTACACATATCATACTTCACATTAACTTGTCACCCAAATTCCATATCCACCAACCCCAGCGCAAAAACAAATACACATCCTCGCTTCAGACCTTCACTAATTCAAGCTCCACCCCTCTTCCAGAACCAACCCAAAGTTCACAGTCCATATTCTTCACCAATATCCACGTTCAACCAATTCGAATACCAACGTCCATCACCATATCAAGCTTCTTCAACTTTCAGATCATCTAATACCCCTTGCCAAACCGTCCCTAAACCTCTGGCAATTCCTTCATAAGCCAGAATTTCATAAACCCTGCAAGCACCCTCTTTTCCTGTTTCAGATTGACAGCGTCTTCCACTACAAACCATCCCATAACCGCCCTGCTCACAGCCACCTTCTTAAACAAAACAACCCCCTTCAAATCGCAAAAGCACCCTAACCCCTTCGGAAATCATCGCCACGAACAGAACCCGCCAGGTACCCACAAAACCGAACCGTGACCCCCCAAATCGCATCACGCACCAAAGTTAACGCCGATCTACAAACCAGAACTCCCAAACTTGATTCCAGACTTCCAGCAAATTGGATCAACTTCCGATCCAAAAAAAAAGAAAAAAAATCACTCAAACAGAATAGAACTCGCTGAAATCGAACCACCCGAAATCCCCAATTGCTATTTCGATTTTTTTTCCTGCGATTTGGGGAAAGGAAAATCCGATTTTGTCTGCGTTTTTTTTAGAAGTGGAAGAATTGATTTTGTGTGTATTTCGTTTATGGATTACTATCCTTTTATAATTGGGGCATAATATGTGGAACTATTTGCGTCCTCTTTTTCTTGATTTTGTGCGGAAAAAAAATATATAGCTGAGTGGTTTTTTGTTTTAAAAGAGGGCTGACCATTTGTAGTACAACATGGTTTGATTTTTATTTTTGGGTCCAGGCCTGCTTGGTTGAGCTTAATTTTTTTTTCTTTTTTTTTCTAGTTTTTTGGGGTTATTTTCGGCTTGGGTAATCCGATTTGGCAAGGAAAGTGTTTTTACCCTTTGCAGACGGGCTTGTGGGCTTATTTCAGGAAATTGTGGGCCGCTGATTTTTCTTCTATTTATTTTCATTTTTTTTTGTCTCCTGGAATATTTCACACCAAAAAAAAAATTTGAAAACAGGTACAGTGGATATTAGAAAAAGGCCTTAAAAAAAGGGGACAACAACAGAAAGCAGCGGACGATTCAGGGTTGGAGCGGTTGCACACCAAGTGGGGTGTGAACGCGCTAGCGCGACTCAACAGCACTGGACGGACTGCCGATCAAGGTGAGTATTTTCTAACTCTACCGGGATTGCTGCTGCAAAGAAAAGTATATAGAAATCGCTTGTAAAAATCTTCTGCAGGGGATTGTCTTGCTTGTAAAAAAAAAAATTATTTCTGCAATTTCTTGTTCTGCGACTGTTCTGAGACTGTTCATTCTATGACTGAATATTTTGCCTGTTGATGTGTGGTTTAAAATTTTAAAACGAATGTGGGATTAATTGAAAGTTTATTTTTGAAATTGAATCGAGGATTCCCCAAAGCTCATAGGACAAAATATTCGTTAAATTGACAATTAGGATTGATACTCTCTGAGGTGTCTAAGGAACGGTAAAGATTCGAACTCAAATAGGTACTTAAACCTTCAGTTGTGTTTCTACGGTGATTCCTGGCACACTGATAACCCCTGTCCGAACCTGGCCCAGACCTGTATTCATACAATCCGAAGTTGTTAATTTTAACAATTTTTCTAGAGCTTCTTTTGAACCACAAATTTTGCAACTGATTTTTCGACGAAAAACTCTCTTCTTCTAGTATATGCGCGCCTGCCCCATGAACAACCAAAATTACAATTCTTTTCAAAATTCAAATGATTTTGGTTTCAATTCAAATCAGAATGAATTTCAAGCTGAAACTTTTCGAATAATTTCTACCAATCTCATCAAACGATTGTACCCGAAAATGAAAATTGTCATTCTAGGATTAATGAGAATTTATCTGAGATGAGTCGACTATTAGCGCAAATGGATAAGAAAAATGTTGAATTTCAAAACAATTTCAACACGGGTTTCAACGAAAATTTTGAACACCAAAATGATTTTCATAATACGATGGTTATCGAATTTGAAACATGCGTTGCGAACAAGCTAAATTTTTGGCGATATTGGTTTTGGAAAATAAATAATGGACGACTTCTAAGAAATGAGGTGGATGAATTTTTAAGGTCAACCAATGAGGAACACATAGAAACGACGAATCTAAAAAACAACATTTTGAAGTCTGGTGTGTTTACCAATTTGATAGAAGAGAGCCTGAGTGAAATTGATCAATTAATGCATGACATTTGGAATTGTCGCGAGGACGTCAATGAATGGGCACAAATTTTAGATGAAAAACAAGATTCTGAAAATAAATATATCGAAAACATGCGTAACATTGAACAACTGGCTCAATACACTATTGAACTTTGGCAAAATCTAGAGAAGTTATTACTTGAGGGAATTGATGACGTCGATGAATTTGAGGATTTAATGAAACTTGGCTTGGCGTACATCGAAGAACTTGCTCAAAGAATAACAGACAGCAAACAAAGTTGCACTAGGATAGTTTATCACATTTCTCTTCTTCAAACTGAAGTTACGAACTCGTACAACAACTACAAAGCCCAATCTAGTGACAAACGACGTTCTGCCAATGCTTCTTTCGAAACAAATAGTCAGCCATTAACTTCGTCACAACAGTACATAACGATTATTGATGATTCTGACGATATGACTGTTGATGAACATGAAAATTTTGAAAAATCTCTGGTGCAAAACACTGATTTCTGTGAAACTGAAATTCAAACTCAAACTGATGCTTCTGTTGAAAATTCAACTCTTAAAGAAATCGAAAATTTTCAACTAACAACTTTTGAAATCGATGAAAATCTTAATGAAGTTGTGAAAATCTCTGTAATTGATTTGAATTCAAATTCGCTTGAAAACGAAAACGTCAATCTTCAATTTGATCTTCCTCTCTCAGATTCTGATAATTTTGAAAATTTTGCAACTTTAGATTGTCAACCTGAAAGAAATGATGAAGTTGGCAACAATTGTACATGTAAGGACGAATTTGATGAGCAAAAACTTCTTAAACTGATTGATGATAATGCTTTTGGGTCTGAAACTAAAATTGAAACATTTGAAGATTTTGAAATTCTTGAGGTTGAAAACAATGATACTGCTGAATGTGATCTTAAACACAATGACGATTTTTCTAGAACTGTTGAAACTCCTTGCAACTTGATTGTTTCAACTGGACCTCACTGTGACGACTTGTTTTTCAATGATAAATTTCTGCAGTACATGAATTCTTTTTGGAATAACACGGTTTTTGAGAAGACACAATTTCAAAATTTGCTAAAAATTCATTTGTTCGGTTTTAACTTTAGGTTTACGAATGAACCTTTAGTCAACAAAATTTCGAATATCAAAGAAAAACTGAACAGTGTTTCTCAAAACAAGTGTGGGGGTGAGAGTGATGCACACGTCTCTTAATTTATACATCATCTGAACAAATCAAATTTTGTTTTTTTTACTGAACCCCAGCTCGATGACCTCTCTTTAGTTGCTACAGAAATTCAATTTGATTTTAGGATCAATTGTAAGCTCAAAATTTTAAAATTTGCAACTCAAACTTTTGAAAAAACAAAATTTGTTTCTCTAAATCTGAAACGAGATATAAAATTCTTTATGATTTGGTTTTCTGTGCTGAAGCTGTATCTCATAATCTTATTGAGGCTGATCCATTGGTCCATTGTGGACCGGTTCATCTATTCGATGACTGCGTATTTTCTGCATGTGTACTCGGTAAGCCGTGCTGACCCTCTTATTTTATTTCTCTTTCACAAAGATATGTCTGATTAACGACTGTAAGGACACAGTCACACTCAAGTGTGGGGGGGGGGGGGGGAATTTACATTACATCAGCAATCAAATTTTATGATGTAGGTCATTCATTGAACAAGGATTAACTTAAATTCATAAATAACACATTGGTTCTTGTTTGATAAGTTGAATTGTTGGGTGATGGGAATGAACATTATTTATTCATTGAATCGTAATGTGTCTTTTTAAGATGCTAGCTTGAGACTGTGCAGACGTTAGTCGCGTTCTGGAGTAAGCGTGTCAACCCTTGTTATACGTGTTAGAATGTGCAAGTAAAAATAATCAAAAAAAAATCAAGAAATAAAAATGAGTTTGCACCTACATATGTTGGAATTTCTGAGTTCGTTTTCATGCATAATATTTTCTTTTCACTCTAAATTTCAAAATCGTAAGTTCTAAAATCCACTTGGCCCAATTAAGGAGAAATGACTCATTGTAGCATTCTTCTTCGATACCCCACATTATTCAAACCCAAGTTTTTAGTCGATTTACATCCATGTTTCGACAAGTTTATCTTATATTAGTATACTCAAGAACCTTTGTTTAAAGGTAAAAAAACGTCACTTTTTATACCAATATTACACTACCCACTCCGTACTTGTTTTAAGGTAGGATAACCATATACCACATCTTATTTTATATGGGTTATCTATCTTACGAAACTTTGCTTATCATTCCTTTCAGCTTTTTGTATAACATCAATCCAGACTTGTGTGTTGAATTAGAGTTATAGAAGTAGAGTGACTAGGGCACAAAACTTTCCTTTCATGAAGTGTTGGTTAAGATTGGTTTAGTAGAAGAGGAATCAAATGAAATAATACGGTGTCATTCCATTCCATTTCCGCTCATCATTCATCATGCAAATATGAAAAAAAAAGTGAAAGAAAAAAAAAAGAAAAGAAAGAAAAGAAAAAATAAATAAATAAAGAGAGAGTCTCTCTGAATAAAATAGTCATTCATCATTCTTGACAATAAAGCATTCATTTCCATTCCATCCACATCCATCGTACCGTACTTAGAAGCAAGGATTGTAGTTGAGGAGATGAAAGGAAACAGAACGTCCATATGTGCCTTAGTATTACTTTATCTTTTGTAGCTTGAAATTCAACTAATACACTTGCCCTCTTATCTAGAATATTTTTAGAACTTACAAAAAAAATCCTTCATCTATGCATAACTCATATCCAATACATTACAGTTACATTGGTGCAAAATTCTTCAAAAAAAAAAAGAATAAAGAAATGATTCGGTGCACATTGTCGATGTGTAGGACTTTGGTTGACACCGCGCTCTTAACCTTCAAGACAATTACAGTGTTATCAAGGAATCACGATTCAGCTTGAAAATTTTTGTTCATTTTTGCACTAATTATGGGACGGACAATTTGGGGCTAAACCGTTATTATTGAAGTTAGGTGAAATCCTTGGAATATGAAAGACCGTAAATATATTATTTGATTAATCTGCGTACTCAAGACGCTTTGGATTTTGTGGGTAGTATCCGCTGAAAACCCTCACGAGACAACACTCGTCCTACTGGGGACACCCAGAGGTTTAACGGCTTGTTGTATACGCTAAATGCAATCGTGTTTCCTACGAAAGTGTGACATATCTTAGTTTAGTTTATTCGAGGACGAATAAAAAGATAAGTGTGGGGGTATTTGATATACACGTAAATGTGTATATTTTATCCGCATATTTATCTTATTTTATCTTTTAAATAATTGATATTGTGTATTTATAGCTGTGTTTTCAGATTGTTGACAAGAATCATGGTTTAGAGCATTTGATGAATAAAGCATGAAGAATTTGCTGAAAAAGAGTGAAGTTAAAATTACTAAAGCTTGAAGAGTTTAAAGCTTGAAGAACGGTTGCAAATAGAGTTTAGTTGGGTAGATTTGGCTCACTAAAGACTCATATTGTGTTCACATTGGCTCAATTGCAGACCATTTCACTCATGTAGCGTTCACATTAGCTCCTTTGCAAGGCTTCTCATTCATGCACTGCACGCGTTCACACTGGCTCACTTACAAGGCCTCTTGCTCTACAACCCCGTTCACACTAGCTTATGTGTTATTTGGGCTAATTCTTTAGTCCCACATTGTGGAATTTGCCAAGTAGCCTTTGTCATATCAGCTATAAATACACTTTATCTCATTCATTGTAAAAGACACTTAGTTTTATTCTATAATTCTCTTCTTGGAATAAAACTCTTCTCCCTTTCTCTTAGTTGTTATTTTATTTTATTTATGTTCATGTCTGTTATTTTCTTTTTCTCTTCTTCTTTAGCTATGTCTAGCTAATCCCCTTTGATTGGGGGGTGATGACGCTAATAGATATGATTCAATATGAATCACATAGCCAATAGATGAGGACTTTATACATAGATATGGATCTGAATCAAGGGTTAGATCTGAACCTTCATATCCTGTGTCGTTTAAGAGCTATGCTCCTTCACAGGGTATATTCGTGTTCGGTCTAACAATTATCAGATTTAGATCTAATTTTAGGTTTTTAGAAATTAATTTGTGAATCTGTCCTGATAGTCTATGGTTGTTTAAGAGCTCATCTCCTGCATAGGCTATGTTTGTCGTTATTTACTTATTTGTTTCTAAGAATCTATTTATCGTTGATTCGTGTTTGTGACAGAAACATGAATTAGATCTATATTTATTTGTTGTCTATTGATGAGTGTGTATCTAATCTATGTCATTATCCCCTAATTGCTTTCACTTATTGTTAAAACTCTCTTTTATTTAATTTCTGCTATTTTCTTTGTTTTCAACCAATCAAAAGTTAGGGATAACTTGATTGGATTTATTAATAAAATAATTTGGTCCCAGAGTTCGACACCCTCTACAACGATCCTTGTTGTTTAGGAAAGACGAACGAATTTTACAGTTGTTTACAATTGTTTAATTTATTCGCAAACAGAATGTAATGACCCGTATTTTACGTATCGACCGGTCGTAAAATAATCATAATTTATTCCCTAGTAGTCAGATCATTCCCGTATTTTAATATGTTGTACATGGGGATGTGAGGACATGTCCATGTTTTTTACCAAATTCAAATATGACCATTTTGCCCTTGAGTTCACGGTTTGGGCCATAACTTTTGATAGGAATTGAATCAGATGCTGAGATTGGTAGCATTAGATCGGAGTGGTGGTTCATGATTCCCAGAGTGGTCACATAAAGGATTTGGTTCTATAGAGCGCCTCCAACAAGTTTCGTCTAAATATGAACATTTGAACCTCCGATTTGCTCCGTTATTCAATCCTATGAATCTATGACAAACAATCTAACATAGAACTTAAGAAACGCAATCAATTCAATCAAAACAAACAACAGTCCATACAAAAAATGATCATACAAACATGTACAAACTCCAATTAAAACACAAACATATCATGATTATGAGATCTAGCATGATTTGGATCTAAACATATGAATAAACATGATTAATCTAACAACTATCCAGTTAATATGATCAAATTAGGTTTCCTAGGGTTTCTTAATCTGAGTTAAACTTATATGATCAGACATAAGGTGATTTTAACATGAAACAAATGAATATGATCCTAATTCACCGATACAATTCATAGTTTCCGTGTGAGAGATATCTATCACTAACCAATTTCTAGATTTGATGTAGATTCAATGAGATCAGATCTGGACAGCGCTAAAACACATTAGACCTATGAACAACAAATACAAATAAGAGGCATGGGGAGGGAAGTAGAGTTACTCTCTTCATTTCGAACTTCTTTTGGGCGTATGTGATTCTCTGGTTCAACTTGAAACCCTATTTCTCCATTCTCTTTAATCAAATTTATAGGAGATTGCATCTAGAAGATAAAACATCATCAAGGAAGGTTAGATCACGTCAAATTGCATCGAATTCAAGGGGTTTCAGCATTTTCTAGATCTGATCTCATTGAATCAACATCAAATCTAGAAATTGTGAGTGATAAATATCTCTCACACAGAAACTACGAATTGTATGGGTAAATTAGGATCATATTCGTATGTTTTATGTTAAAATCACCTTAGATCTGATCATATATGTTTAACTTAGATTTAGAAACTCTAGGAAACCTAATTTGATCATATTAACTGGATAGTTGTTAGATTAATCATGTTTATTCATATGTTTAGATCTAAATCATGTTAGATCTCATAATTGTGATATGTTTATGTTTTAATTGGAGTTGGTTCATGTTTGTATGATCATTTTTTTATGGATTGACGTCTGTTTTGATTGAATTGATTATGTCGCTTGAGTTGTATGTTAGATTGTTTGCCGTAGAATCATAGGACTGAATAACGGAGCAAATCGGAGGGTTAGATAATCGAATTCAAACAGAACTTGGTGGATGCGCTCTGGAAGATGAGGGAATGGAGCATGCAAATTTTGGTACATATATGCATGAAGTGCATGGGTCGGCACTGACTCATGATGAGTCAGCACCGACCCATGTGGGTGGCTTATGCGGCGATGATTCTTTAAGGCATGGCGTAAAGGCGATGAGCAGAGGCCATGTGCAAATTTTTAGATCGTTCGGAGTTGATTCTGGATGAGTCGAAGGTTGATTGCTTGATATGTGAATAGACCGGTAGAATCTACAACATAAACACCGAACAATTGAAGAAGGGGTCGGTGGGATGTTCTCGAGGCAAAGAAGGAGATGGACCAACCACTTAGCCAAAAGTGGCTAAGTAGATGGTTTGGCACGATGAAACTGACCCATGATGGGTCGACATCGACCCATGTACGAGGGACGAATGGATGTGTGTTTTTTTGGAGCGTGATAGTGATGGCTTCTATAGGTTGCTGGTGAAGTATGGATTGAAATGGACTTCGGATAATTGATGTGAAGCTCAAAGATAGATGGTGTTTCGATTGTGAACTCGCATTGGAGTGGTCGAAACCGGATTGATATGAAACTGGTCATGATTTGATATAAGATCCATTATGATGTTGGATTGACATGATGCAAGTCAATGAAGAATTATAATGCAATGGTTCATGAATGAATTGAGTCGCCGAGATGAAAGGCTTGACAGTTTTTGTGTAACAACCCGTAAAATGCGGGCCAGTTTAAAATTTTTATTTCGGCAATTTTAGTGAATTTTGAATATTTAAAATGAATTATTTTAAATAATATCGACGAGAAATTTATTTTGAATAGAATTCGACGTATATATTTATATACGTCGTCGTTAGAATATAAATATTTATATATAATTATAAATAGAATTGAAAATGGCGCGGTAGTTCGATAATTCGATTTCAAACTTCAATTGGATGTACCGGGTGCAAAACAATCCGGATTTTAGTGAAACCAAAAACATTAGGATCTAATAGTGAATATCTTTCCAACGAATCCGACCAATCGAGATTTCATATTGAGAATCAAAAGATATGTCCAGTTGAAAATTCTGAATAGTCGCTATGGAATTCAGGCCCTTAAAAATGGACATTTTGCAAACGACCTCGGATTTCGACGAAACCACTTTTGTTGGATCCGCAGTGTAAAGTTAATACTAGATTTCAAATTTCAAAATTTTTCGAATCAATATGTGAGCGTGGCAAAGGAAAACGCGTTTGACCAGTTTCAGTTGATTTTAATCGACTGGAAATTGGCCATTTTTCCAACGTTCTCAGAATTCGACGAAACTAGTTTTGTTAGGACCGTATCATCAATACGAAGCTAGAAAATATTTTTCTGGAATTTTTCTAGTTAGTATGTGACCCCAGTAATTTGAAATGTACGTTTAAAATTCAATATAGTGATTTAAATGTAAATTTAACGAAAACTGATTGTAACAGCCGAATCAGCTTACGATACATATCCCATTGTGTTCGGAATGGGGGTGAAACGCTATGGACGACAGGCGGTGGACCTCGTTTAGAGGTCGTTTGAAAAAGTTGACTTTTTGAATTAAAATAAAATAATTAAATAATTAAATTAATAAAAAAATTTAAATCTCCCCCTTTTAACCCAGGCCCCCCCTCCCCGATTAAAATCATTTCAAAGAAAAGAAGGAAAAAAAAAAGAAAAAAAAAGAAAACGAAGGCGACGGAAGACGGAGGAGGCCGCCGCCCAGCTTCCTGGCGCCGCCGCAGGCCAGGCGCCCTCCACCCTCGCCCCGCTCTCGCCTTCCTCCCCCTCTACTGATCGACATCGCCCCCCTATTTCCCTCTCTTCAACCTCCACCGCCCCCAAATCCACCACCAGACATCCCACCGCCCCCTTTTGCTCCGACGAACGCCCTCCGCCAACCCCAGACCCCCTCCGCCGTAAGATCCACCCCCGCCTGGCCCTCGGCGTCGCAACCCCCTCCCCTCGACGCCCGCGAGTTCGAACCCCCCCCTCTCTCTGTAAGTCCATTTTCTTTTTCTTTTTTTTATATTTATTTATTATTTTATTTCTGTTTTTATTTTAACAGATTTAAAATTGATTTTTGAAAAAAAAATAAAGACTGATTTTTTTAGATTTATAAAAACTGATTTTTTTAGAAAAATAAAAACTGATTTTTTTTTATGTAAAAACAGAATTTTCGAAAAGAATTTTAAAAACTGATTTTTAAAGAAAATAGAAAAAGGTTTTAATCTTTTAAAAGAAAAAGATTTGAACTTGCTAAAATAAAGATCATATCTTTAAAATAGGAAAGACGGGATTTTTATTGAGTAGAAGAAGAAAAAATATGATTTTTATATTTTTAAAGTATTAAAAATATAATCTTTACTATATAGGAATATTAAAAATATGATTTTTATATTTTTTTAAAAGTATTAAAAATATAATCTTTATAGGATGGAGAATATAAAAATATCATCTTTGTATATGTAGCGAAATAAAAATCTGATTTTTATTTTATATACGTTGAAATCAAGTGATGATTTTTTTTATATAAAGGCGAAATCTTTATTTTAGTAAAGGCGAAATCTTTATTTTAGAAAAGGTAAAATCTTTATCGACGAAAAGACGATATTTTTAAAATAGAAAAGATTAGATTTTAAAAATAGAAAAGGCGAGATTTTTAATATTGAATAGCATAGTAAAGAAATTCGATTTTTAAATATATGAGTGATTATAAAAATATGATTTTAAATTGAAAATGAATAAATAAAAATGTGATTTTTATTTTAAAGACATCAAAATATAGAAATGTGTGATTTTTATATATGTAGTAACTACGGGCAACGAAGATGACGAAGATGGGATAACGAAGAAGATTTCAATCAAAGAAGAGTCAAGATGATTGGATAGCTTTCTGTGAGAACTTATCACCTTTCAATTTCTTTTTCTAGTTATATATATATACTAGGATGCAGACGGTGCTTAGTAGCACCCGACACCCGTCATCCACAGACCATGGATGGCTTGTTTGTTAAATTGTTTGGTTGTGTAGTTGGGTAGATTATTTGATTTGAATTGAATTATTGGGTGAATTGAAATTGATTTGATTGATGTGTGAATGGCGTGGGCCTTCACTAGACCGGGGATAAGGCTAGGCCTCGTCCCGTTTCTAGTATCGTGCCGTTATGCCGCCGAAATTTTCTAAAATATGTTAGAAAAATAAAAATATCATTTTTATTGTGTAAATGAAATGAATAGAAATTCATGTGTTGAAATAGAATATTTTATCGTTAAAAATATAATTTTTAACGTGAAAGTGAATAAATAAATATTTATAAACAAATCGGCCGATTTGTTTATATACACTGATTTGACTGATATTGATTGGGTCGATAAATTTTACACATCGCCCAACTGCACAAATAAAATCTGTGTTTGATTGTTTGAAACCCCACACGGGTGTTGGGATGAAATTTGATGTTCACTCATCCTGATTGATTAAATATGTCGATCGGTCGATTGACAGACTGTTATAAGCGTCAGATATCTATATTTGATGCTTATACAGTGTAGTGCACTTTGGTTGATGATTGATTATTTTTCAATGCTATTATATACATGTGTTGTATGGAATCCATATAATTAACATTATATGGTGATTGATTGGGCCTCATTCCAATCGGGAAAATAATGAATATTAGAAAAGAAAATTCATGTGTTGAATATAAAAATAGTCATGTGTTGACGATGTTCATGTGTTGAAAATATTCGTGTGTTGAGTAAAATATTTTAAATAATAAAAATTACATCTTTATCATATTTACGATTAGAATCTACTTTACGGTGGAGTCTAATTAAAATCAAACGATAGATACCATAGTTTTATAAAATATTTTACATAACAAAAATAGTGATGTGTTGACAGTACTCATGTGTTGAGATTAGTCGTGTGTTGAAAAAAAATATAGATTCATGTGTTGAATGGGATAAATATTCATTTGTTGAATAAAATAAAGAAGTTGTGAAAAATATAAAGCCGTGTTGATTAGTTTCGCGCCATTTTGACGTGAACGATATTTATATCGATTTCATTCGTTGAAATGAATATTGAAAAACGATTTCGAAATTAAATATTTTGAAATTGAAATTTGAAATGAATATTGAAAAACGATTTCGAAATTAAATATTTTGAAATTGAAATTTGAAATGAATTGAATTGAAAACGATTTCGAAATTAAATATTTTGAAATTGAAATTTGAAATGAATTGAATTGAAAACGATTTCGAAATGAATGGAATTGAAAACGATTTCGAAATGAATTGAATTGAAAACGATTTCGAAATGCATTGAATTGAAAGTGAATTGAAATGAATTCAAATTGAATTAAAATTTGAATTGAATAGAAATGAATTTTAAAACGGATTTATAAAGAAGAATTCAATTTTGATTTGAATTGAATATAGAAGTTGAATTGTTTTAGAAACGAATTTAAAACGATTTATAAAATTCGTTTTAAATAGAAATCGACGAAATATATATTATATATATTATATATATAATATAATGGCCTGAATAGAACGCGCCGCGCCGCGGTAGTTCGTGAATTTCGACCATTGACTTCGAATTGACGTTGCGGGAGATCCGACCGTCGGATTCTCCTAAAACCGGAACCGTTGGGTTCGTATCGAAAAGAGCTTTCCAATGAATATTAGAAATTTGAAATCTAACGGTTGGATTTGGAATTATGTCCAAATCAAATTCGAAAAAGGTCGCTGTAAGTGCAGTTCGATGGCCGTTGTTGGAAATCGACTGTACGGGCCTTGATAAAATTATTAAAAATATCTATAATTTGTGTAAAATTATAATATGTGAATTGGAAAGATTTGGGCTGGAAAATTCCACATTTGAAAAGATAAAAATAGATTTTTATCGAAATGAACTAGTTTTGAACTAGAATTGAACTCAATTTATTTTTAAAATAAATAAATTGAAACTGAAAGTGATTTTGAAAATAATCGATAATTTCCAATACGTGGATTGGACTGGAGCTGAATCGAAATTATCTTCGGGATATTTCAATGTTGGATTTCGTGACTATACAGATATTGTTATGGGAATTTGAAAGATATATTTTATATCGTTATTGCCAATACGATATATGTTGGTTTCAGAATTTGATATTGAATATAAGCCGATATATTTTCTATTCAGAGCCTTGTATTTAATATCAAATGTGATTTGGTTTGTCGTGAATCGTGTTTTTGATGACATTGGTTCTTTAACCCAGTTAAAGGCAGAATATTGATTTTTGAGAAGATTAAAACTAAGTGGAGTTTTAATGAATCTTTAATTAGATTAAAATGTGAATTGATAATTTAAATTATCAAATCTGAAAAATGATCGAGAGTGGAGTATCACCAGTTTTGCTCCAAAGCGATAGTTAAATCTTTAATTAGATTTGAACGTGAAATGGTAATTAATTTTACCGATAACACCGTGGTGTTAGATGTGGAGTATTACCAGTTTTCTCCCTGGGATATATAGGTTGGGATTGGGAAATAAAATAAATAATTACTTCGGTGTGGTTCGTTAATCCCGACTAGTTTGAAATGATATCCAAAGGAGGATTAAAGAATAAATTTAGAAGAATTTATCTTGGATAAAATTAATGGGAACATTTCCCTAAGAATGTGATTTTGTGAATAGAAGAATATTCTGAATTGGAATGAGGCGTTCGTTGTGTTTGTGTAACATTTGTTTATCATATACGTGGGTTATTCAGAAAGGCCGGGTTTATACTCATTCCGAATAATCGATTCGACGAGATGTCGAAGATGAAGACGGTGGTCGAAGACCGGAAGTCTTCACATCGTTTGGGTGATTACTGATGATCTTGATTGGGCTGTACACCCAAGAAGAGGGAAACAGTCGGTGATCGTCCAGACGTACTTGGAGATGGATGGATATGCGAGGAAAGTGCCTCCGGTTTCGTTCAGACCCAGAACGAACTTGTAAATGGATTGTGTGTCTGACATTGGATTTTATTCTGCGTTGATTGATCTCTATCAAATATACATCTGTTTGGCGGCGGAGAATTTATTCTCTTGCTTAACGCCCTTCTCTGAGACATACGAGCTCAGAGGTTGTATATCGATGGACATCAGTCGCATGGAGTGAATTGCCAATGTGGCATGCGTAAGTGGCAATTGATCAGGGCTTCTGTTGAAAAGCAAAGTCTTGTGGTTGATGATCAAAGCACGGCCTGTGTGGCATAGCTTTGTGTATAACGTGGATTCGCGAGCCTCACACCTCGGTATGAGTCAAAAACGGGATACGGACCCAAGGAGTGCACGGCGTTTCTTTCTAGCTAGGGTGGTGTCAGTGACCTACCAGCCCTGACATTTATATACTTTTCACCTGTGTGGTTGTGGGATACGAGGCGCCTCGGATATAGGTCTGTAAGGACCGGGAAACGTGTGTTCAGGAATTGCCAATCCTCAAAAGTAAGAGAGGACCGGCCTTGGAGGTTCCAAAGGATCATAGTGAGGTCCTGAGGCATTTGCTATAGTGTCTCGAACGCGGAGAGGAGCTTGCCCCTTGCCTCGGCTCATGACGGAATCCAATTTCCAATACGTGTATTGTGGTTTTAATTGTAGAACTAGTATGGCGACATGATAGATGGTACCCATGCCGCCTATGATTGATATTTATGATTTGAAATTGTTTTGACACTATACACCTATTATAGTATCAAATAATGTGTTTTAAACATATCAAGCATGCTTTGGCTGTTATAAGGGAAAACCCTATCCTCCGGCTTGCGTTGCATTGTGTGATGGGACCTGGGTCTTATAACAGCTTCATTTTTCTTTATTTAGCATTGCGCTGTTTGTTCTATGCACTGGTATTCTTGGGAGGAAACCCGTTCCGTGTTATACGGTGTGGTCCCTAGATTTACCAAACTTTAAAACCAATATTAATAACTGTTTTAGTTCTCACACCAGTCACATGACTGACCTGGAGTTTATTGTTTTAACCTAAACTCTGGGTGCCCCTATTTTCCGCACGGGCAGCTAGTAGTTTTGGTTTTGCAGATTTATATTCACAGGGTCCTGATTTACAGCTGGAACGATGCTCGGAAAGCTCTGTATCCGTGTATCACTTCTAGTTGTGATTTTGTAGTATTTTCCGCTGCTATGTAATTTATTGTAATCTCTGATATTTATCGAATGTAATTTATTCATTTATACTCTGTATATTCTTATATCTGATGGAATTGTTGTAATAGCAATGAAATGTTCTTCCGTATGCACTCATTTGTGTGTTGTTCTCAAAGTATCCGCGCTTTCCTTCACGGGGAAGTTACGGGTTCTTTCATTTTGTGAGCTGAGGAATCATTGCTTATCGAAGTGTTCTAGAAGACTTAAAGCAGGGGTATCGTGGGAACGCCCATTAGGATTAGATTCGAGAGATCTTGTACCTTGGGCAGCCATAATGGGCCTAGTTATTGAGAATGGAAAATACAAACATACGAGTCATGATGGCATATGTTAGTTTGTCTAGAACCAAGTTTTCTCCATTATCCCTTTTGATCATTGCAAAGAAAATTCGATAATCAATGGATTCAAGTCTCTAGACGGTGATAGCTAGGATATCGAATGTTATGGTTGATAGTGTGTTTTCTTCTCTCTTTTCTTTAGGTAAGCTATCACCATAGGTTTTCGAAGAGAAGCAGGATCCGGGTTATCCTTTCCTATATCTGATGTGACAAGTGATGGATAGTTTTCACGTGTTAACTTGATGGTTACTGGGAGGATCATATTTTCAATCTGCCTGCACTTATATTTTCCTATGTAAATGTTGTTAGCTATTTTATCGCTTGCTAAAACTGTTGTCTGACTCAATGTTTTATGTTTCCCTCTTATTACCTTGGCTGTTCACCAATTTGATTGTGGGAAGACTGAGTAGCACGTAGCAGGTTTGGTGTCGTTGATGTTGTGCGGTGATGAGCCAGAGGCTGGCATATTATTACTACCTACTATTTAGATATTTCTTTTCTATTTCCGCTGTATGTTGATGTTATTGAGACTTTGAGGGATGTAGTGAGGTTTATTGTATTCAGAGATCTATGTACTCAGATGTGTCATGCTCGAGATTCTATGGTTCTATGTAAATTTGATTCTCTGTTTAGTTGTGCAGAAGGTATGGGGTGGTCATCACACGTGATTTTCGGAGAAGTAAATTTTTACTTCTTAAAATTGCATGTTCATTTTTGAAAAATCATCTTAAAACCTGCAAATGCGCATCCTTTTTCAGTGGTAAAACTTAATTTAAAGTTTACAACTTAAAAATATATTTTTTCTTTTTAATGACTTTAAGAAAAGGTTTTCAAAAATATTTTCTAGAAATTTAAATGATTTAAATCATAATTCAACATAGACAGAAGTTGAATATGCGAAAAATTCCCAAATAGAACTCTACAAATCCAATCCAAAAGTTGACATTTCGAAAAATGTCAATACCGAAAAATTTATATTTCAGTTTTTAAGGAACTAGCACAAATAATTACCCATGAAAAAACAATGCATAACTTTTCCTTCTCTAAATTTTGGAACTCAAAGATCAAAATTTGCCAGCATTGAAGTTAGTGTTAGTTAGATTTAAATGACGAGATTTCATTTTCGATTAAAATTACAGAAACAAATGCAAAAGATGTACACAATATTTTCAAAAGAAAGAAATCCCATAACATTATTGTGCGACTTAGCAAGAATAATTGATAACTTACAACTACAAAAAACTTCAAAAGATAATCCAAAAAGAAAATAAATTAATGTTGGAAGGACAAAGATAATAACACCGAAACTCTAAATCATTGTCTATATACAACGAGACATCTTGCTCCATGGCTGGAGGTTGAACCATTTCTATGACCCATGACTAGTCATATCACGATAGTTAAATGCTTGAGCCCTGTGTTACAGAGACTGCTGGTGTTGTTTGAGAATTCCAAATCATTTTCACCCCAAGAAAGGACTATGACAAAAAACCTACCCAAAATTGCTTCGCACGGAGATTGACCTAGCATTGCCTAAAGACAAAAGTGAATAAGTGAAAATATAGGAAGTAACTCTGCGGAACGACACACAAAAACAACAAGCTGAACAAAACTTGATGCAGACTTTCCACATCATGGGACAAATCTAGTCGTAATTCCCCATTTTCAGAAAAATTTGCTAAATGAGTCGCAAGTCTATATATGGATAGTTTGAATGTAGGTTATTAAACTAAAAAACTGACATCTAGGGTAAATAGATCTGCTGCGAAATCTCTGAAGTCGTTCAAACCAAAGATCATTCATGCCACTGTACAACACAAATGCCTTTAATATCTCTACAAGATTCTCCTCGGAAAGACCATCATATGACAACTCAATCTTTACCTTTGGATTAATAATTTCCTTCACTGCAAATCTAGTTCAATTAGACAATGTAAAGGCGGAAGCATCCCAGACAACTACCCATTCAGAATATCGAAGAAAAGAACCGGAGCTAGTCTAACAGCAAAGGCTAATTCTTTTATCCCTAATGCAGGGAACCTTATGTTCATTATGATTCAACTAAATGGTCTTTCTGGGAATAAGACCAGATAGCACAAGTAGGTGTTATAGGCTAAGAAACGGTCGGAGAGAAGAAATAGGGTTTAGATCTCGGAGTAACAGTAGGGTAGGATTTAATGCATAGACTAGCGCCAGAAAAGGAGATAAGGTGGATACAAAGAAAGTGGGGTAAAATAAAGATATGTTAGGCTAGATTAGAAAGGAGAGACGAAGAAAAGAAGTTTAGGGAGGGGAATTTGGATGCAACTTTTACGGTTAGTATTAAGTCCAATTTGTACCAAAACTCAACGTCTAGTTGACCACTCTAGGTTTAATGCTAGACCATCAACTACTAGATGGGCTTTGGACATAGGTTGAACATATAAGGGTTTGATTAAAATACTAATCGCCTGGCATCTTCTTTTAAGATCCAATGCATTTCGAAAAATTCTTGTCCTCGCCATGATAGTGCCATGGACCAACGTCTAGTTCTGAACCATCATCCAAAGTTTCACAGCAGTCTTAACAAAAGTCTATGACCATACAACATATCAAGGATGACTAAAAATATTTTAGTTTGTATTCCTTATTTAATTCTTATGAAATTATCCCTTATCTAACTAACACGTCAAACAAAGATTTAAGAAGAAAAAAATCCCAAGCTAGACAAAAAAAATCCTTAGTTCATTCGAATGAAATTTTTTGAATTTTTTTCTGAAATTCAACTTTGCTTATAAATTGAGGGTCTCATAATATATATTTATATTATTATTGTTTCTTTTGAAACCAAATCTCATTTTGTAAAAAAAAATCTAGAAAATTAATTTAAAAACTTCGAAACCTTTTTTTTTTGAAACAAGTTTAAAAATAAGATTTCTCATAACTATAAGGCGAAGAAGCTCAAAGCAATCAATTAAAATAAAAGAATATCATCTTTCCATAACGAGGTATCTAGTGAATATACCACATTAACATGACTACACACTTATAATACGACTTATTAACATGAATTTTCCCTTTTAACTCCAAACTAGGAAAAGATCTTCGATTGGAACTCTCAAACCAAAAAAATTGTGACTATCTTATATGTAGCTAACTTTTATTCAGTCATAAGTCCAAAGTCCATGGGATTCACTATATGTCATCCTCATACTCTTAAGAAAATTTCCGAATGCATTGTTGGGTAAACTCGTGGCTGGCAAGAAACCCGAACTCTAAAATATTTCTAACTCATAATAACATAAATCCATTACTATAAATAGGATCATGACTACTTCATTATCAAACCATTTAGAGTCAAGCACTAAGATAGAAAGAAATCTCGAATACATTCTATTATTAAATCCTAATTTATTGTAATGACCCGCATTTGCAGCGATATAATAATTTATTTATTTATTTAATTATTTAAATAGTGAATTAAAGGATTTCATGGTCGTTGAATTAAATAATGGTGAATATTTAATTAAAATAATAAATTAAATAATATATTTAATTCTGAAATAATTAGAATTGGCGGAAATGGCGATATGGTGTGAACCGGGCAATTCAAAATATATAATTCAGTTTAGAATTTAATTTGAATAACGAATATATTTAAATAACGACAGTTTGAACGTATAATTATATTATAATTAAAATTGAGCTTGAAATGGCGCGGCAGTTCGTTATTTGGCGATTTGAACTTCAACTGGATGTACAAGGTTCGTTTTAAATCGGATTTCTGTGAAACAAGAAACGTGTGGAGCTGGTGGAGTATATCTTTCTAGTGGAAGAGAAAAATCAGGATTTCGTCGTATAGATTTTGATTTATGTCCAAATAAAATTTTAGAAAAGTTGCTGTGGAATTCCATTATAATTTATAAAGGAATTATTTATATTTTAAAATGGAATTTCATTATAAATCGAATATCGATTTAAATCGAGATTTGAAATATCAAGCAAGAAATTCATATAGGAATATTCTAGAGCTGTATGATATTCTGCTGTGAATACATACGATAATATATATTTACTTATATTTAATTTAATTATTTTTAAATATATTTATATATTTAAAAGGGCTATTTAGAGCTTTAAAAATAGCCACTTTGGCAAACGAAGTCGAAATTCGATGAAATTAATTTTGTTGGATCCGCAGTGTTAAATTATTGCTAGATTCTAAGTCCCGTGATTTTTAGAGTCACTGTGTGGCCGTACGGATTTTTAGAGTAAAGAACAGTCGATATTTTGACCGTTAAAAATACGCTGTGTGAGCAAACGAAGTCGGAATTCGACGAAAGCAGTTTTGTTGGGTTCGTAAGGTCGAACTGTAGCTGCATGTCCAGTTTTGTGATTTTTGAATATCGTGTGTGATCACACGAATTTTTTTGAAGGCAATAACGAATTAATGATGGAGAATATACCAGGAATATTCCTTCTAAATAAATATCTAGATATTTATATCCCATATACATACCCCTACTTACTCCTTCTAAACCTAATCTCATTCATTCTTGGTCAATAGGGAAATAATTCCGCCGTTGTTCTCTGAAAACAAACCGAGACATTTTCCCTCCTTTCTAAAATCAAAAGAAATCAAAGAAAAATCCTACAATTCACAATACTTATATATTCAGACTCGCAGAGTGTTCCTCTTCACAAATATATGATTTTCATTGAAGTCGATGAGGTTTTCGTTCGCTGTTCTAAACCCAGCGTGAGCTAGGGTTGTGGAAACAAGGAGGTTGAAGCGTTGATTGTGAGTTGATATTTGGGTTTATGGAGGATTTTGGCAAGTGGTAGTGGAGTATGGAGGGATTCAGTGGTTCTTAGTGCCGATACTATGATGAACAGTCTGACGTCGGAATGGGTAAAAGGGGATTCGAGCTCCATCTTTTTGGGTTGAGGTGGAAGAGGATGGTTTGAGAAGTTCGGTTGTGGTGTTTAATTGGGATTTTACAAATGAAATGATAAAGAAGGGAGGATCAAAGAATCGGCGATGGAAGGAGTTTTACTGGAAGGAGGTCAGGATCGTTGTTTTGGGGGAGAAGCTCCAAATCGGGTTGGGCTGGTTAGAATAGGTGTTGGGCTCGGAAAAAGTTAAGGCCCGATACTTATATATATGTTTTTAGTTTAATTTATATGTATTAACTTCTGAATACTGTAACTTGACCGTACTTTATCAGAATTAGAGGAAACAAGATCCGACAGGATCGTATGGACGAGAGCTCCACAATGGAACTGACTGGAAGTGGATTGGGGCACATATGAATTTATGGCGAAATAAATTGTTTGATTCAAATCAAAACAAACAGTTTATCGTTCTTAAAAGATGAACTGCCAAAGTGAGTAAATCTCGCTAACTTTGAACAGTTTATAATTTCATGTTGTATTTTTAGAACTATTAAATATTGGCTAATAGACTGTGTGTTGACTGTTTGATTGAACTGCTAGTCAGTTAGTTGAATTTATATATTGATTCTATTAACAGAATATTTCATATTGAACTGAAAGTGATGTTGATTATACTGTGCAACATCTGTGGATGCAGGGAAATAGGTTGGAGGAATCCGACTGGATTCCTCAATAGTTATTTTATTGTTTTTCATATATTGTGATATATGATGTAGTTTATAATCTGTGGTTGATTATATGTGTTTGGACGATATTGGTCATCGTGATATGATGTGTTAAGTACCATAAAATATCGGAATGGGAAAAGGAGATTTTCAAACTGATATTGAAAACAAAATATGTATAAATTGGAATATTTATAAATAAGAAATATTTATAAATTGGAATAATTATAAAGTGAATTATTTATTTAGGATAAATAAATAAGATGTTATAAAAGGGACTATTTACTTAGAAAATAAATAGGAGATAATAATTGAGATATTTATTTGTTATATAAATAGGATAAGATAACGGATTTATTTATTTGTTAAATAAATAGAATAAGGAAAGGACATATTTATTTGTTAAATAAATAGGGTTATTAAAGGAAACATTTAGAATAAATAAATAGGATATTAAACAGATTATTTATTTAGGAAATGAATAAGTTATGATAAAGGGATATTGACTTAGAAATTGAATAAGTTATAAAAGAGATGTTAAGCAAAATGAATAGAATAAAGGATTATCTATTCAGAAAATAAATAGAATAAAGGATTATTTATTTGGAAGATAAATAGAGAAGTTAATCGAACAGAGAAAATCAAATGGAGTTAAGCAAAATTAGAAACTGACTAGAGATTAGTAAATTGAATGGTTTTCTAAATGTCGATCTGATGTTGGTTTCGGCCTTCGGGGTTTATACTTAGAGAATTGTTCTCCTACTAGTTTACAGTCAGGGACTGATAGTTGTGAAATGATAGTGATATGTAAATAAATAATGGAAATGTTTTCCAGTGTTAATAACGTATATTTTCTAAACATAAAAAATAAGGAAATATATATATATATATGATTGATGATTGATTGATAGAATTACCATTTGGAAATAATATCGTTGTTTGCACACCTGTTTTTCTTTGATGGTTAAATCACAGACTATCGAAGTTTTGACCATTTTAACATTGTTAATATGGAGAGACCGGTTGGATTATTATCCAAAGAACCACTCTGTATTAGCATAAGCGTTGCGAATCATATATGCCCAAGAAAATTGAAGACGGGGTAAAGTGCAAGGGCTGTTGTATAAATCTTAGATAACAGTGCCTAAGATGGATGTACTGAATAGTGCCTTCGGTTCATCCTGTTCCTGGATGACTTATATGGATGAATGTCGGACAGAGTATTTCCAGAAAGGTCTCGTACATTGATTTCTTCAACCGTACCAAGAGTAGAAGCGGAGAAGGAAACTTCTTTAGCTAACACGTAATGTACTGTTGTAGACGTCAATTAGTGATTTTCGATGGATCTGACAATGTGGCATTCGAAGTGAATCTAATGTGATGATAAAGCGTAATCTCAAGCCTCATCAACCGGGAAATGACAGAAATCGAGAAGGTAGCATGGCTATGTAGGTCGCACCTATTAGGGTGTATAATCACCTGATCTAGAGTTTCATTTACTTAAAAAAATCTATTGTTGATGCTGTCCCATTCGGGAAACGGTTGCTGATCCCAACCGTTGGTGATATACATTCGATACACTCAAGCGAAATGAGTGGTCGGTCATGTGTGGCCGGGTTGCAAGATGTTCTTGTTGAACCCAGTGTATTCCTCTCTAGAGGTACACTAGCGAAATGTGGTTCCATACCTTGTCATAGTTGGAAATCCATTATCCAATACGTGCTTGCAGTTTTTGATTATATATTATATATGTGGAACATGAGATGAAAGCGTTCTGCAAGATGATTATTATATTGTGGTTGATAGACATTATTATAATATCAATACAGTTTTGATATAAAGATCATCGTTTGTTTCAAAAGGATTTTGAAAGTTGAATCGAAATGTTTTGGATTCTCATAAGGGAAAAACCCGTTCCGTTATACGGCGTGGTCTTATGAGATATCGTTTATTGTTCAAACTGTTTTAAACTGTTTTACTCACACCAGTCCCATGACTGACCCGGAGTTTATTTTGTTTTCCCTAAACTCTTGGGTGCCCAATTTTGTACGGGCAGTCAAGTAGTTGGGATTTACAGATACTTGAAGAGCTGGAGCAGGAGGCTTCAGGATCATATAACTATAGTTATTTCCGCTGTGTTGTAAGTGATGTACTTGATGATGATATGTATATTCAAGTAAAATCTTTTATTTCAAATATATGTTATCTATTATATGTTATTCGTTCCGCTGTGAGGTTCGTGTTACTCTGATGTTGTGTTCTTCTTCTTCTTCTTCTATTCTAAGTTTCTATCTTATCTATTCTCACCCTCAAATTTCTTTCATTAACTATTCGGTTATTTTGATCCTTGGATGTTCGATATGTGTTATATATCGGATAACCAAGATCGCAAATTTCCGGGTCATTACAGTTGGTATCAGAGCATAAGGTTAAGTGAATTACCTTGGCTCTGTGGCGTGACTCAGTAGAGATCGGGTTAGAAATACCCTAGATTGAGTTGAGTGTATATATACGAGTGAACGTATTTGTTATTTGATATAAAAATAATTTTATATTGTGGAGATTTATTGGTTGAGTTGTTTATGAGTTCTGGTCGATCAGTTTGATCCACTGTATCGGTAGGAGTTTATAAACACTCGAATATGATGGGTCGACACGATATGTTTTGAAAAGAGGGTAAATTAAAATAAGTTAACCTAAGGTATATCTTTATATAGAGAAGATATATATATCAAAATTATAATATAGTGGGTATATTGGTTGTTATTATAATCGAGTAAGATTATAAATTAAATGGTTATGTAAATAACCAATCAGAATTCATATAAGTGAAATACGTGAAATCAGATGAGTTAAATCTGAAATTCAAACCAGAAATTAAATTAAAATTCTGGAAAAATTGGATAAGTATTTGTAAATGGATTTGGATTAAAAATAAGGAAAATTTAAGATCCTAGGAGATTTTAAATTGTTTTACAAGCAGTGTGAATTATATTTTGAAATGAATTTCAAAGTGGAAATGTTTAGAAATTGTTTTATAGTATTGAACTCACTTCGATCGCTGGAAAATAGATTCTGATGATGACAGCTGCATCATCAGTATTCATTTTCGAGTTGTAAGTGACGAATTACTACCAGAGATACTGTTTTGAATTTATTTTTGAAAAGACAAGTTGTGTTGAATTTCAAAAAGGAAAATTTGATTTTTGAAAAGAGTAAACTGTTTAAAAAAATCCCAGGGAAAGACTTTTTGAATTAAAAAAAAATTTAACAAAAATTTGTGAAAGCAAATTTGAATTAAAGTAAAGCCAGTAAAGTGGTAACTGAAATTGAATTAGAATGATATCAAGACAAATTGGATTGTGAGATTCAAATTTGAAGTGTAATGTGATAATCAAGTTAAGAGTTGGGAATCGAGAAGAAACTCGAGTTGAAATGATATTTGGCTCGGATATAAGCGAATGGTTGTGTTGTGGATAAAAGCAGATTGAAATTTGATTGGGATGACCCTTGTATCCACTGAATTGATAACAGGTGGAAAGGATAAAATGATATGCCGATAAAAGGTACAAGTTTATATTTCTATTGGATATAAGATTTATGAGCCGAATTGGCAAGCCGCTTGGCTATTTGATTTTCTTTTGGGTTGGAGAAGGCCCAAAAAGGCGAGTTGGAGTTTGACCTATTGAGCAGTACAAAGGAGGTGCTGGCGTAATTTTTCGAAAAGTTAAGGCGTTAGAAAATTTTCAGGATTTTTGAAAATTTTCGTTGATAAGAATTGATTAATATTTAATTGAAATTAAATTGGTTCAGTTGAAACTGAAGTTAAGAAGTGAACAAATAAGTTCTAACCAGTCGATAGGGTTTGTTTTCTACCTTAGCAATTTTAAGTGGGGAAGAATGTAATGGCCCGCATTTGCAGCGATATAATAATTTATTTATTTAATAATTTAAATAGTGAATTAAAGGATTTCATAGTCGTTGAATTAAATAATGGTGAATATTTGATTAAAATAATAAATTAAATAATATATTTAATTCTGAAATATTCAGAATTGGCGGAAATGGCGATATGGAGTGAACCGGGCAATTCAAAATATATAATTCAGTTTAGAATTTAATTTGAATAACGAATATATTTAAATAACGACAGTTTGAACTATAATTATATTATAATTAAAATCGAGCTTGAAATGGCGCGACAGTTTGTTATTTGGCGATTTGAACTTCAACTGGATGTACAAGGTTTGTTTTGAATCGAATTTCTGTGAAACAAGAAACGTGTGGAGCTGGTGGAGTAAATCTTTCTAGTGGAAGAGAAAAATCGGGAATTCGTCGTGTAGATTTTGATTTATGTCCAAATCAACTTTTAGAAAAGTCGCTGTGGAATTCCTTTATAATTCATAAAGGAATTATTTATATTTTAAAAAGGAATTTCATTATAAATCGAATATCGATTTAAATTGGGATTTGAAATATCAAGCAAGAAATTCATATAGGAATATTCTAGAGCTGTATGATATTCTATTGTGAATATATACGATAGTATATATTTATTTATATTTAATTTAATTATTTTTAAATATATTTGTATATTTAAAAGGGCTATTTAGAGCTTTAAAAATAGCCACTTTTGCAAACGAAGTCGGAATTCGACGAAACTAATTTTGTTGGATCCGCAGTGTTAAATTATTGCTAGATTCTAAGTTCCGTGATTTTTAGAGTCACTGTGTGGCCATACAGATTTTTAGAGTGAAGAACAGTCGATATTTTGACCGTTAAAAATATGCTGTGTGAGCAAACTAAGTCGGAATTCGACGAAACAAGTTTTTTTGGGTTCGTAAGGTCGAACTGTAGCTGCATGTCCAGTTTTGTGATTTTTGAATATCGTGTGTGATCACATGAATTTTTTTGAAGGCAATAACGAATTAACGATGGAGAATATACCAGGAATATTCCTTCTAAATAAATATCTAGATATTTATATCCCTATATATACCCCCGTCTTACTCCTTCTAAACCTAATCTCATTCATTCTTGGTCAACAGGGAAATAATTCCGCCGTTGTTCTCTGAAAACAAACCGAGACATTTTCCTCCTTTCTAAAATCAAAAGAAATCAAAGAAAAATCCTACAATTCACAATACTTATATATTCGGACTCGCAGAGTGTTCCTCTTCACAAATATATGATTTTCATTGAAGTCGGTGAGGTTTTCGTTCCCTGTTCTAAACCCAGCGTGAGCTAGGGTTGCAGAAACGAGGAGGTTGAAGCGTTGATTGGAAAAACTGAGTTGATATTTGGGTTTGTGGAGGATTTTGGCAAGTGGTAGTGGAGTATGGAGGGATTCGGTGGTTCTTAGTGCCGATACTGTGATGAACAGTCTGACTTCGGAATGGGTAAAAGGGGATTCGAGCTCCATCTTTTTGGGTTGAGGTGGAAGAGGATGGTTTGAGAAATTCGGTTGTGGTGTTTAATTGGGATTTTACAAATGAAATGATAAAGAAGGGAGGATCAAAGAATCGGCGATGGAAGTAGTTTTACTCGAAGGAGGTCAAGATCGTTGTTTTGGGGGAGAAGCTCCAAATCGGGTTGGGCTGGTTAGAATAGATGTTGGGCTCGGAAAAATTTAAGGCCCGATACTTATATATATATATATAGTTTAATTTATATGTATTAACTTCTGAATACTGTAACTTGACCGTACTTTATCAGAATTAGACGAAACAAGATCCGAAAGGATCGTATGGACGAGAGCTCCACAATGGAACTGACTGGAAGTGGATTTGGGCACGTATGAATTTATAGCGAAATAAATTGTTTGGTTCAAATCAAAACAAACAGTTTATCGTTCTTTAACGATGAACTGCCAAAGTGAGTAAATCTCACTAACTCTGAACATTTTATAATTTCATGTTGTATTTTTAGAACTGTTAAATATTGGCTGATTGACTGTGTGTTGACTGTTTGATTGAACTGCTAGTCAGTTAGTTGAATTTATATATTGATTATGTTAACAGAATATTTCATATTGAACTGAAAGTGATGTTGATTATACTGTGTAACATCTGTGGATGCAGGGAAACAGGTTGGAGGAATCCGACTGGATTCCTCAACAGTTATTTTATTGTTTTTCATATATTGTGATATATGATGTAGTTTATAATCTGTGGTTGATTATATGTGTTTGGACGATATTGGTCATCGTGATATGATGTGTTAAGTACCATAAAATATCGGTATGGGAAAAGAAGTTTTTCAAAGTGATATTGAAAACAGAATATGTATAAATTGGAATATTTATAAATAAGAAATATTTATAAATTGGAATAATTATAAAGTGAATTATTTATTTAGGATAAATAAATAAGATGTTATAAAAGGGACTATTTACTTAGAAAATAAATAAGAGATAATAAGTGAGATATTTATTTGTTAAATAAATAGGATAAGATAATGGATTTATTTATTTGTTAAATAAATAGAATAAGGAAAGCACATATTTATTTGTTAAATAAATAGGGTTATTAAAGGAAACATTTAGAATAAATAAATAGGATATTAAACGGATTATTTATTTAGGAAATGAATAAGTTATGATAAAGGGATATTGACTTAGAAATTGAATAAGTTATAAAAGAGATGTTAAGCAAAATGAATAGAATAAAGGATTATCTATTTAGAAAATAAATAGAATAAAGGATTATTTATTTGGAAAATAAATAGAGGAGTTAATCGAACAGAGTAAATCAAACGGAGTTAAGAAAAATTAGAAACTGACTAGAGATTAGTAAATTGAATGGTTTTCTAAGTGTCGATCTGATGTTGGTTTCGGCCTTCGGGGTTTATACTTAGAGAATTGTTCTCCTACTAGTTTACAGTCAGGGACTGATAGTTGTGAAATGATAGTGATATGTAAATAAAAAATGGAAATGTTTTCCAGTGTTAATAACGTATATTTTCTAAACATAGAAAATAAGGAATTATATATATATATATATATGATTGATGATTGATTGATAGAATTTCCATTTGGAAATAATATCGTTGTTTGCACACCTGTTTTTCTTTGATGGTTAAATCACAGATTATCGAAGTTTTGACCATTTTAACGTTGATAATATGGAGAGACCGGTTGGATTATTATCCAAAGAACCACTCTGTATTGGCATAAGCGTTGCAAATCAAATATGCCAAAGAAAATTGAAGATGGGGTAAAGTGCAAGGGACGTTGTATAAATCTTAGATAATAGTGCCTAAGATGGATATACTGAATAGTGCCTTCGGTTCATCCTGTTCCTGGATGACTTATATGGATGAATGTCCGACAAAGTATTTCCAGAAAGGTCACGTACATTGATTTCTTCAACCGTACCAAGAGTAGAAGTGGAGAAGGAAACTTCTTTAGCTAACACGTAATGTACTATTGTAGACGTCAATTAGTGATTTTCGATGGATCTGACAATGTGGCATTCAAAGTGAATCTGATGTGATGATAATGCGTAACCTCAAGCCTCATCAACCGGGAAATGACAGAAATCGGGCAGGTAGCATGGCTATGTAGATCGCACCTATTAGGGTGTATAATCACCTGATCTAGAGTTTCATTTACTTCAAAAAAAATCTATTGTTGATGCTGTCCCATTCGGGAAACGGTTGCTGATCCCAACCGTTGGTGATATACATTCGATACACTCAAGCGAAATGAGTGGTCGGTCATGTATGGCCGGGTTGCAAGATGTTCTTGTTGAACCTAGTGTATTCCTCTCTAGAGGTACACTAGCGAAAGGTGGTTCCATACCTTGTCATAGTTGGAAATCAATTATCCAATACGTGCTTGCGGTTTTTGATTATATATTATATATGTGGAACGTGAGATGAAAGCATTCTGTAAGATAATTATTATATTGTGGTTGATAGACATTATTATAATATCAATACAGTTTTGATATAAAGATCATCGTTTGTTTCAAAAGGATTTTGAAAGTTGAATCGAAATGTTTTGGATTCTCATAAGGAAAAAACCCATTCTATTATACGGCGTGGTCTTATGAGATATTGTTTATTGTTCAAACTGTTTTAAACTGTTTTACTCACACCAGTCCCATGACTGACCCGGAGTTTATTTTGTTTTGTTTTCCCTAAACTCTTGGGTGCCCAATTTTGTATGGGCAGTCAAGTAGTCAGGATTTCCAGATACTTGAAGAGCTGGAGCAGGAGGCTTCAGTATCATTTAGCTATAGTTATTTCCGCTGTGTTGTAAGTGCTGTACTTGATGATGATATGTATATTCAAGTAAAATCTTTTATTTCAAAGATATGTTATCTATTATATGTTATTCGTTCCGCTATGAGGTTCGTGTTACTCTGATGTTGTGTTCTTCTTCTTCTTCTTCTTCTTCTTCTTCTTCTATTCTAAGTTTCTATCTTATTTATTCTCACCCTCTAATTTCTTTCATTAACTATTCTGTTATTTCGATCCTTGGATGTTCGATATGTGTTGTATATCGGATAACCAAGATCGCAAATTTCCGGGTCATTACATTTATCAATTCCTTTGATTGTCTAAATTTAAGCTCTGATACCAATTACAGCGACCTATTATCCTACCCTTTAAAGGGCGTGGCTACACTTAGTATCCCAGACTCACTTGTTTTATGGCCAACCTTTCGACTGTACCAAACCAACCTATATTGCCAAGAGGTCTAGGGGTAAGAGACAAAACTTCTCCACGGTTCATAATACGAGCACTCCCTATCATCTAAGCATAAACATACCATCAAGTTTATTGAAATGGAAATGTAAAATGTTGTCCATAATACACCACTATGTCATGTTTGGTTTCACCCAAAAAATATGTCTAATAAGGTTAGTAATTCTAACCTAACCTTGCTAAGTTAGGCACAATGATTAACTACCATACCCAAGGTACTACTTCCCAAAGAAAGATTGTTAATATATACCGAGATTGAACATTTATGCATATATGGAGCCTTTAAACCACCCTACAAACCATAAGCTGAGAGGCGGGCCTTCTGACCACTTAATACCTCACTAAATCAAAAGTGGTCCGTTCTATAGCCACTTATGACCTCACTTAAAATATACCATTAAAAGGTTGATTCCTTTGATCAATTAAGGCCTAAGGAAAATCCATTGATTACTTAATACTTTGATAAGTGGTTTAGTAACATGCTATTATAAATTAGTGGAAACTAGCTACAAAGTTCACTAATGTAAGGCTTTTGTCATTCGCGCATATCTCAATCCTATGAAAGGTGAGAGATAGTAAGTAGTCACTCATCACCTATAGGATACGTAGACGACTACTCGCCATAAGATATTCCCCCAGTGGACACCTATGTTACTACTATCTAACCTTATCAGATAATCCCTAAGTCACTTAATATTTCCCGTAGAATAGGCAGACCTATGGTACCTTCATGCTGTTAGAGATGAAAATTGGGGATCTTAAGGCAAGTTAAACACTGGAGAGCAGGTAAATAGTGTTTTATAGAATCTGTTAATTTTCTCGAAATCTTTTTGGATTAAACAAAAACAATATATGGATCACGTATATTAACAAGTACAGAATTAATCACAAAATGCAATAAGTAAAAGCAGTAAAAGGAAAGTACACACCGGGTTTTATACTAGTTTGAGACTTCCCTACATCCTGTGTTAGACAATGCTGGGTTGATGCAGATTTTTATTCAATAGTATCCAATTACAATTCTTGATTTCAGGGCTACAAGGGAATACCCCAGCCAATTCCAAGTACAATGAGACTTAGTCGATTTTTGGAACACAACTTTATACCCAATCAGTTTCCGAGACACAATCGCACCCAGTCACTTTAAACGGGATAGGATCACACCCTTCCCTTATTGTTTTTGTAGTATTGGCTCGATAGGACTTGATCTCGAGACCTTTGATTACAAATAGCCTGTAACTCTTGAGTAGCACATGAATTCAAAGAGATTTTGATTTAGAATTAAAAGAGAAGAGGAATAATATGATTTCAATTGAAATAAGTAGAGTTTAAGTGCAGAAAGTTAAAAAAAATTAAGTATAATAATGGTGGAATGTTAAGAGAGGAAGAAGGAAATGAAAATTGATTAAAAAAATCGAATTCTGGAAGGTATTTATTAGCTTCCAACAATCAAAACCTTTCAAAAAAGGTGTGAATTCAAAAGATACATCTTTTCAAAATTTTAAAAATCAATTAACGGCTAGTATGTCGACATATAGAAATGCCTAGTTGACATATGCTAGTGTAAATTCAAAAAAATGAATTTTAAAACATTGTAAATAATGTTTAAATAAATTATGGTGCATCCAGAGTTAAAACAAACTATATTCCTTTATATTAAAACATTATTGTGACGATCCCAAAATCCGAGGGGCGATATTAAGGATAATCATTGGAATATAACACATTAATCATCATAGCAGAGAACAGATAATAGCAAAAACAATAAAGAAAATAATTTTACATGGATATGACAGCGGAATCACAACATGTAATAACATCAGAATAGCATAGCGTAGGATATAACTTAGTAAATAAAAAGGAAAGTGATCAGTCATCATCGCCAGAGGCGGAATACATACATGCAGTGAGACATAATAAGGGTATCAGTCTACGTCGCCGAAGGCGGTACATATACATATTATAAGAAATACGGAAAGTAAATCAGTCTGCATCGCCCGTGGAGGAATCACAATATAAGTACAGTAATGGCGGAAAATGTCAAAGTCGTCTCTGTGAAGTCAGCCTCGCCATGAGCCAAAAATGCACTCTATGCAGCAGTGCAGAGCCAAAAACAACATGTCACCTGTGTACTAGGCTGCCCGTGTGAAAATAAGGGCACCCGCGTTTGCAAAGTGAAACAAACAACGAGTCAGTCATGGGGACTGGTATGAGGAATCTATTTAATAGTTAAACAACAGTAATAAGCAAATCATAGGACCACGCCACTTTCGCGGAACGGGTTTACTCCAGTGATTGCTAGTGCATTTAAAACAAAGTGAATTCTTTCAAATCAACGCAATGCTTTTAAAAAGAATGAAGCCATTATAAGACTCAGGTCCCATCATACAATGCAACGCAAGCCAGAGGATAGAGTTTTACCTTATAATGGCCAAATATGCTCGATACGTATAAAGCAAAATCAATTGATATTATTACTAGTGCATATATGTTTCAAAAATGAATAGCATCATAAATATCAATCATAGGCGGCATAGCTACCATCTACTATGTCGCCATACTAGTTCTACAATCGAGTCCGTTGTTTCGTATTGGAAATTGGCTTTCCGTCATGAGTCGAGGCAAGGGGCAAGCTCCTCTCCGCTTCGAGACATTCTAGCAAATGCCTCGGGACTACACACTCTGGGTAACCCCTGGATCTTCAGGGTCGGTCCTCTCTTGCGTTTGAGGATTGGCAATTCCTGAACACACGTTTCCCGGTCCTTACAGACCTATAATCGAGGCGCCTCGCATTCCAACAACCACATAGGTGAAAAATAGATATAAATGTCAGGGCTGGTAAGTCACTGACACCACCATAGCTAGAAAGAAACGTCATGCTCTCCCTGCAGTCCGTATCCCGTTTTTAACTCATACCGGGGTGTGAGGCTCGCGAATCTACGAAATACACAAAGCTAGGCCACGTAGACCGTGCTTTGATCATCTTCCACAAGACTTTGCTTTGCAACAGAAGCCATGATCACAGCATCTTGGCATGCCACATAGGCAGTCCACTCCATACGATTGATTTCCATCGATATATAACCCCTGAGCTCGTATGTATCAGAGAAGGGCGTTAAGCAAAAGAATAAATTCTCTGCCGCCAAACAGATATATATTTAACAGAGATCAATCAGCATAGAACAAAATCCAATGTCAGACACACAGTCCATTTACAAGTCCGTTCTGGGTCTGAACGAAACCGGAGGTGTCAAATTCCTCGTATATCCGTCCAATCAACACATACGTTCAGGCGGCTACTACTTCCGTCCCTTTCCGGTAGCTACTCCGGTCAGGAACCTTAGTAGCGCCCATCCAACCGATACGAAGATCGTTGGTCTTGAATCGTCTTTTCATTTTCTAATTCAAATCGCTCGATAAATTATTTGAAATGAGGGTTAGCTCGGCCTTTTCAAATAATTCACGTCATTAAAATTTAAATCGATTCTTTATATGGTTATATTATTCGACATCCATCTTTCAGTTATTTAGTGTTATTTTCGTGTCAAACACATACAACCATCAAATATCAAACAATTCAAACCCAATTGGATTATTTGCAATCTATGTTGCTTATAATATTTTATAACGATTTTTCGCCATTTTTATTTATTTAAAAATGCCATATTTAATTAAACGACGTTTCAGGTCGTGCCGTGGCACTGGCGTTGTTTTTCCCTTAATTTGTTTTACACATATCGGAAAATCTAACCGTTGGATTTCTACAAAGTCTATATCGGTGGGAAGATATTCCCAAAGCGAACCCAACGGTTCCAGTTTCGTGAGAATCCGACGGTCGGATCTTCCACACTAGTCGTTTGAAGTTACGGTTTCAAAATTCGAACTGCAGCGTCGTTATTCGATTTAATTTATTTATATTTATATATAAATATAAACGATTTTGGCGCTGTTTTTCTTCAGATTTAAATTAAACATTCTGGACAATCCAACCGTTGGATTTTTACAAGGTTGGTGCCGTTGGGAAGATATTTCCAAGGCAAACCCAGCGGTTGCGGTTTCGGGAAAATCCAATGGTCGGATTTCTCGCACTAATCGTTTCAAATTACGATTCCGAAACACGAACTGCACGGCCTCTATTCCTTTTAATTATATTTATATTTATATATATAAATATAGTTCATTCTATAATTTCAACTATAGTTCATTCTATATTTTTAACTTCGTTTTCACTTCAAATATTTCACTAACGCCTTAATATTTCGAAAAATTTCGCCATAACCTCCTTTGTACGGGGAGGGGTTTGGAAATTTATTGGGCCGTATTAGGTACCCAATAAATCCTAAAAAGCATTCACATATTTATAGTGATATATTCTGGTGTTTACGGGGGAGTATGTACTGATAATCACTCCAGAGAATAAATTCTCGTCACCCCGTTTCCGTGTGGAAATAAATAGTCCATGTGCCGTATCTAATAACTAGAGCGACGTGATTATTGTCAACTCCAGACCCGTGTGGGGTTTTTATTAATCTGGCAATTTATCGTTATATTTTATATAGTCCATATCAGTCATCAGTTCAACCTGTAGTATGTAGTCATCGCCATACAAGCCTCTCGCTCGTATGGTAAATCTTCCACCTCGTCACACAAACTCCAGTTGCTTATGTGGAATATGATGAAGTATGCCTATCATCAAGAAGTATGCCATGTAGTGTAGTTCAAAATTAATTGTTACTATCCTATGGCGATGTTTATTATTTCACACAGAATAACCAGCACTCCGCATCCAATGGCATTCACAGGAGTTGATATATAAATAAAATTGCGCAGCCAACTCATCAAGGTTTACCTATTTGTCGGGCACGCAAATAATTTCTTTACTCTACAGCTAATCCATTTTTCCTGTTCAACACATGTATATGTATGCAGAACAAAGCTAATAATAATATTTCTAGCAAACTATTATTTATTTCAACACGTGTGTATTTTTATCAAAGCATATACATGATAAAAGAAATATTTTTATCATCAAAAATATTTATTCGACACGTGTGTATTTTTAACACTCCATATTCACAATAAAAATATAGTTTTCATTGTCGATTCCTTTTATTTTAAAATACGATAATATTCAACACATGAATTTCAAATCGACCAACGAATTGCAACTCAACACATGAATATTCTATATAGTTTGTATATATATAAAAATGTGATTTTTATCGCTAAAGCTATTTGTTTAAATTCAAATAATATTCAACACATGAATTTCAACTCAACGAATGAATTGCAACTCAACACATGAATATTCGATATAGTTTGTATATATATAAAAATGTGATTTTTATCGCTAAAGCTATTTGTTTAAATTCAAATAATATTCAACACATGAATTTCAACTCAACGAATGAATTGCAACTCAACACATGAATATTCGATATAGTTTGTATATATATAAAAATGTGATTTTTATCGCTAAAGCTATTTGTTTAAATTCAAATAATATTCAACACATGAATTTCAACTCAACGAATGAATTGCAACTCAACACATGAATATTCGCTATGGATTGTATATATATATAAATGTGATTTTTATCGCAAAAGCTATTTGTTTAAATTCAAATAATATTCAACACATGAATTTCAACTCAACGAATGAATTGCAACTCAACACATGAATATTCGATATAGTTTGTATATGTATAAAAATGTGATTTTTATCGCAAAAGCTATTTGTTTAAATTCAAATAATATTCAACACATGAATTTCAACTCAACGAATGAATTGCAACTCAACACATGAATATTCGCTATGGATTGTATATATATATAAATGTGATTTTTATCGCAAAAGCTATTTGTTTAAATTCAAATAATATTCAACACATGAATTTCAACTCAACGAATGAATTGCAACTCAACACATGAATATTCGATATAGTTTGTATATATATAAAAATGTGATTTTTATCGCAAAAGCTATTTGTTTAAATTCAAATAATATTCAACACATGAATTTCAACTCAACGAATGAATTGCAACTCAACACATGAATATTCGCTATGGATTGTATATATATATATATAAATGTGATTTTTATCGCAAAAGCTATTTGTTTAAATTCAAATAATATTCCACACATGAATTTCAACTCAACGTATGAATTGCAACTCAACACATGAATATTCGCTATAGCATATGTAATTTATTTCAACGAATGAAAATTATTCTAACACATAAATATTTCAGAAAATTTCGGCAGCATAACGGCAGGGTAGTTAAAACCGGGACCGTCCCTAGTACGACTCCTCGCTCTACCTTAAAACCTCGCGGTTTTTGACAATGGGGATCATGCATCTAGTTCGCACGCAGGCGGCATGTTTTATTTTCAATTCCACAATCCTATTCTAATTTGTTTCAACCACAAGAGGGTATTTTTCAACCACAAAGGTATTTTTCAACCACAAAGGTATTTTTCAACCATAATATCAACCACAAACAATTATTTCCAACCATTCGTCATACCATATAATATCACGTCAATCACAAGCAATAAATATCGTCCATGGTCTGTGGACGAGGGGAGTATATATATATATATATAATATAATAATTCACTTGCATTTCATCACAATTCAAAGCATATTTGTTTCATTCAACGCTTGTATAATTTATACATCGCTAATATAACTTATACAACACATGTACATGAGGTATACAATGCGTATATAATTTACACTTCGCTTATATAATTTATACAACACGATTTCATTCACACAAATAGTTTAGATTCCTCACATTGGTTATTGCAGTGCTAAAAATCGTAGGAAGGTCAGAAAAATCCGCGGCTTCTTCTAGAATGTAGAGAGCCTCCTTCCGGTCACGGTGTCTCCTGTTTCATCGAATTTCGATAACATAGCAAAAAGATACGATTTTTACAAGTTTGCAACGCTTTATAGTGTAAAAATCAGTTGAAAATTGAGTAGCCGTATACCTCCTTCGAGCGCTCGAAACTAGGTTTTAATTTTTCGGCTAAACCGTGAAGCGATAGGACGAACGGCCAGTGCTGCGTCGAAGAGGAAGGGAAGAGCTTCCCGGCGCTACCCGAGTTGGTCAGATCGACGGTCCCTAGTGACCACGGCGGCGGCGCAAAGTTCGAACCTTCTCGGCGCTATAACTCCCTCAATACTCGACGATAAATCTTGAAGTTGCTATGGATTTGAAGATCTCTGAACGCTCTTCAAAATGGATCTTAGTTTGCTTGATTTCGTTGTGTGGTTGTGGAGAAATTGAAGAGAGAAGTTCGGAGCTTTATTCCGCCTCGCGCCTGGAAGTTACGATGAAGGAGAAGGATTCTGACTGGCCGCTCCTTTTTATTTTAATTTTTAATTTATTTAATTCCAAAAATACCCCCTTCCACACACGAACTCGAAATCAAACCCAACGACTGTTGCCCCTAGCTAAATACCCCCATTCCGAACATAATGGGATATGTTTCGCTGGCCAATTCGACTGTTACAGTCAGTTATTCTTCAAATTAAAGTATATAACATTCAATATTTGATTTAAACGTACATTTCAATTTGCCAAGGCCACAAACTGAATCGAAAAATTCCAGAAAAATAAATCTAGCTTTGTTTTGACGATACGGTCCTCACAAAACCAGTTTAGTCGAATTCTGAGCTCGTTTGAAAAATGGCCATTTTTAAGTCGACCTATTTTAACAGAATTTGACCAATCACATTTTCTTTTGCCCCGCCCACATACTAGCTTCAAAAATTATGAAATTTGAAATTTAGCAATAATTTGACATCCCGGACCCAACAAAAGTGGTTTCGTCGAATTCCAAGGTCGTATGCAAAATATCAATTTTCAAGGGCTATATATGCTATATAGCGACCTTTCTGAAAATTCATTTGGCCATAACTTTTGATTTCCGTTATGAAATTTCGATTTTTCAGATTTGTTAGAAAGGTATTCATAAACAGATTTAAATATTTTCAGTTTCGCTAAAATCCGTTATATTTTCCACCCGGTACAGTCAGACAAAGTTTGTATTCAAAATTTCAAACTGCCCTACCATACCCAATTCTATATTTTATTGAAATACGCTATTTCAATTATTCAAATTCTTGGTAATAACCTAATTTAAAAATTTTAAATTGGTTCACATTTTCCGGGTTATTACAATCTCCCCCACTTAAAACTTTTCGTCCTCGAAAAGGAAATTACAGCTAAGCAGGAAATAAAATGTAAATGCAAAGTATTGTAAAGGTACCTTGCACCGGAGTTAGTCAGAGATGTCCACTCTGCATTTGGGATAGGCTTGTTTAATGCTTTCCTCAGTCTCCCAAGTACAGTCTCTAGGATCACTACTCCACTGCACTTTGACTAAATGAATCTTTTTCCTCCTTAGCTCTCTAGTTTCTTTGCCAACTATCTTTAATGCCTCTCTTCTGAGTGCTAATTCTGGAGTTATGTCAATATCATGTTGCGCTGCTTCTTCCACAACAAGATCGGGATCATGAACATGTTTTCTGAGTTGAGACACGTGGAACACATCATGTACACCGGGCAACCAATCAGGTAATGAAACCCTATATGCAAGAGTTCCAATCCGTTCAAGTATAGGAAATGGACCAATAAATCTCGGTGCCAACTTCCCAGTCTTGCCAAATCTGATTACTCCACGCATTGGAGAAACTCTTAAATAAACATAATCGCCAACGGCAAACGATATGTCCCTTCTTCTTGCATCAGCATAACTTTTCTGTCGGCTCTGCGCGGTTTTCAATCGCTTCTTAATGAAATCGACTTTATCCGAGGCTTCTTGAATCATATCGGGCCCTAACACAAGTCTGTTGCCAGGTTCTACCCAACATGCGGGAGATCTGCACGGTCTACTGTATAATGCTTCAAATGGAGACATTCCCAAACTTGCTTGATAGCTATTGTTGTAAGAGAATTCTGCTAAATGTAAGTGATCTTCCCATGAGCCTCCAAAATCAATAACGCAAGCTCGTAATAAATCTTCTAGAATTCTATTCACCCGCTCGGTTTGGCCGTCTGTCTGAGGGTGATAAGCGGTGCTTAGATTCAATTTGGTTCCCAATTCTGTCTGAAATGCTTCCCAGAATTTGCTAGTAAATAGGGGATCTCTATCACTGACTATATTGAGTGGCACTCCATGAAGTTTAACTATTTCTTTGAAGTAAATCTGTGCTAGACTTTGAGCCGTTCTGTTGGATCGGAC
This sequence comes from Allium sativum, assembly GCA_030737875.1. Lineage (NCBI taxonomy): Eukaryota > Viridiplantae > Streptophyta > Magnoliopsida > Asparagales > Amaryllidaceae > Allium > Allium sativum. The sequence goes on along the minus strand of CM060918.1, from coordinate 156,500,985 downwards.
AGGTATGAAATGGGCAGTCTTCGTGAAGCGATCTACGATTACCTATATACTGTCGTTTCCTTTCTTAGTTCGAGGCAAGCCATCGATGAAGTCCATCGAGATTTGCTCCCACTTCCATCCTGGAATTTTCAATGGTTGTAATAATCCATCTAATTTCTGCTGATCACTCTTAACTAGTTGACAAGTGGGGCATCTGCTAACATATAATGAGATATCTCTTTTCAAAGCTCTCCACCAAAATGTGCGCTTGATATCGTTATACATTTTGCTCACACCGGGATGGATACTTAATTTGGACTTGTGGAACTCATCAAGTATTTCTCTTCGAAGCTCTGGAAGGTTTGGGATGCAAATTTTGCCCTTTAATCTTAGAACTCCTTTGTTATCCAGTCGGAAACTTGTGGATTCACCCCCTTTGACTCTCTGACTGACTCTTTGAATAAATTCATCATCTTTCTGAAGGGTCGAGATCCTGTCTATCAATGAAGACGTGATGACAAAACTGGCGATGATTTCATTCTTTCTGCTGAGCGCATCGGATACAACATTGGCTTTCCCTGGAGTGTATAGAATTTCATAATCATATGCCGCAAGGAATTCTAACCAACGCTGTTGTCTCAAATTCAGATCTTTCTGAGTGAACAGATATTTCAAGGATTGATGATCGGTGTATAGTTCGAATTTCTCGCCCAGTAAATAATGCCTCCAGATTCTTAAAGCAAACACGATAGCTAATAACTCAAGATCATGAGTTGCATAGTTTCTTTCATGCGGCTTTAGCTGACGGCTGGCATAAGCGATCACTTGGCCTTTTTGCATTAGTACTGCGCCTAACCCTCTAATAGAAGCGTCTGTTCATACAATCAAGTCTTGGTTGCCTTCTATAATTGTCAATACTGGAGCGGTTGTCAACTTCAGTTTCAGCTCCTGGAAAGCTTCTTCACATTCGGGAGTGCATTTGAATTTCTCATGCTTCTTTGTAAGCTTTGTCAATACACTAGATATCTTTGAAAAATCCTGAACTAATTTCCGATAGTAACTAGCCAATCCAAGGAAACTTCGAACTTCGGTGGGCGTAGTCGGTTGTTTCCAGTTCTGAATCGCTGTAATTTTGCTTGGGTCTACAGCAATTCCTTCTTTTGATACGACATGGCCTAGGAATTTAACTTCATTCTGCCAGAAGACACACTTAGAAAATTTAGCTTTCAAGACATTTCTCCTCAGAATTTTCAACACTTGTTCTAAATGTTTTGCATGTTCTTCTTTCGACTTGGAGTAGATTAAAATGTCATCGATGAAGACTAGAACAAATTTATTCAATACACCACGGAACACTCTGTTCATAAGATCGACGAAGTATGCTGGAGCGTTACACAAGCCGAACGACATTACTAACCATTCGTAGAATAAATCGGGACCCCTGAAGGCTGTCAAAGGAACACAGTCTTCGGCTATGCGTAATTGGTGGAAACCTGTAGCTAGGTACATTCTGGAGAATACTGTTGCTCCATTCAATTGATCTAACAGATCGTCTATTCGTGGCAAGGGATATTTGTTCTTCAGTGTCTGTTTATTGAGATCTCGGTAATCAACGCAAAGTCTTAGAGTACCGTCTGATTTCGGGACAAATACTACTGCCGCTCCCCACGCTGAAAAGCTCGGTCTGATCAGACCTTTCCAAAGCAATTCTCGGGTTTGACTACCTAACTCTTCTTTTTCTTTCGGGGCCATTCTTCTAATTGGATGTACTACTGGTCCGGCGTTAGGAATTAGATCTATTCTAAATTCAATTTCTCTTTGTGGCGGTAAGTTTTCTACTTCTTCAAACACGTCCGCGAAGTTTTTAACGACTGGTATCTTTTCTAATGAAGGGGGAATAACTTCTAAAGAAGACCAAAATTCTGTTCTATTAATTTCTGAACCGAGACATGGTATAGTGATATGCCCCGATTTTGTTTCAACTTTCACGATTCTTTCGGCACACCTAACTTCGGCCTTATATTTTGTCAACCAGTCAAGCCCCAGTATAATATCAAATTCGGAAAGGTTCATGACAATCGAATCAAAAGAGAACTTGTAGCAAGAATAAGAGATAGGCACTCTACAGTATAAATTGAGACTAACTGAACCTCCTATCGGGTTTTGAACTTTAATTGCTTCTTTTAGAATTCTTCGTTTCAATTTTAACTTATGAACAATGTTACCAGAAATGAAGCTACGTGATGCACCAGTATCAAAAAATACAGAAACAGGAATATTTTTAATAGTAAGGGTACCTCCCAAGACGTCGGGTTTACCTGATCCATCGGTGGTAGCTGGCGGGGTCTTCCCGTCATATACATGAGCCACTTGTGCATTCTGCTTCAAAGGACAGTTCCTGCTATAGTGCCCCTTCTTATGGCAGTTGTAGCATTCGGCTGAATCATTTGCCTTTGGTTTCCTCGGGGCTTTGCATACATTAGAAAAATGACCTGGCTTCCCGCAGTTGTAGCAATTTCCTTTGGGGATCTTTCCAGGTTTCTGAGTAGCGGCCGCTGTAATGCTAGACTCGGGTTGATCTGTTGAAGCCTTGCGCTTATTTCCAGCTTGGCTTTTGGCGCGGTCTTGGCTAGCGTGCCTTTCATCCATATCTTCATAATTGCAAGCCATTTCTACTAATTCTGAAAAGGAGAGTTTGATGTTGCTCATAGCTCTGTCGTGGTACTTGCGCTTTAGCCCAAATATGAATCTCTTGTTCTTTGCTTTGTTAGACATAATCAGCTCTGGAACATAGTGCGACACCTGGGTGAACTTATTAAGGTAATCCTGAATAGAGAGATCTCCTTGCTGGAGATTAGCAAACTGCTCTCGCATCCTCTCTAGAGCCTGCTCAGGTACAAACTTCTCATTGAACATAGTTTTGAATTGCTCCCAGGTTCTGACAGTACCTGCTGCATCCTCTGAGGTAATGGCATCCCACCACAGCTCTGCTTCTCCTGAAGGAGCCAAATACCAAGTCGTGCTTTGTTGTTGGTTCCCATACCCATGCCTTCAAAGATTTTCTCACAGGTCTTCAATCAAGCTATAGCCTTGGTCACTATACCAGTGCCAGTAAAGGGTTTTCCCCCAAGGTTCCTATACCTCTTCGCTACTTTGTCTAGCTCAAAGTCTTCGGGTGCTGGTGGATGAACAATAGGGCCTTCCACAACTACGGGGATATTCCCCCATCCTCCTGCTGCCTCTCCTCGGCCTCCACGGCCTCCTTTAGCTGCTGCTGCTCGTGTAGCCATCTAAGAGAATGCTGTATAAGCAAGAAAAGAGTCAAGCTCACAGATTTGATAATTTTCATAAATGATAAAACAGGGGAATACAAGGAAAGATAATGATGATGTACTGATCAAATTGTTTTGCTAATCTGCTTAGCTCATTCTAGGACATTGCTAATCCTATCTCTAATGAGCTACTCACATTAGAACACTACTGATTCTATTCTGACGAGGTGTTTAATGTATTAGATCCCGGAACTAAGGTTAACCAAAGCTCTGATACCAACTGTGACGATCCCAAAATCCGAGGGGCGGTATTACGGATAATCATTGGAATATAACACATTAATCATCATAGCAGAGAACAGATAATAGCAAAAACAATAAAGAGAATAATTTTACATGGATATGACAACGGAATCACAACATGTAATAACATCAGAATAGCATAGCGTAGGATATAACTTAGTAAATAAAAAGGAAAGTGATCAGTCATCATCGCCAGAGGCGGAATACATACATGCAGTGAGACATAATAAGGGTATCAGTCTACGTCGCCGAAGGCGGTACATATACATATAATAAGAAATACGGAAAGTAAATCAGTCTGCATCGCCCGTGGCGGAATCACAATATAAGTACAGTAATGGAGGAAAATGTCAAAGTCGTCTCTGTGAAGTCAGCCTCGCCATGAGCCAAAAATGCACTCTATGCAGCAGTGCAGAGCCAAAAACAACCTGTCACCTGTGTACTAGGCTGCCCGTGTGAAAATAAGGGCACCCACGTTTGCAAAGTGAAACAAACAACGAGTCAGTCATGGGGACTGGTACGAGGAATCAATTTAATAGTTAAACAACAGTAATAAGCAAATCATAGGACCACGCCACTTTCGCGGAACGGGTTTACTCCAGTGATTGCTAGTGCATTTAAAACAAAGTGAATTCTTTCAAATCAACGCAATGCTTTTAAAAAGAATGAAGCCATTATAAGACTCAGGTCCCATCATACAATGCAACGCAAGCCGGAGGATAGAGTTTTACCTTATAATGGCCAAATATGCTTGATACGTATAAAGCAAAATCAATTGATATTATTACTAGTGCATATATGTTTCAAAAATGAGTAGCATCATAAATATCAATCATAGGCGGCATAGCTACCATCTACTATGTCGCCATACTAGTTCTACAATCGAGTCCGTTGTTTCGTATTGGAAATTCGATTTCCGTCATGAGTCGAGGCAAGGTGCAAGCTCCTCTCCGCTTCGAGACATTCTAGCAAATGCCTCAGGACTACACACTCTGGGTAACCCCTGGATCTCCAGGGCTGGTCCTCTCTTACGTTTGAGGATTGGCAATTCCTGAACACACGTTTCCCGGTCCTTACAGACCTATAATCGAGTCGCCTCGCATTCCAACAACCACATAGGTGAAAAATAGATATAAATGTCAGGGCTGGTAAGTCACTGACACCACCATAGCTAGAAAGAAACGTCGTGCTCTCCCTGTAGTCTGTATCCCGTTTTTAACTCATACCGGGGTGTGAGGCTCGCGAATCTACGAAATACACAAAGCTAGGCCAAGTAGACCGTGCTTTGATCATCTTCCACAAGACTTTGCTTTGCAACAGAAGCATTGATCACAACATCTTGGCATGCCACATAGGCAGTCCACTCCATACGATTGATTTCCATCGATATATAACCCCTGAGCTCGTATGTCTCAGAGAAGGGCGTTAAGCAAAAGAATAAATTCTCCGCCGCCAAACAGATATATATTTAACAGAGATCAATCAGCATAGAACAAAATCCAATGTCAGACACACAGTCCATTTACAAGTCCGTTATGGGTCTGAACGAAACCGGAGGTGTCAAATTCCTCGTATATCCGTCCAATCAACACATACGTTCAGACGGCTACTACTTCCGTCCCTTTCCGGTAGCTACTCCGGTCAGGAACCTCAGTAGCGCCCATCCAACCGATACGAAGATCGTCGGTCTTGAATCGTCTTTGCATTTTCCAATTCAAATCGCTCGATAAATTTTTTGAAATGAGGGTTAGCTCGGCCTTTTCAAATAATTCACGTCATTAAAATTTAAATCGATTCTTTATATGGTTAAATTATTCGACATCCATCTTTCAGTTATTTAGTGTTATTTTCGTGTCAAACACATACAACCATCAAATATCAAACAATTCAAGCCCAATTGGTTTATCTGCAATCTATGTTGCTTATAATATTTTATAACGATTTTTCACCATTTTTATTTATTTAAAAATAGCCATATTTAATTAAACGACGTTTCAGGTCGTGCCGTGGCACTGGCGTTGTTTTTCCCTTAATTTGTTTTACACATATCGGAAAATCTAACCGTTGGATTTCTACAAAGTCTATATCGGTGGGAAGATATTCCCAAAGCGAACCCAACGGTTCCAGTTTCGTGAGAATCCGACGGTCGGATCTTCCACACTAGTCGTTTGAAGTTACGGTTTCAAAATTCGAACTGCAGCGTCGTTATTCGATTTAATTTAATTATATTTATATTTATATATAAATATAAACGATTCTGGCGCTGTTTTTCTTCAGATTTAAATTAAACATTCTGGACAATCCAACCGTTGGATTTTTACAAGGCTGGTGTCGTTGGGAAGATATTTCCAAGGCGAATCCAGCGGTTGCGGTTTCGGGAAAATCCGATGGTCGGATTTCTCGCACTAATCGTTTCAAATTACGATTCCGAAACACAAACTGCACGGCCTCTATTCCTTTTAATTATATTTATATTTATATATATAAATATAGTTCATTCTATAATTTCAACTATAGTTCATTCTATATTTTCAACTTCATTTTGACTTCAAATATTTCACTAACGCCTTAATATTTCGAAAAATTTCGCCATAACCTCCTTTGTACGGGGAGGGGTTTGGAAATTTATTGGGCCGTATTAGGTACCCAATAAATCCTAAAAAGCATTCACATATTTATAGTGATATATTCTGGTGTTTACGGGGGAGTATGTACTGATAATCACTCCAGAGAATAAATTCTCGTCACCCCGTTTCCGTGTGGAAATAAATAGTCCATGTGCCGTATCTAATAACTAGAGCGACGTGATTATTGTCAACTCCAGACCCGTGTGGGGTTTTTATTAATCTGGCAATTTATCGTTATATTTTATATAGTCCATATCAGTCATCAGTTCAACCTGTAGTATGTAGTCATCGCCATACAAGCCTCTCGCTCGTATGGTAAATCTTCCACCTCGTCACACAAGCTCCAGTTGCTTATGTGGAATATGATGAAGTATGCCTATCATCAAGAAGTATGCCATGTAGTGTAGTTCAAAATTAAATGTTACTATCCTATGGCGATGTTTATTATTTCACACAGAATAACCAGCACTCCGCATCCAATGGCATTCACAGGAGTTGATATATAAATAAAATTGCACAGCCAACTCATCAAGGTTTACCTATTTGTCGGGCACGCAAATAATTTCTTTACTCTACAGCTAATCCATTTTTCCTGTTCAACACATGTATATATATATGCAGAACAAAGCTAATAATAATATTTCTAGCAAACTATTATTTATTTCAACACGTGTGTATTTTTATCAAAGCATATACATGATAAAAGAAATATTTTTATCATCAAAAATATTTATTCGACACGTGTGTATTTTTAACACTCCATATTCACAATAAAAATATAGTTTTCATTGTCGATTCCTTTTATTTTAAAATACGATAACATTCAACACATGAATTTCAAATCGACGAACGAATTGCAACTCAACACATGAATATTCTATATAGTCTGTATATATATAAAAATGTGATTTTTATCGCTAAAGCTATTTGTTTAAATTCAAATAATATTCAACACATGAATTTCAACTCAACGAATGAATTGCAACTCAACACATGAATATTCGATATAGTTTGTATATATATAAAAATGTGATTTTTATCGCTAAAGCTATTTGTTTAAATTCAAATAATATTCAACACATGAATTTCAACTCAACGAATGAATTGCAACTCAACACATGAATATTCGATATAGTTTGTATATATATAAAAATGTGATTTTTATCGCTAAAGCTATTTGTTTAAATTCAAATAATATTCAACACATGAATTTCAACTCAACGAATGAATTGCAACTCAACACATGAATATTCGCTATGGATTGTATATATATATATGTGATTTTTATCGCAAAAGCTATTTGTTTAAATTCAAATAATATTCAACACATGAATTTCAACTCAACGAATGAATTGCAACTCAACACATGAATATTCGATATAGTTTGTATATATATAAAAATGTGATTTTTATCGCAAAAGCTATTTGTTTAAATTCAAATAATATTCAACACATGAATTTCAACTCAACGAATGAATTGCAACTCAACACATGAATATTCGCTATGGATTGTATATATATATAAATGTGATTTTTATCGCAAAAGCTATTTGTTTAAATTCAAATAATATTCAACACATGAATTTCAACTCAACGATTGAATTGCAACTCAACACATGAATATTCGATATAGTTTGTATATATATAAAAATGTGATTTTTATCGCAAAAGCTATTTGTTTAAATTCAAATAATATTCAACACATGAATTTCAACTCAACGAATGAATTGCAACTCAACACATGAATATTCGCTATGGATTGTATATATATATATAAATGTGATTTTTATCGCAAAAGCTATTTGTTTAAATTCAAATAATATTCAACACATGAATTTCAACTCAACGAATGAATTGCAACTCAACACATGAATATTCGCTATAGCATATGTAATTTATTTCAACGAATGAAAATTATTCTAACACATAAATATTTCAGAAAATTTCGGCAGCATAACGGCAGGGTAGTTAAAACCGGGACCGTCCCTAGTACGGCTCCTCGCTCTACCTTAAAACCTCGCGGTTTTTGACAATGGGGATCATGCATCTAGTTCGCACGCAGGCGGCATGTTTTATTTTCAATTCCACAATCCTATTCTTATTTGTTTCAACCACAAGAGGGTATTTTTCAACCACAAAGGTATTTTTCAACCACAAAGGTATTTTTCAACCATAATATCAACCACAAACAATTATTTCCAACCATTCGTCATACCATATAATATCACGTCAATCACAAGCAATAAATATCGTCCATGGTCTGTGGACGAGGGGAGTATATATATATATATAATATAATAATTCACTTGCATTTCATCACAATTCAAAGCATATATGTTTCATTCAACGCTTGTATAATTTATACATCGCTAATATAACTTATACAACACATGTACATGAGGTATACAATGCGTATATAATTTACACTTCGCTTATATAATTTATACAACACGATTTCATTCACACAAATAGTTTAGATTCCTCACATTGGTTATTGCAGTGCTAAAAATCGTAGGAAGGTCAGAAAAATCCGCGGCTTCTTCTAGAATGTAGAGAGCCTCCTTACGGTCACGGTGTCTCCTGTTTCATCGAATTTCGATCACGTAGCAAAAAGATACGATTTTTACAAGTTTGCAACGCTTTATAGTGTAAAAATCAGTTGAAAATTGAGTAGCCGTATGCCTCCTTCGAGCGCTCGAAACTAGGTTTAAATTTTCGGCTAAACCGTGAAGCGATAGGACGAACGGCCAGTGCTGCGTCGAAGAGGAAGGGAAGAGCTTCTCGGCGCTACCCGAGATGGTCAGATCGACGGTCCCTAGTGACCACGGCGGCGGCGCAAAGTTCGAACCTTCTCGGCGCTATAACTCCCTCAATACTCGACGATAAATCTTGAAGTTGCTATGGATTTGAAGATCTCTGAACGCTCTTCAAAATGGATCTTAGTTTGCTTGATTTCATTGTGTGGTTGTGGAGAAATTGAAGAGAGAAGTTCGGAGCTTTATTCCGCCTCGCGCCTGGAAGTTACGATGAAGGAGAAGGATTCTGATTGGCCGCTCCTTTTTATTTTAATTTTTAATTTATTTAATTCCAAAAATACCCCCTTCCACACACGAACTCGAAATCAAACCCAACGACTGTCGCCCCTAGCTAAATACCCCCATTCCGAACACAATGGGATATGTTTCGCTGGCCAATTCGACTGTTACAGTCAGTTATTCTTCAAATTAAAGTATATAACATTCAATATTTAATTTAAACGTACATTTCATTTTGCCAGGGCCACAAACTGAATCGAAAAATTGCAGAAAAATAAATCTAGCTTTGTTTTGACGATACGGTCCTAACAAAACCAGTTTCGTCAAATTCTGAGCTCGTTTGAAAAACGACCATTTTTAGGTCGACCCATTTTAACAGAATTTGACCAATCACATTTTCTTTTGCCCCGCCCACATACTAGCTTCAAAAATTATGAAATTTGAAACTTAGCAATAATTTGACATCCCGGACCCAACAAAAGTGGTTTCGTCGAATTCCGAGGTCGTATGCAAAATATCAATTTTCAAGGGCTATATATGCTATATAGCGACCTTTCTGAAAATTCATTTGGCCATAACTTTTGATTTTCGTTATGAAATTTCGATTTTTCAGATTCGTTAGAAAGGTATTCATAAACAGATTGAAATATTTTCAGTTTCGCTAAAATCCGTTATATTTTCCACCCGGTACAGTCAGACAAAGTTTGTATTGAAAATTTCAAACTGCCATACCATACCCAATTCTATATTTTATTGAAATACGCTATTTCAATTATTCAAATTCTTGGTAATAACCTAATTTAAAAATTTTAAATTGGTTCACATTTTCCGGGTTATTACAATTATATTCAAAGTAAAATACATTTTAAAAACTTATATAAAGATACGAAAAATATTAAAGAAACTAAATATAAAATGATATAAAAGTATTCATATAAAACTATTAACATATTATAACTTAATATAAACAAGGAATTTGAAAACATAAGTTATTATATTAAAACTAGTAATAATTTTGTAAGTAAAACTAAGGTTAAAAACTCAATGAAACATAAATTTGAAAATAGATTTAAATATAAATTTCTGGAGTTAAAAATATTTCTTAAAATAAAAAAGTGTATATTTATAAATTAGGAAGTAATTTTGAAATCATTTGAAAACTAGATTTAAAATCAAGTAAATAATTTTTGAAATCATTTGAAAGGAAGTTTGAAATCAGGGTTAATTTTTGTTAACCCCGTTAAAAACGCGATTCAAAGGTAATGCTTTAGACCGTATCAGTAATGGATCAGCAATGGCTTGGATTGGTAACGTTTGGGATCAGAATCCTTGTTTTAGTGATGGAACGGTTCTAAAAAATAACCATGGATCGGTTTGGTAGAAAGCATGATGGCTCGGTCATCAATTGATAGCATTAAATCGGTTAAAAATGCCATGGATTATGCCTATTATCCATGGATCAGATCGCGTTCATTTATATGGATCGAGGGTTATTCCGATGGATCGGACAAGCTTTGTATAACGACCCGAAATCCCCCTTACTGGAAATCACGGATTGTACTGAGGACAAGACGAATCAAAATGCAAACAGAAGAACATTTCATTGCTTATTACAACAATTCCATCAGAATACAAGAATATACAGAGTATGAATAAATATTATACATCACAAAATATCAGAGATTACAATACATTACATAGCAGTGGAAAAATAATACAATACACAACTGAAAGAGATATACAGATACAGAGCTTTCCGGATATCATTCCAGCTGTAAACCAGATCCTGTGAATATAAATCTGCAAAACCAAAACTACTAGCTGCCCGTGCGGAAAATAGGGGTACCTAGAGTTTAGGTTAAAACAATAAACTCCAGGTCAGTCATGTGACTTGTGTGAGAACTAAAACAATTATTAATCTTTACTTTAAATCAGATATATAAAGGAACCACACCGTATAACATGGAACGGGTTTCCTCCCAAGAATACCAGTGCAGATAACAAAACAGCGCAATGCTTTTTGGAAAAATGAAGCTATTATAAGACCCAGGTCCTATCACACAATGCAACGCAAGCCGGGGGATAGGGTTCTCCCTTATAATAGCCAAACATGCTTGGTAAGTTAAAACAAATCATTTGATACTATAATAAGTGCATAGTGTCAAAACATTTTCAATCATAAATATCAATCCTAGACGGCATGGGTACCATATATCATGTCGCCAATACTAGGCTCTATGTAACACCCCATGTCCATTAATGTCACTCACAAAGGGAATGCATCAACGTCCATGAAGCGTTATTGTTGTAAAGAACAGATAAATTACAAGAATAAATAAATAAAACAACACAACGAAAGATAAAACTTATTTCATAGCATCATAACTCAAAACTTACATAAGTAGTTTCTAAAACCATTACAACAGGATCAATAGTCTTTTCCAAAAAACTTCAAAGTACATAAAGAAGCAAATACTTAAATAACATAAATGAATAAATCCCCACTGAGCATAAGCAAAGCCATAAATATGAGAGAGTCCAAAGCGATACATCTACTCTTTTCAAGCAACTGAAAGAAATCAGCACTAAGCTATAGTGTTCCCTTCTTGCAAACCTGGGGGGAGGGGGGGGAAGGAAGAAAAGAAGTGGAAACAAGGGGGTCAGACATAAAGTCTGGCGAGTGCGATAACTTTAACAATATAATTATCAAAATAACTAGACTAAGGCATAAGTTGGAAAATAAGGAAACGACTGTGAACAAATGGGTATGGCAGAGCAAACAAGGGAAATAAGATGAACAAAGATAACGTTAAAGGCACATCTAAACCATTATAAGATAATTACTATACTGCACCCCCACTAGTCACCCTAAAGGCTGATCCCTCCTACAGAACTTAATAATGACAATGGTAGTTTTGTGTACCCCTAGCTGCCTCCATAGGTGCCTTCTGCCCCTATCTCCACTAGGTGTACCCACTACCCCCATTCGATCGGCTCCCTAACTCGTAGATACCCGTGTTGGCCCCACGGTGGGGTGTATCACTCCCCAAAGTGGCAACCCGATACTACCGAAAATGCACGGCTTATATCTACATGATGCAACAACGTCTTACCTACCAGCCCGGGCCCACACATGCATATGAACTCGTTGGACTTGCATTGCCACCGCTGACCCATTTTGACCTCTTACAATCAAATCCAGTACGTGTGTCCCGTCCTCGACTTGGGTCGAGCCCACAAAGATACTTAATGGGTCACTGGTTTGAAAAGGGCTCCCATGCATGACACAAGCTTTCCACCTATGCCTGGTCCCCTCTAAGGTTTTCCCACTTAACCCCATTCTTATTCATGTCTTCTTAAATGTTTCAATCTTGGTTAAGTGCATCTAATCGTATTTCAAATGCCACCCAAGGCACCCACTTAACCCCCTCATGTCCCACCACATGTTTTACCTGGTTAAGTGTTTCTTAATTCATTAACACCGTAACCTTGTAAAGACCTCCCACATTAGACAGGCATTTGTGGCAGCTGGATTTGCCGGGCGGGTCCGGGCAGTCTTACACCACAAACGAGTCTAACCTCGTGTCTTTTACAACTGTTACGCATTTAATTTATGCCTTTGACCTTTCACATTAGACTGGCATTTGTTGCAGCTGGATTTGCTGGGCTGGTCCGGGCAGTCTTACACCACAAAAGAGTCTAACATCGTGTCTTAGGCGGTTTATTATTACATATTTCATTTAACCCCAAATTGGATTAATATCCCTAATTTGAATTGTCAATCAATTCCAAATTTAACCATGTCTATAATTGACACCTTATTTATGTCCATCTATTTATGGTATATAAAATTATACCAATTAACATCACAAATTGATTATATGCCATTTAAGGCATTTATACCAATTCTCAGTATTAAATATTTTATTATTATCCCATTGCCCCACGTTGTACGTTCACTTAACATGATATATATGTATATTAGACTAACAAATAGTCTAACACACATAAAAAGGAAGAAACATCACAAATTCGCATGAGACACAGAATAGATCTAACTTGCAAATAGGAATCACATCATAACTTGCATAAACTTTGTATTGTCATAAATCTAAACATAAACCTAAAAGGTGTAAACTTGCATAGGCAATAGTCACAAACTTGCATAAACTATGTATGTCATAGATCTAATCATAAGGTGTAAACTTGCATAGGCAATAGTCACAAACTTACATTACATGATTCATACTCCAAATATATATATACTTGCATATGTGATTTATGCAACATAAATTATGATGTAAACTTGCATCTAACTCACACATGTCATAGACTAATCTTTAGATCCAATTTACACATAAAATAGATGTCACGAAAAATGTAAGGTTGTATATGATTCTCATTGACTTGCATATGATTCATATCTAAATTAACATCCAAACTAGCATATGAAGCATCATTATGAATTGATTGTACATAAGCCAATAATTAACATAGATTTACAAAATAAAATCATAGCTTTACAACATAGATAATTACATCATAGATTTTCAGCATAGATAATAACATAACGGTCAATGATTCACAACATAACCATATAACCCAAATCATAAGTCAACCTAATTAAATTGTTAATTATCTTATTAAAGAAATTGAACTCACAACTCAAAGAAGGTCTTGAGTTCTGAAATTGATTTAGCTCTCCTTTGAAGAAGACAAATTCGTTGTTGTTTAGATTTGAGTTGAATAGAATTGAGTTGATTAGCTTTTCTTCCTCTCTAATTGGTGGCGGCTACTCTAGGTTGCAAGGTGATAGCATGACGGCCATGGTTCTAATTTTTATTTGATTTTAGGGTTTGAGTCTACGTGTGTTTATATAGAGTTTAGAATTAATTTAGGCCATCCGATCAACCCAGAATTAACCACAGCCATTCAGACCAGATCAGAAACCCTAATGACTCAGCAAACAGTCACCAAATCATCATCTTTCAAATTTGCGTGGGGGGGGGGGGGGGGAGGTCGACCCCCTGGTCGACCTGGCCCCTGGCGGGAATTTTCCCGCCTAGCCCAATCTGAGTCTGAATTTGAATTTTTGAAATCTGTTTGAATTTTTCTGAAACTTCCGATCGCCATAACTTCTTTATACGAAGTCCAATTCACGCAAACTCAGACTCTATCCCAACCAGAATTCCGAGACGAACACAATGGCATAACCCGTTTCCCTTAATTCTCACATTTAAAATAAAATATTCTTTAATTTGTTACTTTAGTGTTAATAGAAATACGGGGTGTTACATTCTCCCCTACTTAAAGGATTTCGTCCTCGAAATCTCTAAGTCAAGAAGAACGTATCCTACCATCCAATCATCCATCGACTCAACCATCAACCACAAGCAATCATTGTCCGTAAAAAATTTCTAATGCTTTTCATGTATATATGCATAGTGTGTGTACATGTTTGTATACTAATGCAAAATCAGGCGGTCAACTGATTCAGTCGACCTCCTTAATGCAAATAATGATAGTGCCATGTATCCATCATGTATGCAAAGAACCATATACATATCATTACTACATGTGTGCACAACCATTCATTTAAATGCAACATCCATATGATACACACATTCAATGCACGTTTATTTTACTAAATACATCCATTTATATGCAATATGCAATATGAAAGTGACTGAGCCGAACTAGTGCCTAAAGTGTGTGTATATGCATCAACGAGCAACCACTAGCAAACACTTGCATCCACATGCATCCACCATACATAACATGTCTCAAACACATGTTTCAACCATAGGACTACCTTACCTAAAGGTCAAAGATACTAGCGAGAGGACATACTAAAGATAGAATAAGTACAAGCTAAGCGATAAAGGAGAAACTGAAAGACATACCCTCGAAAAGAAAAGGGTACAATGAACGCATCTTCTCTTCCGTCTCCCAAGTAGCGTCGCTCTCATCATCTCCCAATTGCACTTTGACTAGCTTGACCTCTCGATTCCTCAACTTCTTAATCTCCGACCCAAGAATGCATGTAGGAGCTCGTCGAATCGTCACATCATGCTCTATCTCCACCTCCCTAAGCAAGCTTGGCTCTACCACTTCCGCGGTCTCATGCAAGCACTTCCTCAAATTTGATACATGGAATATGTTGTGTACACCACTAAGTCTCTCGGGCAATTCCACTCTATAAGCCATCTGTCCAATCCTCTCCTTAATAGGAAACGGCCCTACGAACCTTGGTGCTAACTTCCTAACGGACCCAAAGCGAACAACATTCCGTAATGGGGACACCTTAATAAAGACCATGTCCCCAATATCAAATTCAAGATCTTTCCTCCTCTTGTCCGCATACGATTTCTGCCTATCTTGCGTCGTCTTCATCCTCCTTCGAATCAAATCAATCTTTTCTGAAGTCTCTCTAATCATATCGGGCCCAAGTAAGATCGTATCCGTAGATTCCCACCAACATGTAGGTGAACGACAAGGCCTTCCATAGAGAGCCTCGAAAGGTGCCATGCCAATGCTAGACTGAAAACTATTATTATACGCGAATTCCACCAAGGGAAGATGCTCCTCCCACGTACCCCCGAAATCTAAAACACATAGCCTCAAAAGGTCCTCTAGAATACGATCCACCCTCTCGGTATGGTCGTCCGTCTGTGGATGATATGCGGTGCTCTAACATAACTGAGTCCCTACCGCCTCTTGCAAGCTCTTCCAAAACTCGCTAGTAAAGATAGGATCGCGATCGCTCACTATGCTAGAAGGAACACCGTGCAACCGAACTATCTCTCGAATGTATACGGAGGCTAACCATGGAGCAGTCCTCTTACTCTTCACGGGAATGAAATGGGCGCTCTTAGTAAGTCTGTCTACCACGACCCAAATCCCCGTATTACCCTTCCTCGATCTCGGTAACCCGTCAACAAAGTCCATCGAGACACTCTCCCACTTACATTGTGGGACCTCCAATGGGTGAAGCAACCCACTGGGCTTCTTTTGCTCTGCTTTTACTTGTTGGCACACCAAGCATCTAGCGACAAACTCGGCCACATCCTTCCTCATACCGGCCCAAAAGTAAACTCGTCTCATGTCCATGTACATCTTGTCCCCGCCGGGATGAATGGTCATCTTCGAACGATGTGCATCATCAAGAATGGTCTTCCTTAAGTTCTCGTCTCGTGGTACACAAAGTCTACCATCCCTACGTAACCAACCCTTATCATCTAGATAATACCAACTGAGATGGTTCGATGACTCCTCCCTTATGAGCTTCTCTATTAACTCAACCAACTGTGGGTCATCTCGCTGTGCCTCACCAATCCGTCCCAAAAGCATAGGTCTGACCTCTAAGGATGCTAGCAAACTGGGTACATAGTCAATGGAAGGTCTAAAGTCAAACATAGAGATGAACTCTAAGCTTTGCCGCTCAACAAACAACGGACTCAAGGACAACCTTTTCCTACTTAAGGCGTCTGCCACCACGTTACCCTTGCCAGGGGTATGTGCTATCTCGAAATCGTAGGATGCTAAGAATTCCATCCACCTTTGCTGCCTTAAGTTCAAGTCCTTCTGAGAGAACAAGTATTTCAGCGATTTGTGGTCTGTGAACAATTCGAATTTCTCGCCAAGAATATAATGGCGCCAAGACTTAAGCGCAAAAACAATAGCGGCCAACTCTAGGTCATGTGTAGGGTAATTTCTCTCATGCACTCTCAACTTCCTTCCTCCATAGGCTATTACCCTCCCCTCTTGCATTAAGACTGCGCCTAGTCCTGTCCCACAAGCATCGGTATAAACGGTAAATGGCTTACTCCCACCTGGCAACACTAAGACTGGGGTTGTGGTCAAAGCTCTCTTTAAACGTTGGAACGCATCATCACTATCTACATCCCACGTGAAAACTAGGTTCTTCTTCGTCAAGCGTGTTAATGGGGCTGATATCTTTGCGAAGTCCTTGATAAACTTCCTATAGTAGCCGGCCAACCCCAAGAAACTCCTCACCTCGGTAGCTATTTTAGGGACCTTCCAATCTTGGATGGCCACCACCTTCGCGAGATCCATAGCTATCCCTTCTTTGGAAACCACATGCCCTAAGAATCGCACTTCCTTCCTCCAAAAGTGACATTTAGAAAATTTAGATTTAAGGTTATGCGCTCGAAGGGTCTCCAATACTTCCCTAAGATGTAGGGAATGCTCTTCCTCGCTCTTAGAAAAGATCAAGATGTCATCCACAAAGACCACCACGAATTTATTAAGGTACTCCCTATACACCCGACTCATCAAGTCAACAAAGTATGCGGGGGCGTTTGTCAAACCGAAGGGCATTACAAGCCACTCATAGAAACCGTCTGGAGTCCTAGAGGTAGTCTTGTCTATGCTATCCTCAGTCACTCTCAACTGATGGAGACCAGTGGCTAAGTCCAACTGTGAAAACACTGAGGCGCCAACTAACTGATCAAAGAGATCGTCAATCCTTCGCAGTGGGTGCCTATTCTTCTTAGTAAGCTTATTAAGTTCTCTATAGTCCACACAAAGTCTAAGGGACCCATCCTCCTTCATGGAAAATACTACTGGAGCACCACACTCCGATATACTACGTCTTATGAACCCCATCTCAAGCAACTCCCCTACTTGTTTATTGAGCTCCCTCCTCTCACGAGGAGCCATGTGGCGTACTGGCAGAGATACTGGTTTTGCATTGTCTACAAGATAAATACGAAAGTTTATCTCACGTTTTTGGGGTAGACCCCTCACCTCGTCGAAGACATCAACATATTCACGGACTATACGAACAGAATGTAAATCATCATTGGATGCATCAAGTGACTCAAGATAACTAAGCATCACTGATCCTCTAGGGTCACAAGAAA
This sequence comes from Allium sativum, assembly GCA_030737875.1. Lineage (NCBI taxonomy): Eukaryota > Viridiplantae > Streptophyta > Magnoliopsida > Asparagales > Amaryllidaceae > Allium > Allium sativum. The sequence goes on along the minus strand of CM060918.1, from coordinate 156,482,884 downwards.
TATCAAGGGTCTTTCCACTACGAGTCGACAATTTTACTACCCTTCATTCACAATCTAGGATGGCTCCATATCTGGCTAGCCAATCCATCCCTAGAATCAACCCATAGCCCATGAAACCAAGCACAAAAGCATTACATTCAAAACCAACGCCTAAGATAGACAATCTCAAATCCCTACAAACCATGGATAAATGAGCCAACCCACCAATAGGATTTGAGACTACAATGGGATCCGCAACAAGACTAGTATTTAAGTGCAGTGTTTCAACTAATGATGTAGAGATGAACGAATGTGACGCGCCAGAATCGAATAAAGTACGGACATGATGATCAAACATAAAAACTAAACTCTCAACGGAAATATTGCTACCTCGTTCTTGCAGCGGTGGGACAGCGAGAGCCTGGACCTGCTCCCTTGCCTGCCCCGGTGCCATGAGAGCCTGAAGCTGCCCTCCCTAAGTTCTTTGCCCTTGTCCCTGTTTCCTTGGGCAGTCCTTAACTAGACGACCTGCCTCTCCACAGTGGAAACAGCCAGTCTTCTTCCTTTTCCTACAGTCTTTACTCAGATGGCCTGGTGTCCCACAATTAAAGCACTTCTTCTTTCCTTTGCCATTATTGTTCTTCCTGCCCTTCTTGTTTTGTTATTGTGGTTTCTTTTGATCTCCTTTCTTCTCAGGTGCCTTATTAGCATTGGCGCCTTTCTCCTCTTCATGCACAAGCGCCATATCAACTAGCCTCTCAAAGGTGGCCCCCATAGGGATGTGGGTCATAGCTAACCCATGTAGTGGCTCGTTCAAACCCTTAACAAATCTCAGGGCCTTCTTTTCGGGTGTATTCACCAAGTCCAAGCCAAATCTCGCCAACTGATTGAACTTGTTGACGTATTCTTTCACTGATGGATTCCCTTGCCTCAACGCCAAAAATCATTGCATATATAAATTCTCTTCAGCCCGTGAGAGAAACTTTGCCTCAAACCTATGCCTGAAATCCGGCCATGTATCAACTGGACGCTCTCCATTAGTGACCTCCCACCAAAACAAAGCTTCGTCCTTCATCATCCAAGCAGCCAATTGGACCTTCTTACAATCGTCCAAATCAAAAATGCCAAATAGATCCTCCACTTTTTTCAACCAATTTCTAGCTTCAATGAACGTTTCAGACCCACTAAAAGATTTTCCACCCATCGAACGAAAGTCTTTACATATCTTGGAGAAAGTATCTCCACGCGGAGGAATGACTGGAGCTGGGGGAGGAGGAGGAGGAACGTTGGCCGGACCCCCAACAGCGACCCTAGCCTCGAGATATTGACGAAACCAACCGCGTACATGAACACCCTCTGGTATCTCATATGCTCCAGACATGCTGAAAAGAAAAAGAAAGAGTTTCAAAACAAGGGAAGCGAAAGAGAGATGTATGGCTTGCAGGGATTATGCTCTTTAAAGTAAACTTTCCTTGAAAATAGCTTCTTTAAAACAAGTTTTTGAAAATACTTTCTAGGAAAATAATAATTTTAAAAGCACTTTTCAAAACTTTTTATCTGTTCCTGTAACCATAGCTCTGATACCACGTGTAACACCCCATGTCCATTAATGTCACTCACAAAGGGAATGCATCAACGTCCATGAAGCATTATTGTTGTATAGAACAGATAAATTACAAGAATAAATAAATAAAACAACACAACGGAAGATAAAACTTATTTCATAGCATCATAACTCAAAACTTACATAAGTAGTTTCCAAAACCATTACGACAAGATTAATAGTCTTTTCCAAAAACTTCAAAGTACATAAAGAAGCAAATACATAAATAACATAAATGCATAAATCCCCACTGAGCATAAGCAAAGCCATAAAGATGAGAGAGTCCAAAGCGATACATCTACTCTTTTCAAGCAACTGAAAGAAATCGGCACTAATCTGTAGTGTTCCCTTCTTACAAACCTGAGGGGGGGGGGGGGAGGAAGAAAAGAGGTGGAAACAAGGGGGTCAGACATATAGTCTGGCGAGTGCGATAACTTTAACAATATAATTATCAAAATAACTAGACTAAGGCATAAGTTGGAAAATAAGGAAATGACTGTGAAAAAATGGGTATGGCAGAGCAAACAAGGGAAATAAGATGAACAAAGAAAACGTTAAAGGCGTACCTAAACCACTATAAGATAATTACTATACTGCACCACCACTAGTCACCCTAAAGGTTGATCCTGCCTACAGAACTTAATAATGATAATGGTAGTTTCGTGTACCCCTAGATGCCTCCAAAGGTGCCGTCTGCCCCTATCTCCACTAGGTGTACCCACTAACCCCATTCGATCGGCTCCCTAACTGGTAGATACCTGTGCTGGCCCCACGGTGGGGTGTATCACTCCCCAAAGTGGCAACCCGATACTACCGAAAATGCATGGCTTATATCTACATGATGCAACAACGCCTTACCTACCAGCCCGGGCCCACACACGCTTATGAACCTGTTGGAATTGCATTGCCACGCTGACCCGTTTTGACCTCTTACAATCAAATCCAGTACGCGTGTCCCGTCCTCGACTTGGGTCGAACCCACAAAGATACTTAATGGGTTACTGGTTTGAAAAGGGCCTCCATGCATGACACAAGCTTTCCACCTATGCCTGGTCCCCTCTAAAGTTTTTCCCACTTAACCCCATTCTTATTCATGTCTTCTTACATCTTTCGATATTGGTTAAGTGCATCTAATCGTATTTCAAATGCCACCCAAGGTACCCACTTAACCCCCTCATGTCCCACCACATGTTTTATCTGGTTAAGTGTTTCTTAATTCATTAACACCGTAACCTTGTAATGACCTCCCACATTAGACTGGCATTTGTGGCAACTGGATTTGCCAGGCGGGTCCGGGCAGTCTTACACCACAAACGAGCCTAACCTCGTGTCTTTTACAACTGTTACGCATTTAATTTATGCCTTTGATCTCTCACATTAGACTGGCATTTGTGGCAGCTGGATTTGCCGGGCGGGTCCGGGCAGTCTTACACCACAAAAGAGTCTAACCTCGTGTCTTAGGCGGTTAATTATTACATATTTCATTTAACCCCAAATTGGATTAATATCCCTAATTTGAATTGTCAATCAATTCCAAATTTAACCTTGTCTATAATTGACACCTTATTTATGTCCATCTATTTATGGTATATAAAATTATACCAATTAACATCACAAATTGATTATATGCCATTTAAGGCATTTATACCAATTCTCAGTATTAAATATTTTATTATTATCCCATTGCCCCACGTTGTACATTCGCTTAACATGACATATATGTATATTAGACTAACAAATAGTCTAACACACATAAAAAGGAAGAAACATCACAAATTCGCATGAGACACGGAATAGATCTAACTTGCAAATCGGAATCACATCATAACTTGCATAAACTTTGTATTGTCATAAATCTAAACATAAACCTAAAAGGTGTAAACTTGCATAGGCAATAGTCACAAACTTGCATAAACTATGTATGTCATAGATCTAATCATAAGTTGTAAACTTGCATAGGCAATAGTCACAAACTTACATTACATGATTCATACTCCAAACATATATATACTTTCATATGTGATTTATGCAACATAAATTATGATGTAAACTTGCATCTAACTCACACATGTCATAGCCTAAATTTAGATCCAATTTACACATAAAATAGATGTCACGAAACATGTAAGGTTGTATATGATTCTCATTGACTTGCATATGATTCATACCTAAATTGTCATCCAAACTAGCATATGAAGCATTATTATGAATTAATTGTACATAAGCCAACAATTAACATAGATTTACAAAATAACATCACAACTTTACAACAAAGATAATTACATCATAGATTTTCAGCATAGATAATAACATAACGGTCAATGATTCATAACATAACCATATAACCCAAATCATAACTCAACCTAATTAAATTGTTAATTATCTTATTAAAGAAATCGAACTCACAACTCAAAGAAGGTCTTGAGTTCTGAAATCTGAGTTCTGAAATTGATTTAGCTCTCCTTTGAAGAAGATAAATTCATTGTTGTTTAGATTTGAGTTGAATAGAATTGAGTTGATTAGCTTTTCTTCCTCTCTAATTGGTGGCGGCTACTCTAGGTTGCAAGGTGATAGCATGACAGCCATGGTTCTAATTTTTATTTGATTTTAGGGCTTGAGTCTACATGTGTTTATATAGAGTTTAGAATTAATTTAGGCCATCCGATCAACCCAGAATTAACCACAGCCATTCGGACCAGATTAGAAACACTAATGACTCAGCAAACAGTCACCAAATCGTCATCTTTCAAATTTGCCCCGGGGGGAGGGGGGGGGGAAGGTCGACCCCCTGGTCGACCTGGCCCCTGGCGGGAATTTTCCCGCCGGGCCCAATCTGAGTCTGAATTTAAATTTTTGAAATCTGTTTGAATTTTTCTGAAACTTACGATCGCCATAACTTCTTCATACGAATTCCAATTCACGCAAACTCGGACTCTATCCTAACCAGAATTCCAAGATGAACACAATGGCGTAACCCGTTTCCCTTAATTCTCACATTTAAAATTAAATATTCTTTAATTCGTTACTTTTGTGTTAACAAAAATACGGGGTGTTACACTCTACAATCAAAACCGCAAATGTCACGTATTGGAAGTTGGATTTCCCTCTGTGAACCGAGGCAAAAGATAGTCCTCTACCGAATTCGAGAGACTCTAGCCCACCCCTCAGGCAAGTACTCAGTCAAGCCTTTGGATCGTCCGTGCCGGTCCACAGATGTGGATTAAAATCCCTGAACACTGCGTTTCCCCGCCCTTTGGGGCGTAAATGAGTCCAATGACTCCATCGGCTCCACACAGTCACCGATATATCTGAGGCGCCTCACAATCCAACAAACACATAAGTCAAACTCGTCAGGGCGTGTAAAACCACTGACGCCACTTCTAGCTAGAAAGAAACGCATGTCCTCCCTGATGTCCTCTCCCGTTTCTGGTTCACAACCGGGGTGTGAGGCTCGCGAATTAACGCTACACAAAGCTGTGCCACACAGGTGATGCTTTGATCATCAACCACAAGACTCTGCTTTTCAAAAAAAGCCTTGATCAATTGCCACTTAGGCATGCCATACAAGCAATTCACTCCATGCGATTGATATCCATCAATATATAACCCCTGAGCTCGTACGTCTCAGAGAAGGGCGTTAAGCAAGAGAATAAATTCTACATCGCCAAACAGATATATATATTTAATAGAAATCAATCACACAGAATAATATCCAATGTCAGACACACAGTCCATTTACAAGTTCGTTCTGGGTCTTAACGAAACCGGAGGCACCTTGTACCTCGCATATCCATCGATCTCTAAGTACATCTGGACGATGACCAACTGATTCCTTCCTCTTGGGTGTACAGCCCAATCAAGATCATCAGGAATAATCCAAACGATGTGAAGACCTCCGGTCTTCAACCACCATCTTCACCTTCGACTTATAGTCGTATCAGTTATTCAGAATGGGATAAAAGCGGTCTTTCCGAATAACTCGCGTATATAATAAACAAGTGTTACACAAACACAACATACGCCTCATTCCAATTCATCAGTCACTAACCGTAAATTAGTAAGAGAACAATTCCCCAAATATTAAACCCGAAGGCCGAAACAAACATCAGATCAATACCCAGGAAACCATTCATCTTAACTAATCTTCAGTTTGTTGCTAAATTTCACATTCTTAGGGAGAGGTTCCCATTAATTTTATCAAAGATAAATTCCTCAAATTTATTCTTTAATCTTCTTTTGAATACCAATTAAAACCAAATTATGGTTTATCCAAACTAGTCGGGATTAGCGAACCTTACCGAAGTAATCACTTGTTAAATTTCCTAACCCCAACCTATTCATCCCATGAAGTAAAACTAGTCATACTTCATATCTAACACCACGATGTTATCGGTAAATTCAATTACCATTTCACGTTCAAATCTAATTAAAGATTTAACTATCACCCGGAGCAAAACTGGTGATACTCCATTCTCGATCATTTCAATCTAATTAAAGATTCATTAAAACGCCACTTGGTTTTAATCTTCCCAAAAATCAATATTAATGATTGTTTAACTTGGGAAATCATATCCTGTCTTTAACTGGGTTAAAGAACCAATGTCATTTAAAACACGGTTCACGATAAACGCAAAATCACATTCTATTCCATCAGCCTTTAACCGTAAATTAGCAAGTGAACAATTCCCTAAGTAATAACCCCGAAGGCCGAAACCAACATTAGATCAATACCCACGAAACCATTCAACTTAACTAATCTTCAGTTAGTTTCTGATTTTCCCAACTCCGTTGGGTCTAAGAAAAGTATTATTGAAGATACCGTTCACAACAACCCAAAATCACATTCCATTAATTATCGGGTTAAAGAACAAGTGTTATTTAAAACACCGTTCATGATAAACCCAAAAATCAATTCCAATTAAATATTATTTAATTGGTACACTTCATTAAATCTAAATAGAAAGATTTAATCTTTTTCTCAGCTGGGTTTAAGAACAGTGTTAATGAAGATTCCATTCACGAAAAACCCAAATCCCATTTGATATTAAATACAAGGCTCTGAATAGAAAATATATCGGCTTATATTCAATATCAAATTCTACGACCAACAAATATCTTATTGGAAATAACGATATAAATATTTCTTTCAAATTTCCATAACAATATCTGTATAATCACGAAACCCAACATCGAAATATTCCAAAGACAATTTCGATTCAAATCCATTCCAATTCAATTATTGGAAATCCTGGTTATTTTCAAAACCATTTCAAATCCAGTTTATTTATTTTAAAAATAAATGGAATTATAATTCTAGTTCAAAACTAGCTCATTTCGATAAAAATCTATTTTTATCTTTTGAAATATGGAAATTTTCATCCCAATTCTTTCCAAATCATTTCTTATGATTTTACAAATTATTACTATTTTTAATAATTTTATCAAGGCCCTTACAGTCGATTTCCATCAACGACCATCGAACTGCAACTACAGCAACCTTTTCCAAATTTGATTTGGACATAATTCCAAATCCACCCGTTAGATTTCAAATCTCTAATATTCGTTAGAAAGCCCTTTTCGATACGAACCCAACGGTTTTGGTTTTAGGAGAATCCGATGGTTGGATCTCCCGAAATGTCCATTCGAAGTCAATGGTCGAAATTCGCAAACTGCCGCAGCGCGGCACGTTCGATTCGGGCCATTATATATATAATATATATATTATATATATATTTCATCGATTTCCTTTTGAAACGTATTTTATAAATCGTTTTAAATTCGTTTCAAAATGATTTTAACTTCCTATTCAATTTCTAATCAAAATTGAATATTCCACTTCATCGATATACAAATGATAATATTTTCAAAATATTATATTTTGAAATCACTTCCTTTTCTATAATCATTATTTTTTTTGAGGAAAAATGTGTGATCTTCCAAAAGGAAGAGAGCACACATATATATAATAAAAAGTATAAAGTAATACAAAGATCTAAGTACAGACCCAAATCAGGAGCCTCACATAGCAATGTATGGGGTAATAGATAGATGAGCTCCGGCAAGGCCACCACCCATCATACTTTATTATCGAATTCCGGCAAGGCCACCACCCGATAAGAAGTATATATCTATACCCATACATTAATAAACTATGTGCAAATAACAAGTGGTGTAACAAATCACCAAAATACAAACAACCCCACTCCAAATACATATATCCAATCCAAACCAAAATAATCCAATCAAACAGCAACTCCAATATCTTCACCATTACTTCTACAACCTGTAATCTGAAAAAACTGAAACAAAATTATCAGTAACTTACACGTATATATGAATATATGCCAATATATATATATATACATATGCATATACCTATATATATATATAGACTTATATACATATATACATGTATAGAGATAAAACATAATAATCATACAAACAATAAGAGTGTGCCAACCCAAGTAAAAATAATCAACAACCCAGACGAAGACTATTACATCTAAAATAGTTATTAATATGAGTGAATAAACTCAGATTTAACCTAACCTTAAATAGAAAAAGCCCAAATTGTAATTCGCTAAATAATTTATTGTGTGAATTAGACATCCAAAACAAACAGAAATTTACTATATTAATGATTAATTTATCCTTTGGTATAGAGGTAGAATGAAAAATTCTCTGGTTTCTCTCCACCCAAATGAACCAACTTATGAACACTACTAAGGAATCCAATATGTATTTCTGTCTGGAATTGAATCGTAACCTATAACAATTCCAATAATCAACACAACTACTAAAGGTATTAAAACCATCAAAAGTAAACAACCTAATAATCATATTAAAAACCGAAAAGGTAAAATAACAAGAGTAAAATAAATGATCCACATCTTCCTCTCCAATATTACAAAAACAACATTTTATATCAAAAATAACATTTTTTCTTTTTAGTAGCTCAATAGTATTAAGCTTCTTATGAATGATCAACCACATTAGAAACTTTGCTTTAGGAGTAGAATTCGATTTCCATAGATATTTAAAGGGATGTAATGAAATACCAGAAAAATTAATAAAACTATACATAGAATGAACAGTGTAAACCAAACCCTTATCCATACCCCAGCTAATAGAATCACCATTTTCGTCCAAGTGATACAATGTTAACTTTGCCTTAAGTAAAGCCAATTGTCTTAATAAATCTTCCTCTAAAATATTATCAAAGGTAAATTCCCACGGAGGATCTAATTCTGATTTGTAAATATCCTTGATTAAAGCATTCTTAAATCTACTAATATTAAAAAGTTCACTAAATTCAATTTTTAACGGCACTATAGATAACCAAGCATCGTGCCAGAAATATGTAAGGTTTCCTGAATGTACTAACGTTTTGCAACCAACATTAAAAAAGTCAAAACAGCCCAAAACAGACTTCCAAAAGTGGGATAATCTATTATCCCACCCACCACTATTTCCTATAAGAAACTCACCTCTAGAATAATAGGATTTGAAAACAATAGACTTCCAAGTAGTCTTCACTTCTGGACATCTATATTTCCATAACCATTTGGCGAGTAAAGCAGAGTTAAAATTATTTAGATTTATGATCCCCAATCCCCCTCCCATTTAGGTTTACAACACATGTCCCAATTAACTAGACATTTAATACCACTACAACTAAAATCCCCATTCCAAAGGAAGTTTCGCCTAATCCTATCGATCTTCTTAATAACCCATTTAGGAAACCGATGGACAGCCATCCAATAGGAAGGAATAGCTGATAGAACCGAATTGACAAGTACTAACCTACCTGCTCTGGACAGAAATCTATTATTCCAACTAGATAGTTTGTTATTAATCTTATCAATGATGACTATCCAATCTTCCTTTTTAAGTTTTGATGGTCTTATCTTAAAACCTAAATAATCAAAAGGAAACTTCATAATCGAACAATTCAAAGTACTAGCCACTAAAGTCTCAATATTGTTAAAATCATTAATAACCATCACTGCACTCTTTTCAAAATTAATTCTTAGACCAGATAACATCTCAAAACAGTAAAGGATAAATTTAAGAGCAATAATATGCTCAGGCGGATGAGATGAGAATAATAAAGTATCATCCGCGAATTGAAGAATCGATAATTCATTTTGAAATTCCTCATTCCCGACACTACCTAAAACACCTAAATTCCCTGCTCGCTTAATAATTTTTGAAAAGACATCTACAGCTAAATTAAAAAGGAAGGGTGATAAGGGGTCGCCTTGCCTAAGTCCTCTCTTAGATTGTATCTTCTTACCCATAACCCCATTTACTACAATGTTGGAACAACCGGATCTAAGTAACAACATGATCCAGTTGGTCCATCTAACGCTAAAACCCCTAGCAAGACATAATTCACATATAAAGTCCCAATCAATTGAGTCAAATGCCTTCTCAAAATCCAGCTTCAAGATGGCACATGTTATATTGTTCTTACAACATACATTAATGTATTCCTGTACCGCTGCCACTCCATCAACTATATTCCTACCTTTAATAAAAGCTGTTTGGGATCCATCTATAAGGTCATTCATCTTACTACTCAACCTATTCGCTAAGACTTTTGAAATGATCTTAACTGAAACATTAATAAGAGAAATTGGTCTAAAATCCTTAAGTGAGTTTGCTCCCTCTCTCTTATGAATAAGAATGACATTGGCAAAGTTAAAACTGCCTAAACGCAAATTACCATTATAAAATTCATTAAATAATTCAATAATGTCAAATTTTAAAACATTCCAAAATTGTTTGTAAAAATTAACCGAGAACCCATCAGGACCAGGAGCTTTGTCACTAGGCATATCGCTAATTGCCTTCCAAATCTCCTGCTCTGAAAAAGGTTTATCCAAATCTACAAGACTGACTCTAGTGTCAGAAGGATATAAGTCGTTCCATCTGACATTGGTTCTTCTCTTAAACTTAGTACCAAAAATATTATTATAATATCTAGTGAAAGCTTCATTTAGATCCTTTTGAGTGTATAGATCTACATCATTTACAATAATCGATTGAATCATATTTTCACGTCTCCTTTTGTTAGCCACACTATGAAAAAACTTAGTGTTATTATCACCTTCCTTAATCCATTGTACACGAGACCTTTGCCTCCACATGACCTCTTCTTTTTCTAATAACATTTTAAGATCTTGTTTAGAATTACAGTACCTATCTTTCTCAGTGTTATTGAGGATCCTAGTTTCACTAATTTTTTCTAACTCTAACAGTTCACACAAGATCTTATCTTTTCTAAATCTTACATTACCAAAAATAAATTTATTCCAACGCTTTAGAAAAAATCTCAACTTACCTAACTTTGCCACAAAAATCTTAGCAGAATTACCTCTATAAATATTATTAAAATAAAATAAGGCCTTCCATTTCAGGGAGACAAGATTATTGAAACTATGATCCAGCAACCACATCTTTTCAAATTTAAAACTACTACTAATTGAAATGTTTGAATTACACGTAAGAATAATAGGGCAATGATCAGAGAGTAAAAACGGTAGTCCCTTGACTTTACAAATGGAATATCTATCCTCTAATTCCGTACTAATAAAAAATCTATCCAATAATGCAAAGGAAGGACTATCACGAACATTCGACCAAGTGAACAGTCTATTTTCAAGAGGAATCTCTATTAAATTACTGTCTATTATAAAGTCATTAAAATCCTCCATATCTGAGAAATCACCTTCTCGAGGTGATCTCTCCCCTAGAAATCTGGTTACGTTAAAATCC